>OX465595.1:64750769-66000769 GCA_950022295.1 Bromus sterilis
CGTGTCATTAGGGGGCATGTACCCACAATCGAGCATAACGTTCCCTCTTGGAGTCACTACCTACTACTTGGCCAAAGCAATAAACAGCAATGGAGAACATGCAAGAATTACTTAGGAACAAAAATATAAGAGATAAAAACCAAATATATTACTCTATCACAATCTGAACATAATCTCATAATCCATCAGATCCCATCAAACTCAACATAGCAAAAGCAGAAAGATTACATATGTTCATCGATCATGTAGGGCAGCTCACGAGGTCTAAACCATGAAGAACAAAGAGGGGAGAAGAACATCACATAGCTACTGATCATGGACCCATGGTCCAAAGGAAACTACTCACGGCACATCCGGGAAGCACCCATGGCGGAGGGGAAGCTCCCGGAGGTCGATCCTCCCTCCGGCAGGGTGCCGGGAAGTGTCCTGGTGGTGCTCCCGATCTTGGAAGCACGACGGCGGCGGAACAGAGGCGACATTGCGAAATAGGGTTCTGTCTTTGGAAGTTTCCTGTGGCGGAGAAAAAATAGGCGAAGGGGGGCAGACAGGGGGTCTACCAGGGGTCCTGGCGCCCCCCTGGCGCGGCCAGGCCTCTGGCCGCGCTAGCTAGGCGCCTGGGGCCCTGGTGGGTCCAACCTGTCCCCCTTCGAGACTCCGGAAGGTTCCTTCACGCTGATTTTTCCTGAATTTTCTGAGCACTTTTAATATGGGGGAAAACTGGAATAGAAAAACAGCAGAAAACATAAACTGGCACTGGGGTGCACTGATTTAATAGGTTAGTCCAAATATGATCAAAAGTGTATGAAAGTGTATCTATGTCATAGCAGTATCACACAAAACATGCACGGAGCAAGCAGAAATTATCGATACGTTTGGGACATATCAACATCCCCAAGCTTAATTCCTGCTCGTCCTCGAGTAGGTAAATGATAGAAAGCATAATTTCTGTGGTGACATGCTAGCAACCATACAAGAACTTTGAAAAGTGAAACAATCAAGGTATGTGATTCAATTCAAGTCATAACATGCAAGAGTCTATATTAGTATTGAAACAAGCAACGAAAGAACATTGGGTGCAAGAGCTCTCGCTGTCTGTGACTCGAATGTCTCCAAATGGTGTTTGCGTGCAAGAAGGATAGGGAATACGAGAAAAAAGTATTTTTGTGTTGAGAACTCAATCTACTAAAGTTTCACACTTGGTCTTCTTTGTAATCTTTGTCGGGGAACACGGCAGAAAACAAAAAATTTCCGCACTACGAACAGCCCAGGACCACTATGGAGACTGCATACAAGGTTTTTGATCTGATCGTTACCGACTCGTACCGCAGCGGAAGTAGAGTCGATGTAGATCGTCGGTGCAGATCCCCGCAGCTAGGATTTACAACCTCCCAACCGCGAGAATGTATTCCCTCGTCTGCTCCTCGGACAGCGCTCAGGGAGGCGGTCAGACAGTCCCTCGGACGATGTCACGGACAGCCCTTCGGGAGGCCCCTCGAAACTCGATCGGTAACTCGGACAGCCCTCCGGGAGGACCCTTGAAACTCGAACGATAATTTGGACAGCCCTTCGGGAGAACCCTCGAACAGCCCCTCGGGCAAAAGATCGAAACTACGACCTCTCTACGGGGTTGCACACATACGGTGTCAGCTATCCGGCAGGGCTTCGCCGTCCAGAACTAGTTCCTGCCGGAACCCAGACAGCCTTTCGGCTCTACGAAACTATTTCGCGGGGAGGGAGAGAGAATGCCAGATCATGCATGGCTTGTGTATTGAACTCAAGGGAGAGCTTGGATCAAGGATATGGGGCTGCCCTCACACCTCTATTTATAGGAAACCCAAGGGGGCTTTCTTGGCTCCCAAGTCCTTCTAGAAGGCTTTCCAAAAATATCTCAAGTAGTACTTTTTACTATTCATGACACCACTTTTTCGCGTCCGAAAATTCCGAAAATATTTCTGTGGGTCTTAGAATAATTCCAACACCCACTAAAATGATTTTGGGCGCATTCCGAAACAATTCCGGATTAGTGATTTTCATCTGCGAAAAGCAACCTAAGCATTTACGGCAGCTCCGGAACATTTTCGGCAGCTCCGAAATATTTCCGAAAAAAATATTTTAATCTTTTCTCCAGAAAAATTCCAGAAGTTACCAGAACAATTCTGGCACTCTCCAAAATTACCAGGTGCTCTCCGAAACCTTTTCGGCTTAGTGGTTTACCCCGAAACAACTTTTCGGTTTTCTCTCTCGGAACTTTTCCGCCGTCTCCGAAACCTTTCCGGTGACTTTATCTCAGACTCCCTGTCTAGTATTCAACAGATAGATGACCCTTAAGCGTGTGACCCTGTAGGTTCGATGAAGTATAGACATGACCGGAACACTTTCCGATCAATGATCAATAGCGGAACCGAGGACATCCATATTGATCCCTATACCCATACGAAGAATTATTCGAGTGAACCTTTAGTTGCTGTGTGCTATTCCTGTTGCTTCGCGATATATTACAAATACCCGAGGTGAGACTTATTGGCATCCCCGTGAATCAACAACTTGTCCACTATGCCAGTTACCTCGTTCCTGGTATTGTTCTCTTTTCTCGTTCCCGCGTTCCGGCATCCCTGTGATCAAATCACACTGTGTCTGGCCAGACGATGGTGGATACCGTAACACCGAGAGGGCCCTAAGAATATCTCTCCAACGACGGAGGAGCAAATCCCAATCTCGAGCTACCTAGTTCCTTGTCATACTTTTCCGTGAACCCGCAAGCTGCCGTAATAGCCACCCTTTTACAGATGACGTTTAACAAAACCCCAAAGTTCACGAAGCAAGTACGAAGGAACTCGATACTCTCATGGTCTAAGGAATTATGCAAACGCACAACTTTCTCTGTGTTATTAACCATTAACTTGTGACGAATGTATCTCATAGCATAACATCAATTCGGGTCGATTCAACACAAATGTTCTTCTAACATTGTGCCCTCAAAATTGCCGGCATAGTCATGCCCATGATCAGGAAAACAGAACCATCATGCAACACTTGAGCTAGTCTTAGAGGCGAGACTAGGAATATATATTTTTTATCTGTTTATTATTCCACACGTGCATATGAGTCTTCCTCCGAGCCTCGTGGTTATTGCAGACTCGAGAACCATAGCAGTTATAGCATGGAATATAAACATAATTAGGAACATGGGGATAAATAATAACATTTATTATTGCCTCTAGGGCATATCTCCTACAATCTTATTTTGACTCGTCCCTAGACCACTAGCCAGGTACAAGTCAATTTGATCCACTCCTTTTCCATATTTTGAGCACTCATGCAATGGATGAGCGTAAGCACGAGAGTTGACACTTAGGATGGCAAAGAGAGAAATATGGTGGAGGAGGAAGACAAAAAGGGTGAGAAGGGCTCACATCAATGAGGACAATCATAGGCGAGAAGGCCAAATGATAGATATGATGTGAGGAGTAGGGATTGCCATGCAACGGATCCACGTATGAGCTAAAAAGCTCCCCAATGGAACTAGTGGGGGTGCATCTAACTTGCTCGCTCATGAAGACATAGAGCTCTTTTGAGGAGGCTCATCCTTGGAATATGCAAGCCAGGTTCTATAGTGTGAATGTCCCCACATAGATATATGCATGAATGATCATCTCTATGGAGTACAAGGATAAAAGGGAGTACTAGTGTGGATCTTTCTAAAGGATAGTAGCGTTGCCCCTTTCTCTCTTTTTATTTATTTTTATCTTTTTATATTTTTTCGTATTTTTTGGGTGGCCTCAATGGCTCTTTCTATTTAACTCTCATTTGTCCTCTTTTGGATCTTTTATTTTGTCCACTTTGGGATCTTTTCCTCACTTAAGGGCAACACTCTAATTTACAAGAGGGTATAGAAGATCTTTCACACTTTACAAGGTACTCAAATCATAAATAAGATGTAGCTATCATGATGTATGCCGCTGCCAGTGTAGCAGGAACATGTATGACATGAAGATCAAGTCATGAAGAGGTGGATGTTGCATGGCAATATATCTCGGAAAGGCTATGGAAATGCCTTGATAGGTAGGTATGGTGGCTGTTTTGAGGAAAGATATAAGGAGGTTTATGATGACAGAGCGTATCATGCCAAGGGTTTGGATGTACCGGCGAAGGTGGACGCCAACTCTCGGAGTGAGAAGGAGGCAATGCACGACATGGGAAAGTCTAGCAAATATGAGGAGGTGGAAGTGTCAACTTTCAATACTTACATTAGTCCGAAGAACTCATGCACTTATTATCGGTAACTCTCAATCTAATAAGGAGGTTCACAAAGAGACAAGTACCCCGAGTAGGAGTGTATGGGGGTTTGGTTATCCTTGCACATCCTCGACTCATGGTACGTGAGTGTACTCTAATATTCGATCCCTCCAAAGATTAGCGATCCATCTAGTAGCTAGAATTCTCAACTAGTTTTGTAGGTTTTTGAAAATACACACGGATTTCCCAAAATACGACACCTAATAGGCTAGAGCTCTTGACACCAAAAGTTCAAACATTACTCACATCAATATCTCAAAACTATTGCAAGTTAGTACTAAAATTAAATAGCAACCTCAATTACCTACTTTCAAGAAAAGACACAACTCAGTGCAACAACCAACTCTATTAACAAGATAAACATGAAAACTAAAGAGAGTTCCAGCAACAAACTAAACAAAAGCCAAGGCTCTTGCTAAAGACAAACTAAGACTAAAACTAAACATGGCAGTAGCTACGAAAAGATAGAGAACACACATTAGCAAAAAGATAAGCATGAAAAATCCTATGATGTGTTCTAGATTTTGAAAGTGGACCGTGTTTCTCTCCCACACATAGTAAGATGGGGTCTAACTAGTTATGAACAGCAAACAAAACTAAAGAAAACTAAAAATAAAACCTAAGAGCGAGACGCTCCAAGCATAGCACATAACACATCAAGTGATAAAAATATAGTGAGACGAAGGACGAACTGGTGATTGTTGATGGAGAAGGGGATGCACGGGGCATCCCCAAGCTTAGACGCGTGAGTCTATTTGAATATTTGTTGGGGATGCATGGGGGCATCCCCAAGCTTGAGCGCTTGACACTCCCGAATCTTATTTCATCATCTTCCATCGCACACTTGAAAACTCCCTTCATACATAACTCATCATAAGCTGATTAGAGAGGTTAGAACCCTTAATAAAATAATTTTCCCCACTGGATATAAAGATATTCTTGAAGAGCTACTGTTTCTGAAGATTGCCAAAAGGTTTTTGCAAAGAAAAAGAAAGCTTAAGGTTTGCAAAAGTAGGGAGAGGGAAAACGTGGCAGAATCTGTCAAAAACAGAACAGCATGTAGTAGAGAATATTTTCGGGGTAATTCTGCAACTCAAATAAAAAAACTCAGAACATATGAAAGTTCCGCAATTGTATAGAGCACGCTGATACGCGAGAGATGATAATTGCTTCTCGTCCTTCGTTGGTTACCCCAAGTGGAAGGTGAGATGCAGCGTAGCGGCAAGTTTCCCTCGGTGAAGATACCGAGGTTTTAAGATTGTCTCCCGTAGGACTCCGACAATGATAAGTAGGTGGGAAGTGAACAATGGCGCCATTCACAACTCAGGGTTTCTTACTTCACCTGGACCTGCACACAGACACTAATAACTTTTCTCCCAACGAAGTTCAGAGAGGTTGTTAATCTCTCCGGTCTTGTTGTTTACAAAGGATCAAACACAAGGGATAATGATAATCATAGCAACTGAAAGTAAATACTGAAAAGGAAATAAACTGTAAACAATGATGAGAATTTGGAGCGGGTACCGTGATGTTCACTAGTGATGTCTCTCTCCCAGAAGACGATAAAACTACTATGTGAGGTAAACAAATTACAGATGGGCAATTGACAGGATTATAAACGCACCACAATGCTAACTATGCTACAAAGAAAGGAAGAGACTCATAAGCATGGGCAGTACTCCAAAATAAGTAGACCGAAATCCATCTGCATCTACTACTAATCATCCACCTTGAGATATCTATACAGAACATCTCGCTGGTATTAACTTGCGAGCCCCACCCAAAGTGTAAAACCAAAGCAACACACAACTGCATTAAAAAGAACTTTGTGTAAAGTAAACAATCCTTGCAACCGCGGTTACAAGCACCGTTGTTTTCCCCCTTGTGGCCACAGCACATCCCCTAGACTCATGTTTCTGTCACTCAAGCGTGTCATCAGGGGGCATGTACCCACAATCGAGCATAACGTTCCCTCTTGGAGTCACTACCTACTACTTGGCCAAAGCAATAAACAACAACGAAGAACATGCAAGAATTACTTAGGAACAAAAATATAAGAGATAAAAACCAAATATATTACTCTATCACAATCTGAACATAATCTCATAATCCATCAGATCCCATCAAACTCAGCATCGCAAAAGCAGAAAGATTACATATGTGCCTCGATCATGTAGGGCAGCTCACGAGGTCTAAACCATCAAGAGCAAAGATGGGAGGAGAACATCACATAGCTACTGATCACGGACCCATGGTCCAAAGGAAACTACTCACGACACATCCGGGAAGCGCCCATGGTGGAGGGGAAGCTCCCAGAGGTCGATCCTCCCTCCGGTAGGGTGCCGGGAAGGGTCCTGGTGGTGCTCTCGATCTTGGAAGCGCGACGACGGCGTAATAGAGGCGAGATTGCGAAATAGGGTTCTGTCTTCAGAAGTTTCCCGTGGCGGAGAATAAATAGGCGAAGGGGGAAGCCAGGGGGGCCACCAGGGGTCCAGGCGCCCCCTGGCGCGGCCAGGCCCCTGGCCGCGCCAGCTAGGCGCCTGGGGCCATGGTGGGTTCCACCTGTCCCCCCTTCGGGACTCCGGAAGGTTCCTTCACGCTAATTTTTTATCTGATTTTCCCGAATTTTCTGAGCACTTTTAATATGGGGGAAAACTGAAATAGAAAAACAGCAGAAAATAGAAACTGGCACTGGGGTGCACTGAGTTAATAGGTTAGTCCAAATATGATCAAAAGTGTATGAAAGTGTATCTAGATCATAGCAATATCACACAAAACATGCATTGAGCAAGCAGAAATTATCGATACGTTTGGGACGTATCAAGGAGCTAAGGAGTGGCTCCAATCCTTGCCTAGGAATAGCATAGATTCTTGGGATAAGTGCAAGGATGCTTTTATTGGGAAGTAATACCCAGTACCCACGTTCTAAGATTATCAAGTTGAGAAGTAACATTTTGAATTTTAGGCTACTGGATAATGAACACGTTGCCCAAGCTTTGGAACGTATGAAATCTCTTGTTAAGAATTTCCTTACACATGGTTTGACTACTTGGATAGTTATCCAGACTTTCTATGCAGAATTGAACTTTACCTCGCGGAATCTGTTGGACTCAACCGCGGGAGGAACTTTTATGTCAACCACACTTGGTGTTGCCACAAAGCTATTAGATGATATGATGACAAACTACTCTCAATGGCACACCGAAAGATCTCCAACAGGTAGGTAGGTAAACTCTGTTGAGGAGATCTCCTGTTTAAATTAAAAGGTTGACTTGATTATTTATTTACTTACTAAGCAAGCTCTTATTGATCCTCATGATGTTTCTTTAAATTCTTTGTTGCTCAAGAGAGAGCAAATAGATGTTAATTTTATTTCTAGGAACAATTTCAACAATGATGCTTACATGAGTAACTTTGGTAGCAACAATCCTAGACTGTTTCCCTCTAACGCATATGGAAACAACAACACTTATCCTAGCACCAAAAACTCCACTTCTGAATTAGAGAGCATGATTAAGGACTTTATTACCTCTCAAAAGGCCTTCAACAAGAGTGTAAAAGATAAATTAGACAAATTAGATAGTCTCTCTTTGAATGTTGACAACATTGCTCATGATGTTGAGATGCTCAAAATTAGGAGTTTTCCCCTTGAGGAGAAGAAAACCACACCTATGAATGCTATCCAAGTACAAATAAATGAGAAAATTAGAATGCTGCCAAACTTAAGGATAGATGGACTAGAGAGAAAGAAGAGGAAGAGAGAGTTAAGAGCCTCCCTACACACACCACACTTGCTACTTTACATGTTGTTATTCCCAACAGTCTCCCACTTGCACTAGAGTGCAAATAATCTAGTTGCATTTTTTTTCTGTGGATCATAACTCCATATAATCTATATGGTTATTGATCATGCTTGCTTGTGGAAAAGGTTGAGTCAACGGTCTGTACCATTCAGGTTCGTATATCTTTTTGTAAATCGTTAATGTCACCTAGTTTGACATTCATTTCATTATCCCATTATAATAATGAGGTATATGTTTGGCGATAGAGTGAGACTTCATTTGTTGTTTATCAGCAATGACATCCGTTGGGTCACGCGGACTTTCCCTTAGTCATGCACACTGAAACTCACTCAGTCAGAAGTCGAACTTCGTAGGCCAAACTATAACTCTTGCCACTTCTAAAGAAGCCATATCAATGTAGATTTAATCATTAGTGCATTATATGCAACTTTGATGTCTAACCATGTTTCATTCAACTTAGGCATTTATTAGTATGACATCTCAATTTTCTAGGTTAGTGTCAGAACTTGAACCAGCGTAACCTTTACGGTCAAGTTCACTATCCTTTACAATTTAGACACTGAAGTATAAACTTAACTCTTTGTTCTATGATTTACTCATAAATCATATCACAACATGTTCTTCTTACTAAGAATTTGGGTCACATTACGTCGAGTACAAAACTCTGGTTTTATATGAAAGAACCTATGACAGAAGCATAGAGGATGTAGCACATCCATTTCTTTCATTTAACCATTGTTCTTCTATTGAGATTAAATCGATACTTCTCTTGGATATACAAGTAAGAACTACCTTCTTGACTTGTCCCATTCTGAACTCCTTCTGAATCTTATACAGGAAAGTATTCCGACTCAATGTTATCAAATGCATTAATCTATCTTAATAGATTTTCAATGCTTAACTTCATTCATGAAAGATTTTTAAATAATCATTAATACCAACCACACCATTCACAATATGTTATCTATATATGAGAATGTTTTCATGCTCCCGCTCAAATATGTCAGCCACATATAAGAATAGGAAAATATTCACATAGCCCCCACTCAAATATGTCAGTTACATATAAGACTATGAAAACATTCACATAGCTCCCACTCAAAATATGACGTCCGCATATTAAGTTTAGGAAACTATTCAGCTCCCACTTAGTTTCATGCAAATGCATGTTTCCTTGATATTTTGGCTAAGTCCAAAATCCTTTGATCATCCATCAAATCGAGAATTTCGGTTACGAGACACTAGCATCCATATATTTTCAAAAACCTTCTTGTTGTACCAATTACAACACTTCTTCAAATGCAGGCTTTGAGGAAGTCATGGTATTGATAACGTTTTGGATCAATCATAGTGAATATCCTATCGACTCAAGCATTGCTACGTATTGTAGTCAATCTTTTGATTTTTTCAGAAACATCCTTTGCGACAAATCGATCTTGATGTCTTCCCTTGAGGTTTACATTTCTTTCTTATAACATTGCAGTTATTGAGAATATCAAGTAACCTTTTACTCGATAAGATTCAAGTAATCTTAAATGTAACTCAATATAGGATTTCATGACTCATAATCATTTATCGTACTTAGGTCCACCATTGCTTCTTCGTAGTTCGTAGGTATGTCTTGTTCCATCAACATGACAAGTGAATCATGAATATTATTTTGCATAAGGGGCAAATATGTATTCTTGAATCCTATGTTGTTCAGCAAAAGCTTCAGCCAAAACTCCATGATAATTATCATCATTTTATCCTCTTAATTGTAGAGCTTTGGTTCCGGAACACATCCCGTTGCGCTACTCTCACATCTAGAGGCAAGGTCAATTACATTGTTGAACTTTCACTTTGTTTCATTAACACATTCATCAAGAATACTTCTTGACAAACACCAAACTTAGCAACACAAGTTTTTTCTTCTTTGGTTCTAGTTATGGAAGATGCATCCATAGTTGACTAAGGATACACTACAAAGATTACTTATCACATAAATCAATTTCCTAGAAACCACGATACACCATAACTTATACGATGTTGGTTTCCACAAAATCAGATGGTTCACTGTACTGAAGTGAGCATTTGCCTACTATATTAATACTCTAAATAATAATAACGTAACTCGATAAGAGATAACTTATATCATACACTATTCAATAGAGTATGATTATTATGTTCATGCACATCAACAATATTGAAGTGTTCCAATCATTGTAATTTGTGAAACAACTTTCACACAAGTCTGTATGCCCAAGGCTAACTCAAGACATTTGTCACTTTGATCAAACCATAGAGACTTGTCTTTCTTGTTAATTTAATAAACGTCTTTATTCTGAAATTTCTTTGATCACATCAAACTATTTCAGACTCGTGTTCCATTAATGAATCCACATATTCATCTAAATCCACATATGAAGTTCACGAAATGATAAAATTCACTACATACTGAAATATGATACATCATTCTATGATATTCAACAACCATATAGGGTTTGGCTTCGCTTCCCGCAACCACTATATATGTCGCTTAATGCGAGTCCTTATAGGACTCGCCATTCCCCGTGCGTCGGTAAAACTCCGGCGGTTCCTTTGCTTTCCTTTCCCTGGATAGTCTTCCGTCAGTGGTACGTGTCCACGCTAGCTTGTCAAGCTCCAAACACTGTTGTACATGTAGTCTTGGCTTGACTCACCGATGGACGTGTGTATAGAGCTAGCCTGCCTTGCCCATGATGTGTGCACATACACACACCACATCCAGTGTTCAAACAACAACATCTGCAATGCTGATCTTTAAATCGTTCGCGTTCCGATTAGATTGTTCAGATTAACTTTACTATCCAATGCGGTTTTGTATCCGTTCGCGATTAGCTCGCATGTTCGTTTTTTTGTAAATCTGATTCAAGTCGGGGCAGGGCCACACCTTCGCGGGAGTGCGGATGACCGAATGCCACACCGTCGCCACACCAAAAGCCTTCCACACCAAGAATCCTTCCCTCGCGCGAAGCGGTCGCCACACATTTATGGATGTCCTTGAGGTTTTTTTTTCTTTTTTTGTAATTGTTTTTTCGTTTCTGTTCATTATTTTCATATATTTTTTATGTTTTCTTTTATTTTTTTACTTTTTATGGTTTAAAAAATATCCAAATATGTTTAAATTTGAAAAACATCATGTTTAAAATTTTGTTAAAATGTTCAGCTTTTCTTGTTTGCTTTAGTATGATGTTTCAGGCTTTCAGCCGGACATCTCAAGTAATTTCAACTCCTATTCACGAATACCCTGCAAAAAAAGTCCTATTCACAAATTGTTGTCAAATGGCCGACCTCCTCCACGACGCCAGCGGCCTGGGTCCTCCCCACCTCATAGGTGGAGGACTCGAGCGACCACCGTAATTGCGAGTTTGTTTTTAATTATTATTCTTATTAAATTAATTTATATTTAGTTATATTAGTATAAATATTGTTAGTTTGAATTAGATATTTAGTTAGATTATATGTGGTTGTTTTGTTAGTAGATATTAGCGATGTAATTAATTAGTTTAATATAGATGGTTTGAATAGTTAGATTATAGTATTAGTTATGTGAATTGCTAAATCTCAGTCGACTAAGACTTAACGAAGTCTCAGTCAATGCTATATTTGTGAGATCGTGTGTGAAGATTCGTGTAAAATAACTATAGTTTTTTTCCTTTTACATGTTCTTTTATGTTCACACGAAGCCCACATGAAATCATGGACGCATGTGATTCGAAATAACACTTCGGGCCATTTCTTTAAGGGCTTGTGGGTGCTTGTCAAAATAAGTTGCCTTCTATCAATCTTATTCTGGCGGCCCAAACTAAAACGTTATTCTATAAGCCGACTAATTAAGGATCAACTAGTAGGTTTAGAAAATAAAAAAAATAGGTTGAACTACCAGAATAACCTACAGTACATACAATTTTTTTGTTTTAGCAACCATCCATCTCAATTCTTGATTCTTGTGGGAAATGGAGGCTTCCCAGGCCACATGGCCTGGTTGTCGTTCGATCGATTTTTGTACGGGTGGGATTGCAAGGTCGTTCACGTTGAGGGGTATAAAACTAGCTGCCATCGCCTCACGCAGTAGAAAACCTAGCCGCCTTCTCCCACTCCCCTCCCCGAGCGCTCGTTCCTTGTCGTCGGCGGCTGCTGCTGCAGAGATCCGCGCCCGCGCCCGCGCCGGACTTCCTGTCGCGGCGGGAGCGGCGGAGCGAGGCGAGGCCGTAGCAGCCGGCGCCCTCGTCGAGCGGCACGCGGCGCTGGCGGCGAGGCCGCGCCAGGGAAGCCGAGATCTGCTCGTGAACAGCGGGCACTTGACACCAGGCGGCGGCACGATTGGACGAGGCGGCGGCACGGTTGGCTCGCCCGAGGCGACCGCGTCGTCGTCGCCCACGCCGGCGCGGACGAGGTGCCCGTCGCTGATTCCGGGGAGGCTGCGGTCGTCTTCTCCGAGGTGCCCGTCGCTGGCTGATGCCATACTGTAATAACAACCTGTCCTATGCCCCCTCGCGTGGACTGTGCCAAGGCCAAAGCCTCTCCGTCTCTCCTTTTTTCCTCTTCTTCGTTTTCTGGCTGGTGATCAGTTCGTGGTGTGTCCAGGTGGAAGGGAAGGCGTGGGTGAGAGTGGTGGCGGAGCCGGATGCGGACGGCAACTGCAAGATCGTCATCGGCTGCGATGTGGAGGGGAAGTGGCTGCTGCACTGGGGCGTCTCCTACGGCGGTGAGACCGGCAGGTATGCACGCCTTGTCTCCTCTCACCCAGGTATGCTACCAATGCAGCTTCACTGCACCGGGTCAATGCATAGGGAAAATTTTGAGCATCTTCATTTCAGATTAATAAATAAATTAGGTGGGCAATGCAGTTGCTCCTAATTAAGCAGGGGAAATTCAGCACAAAACTTTGAACATTTTTGTTGCATAAGGATCAGTGACATTGGAACTATTTGTGCTGGTTCTGAGTTCTGACATTTCCCAAATACTTAAAATACCTAGGCCTTTTCTTCTTCTGGAATATCATTGATGCACATGCTAACTAGCAATAACATGTTTGCACAACTGGGTGGTGATGTTCACATGTTTCTTTTGAAAGACCATGCTCGCAAATTCAATTGTGTGTCAATGTGTGTTATGTCTCCATGGTTCCTATGGCATTGTCTTGATACCCGCTTCTGCCGTTTTTACTTAAAGAAAGAATAATTTTTTAAGTCCGGTTTGTTGTAGATGTTCTGCTCCCTAAAACAACTGATTTCATCTTATCCTCCTTATCTGTACATTTTCAGCGAATGGGATCAACCTCCTTCGGAAATTAGACCTCCCGGTTCGGTTCCAATCAAGGTTGTTCTAAACTTGTGAAAACTGTTCAAGCACTCTAAACTGTTTTCAGCTATTTACACTGGCATATGGGTGCCTATCCGACACTAAATTTCTAGGAACCTCTTTCTTATTTATCCTTTAGCTATAATTCTAACTATTTTGGATTCAACTTGCTAAAAAATATTTCAAACTTCCAGGACTCTGCAATCGAAACACCACTGGAGATGTCCTCCAATTCAGAAGGACATGTACTTCATGAAGTGCAAATCAAATTTGATAAGGACACTCCAATTGCCGCTATCAATTATGTTCTAAAGGTTTAAACTTTATACAGTTGCATTGCTTTCAAGTTATTTCCCAGGCAACGTGTGTTTCTTACCTTACTATACTATGTTAAAACTATCACTATGAATATAAGACTTGTCCACTCAATTTTACTCCATTAAAACTGTCTCCAAACGGAAGGGGATGCCCAGATATTGTTATATGTACCATGTTTCATGCCTGCATTTTTTAAACATTATACCCATAGATGCAACCTTTAAGGCCAAGAACTAGAGAAGTTAAGAAGGAATCATATCAAGTAGATTAGAGGGTCAAGCCCTATCCCCCAGCCACACGAGTTTAAGATCAAACAAACATTGAATCCCGAAATTCTGAAACAAGGGATGATGCAGCAAAGAGAACCAAGAAATTTTCTTCTAAAGATAGAGTACCAAGAGGTTGAATCAAACAAAAATTCTAAAACCTTTTATTTATCATTTTAATACTACCTCACATGTGTATGTTCTCAGTTCCAATGCACAGGCAGGTTTTACCTTCTTTATAGGTTGATTAGTTTTGTGAATGCCACCCCCAACACCAACATCGTAAGCCCAACCCCTCCTTCCTCTTTCTATTCTCATCACATTAATTTGTATGGATGTTCAATACCATTATTACAACACAATACCAATGAGAAACAAAATGATATGGTTGCTCTTGATTTCCTATGATATGCTTTAAGCGATTGAAATATATGTCTTGGTCCTATCGATGTGTTCTGTTGTCAGGAAATTCCTTGACGTTGGCGCAGTATGGTCCTTATGACCTATACAAGCAGCAACATGCTACATTTTAGATTTAGGAGCTGATTCATTATTTGTTTTGGTGTTAGACAGTCTTTTGGAAATAATGGTTGCTCTTCTTTTGCAGGTTAGTACGTTCAGTGTAGGTGCTCCTTGCTCTGCTGTCCTACTGAAGGTCAGGGCATTCCTCTGCAGGTAGAGCCCTTTCGTTCTTACCTTCTTAGATCTGTACCGCTGCCTGGTCGTTCATGGACCTTCGTGTTCTGTGTTCTTATTCGTAGAGCCGTTAGATTTAATGACTTTAGTTCCTATTCTGGTTATGCTCTTGCCTGTCAGTACGAATCGATGATCTGTGCTGCTCCTTTTGGGATTCAGTTCGGGCGCTTTTGGGCGTGTGTTGGTGTAACAGCCCAGATTTCACAAAAATTAAAAATTTTGTTTTCGGGGTGAATTGTTTGATTGTCTGATTTGTTTGCGGTGTTTGCATCCCCGATTTATCGATCGGCGATTATTTTCCCCCTCTTATCTCGTATCGGACGGAGACCGACCCTTGCCACCCTGACACTCGACCTTTGCGACACCGGGTTTCACCCGATCACCGTCGCGAAAACCGCACGAGACCAGCCGAAGCCAACGGAACGAAAAACCCCGTTTAATAATTAAACGGATATTTTTATAGCGCGACGGAAAGTGTTTTCGGAACGGTTCCAGCGCGAGGTGAAAGCCTCCGGCTCGACGCACTGATCGCGCAGTTCGAAGTTTTACCCGAATCGGAGGTACTGCGGACCCCCGGAGGTCAGAAACGTGAGCACCGGACGTCCGAGAGAAAATCCGATGATGTTTTGCAAACTGCCAGCCACCCATGCTATATAAAGACCACCACACTCCCACCCATTTTTAGGGTTTTCCCTAGTCCCTAGGAAGCCACCAGCTCCAGATCTGACCCAAAACACCCCCAAATTCAGCAAACCCTAGCTCCCAGATCTGTTTCGGACCGTTCGATTTGCAATCGGACGCACCGGATCGCGCCTAGCCTTCCTCTCTCCTCTCTCTCGTGGAGCTCCTCCACCCAGCCGCTCCATGGCCATGGAGGCCGAGCCGCCGCACGCTGCCTCCGGTCGCCGGAGCCGACCAGCGCGCCACCGCCGGTGAGCCCGCACCTCTCCTCCTCCCCTTCCTCTCTTTCCCTCTCCTTTCTTCCCTAACCTCTCCTCTTCCTCTCTCTGCTCGCAGCCGCATCGCCATGGGAGGCCCGAACGCGAGCTCGCCATGGACGCCGGCGGCCCGAGCTTCGCGTCCCGCCGCCGTGGCCCAAGCTCCCCGCCGCCACAAGGTCCGGCCCCGCGCCGCCAGCCTCCTCGCGCACCCCCGCCGCCTCGCCTCCTCGCAGGCCGGCGAAGGCCGCCGCCGCCGCCGTGCTTGCTCGGGAGGAGCACGAGCCGGCGCCCGCTCCAGCCGTCTCTGCTCGTGGACGTCGGGGTGGGCCGGCGCGCCCCCCCTTGCGGCCCACTCCAGCAGCCCAAGCGCCCCTCCAGCCGGCCTGGGCCGAGGCCCAGTGGTGAGCTGCCTTTTTTTTTATTTTATTTTTCTGTTATTTGTTTTTTTTAGTTAGTTGGGCCAGCAGCTTTCGGCCCAGTTAGTTTTTTTTCCTGTTAGTTGTTTTTATTTATTTATTTAGGCAGTTTTAGTTGTTTATTTTTGCAGTGCCGTAACTTTTTAACCGTAGCTCCGATCGCGACGCTTTTAATATGAAAGTTACTTAGAATTGCATGTAGATTAATAATTTGTGCTCCTTTGCCATGTTTGACTTTGTTTACATGTTGTTTGACTGCTAATTACACTGCCTGCCACTGCAAACTGTAACTGCAATAACTTTTTATCTGTTGCTCTGTTTAAAATGTTCTTTATATGTAACTTGATTAGAATTGCATGCAGATTGTGTTTTTGCTGCTCTTGCTTGCTAATAAAAATAATAAAATATTGTTTAGATAAAAACAGTACCAAATGCAATATTTATCGTGGGGTCCGCAATAGTTTGCATGTATAGGTTTTACCCCCCACTTAAATTGACTAGATCAGATAGTTTATTTTGCTTCACCTCTTGCCATGTTTGAGTGCTATGCCATGCTTGCTTGAGTTGCCATGTTAATAACCGTTGTTTGATCACCTGTAGCTAAACAACTTGAACCATCGTAAACGTGCGGTATCGTCGTGTGTGACGAGTACTCCACTTAAATTGTTAGTAACCGCTCCCGACGATAGGTGCGATGTCTCGTGTTACTTCTTGTTGATGCTTGCTCGTGTTTGCCCCGTAGTAATAGTGGTGCACCGTTGATTGCTTTCCAGTGTTTACTTCTTGTGTGCTCCCGCGGGTACCTCTCGGAGACGATGCGAGCTTGCGATCGACTACACCTTCGGAACCCGACTTATCAACAGGCAAGGACTTGCATTACTTATGATCCATTCTATTTCAACCAGCGGTTTGCATGCTAGTATAGGTTAGGTTCGATGTTTTATCCTACCACATGTTTACAGCCTCTTTTAAACCGATACAGCCATGTCCCCTCCCAGCAAACCTTGTACTGCTATGTTACTTTTGCTCGTTGCTCAGCCCCTGCTTAGTATGCATGCTTAGGATGTTACGTTGTTACTCTGTTACTCTTTGGGTTGGGATATCACCTGATTATTATATTATTGTTGATGATATGATTATTATAATGTTGACTATATTCGACGAAGGATGGAAGGTCTAGGCTATCCCGCCCCGACGCTTTGTTCCATTTGAGTCACCTAGGATCCGAGTTCCGGGTATTGGTTTTAAGACTGAGCGTGCCTAACCGCGTGTGGGATTTTATGGGGTCCCCTTTTCTTACCTATCTAGCTTCAAACATTTCTAGAGGTGGCCCAAGCTGATTTACCATTTGAAAACATGCATATATATCTTGTCGGGTCGCTCCTAGCAGATATCTTTTAAAATAACCCGGGCCAGCGGAGACATAGTTTCTTTGTTGGTCCACACCTGGTGAGCTAGAGGCCTACCCACATGTGAGGGGATCAGTTACCTCGACCTTAGCCAGACGGAAGAGTCCGATCCGAGAGCGTGGCCAGCTTTTGGATTGGGTGTCGACTCCCCGGGGGCCACCCGGATTTGTTCGTTGTTAGCTAGAGGGACTTGTCGTTTCGGATCTCTTGGAACTAAATCATAAAATGTTTGCCTATAATGGGTAGCAACTGAGAGTGATGGACGTGCGTGCGGAGCCTCGTAATGGGCAGTTGGTACACCCCTGCAGGGTTAAATCTTTTCGAGAAGCCGTGTCCACGGTTATGGACGACTTGAGACCTACTCCTTGTTCATAGACAACAACAACTGAGATAATCTTAATATAACTTGATCAACGTGTGTGTGTGCCTTGACTGCTTCTTCTTCGTCGGGATGCGAAGAGGAGGACAAGGATAGGATAGGTGTTATGTTTGCGTAAGTAGTTGATAGCAAGACTTGTTGGAGGCGATTCCTCATCGAATGCTTGGCTTCTTATCTTACTCTCTAGATCGTTAGCCACTTCATAAATGCTAGTGCGGCAGCAACCTCACCACTTACCCCATCCTTACCGTAAACTACTAGTTGTCCTAGAATGACGAGTGGTGAAGTCCTTGCTGGGTCAGATGACCACTACAGTTGGATGCTGAGTACCTCTGTACTCATGATACTACCCCCAAACTCTTTTTCAGGGTTCGTGATCGACAACAGGTATGGTGACCGACGTTTCATGCGGCGACTCGACGACGACTAGTTAGGCGGATCCCGGCGGACGGCCTGGACCCGTGTGGTTTTGGGATCGATGTTTTTCTCTTTTGCCAGTAGGCATTTGCTTGTAGTCTGTACTCAGACATATACCTTCCGCTGTTGTATTATATTTGAGGCAGTTGTATGCCGATTGTATGAGATGTTGTATCCTTGTATCTGTAATGTTGTGATATCATGTTGGAAATCCGGGGCATATGGCTTTGTCATATGTCGCGGTGGGACCGATATGTGCTCCGTCCTCGGGTTCGGGCGGAAACGTCCGAATCTGAAACAGTACCGCATATCGGGCCTTACAGTTGGTCTTGTCCCCATCATGTTGCCTGTAGATTTGTCGCATGTTGTTGGTTTGCCTGTGCTGTTGGTTTGCCCGTTGTCCTGCTGTCTTCCTCCCATCAAGCTGCCCATGCGTGTGTGTGCGGTGTGTGTGTGTGTGTGTAGTTTCTTGGTCGCACGCCGGCTTACGAACAATGCCCTGACCTTCTGTTTGTGGGATTTAGTTTGTTACTGCCATTTATTTTACTCTGCGTAGCGTTCAAGCATCATCTTTTAGTCACATAGCTATCAGACCCAGGACGCCACCCTTTCGCCGCATTAAAAACTTCATTTGCCAACTGCTCTAAAAGTTTTAGCCACCACATCAGTTTTTTTTTCTTTTTCCTTGTCAATCTACAATATTGCCCAGGAATTTAATAAACACATCCCAGATGATTCGGCGGGGCTGGGAGCTCTCTCAGGGCATTTGGAATTTCGGCCGTTAGATGTCTTTCTCCCACCAATCTCAGCCACCCGTACTTTTGACAGTGCGTATAAAAACCCAGCCCACGCAGTAGAAAACCTGGATAGATGCCTGGATAGATGCAATCATGCTGTTTTGCCAAAGGCAGACAATTGATTGGGCTTGGTTTCTCCTCCCACCAATATATGCTGTTTCTCTTCCCACCAATATATGTTGTTTCTCCTCCCACCAATATATGTTGTTTCTCCTCCGGCCAATCATGTTGTTTCTCCTCCCACCAATATATGTTGCCTGGATAGATGCAATGATGCTGTTTTGCCAAAGGCAGACAATTGATATACATTCCTCCTGAGTATCTGCTTGTACAAGTCATAGAAATGTAGATGCCATCTTTATAGACTCACAAGGATAAAGTTAAATGAAAGATGATACTAGAGGTTTCCTTTGAAGAACTTAATAAGCAAATTATTGAGAAATGTTTGGTAAAATGGCAGATATCTTCGTTAAAAAATGTCCCGCTATGTGTCGCTGCCAAATGGGCGGGGACCCAAAATGTCAATAACCCACGTTATGATAACTGGATTGGAAGGCAACTAACAATATTCATACCGTTTCTACCAAATATGCTTCAGATACAAAATAATTAAAATGTGCACCCCTCTTTTCGATCCATTTTTATTTAATACCCATTTTAATTATATACTAATTGTCCTGCATGTTGTTTGAGATTTATAATAACAGTTATGTTTGATTAAAGATATTTTGGTGTGATTTCCATGGACCAGGACTTCCATATTAAAGATATTCTGGTGTGATTTCCATGGACCAGGATTTCCATGGTGACTATACACATTAAAGATAGAATAGCAGTGTGGTTTACAACCATTACCTCAACTTAAAATGAGTACTCTGTTATTTTCTTTAACCCATTACTTCGTAGTTGCTAACCTGCCATGTACTAATGTAGATGTGATCGGAGTTATCACGACGATCTCCCTTGTTTGTAGCTTCCGGGTACCTAATACCCTTACTCATGTTATGCGAAGACGCGTGCTTCTTTCTAATCACAAGTATGATGTGCACTCCCCTGTAAATACTATTTGTTAATTCGTACCATAAACTATTACATTGCGTATTGACTACTCTTTTTACATGTGTCTTTCCCTCACTGTCTTATATCAGTGGCGTTGAGGTTGCCATAACTCTATGGGGTGAGAGGGCTATACGATTCAATGGCCAAAGCATCCATTTCATGGGCCAGACTGAACCAGTTGTTGCCATTTTTGTTGGCACAACCATACGTGCCTACGCAGGTCAGTTAGGTACCAAATTAACCAGTTTGTCTTACCTGCCGTTTAGTATGTCTGTTAATCCAATCTCCTGTATGAAGTAGGTAATTATCAACAAGCTATTTACATGTCCATTTTCCCTTCTTTGTTACACACTCTGTTGACATATCTGGTAATGTAATTTCTATTGTTCATCTTTGGCTACGCGCTGTGTTATCTGGATCATGTATCAAAGTACTTTATTATGCGCTTGAACTTACTTCCATGCCTACCCAGCCTACTGTGTAACTCTTTGTTTACATTTTCCCCTCAATCCCCGCATCCACAGGACCTGACAACCTGATGAACGGTGATGATGATTTAATCGTGAAGGGGCTCCCACAGGTTGTAACAAATCTATCGGTGCATCCTCAAAATAACAATCATCGCATACTCGATTAAACTAATTGACTCTTCTTTTTATTCATTGTATCTAGCTATCTACCATATGTATACCAATCAGCAGGAGGTACATGCTTGAAGAAGCTATCCGATGGATCCGCGACACACTGCATGCATTTGAGTTAACTGATTATGATGGCAACCTGGTCACAGCGTCGGTCAAGATCACATTTCGATCCCACAGTGAAAACATACCACCAAAACAACAGGAATTTTATGGAAAAACATCCTAGTTGAGCACAGACGCTATCGAATCAACGTGCTCTGCTGCTTTGGCTTACCTTTTGGACATGAACATCATTACATTTGATGATGCCAACTCTGCGAAGCTCAAGCGATGCCAACGACTACTTCAAGCTGATCAATCATGGTCATCGGTGCTATATGACCGCGCAAAATTCTTCCAGGATCAACTCGCTTCTCTAAATGCAACAAACATACAGCCTCACTCAGGAAGCAACGACAATGGTTCTCCATCAACTGAATGCACCAATGAATTAACACTAATCATGGTATTGTTTCCAGTTCTCCAGTTACATAGCTATAATGCTGCACATCATCTTACATACAAATATACATTCGCCCCTTACTTTTCTCTTATCGATCATCTTAAAATAGGATGTTGTTGCCGACCATGTCCCCTCACTGATGGCAAGCGAAGAAACATTAAATGAGTAATGCCCTTGTCTCCTATATATGCTTCAACCTCTCACATGTTTCCATTATTTATGCATGTTGCCTTTCCAGTGAAATAGCTCATAGGCCCAGCAAAAAAACAAAGTCTAAGCCTACTGCTCACAGGGTTTTATATTTCAAAGATTAAATCGACGGCCAAATTGTAAGGTGATTTCCAAAACAATTTTCTATACTACCCACACAGTCCCACAGCTTCTAACCATCATGCATTTCCTTCTCTGTAGGAACCGACTGCCACTGCGATCCTTGGAAGCCAGGCTTCGAACTTATGCCTCTCATAAGTTATTATATGCAGTTTCCTTTATTTAAACTCATATACTATATGCCTTGAACCTGTGTACTGGTGCTTCTGTTTCAAACTACCAATGAACCAGTAATTATCTATGTACTCATGCTATGTTCAAATGCCACATATAAATCCATCTCTATTCTCAATGTCAACCGTTCTTCCTTTTGAGGGTAGTTCGGCCCTATCTTATTTCGTTGTTTACTATCTGTTTAGAATGGTGCCATGTTCAAGTTTGTATCCAAGTCACTCCCTTTTATCTGCTCCTGTATGATTATGTGTCATGGTTGTGCATCCAACTTCTATGTTGCGTTGTTGGTTTATTTATTGGTTAGATGGTTCTGTCCCGTAGAGCTCGTGCCGCTGGTACAACCCTTATTTTGTTCCTTGCTGTTAGAATTGGTGCACTAACCAGTTGGATTTGATTTCTCATTTGCCTGTGCATGTGGTAGCCTCCCTACTGACTAGCTGGCCCTATTCATATGTAATTGTCTTGCTTATTTCTATATTAGCTCATAGAAGTAGAAAGGAAGCCTATTTCTATATTAGCTCATAGAGGTATAAAGGAAGCCATACTGCTCAGGTTTATTAGTAGGATTCAGAGATGCTCAATTGTGTTCGCTTACCTTCCATTTGAATTTATTTGTTCATCAGTGCTTGCAATCTTTACCAGAATATTCATGCCATGGCTATTTTTCTTATAGCCTGGTAAAGAAACCAAACCACATTGCCAGTGCATGTAGCACTTTTATATGCCAGCGAGAACAAATTTGCGATATATCACTTGCTACCTTTCCGATGGTTATTATTTATTACACATGCCTTCTTCACAATCAATAATTCAGGGATTATGAGTATATTTTTCTCTTTAAATTTTTAAAATTTTGAGTTGTCTGCTAGCCTGCCGAGCATTATAAGTCATCAAAATGTTCTTCCGCTTCTGGTTTCTTATTGATACGCACTATGCAGAAATGTTACACTTACGAAACTGTACATTATATATCTATTTGTGCTTATATTGTTTTAACTTTACCATCTTACAAAACGTCAATGCATATCTGGTGGCCCGCCGTATGGCGGGCAGCGCGCGGCAAGCCGCGCCACCTATCTAGTAAACCATAAAAGAACTGGTCCTTGGAGCTTTTGGCGGAGGTGGAACTCAGGCGCATAGGGCTCTTGGCGGAGACTAATAAAATTAATGTGATAAATATATGAACATCAAACATTAAATTCATCAACCATTGAATGTACTCCTTTCTTTCCCGTGCATAGGGCTTCTGGCCAGTAAAACGAAGTGAGTATATGGTTCATGATTTTATTACAAAAATCCTATAGGGAAATGTATAAAAGATCTACACATTCATAACATTTTTCAACAAAACTTGCAAATGTCGATATAATTGTTTTATTAGTCTTGAATACTAACGTGAACCTTTCTTTACAAAAAAGAAGATATTAATAAGATTTTTTTATAGTGGAGATATAATGCACGTTCTTTAGCTGCACGATCTTTGTTTTCTACTAGTCCATCATTTATATTATGTTAGAATAAATCCACAGCGCGTAGTAGATCATCCGAGGATCAAGCAATCACACGAGGCACGACACCGAGATTTGCTAACGAAGTTCACCGAACATCGGCTACATCTCCGGGGCTTGACTATGGGCGCTCCTCCCCATGACACCGCTACAATGCCGCACTCCGGCCACCCGGGCGCCGGCACACACCGTCGGCTCCCCCTGCGTGCCTGTGCTATTATGTTGGCATAGGTTACAACCGTGGGGTGCCCCTCATTATATGAGAGCCCAAGGATACAACGTGTCCGACTCCAACACTACACGTATCCTACCCACACTACAACTCCAAGTCCAATGTAACCCAACTCGTACACATATTTGACACAAACTCAACAAACTCCATCTTGGCGAATATTCTCCACCACCTTGAATTTGTCCATGCGTCAAACTTCCATGTACTCCGGACTTGGGTTGTCTTCTTCGTAGCTTATTGAGAGCTACTCGACGAGTCTGCCCCAGACCTGCCGTCTCCGTGAGATCCTTCCGCTATTCCTGCAACTTCAGTCTCCGTGACTCCACCTGCAATAGTGCTCCCTTGCAACTTGTAAAGATGTGAAGCCGTCCTCTCTCCAATCATCACGGCCACCTCATCTTTCATGATATTTAAGGTCTTCTTATCCCGATCACAACGGAATTCCATACCATCATCATGAAGAACTCCAAGCAAAATTAGATTCCTTCTTAGCCACAACACATGCCTGACTCCCCGAAGCATCCGCTCAACTCCGTCAAACATCTTTATTTTGATGTCACCTACTCCAGTAACACGATAACCCGTGTCATCGCCCACATAGGCTGAACCAAACTCACCAGACTTGTACAAAGAGAACCACTCCCTGTTGGGTGTCACATGAAAAGAGCTAGCTAAATCCAACATCCGCGCTTCACTTTTGGTTGACCGCATGTCTGATACTGCGAGAACATCACTACTGCTGTCTGAGTCATCACCACGAGCTGCCACATTAGCACTAGATCCACCTTACAGATCTTTTCGGCGAATTCCCATCCATCACATGGTAAATAACCTCAGCGTCCATCTTAGCTGGCTTAGCATCCCGCAACGCCTTCAAGCATCCTTGTTGTGCCAACAAATCTTTCACCCATGTCTGCCATAACCCAAAGTTTTCAGTTTCGTTGAACTTCTTCATCTCAAATCTAATACCCGTTGGCGCCATGATTCTTCGTATAGTTGACACCGCGAAAAATTATCTGAGTTTCTTCACATGATCCCCAAGTACACAACGTGTGCACTACTAGTAGCTAACCAGCTGGTCTTCACATGAGTTTACTCCTCTTGCACAATTTCCGATGCTGCTAATTGCTTTGCTTTGCCGTTGCTTTCAGATGTACTACGCCCACATCAACTAATTGGATTTTCCTGCTTGGCCGAATCGATCTGCTCTCGCGTGTACTTAAGGCATGCACGCCGGCCACTGTGTCCAACCCGTACACCAAGAGCAAACACGGGTCTGCAACAACCCGCCCGTCTCCTTCACGGGACTCGGTCCCTGCTTTGGTTCCAAACTAATCCCGGCCGTTTCCGCCTCGGCACGTGCAGCGGCATCCTGCCACGCAACTCGCCACCAGCCGCTGAAACTGAACGCTCGCCCGATCACGTCTTTCCTCTGCAATCGATTACTGTCTCAATCTTCAACCTTGCTCATGATACCACTTATTAGAATAAACCCGCAGTGCGTAGTAGATCATCCAAGAATCAAGCAATCACACGAGACACGACACCGAGATTTGCTAACGAAGTTCACCGAACATCGGCTACATCTCCGGGGCTTGACTATGCACGATCCTCCCCATGACACCGCTACAATACCGCACTCCGGCCACCCGGACGTCGGCACACGCCGCCGGCTCCCCTCGCGTCTGTGCTATTATGTTGGCATAGGTTACAACCGTGGGGTGCCCCTCATTATATGAGAGCCCAAGAATACAACGTGTCCGACTCCAACATTACACGTATCCTATCCACACTACAACTCCAAGTACAATGTAACCCAACTCGTACACATATTCGACAGAAACTCAACATATTAGGTATAAAAGCTTCGATAAAAAAAATGTTCATCACATCGTGTGTGGCGTCTGCTCCCGGACGCATATGCACCCGAATGAACAGTAAAATAATAAAAATCATATTAAAACATTTCTGAATTTGTATTTGTGACGCACATTGTTGAATGTTATAGCCGCGTCCAAAGTATCATGATGAAAAAAAATCCTACTGCTTTGCGCAAAAAAACCCAAAATCAAAGCTCTGGAGATGTTATTTTTTGGAACCATTTTGAAGCAATGATTTGGTTTTCATTGTCCAGAATTCCATGAATGTCATTTCAACATGAAACTTTTAGGTATACCACAAAAAAAACTGATTTTTGGAACTTTTACTAATCTTTGTGCTGCAAGCGAGTTAATTGGAAAAAGTACCACAATTGAGAACGTATTCACAAGTTGGTACCACTTTTTAATCTTTTTGCAAATATGTACCAAGATACATGCAGTTCGTTGCAAAACTTGGTATTTCTACGTATCTAACAACTCAGGCCCGTTGTCAGCCTCTAGTTGAAAAAAACGTTTAGATTAAAAAACAACAGTTGTATCTAATCCGAACCGGACCGGTCTATGTTTAAAAACCTCTCTGGTCTCTGTTAAAAAAACCAATGTTGTGCCGGATCCCTAACTACGTCGCCAGAGTGCTCCCGCCGGCATGCCATCGCGCCCGCGCCGTGGCCGATCGCCGCTGGCCGCCCTTTCGTCAGTGCTGGCCATGCCCGTGGCCGCCGCCACGCCCGCGCCCCTCTCATGTCGTGGCCGCTGCCGCTGGTTACGCCTTCGTCGGGGCTGGCCACGCCTTCGTCGGGGCTGGCCACGCCTTTCGTGAATAGGAGTTGACTAAATTACTTTAGATGTCAGGCTGAAAGACTGAAACATCATACTAAAGCAAACAAGAAAAGCTGAAAGCATTGCGGGAATAGCAACATGAACTAAATGCCCTGTCCAAGCCAAAGAAGTTACCCCAAAAAGTCCTAACAAATGATGATTGAGACGAGATTCGGCGTTTTGAACCACGAAAGGCTTGGTTTCTATTTGGGTTGTTGATGTAACCAACTCGCTATTAAGGACAGCGTAGAAAGAAATAATAAAAAAAGAGCTCCAGTATAAAGATCTTCATTGGTGCGTAATCCTATTGTATACCACCACTGATAAACTCCAGAATAATCTATATTCACTGGACCAGCAGCACCTCCTCGAGTAAAGGCTTCCACAGCGGGTTGACCACATATATAATCCAGTTAGTATTTTCTTACATTTTGGAGAAAATGAAAAAATAAAAGTTTACACGAAAAGGCGCACTTATTTATATACCACTATATAGTGTAGGAATAACTTTGAATATCGGCTGTTGGATGAAGCTGATCAAACGGTTGAGATGTGGCAAATCCAAGTAGTTTTGGCCGTTGGATATTCTCTTCATCACATTAGATTTTGTCATGTATACCAATCTAGAAGGTTCCACACTTTTGCTTATGTACAAACCTGGAAACAAAGACACTGCTCCTTCGTCCTAGATTCTTCCATGTAGTTATTCCGGTGTTTCTTTGTTAAAGAATAACCATTTCATGTCTGTTTTAGACACTTCCATGTCATTTACGTTTTACAATATGCACATAACACATACACTTCTCATTTGTTCTAGACACTTTCATAGTTCAGTTCTCCCATGTGTTTTTCTTTCAAAATAATTGATATCTATCTTTATTTTATTTTAATCTATTTAGATTCAAAGCTAATAAAATATCTTCCCAAAGTCCATCTTTCTTTGCAAATGAATACTCAAATGTTTTTGTGTATTTCACATAAGTTTTCACCACACATGTTGTCATATTTTAATTTTGAATGAGATGGGTGATGATCTTAATTTTAATTTATGTGTGATTTTAAATGTATATGTTTACCTATTATAATATGGTATGTTGATATCTGGTCACACTTTACTCTCACATGTAAGGCACGTGTAACTTACTAGTATATTTACGAGAGGCATGATGTAAGGCCCGATATGCGGTACTGTTCAAGATCTAGGTGTTTCCACCCAGATCCGAGGACGAAGCACATATCGGTCCCACCGCGACATATGACAAAGCCATATGCCCCGGATTTCCAACATAATATCACAACATTACAGATACAATGGATACAACATCTCATACAATCGGGATACAACTGCCTTAAATACAATACAACAACGGAAGATATATGTCTGAGTACCGACTACAAGCAAATGCCTAGTGGCAAAGAGAAAAACATCGATCCCATAATCACACGGGTCCAGGCCCTCCGTCGGGATCCGCCTAACTAGTCGTCGTCGAGTCTCCACGTGAAACGTCGATCACCATACCTGTTGTCGATCAAGAACCCTGAAAAGAGTTTGGGGGTAGTATCATGAGTACAGAGGTACTCAGCATCCAACTGTAGTGGTCATCTGACCCAGCAAGGACTTCATCACTCGTCATTCTAGGACAACTAGTAGTTTACGGTAAGGAAGGGGTAAGTGGTGAGGTTGCTGCCGCACTAGCATTTATGAAGTGGCTAACGATCTAGAGAGTAAGGTAAGAAGCCAAGCATTCGATGAGGAATCGCCTCCAACAAGTCTTGCTATCAACTACTTACGCAAACATAACACCTATCCTATCCTTGTCCTCCTCTTCGCATCCCGACGAAGAAGAAGCAGTCAAGGCACACACACACGTTGACCAAGTTATATTAAGATTATCTCAGTTGTTGTTGTCTATGAACAAGGAGTAGGTCTCAAGTCGTCCATAACCGTGGACACGGCTTTTCGAAAAGATTTAACCCTGCAGGGGTGTACCAACTGCCCATTACGAGGCTCCGCACGCACGTCCATCCCTCTCAGTTGCTACCCATCACAGGAAACCATTTTATGATTTAGTTCCAAGAGATCCGATACGACAGGTCCCTCTAGCTAACAACGAACAAATCCGGGTGGCCCCCGGTGAGTCGACATCCATCTCAGGAGCCGGCCGCGCTCTCGATCTGGTCTCAACCGTCTGTCGCAGGTTTGGATAGCCGGTTAATCACACATGGGACACCGGGTCCTCAGCCGGACAAGGTGGGCCAGCAAGGGAACTATGTCCTCGCTGGTCCGGGTTGGTTGGAAAACAACTGGCGGCCGACCAGCACACACACGGTTTCAAATGGTAAATCAGCTTGGGCCACCACTAGAAATGTTTGAAGCTAGGTAGGTAAGAAAAGGGGACCCCATAAAATCCCACACGCGGTTAGGCACGCTCAGTCTTAAAACCAATACCCGAAACTCGGATCCTAGGTGACTCGAATGGAACAAAGCGTCGGGGCGGGATAGCCTAGACCTTCCATCCTTCGTCGGATATAGTCAACATTATAATAAACATATCATCAACAACAATAATAATAATAATGTGATATCCCAAACCCAGGAGTAACAGGGTAACAACGTAGCATCCCAAGCATTCATACTAAGCAGGGGCTGAGCAACGAGCAATAGTAACATAGCAGTACAAGGTTTGCTGGGAGGGGACATGGCTGTATCGGTTTGAAAGAGGCTGTAAACATGTGGTAGGATCAAACATCGAACCTAACCTATACTAGCATGCAAACCGCTGGTTGCAATAGAATGGATCATAACTAATGTATAGTCCTTGCCTATTGATAAGTCGGGTTCCAAAGGTGTAGTCGATCGCACGCTCGCATCGTCTCCGAGAGGTACCCGCGGAAGCACACAAGACGATAAACACTGGAAAGCAATCAACGAGCAAGCATCTATTACTACGAGGCAAACATGAGCAGGCATCAACAAGAAGGCAACATGATACGTCGCACCTACCGTCGAGAGCGGTTACTAACAGGTTAAGTGGAGTACTCGTCACACACGACGATACCGCACGTTTACGATGATTCAAGTTGTTTAGCTACAGGTGATCAACAAAGGTTGTTAACATGGCAAAGCACAGAAGCATGGCAAGCACTCAAACATTGCAAGAGGTTAAGCAAAATAAACTATCTAATCTAGTCACTTTAAGTGGGGGGTAAAACCTATACATGGCAAACGATTACGGACCCCACGGTAAAAATGGAATTTGGTACTGTTTTACCCTAAACAATATTTAATTATTTTATTAGCAAGCAAGAGCAGCATAAACACAATCTACATGCAATTCTAGTCAAGTTACATATAAGAAATATTTTAAACAGAGCAACGGTTAAAAAGTTATTGCAATTACAGTTTACAGTGGTAGGTAGTGTAATTAGCAGGTAAACAGCAAGTAAACAAGCTCAAACATGGCAACAAGCAACATTTTATTAATCTACGCGCAAAACGGAGCAACTTTCATGTAGAAAGTGTCTCCATCGGAGCTACCGGTGAAAAGTTATAAGCATCGCAAATTAACAATACAATCTGCCTACATAAGTAAAAAAACTAGCAGCAAAAAAACTAAATGGGCCGGAACTAGTGCTACTGGGCCGGCCCAACTACCACAGCAGCAAATAAAACAAAAAAAAGGAAAAAAAGGGGCCTCACCACTATGGGCCTCGGCCCGTCTGGAGGAGACTGGCCTGGGAGGGGCGGCTGGGCTGGCGCCTGGCAGGCCGGCCCACCTGGCCGGTCCACGCACGGGCGAGCGAGCGGGCGACTGGATCGGGAGGTCTCCCGTTCCCGACCTCGGAACGCCGCGGCGCCGGACCTGGCGGTTTCCGCCGGCGAGCAGTGACGGGGAGGCGCGGCGAGGAGGGTCCGGTGGCTGGAGGAGGGCCGCAGGCGAGGCGTGCTAGGGGCGGTGGCCGGACCTGGTGACGGGGAAGGGCGGAGGCGTTCGGCGGCGGAGCTCGGAGTGCCTGTGGCCATGGCGCGCGGCGGCTGTGCTCGGGCGGCGCCGCCGTGCCCTGCGAGGAGAGAGGGAGACAGAGGGCATGAGAGGGAGAGGGTGCGGAGGAGGGAGAGGAGAGGAGGTCGGCCTGGACGGGAGGGGCGCGGCGGCGAGCAGCTCCGGCTGCCGGCGGCGGCTGAGGCGGACCCGTGGCGTGGAGGCGGCTCGGGCATGGTGGGTTGCTCCACGGGATCCATTCCGGGCAACGTGGCAGCCTCCGGGGCCATCGGATCTCCGGATCTGACGGTCCAAGACGAATTGGGCAATATTCTAGATCTGGGAAATTCTCAGGGGGGTGGCTGCAAAATTTGGCTCAGGGAAACCCTAGAAAGGGGTATGAGTGTGGTGGTCTTTATATAGCACAGGTGGTTGGCAGTTTGCAAAAACATCCCCGGTTTTTCTCTCTCGCGCGCGGTGCTCACGTTTCTGACCACCGGGGGTCCGCAGTACTTCCGATTCGGGTAAAACTTCGAACTGCGCGATCAGCGCGTCGAGCCGGCGGCGTTCACCTCGGGCTGGAACCATTCCGAGAACACTTTCCGGCGCGCTATAAAAATATCTCATTTAATTATTAAACAGGGTTTTTCGTTCTATTGGTTGCGGCTGGTCTCGTGCGGTTTTCGCGACGGTGATCGGGTGAAACCCGATGTCGCAAAGGTCGAGTGTCAGGGTGGCAAGGGTCGGTCTCCGTTCGATACGAGATAAGAGGGGGGAAAATAATCGTCGATCGATAAATCGGGGATGCAAACACCGCAAACAAATCAGACGATCAAACAATTCACACCGAAAACAAATTTTTTAATTTTTGCAAAAACTGGGCTGTTACACATGAGGCACAGGTTTGCTTCCCCGATCGTGCCTTTCAAAAAAAATGTTTTCTTTGGATCAGATAGTCTTGTAGCATGGCAATGTGTGGGTAAGTTTTTATCTGGTGTGTGAGGTGTGTAACCATTCTACCATGCCTAAGAGCAACTCTAGCAGATCCGCTAAACGTCGGTATGTTATATCCGGTTTGTGGGTCGCCGCAAATCACATATGCGATACGAAAATTGCTTCAGCAGATCAGATACCTCATCCTTGAACGACATATTAGAAATATGAATAAATATGTTTCGCGATACATAGAATTCAATCGGAACATCGTCGGAGCACGCAAACACAGAAAAAACATCCTACTATTTGGTCACCGGAGATTGCCGATGGTCGTCGGGGTAGTAGAATAGGCCGAGGCTCTCTCGTTGGTGATGAAAGCGGCGCACGCCGCAAATTATTCCTCGTACACGGCATCGTAATAAGCCCTGGCGCCGGTGCGACAATCCAGTGCGCCCTCTTCGCCGATAACTACAGCGAAGTTTGCGACGCGGAGAGCTTCCTCGGCGGTGCACAACTTCGTGGTCAATGTGGTAATCTTCTCACTAAGATCGGCGACGCGAATCCAAATTTTCATGAGCTCTTCGGTGAATCTGCGGACCTGGTACCGGCTTTGCTCCCAGGAGCCACCGGCCTGGCCGTCTGCATTTCCTCCAGTGGGCCCTTCATTTGCGCCACGGCTGAGGCCTGATCCTTGACCGAACACCAAATAATTTTTCATCGGAGTTTGCGCGACGAAGATAAGAATTTGCGGCGGCAGGGAGGGAAATGGATGAGAGACGGAACCTTATAGCGCGGATCGATCGATAGATATAGCGGTTGAAGAGTTGTTTTACGGGGCGGGAAAATTATGTCGGTTTTGTTCTGATCTGAAAAGTTCCCCGTCCGCCAAAAAGTCCTTATATATACGAGCCGACGACGGGATGGCATATCTGCTAGAGTTGCTCTAAGGGCAACGCTAACGCGCCGACGCAAACGGACGCCGGATTTGTCCGGTTTTTGTCCGGTTTGCGCGGGCGCGTTCTCTCGGGTGTCCACTTTTTGTCCGGCATCATGCGCGGTCGCCCAACGCGTCGACGCAAACGCAAAATTCAAAACAAATATAAACAGAAATTTAACTAATTAAACACTGAAATTAACTAATTTAACCGCCCATTACAACTAAAACTTAAATTTCAAAAACGCTAAAAAATAAAAACGCGCCAATGCCGCCGCCCTACGCGCCGTCGCCGCCGTCGTTCTCGTCGCTCGAAAACTCGACGATTGGCAGTGGCACCGGCACCTAGGGAAACTCGCGCCGCCATCGCTCCTCCATGACCTCGCGCTCGGCCTGCCATACCCTCTTGGCCTCCCTCCGGGCCTCCCTGGCGCTCGGCCTGCGCGGCGGGTTGACGACGTCGGCACCGTGCGAGGCGGCGTACTCCTCATTCATCAAGCGGTCGGCCTCGGCGCGCTCGGCTGCGAGATGGCGCGTATACGCCTCCTCCTTGATGCGCGCCTCTTCCTCGTCGGTGGCGTCCATTGGCACCAGGCCGGCCGGCATTGAGACGTACACAGCGAAGGTGTTGACGCCCTCCCACTGGTAGCCTTCGTGCCACGGCGCCGGCTCCGGCAGGTTGTGGCGCGGCGGCGAGTCCACCCCGGGACCGTAGGGTGGCGGCGGCGGCGGCGGATAGGGCGGCCGGAACTCCGGCTCCCACCAATCCCATGGCGCGGCTGGTGGCGGCTTCTGGTCCGGCGGAGGTGGTGGCAGCACCTGCGCTGGTGGTGGCGGTGGGACGCGGATGCGGATCCCTCTAGCGGCGCGTCGGGGAGGCGGGGCCGGGTTCAAGCTCTCATGGATAACGAAATCCAGGCCCGGCCACATCGCCTTCTCCTCGGCCTCGGAGAGTGCGATGGCGCGCTGGAGCGCCGCCTTCTCCTCGGCGACGGAGGCCTGGAATGCCGCCTCTTCGGCCTCCTCTTCGGGCGCGACGACGGCCGGTGGGGGCACGACGCGCCCGCCCCCAAGGTCCAACCCCGTCGGTTGTGGCCGCGCCACGTTCCGGTCGCGCAGCGAGGCGGCCAGGTTGGGCGGCGCGGGGAGGCGGTCGCGGCTCAGGCGCTAGTCGCCCGGCAGCCTGACGTTCGTCCATGGCACCGGACACTTGTGCCACCAGTAGTTTCGGCACTGTTGCGCCGGAAGATAGATATTTGACCCCGGCGGAGGAGGGGCAGGGGGTGGGGGTGGGGTGGGGTGGAGTTGGACCGCGGCCGCGTCGGCGCCCGGAGCCGGATGTCTCGTGGTCATTTTTGCGAGGGCCAAACCACTTTGACATGGTGGCGCTCTGGTCGCGGCTTGGGAGGCAGTTTGTAGGCACGGGGCGTGGGATAGCGACGGCCTGCCACGTGGTCGTCTTATAAAAAGATGCCACAGAGGCTGGCAAGTGACCCTAGCGCGGACGCGAAACGTCGAGCGCGGACGGTCGCGGACATTCAACGCGTCCGCTCGGTGTCCGCGGCAGCGCAAACTCGGCGCACTTTTATGTGGGGCTTGCGTTGACATAGAAACCGAACGAACGTGACCACGTCAATAAATACGGTTGCGGTTGCGCGTTGAGCACCATTTTAACCGGTTTGATGCAAATCCGAACGCGCACGAACAAAATGCGTCGACGCATTGGAGTTTCCCTAAGGCTTCCCTTTTGTTGTCTCTCAAATTGACAATCGAACAAACGTTACTCCCGTCCGAACATGACACCGAATCCATCATATACTATTTGTGAACTCAAATTCAGCATTGTCAACACTTTCACATACAAGGTGTACAAGACATTCGCGTGTAAAGTGTAAACACGATACTTACATTATTGGATAGTGTAAACACGACACTTATATTATTGGATACAAACAACACATAATTTGAAATGCATAAGTAGTGGTAGGAAATTACCACGTACAACTGCAAGTGATCAAGGCATCAAAGTGGACCATTCGTTCTGTGGAAACGATCAGAAAGCAACCTCGGCGGCGTTAGCAAACTCGTCTCTCTTCTGGGTCACCTCCGCCACCATCTCACCGAACCTGCACGGCGGGCTGACCACCGGCACGGTGCCGCGGGCGTACTGTCCCCCACGGCCGCCACAAACACCGTTCGTATTCACGTCCTTGGTCTTGTGAGCGATGATGACGGAGTTCACCACGTCGTCGTCGGGGTGGCACACGGCCAACACCTCGAACCCACCTCGGCCGATGTCCTGGGGGTCGACGATCGGATAGAGAAATCCACGCGCACCATGGGCGCTGCGCACGACAAGGGCCGCCCCGTCTGCCATGTGCTTCCCAAGGTGCGCGATCACCTTGGCCTTATCCTCGGCGGCCATGCCCACGAGCGCCGCCAGGAAGACCACGTCGTACTTGGCGAGCTCGCCGCCGAGGTCCGCGACGTCGGCCGTGTGGAACGACATGCGGGGGCCCACGTCCTTGTCGGCGCGGAACAGCTTGCTGGCGCGGTCGTTGGCCGCGCCACAGAGGTCGTAGTTGTCGAACATGGTGTCGGGCAGGTGGCGCGCGGCGAGGACGAAGGAGCTGAAGGGCAGCGGGCCAGAGCCGATGAAGGCGACGCGGGCAGGGGCGATGCCGCCAGGCACGTAGCGCGCCAGGAGCTCGTATTCGAGCTTGCTGAGGTTGATGTAGTTGCTGTAGTAGGGGAACATGGCGAGGTGGTCGAGCGGATTGTCGAAAGCGGCGAGCATGTCGGAGTAGTGCGCCTCCAGCTTGCCCTCGGCCTCGGAGCAGAGGCGGATGAGGCCCTCCCGCATCTCCTGCGCCTCCGGGCCGAGCTTGGTGACGTCCACGGGGCTAGGGGGGACGCACGCGGTGACCAGCTCGGTGAAGAGCGCGTCGACGTCCGGGGATGGGCTGAGCGATGGCAGCTTGGCGATGGCAGCATGGATCCCGGTGATCTTCTCCACCAGCGCGTCCACCTCCTTGTTCTGGGCAGCCATTTTACTAGCTAGTGTTCTTGCTACCTCAGGGCTCAGGGAGTGGAATGGAGAGTGGTTGATGGAGCTGCTTGGTTGATGATCAATGGAGAGGGCAACACGCAGGATATATGTAGCTGCCGTTTAGAGGACTGGAAAAGGTCTGCATGCATGCACGCTTCACGCGTCCCTGCCCAATGAGGCTAGTTTCATGCCTATGTTGTGGCCGTTGCAGTGTCCACGTCCTGCTGTTGAAATGGATAGCGTTTTCTATGTCTATTTGTAGATCGCTTTTCGTTAAAGAGTGTTCACAAATTAATTGATCAAGGTTGATTACGACTTGCTAGTTTTATTCCTTGAGGGTGTGGAGGTTATAAGGATCTCATTGTAAATGGTTACACAAATGCAAGCTTCATGATTGATCGATACGACTTTAAAATCTCCATTGGGTTTTCTTTTCACACTCTAGGTGGCGCAGTGAAAGATCTAAGCAACGAATCATGGTGGATTCTATAGCAAAGGCAAAATATATGACTGCTTTGGAAGCTACGGAGGAGGTTAATTAGATTAAGAAGTTACTTGTTGAGTTTGGTGTGGTTCTTAGTGCGGTGGATGCCATGGTGGTCTACTGAGAAAAAAATGACATCATGGACCAGGCTTGGGAACCAAGATCCCATCAGAAATCCAAATATATTGAACGCCGATATCGCTTAATCCGAGATTTAGTGAATCGTGAAGACATAAAGCTATGCATGATTCACATGGCATGAACGTGTCATATCCATTGATGAAATCTCTACCACAAGAAAAACATGAGCAACATCGAAATGTTATTGATGTTAGATAACTTATGTAACTAGATTACGGCCTCTAATGCAAGCGTGAAAATATGCCCTAAATGCAACAATAAAATATTACTGTATTTTATTTCCATGTTCACAATTATGTTTATATTTCGTTGTTATAATCGTAAGGATTCTTGAATGAGAGATTCAGAGGAAACTCATTGCTTGTGTGGAAACATGAGAACCAAATAGGTGGATGATTTCGCCTCGAATACTAGGTCGTGCATTGCAGATGATCCTGTTTTGTTGGTCATAGGGCATTGTTAAATCAACAAGGACACCGGCAAGAATAATAATAAAAATGTTGGTTAAATAATGGTGTTGTAAAGACCCAAATTAAGATGTTCTACGAGATCACGTCATAACTTAGTTATTGGTATCATCATAACTTAGAAAACAAGAAACACACTTTTTGTGGTACAAAAAATGATGCTACTTGTTGGGGAAAGACAATATCAACCTGAGTGAGAACATCAATATAAACAAGAAAGAAAATAACAATAACACAAAAGGATTTGGCCAGTTGCACACTACTCGCACTAGACTTGCACATATATTATTTTTCCATATGTGGTTTTCAAAATGTAAAACTGGTTTGCTAAAAAATAAGTTAAGAGAAACAATAATAAAATCAGCAAGAAAAAAAAGTGGTTTACTTAGTTGCATATTGCCAACACTATAGTTGCTCATATATTATTTGGGCAACTCTTGTCTTCGAAATTTTGCAACAGATCCATGGAAAACATAAAGTTGTATGGCTTAATCGAAAAAAAAACTCAATTTATATATTTGTGCCACGCAAAAAAAAGCGTTATATTTATCACCGTTCTAACTCTAATGTTTAAGAATGGACAGGCGGGTGTACAACACCCATGTTCAGCTACAACTGTCCAGCAATACATAATATACACTTTTTTTCAAGCGTGGAATAGATAGACATAAACTAAATAAATATATAAATAAACTAAGTTATAAAAATATTTACTTGGAAAATAGAAAGAAATAGAAAAATATTCTTGTAACTTGTCACACATTCAACCAACTAAATTTCAAACCTAAAAAAGTTAAATAGAAAATTTTCTACTACAAACCAAAATGTTACGCATTCACTCAACCAAAGTTGCATATAGAAAATTTGCAACCAAATATATCTAAAAATGAATCATTTAATTAAATACAAATAAATGGTGTTTAAAAAAACGAAATATGTGTAAATATATGTACTTGACAATGACTGTTGTCCAGGCACACAATTCAATATATATTGATTATAGCTTAAGATGAATGCATGCCCATATAGGAATAAATTAAATGTATGAAATAAAAAATAATGAATTATAAATGGAAATAACAATGGAAAGCTATGTAGAAGGCTCTTATTATGTAGGATATGAAGAAGGCCTCTAGTACACTAAAAAAAACTCATTATTCTAGAATTGACTTCTAATGTAGCATATATATTAAGCAACATCACTCTAAACTTATATTGAGGATCGATCAAATCTATTAGTTCTTGGCAGTTGGGGTCTATGAATAGTCACGTCATTTGGTTAAAAGACACATCCTTTGGTGAAAAGATGTTTCTTTGCAAAAATCCACGTCCTTGGTGAAATGATGTCTTTTAGTGGAAAGTCACACCCCTTGGTGGAATGATGCCTCTTCATAAATATACATATTAGAAAATAAGTACAATAATTATGGATCAACATGTTGCAAATACTAGATGATACCCCACGCCTTGCTGCGAAAATTGGTCGCCCTATATTTCAAAATTATGCGAATTTGAAATATTTATATTAATAAAAAATGAATCGAAAATTTAAAACGCATAAAAAATATTATATTTGATTATGTTTAATTTTTTTTTAATATAAGTATAGTAAAAGAATGGAAAATAATTTTCCATGCATGGTTGCATTTGATGGTGGGTCTTGTCTCATGCATGGTTGCATGATGAGGTGACCCTTATCCCAGATGTGGCATGCTTGCATGTTGAGATAAATAAGATAGTGGGGATGATCTATTATACTATTATTGATTAGTTTAACCTTCCAAAGATGCAACCATTAGAAATTGTGCTAGAAAACTAATGTAAAAAAATTAACATTTCAATTTATTTATGAACCTCAATGTCATTTCAACTTATGAAAACTATTATTTAAAAAAATATAATTTTATAATATAAGTGATGTAAAATAAAAAATATTTTTGAATATCTCCAGTAAAACATGAGATTTATACTAGTAAAGATCTTATCAGTGTAGAAAAAGTATAGAAGATACAATGAAGGTAAAGGTAAAAAAATTAACACCATCTAGATTAAACCGTTGATTTTTTGAATTTTTAAACAAAACATTATTTTCGGATTGGTTATGTAAAAACATGGAAAAGTTAAATCAAATTGTTACATCATGGATATATAAGATGCCATGCACTAAAAAATAAAATCATGCCGTATTTCTTATTCATATTTGAAAGTGTAAATATACAATGATATAAGGCGACAATTTGCACATTCTGGATATGGCTAGTTACACAAAACAATTATGTGCAAATTTGGTGTATCTAAAAAATACCATTGTCAAAATGACAAAAAGCAGAGAAAAAAAAGTACATTTGGGATTGACAAAATGACAAAAATCAAATCACCATCACTATTATTATTCCGCTCTGTGTTTGATCCTTTGTAAACAAAAATACCGGAGAGATTGACAACCTCTCTGTACTCGTTGGGAGCAAAGTTATTTCTTGTTGTGTGCAGGTCCAGGCCAAGTAAGCAACCTCTAGGTTGTAAACGACGCCATTGTTTTCTTGCCACCTTCTTGTTGCACTTGGAATCCTACTGAAGACATAAACCTTGGTATCTTCACCGAGGGACATTTGCCACTGCCTGCATCTGAACCTTCCACTTGGGGTAACCAACGAGGGGCGTGAAGTAATCACTCCCCCGCCGGCATCAAGTGTTGTGGCATGTTTTTCACATGATAGAAAGCGGTTATCTCTTGACACCCCTTAACAGCCACGTAAAACTTGCAAAAGATAAAGTAGAAGGCGTTTTAACTTTAATTTACATGAAGGGGGATCATATCATATATAATTTACAGTTTTACTTCCTGTCTTGCTAATATGATAGATATACGATGGTATAATGATAGGATAATCTTTCACAATACCAACACTGTATTCTCCCTTAGTGGGCACCGCCTGGAAGGATCTCTTTATGATAGGCACGCCGTGACGATCGGGTGTCATACATACGTAAGAGTTCGCATGAGGTTGGGTTTAGCAAGCCTAGCAGATACATATATGTCCTTGCTAAGCAGCTATACACTAAGGTCAGATTGGCAGGCTTGACATATGTATATATGGGCTTGGAATACGAATGATCAAAAGGTTAAGCATGATAACGGATGTGATTAGCATGATGCCCTACCTAGGGAGATGTGTCGTCGACCGTTGTGATATTCGAGGACGACCATTCAAACTAGGATTATGTAATCACTTAGTAAATTTTGAGGGATGTTTAACTAAGTGGGAGTGTTAGAATTAATTAAAATGGAACTCTATTTTATGAACAAAGTCTAAATATGTGTTTTGCAAATAACCATTGTAGATGGATGCACCTCGCCCATCATTCAACTTAGGGTCATTCCTAGAGAAAGACAAACTGAAAACCGATGGGTCAAACTTCACCAACTGGTTCTGCACTCTAAGGATTCTCCTCGTCCCCCTCAAGATGGCATACGTACTAGAGGCCGCGATAGGTGACGCACCACCAGCAGAAGCTAGTCAGGATGAGAAGGATGTCTATCTCTCCAAGCTAGACGATTACAACCTTGTTCAGAGTGGCATGCTTTACTCCATGGAGGCTGAGCTGCAGAAACGCTTTGAGAGGATGGGTGATTATGAGATAATCGCCGACCTCAAGGCCGTCTTTTCACCCCAAGCCAGGGCTGAACGAAATGAGGCTTCTGAAGCCTTCTTCTTGGCAAAGATGGATGAGCATAGCAGTGTTTGTTAGATATATGCTCTAGAGGCAAATAATATATGATTATTCCAATATATCTAAGCAAGTTCATAACCAGTTTCATACCGTGCTAGAACTGCATCAGTGAAACAATGATGCAGGTGTGGTATAGAAACACCCAGAGTTCCTAGTTAGCCTCTACTTCGATAACTAGTTCATGGTCAACATGATGATCGTGGTTTCGCGATCATGGACAATTAAGTCTCTTGACTATGAGGTCACCTCACGGGTTAAGTGACGTGATGAACATTACCCAAAGTAAGCATTACAGCATGATCAAATCTTATGAAGGTTCAGTGTTGTAATTACAGAACGTGGTAGACCGTTCCTTTGACCGTGAGTACGTGCATAATCACTATCTTCCCGGATGCTTTGACTTACATCCCACCACCTGACTGAAATATGCGGGTCATAACGGTTGTATCTTAGGTATTCCGTGGAGATACGTTGAGGAGTATTGTTTACAAGAGCGGGATTTGTCAATCCATATAATGGATAGATACTCGGGGCCCACTCGGTGAGATTCCATCCATAAAGCTGCGCAGCGTGTGACTAGGTCACGGGGATGAATATCACGGGAACGAGTGAATGAGGATTTAGTTCGGAACGAGGTTGAACCAGACATAGGATGTCATTGATCGAATCTCGGAACAATCCAGTATCGCTGACAAAGGGAATGCTATACGGCGTAAGGTCCAATCGGTGTTGATATCCGGAATGCACAGGGGTCATTATGGGCATCCAGGTCCCGCTGATGATCATTGACTGTTGCCTCTGCTCGGTCATGACTGGAGTGTTCTCGGACCGTAGGGTAACACACTTAAGGGCTCGATGAAATCGGAGACCTTTTGGAACCATCGGAGCAACCAGAGAATAAGGGAGACAATATCGGAGGAGTACCGTATTGAACCGAAACAAGTTCGGAGTGAGCCGGAAGAGTTTCCGGAGCACCGGGAGATGGAATAATATGTTTTAGTTATTAATTAATTGAATTAATAATTAAAATCATTTTATTTCTAATTAATATGTGCTATGGGCCTTAGTGGAGAAAAAGGCCCATTAAGGAATTAAAGGGAAAAGAAAAAGAAAAGAAAAGGGGGGGAGGCGCCATGGGCCCTAGGGCCCATGAGGGGTGTGCCCCCTCTCCCCCCTTGGCCGGCCACCCCCTAGCAAGGTACTTTAGTCCCACATTGCTAGGGGAGGTGGGTTGACTCCCTTCCCCAGCCTATATAAAGACAGGCAGGGTGCACATAATTAATACACAGAAATTCGTGAGAAAATAAATATAACTCCGAATTGAGATCGGTTTTCTCCGGTCTCCTCCCCTCTCTGGTCTCTTCCACGGTGGGCTCCCTAGTGTGAGCCTGTAGTGGAATTGAGACCTCTCTGCTAGAATCGGAGGCCGTCGTGCTGCCGAAGCTCCGTCCGGAGGTCTGCTTCCGCCCCCTCCGCTGGATCGGAGAACGGAGGTCGTCATCGAGTCTCGTATGTGTGCGAGTACTACGAGGTGCTGCACGTGTGGCACTACACCCATCCGTGTGCTCAACACAGCCAGGGGGCTGTGAAACTTGATCGGCTACATCAACCACGTTTGCGGGAACGTTTCCCGCGCAACGGACTACACCCCGAGGTATGTTATTTCCGCACTACTATCTGTTACGGTAATACGGCTAGCTAGATCTTGGGTTAAGGGAACGCTAGTTAGAAAATTTTGTGTTTTCTGCTGCGAACCCCAACAGTGTTAGTGAGCACGTGGTCAAGATGCCTGACTACATTCAATGCTTGAATGCTCTGGAATGTCATATTCCAGATGAACTTATATTTGATAGGGTGCTACAGTCGTTGCCCCCTAGCTCAAAGGCTTTGTGCTAAACTAAAACATGCAGGGGATGACTAAGACCCCTTTTGAGTTGTTCACCATGCTGAAAACTGCTGAGGTTGAGATCAAGAAGGATCACGATGTATTCATGGTCAACAAGACCGTTGAATTCAAGAAGTCTGGCAAGAGGGAGAAGGGAAAGAAGGGAATCCCAAAGAAGGGTGACAAGCCAATTGTCACTCATCGCAAGGCACCCAAACCCAGAGCCAAGCCCGGCGTTGAGTGCTTCTAACACAAGGGTGATGGTCACTGGAAACGCAACTACCCCAATTAGTACCTAGAGGACAAGTAGGATGTCAAGATTGTCAGAAGAGACAAATGTATATTTGATATACATGTAATTTAACTTTTCTTAACAAGCGTAGGGAGAAAATCCTGTATATTTGATACAAGATCTGTTGCTCACATTTCCAACTCCTCTCAGGGGCGACGAAATAGGCGACACTTGTCAAAAGATGAAGTGACGATGCGCGTGGGCAACGATTGTCAAGTTGAAGTGGTGGCAGTCGGCACGAAGCATCTTAGTCTCCCTTCGGTATTAGTTTTGGTTTTGAATAAGTGCTACTTTGCACCTGCATTGAATGTGAACATCGTTAGTGGTTCTTGCTTGAAGCGAGATCACTATTGTTTTTAGTCAGATACAATTGGTTGTGCGATTTATGAGGATGATGTGTTTTATGTTCACGCACCGGAGAAAAATGGCTTATTCATACTTAATCTCGATTGTGAAGTATTTCATATCAATAACATAGAGGACAAAAGATTAAAGCCTAGTGGCAAAGAACACATGACGATGTGGCATTGTCGACTTGGTCATATTGGTATAAAACACATGAAGAAGCTTCATACTGATGGACTTCTGGAGTCATTGGATTTTGGATCCCTTGACACATGAGAAACATGCCTCATGGGAAAAATGACAAGGACTCCATTCAATGGGATAATGGAGCGTGCGACAGTGTTAGACCAAGTATGTGATCAGAGGGGGAGGGGGTGAATGATCACTTCAAATTTTCACATGAAACTTTGAAGTGAAGCATAACATGGCAGCCGAAACTATTTAACAGGAAGGAATTCATAGAAGCAGAACGTAATCGAAGCAGAACATAGCGAATCAAAAGCATCGAATCAATTGCATCGAAGCATAACTCTGAAGCAATTGACAAACAAAATGTAAGTGCGGAAAGTAAAACGAACTCTTGACTCGGCGATGTTTGTTCGACCAGTTCACACTCTGCAAAGTGCTACGTCTGGTTGGAGGGACTTGTGATTGAACACAGGAGCTAACCTCTCTCCGTCCATATCTCCACTGCACCAAACTCCTTGAGCTTGGTCAGTTCTTCACTCTTGGTTGATTATTGAGGAAATCACCGAAACCTTTGACAGACTGGACTTCGAGGCGACAATAACTCTTCGCTCTCTGAAGAACAACTCTCTAACCGTCTAGGAGAATTGCAGTTCTCCAAGATAAAAAGGCTAGCAAACTTCTTCCTAAGTCATAATGATTCAACTCAGATCAATAGGACTTATGCTTCGGTGGATGGGTTTGTGATGTGCTTCGGTGGGGTTGCTCTCTCTCTTTCCTCTGCTGAAATTCAAACGTGGAGCAGCCTCCCGGCCAATGAGGGCGGGGGTGGGGTATTTATAGGCAGCAATCCCAAGGTGCGAAATGACTGAAGTGACCCGATGTGACAGCTTGACACCTGTCCCCAACGGTCATATTTCCAATCAAAGCGCAACTTTACTTGCGGTCCAAGTAAAGCTGACTCACGGACTTGGTTCTGCTTCAGAAGCCGAAAGAACAAAGTCTTCGCTGGTGAAGCATTACCTAGCTCACATGAGATTTCTTCGGTTCAGGTTTCTCATTGGTTTCGATTTGATCTGAGTCTTTTCATCAAAACCTTCGGAGTACATTTGCTAAACCCCTCTTGATAGTACGGTTTTTCCTATGACTCAAAGAAGTAAAAAGAACTACGCAAAAACAACTAAGTCTTGCGCCATCTTGATCAACTTCTTCGATAGGATGTGCTTCAGGATTCCTTATCTTTTTAGGGGTCGACATCCGTGATGTGCTTCGCTCCAGAGGATATGCTTCGGTAACTGAGTAAATCTTCGTTGAAGCTTTATCACCAACCTATAACTTCAGGAACCTGACTATCTGTTTCACACTAGAAAGCTTGTTAGTTCCTCTACTGTTTTGACCAACAATATCCAAAACTCATGAGGGATATAACTTTGCTCTTACAATCTCCCCCTTTTTGGACTATTGTTGACAAAATAGGCATCGATAGAAAGATATGGAATTTGAATTTGAGTTGAAAGCAAACTCTAAGATATGAAGCTTTTGACTCCCCCTGAATGCAAGCATCGAAGATTTATAATCGAAGTGAATGCTTGTCGAAGAATATCATTAGTGGGAAGCCTAACACATATCCTAGCGAATCAATTGCATACTGAAATGATTTGTCTTGAATCATATGCAATCATCCAATGACCTGTGAACTTAAGGAAAAATAACCACCTGCAAGATAAATATAGGAGAGCAGCTTGCAAGCACGGGGTTATTAACATATACAAGGATAAAACAGTTCACAACCGAAGTAAAACGTTAAGATACAACCCAATCGAAGTAATTGAAAAGTTTGTCGAATCTTAACACACGCAAAATCGAATCGAATCAAAACCCTAAACCCCGCAGCGAATCTAAACTCAATCGATGCTACGTTCTCCCCCTTTTTGTCAAGAATTGGACAAAAGGTAGAGAGGCATATCGAGAGTACTTAAGCGTTAGCTGCACCTCTGGGACCCTGCGGAACTTCTTCGCCTGACGAAGATTCATCGCCTGAAGTTTCGCCTTCGGTCGAAGCCGGTGAGTCGTCCTCGTCGAAGTCGATCGGCGCTTGAAGCAATTCAAGATCGCTGTCGTCGAGGGGATCGTCTTCATGCTTCGACGTGTGGGAGTCTTCATCAGAGAATGTGTCTGGGCGAATCTGTTCTGCATGGTTGACGAATAAGACTTCTTCGATCTTGTCCAGCGGAGGGATCTTGGGGTTGGGGCGTTCAACAGAATCATTCCTTGAAAAGTTTCGCTGTAAGTGAGGATATTCCTTGAATATACGGTCAGCTTGCAATTTCTTCACTGAGTTGAACTTTCTGAGTCCTTTCCAAGAATGACGCTTCAATACCTTCAGGTATTGGTTGTTGTTCATAGCAATGTTTCCGACTCGATTAATCTCATCTGATAGATGTTGCATCTGACGTTGATTGCCTTCGATGAAATTTTCTAGCAGCTGTTGATTACGAATGGCAACCTCGAAGTGATACACTTCCTTCTGGTAACGCTTCGACATGTTGCGCTCATTTATGTGCTGTCTGACTCCTACATATGTTGCAAAGGGGTCATTTGGCCGCCTGAAGATGTTCATTGTATCACGGACCGGAGGACAGAACAGCTTCGGGTGATGCTTCGCTGTGAATTCTTCGCTGCGTCCATGGTTGCAAATGGCTTGCAGCCAAGGAGCATATGGCTTCAGTTGGTTTACCAATTCAGCGGCTTGTACCATGTTTCGAAGAAAACAATCCTCGAAGTCAAACACATGTCCATGAGTGAGCTTCATAAGAGCATGACGAGTTGGGTATTGTATATTGGACTCTTCATTCGCTGTACTGAGAGGCATCAGAGAGTTTGACAGAATATAGAACCATGTCTTGGAATTGAACACCAGATGCTTCGGGCGAATGTTTTCTGGCATGTGATCTCCAGTGACTTCGGGATCCAGTAAAGATGCGAATTCAGCTTCGGTTGTATCCGGTAACATGTGAACCTTTGCAAGTTTGCCAGTGTGTCTTGGAATGTTCACAATTTCCATGAATTCTTCGGAGTACATCCTGAAGATTTTCCCTTGAATCATCCATTCAAGAATCCAAGTGCTAGTGTCATCTGGAGTTCCAGATACATAGAGTGTGGCATAGAATTGCTTCACTAGCTCGGAGTTGAATGGTGTTTCCATTGCAAATAATCCTGTGAGATTCTGAGCTTCGATAGTTTCAACTATGTTCTGGAAGCAGGTGGCAGCAGACAAACTGTGCATATCCAAGTATCTGTGTCTGAATAGTACACCTTTCTGACAGTAAAGCTTCGTGTACAAAATCTGCTGTTCAGCTGTCCAGAATCGAAGATCATGAGCAGTTCTTGGTGAATCATATGGACTAGTGCCAAAGAATCTAAGCTTCTTGCGATGAACTTCAATATCGAACTCAGGACCGTGCCTTGAAGAAGTTCCTTCTCCCATGAAAATGGGAAAAGTCTCTCTGGGGTAGAGGGAGTCCAACTGGGTGTCTTGAGCAGGAATACAATGCCTTCGGGCATCTGCGATTCGCCTCGGCGGTTGAGTGACGATTGCCAACTCATTGGCTTCGGCCTCTGCTTCGACATCAGCTTCGGCACGTCCAGCTTGCACTTGGGCTTCTTCTTCTTTTTCTTCGGACTCCTCAGCAGAGTGAGCTGAAGAGTAATCTTTGTCAGGAGTGGCTTGACGGGGTGGAGTTGGTTGTGGAGAAAAATTGTCTTGAGCGGACTGTTGTGGAGCAGGTTGAGGTGGAGGTGGAGTTTGAACACGGGGTGGATTGGCTTCGGGTTGAGGTGGAGGTGGAGCAACTTCGGGGGCGGATGGCTTCGATGAAGGTTTGCCAAGATTGATTATTTTGCATCGTGGGGGCGATGCCTTTCTTGGTGCTTTCTTGGCAGGGTGGGAGCTAACTTCATCAACTTCTTCGGTGTCAGCAATCAGTCGTCTCTTCCTAGGTTGCAGCTTTGGAAGAGGCGAAGCTAATTGTTGGATCATGTCTTCGCGCTTCTTGGAGTCAAGCGCCATGACCGAAGCATTATGCGATTTGCAGCATTCTTCGATAGCGGATTTCAGCTTGTCTTGAAAAATTTGAAGATTCTGCTTGGTTTTCTCATTGACAGCAGCAATTTTCTGTGAAGCAGCAGTCGCTTCGCTCTTGAAATCCTCATCAGATTCTGCATCAGCTTTCTTCTGAAATTTCAGGATCTTTGCAGTTTCTGATCTGTTCCTTGAATGCAGATCTTTCAGCTGATTGTACAAAGTTTCGACCATTGCTGAAAGATTGGGTGAAATATATGTATTTCCAATATCCACAGAGTGAGGATGAATTGCTTCAGCAAGCTTGAAATATGTCTGGCACAGACCCAGACAGTCCCACAGTTCTCCTTCCCTAGCATCTGGAAAGTTGTGCTCACTGTGTTCAGCTTCAGCTTGGGCTTCGGGGACAGGAGGTGCGACTGGCTTCGGGGGAATTTCCTTCGGCGCCATGTCCACAGCGGCTTCCTTTTGAGCAGCCCTGGCAGCTTTCTCTGCCTTCTTCGTGCGAAGAATATCGAGTTGAGCTTTGCGTTTGGCTTCAGCTTCAGCAAGTTGTTTGGCTTCGGCGGCTGCCTTAGCCTCTTGAGCTTTAGCTTCAGCTAGCTTGCGCTTCGCTTCAGCTTGCTGGTTCGCCTCTGCCAGCTCCTTCCTTTGCTTCTCTAGATCAGCTGCTTCTCTATCAGCTTTCTCTTTCTCTTTTGCTTCTCTCTCAGCCTTAGCTTTGGCTTGAGCTTCGGCATGCAGGCGTTCAGCTTCGATGAGGTCTCTTTTCCTCAATTCAACTTCAGACAATTTCTTCGTGCCAACCTGGGCAAACGTCTGACCGGGCTTAGCCACAGTTGTCTTTGGCTTCGAAGCTTTAACAGGCTCTTGAGCTTTGGCTTCGGGCACAGCAGCCGGCTTAGCAACAGGCTTTGCCTTCGGGTCATGCCGTTCCTTGGTCCTCTGCTCGGATGGAACAGGACGGCGGGGAGGCTTAAACGACAAGGGTGCCTCGACCACCAGGTTCGTCAAGTCAATGTTCCTTTTTGGAGCAGGAGGTTCTGAAGGTTCTTGGAACTTAACGCCTTTGGGAGTAGTCGGCTTCGCTCCAGCCTTCTTCTTCAGAGGCTTCTTAAATAGCATCTTCTTGGGACTAGGGGGAATGGGTGAGTGTTCTGACTCATCATCAGCTTCATCAGCTGGATCTTCTTCAATGGAGTCTTCGAGATGAGCACCTGGTTCAGCTTCGTCATCGGCTTCGTGTTCTGCCTCCTCATCTGAAGCAGGAGGTGGCGAATTACTAAGCTTCCGAAGCTTTCGCCTCTTCTTAGGCTTCGATGGTTCATCATCATCAAGTCCAGCAGCTGCAAGAGCTTTTGCTTTCTTTTCTTCGCGGATTCTTTTCTTCTCAGCCAAAATGGCAAGTCTTTCTTGCTCTTCAGGATAATCATCAGGTGTTTTGAGTGTGTTAGGGTGAGGAACAGCCGGAGGCTTCGGGTAGTACTTCGATCTGTTGGCTTCGGTGTACTGAGCACACATGACTGTTGTGTATCTGTAAGGGGGACTGAATGCGAATTGCATCGCCCACTTCCAGGATGGAATGCTCTTGTACTTATACCAACGAACAGCCCAATATCTGCGAATCCTTTGCAGTCTCGTTTTTCTATCATTATCTGATTCCTCAGGAGGGGTATCATATCCCATTCTGATGCGAATAGCTTCGGGAATTCCTCTGGCATTATTGACTTCCTTCGTTTTGCCTCCCTTGCCTTTCTGCTTCGGTGGCTCTGGAAAATTCTCAAGTCCATCAACAATAGGGGACTCATTTCCTATGGCAGCCTCTTCGTCAGACATCCTGTGAATGGAATCATAGACAAGAGGGAAACAAAGAAAGGGAATGAATAAGCACAGGCAATGGTTTCGACCAAAACAAAATCAATTTTGATAGGAGCCCAGATCAATCTTAGATTGGTTGCAACTTCTCTGTATGAATTTGGCTAGAACAAGTCGAAACGAGACCTAACGCAATCCAGAGCAGAGAACGAACCGAATCTTATCCACTGACCTGAGAAGATGGGATAGCTTTGATGCTAAGAACAACTTTCCCAAGATGTAAAGATCAGCAAGGATCAAATAGCCCTAGAACAGAAAACAAAATCCTAACAAACTCAGATCCAAACCCTAGATGAAGAACACGGAGAGACAGATAGGATCCGAGGGCAATGCGTACCCTAACTTGGTGACGCACGGCAGCTACGGCGACGGAGGGCGGAGAAGGTCCACGGCGGCGGCGTTCCGGCAGTGAAGCGGCGACGGCGACGACGAGGACGAAGAGCTCTGCGAACGCTCGAGGAGGAAGACAGAGGAGTCGGGGCGAATGAATGAGTGGGAACGGTTTCGATGGGAAACTTTAAATAAGCACGATCTGGAGCGGTTACCAGATCACATCGAACGGTTCTCAGCAACTGACTCTTCCGATTCAACGGCTCAGATGTGGTGGCGTATCGCGAGCGAAGCTCATCAATCCGAAAAAGACGGGGACTCAACGGCCGAAGAATTAGTCTTGACCGAGAGCAAAAAAACTTCGATAAAAGTTGGGAGCATTTGCTTCGGAACTCAAGGACGTTCGAAGCAATATGCTTTCCGTTTCAATTGTGCTAAACATTCGAGATCGAAAAGATTGGAGGCGAAGCAGAACGGAGGGGGTAGGGTCCGAAACTTATCACTTCGAAGAACAACAACGAAGCTAAAAGTGATAAGCATAGGGGACAAAAGAAACAGGCAAATAAAGAAAACTGAACACAGAACAAAACAAATGGCAAGCGAAGCTAAACTTGGGCGAAGAAAAACTCAAGCGAAACTAAACAAAAAGAAACACACCGAAGGTGAATATATACAGTGAATAGTTTCGATCTTACTGAACATTGTGTGAGTCTAAGATATTCAGCTCACATCTCAATGCACAAAACCTTTTCTCGTCCAATGGCTTCGTGAATATATCTGCCAATTGATCTTCTGTTCTTACATGGCTAATCTCAATGTCTTCACGCTGAACATGATCTCGAAGAAAATGATGACGAATATCAATATGCTTCGTTCGAGAGTGTTGCACAGGATTGTGTGCAATCTTGATTGCACTCTCATTGTCACAAAGCAAAGGGATTTTCTTCATTTGAATACCATAATCTTTCAGCGTCTGCTTAAGCCAAAGTATTTGAGTGCAGCATGAGCCAGCAGCAATGTATTCAGCTTCAGCAGTAGATATTGAGACACAATTCTGTTTCTTTGAAGCCCAACACACAAGAGATCTACCAAGAAAATGACAAGTGCCTGAGGTAGATTTCCTGTCAACCCTATCACCAGCCCAGTCTGAATCAGAATATCCAATCAAATCAAACTGAGTGCCTTTGGGATACCAAAGTCCCAAAGAAGGAGTATGTGCTAGATATCGAAGAATTCGCTTCACAGCAATATGATGCGATTCCTTCGGATTTGCCTGAAAACGAGCACAAATACAAACTGATAGCATGATGTCAGGTCTAGATGCACATAAGTATAAGAGAGAACCTATCATAGACCGAAACTTTTTCTGATCGAAGGGTTTCCCTTTCTCATCTGCATCAAGAAAACCATTAGTAGGCATGGGAGTTCTAATGGTCTTGCATTCAGCAAGATCAAACTTCTTTAGGCAATCCTTCAAGTATTTCTCTTGTGAAATAAAGGTGCCATTCTTCTGTTGTCGAATCTGAAGTCCAAGGAAAAACTTCAATTCTCCCATCATTGACATCTCATATTTCTTCGACATCATCCTTGCAAATTCTTCGCTGATCTCAGTGTTAGTACAGCCAAAAATGATATCATCTACATATATCTGACACACAAATAGATCATTGTTATATGATCGAGTGAAAAGTGTGGGGTCAGTTGTTCCTGGTTTGAAGCCTTTCTTCAGGAGGAAATCCTTCAATGTTTCATACCAAGCACGAGGTGCTTGCTTCAGTCCATACAAAGCTTTATGAAGCCTGTACACCATATCAGGATTCTTCGAGTCTTCAAAACCTGGAGGCTGCATAACATACACTTCTTCTTCGATTTCACCATTTAGAAAAGCACTCTTGACATCCATTTGATATAGCAATATATTTTTATGGTTAGCAAAAGCAAGCATGACACGAATGGATTCGAGACGGGCTACTGGAGCATAGGTTTCACCGAAGTCAATGCCTTCGATTTGGGTGTAACCTTGTGCTACCAATCTAGCCTTATTTCTTACCACAATACCGTCTTCATCTTGCTTGTTGCGAAATATCCACTTGGTGCCAATAATGTTGTGCTTCGAGGGATCTGGCCTTTCAACAAGTGACCAGACTTTGTTCCTTTCAAACTGGTGAAGTTCTTCCATCATAGCCAATAACCAATCAGGGTCTTTCATGGCTTCATCATATTTTGAAGGCTCTAGCATAGAGACAAAGGAGAAATTTCCACAGAAGTTAGCCAAGCGAGTGCGAGATCGAGTAGTGGGACGACCTGGTAAATTGATATCTTCGAGAATCGAATCCACATCAACTCTTCTTCGAACTCGTGATAAAGCAGAATCATTTGCTTCAGGCTCAGCATCTGCTTCGGGATCTGCATCAGCTTCGGGTTCAGCTTCAGTATTTCCTTCGTTCCCTTGACCTTCTTCGTCCTGTCCATCATTGGCTTCAGGATGGTGATCTCCAGCGCCCCGGGCTATGTGTGGGAACATTGGACCATCATCATCCCTTACAGCTTGACTTTCATTAGCTTCGACAGGGCGAATCTCACCAATAGCCATAGACCTAATCACTTCATCAAGTGGAGGTTCATCTAGATCATGAGGCAAATGCTCCTTTTGAGAGCCATTAGTTTCATCAAATCTTACATTTACAGTTTCCATAACTTTCCCAAAGTGAGAGTTATAGACTCTGTAAGTGTGAGAGTTTGAGCCATAACCTAAAAGAAAACCTTCATGTGCCTTAGGGGCAAATTTGGAGCTATGATTCATATCTCTAATAAAGCATGGAGCACCAAATACCCTAAGATATGAGACATTTGGTTTGTTACCAGTGATAAGCTCATGTGAAGTTTTCTTCAAGAATTTGTGAAGGTAAACCTTGTTGATGATGTGACATGCAGTATTGATTGCTTCGGCCCAGAACCTAATAGGAGTCTTGTATTCAGCAAGCATAGTTCTGGCCATCTCAATAAGAGTTCTATTCTTCCTTTCAACTACACCATTCTGTTGAGGTGTATAAGCAGCAGAGAACTCATGAGTAAAACCATGATCATCAAGAAATTCTTCGATATTTGTGTTCTTGAATTCAGTTCCATTGTCACTTCGGATATGCTTCAGAGATAATTCATATTCTGTTTGAGCTCTCTTAGCGAATGACTTGAAGATTTCAACCACTTTGCTCTTGTCATCCAAAAAGAAAACCCAAGTATATCGTGAGAAGTCATCAACAATAACTAGACCATATTTGTTTCCTCCCAGACTTGCATAATTTTGAGGACCAAAAAGATCCATATGAAGCAATTCAAGAGGACGAGTGGTAGACATGATGGTCTTCGCTGAGTGATGTTTCTTCGTGATTTTACCAGCTTCGCAAGCACTGCAGAGACGATCCTTATCGAATCTTACTTCGGTAAGACCAATAACATGATTTTTCTTCACTAGGTTATGAAGATTTCTCATCCCTGCATGACCAAGTCTTCGATGCCATAACCAACCCGATGAAGCCTTTGCCATTAAGCAAGTGGAAACAGCAGGGCCCGAAGAAAAATCAACAATGTATAGATCTCCCTTTCGGTAACCCTCGAAGACAAACGAATAGTCATCCTGTGAAAAGACAACACAACGCGAAGCAGAAAACAACACAAGCATACCCATATCGCATAACTTTGAAATAGACATAAGATTATATCCAAGTGATTGGACTAGCATAACCTTGTCAATGTGCTTATCCTTCGATATGGCAATCTTACCCAAACCTAATACTTTACCTTTGTTGTTGTCACCGAAGGTAATGAACTTCAGAGAAGATTGAGATAGTTTTTCTTCGGTGAACAACTCCTTGTCTCCGGTCATATGATTTGTGCAACCACTATCCATGACCCATTCGGATCCACCGGAGACATAGCCCTGCAGAAGAATTAGTTCTTCTTAACCACCCACAAACGAGCAGGTGACTGAGAAGACGTTGAAGCATTGGTCGAAGCAATATTAAATCGGACAGGAGTGTATTGCTTCGGTGTACCATCAAGCACACCATAAATGTAAGTCCTCTGCGAATGGTTAGCATAAGTATGAGCATATGCAATCTTAGTACGATTATTATGAGGACGATACGTATGGCGACCAGTACGATAGTATTGCTTCTGCGGAACATTTGACTCGGTCACCAAAGGATCATTTCTCGTCTCAAGAGAGTAGAAATGATTCGGTGGTACCGAAGGCTTTCCCTGCATAGAATGGTTAGCAGGCAATTTTTCCACAAGTGCTTTCTGCACCCATATCTGCCTCTTGTAGAATCCATTCTTTGGTGGAGTACCTACATACTCAGCTGAAACTTTTCCCTGTTCATCTTTCATGAGTTTGTAGTCTGAATCAAGTGATTCATCCACAATGACTTTGTTCATTTTGCAATCGAAACCTGAAAGGTTAGCAATATCAATGGGTTTCTCCTTAGCTAGAACCCAAACAGTCTTAGGATACTGCTCAGGCTCCCAATATGTGCCATCAGGATTTATCTTTCTCTCAAAGCCAACACCTTCATTCCTGGGATTCCTGTGAAGGAGGGCCTTCCTAAGGATATCACAGAGATATTGGTGTCCTTGCACACTTTTGAACATGCCTGTTTCAAATAAGTTTTTCAACCTGAGGAGTTCCTCGGTAATAGCAAGGTTTTCCTCATCGGAGGCATTAGTATCATCAATAACAATAGGAGCTTTCCCTTTGGAAATAGTTTTGCTTCGTTCCAAACAATCCAAACAAGGTGATTCAGTTTTATCAATTGCTTCAGAACCTTGTTGAGCCATGAGAGAGATATTAACATTTTCCAATTCTTCATGAGCCTCTTTCAGTTTTTCAAGAGCCACTTTCCTCTGAAGAAGTTCATAGGTAAGCTTCTCATAATCAACTGAAAGAAGATCATGCCGAGAGGATAATTCTTCAAACTTCTCCTTCAGAGCTTCATGCTCATTAGTTAAAGTTTGACTTTTCTCAATCTCATTGATCAACAACGTTTCTGATTTCTTAATAGTTTTGCTTAGTGAATCAAGCTCATCTTGTTGAATTGAAGCAATTTTAGCAAGTTTAGCATAGCTAACTCTAGTGTCACTTTCACATGAAGAATAATCAGAAGTATCATAGGTTGACTTGGATGAAGATACCTTTGCCTTGGCCATGAAGCAATATGCAGGAGTTTCATCTTCACTGCTGTAGTTGGTGAAGAATGAGCTCGAAGCATTTGCTGAAGCATCTGTCGAAGCAAATGCTAATCCAGCAACACCATCTGATTCGGACCCTGAAGCAGATCGTGAGTCTTGTTCAGCTTCGGAACCAGAGGCTTCGGCTTCAGAATTCATCTCCTTTCCCAGATAGGCCTTGGCACGATGAGAGCTGCTTCGACGAGACGAGTAAGTCTTCGATGAAGAACCCTCATGCTTCTTATGATACTTCTTTCTCTTATCATCATCAGAATCTTTCTTCTTTTCCCTTCTTGAACTGGAATCATGTTTCTTTGACTCATGACTTCTGGAGGATTTGTAAAGCTTCGATGAAGAGTCTCTGTGTGAATGCTTCGATTTGATCTCAGCTTCCCACAGAGGGCAATCAGCAATGAAGTGTCCTGGTTTCTTGCACTTATAGCAGCAGTTGTCCTTCGATGGATAGCTTCTTGAAGATGAACGGTGAGAAGAATGACTCGAGCTTCTTGAAGGATAACTCTTCTTGGGTGAAGAAAAACCTTTCTTCTGAAAGCGATTGAAGCGTCTCATGATCAGTGCCAAATCCTTTCCAATGCTTGCAGGATCATCTGATTCGACACCTGAAGCAGAACTGACTTCGGGCGAAGAATGACGCGAAGCTTTTGCTTTCAGAGCATGAGATCTTCTTCGAGAACCATTTATGTCACGTTTCTCATCTTCTTCCATTTCAAAGGTAGTGAGTCTCTCAAGAACATCAGCAGCAACAAGATGTCTGTAATCAGACCTTTCCTTGATCATTAGAACAATGTGATCGAACGAATCATCTAGCGAGCGAAGAAGTGTTCTGACAACTGAGTGAGGAGTTATATCATCAGCACCGATGGAAATCAACTCATTTGCCAGAGCTGTGAGTCTGCTGTCAATTGAGTGAACCTTTTCACCCTCGAGTCTTTTGAAGCGATAGAATTTGCTTCGGAGTGTGTCAATTCTGGCATCTCTCTGAGTAGAAACACCTTCACCAATCTTTTCAAGATAGTCCCAGACACCTTTGGCCGAAGGAATATTCTTCACTTCATGATACTTTTCTGGAGTCAAGTGATTTGTGATGAACACCCAGACAACCGAATCCAGATCCATCAGTTGAGCTTCTTCAGGAGTGATAGCATTCTTATCAGTAACTGTAACACCATGTAAGACAACTTGCCATGCAGTGGAATTGATAGCCATAATATTCCTCTTCATCTTGTCCTTCCAGTAAGAGTAGTCCTTCCCATTGAAAATAGGAATAGGTTCGCCAGAGCGAATAGCTGCGAAAGACATACTAGAAGACATACTTGAAAACACTCCAGGAGGTTAATCCAAAAAGAGTGACCAGCTCTGATACCAATTGTTAGACCAAGTATGTGATCAGAGGGGGAGGGGGTGAATGATCACTTCAAATTTTCACATGAAACTTTGAAGTGAAGCATAACATGGCAGCCGAAACTATTTAACAGGAAGGAATTCATAGAAGCAGAACGTAATCGAAGCAGAACATAGCGAATCAAAAGCATCGAATCAATTGCATCGAAGCATAACTCTGAAGCAATTGACAAACAGAATGTAAGTGCGGAAAGTAAAACGAACTCTTGACTCGGCGATGTTTGTTCGACCAGTTCACACTCTGCAAAGTGCTACGTCTGGTTGGAGGGACTTGTGATTGAACACAGGAGCTAACCTCTCTCCGTCCATATCTCCACTGCACCAAACTCCTTGAGCTTGGTCAGTTCTTCACTCTTGGTTGATTATTGAGGAAATCACCGAAACCTTTGACAGACTGGACTTCGAGGCGACAATAACTCTTCGCTCTCTGAAGAACAACTCTCTAACCGTCTAGGAGAATTGCAGTTCTCCAAGATAAAAAGGCTAGCAAACTTCTTCCTAAGTCATAATGATTCAACTCAGATCAATAGGACTTATGCTTCGGTGGATGGGTTTGTGATGTGCTTCGGTGGGGTTGCTCTCTCTCTTTCCTCTGCTGAAATTCAAACGTGGAGCAGCCTCCCGGCCAATGAGGGCGGGGGTGGGGTATTTATAGGCAGCAATCCCAAGGTGCGAAATGACTGAAGTGACCCGATGTGACAGCTTGACACCTGTCCCCAACGGTCATATTTCCAATCAAAGCGCAACTTTACTTGCGGTCCAAGTAAAGCTGACTCACGGACTTGGTTCTGCTTCAGAAGCCGAAAGAACAAAGTCTTCGCTGGTGAAGCATTACCTAGCTCACATGAGATTTCTTCGGTTCAGGTTTCTCATTGGTTTCGATTTGATCTGAGTCTTTTCATCAAAACCTTCGGAGTACATTTGCTAAACCCCTCTTGATAGTACGGTTTTTCCTATGACTCAAAGAAGTAAAAAGAACTACGCAAAAACAACTAAGTCTTGCGCCATCTTGATCAACTTCTTCGATAGGATGTGCTTCAGGATTCCTTATCTTTTTAGGGGTCGACATCCGTGATGTGCTTCGCTCCAGAGGATATGCTTCGGTAACTGAGTAAGTCTTCGTTGAAGCTTTATCACCAACCTATAACTTCAGGAACCTAACTATCTGTTTCACACTAGAAAGCTTGTTAGTTCCTCTACTGTTTTGACCAACAATATCCAAAACTCATGAGGGATATAACTTTGCTCTTACAGACAGACTTATTAGGGATCATACATTCAGATGTATGTGGACCTATGAACGTCTCCACATGCAATGGTCTTCGTTACCTCATGACCTTTACTGATGACTTGAGTAGATACGGGTATATCTACTTGATGAAACATAAGTCTGAAACCTTTGAAAAGTTCAAGGAATTTCAGAATGAGGTTGAGAATCAACTCGGGAAGAAAATCAAGCACCTTCAATCTGATCGAGGTGGCGAGTATTTGAGTCACAAGTTTGGAGATCATCTTAAGACTTGTGGCATCGTACCACAACTCACGCCGGTAGGAACACCTCGGCAAAACGGTTTGTCCGAGTGACGTAATCGAACCCTAGCTATTGGATAGTGTATGATCGATGATGTCTCATACCGACTTGCCTGTGTCATTCTGGGGATATGCATTAGAAACTGCCGCTTCTATTCTTAATAGGGTACCATCCAAATCCGTAAACACAACTCCATTTGAGGGATGGTATGGCAAGAAACCAAAGTTGTCTCACCTAAAGATTTGGGGTTGTGAGGCTTATGTTAGGAAACTTCAGCCTGACAAACTAAAATCAAAGGCGGGGAAGTGTGTCTTTGTGGGATATCCAAGGGAAACTGTTGGATACACCTTCTACAACTAGTCTCAGGGAAAAACGTTTGACCAATATACAGCTTTGTACCCATGGGTATACCCATTCCCTACCCATGTATATCGATGTACTATTTGACCAATGCAATGTGTATATATACCATATACTATTTAATCTACTAAATGGGTTCCTATATCTTATATAGATACTTTTCATTTATTCATCTACTTGCTATTGAGTTGACATTTTTTTTCCAATGGGCTACCAATGAATGTAAAAATATGTACTATTTGATCTACCCAATAGGTACCCGATAGGCACGGGTATCCATTGGGTATGGGTGTGGGTATAGTTTCATACCCACGGGTAAGGGTATGGGTAAAATTTTGTACCCATGAACTATATGGGTATGGGTATGGTATTGCTCTACCCTACCCATACCCTGCCCATTGCCATCCTTACCGAGGACCGAAAGCTGTCGAGAATAAATGGATATTCAAGAAAAAGACTGACGCAGACGGAAACGTATCTGTCTATAAATCTTGACTTGTCGAAAAAGGTTTCCGACAAATTCAAGGAGTTGACTACGAAGAGACTTTCTCTCCCGTAGAGATGCTGAAGTCTATCCGGATATTACTAGCAATTTCTGCCTATTATGATTACGAAATATGGCATGATACGCCCGTGCAAACTTCGCCGGTGCATCCAAACCCTTGGCATGATATGCTCTGTCATCATAAGCATCATTACATTTTCCTCGAAACTGCCACCATACCTACATATCAAGGCATTTCCATAGCCTTTCCGAGATATATTGCCATGCAAAATCCATCTTCTCATGACTTGATCTTTCATTGTCATACATGTTTTTGCTTGATCGTAGAGCCGCATGCTAGTTGGGCATTGTCCTTATAATTGTTACATGATGCGCTAGTATCATTGCATATCCTTCTACACTGGCAGATGCATACATCATGATTTAATTTCAGTTTTATTTATGTTGAGTACTTCTTGTAAAGTGCGTGATCTTCTACATCCTTGTAAAATATAGAGTGTTGCCCTTAAAGTGAGGAAAAGATCCCAAAGAGTACACAAATAAAAGATCCCAAAAGAGGACACATGAAAAGATCCTAAAGAGGGGAAATGAGAGATAAATAGAAAGAGCCAATGAGGCCACAAAAATACAAAAAAGGAGAAAAAAGAGAAAGAAAACAAATAAAAAAAGAGAGAAGGGGACAACACTACTATTCCTTTTGAAAGATCCACACTCGTGCTTCAAAGTAGCATTTGTAATTCATAGAGAGTTTTCATATCGTTCATGCATAACTATGTGGGGACCGTTATACTATAGAACTTGGCTTGTATATTCCAATGATGAGCCTCCTCAAAATAGCTCTAGGTATTCTTGAGCAAGCGAGTTAGATGCACCCCCACTAGTTTCATTGGAGAGCTTTTCATAGCTCATATGCGCATATGTTGCATGGCAATCCCTACTCCTTACATCATATCTATCATTTGGTTTTCTCTCGCCTATGATTTTCCTCATTGATGTGAGCCTTACACACATTTTTGTCTTCCTTCCCCATCATTTATTCTGTTTGCCATCCTAAGTGCCAACTAATCTTGCTCGCGCTCATTCATTGCATGAGTGCTCAAAGTCAAAAGGGAGAGGATCAATTTGACTTGTACTTGGCTAGTGGTCTGGGGACGAGTCACAATAGGATTCCAAAGGAGACTAAGTGTGAAGTTTTACTAGATTGAGTTCTCAACAAGTACTAGTATTTTTATGCTCGAAACCCATCTCCCACTTCTTGCGCAAGAAACACCGATTGGAGACATTTGAGTCACAGACAGTAAGAGCTCTTGCACCTTTATGTTCTACTTTGCTAGTTTCAATACTAGATATAGACTTTTGCTTGTTATTGTCTTGACTTGAATTGCATATCTTACTTGTTGTACTTTAAATTTCAAATCTTTTTTGTTAGCCTGTCACCACAGAAAATTTCTTTTTTGTTATTTACCTACTTGGAAACGAGCAGGAATTAAGCTTGGGGATGTTGATACGTCCCAAACGAGTCGATAATTTTTTCTTGTGTCCATGCTTATTTTGGTGATATTGCTATATGTTTTGATGCACTTTCATATATTTTACCACATATTTGGACTAACCTATTAACTCAGTTCCTAGTGCCAGTTTCTGTCTGCTATTGTCCGTGCATTGCAGGAAAATGTCAAAAATGAAGGTGCTCGGAAAATTCCAAAAAAATCATGTAAAAAATATGCAAGACTGAAGAGCCCGGATGCCAGAAGGGGCCCCTGATGGCATTGAAGTAGTGCTCCTCATTAGCTACCGCAAGTGGAAGGTTGATAAGTAGTCAGCAACAAGTTTCCCTCGGTGAAGATACCAAGGTTTATCGAACCAGTAGGACTCCAAGAGATACAAGTACGTGGCAACAACGTCATAAATTTGGCTCTGACTAGGGAGATGTTTTGGACCTGCACACAGCAACAAATAAATTTGCTCCCAACGAATTCAGAGTGGTTGTCAATCTCTCCGGTCTTCTTATTTACAAAGGATCAAAACACAAGTGGAAATAGTAGTGGTGATTGCAACGGAAAGGAAATAAAAGCAGTAAGTATTGAAGGTGTAAACAATGGTGGAAATATGGACCGAGGTCCCATGATGTTCACTAGTGATGTCTCTCTCCCAAAAGACGATAAAACAACTATCCTGGGTGAAAAATTTACAGCTGGTCAATTGACAGAATTATGAACGCACCGCAATGCTAATTATGCTACAAGAAAGTTAGAGGCTCAATCGTATGGGCAGTACGCCAAGACAAGTAGACCGTTTATTCATCATCATCTACTCACAAATCATCCACCTTGATATATCTATCCAGAACATCTCGCTGGTATTAAGTTGCGAGCCCCATCCAAAGTGTAAACTCAAAGCAACAGACAACTGCATTAACAAACTATGCGTAAGGTAAACAATCCTTTCAACCGCAGTTACTAGCACCGTTCGTTTCTCCCTGGTGGAAACAACACATCCCTAGTCTCATGTTTTTGTCAGTCAAGCTAGACATCGGGGGGCATGAACCCACAATCATGCATAACGCTCCCTCTTGGAGTTACAATCTACTACTTGGCCAAAGCAATACAAAGCAACGGATAACATGCAATAATATTCAAGGACTAATATATAAAAGGAGAACCAAATATATAACTGGTCACAATCTGAACATAATCTCATAATCCATCGGATCCCACAAAACACAGCATAACAACACAGAAACTATTACATAGATGCCTTGATTATGTAGGCAGCTCACAAGGGCTAAGAATTGAAGCACCATATTGGAGAGAAGATACCACATAGCTACTAGTCATGGACCCATGGTCCAAGGTGGACTACTCACAGCACATCCGAGAAGCGCTCATGGTGGTGGAGAAGCTCCCGGAGATCGATCCTCCCTCCGCCAGGGTCCCGGGACTGGGTCTTCTAGTGATCCCGATCTCGGGATCACGGCGGCGGTGGAACAGTGGTGAAAATCGCGGAACGGATAGCCTCCCGAGGGTTTACGGAACGGGGGCTAAATATAGGCCGAAGGAGGGCACCCGGGGAGGTCACACCCCTCCAGGAGGGTCCCTGGCGCGACCTCCCCCTGGGACGTGCCAGGTGGCCACCTGGGAGGGGGGGTGGCCCCCTTCGGGCTTCTGGAGTCTTCTTCTGCACTGATTTTTTATATATATTTTTATGGAATTTTCCGAGCACTTTAAATATTGGTAATTACCTGCAATGCACGGACAACGGCAGACAGAAACTGGCACTCGGGCACTGAGTTAGTAGGTTAGTCCAAATATGTTGAAAAGGTATAAAAGTGTAGAAAAAAACATAGCAATATCACCCATATAATCATGGAACAAGTAGAAATTATAGATACGCTTGGGACATATCAGGCCCCGAGGGGGGGACCACTCCCCGCCCAGGCGGCTTCCTAGCTCGGCCAGGGGGGGTGGTCGCGCCCTCTGGCCGCCTGGGCCAAGGGAACACCCTTGGGGGGCTTCCGCCTATATATCACCCTTGCTACGAAAACCCTCTAGAGCAACCCCGTTACACGATTTCATCCACTGTTCCGTCGCCACCGCGATTCCGATCTCGGGATCTCCAGGAGAAGCTGTCCCGGCACCCTGCCAGAGGAAGGATGACCTCCGGAGGCCTCTCCACCACCATTATTTCCTCTAGGATGTGCCGTGAGTAGTCCCCCTTGGACCATGGGTCCATGACCAGTAGCTATGTGATGTCTTCTCTCCAATCTTGTGCTTCAATTTTTAGCCCTTGTGAGCTGCCTATCATGATCAAGGCGCCTATGTATTAGTTCATGTTTTGCTATGTTGTGTTTGTTGGGACCCGATGGATTATGATATTATGTTCAGTTTGTGATGATTAATATATTTGGTATACCTTTTTATTTTAGTTCTTGACTGTGCTTGCATGTTCTATCGCGGGAAAAACACGCCAGATGTCCTCATAGAGAACTTAATGCGGGACCTTTGCTACAAGTGATTTCGAGGAGGGAGAGTCGATCGGCGGGGAGTCGAAACGATGAGCCGGAACAAGAGAGACACAGGGATTTACCCAGGTTCGGCCCCTCGATGAGGTAAAGACCTACTTCTTGCCTTTCTTGTATTATATGTGGGAGATCTCGATTAGAAGGGCGCTATAAGTCGTCGGTGTCTCAAGAACCTATCTAGATTGATTCGCCCCTAGGACGTCCCAGGGCATCGGCTTATATAGACGCTGAATCCTAGGGTTTTACAATGAGTCAGACTACGACACGAGGTGGATTCCTATTCCATCTCTTCAATGACTATCTTGTCCTTCAAGGCATCTTGGACTCCTTCCGTTCGGGGCGTCGGTCTTCATCTTGTAAGTCGGTTCGGCTTTATAGGCCAAACCTTCTTCTGGGCCTTCTCTTTAATGAGCCAGCCCATTGTCCGACTCTCTTCATCTTGAATATTGAGTCCTTCTTGCTAATACCGTCGGGTCTATGAATCATCACGCCGACATGTTCCCCATTACGTTTGTTGCTTTGGACAAGTAGTAGATTGTAACTCCAAGAGGGAGCATTATGCATGATTGTGGGTTCATACCCCCCAATGTATAGCTTGAATGATACAAACATGAGACTAGGGGATGTGTTGTTGCCACTAGGGAGAAAACCTCAGTGCTTGTAACTGCGATTACAAGGATTGCTTACATTATGCATAGAGTGTTAAGGCAGTCGTCCGTTGCTTTGATCCTACAGTTTGGCTGGGGTTCGCAACTTAATATCAGCGAGATATTCTGGATAGATATATCAAAATGGATGATTAGTGAGTAGATGTTGATAGATAAACGGTCTACTTGTTTTGGTGTAATTCCCACATGATAGAGCCTCAAACTTTCTTGTAGCATAATTAGCATTGCGGTGCGTTTATAATTTTGTCAATTGCCCAGCTGTAATTTGTTCACCCATCATAGTTGTTTTTGCCTTTTGGGAGAGATACATCACTAGTTAAAATCGTGGGACCCCGGTCCATTTTCCATCATAGTTTACATCGCTTTAATTTACTGCTTTTACTTTCCTTTCAGTTGCCACCACTATTTCTACCCCTGTGTTTGATCATTTGTATACGGAAAGTTCGAAGAGATTAACAACCTCTTTGTAAACGTTGGGAGCAAATTTATTTGTGTCTGTGTGCAGGTCCAGGTGAAGGAAGCAACCTTACGTGTGCCATTGTTTACTTCACCACCTTCTTGTTGCGCTTGGAGTCCTACGGGAGACATAACCCTATCCTCTCAAGTTAGGGGAAATTTGTTGTTGTCTACATCTTTACCTTCCACTTGGGGTAGCCAACGAGGCGTCGTCAACCAGTGTCATCAAATACATATATACATCTACATGTCAATCGCTAAAGATCTGCATATACAATAATACACACATCAGGCCCGCACAACACACATGCATATCTGCCACTAAAAAACATATGCTTTCAGGGGAACAATGCAGGCATGGAGATCTGAAAGAATAATTGATGGGAACAACCTTATCTTCCTTATTATTTCATGGTGACAGAGGCATTACTTCGATCAGGATCTGGCAGACATGTTCATGCTTGCACATCTGCTACACCTAGGGGCCAGCACCCTCGTATTCCCAGCTAGCCCGACTGAAAATCAGAAATTCTACAAACGCTCACTAAAAACATGGCTCGGATTTGAGGATATAAAGAGGAAAGAGAGAACCTACCTCCGACACATATGAGGTTGAAGGAGGACGCCGATTGTGGCACTCATGACTCACAGAAAGGTCTAGTTGATGCCACATTGTTAGAGATCATGGGGCTCCGGGACGACGTCAGCGAGCATGTCTATGGTAGCGACGACCAGATAAGGCTTGGCCGGTAGTGGCGCAATGTGCAAAGTGATACAATAAATAAGGGAGGAGAATAATTAGGAAGACTCCGTTGACAGTTCATTGTTGGAGAGGAGATGAAAAGAATCGTCGGAACAAGAGGCAATAAGAGGAAGCGGCAGGCTATCACGCCTCGGGAAAAAGTTAAAATTTGTTCAGAAAAACTGATTAATTTGGTGATGTGGAAATTGTATGTCATCATACATGTGAGGAGTGGAGAGTTGCTGATTGGTTGATGTTTTGAACCGAAAGTTAATGTGGCATGCATGATGATATGGACTGTGTGCATGTAAAAAGAATTGTTAGTAGTGGGGATCAACTTCTTAAGAATAGTAAAAACTTATTAATTTGGTGATGTGAAAATTATATGTCATCATGCATGTGGGGAGTGGGGAATTTCTGATTGGTGGATTGATTGATGATTTAAACCGAAATTTAATCTGACATGCATGATGATGTGGACTGTGTGCATGTAGAGAGAATTATTAATAGTGGGGATCAACTTCTTAAGAATAATAGATGTAATTATGTTTATGCCAATCTCACACACATGTTCAAATATTGAATCAACTCCATGGATTCTATTAAATAAAGTGTATAAGATAATCTGACACTCCACGAACCTTCACCCACATCATATGAATTTTTCATTTGGCTTGAAAATCAAGGATCAATTTGAGACCTTGCTCACTGCTCCAGTACCTGGTGAGGTGAAAGCTTCAAACATTGTTAATTCCACTAGTTTTTCTTTGTTGGAAAATGTCATGATGTAAAAGATATTGGGCCAATTACATTTCTGCCCCTAATTCTGAAGTGTGCTCAAATTTCCCCTGTGCCGTTAGTTGCCTTTACAGAAATGCCCTTTCGCACCGTTACCGTCTGGTCAAAGGTCTTTGACCGTTATCTGGCAGTTTGCTGAACATTTTTGCCCCTGCTTTCATGTGCTACTTACATGTGGGGTCCGCTAGGGAAATAAAATAAATAAAAATAAACCCTCCTCTCCTCTCACTTACATGCGGGTCCCACCAAAAAATAAAAATAGACCGGCCAGAATAGATATTGGGCCCAAATGTCATTTTTACAGTTTTTTTTCATTTTCTCACTCCCTCTCTCACTAACTTAACACAACTAGTAAGCTTGCACGTGCTTTCAACTCTAAATGTTTATCAAAACATTCGTCTAATCTACTATTAATATAAAATGCACCAGAGATACTGATCCAAGACATCTCGTGCGTCCAATGCTATTCATCCAACGAACCATGTTGTAGCCGTGTTTAGCGGCACAACACGCCTCATCCCCCGTCCCGCAAAACAAAACTCTTCGCCGTCTAATCTAATCTCATATAGAGAAAAACCTCTCGTCCCTTTCTGCCGCTGCCGGCCTCCGCCCCATCCCCGCCGCCACTCCCCTGCCAGGACTCCCGCCCTAACCCCGGTGCCCCACTCCCGCCCGCCGGCTTCTCTGCCCCCGCCCTTCTTCATCATCGGCCTGAACGGGAGGGCCGCCTCGCCCGTCTTCTTCGACCTGACCGGCTGCGCCTCCCGGTCCGTATTTCTCGGCCAGATCGGCTCCGCCGCCCAGCAAGCCTGCTTCCACGCGACGGCTTCACTGCCCCTCTCGTCTTCCTTATTTATTTCACTGACCAATCCCTATTCAACTATATCGTCAAAGGAAAACATTGATGCATATTTATTTTATATGTAGTTTATCTCTCTCTCTCTCTTTCTCTCTCTCTCTTTGTCTCTTTGTGGGCACGCATGTGTATCATTAAATCGACAAAAAATGATGCAAAATTATTGATGAAAATGATGACTAACTTCCATACTAAACCTTAAACTTAGCAAATATTACCTCATTGTATTTGAACAGCTAGCAAAGATATGTAGCTCAACAAACTTGAATTAAAACCAACCATAATAGGAGTATAAATTATACGAGCAGCTTGAACATAAAACTATTATGTGATAATAACTCATACATGTACAGTGGCAATCTAATTACAAAATATCTTCATGAAAAATTGTTTTTCTCATACAATACTGTAGGACATGCTCATCATCGACCTCTCACATTCCGGGTCACTAAAATAAATAAAACACAAAGCACCACGGTGCGATCAAGGAGCCGGCAAGCTCAACAATAAAGGAAGAGGCTGGTTAACAGGTGTGAGGTTTCCATAGCTATTTTGTATGGATATATTGTTCTTGGCACCACGCAAGCATGATAGTGAAAAACTTACAAAGTTTAGTAGTGGAATAATTCCAGGATTTTTTTTAACTTAATGTAATAAGCATTTCTTGAATCTCCTATATAAGATGTACATATTAAATGTGCCTCACTATGACTGTAATGCAGAAGCATAATGTATTACCTCAACTAAGATCAATTGTATTACCAATACATATTTTCTTGCCAGATGTTTATCATTTGATACTGCAATATCTAAGTACGAATTCTGCTTGGGCTTTTTTTTATTGGTTTCTTAGTGCTACTGATTATCATCTTGAGCCTCCATCCTTATTGGCCAGTGCCTTGTTTATAGTAACTCTCGATTTCCAGGTATGTTCCTATGAACCATAGTACACTGTTTTCACATTTTTCATTTTGGTACATATGTGCAGTTTTGTTTATATATTTAACTTTTCAGCTTCTCTCAGTCCACATGTATTGATGTGAAGAAATCAAATTTAGAGCATGTTCGGATCACCTCCACTTCGCCAAATTTTTGGCTTCACTCTCCACTTCTCCAGAGCACGCGGAGTGTCAATTTAGCGACTCCGAAAAAATGACTTAGGGGCTGCTTCGGATGAAAAAAAAGCATGGAGCAGTCCACCTTCCGTGCCAGCTCTGGCCGCTCCAGGAGCCACAGAGTGGTGGGCTTCCGAAGATGCTCTTAATCTCATCTCCATGTCCATGTCACAAAATAAGTGCTTTTGTTTGTCATTTGCTGAATATCAAATTATCCAACATACAACATAATCAGGTTGCAGCAAACAATTTACTCTCAGTTTATGGTCATGTGATCTTCAGGTTAAATTTACTTTTCACTTTCTTCCATTAAGAGGTTAAATATATGCATTACTTTTATCTTCACTTTCATGTTTTAAACTTCTGTGATAAGATCCAATGCCATCAACCCATTTTGACCTTTCTGTTCCATCCAATCCATTTTTTGGCAATCTACCTTTATATGGTGGCAGTTGAAGGTATTCCTCATCTCTTCACGTTATCAACGTATTATTAATTTGAGTTCAGGGCTTACGGAACAAGATGGAAATTAATATGATGTACTATTTTGGGCCACATGTAGATAAAAATGTCTAGGGTGACAAAAATTATGTTTGAAGAGGGTGACAATTTAGAACTTGCGATTTATGAATTTGGCACACATGTATGAGCAGCAGATGTACACTTTTTCCCCTAGCGGCACACACGTATTTAATTTTTTTTGTTTGTTCATTCAGGTCGTAGACTATTATTTTAAACCTAAAAAATTTGGCATCTCAGCTTCCAAAATTTAGTTCGCAAATATTTGAGAAGCAATCATAATACTCTTAATCTCTGTTTTAGTATTCACACAATACTAACATATCAACCAGAAATTCCACGTCAAGGGAGTATCTTCTAGTTGTGTTAAACTGTACAGTATTGTCCATCCTTAGTTAATTACAAAAACAGAGAAGGTTGAGGTACCTTGGGCCATCGTTGGGTGTATTCCCTGATGTCCTCGGTGTTGCAGGTCCCCGTCCATGACCTGCTTGGTGGTGAATAGGAGGAGCGCAGGGTAGTAATGCAGCTGCTGCAGGTCATCATCCCCTACTTGCTACATGATCTGCTGCAGGAAACACGGAGACGCACGGAGGGAGGATGGGGCGGGGTGCTGCAGCCGTTCAGGCCAAGGAAGACGAGCGGGGCAGCGAAGCCGGCATGTGGATGCAGGCTTGCTGGGCGCCGCAGCCGATCTGGCCGAGAAATACGGACGGGGAGGTGAAGCCGGTCAGGTCGAAGAAGACGGGCGAGGCGGCCCTTCCGTTCAGGCCGATGATGAAGAAGGGCGGGGGCAAAGAAGCCGGCGGGCGGGAGTGGGGCGCCGGGGTTAGGGCGGGAGTAGCGGCTGGGATGGGACGGAGGCCGGCAGCGGCGGCAGGGGACGTGATGTTTTTCTCTGCCTGAGATTAGATTATAGAGGGCGAAGAGTTGTGTTTTGCGGGACGGGGGCATGAGGAGTGTTGTGCCGCTAAACACGAAAGTAACGTGGTTCGTTGGATGAATAGCTTTGAACGCATGAGATGTATTGGATTAGCACCTTTACCTCTGGTGTTTTTTATATTAGTAGTAATTATATAAAATAATGAATTAATTAGATTACTTATTATCAACCAAAATTATCTTTTGCTTTTCTCTCCTGACATGTGGACCACTGGACCCAATGTCAGCGTTTCTCTCACCCATGGGCGTGGCCATACGCGGCCGTGAGGAGCACCGCTCGTCGGTGGCCGTGAGAAGTACAACCGCTCGCCGACGGCCATGACCAGCAACTCTCACGGTCGACCATGAGCAGTAGTGGTCGTCGTCCACCATGAGCTTGCGGGCCGTCAGCAGCAGGGCTCGTCGGAGGCCGTGAGCAGTAGCTTCGTGAGGACGAATTTTGGAGGTCAACGGTGGTCGTGGCAGCGATCGGAATCCCGTGCATCCTACACGGCGGCGGCGACCCGATCTTGGGGGGAGAAGGAAGGAGGTCGCGCCGGCGCTAGGGGAGGAGAAGGGAGGGCGGTCGCGGCGGCGCTAGGCACGATTTGGCTGCTGTCGACGACGACGACGGTCGAGACGGCCGGATCTGGGCGGCGCACTCGTCCAAGGCGGCACTGGAGGAGCCGAGGTGGAGCATAGAGGTGGGGGCGGGCGTGCTCGTCGGGAGGGAGCCGGGGTGGAACAGGGATGTGGGGGCGGGAGGGCAACCTCGTCGATGTGGGAGAAGAGGCCGCCGATGGAGGGCGAGCTCCCGTCCAGGGCGTGCTCGTTGCCGGAGCAGGGAGGTGGGGAAGAAGGAGTGGGGAAAGAGAGAGACGTGGGAGGGGGAGGGATTTTATTTGGTTGGGTCCCACATGTAAGTGAGACTAGGTGAGACAAAGAGTTTTTTCGTTTTTTTATTAGGATGGGCCCAACATGTAAGTGGCACATGGAGACAGGGGCAAAAATGTCCACGAAACGGTCAGATGCCGGTCAAAGGCCTTTGACCAGACGGAAACGACACGGAAGTGAATTTTTGTAAAGGCAACTAACGGCATAGAGGCAAATTTGAGCACACTTCAAAATTAGAGGCAAATTTGAGTAGTGGGTTCAAGTTAGGGGCAAAAATGCAATTTCCCAAAGACATTTCATTGACTTCAAGTTCTTCATTACTAATTCCAACTAAATATATTAGTGAATCATTGTAAGAATCGATTTTTATTAACCTCGTCGAAATTGATCTCAATCAAAGTCATATGGTTGAAATGATCTGTACAATGGAAGTCAATGCTAACATCACTTGTGTAGTTGTGTACACACAACTGCATTGTGGGATTTTGAATTATTTTTCAAAAATATTATTAGATTTTGATGGAAAAACAATTTAGTAATTATAAAGATCAAGGTCTTGTTAGCAGCAAATCATCTGCAGTACAACTACAATCCTATGATAACAAGGTGAAAGGATCAGGATGTCGACTAGAGGGGGGGTGAATAGGCGACTAACCCATATGATAAGTAAAGAAACTACGACGCAAGCAAGCATAAGATAAGTAAATAAGCAAGCTTGCACAAATAAAGGTATGAAGTAACTGTAAGTGGAGCCAATGAAGTCGAGGATGTGTTGATCAAAGTTCCTTCACTTGCGAGAAGTACGTCTTCTTTGAGAGATGTGGAGGCACAATGCTCCCCAAGAAGTCACTAGGACCACCTTATTCTCCTCACGCCCCTTTCAAAATGCAAGGTACCGTGAATCCACTAGCGGTGCCCTTGAAGGCGGTGACCAGACCTTTACAAACAAGGTTTAGGAAATCTCCACAACTTAATTGAAGGCTCCCAACAACACCATGAAGCTTCACCACAATGGCATGTGGCTCCAAGGTGACCTCTTTCATCTAGGGTACCCAAAGCACTAAAGAGTAACAAGATCCACAATGGATAGTAGGGGGGGTCAAATTTCCTTTGGTGGAAGTATAGATCGGAACCTTGTCCTCCAAACCCCAGAGAATCAACAAGTTTTGATGGTTAGAGAGAGAGAGAGATCAAGTGAGATTAGAGCTTGGGTAGCAATGGAGAAATGAGGGAAAAGAGGTAGGTCTTCTTGGGGAAGAAGACCCCCTTTATATAGGGGGGGGGACAAATCAAACCGCTATGTGCTCTGCTTGCGCACAAACGGTACTATCGCTCGGAGGAGCGGTACTACCGTTGGGTGCATGCAATGGGAAACAGAGGCACTCAGACAAGCAGAAGTAGGTGTGGTAGTAGTACGTGGAAGTAACGCGTAAGCGGTATTACCACGCTACAACCGCTCGTTATTACATGCTACAGGAATTCGACGGTAGAAGTACCGCACCAGTGATGCTACCGCACTACTACCTCTCCACTAGCGCTGAATAAACCGAAGCATACAGAAGCCTTAAAATAAGTGGTATTACATGCAAAGTTCATCTGCGGAAGTACCACATAAGTAGTACTACCTCTAACAAGAGTGGTACTACCGGCTGAGTGACGTTAAGTTGTCCAAGCACAAAAATAGATGAACTCCAAAGCGGACTCCCTCTTAATAGTACGTGTTGATTCCACCCAAACTTTTCCAAAGCGGACCATCTCTTAATATTACGGATTTCCTACAACTCAAATCCACCGAAAAAGAAACGTTGGAAAAGAACCGTCTTCTCTCTTTCTATCACGTTGGAAAAAGATATAATGTGCTAGACTGTTCTTAGGTCATGTTTTTTTGAGCTTACGCCTTAGCTATTGCAGCTTTTGCACTTTGGCTTAAAAGCTAAAATTATTATTTTTAGGTGCTTCTGGCTTTAGCTTTTGGTTTATATCATAGTATAACAATATTGATTCATAAGCCAAAAGCTCCTATTTAGAAGCTTTTGGAGCTTTAAGCCAAAATGAAAAAAAACTACAAAAGTTAAAGCAAAACCCCAAACAAACAGAACCTTAAGCTAGTGATCTGTCACAACATTAAAAGAGAAGCTAGCTAGTCAAGAATCATTACAGCAACTCTAGCAGATCCGCCATCCCGCCGTCGGTTCGTATATACACAACCTTTTTGGCGGACAATCACTTTTTTGGGCCAGGGTACATACTGCAAAAATTCCACGGCCCGTAACTTTTTTGCGGGCGGCCCACAAACGATCGCTATATCTACGCGGGGGGGGGGGGGGGTATTTAGGGTTCCCGTCTCTCATCCTTTCTCTCCCTCTCCACCGCAACTCTTCTCTCCGCCGCTTTCTTCCTCCAACTCCGACGAGAAATTCCATGGTGAGTGGTCCGAATGATGGTCCTGGTCGTGGCGGAAACGGTGGCTGCCGCGGAGGAAGGGTCGACCCGGTTTCTTTTTCTTCCGCAACAACGATGACGAGGCCTTCGGCCATGCTTGGGTGCTATTCCTCCAGTTCAGTCGCCACCTCGTGTCGTACACCTCCAACCTTTATAGCACCGACGTTGCTCTCCGTGCCGCCACCAACACCATCCTCCGTGAAGAAGATGGCGCAGCCGTACGCCGCACTGAGGCCTAGGCGGCGTACGACCTCACCATAGAGGAGTACAGGGCGGTGTGCGCCCGCTTCAACCCCGACCCTTGAACCATCGTCTCTGTCACGACTTTATTTAGCATTTAGTTTATTATGTAGTAGATAAAGTAGTGCAAGTAATGATTAGATGATGAACTCCGATGGTTTGTAAACCGCGAACTATCTATGTTAATAAATTTGTGACATATAGCATTCGAGAGTCAAATCTGTTTTGCCGCGATGGATTTTATATTTTATTTTGCTTTTAGGGTGAATCACATATTGATTTTGCGGGCTAAACCTATGATGAATCTACTAGAGTTGCTTTTAACAACGTCCGAAGAACACCTCATAGAAAAGGGAAATCCATGTGCTCCGTACCACACTTTGCTTGAGCATTTAACGGCCAGTACGAGGAAAGCTGGAAGAGTGCATTTGAAGGAATGGAGATCACATTAGGCTACATTAATGGGTAAAATCTACAAATCCGGCGCCAAACTTAGCCGCTGTGCACTGTTTCGCTCCGGTTGATTGAACCGCGCCGGTGTTTGACGCCCATATAAACGACGCCATCCCTTGTAATTCTACACCCATCCGCAGCTTTCCTTCCTTCCTTAGCAGCTCCCAACAAGCGGCAGATCGAGCTCAGTAATGGCCTCCATTCCTCGCCGGTTTCTGTTCGGAGTTTGCGCCGTCGTAGCGCTGGCGATCGGTCTTGCGGACGCTGTGCACGGCGAGGCAGCGCCGGTCGTGGTCGGCCTGGTCAGGTGCTCGGACTGCACAAGGAAGAACATGAATGCCGAGGCAGCTTTCAAAGGTATATTTTGGACACACCGAAGCTAAAACCCTCCGTTAGTTTGGCGACAGTTTCATGAAGGAAACGACCGAATTAATTGGCCTTTTTTCACTATTAACTTGTGCCAGGTCTCCAAGTTGCTGTCAAGTGTAAGAACGACAGGGGCGAGTACGAGAGCAAAGGCGTGGGGCATGTGGAGAAGTCCGGCGCCTTCAGCGTCCCCCTGTCGGCCGACCTCGTCGGCGCCGACGGTGAGCTGAAGCGCAGCTCCACAGCGCGTCGAGCGCGCCGTGTCCCGGGCAGGAGCCTTCCAAGATCGTCGCGGCACAGCCCAGCCACGACGGCCAGACAACCTTCGTGGCGCTCGCCGGCAAGGTGCACCAACCGTCAGCCGAGTGCGCCTCGGCGTTCCTGTGCTATGCTCTGCATAAGCACCACCTGGTCGTCTTCCACAAGCCCGTGATTGTCCCTCCCAAGCATGACCATGACCATGACCATGATCACCACCACGACCACTCTCTCCCGCCTGCAACCAAGCCACCGACGACTCCAGTGTACTGACGGCGCCAACCCCCACGCCGATCTACCACCCTCCGGCCCAGCACGACGCCGTCACTGAGCCACAGCTCTTCAAGAAGATGCTCCCGTTCCTCAAGAAGTTGCCGTTCTTCCCTCCAGCCAAGCAGAACGGCAAGCCATAGGCAGTTTGGTCCACAGCGAAGCGAGGCTGCTCGCTCTTTCAGTTGCTTCTACAACATAAAAGTTTGTGAGGATGGTTTTTAGTTCCGCTTGAGAGCGTTCCATTTCTGGGTTAAGAGTCCGATGCTATGTACTGTACGTAGTTCGATCTTGCTTATTTTGTGTGTTTGTTTCACTCTAATGTACTACTGTGTGTAATAAGTTGGAAAATTGGCTGCCATCCTATTATTTCTCACTTGATGCGTACGCCGACTTCGGCCACTGACATTCTCATTGATGCTACATATGAGACGCAACTTTGGTAGATCAATGGGCAGAATGCCCAGAAAAACTAGCTCACTATTTAGAGTAAACTATTCGGGTGTATGCAGTTCCGTACATATATCATCAACTCGACAGTGCTCTACAACAGTGACACTACTCACTAATACTAACCCCCCCCCCCCCCCCCATCTGTCGTTCACGTTCCACGGGTAAATTGTTTCGTGCTTTTTCTGAAGAGCTAATCAATCTACTTCACCGCATATCGCCTTCTTGCAAGACATCAATCATGTTGTAAATTCTCTTAGAATCCATTGATTGTACCTAAATTAGAAAGAAAGAGATGGGTTACAGCAGATGCAAGTAACCTCTGCAACACCAATCATATGAAGCAAGATATGCACAAACCTTCTTATACAGAAATGCAGCAGCATCCACTGATCCTTCCGCATATATTGAACGGCCACAAACATTGTGCTGGAACTCAAATGAAACACTGGTAGGAGAAAACCGAACAATCAGCAAACCTGAATGCAAAACATCACATTTCAGAAGGATGGTAATTACCTGTCATCAGGAGAGGTCAGATGGTACAAATGGAATGCATGTCCTTCAATGTGTTCTTCGGGGACACCCACCATATAAAGCTGCTGCTCAGGATCCCTGATCTTAACTATCTGCTTGCATAGATGGTAACAACCAGTACATAATATAACACCAGTTTCGTAACTTTCAGAAACTGCACAAATTTATTGACCACTTCTATAGCAAACCAATGCTATAAATAAGTAGTACTCCCTCCGATCCATAGCGACACTTATTATGGATCGGAGGGAGTAACAAGCTAGACAAAAAAAGACATCGACAGAAAGAAAAACAACAGTTGGGCCGCTACTTCGTAAATTTAATGGATCTTTTTCATGGAAAACAACGTAGCTTTCACAGTGTGTGTGTGGGAGGGGGGGGGGGGGGGGGAGTGGCAGAACCGAAGAGCTCACTGTACTACTGCGCACCTCCAAGCAAGCTCCTCAGGTGGTAGGAGGAGAAATGAAACGGTTGAACCTCATCTACAGTTAGACCCATCTGCCTTTACGACAAAAATAGGACGAAAGTAAACAGGCACCGCCACACATCTTCTACAATCCTAGCTTCAGGATACTAAGAGGTAAACATAAACTCGGCCCTATGATACCTTTTTGTGGAAAGACTAGATAATTTCTCCAGATTGCAGGAATGCGATATCAAAAAAATCCAATACGAAAGTAGATAGCATCACTATTTTAATGTCTCGGGTCTAAGATGACAAAAGTTCGAGAGAAGACCAGTGATATTTGAAGGAAACGTATAATTCAAAAAAAATGGCATGGTAATTTCATAGGATATAAGAATAGGAAAGTCATAGGAAATGAGATGTCATGTATCTCAAATCCTATAGGGAAAGAGATGTCATTTGGTTCATACAATAGGATTTTTTTTTCCATTAGGGCTGAGCTAATGTTTTTTTACCTTTGAAATGTGAAGGATAGGAACCAATCCTGTATAGGAATAGGAAACCATTCCTGCAAACCAAAGGGCTCTAAAGGAAAAATTCCTATAGGAATCCTATCCTACAGAATTCCTACCAAATTCTTGTAAACCAAAGGAGGCTTGACTGTGGATTTGAAAATGATTATTAGTTTAAGGCCATGATGCGCATTGGAAGGGTCAAGTTGCTATTTGCTTAGGAATACGGATAATATATTGATTCAACTTCAAGCACAGATAAAGAACTTACCCTGTCCATGTCAAAGACCGCGCCTAACTTCTCGAAACAAGCAATTACAGCTTTAGCTGTACCAGATGTGTCCAGCTTGCCAGCTTGATGGGATTCCAATACCTGCAAATATTCTCACACTTAGAGCTCCATAATGACACATGGAAGTTTAGGGTCAGTCAATAGAAATGTGCTTGGTCTTTGGGAATTTGTTTTTTTGCAACTCTAGACTTGTCAGAGTAGCAAAACTAATAACGCCCTCTGAAAATTTGCTTTTCCCACTTGGAAAAGCAATTTTGATGTACAGTTAAAGGCTGAGAGTGGCAAAAGTGAAATGTCAAAAGCTACTAAGCTAGTGTGGCAAAAACAAATCTAACATTCTTAAGAAGTTGATCCCCACTACAACCAATTCTCTCAACATGCACACACTCCACCTCATCATGCATGCCACATCAGCCACCATGCATGCACACATGCCACATCACTACACATGCAACCTCATCAAATATTCCATTTTTCATATATTTTCAGCTTTTCCAGCCAGCGACGTCATGACATTTTTTTTCACATGCACCATAGTTATTTTCACCCACTCTGCCCGGTCAGCTTAAAGGTCACCTTTCGTGGCTAGATAATTGAAAATCCACTAGCATCTAGAGTGAAGAAAATGCAAATCCACTACTACGGCATCCGATCAGTCACCTGGAGAAGCCTCACCTCCTACTGGCCCCTCCCAAGTGTTCCCCATATAATAGAAGCACCTTCCGTTGTCCCCTCTCATCCTCTTCATGGCGTCCTTCCTACTAATTCTCTGCATGCAACAATTTTATAGGCTGTGCGCCCTCCAGTATCTCACATGTCGATCTAGGGTTCCTGAGTTTTGGTCCTCATGCCCGACGGCTGGTCAAGATGTCGAATTAGGTTGGGTCTGGATGCAATTACCAGAGGATGGCGGTGGTGAACCCTTTGATCACCAGTCTGATGGGTTTGCCCTACGGCCTGGACGTCACGGGTCCTGGTGGCACCACTCCCTCGGTGGCTCGAGTCCTAGGCAGAGGAGATTCCGGCTATAGATGTGACAGTGGCCGACGCTATAGAGGTGGTGACCGACGTGATCGATCGATCATTACGGCAATTTTTTGCAGGAGATTATGGTAGTTGTTATGGCAGAAACGAGTATGATGGTGGGTAAGGCGGTCGTGTGTTCCCCAACTAAGAGATGCAACCATGCAGAGATGGTGATAGAGGCTACAGCCGTGGTGGCAACCGTGGTTTCTACAATTGCAGGAGCTTCACCATCCCTTGGATCAGACCCAATTGATTCAAGTGAACTCACCTCCTTTGCCCCTTATGTAGGTAAGCAAGCCTTCCTCCTTTTCAAGTTCCCCTCTCCTGTTTGGGACATCTATCTATCAGCATCTATTCTCTCTCTCTCTCTCTCTCTCTCTCTCTCTCTCTCTCTCTCTCTCTCTCAATTCCCATAAATTTCTTCAATAATATGATACGTTGTGCTCTGTTGTTCATGTACATATGGTACATTGAAGTGGTATTCTCAAGAGAAGTTTTGGTTTACCTTTTATTTGTGCAGAAACTAACACAACATCTCGAACCACATTGGCTTGCCAATTAAAAAGCCCCAAGTCATCGGATGTTTGTTTGTGCAGATATTTTTAACCATATCCGCAAGGTCTTTGGATAAAAACGGTACGAGATCATCGCGGATGAAAATAAATCTAGGCAATCGTTATGCTCCACTATCTGTTCAATGTTTCCTTTAAAACTTTGATGCAAGCACTGATGGCAAATTCATTAGTTCACAACTTTATATACAATTCATAATTTGCATTTTTGGAAAAGAAGGAATTCAATAACTTTATGATCCATATTTATTTTATGGATTGTCAGTTATCTATCTAGCATCATAAGAATAATATCAGGTGTCTCTTCTAGATAGGTATGATATATTCCTCTCTTCATAATTTTTAGCATTATATATACATTGAATGATCAGTTCTGTCGATGTTCAGTATTCCTACAATTACAATAGATGGTTTTGTTGAGGAAAGATTTGTTGTATATTTCTATTATTGCTACATGTCCTCTACGTAAAAAATATACAGTTTCTATTGACAAGTTCTTTGACAAAAAGTAAAGTAGACCAGCGACCTTGCCGAAGTATATAGTACGCTTAGTCACATGCCACTGTTTTCCAAGTATGATGCATACATCCAAGAAACATGCTACTTTAAATGTTTTTCCCAGCACCAAATATGTTGACACACTACCAGGATTCTTATGCTCACAGTAATTCCTTCCAATCTATGGTCATATTCTTCTTACACTCATGTACTAAGGTGATTTCAACAGTTATATATGCATGTTTAAACCTAGCCAACTTTTTAAAATATGTGTTATAAGTGTGCTCACATGGCCAAGTAGGTCTGGTCCGTGAAGTGAATTAATGTGCATAAAAAATATATATATATATACATAATAATAATTGGAACTTAGTTATGAGACTTTGAAGAATGAAGGCCTTACTATGATTGTATAATTAGATTCACAAGCTTTGTGTAATTTGCAAGATTGAAACAACATAGAGCTATCATTTTTCAAATGTGGTTTGCGTGAGCTCACAAGCATCCCACTTCAGTGCTAAAGATCCATTTCTTATCTTTTATGTGTCCTCAACGAATAGTCGAATACACATCATGAGTTTGTATAATTTGAAATACAATTTTTCCGCGGCAACGCGCGGGGTATTATCTAGTTTTACCCAATTTTCTAACGAAGGTCTCAGATCAAACAAACAATTCTAAAACTTGCAAAGGAGCTTACATTAGTGATTAGTTTCTTTGGAAACATATTAAGATAAGACTAAAGATTGAAGCACTGGTCCTTGAAATAAAAGCCCAAAGATATTCAACATTGTCAAACATTTCATTCTGAACCTGAAGTTTAAAGGTAAAACCATACCTCCAAACGGTAGCCTGAAAAGGCTCCAGGAAACTGCTCCGCAATTGTTTCCATCGCAGCAAGAAATGCAACAACCTGATAAGGTAAGGAAGAAACTGATGTGTGTCTTTCATGTTTTCAACAACTTGGCAATGATAACAGTATACTCATTAGATCAGATAGTATTTTTTTGGCATACCTGTTTGCCCATTTGTGGAGATATTAGTGCGTAGTTATTTGAATCTTGCACTGATTTATAGAGTAACTGCTGATCCCCGCCAGTTGTGCCCATTACAAATGGCACACCAAGCTTGCAATATAGCTCAGCATTAGCTACATAATGCAAGAGTATTTTGTGTTTTCAGTCAGAAGAATGAAGACTGAGGGTGACGACGGAAAGAATACAACACATGGACCCAAAAATCAAGCATCTTTAGTTTTTTTTTCTGTGTCCCACTTGAGCAATGGAGGGGGGAAAACTACTCGCGAACTAAGAACCTGAGACTTTCAGCAAGATCTAAATCAATTCACTAGCTTAGTTATTCTAGGTAAAAAAAATCAAGCTCTCAAACCAAAGTAGGTTCCAATCATAGTATCCCGTCATATAAAACTGAAATCAATCCTTAATGTAAGGCAAACAAAAAACATATGCATCAAATCTTGCAAATAGATTCTCACAAAAATCAAACGGCTAGAATTTCTGCAGATGTTAGTCAGATCGAAGCATGTCTGTACATAACGACTTGGAAAAGGAATTTCTGCAGCAGTAATTTCAGAATTGAAGAAGCTACCGCGATCATAAATCACCCTAAGCAAGTTATAAGACGTCGTAAAGAAAAATAAAATAAAATAAAATAAGAAGATGAAATGCTTTACAGTTCACAGAAGCAGGCGCCGTGTAGTCCACCACAACGACATCTGGGAATTCGTCAATGACAGATGAAAGAACTTCTTCTATTGCAGAAGGGCCATATATCTCAATGTCTGTATCACCAATTTGTATTGTTTTATCAAGGTTCTCTCTACTACTGAATGAAACAGGAACTAGGTGAAGACCCCTTGAAGTAGCTGCCTCGGCAACAGATACCCCCATTTTACCAGTGCAGCCATTCACCTACAGAATTGAACAAATGAAAGAATAAATAGTAAATACCACTAAATAAATCCCTCAAGTAATTATTCTGGCATGAATGCATGAGAATATATTCCAATCGATCTTCTAGTGAAACATCGCAGGAAATTGTATAGATTCAGTAACTCTAGTCCCTTTGTCTTATCCAGCCAAAGTTGTTGGACTGGACCTGTAGATCTTTAACCACTGTTATTTACTATCCATGTGGCATCCTTAATAATGTACAAGTAGGGAGTTGGGAAATTGGCCTACCATACTATAAAGGTTTGGATTAAGAAAAAACATTGTAATACGTGATCAACATATTTCTGTTTCCCTCCTGAAGTATGCTGTTCTTTACAAATGGATACAAATTTTCCAGTGTTTAAAATGAGAATCAGATAGGCCATTGTTCATCTTTAGAGAATTATACATGGGCATCATCTAGTACTAAAGTCATCAAATGTAGTTCGGTCAGTTCAACTTCTCTTTGTTATTTTGGCAGGTATGCTTATGTTCGTGTTTGATCAACTTCCTCTTCCATGCGTAGCCTTCCAAAGGCCTAGATAGGGTATTATAGGCATAACAAATTGAGCAAGATTGACTTTGTCTTATAAGCGTAAGAAAGTTTGCACTAATATTTGACGGCCAAAACAAGCCTCCTTTGAAGCAAGGTGGCCTGAAATCGAGTACCATGATGATAAGAAAAGGCAAATTTATAGCTGGCAAGTCTGATACCTCATTGTGCATCGAGTAGTCACATAACTAGAGAAACCATTTATGATAAGCCAATCGTGAAAGTTTGCCTACTGCGTAATAAAATGCAATTGGACACAGCTGAAGACGGGTGACCTCAGCGGCATTCCGCCGAACAGGTTAGTGGTGGCGTGATAAATGCAGCCAGCGTACCAGAATCGGGAAGGAGACGCCTGCCGGCCGCGCGTTAGCCGTCTCTAGGGTTGCCGCAGGTGCCGCGGCGCTGACGCACCGCGGCGCAGCGACGCCGTCGAGGCGGCTCCGTCTTCGCCACGGTGAGGGCGAGAAAATACGGGGCGGCGCCCGCAGCGAGAGCATTTGTCTTGCCCGCGGTGCGGCTGCTTGCACGGTATGGTTTTGCAGGTGAAACCGGATAGAGAGACCTGGCCTGCGAACAACGGTTTATCCCGGCGGCGGCTTGCTTGCGCGGCTTTGCGGGGCGGAAGTGTGGAACCGGAGGGCTAGCGGTCATTTATCCGTAGGCGGACCGTGCTGCTCTGCTGAGTGAGGGCAACTCCAACGGTGCGACATATTTATCCGCTTTTGATTTGTCGGTTGTTGTTTGGGTCACTGTGAATAAAAAATTCGGTTTAATAAGGCGACGTAAACGGATCAATATCCATTTTTTGCTTGCCGCGATCCAATTCCTTACATTCGGTTTGGGTCTACGTGGACAAGTAGCGGACATGAGACGGCCGGTCCTCTTCGTTTCCCTTGTCCATCCTGGTCCGCGAAACCCACGTAAAGTTGTGAATCCCCTGGTCCGCATATCTGCCTCACAATCAGAACCCAAATACAATCAAAACCCCTTTGTCCGCCGTGAAACCCACATACAGTTGCAAAACAATTTGGTTGAGCATATGTGGACTCACATAGGAGCTCAGTAGCATAAGATCTTTTTTTATGCTACTATGTATGATTTGTAATAAAAGTATTTCATACAACGAATGATTTATTTGGTTTGTAATATTATTGTATGATATAACGAGTGATTTATTTAGTTTGTAATATTATTGTGTGATATGTTGTATGGTTTTACAAAAATTATAGTAAATTTATCATTGTTAGTTCCTTCGAGTGGCCTATGAGGATGCTATCTGCATTTATTTTAGAAAGTTTTCTTCACCGAAGAAAATTGCCTGAATAAATCCAGATAACACCCACAAGTAGCTCACCACGGGAGCTACATTTCTTTTCCTTTGCTACAATTCACATTGTGGCCACCGCCGGCCGTCCTTATAAATAACTCCGACCACTCTTTGCGGATGAGGTGGAACTAAATTTAGATAATTTTGAAAACTACCGAGAGTGTGGATCAGACAAAGCACAACTTCACCCATGTTGCAAACATCTGAATGCATCGTGACTCATGTTACAAATCTCGTCAACTAGTAGACGAGGATCGAATGACTCTCTTGATTGATCCAATGGCTCGCGACCCAACTGATCATTTCAAAAAATCAGCCAGCTGGCGCGTAACATGGAGTAAAAAATAATGTTTTTAATAATACAAACTTACATACTTATACAGATAAACAAGGATCACTGATTTCAAAATACCCCCTCCACATCTTCTGCTCGTGAACGAATCCCTAGCTCCAACTTAGGCCACCCCCACGCCCTTCCTCGTCCCACCACCATCACCGGCGACAGTCAAAGACTTCTCCCGTGTGATTGTTGGCGACAGTGGGCATCCCTACGAGCTTCCCTCTCCAGGTCACGCTCCCCATTGTCCACTCCCATCGATGACCGCTCCTCCTTGCCAACCTCTCCAGGCAATGACACTCTCTTTCGAATTTGGCTGCTGCGGCGGCTACCATCTCGTTCATCGTCCTTGCCGTGCTTTGGCTGGCAGGAGGTTGTCAAGGGGATGTGGCCCCTCTGCACGGCTTGGGTGTGCCACTCCCGCTTCCGAGCTGTCGGATCTGGCATTTGGGTTGGGTTTTGCTCTCGACTGGATCTGAATTGTTTGAGAGAAATGTGCCCCCTTGCCTTGTGGTTGTCATGGTGGATCTAGTCCTCGAAGATTTCTTGTTTAGTTGGTGCAGATTCTCATGGTGTGTGGATGCCGGTGCAGCGACCTTGGGTTGTACGGGTGGCGACATCTCTACGACGAGTGACACATGAGTGTGGTCCCACAACCGTTGTGTGGGAAATGCGGCTGTGGCGGGCAAGCTCTGGTTCCAATGTAGACTGCTACCCTCAGCCCGTGGGTGCACCCATCAGTCTGATCCGACCATGACAGTTTTCCTTGATGGCTCGTGCTATCGGGTCTGGGTGGTTCAACATGAGGAGGGGACTGGGGGAAACCCTAGGCCATCGTCGATCATAGTGAGGCTAGCTTCATTTCTTGGAGTATGTCCCCTTCTCGGAGGCCTCGTCGAGATTTCCTCCCGCGTCCTTCTTCCTCGCTCCTTCTCGGGAAGAAATTCATGGTTCCCCTTGTGGATGGAGATGGCGTGTTGACGTCGCTCCCCTTCTAGGAGGCATCATCTAGGTTCATGTAGGTATGGATGGTGCTTCTATGCTTGTTGAGGGCAAATGGTGGAAGAGTGTTGTTCAATGTTCTACATCTTCTCCGCGCGATCATCGTCTTTTGGTGGCGCTCTTCAACTTGCATTTGGATGTGTGGTTGCTTAGGTAGTGGTGAGGGCGTGGCAGCCAAGCGATGTTCGTGCTTTGCTCCCACATACCAAGGTTGCAAGTCAACATTGTCCATCCGACTCTAGGTTGAGCACTCTGCCTTCGGCGGTACAACGTCCTTCGAGCCAGGGAGAGAGGATAGTGAACCTCTTTGGAGGTAGAAGCAATTTTCTTGTCGGTCTGAGCATGTTCTGCGGGTTTAGGAAAGAAGATGTTCGGTACGGGTGTTAATGTCTTGCTGCCCCTCATCCTCTACTGGTGTGGCTATTGCTTTTGTCGTTTTGCCTTGATGATTTAGGCTAGGCCCATTTTTATATCTTGTGTTTGCATAGATCACTACTAGAGGCACAAACTCCCTCATACCCAGCTCTCCGTATTTTCCTTTTTTTTAAGAAAAATGTACACACTTCATTGTATCTTGATTGATTGATGGCTTTGTGAATTTAAAATTAGGTTAGATTCAAGCTTTGCTCGGACTCAACCAATTTCTATTCAGGAAAAAACAAGGATCACAAATCAGGATGCATGTGGACACGGGCCGTCCACGGTGCCACTTAAAACCCCACTTAATTTGTATTCATGGACGCCCACGTAACCCATGATTTGAGAGGTGGCATAAGTGGGCTGTACCACGGGCTCCACATCATCCCACTTAATTTCATGTTCTCCTCCTTTCTCGTGGAATCAGGACGATGCATCGTCGTTGTTCACCTGCCCCATGACCGGCCACACGCCACCATCTACCTACTCCATGGACGCCACAGTGCCACCACCCACCTCCATCGTAGACGTACTAGCGCCGCCGTCCATCTCTTCCACGACAGCACCAGCGCTGCCACCCACCTCTTAACCGCCTGCACTAGTGTCGCCGTCCACATCCCCCACGGCAGCACCAACGCAGTCGTCCACCCCCTGGTCGTCCGCACGAGCGTCGATGTCCTCCTCACGCAACAACTTCGTCCTCGTCCTCCATACCCGCACCAGTGACACCATCTACATACACCATGGCCACCACCACTTCATCCCCCACTCGCACCATTCCTGTCATCGGTCAGGCCCTCCAAAACAGACTTGTACATGAACTTCCATGGTCTTGTTGCAAGAAGAAGATTGTGTTTGTTCAACAAAAAACCCAACATACCCCTCTTCCTTTGTACATGCGGTAGTACAATTTATATCTTGAATTATGCGTTACTATGTTCTATCGGTTAGGGCTCTCCCAATGCATTGTTTCTTAGCACAATATCATAGGAGCAATATAAGCTTAAGATACAACTATGAACTATCACAATGCATTGTGTAAGAGAAAAGTTTTGCCCCCATGTGTTTTCGATATTGTTGGACAAGACAGTAGAGGAACTAACAATGTTTTCTAGTATAAACAGTTGATTAGGTTCCTAAAGGACAAGCTAGGTGATAAAGCTTCAAGGAAGGTTTTCATATTATCGAAGCATTACCCTTTGAGCGAAGCTTAAATCACGGAGGATGACCCCCCAAAAATGAAGGTGTCCTGAAGCTCAACTCATAAATGGAGATGAAGAAGACGACGCAAGACTTAGATGTTTTTTGTGTAGTTCTTTTTCTATTCTTTGAGTCATAGGACAAACCGTACTATCAAGAGGGGTTTTAGTTTGTGGACACCGAAGCTATTGTGAAATTGCTCAGATCAAATCTAAACCAAGTGAGAAGCCAGAGTGAAGAAATCTCATGTGCATTGAGTTAAGTTTCGGTAGCAAAGACTTCGTTCTTTGGCTTCCAAAGAAGAACTACGTCCGTGAGTCAGCTTACTTGGTCCGCAAGTAAAGTTGCGCATTAATGACTAATCCGACCGTTGTGGACACGCGTCCAGCTGTCGCTTCAGGTCAAATCAGTCATTTCGCACCTCGGGATCGCCAACTATAAATACGCCGCCCCCGCCCCCATTTGCGGGTGGCTGCTCTGAGATTATTCCTGAGAGAGACTGAAAAGAGCATCCCAAGAACGCCACCGAAGCAAAACCCAAAAGCCTAACCACCGAATCCTAAGTCCCATTGATCTGAGTAGAATCGCTATGACTTAGGTGAAAGCTTGCTAGCCTTTTTATCTTAGAGAACTGCAATTCTCCTAGACAGTTAGAGTGTCATCTTCAAAGAGCGAAGAGTAATTGTCGCCTCGAAGTTCAAGTCTATCAAAGGTTTCGGAGATTCCCTTGATAATCTACCCCAAGTCAATATTGGCCAAGCTCAAGGAGATTTGTGCAGTGGAGCAACGGACGGAGAGAGTTTTTTGCCAGGTGTTCAATCACCAGTCCCTCCAACCAGACATAGCGCTTTGCAGAGCGTGAACTGGTCGAACAAACATCACCGAGTCAAGAGTTCGTTTTACTTCAAGCATTTACTTTCCGCATTGCATTTTCTTCCCAGTTATGCTTCAGGATGATTTGACTCGATGTGTTTAGTTTCGCTACATGTTTTGCTTCCCTGTCACTTGCTTCTGTGTTCTATCTGTGCTGTGTTTGGGCTTCACTTCAAAGCTTCACTCGAAAATTTGAAGCGATCATTTACCCCCTCCCCCTCTGATCACATACTTGGATTTTCAATTGGTATCAGAGCTAGGCACCTACAATCTGTCTGTTTTGGATTAACCTCCTGAAGTGCTTTCAAGTATGTCTTTCGCAGCTATTCGCTCCGGCGAACCTATTCCTGTTTTCAATGGAAAGGACTATCCTTACTGGAAGGACAAGAGAAGAGAAACATCATTGCTATCAATTCAGCTGCCTGGCGAGTTGTCCAGAATGGAGTCACAATCAAGGACAAGAAGGCCATCACTCCTGAAGAAGCTAAGCTGATGGATCTTGATTCTGAAGTCTGGGTATTCATCACAAATCATTTGACTCCGGAGAAGTATCATGAAGTGAATAATATCCCATCTTAAGCCCCCGAGTGCTTTTTGATATTATCCCATCTTAAGCTCATAGCGTCTCTCGGGGGGATTGTATTCTTAAGCCCCCGAGTGCTTTTTGGTTAAGATCGCGTAGGCGATAGCGTCTCTCGGGGGGATTGTATTCTTAAGCCCCCGAGTGCTTTGAGATGGCAGTATTTGGGCAATATTTTCTTTATTGTGGTCGAGCAGCTACATGAGTTGCCAGTCATGTCTTGACCGATGGGGACTATGGATAGAACAGTCGCGAGTTTGCTACGTTCCATGGGTTGCCCACGTCCTCGTCTGTCTTCGGGTTCTTCAGCCTGTAGGCGCCACCTCCGATGACTTCTGAGACTATGAATGGTCCTTCCCATTGGGGGGCAAGTTTACGGACCTTCTCTTGTATCAGCCATAGGACTAGGTCATCTTTGTTGAAGGTTCTAGTGCGCAAGCGACTGCTTTGGTAGGTGCGTAGGTTGTCCTGGTACCCCTCTGATTTTGCCAGGTCTGTATCTCTTGCTTCGTCTGCCGTATCTTTGTCGTCTTGCAGTGCTTCTTCTTCTTCTTCTTCTTCTTCTTCTTCTTCGTACCCGGTGACCCGAGGTGCTCCGAACTTGAGGTCGTGTGGTAGGACTGCCTCTGCCCCGTACACCATGAAGAAGGGTGTGTACTGGGTCGCGGTGTTTGGTGTGGTTCATAGGCTCCATAGGACCGCGGGGAGTTCTTCTACCCAGTTGCCGGCGGCTTGCTCGAGTGGTGCGAGGAGCCGTTTCTTGATTCCCCCCCACACAAGGCCGTTTGCTTTTTCCACCTGGCCGTTGGACTGCGGGTGCGCGACTGATGCATAATTGATTTTGATGCCCAGTTCTTCGCAGAAGTTCTGGAATTCTGCGGCTGTGAAGTTCGTGTCGTTATCCGTGATGATGTTGTGTGGCACTCTGAACCTGAAGATGATCGATTTGATGAAGTTGACAGCCGTGAGGGCTGTGGAGCTGGTGATGGGCGCTGCTTCGATCCATTTAGTGAACTTGTCGACTGCGACGAACAGGTGTGTCCTTCCGCTCTTTGATGATTTCTTGAGTGGTCCCACCATGTCGAGTCCCCAGGTGGCGAACGACCTGGATAGTGGTATGGTCTTGAGTTCTGAGGCAGGAGCGTGTGGCCTGTTGGCGAATTTCTGGCAGGCGACACAGCGTCGCACGATTTCCTCTGCGTTTTTCATGGCTGTGGGCCAATAGAACCCAGCTCGGAATGCTTTGGACAAAAGTACTGTGCTGCTCGCATGATGTCCGCAGGTTCCTTCGTGGATTTTGAGCAGTAGGGCTTTTCCGTCCTCTTCGTCGGTGCACCTTTGGAGTATCTGGGTGATGCTGCGCTTGTATAGTTGTTTGTTGATCACCGTGAATGCCTTGGATCGTCGGCTGATGCATCGTGCTTCGGCCACGTCTTGCGGTAGCGTACCTTCGATTAGAAATCGGAGGAACGGTTTTGCCAAGACAGGTCCTTCGAGCTCTGTCGGGGCTGTGCTGTCGGGTGTGCTGGTGCTTGCACCTTCTGATGGGGTTGCTGCTGCCACCTGCGCCAGGTCTGTTGCGTCCTTGCCGTCCACGACTTCTTCAGGTGCTGCTGCCTGTACCTTGATGGATCTTCGGCTGATGCTTTCGAGAAACACGCCGGGTGGTATTGGTCCTCGGGTGAACCGATGTTCGCGAGTTCGTCAGCTTCTGTGTTGTTGTCCCTGGTGATGTAGTGGAGCTCGCACCCGTCGAAATTTCCTTCGAGTGTGTTGTAGAGCTCCTGGTAGGCCGCCATGTTGTCGGCTATTGCATTGCAGTTTCTCATCGTCTGCTGGACGGCGAGATTGGAGTCCCCGTAAATTATGAGGCGGGTGGCTCCGCATGTTTTGGCCATGCGCATGCTATGGAGGAGTGCTTCGTATTCTGCTTCGTTGTTGGAGGCGTGACTGAAGTTGATCTGGAGGACATATTTCAGCTTTGTTCCTTTGGGGGAGATGAGCACAACTCCTGCCCCAGCTCCTTGTTGTCTCTTGGACCCATCGAAGAACATTGACCATGAACTTGGTAGGTCTGGGGGGCCTGGTGTCTGAACCTCCGTCCACTCGACCAGGAAATCTGGGAGTACTTGGGCTTTGATGGCTGTTGGGTGCTTGAACTGCAGGTCCCGTGGGCTGAGCTCAATGTTCCACTCGGCGACTCGTCCAGTCGCTCTGGGGTTGTTGAGTATGTCAGCGAGTGGTGCGCTGCTCACGATTGTGATAGGGTGCTCGTCGAAGTAGTGGGACACCTTTCTCGAGGTCATGACGATGGCCAGTAGTAGCTTCTGATAGTGTGGGTACCGCTGTTGGGATTTGGTCAGGAGCAAGCTGAGGTAGTAGATTGGTCTCTGGATGCTCTGGACCTTGCCTTCTTCTGCGCGTTCGACAATGAGCGATGTGCTTACTACACTGTTACGTGCTGCCACGTAGAGGTATAGCTTTTCTCGTTCCTTGGGTACCGCCAGGATTGGTGGGGTCGAGAGTGTCTTTTTCAGGTCCGCGAATGCTTGGCGGGCTTCCTCCGTCCACTCGAATTTCTCTCCTTTCCTGAGCAGCTGATAGAAAGGCAGCGTGCGTTCTCCCAGCCTGCTGATGAAGCGGCTTAGGGCTGCGAGTTTTCCAGTGAGCTGCTGTACTCCTTTGACGTCGGTTGGTTCTTGCATTCGGGTGATGGCTTGGACTTTCTCAGGGTTTGCCTCAATTCCTCGGGCAGAGACCATATAGCCAAGCAGCTTCCCCGCCGGTACGCCGAATGCGCGCTTCTTTCGGTTGAGTTTGATTCTGTATTTGTTGAGCGCTGCGAAGGTTTCGCGCAGGTCGTCGAGTAGTGTGGCTGCTTCGTAGGTCTTGATGACGATGTCGTCCACATAGACTTGCACGTTTCTTCCGATTTGCTCCTTCAGGAAGGCCTGCATCATTCGCTGGTAAGTGGCGCCTGCGTTTTTGAGCCCGAAGGGCATGGTCCTGTAGCAGAATACACCATAGGGGGTGATGAACGATGTGTGCTCTTCGTCTTCTTCCTTCATCCTGATCTGGTTGTATCCTGAGTAAGCTTCAAGAAAGGAAAGTAGGTCGCACCCTGCTGTCGAGTCGATTATCTGATCGATTCTAGGCAGGGGGAAGTGGTCCTTCGGGCAATGCTTGTTGACTGGCCCGTAGTCGACACACATGCGCATCACGGTCGTGTCTTTCTTGGGCACCAGCACTGGGTTGGCTATCCAGGTGGCTTTCTTCGTTTCTCGGATGAACTGGGCGTCGAGTAACCGGTTGACTTCCTCTCCGATTGCTCTGCGCTTGGGCTCCGAGAATCGTCTCAGCGCTTTCTTCACCGGCTTCGTGTTTTGTTTGTTGCGTAGGGCGTGTTCCGCGAATTTGCGTGGTATCCCAGGCATGTCGGCTGGGCACCAGGCGAATATTTCCCACTCGTCTCGAAGGAAAGCGACGAGAGCCGTCGCCTTATCCTCTGGTAGGTGGGCGTACACGCAGACTGTTTTGTCCGGGTCCGTCGGGTGCACTTGGTGAGTGACTGTGTCGCTGTCGATGCTGAAGTCGCGTCCGTACTCCTTGGATTCACTTCGGTTTACCAATGGGAAGGTACTCTTGAACGTCACCATGGCTATTTCTCTGAGTTCTTGTTCGACTCCGAATGTGTTGGAGATTCTGTGGAAGTCACGATCACACTGATCTGATTTGATGAAGCTTCCGTTGATCGTGGGGACTCCTTCTGATCCTGGCATCTTGAGGTTGAGGTAGGCATAGTGTGGGACCGCCATGAACTGCGCGAATGCTGGCCGTCCCAATATGGCGTGGTACTGCGATTGCCAGTCGAGTACCTCGAACTCGAGGACGTGCTTTGCGAAGTTGCGTCGGTTGCCGAAGATAACTTCGAGTTCGATGACTCCGAGGGATGTGGCTACTTCTCCTGGGACTACCCCATGTAACTCGGTGCTCGATTTTCTCCATACTGATCGTGGGATCAACATCTTTTGCAGGGTGCTGGCGAAGATGATGTTCATGCTGCTGCCTCCGTCCATGAAGACCCTATCCATGTCGTACCCTCCGATTTGTGCATCGAGCACCAGGGGCGCGTGCCCTGGTCTTGGGACTGCGGGTGGATGGTCGTCCTGTGAGAACGTGATGCTGGTCTCCGTATCATGTAGCTGGTAGACTTCGACTATGTTTATGCTCTCGGCTGCTCTAGCTCGCAGGGTGTAGGCGTCGCTTCGTGCTTGCGGTACTCTTCCTTCTTGGATCATGAGCACCTGTTCTTGCAGCGGGCTGTGATGTCCTTCCGGGCTTGAGGGCGTCGATTGTTCGGGTCGTCGGTTGCGCCTGTCTTCTTTCTGCTTCTCCTTCTTGAGGTCGTCGGCTAGCTCGTTGAACATGCGGCAGTCTCTCAAAGTGTGACCTGACCTGACGCATCCCCAGTCATCCTCGAAGCTGTGGATCGTGCAGGGTCCTGCCAGCTGTTCTCTAGCCGTAAGTTTGCTAGATCCGGTGTGCCTCTTCCTTCTTGAGATTCTGAAGATTTGCTCGTGATCCTCCGGGTGTTCGTGGAAGCGGGGGTCGCTGTCGATTCCTCGACTCATGTCTTGGTTCTTGATGAGGTTGGCGAATTCATCCGGCCTTCGATCTGGGTCATAGTACTCGCCCACCGGTGTCTCCGAGTCGCTGTCCTAACTGACGACAGGTGCTCGTGTGACGGCGTGTCGTCGGACGGTCGTCGGTTGCGTGGCTGCGTGTCGTGGCTCGTTCATTGGAGCCTCACCGTAGATCTCCCATGCGTGGCTTTTGGGTCGTCGATTCCTTCTTCCTTGGCGATGGTTCTGCTGATCGCTGGTTTCGATCTCGTAGTCATCGTCTTGATGTGCGGCGGGTGCCCGGGTGGTGGTGGGTTGTCGAAAGATTTGCGAGTTCTCCGCTGCGCCTCGCGGTTCGTCAAGTGGAATTCCTTCGTAGGGGCCCCTCGCCGTTCTTCTGAGTCGTTGATTTCTTCGGCGCTGACGCTGCACTTGGCCATTACCGTAGTATCGGTCCTGGCACAACTGTAGCTCGAGTGGTCTTGGTGGGGTGGCGGAGATGTCCTCCGTGATCTTGAATCCTTCGAGTGGGCTAGATCTGGTTCTTGCCCTTGAGTTGTAGTTTGCTGAAGACGGGACCGCCGAGATCGTGATCCCAACCTGTGTAGTTCCCACAGACGGTGCCAATTGACGGGGATCAACCCCGGCAAATCCCATGGTCAGGGACCCTGGGTAGTCATGAGAGGCACAGGTTGGACGATAGCTCGTTGGCAAACAGGGAGGCACGCTCCTGCTCGATATTATTAATGGGGGAGATGCGATTACAGGGGATTCCAAGGCTGGAGCGCTCAAGGCTAGGGTTACCGATGATATTCGTTCTCTTTGGTGTCGCCCCTCCTAGCCCTTATATACTGGGCTAGGTCTCGGGGAATTCATCTACGTTTACAGGTAAGCTTTCCTAACCCTAGCTTTCTCCGTACGGCAGGTCTTTGCACCTTCCTTGTGGGTCGTAGACTCCTACGTCGGTGTCAACGAGCGGGCCGAGGATGTATCTTCATGGGCCTTCTGTCTTCATGGACGCCAGGTAGGCTCATCTGTAGGAGTCGTGGGGTCACCCCCTCGTCACTTGGTGGTGAGAACTTTGCTTCGCTTGTTGGATGATTCCTTCGACCACATTGTGCTGATGATCAAGGAAAGGACTGATTTCAGAAATCTTTTTGCTACTGATATTCTTGAGAGACTCAACACCTTTGAGATGTAAGAAGAAGAGAAACGTGATATAAATGGCTCTCGAAGAAGATCTCACGCACTTAAAGCAAGAGCTTCACGCCACTCTTCACCTGAAGTTAGTTCTACTTCCGGTGTTGAATCTGATGCAAGCATTGGGAAGGATTTGACATTGATCATGAAATGCTTCAACCGATTTTAAAGAAAGGGTTTTTCTTCACCAAAGAAGAATTACTCTTCAATACAGTCAAGCAATTCTTCTCATCGCTCATCCTCAAGAAGCTCTCCATCGAAGGACAACTGCTGATATAAATGAAAGAAACCAGGTCATTACATTGCTGACTGCCCATTGTGGGAAGCTGAAAACAAATCAAAGCATTCACTCAGAGATTCCTCAAGTAAGTCCCACAGATCCTCCAGAAGCTATGAGTCAAAGAGACATGATTCCAGTTCAAGAAGAGACAAGAAGAAAGATTCTAATGATGACAAGAAACAGAAGTATCACAAGAAGTGTGAGAGTTCTTCGAAGACACACTCATCTCGACGAAGCAATTCTCACCGTGCCAAGGCCTATCTAGGTAAAGAGATGAACTCTTAAGAAGAATCCTCTAGGTCCGAAGCAGAATCAGGCTCAAGATCAGCGTCTGGATCCGAGTCTGATGCTGTTGCTGGATTGGCATTTGCTTCGGCCGATGCTTCGAGCTCTTTCTTCACCAACAACAGTAGTGAAGATGAAACTCCTGCATACTGCTTTATGGCCAAGGCAAAGGTATCTTCATCCAAAGTTACTTATGATACTTCTGATTTCTCTTCATATGAAAGTGACTCAACGATAAGCTATGCGAAACTTGCTAAAATTGCTTCAATCCAACAAGATGAACTTGATTCGCTAAGCAAAACTATTAAGAAATCAGAGGCCCTGTTGATCGATGAGATAGAGAAAGGTCAAACTTTAACTAATGAGCATGCTGCTCTGAAGGAGAAGTTTGAAGAACTATCCTCTCGGCATGATCTTCTTTCAGTTGATTATGAGAAGCTCACCTATGAATTTCTTCAGAGGAAAATGGCTCTCGAAAAATTGAAAGAGGCTCATGAAGAGTTGGAAAACGTCAATCTCTCTCATGGATCAACAAGGTTCTGAAGCAAATCATAATTCTGATTCACCATGCTTAACTTGTTTGGAGCGAAGAAAAACTGATTCTAAAGGCAAAGCAGCTATTGTTATTGATGATACTAGTGCCTCAGATGAGGAAAACTCTACTCTATGATGAGGAAAACCCTCAGGTTGAAAGATTTTTTTGAAACAGGACTATTCAAAAGTGTTCAGGGACACCAGTATCTTTGTGATATTTTAAAGAAGGCACTCCTTCACAGGAATCCTAGGAATGAAGGGGTTGGCTTTGAAAGGAAGGTAAACCCTGATGGCACCTACTGGGAACCTGAGCAGTACCCAAAGAATGTATGGGTCCTTGCAAAGGATAAACCTATAGATATTTCTAATCTTTCAGGTTTCAACTGCAAAATTGATAAGGCCATTGTTGATGAATCACTTGATTCTGACTACAAGCTTATCAAGAACCAGGAAGGAAAAGTTTCGGCCGAATACATTGGTACCCCTCCAAAGAATGGTTTCTATAAGAGACAAATTTGGGTGCGCAAGTCACTCATTGAGAAATTGCTTGCTAACCATTCTATGCAGGGAAAGTCTTCGGTACCACCGAAACACTTCTATTCTCTCGAGGAGAGAAATGATTCACTGGTGCCCGAATCAAATGTTCCTCAAAAGGAATACTATCGCACTGGTCTCTACACTTATCGACACCGTGATAATAATGATAAGATTGCATATTCTCATTCATATCCTAACCCTTCACAGAGGAATTACATTTATGGTGTACTTGATGGTCCCCCCTAGGCAATATAACCCTGTTCGATTTGATATTGCTTCAACAAGTGCTTCCACCTCTTCTCAGTCACCTGCTCGTTTGTGGGTGGTTAAGAAGAACTAATTCTTCTGCAGGTCTATGTCTCCGGTGGATCCGAATGGGTCATGCACAACGGTTGCACTAATCATATGACCGGATACAAGGAGTTATTCACCAAACAAAAAATATCTCAATCTTCTCAGAAGTACATTACCTTCGGTGATAACAACAAGGGTAAAGTGTTAGGTTTGGGTAAGGTTGCCATATCGAAAGATAAGCATATTGACAAAGTTATGCTTGTTCAATCACTTGGTTATAATCTCATGTCTATTTCAAAGTTATGCGATATGGGTATGCTTGTTCTATTTTATGCTTTGTGTTGTGTTGTGTTTTCACAAGATGACTATACATTTGTCTTCAAGGGTTACCGAAAAGGAGATTTATATATTGTTGATTTTTCTTCGGGCCCTGCTGTATCCACATGCTCAATGGCAAAAGCTTCATCTGGATGGTAGAAGACTTGGTCATGTAGGGATGAGAAATCTTCAAACTCTAGTGAAGAAAAAGCATGTTATTGGCCTTAGCGAAGTAAAATTCGATAAGGACCGTCTCTGCAGTGCCTGTGAAGCTGGAAAAACTACGAAGAAAAATCATTCAACGAAGACTATCATGACAACTACTCGTCCTCTTGAATTGCTTCACATGGATCTTTTCGGTCCTCAAAATTATGCAAGTCTGGGAGGAAACAAATATGGTCTCGTCATTGTTGATGATTTTTCTCGCTATACTTGGGTTTTCTTTCTAGATGATAAGAGCAAAGTTGTTGAAACCTTCAAGTCATTCGCTAAGAGAGCTCAAACCGAATATGAATTATCTCTGAAGCATATTCAAAGTTATAATGGAACTGAATTAAAAAATACTCATATTGAAGAATTTCTTGATGATCATGGCTTTACTCATGAGTTCTCAGCTGCTTATACACCTCAACAAAATGGTGTAGTTGAAAGGAAGAATAAAACTCTTATTGAAATGGCCAGAACAATGATTGCTGAATACAAGACTCCAATCAGGTTCTGGGCCGAAGCAATTAACACTGCATGTCATATCGTCAACAAGGTTTACCTTCACAAATTTCTGAAGAAGACTTCACACGAGCTTATCACTGGTAACAAGCCCAATGCATCATATCTGAGGGTATTTGGTGCTCCTTGCTTTATTAGAGACATGAATCATAGCTCCAAATTTGTCCCTAAGGCACATGAAGGTTTTCTACTAGGTTATGGCTCAAACTCTCACACTTACAGGTGTATAACTCCCACTTTGGGAAGGTTACGGAAACTATGAATGTGAGGTTTGATGAAACTAATGGCTCTCAAAAGGAGCATTTGCCTCATGATCTAGATGAACCTCCTCTTGATGAAGTGATCAGGTCCATGGCTATTGGAGAAATTCGTCCTGTCGAAGCAAATTCTCGTCAAGCAAATCAAGATGATGATGATCTAATGTTCCCACACATAGCCCGGGGTGCTGGAGATCAACATCCTGAAGCTAATGATGGACATGATGAAGATGAACCCATGATCAAAGAAAATGCAGATCCTGAAGGAAATGCTGATCCTGAAGGAAATGTTGATCCTAAAGGAAATGCCAATCCCGAAGGAAATGCTGATTCATAAGAAGAACCAGAGCCACAAGCAAATGAAAATGCACTGACTCGAGTGCGAAGAAGAGTTGATGTTGATACGATCCTTGAAGAAATTCAACAACCAGGTCGTCCCACAACTCGCTCTCGTACTCGTTTGGCTAACTTCTGTGGAATTTTTTTGTTTGTCTCCATGCTAGAACCTTCAAAGTTTCATGGAGCCATGAAGGACCCAGATTGGTTAACTGCTATGATCGAAGAACTTAACCAATTTGAACGAAACAAAGTCTGGTCCTTAGTTGAAAGACCTGATCCCACGAAGCACAACATCATTGGTACTAAGTGGATTTTTCGCAACAAGCAAGATGAAGATGGTATTGTGGTAAGAAACAAAGCACGACTGGTAGCACAAGGGTACACCCAAATCGAAGGTATCGATTTTGGCGAAACTTATGCTCCAGTTTCTCGTCTTGAATCTATTCGTGTTATGCTTGCTTTTGCAAATTTCAATGGTATCCTGCTTTATCAAATGGATGTGAAAAGTGCTTTTCTTAACGGTGAAATCAAAGAAGAAGTGTATGTTATGCAGCCTCTAGGTTTTGAAGACTCGAAGAATCCTGACATGGTGTACAGGTTGCACAAAGCTCTCTATGGGTTAAAGCAAGTACCTTGTGCTTGGTATGACACCCTGAAGGACTTCCTTTTGAAGAAAGGCTTCAAACCATGAACAACTGACCCAACTCTTTTCACTCGTTCTTATAATGGTGATTTGTTTGTATGTCAAATATATGTAGATGATATTATTTTTGGATGCACTAACACTGAAATCAGCGAAGAATTTGCCAAAATGATGTCGAAGAAATATGAGATGTCAATGATGGGTGAATTGAAGTTCTTCCTTGGACTTCAAATCCGAAAACAGAAGAATGGCACCTTTATTTCTCAAGAAAATATCTCAAGGATTGCATGAAGAAGTTTGGACTCACTAATTGCAAAACAATTAATACTCCAATGCCTACCAATGGATTCCTAGATGCAGATGAGAAGGGAAAACCCTTTGATCAAAAGAAATATCGGTCTATGATTGGTTCTCTCTTATACTTATGTGCATCTAGACCTGACATTATGCTTTCAGTATGTATTTGTGCTCACTTTCAGGCAAATCCAAAGGAATCACATCATACTGCACTAAAGTGAATTCTTCGATATCTTGCTCACACACCAACCCTGGGCTTGTGGTATCCCAAGGGTGCTCATTTTGATCTTATTGGCTATTCTGATTCAGACTGGGCTGGTGATACTGTTGATAGGAAATCTACTTCAGGCACTTGCCATTTCCTCGGAATATCTCTTGTTTGTTGGGCTTCCAAGAAGCAAAATTGTGTATCAATATCAACTGCTGAAGCCGAATACATTGCTGCTGGCTCATGCTCCACTCAGATTCTTTGGCTTAAGTAGACACTGAAGGATTATGGTATTCATGTGAAGAAAATCCCTCTCCTATGTGATAATGAGAGTGCCATCAAAATTTCCCACAATCCTGTACAACACTCTCGCACGAAGCATATTGATATTCGCCATCATTTTGTTCGTGATCATGTTCAACGTGAAGATATTGTGATCAGACATGTCAGAACTGAAGATCAATTGGTTGATATATTCAAGAAACCATTGGATGAGAAAAGGTTCTGTGCGCTGAGATGTGAGCTCAATATTTTGGACTCACGCAATGTTCTGTAAGACCGAACCTTTCATTTACTTCGTTTTCTGATTTGGTTTCGACTTTATGTTTTTTATTCCAGTTCTATCTTTTATTTTGATTGGATTTAGTCCTCCATACTTATCATCTTTAGCTTACTTGTTGATTTTTCTTCGAGGTGATAAGTTTCGGACCCTACCCCTTCTGTTTTTTTTCTCCCTTATTCTATCTTTCTAAAATGGTTGAGCACATTTGAAATGGAAAGTGATATGCTTCGAACGTCATTGAGTTCCGAATCATATGCTTCCAACTTTATCAAAATTTTTATTCAAGACCAAGATATATTCTTCGGTCGTTGAGATCCCTTCTATTTTGGGTCGTTGAGATTCCCTCGCGATTCTCTACCATATCCTGACTGTTGGGGTTCGCAGCAGAAAACACAATTTTTTCCTAATTGGCGTTCCCTTAACCCAAGATCTAGCTAGCCGTATTACCGTAACAGATAGTAGTGCGGAAATAACATACCTCGGGGTGTAGTCCGTTGCGCGGGAACGTTCCCGCAAACATGGTTGATGTAGCCGATCAAGTTTCACAGCCCCCTGGCTGTGTTGAGCACCCGGATGGGTGTAGTGCCACGCGTGCAGCACCTCGTAGTACTCACACACGTACGAGACTCGATGACGACCTCCGTTCTCCGATCCAGCGGAGGGGGCGGAAGCAGACCTCCGGACGGAGCTTCGGCAGCACGACGGCCTCCGATTCTAGCAGAGAGGTCTCAATTCCACTACAGGCTCACACTAGGGAGCCCACCGTGGAAGAGACCAGAGAGGGGAGGAGACCGGAGAAAACCGATCTCAATTCGGAGTTATATTTATTTTCTCACGAATTTCTGTGTGTTAATTATGTGCACCCTGCCTGTCTTTATATAGGCTGGGGAAGGGAGTCAACCCACCTCCCCTAGCAATGTGGGACTAAAGTCCCCTTTGCTAAGGGGTGGCCGGCCAAGGGGGGAGAGGGGGCGCACCCCTCATGGGCCCTAGGGTCCATGGCGCCTCCCCCCCTTTTCTTTTCTTTTTCTTTTCCCTTTAATTCCTTAATGGGCCTTTTTCTCCACTAAGGCCCATAGCACATATTAATTAGAAATAAAATGATTTTAATTATTAATTAAATTAATTAATAACTAAAACATATTATTCCATCTCCCGGTGCTCCAGAAACTCTTCCGGCTCACTCCGAACTTGTTTCGGTTCAATACGGTACTCCTCCGATATTGTCTCCCTTATACTCTGGTTGCTCCGATGGTTCCAAAAGGTCTCCGATTTCATCGAGCCCTTAAGTGTGTTACCCTACGGTCCGAGAACACTCCAGTCATGACCGAGCATAGGCAACAGTCAATGATCATCAGCGGGACCTGGATTCCCATAATGACCCCTGTGCATTCCGGATATCAATACCGATTGGACCTTACGCCGTATAGCATTCCCTTTGTCAGCGATACTGGATTGTTCCGAGATTCGATCAATGACATCCTATGTCTGGTTCAACCTCGTTCCGAACTAAATCCTCATTCACTCGTTCCCGTGATATTCATCCCCGTGACCTAGTCACACGCTGCGCAGCTTTATGGATGGAATCTCACCGAGTGGGCCCCGAGTATCTATCCATTATATGGATTGAAAAATCCCGCTCTTGTAAACAATACTCCTCAACGTATCTCCACGGAATACCTAAGATACAACCGTTATGACCCGCATATTTCAGTCAGGTGGTGGGATGTAAGTCAAAGCATCCGGGAAGATAGTGATTATGCACGTACTCACGGTCAAAGGAACGGTCTACCACGTTCTGTAATTACAACACTGAACCTTCATAAGATTTGATCATGCTGTAATGCTTACTTTGGGTAATGTTCATCACGTCACTTAACCCGTGAGGTGACCTCATAGTCAAGAGACTTAATTGTCCATGATCGCGAAACCACGATCATCATGTTGACCATGAACTAGTTATCGAAGTAGAGGCTAACTAGGAACTCTGGGTGTTTCTATACCACACCTGCATCATTGTTTCACTGATGCAGTTCTAGCACGGTATGAAACTGGTTATGAACTTGCTTAGATATATTGGAATAATCATATATTATTTGCCTCTAGAGCATATATCCAACAGTCTCCCACTTGCACTAGAGTGCTAATAATCTAGCCGCATTTTTCCGATCATAATCATCTTATCACATAAGTGTTTCATTGATCATGCATGCTCATGGAAGAGGGTTCGTCAACGAACTGCACCAATTCAGATTCGTATGTTTCCTTTGCAACTGGTACAGGTCAAAAGCTCTTTTGACATACCACTCATTATCATATAATGGTTGGATATAAGTTTCGCGGGAGAGTGAGACTATTATTTCACAGTATCCTCCAATGATCTCTTGGTTCAGTCTTTAGAAGACTCATCCATAGTCATATATATCGGGAAATACACTCAGCCAGAAGTCCAATACTTCTAACGCTAAACTTTTATCCATACGTCTACTTTCTTAAGTAGAATTATGTTTGTAGTACCGTGAATTTTGCTCACATTCCTTTCATGTCTTTGGTGATGTCTCTAATTCCATATAGGCCCATAATATGGCTTGCAATTGTAATCTTGCATTACATTCAAGTCTATTATCCTTTCTATATTTTAGAGAATAGTCCTCAGTATGCCTCTCTATACTGAATGCATGGACTTTATTCAGATTCTGTGTTTTACTCCTAAAGCACATCGGAATCTGTTCTTCTACCAAGAACTTTTGAGTCATTCTGTTGTTGGATTCACAACGCATGTTATATGGTAGAATCATATGTCAAGAACATATGAGATCACATGTCCAGTACATGGTGCATCTCTATTCTTCCATCAAGACATTGCTTGTGATATTTGGATTTCATCCATTATATAATTTCTAGCCACAAGAACCTGTTTCTTGTCTTAGAAGATTATTCCAACCTTCACTTCGTTTCATTATCCGTATCTTAATCTACTCATATAGATTTCAACGTGTAATGTGTTGGTATTTCATATAAAAGAAGATTCTTGCAATCTTGTATTTTATTTGCCTTATGCTCTATATATATATATCATAATGCACATATGTATATAAGACGATTCTCTATATACACAATCAATGCATATCCATATATATACATATGAGATCATTCTTCACACATATCAGTGCATATATGTTTGAGACAATGATCATGCTCCCACTCAAATATATCCATCTTATACTCATATATTTGTGGTTCAGCTTTCATCAAGTCATTTTATTGTTCACTATGTCTCACATAATGACAATGCTTCCAAAGCTCCCACTCAGAAAATGCCCTCTGCATTTCAAGTTTCAGGGAAGTCTTCAAAGCTCCCACTCAGTTTCATGAAACTGCAGGCCCACTCAATATTTTGGTCATCACAAAATCACTTGATCAAATCAAGGTTGAGGGTTCCTGTCTTTGAGGTACTATAGTCCATCCTTTTAACGAAGTAACCTTCGTCTTGCCCATTACAATTCCCTTTCAAATCCAAATTTGACTGAGATGCAATTTCAGGCTATGGTCCATCGTAGTGTAAATGAAATATTTTATTGATTAAAGCATTCCTATGTTTCCGTAGTCAATCACCATTGAACTTTGGTCATAACCAAATAATGCCTTATGTCCATTACATTATTCTCAATAACTCTCTAGTCTGTCGAGAATATGAAATAACCGATTTATTTCACGGGACGTGAGCCATCCTTAATGTAACTCAATATTATTTCATTTCTCCTCGTGTTCTAGGCTACCATCATTCCTTTGTGTCTTCAAGCAATATTATTCCCTATTGTTTTATTAAGAAGACTCATGATTATTGTTCTGTACAGAACGTATTCATGATAACCTTCTAAATTCAACAATGGCTTCAACTCATATACCAAGATCAATCATCTTTGGCATATCCTTCCTTATGCAGTGTCATTACAGCGGAACGTGCTTCCGTTGCAATACTCTGATATTCTGAAGGCAAGGTCCAATACCCCGGTCAAAGTTTTCATTATCTCCCAATTGGATCTGTGTCGAGATACTTTTCTCGTATTACCAATTAAGCAACACAAATTTTGCTATTCGGGGAGAATATGTAATTTCAATTGCTCGTAGTTTTATTACAAAGAAATTCTTTCTTTTAAGAAACCTTATAACACCATCAGTTATGGAGCTATCATGTCTCGTTAAAATCAGGATGGTTTCCTATTCATGAAGTGGGTGTTTTAACTTAATGAATTAGACAACTTATTCGACAATAACTATAGTGCTAGGGGAAAGAACGTTTAGACCATACTACGGTTTAGTATGACTACGAATGGTTTAAGTAGTCTAGCACTTTCAACTTCCATCGTAGTTTGTGGTACAACTTCCACAAGTCTCCCATTATGTCAATATCAATACTTTTCACTCCGGATCGTAGCGTAGTGATATGTATCCTTGTATTCTCACTTCTTACTGTGATTCCCGAATCTCAGTTTTATGATCTCAATTGAATACAACTTTCAATTAATCATATGAAGTCTTTAATGATAACTCACATGCCCATTCTACATCATTTATGTATAATGATTGGCACAAGTTCTACTTGCTAGAACCTTGTCATGATTATATTTATTGCAGAGGTTCATAGATCGTGTATCTAATCCATCTCATGCAATCAAGTTATGTTTCTTCATTCGATAATGAACTCACAAGTTAATAGATCATACATTTAATGAATTCATCAGTTATGAAGTCACCTCATGCAATCAGATCTTTGACTTGTTATAATCAAGACAACTTTATCATTAAACATTGAATATTTCTTGACAATAATAGTAGTATTATAAATTCTTTCTATCATATCATAAATCAAGACGTAATCAAAGTATAGGCACACTTTTATTCATAGAGATGGAACAACTGACTTGTCTCATTACATGAATAACTTTGTCTCGCGAGATGCAAGACACATAACTAAGTGTTCATACTATAATGATTACATAAGATTTATCTAATACTCTAAGTATCTCCTATGATAGATGTCTCGGTGGAATCCATGCTGGCCATCAACTGACTTGATATCCATCAATCCTCGATTTCACCTCTTCCCGTCCATGCAACGGCAGGTCCTGTTTTCATAAAACAGAATAAGTATCAAATACTCATTTACTGCACTTGTTGTATAAGGGAATGAACATTTATAATGTATATCAAGTATATACCTTCTCCATCGATGACTTCTGCATCCTCGAAAGGAGCAATGTCCGTGGTCAAGAGATCAGTCATGAAGTTCTGGAGACTCATATTAGCTCCTCTTCCGACATAGCTATGAACATAATCACCATAACTCGGAGGGAGTGAGTGCAATAACGTATTTATTGCAAACTCTTCCGTGGTGCTTTCGTTCATTGTCCAATATTCATAGTCCTCCACTAGGGTCAGGTACATCTCATGCATCCTGTCTAAGTGATCATCAAGGCTTGTGCGTTCTTCCATCTTTGTAGATAGAAACTTGCTTTCTAACTCAAATCTGGCAATTCTGAACTCACGTACGAACATTGTCTTTAGCGTGTCCATCATGTCATATGGGCCAGTGTCCTGTAACTGTATGCCCAACTCTTCTGACATGCTGAAGAACATGACATTCCTGACTACGGAGCATTTCTGTCGGCGAGCATAATGATCAAGTATCTCTTGATCGCAAACATCATCGTCCGGATGTTCTTCCACATGCATTTCTATTGTAAACAAGATGTCTGCTCTCTTGAGCGACGTCCTAAGGCGTGAATACCAATCAGCAAAGTTTGACCCATTTTCTCTAAGTCTTTCACCTTCCATGAAGAAAGATATTTCACGTTGCTCTAGTGCATTCATTTTCTACAAACATAATTGCAAGGAACACAATTAAGACTAGTTCACAACAATGAGTTCATATAATCATATGAGCTCACACCAAAACATTTCATCCCTAAGAAGTTTTAGTGATTACATGATCCAGATTCACTGCCCGACCTCGAATATCACACGGCCGACGGGTCAGTTTCAAAGGTAGACAACAACTTGTGCGATCACATTATCTTATATATACTGTGATTCATGCTCGATCTTTCGATCTCTAGTATTCCGAGGCCATATCTGCATATGCTAGGCTCGCCAAATTAACCTCCATGTTATATTCTGCTCAGCAAGGCCATATTTGCATATGCCAGGCTTGTCGAACCCAACCTCATGCGAACTCCATTGAATATGTAGGACAACTCCGGTATGTACGGAGCATCAAGCCATATGGGAGAACCTTCCAGGTGGTGCACACTTCGGTATAATACTTGTGTTTGGCTTTGTTAAGGGATCATCTTATCACATGCTACCGTCGTGTATCCTATACTAGCAAGTTTTAAGATGTCTGGGCTATGGCAACACTAAGTCTACAATGTCTCCATTTTAGTTTGTTTTATGATGACGATTACTACTTATTAGTAACACATAGCAAAAGCTATCACTACATCACAAACAAACAAACGATAGCCCCCACTTAGCAATACAAGGTTTAGACAATCTAGTTGTATATTGCAAGTTTTACGTGGCTGCTAGGGCTTTCATAGTTAAACAGGTTTTAACCTACGAGTCAACCACAACGTCAACCATACGATTGTCTCTATTACACCCCGCACGGGGCCCTCCGTTGCAAATGCCACATCCGCTAAAGTAGAGAGACAGACACCCCCCTAGCCACTTTATACGGTACAAGCCGTATGTCAAGCGTGGAACCAGTCTCGCGTAAGAGTACGCGTAAAGTCGGTCGGGGGCCGCTTCATCAAACAGTGCCGCAGATATGAACAAGTGCACGTGAGAGGGTAACAATCATACAATCAACGCCCACATCCCCGATGTGTTCTATCCGTACAGTAATAGTAAGCATAGACCTAGCTCATGATACCACTGTTGGGGTTCGCAGCAGAAAACACAAATTTTTCCTAACTGGCGTTCCCTTAACCCAAGATCTAGCTAGCCGTATTACCGTAACAGATAGTAGTGCGGAAATAACATACCTCGGGGTGTAGTCCGTTGCGCGGGAAACGTTCCCGCAAACGTGGTTGATGTAGCCGATCAAGTTTCACAGCCCCCTGGCTGTGTTGAGCACCCGGATGGGTGTAGTGCCACACGTGCAGCACCTCGTAGTACTCGCACACGTACGAGACTCGATGACGACCTCCGTTCTCCGATCCAGCGGAGGGGGCGGAAGCAGACCTCCGGACGGAGCTTCGGCAGCACGACGGCCTCCGATTCTAGCAGAGAGGTCTCAATTCCACTACAGGCTCACACTAGGGAGCCCACCGTGGAAGAGACCAGAGAGGGGAGGAGACCGGAGAAAACCGATCTCAATTCGGAGTTATATTTATTTTCTCACGAATTTCTGTGTGTTAATTATGTGCACCCTGCCTGTCTTTATATAGGCTGGGGAAGGGAGTCAACCCACCTCCCCTAGCAATGTGGGACTAAAGTCCCCTTTGCTAAGGGGTGGCCGGCCAAGGGGGGAGAGGGGGCGCACCCCTCATGGGCCCTAGGGTCCATGGCGCCTCCCCCCCTTTTCTTTTCTTTTTCTTTTCCCTTTAATTCCTTAATGGGCCTTTTTCTCCACTAAGGCCCATAGCACATATTAATTAGAAATAAAATGATTTTAATTATTAATTAAATTAATTAATAACTAAAACATATTATTCCATCTCCCGGTGCTCCAGAAACTCTTCCGGCTCACTCCGAACTTGTTTCGGTTCAATACGGTACTCCTCCGATATTGTCTCCCTTATACTCTGGTTGCTCCGATGGTTCCAAAAGGTCTCCGATTTCATCGAGCCCTTAAGTGTGTTACCCTACGGTCCGAGAACACTCCAGTCATGACCGAGCATAGGCAACAGTCAATGATCATCAGCGGGACCTGGATTCCCATAATGACCCCTGTGCATTCCGGATATCAATACCGATTGGACCTTACGCCGTATAGCATTCCCTTTGTCAGCGATACTGGATTGTTCCGAGATTCGATCAATGACATCCTATGTCTGGTTCAACCTCGTTCCGAACTAAATCCTCATTCACTCGTTCCCGTGATATTCATCCCCGTGACCTAGTCACACGCTGCGCAGCTTTATGGATGGAATCTCACCGAGTGGGCCCCGAGTATCTATCCATTATATGGATTGAAAAATCCCGCTCTTGTAAACAATACTCCTCAACGTATCTCCACGGAATACCTAAGATACAACCGTTATGACCCGCATATTTCAGTCAGGTGGTGGGATGTAAGTCAAAGCATCCGGGAAGATAGTGATTATGCACGTACTCACGGTCAAAGGAACGGTCTACCACGTTCTGTAATTACAACACTGAACCTTCATAAGATTTGATCATGCTGTAATGCTTACTTTGGGTAATGTTCATCACGTCACTTAACCCGTGAGGTGACCTCATAGTCAAGAGACTTAATTGTCCATGATCGCGAAACCACGATCATCATGTTGACCATGAACTAGTTATCGAAGTAGAGGCTAACTAGGAACTCTGGGTGTTTCTATACCACACCTGCATCATTGTTTCACTGATGCAGTTCTAGCACGGTATGAAACTGGTTAAGAACTTTCTTAGATATATTGGAATAATCATATATTATTTGCCTCTAGAGCATATATCCAACACTGACCGTAGAATCCGGAGAGTCAGTTGTTGGGAGCCGTTCGATCTGATCTGACACCCCTGTCAGGCCAGCCCTATATAAGGCCTCCACCCCAGCGACACCAAAACCCCAGTTCACTCCAACTATCCCGGAACCCTAACTCTCTCCCAAGTGCGCCGCCGAGCTCCTCCTCGTCGTCGACGACTGCGCTGCTTTGCTGCCGGATAGCCGCCGCCGTGGACTTCACCGTCGACGACGAGCACGTCCTCCTCTCCTCGCCGCCGTAGCTGCTCGACGCCACCAAGTTAGGGTACGCCGAGCCCTCGATCCAATCTTTCCCTCTTTGTTGTTCCTCATCACGATTGGATCCGAGTTCTTAGTGTTGTTTTCGATTGATTTTGCTAGGTCTCTTTGATCCGTTGGGTCAGTGAACTTGTGAGAATCGTGTTTAGTCATCAAACGCTTCCCATCCCGATTCAGGTTAGAATCTAGGGTTCTGATGAATTCTGTTCTATGCTAGGGTTCGTAGATTATTATTGATAGTAGATATATGCGAAATCTAGCTCAGAATAGGCCGGAATCACCACACATATACATCTGAATCTCTTGTCAAAACCTTTTTGTTTTGGTCGAAACTTTTGCTGGTGCTCAATCCATATCCTTGTCTTTTTCCTTCGTTTCCCCTTTGCTCTTTCACAGGATGTCTGCAGATCTGGGTTATGGTGATGAGTCACCTGTCTTGGATAATCTTCAAGAAGACGTTGTTGAGCAAAAGGTTGGGAAAAGAAATGGGGACAGAACAAAGACTAAGAACAAGTGATAACCCTCAACTGTAGGGGATCGAGATAGTCTTCGCGGGCAAGATAACCCAATTTATTGATTCGACACTTGGGGAGCCAAAGAATACGTATAGGCTTTGACAATTGAGTAGTCAATTCAACCGCACCTGAAATAAACACTTGCTTGCACAAAGGTATTAGTAGCAACGGTAATATGGAAGTGGTAGTGGTGATGATAATAGTGGTGACGAAACAACAAAAGTAAAACAGCAAAAGTAAACAACTAGTAACCAGCAGAATTTAAACACTATAGGCTAGGGAGATGGATGGTTGGGCGCTGCTTGGATGAAATTGAACATGTAATAGATTCTAACACGGACAAGACTCACAGAAAATAAAGGATCATCTAGGCAAATATCGAACATCAGGCATGTATCCCAAGGTAGTTGTACGTGCTTGCAATAAGAACTTTGCACAACATCTTTTGTCCTACCCTCCCTCTACGAACGGAGCCAAAAGGAACTTAGGGAGATTAATGTACTCCTGTCAAAGAGCACCGGAACAAAGCATTAACACTTCATGGATACACGGAATCCTCAAATTATAGTCCATCCCCTTTGGTGTCCCAAGCTGTCACCATTGGGATCGCCGGTTCCGGACTATAATAGGTGCATACAACTCATAGATAGGATCAAGAATACCAACAAACTCAAGAAAACAAAGGGCGATCAGATCTGAAATCATGGCACTCGGGCCCAAAGTGGCAAGCATTAAGAGCAACAAGTTGTAACATAGATGATAAACACCAAGTAGATGATAGGAAACATGCCCCCAACAATCTGATAAACTATTACATGATCTAACTCATCCAATCCCTACCATCCCCTTTGCCTATGATACGTCCAAAATATATCTATAATTTCTGCTTGCTCCATGCCTCTTTTGTGTGATATTGCTATGATATTGATGAACTTCCATACACTTTTGATTATAATTGGACTAACCTATTAACTCAGTGCACCCCAGTGCCAGTTCCTGTTTTCTGCTGTTTTTCTATTTCAGGTTTCCCCCATATTAAAAGTGCTCCAAAAATTCTGGAAAAATCCAATAAAAAATCAGCGATACTGAAGCTTCGGGAATCACCGAGGGGGGGGGGGCATAGGGGACCCACAAGGGCCCCAGGCGGCCTCCCGGCGCGCCCTAGGGTGGGGCCGCGCCAGGGAGCCGCCTGGACCCCTGGTGCCCCCCTGGCTGCCCCCCTTCGCCTATATATTCCTCGTGACGTGAAACCCCCGTGACGGGAACCCTTTTTCGCGATCTCTCCTCTGTTCCGCCGCCGCCGCGCTTCCAAGATCGGGAGCACCAGAAGACCTCTTCCCGGCACCCTGCCGGAGGGAGGAACCACCTCCGGGAGTTTCTCCACCACCATGGATGCTTCCCGGATGAACCGTGAGTAGTCCACCTTGGACCATGGGTCTATGATCAGTAGCTATGTGATGTTCTCCTCCCCTCTTTGTTCTTCATGGATTAGACCTCGTGATCTGCCCTACATGATCGAGGCACTTATGTAATATTTCTGCTGTTGCTATGCTGAGTTTGCTGGGATTCGATGGATTATGAGATTATGTTCAGATTGTGTTTGAGTTATATATTTGATTCTCCTCTTTTATATTTATGTTCTTGAGGAATTCTTGCATGTTATACGTTGCTGTTTATTGCTTTGTCCAAGTAGTAGGTAGTGACTCCAAGAGGGAGCATTATCCATGATTGTGGGTTCATGCCCCCCGATGACTAGCTTGAGTGACAGAAACATGAGTCTAGGGGATGTGCTGTTTCCACAAGGGGGAAACAACGGTGCTTGTACTTGCGGGTGCAAGGATTGTTTACTTTACGCAAAGTTCTTTAATGCAGTTGTCTGTTGCTTTGAGTTTACACTTTGGGTTGGATTCACAACTTAATACCAGCGAGATGTTCTGGATAGATATCTCAAGGTGGATGATTAGTAGGTAGATGCAGATGGATTTCGGTCTACTTGTCTTGGCGTACCGCCCATGCTTTTGAGCCTCTTCCTTTCTTTATAGCATAGTTAGCATTGGTTTGCGCACATAATCCTATCAATTGCCCAGCTGTAATTTGTTTACCTCGCATGGCTATTTTATCGTCTTTTGGGAGAGAGACATCACTAGTGAACATCATAGGACCCCGGTCCGTATTTCCAATACTGTTTACACCCACTATCAATTTACTGCTTTATTTACTTTTCCCTTCCTATCACTATCATTATTATCCCGTGCGTTTTATCCTTTGTAAACAACAAGGCCGGAGGAATTGACAACTCCTCTGTACTCATTGGGAAGCAAAGTTATTTGCTGTGTGTGCAGGTCCAGGTGAAGTAAGCAACCTTGAGTTGTGAACGGTGCCATTGTTCACTTCACCACCTTCTTGTATCTGTTGGATTCCTATTGGTTCGACACTTAAACCTTAGCATCTTCGCTAAGAGAAATTGCCGCTACGCTAAATCTCAACCTTCCACTTTGGGTAAACCAACGAGGGGCGAGAAGTAAAATCTCGTGACATCAAAAGAAATTTCTGGCGCCGTTGCCGGGGACTCCACTCTTCAAGATAGGGGAGTTGCACACTATCTTTTATCCTTGCTTTTTAGTCTTGTTAGTTTACCTTTCAGTTTTTGCTTTAGTGTCGTTTATCAAAAATCAAAAAAAAAAATACTTATCTTGCTTTTAGTTATCCTTTCTGTTTAGTCAAGCATGTTAGGATTTGGTGCCTTGAGGGAATCGGAGGTTTTAGATTTCCATCAAAGGGATGGAGAAAATAGGAAGAAGGCTTGGGATAGAATTTCTGATTAACATAGAAGAATTATGCCTTGGATACCTATAAAAAAAGTGCTTAGAAATTTTTACCATGGTCTTTTTAGATGGTGCAAACACTCTTTGGATATTATAGCCGAAGGGGATTTCTTAGCTTGCGATGAAGCTAGAGCTCTTGAGATTATACATGGTCTATCTAGTTACTTTGTTTGTGATCATAGTTTTGATAATGTCTAGATAGACTTGCTACTATTGAAAAGAGATTGGATGCTCTAGACTTGAGAAAAGTAAAGAAACCCCATCCAAATAAGAAAGATGTTTATGAGTTAGATGGCGACTGGGAACCCTTTGTTAGAATTAGCATCTCTAATCAAGACTTCCTTGCTTTCTGTGACATTGGATCCATGGTTTCTACTATGCCAAAAGTTGTTTATGATTCTTTAAATTTAACATGGACAAATTGTCATCCTATCATGAACATGCTAATGGAGATATTTCTGAGATCCAGGGAAGGATAAAAGATGTACCAGTGACATTCCTTAAAGGGATTGCAATGGTTGATTTCTTCGTCATGAAGCCAAACCAAGGAAACATAGTGCTTGGGAGGGATTTCCTCCGGGCCGTGAAAGGTTTCATTGATATAGGTAAGGGACAAATACGCCTACGCGGGAAAGCAAAAGGTATATACCCCTTTCCTAAAGTAAACAAGGATGAACTTGTTGAGGAACCATTTGAATCGATTTACAACTCCGATTATTATGATGATCTTTGATTCCTCCTATTTGCATTAAGCCTAGATAATGGCTTTAAAGAAGCGCTTTCGGGAGGCAGCCCACAACGAATTTAGGATTTCCTTTTTGTTTTTATTTTTTTTGTGGTCTTGATGATTGTTACTACTGTAGCAACATCATTTTATATTTACTTTTCAAGCTTTGTGCCATTTATAGCCTCATATGACAAGGGAAGTGAAAGTTGTGACATGCTGTCCAGAAAACAGATTCTGTCCTCGTGACTAGAAAAAACACAGAAAAATTCCAGTTCATCTTTTTGAGCTGAAATTTTTACACAGCATGCTCTATACAATTACGGAACTTCTGTATGTTCTGAGTTTTTTGGTTTGAGTTGCAGAAGTATCCCGAAAAAATTCTTTACTACCTGCTGGTCTGTTTTTCACAGATTCTGTCCTGTTTTGCCTTTTCTTTGTTTTGCAAACCTTAAGCTTGCTTTTTCTTTGCAAAAACTTTTTGGCAATCTTGAGAAACAGTAGATCTTCAAGAATATCCTTATTTACAGTAGAGAAAAAGTATTTTATTATGGGTACTAACCTCGCTAATCAGATTATGATGAGTTATGTATGATGGGAGTTTTCAAGTGTGCGAGGGAAGATGATGAAAGAAGATTCAGGAGTGTCAAGCGCTCATGCTTGGGGATGCTCCCATGCATCCCAAGAAATATTCAAGGAGACTCAAGCCTCTAAGCTTGGGGATGCCCCCGTGCATCCCCTTCTTCATCAACAATTATCGGTTCGTCTCTCGTCTCACTATATTTTTATCACTTCATGCGTTATGTGCTATGCTTGGAGCGTCTCGCTCTTAGGTTTTATTTTTAGTTTTCTTTAGCTTTGCTTTCTGTTCATAACAATTTAGAACCCAGATTTCTTTGTGTGAGAGAGAAACACGCTCCACTTTCAAAATCTAGAACACAACATAGGATTCTTCATGCTTATCTTTGCTGTGTGTGTTCTTTATCTTTTTCATAGCTACTGTCATGTTTAGCTCTTAGTTTTCATGCTTATCTTTTTAAGAGCTTTTGTTTAGTTTGTTGCTGGAACTCTTTTGAGTTTTCATGTTTATCTTGTTTAGAGAGTTTGCCTATTGCACTGAGTTTTGTGTCTTTACTTGAAGTAGGTAATTGAGGTCGCTATTCTTTTGTAGTAGTAACTTGCAATAGTTTTGAGGTATTGTTTTGAGTAATGTTTGGACTTTTGGTGTCAAGAGCTTTAGCCTATTAGTGATAGATGTCGTATTTTGGGAAATCCGTGTTTATTCTCAAAACTTACAAAATTAGTTGAGAACTTTAGCTACTAGATGGATCACTACTCTTTGGAGGGATCGAATATTAGAGTACACTCACGTACCATGAGTCGAGGATGCGCAAGGATAACCAAACCCCCATACACTCCTCCTCGGGGTACTTGTCTCTTTGTGAAACCTCCTTATTAGATTGAGAGTTACCGATAATAAGTGCATGAGTTCTTCAGACTAATGTGAGTATTCGAAAGTTGACACTTCCACCTTCTCATATTTTTCTAGCCTCTCCTGTGCCGTGCATTGCTTTCTTCTCACTCTGAGAGTTGGCGTCCACCTTCGCCGGTACATCCAAACCCTTGGCACGATATGCTCTGTCATCATAAACCTCCTTATATCCTTCCTCAAAACAGCCACCATACCTACCTACCAAGGCATTTCCATAGCCTTTCCGAGATATATTGCCATGCAACATCCACCTTCTCATGACTTGATCTTCATGTCCTACATGCTACTTGCTTGATCGATGAGCCGCATTCTAGTTGGGCCTTGCCCTAATCATTGCTACACGACGTGCTAGTATCATTTCATATCCTGCTACACTGGCAGAGGCATACATTTGCATACATCATGATAGTTACATCTTCTTTATGATTTGAGTACTTTTGTAAAGTGTGAAAGATCTTCTATACTTTTTGTAATATATAGAGTGTTGACCCTAAAGTGAGGAAAAGATCCCAAAGTAGACAAATTAAAAGATCCCAAAGAGGACGAATTAGAAGATCCCAAAGAGGACAAATGAGAGAAATAGAAAGAGCCATTGAGGCCACCAAAAAAATAGAAAAAAGATAAAAAGAAATAAAAAGAGAGAAGGGGGCACACTACTATTCCTTTTGAGAGATCCACACTCGTAATCCCTCTTATATCTTGTACTCCATAGAGATTATCATTTATGCATATAGCTATGTGGGGACCTTCACACTATAGAACTTGGCTTGTATATTCCAATGATGAGCCTCCTCAAATGAGCTCTAGGTCTTCTTGAGCAAGCAAGTTGGATGCACCCCCACTAGTTCCATTGGAGAGCTTACCTTAGCTCATATGTGCATCCGTTGCATGGCAATCCCTACTCCTCACATCATATCTATCATTTGGCTTTCTCTCGCCTATGATTGTCCTCATTGATGTGAGCCCTTCACACCTTTTTGTCTTCCTCCTCCACCATATTCTATCTTTACCATACTAAGTGTCAACTTTCTTGCTTACGCTCATCCATTGCATGAGTACTCGAAATGTCGAAAAGGAGTGGATCATTTTGACTTGTACCTGGCTAGTGGTCTGGGGATGAGTCAAGAAAAGATTCCAAAGAAGACCAAGTGTGAAACTTTAGTAGATTGAGTTCTCAACACAAAAATACTTTTTCTCGTATATCCCTATCCCCTTTCTTGCACGCAAATACCATTTGGAGACATTTGAGTCACGGACAGCGAGAGCTCTTGCACTATTATGTTCTTATGTTGCTTGTTTCAATGCTAAATATAGACTCTTGCCTGTTATGACTTGAATTGAATTACATGCCTTGATTGCTTTACTTAAAAGTTCTTATATCGTTGTTAGCATGTCACCACAGAAATTATGCTTTTATCATTTACCTACTCGAGGACGAGCAGGAATTAAGCTTGGGGATGTTGATACGTCCAAAACTTATCTATAATTTCTGCTTGCTCCATGCCTCTTTTGTGTGATATTTCTATGATATTGATGAACTTCCATACACTTTTGATCATATTTGGACTAACCTATTAACTCAGTGCATCCCAGTGCCGGTTCCTGTTTTCTGCTGTTTTTCTATTTCAGGTTTCCCCCATATTAAAAGTGCTCCAAAAATTCGGGAAAAATCCAATAAAAAATCAGTGATACAGAAGCTTCTGGAATCACCGAGGGGGGGGGGGGGGCAGAGGGGACCCACCAGGGCCCCAGGCACCCTCCCGGCGCGCCCTAGGGTGGGGCCGCGCCAGGGGGCCGCCTGGACCCTGTGGTGGCTCCCCTGGCTTCCCCCCTTCGCCTATATATTCCTCGTGACGTGAAACCCCCTGTGACGGGAACCCTTTTTCGCGATCTCTCCTCCGTTCCTCCGCCGCCGCGCTTCCAAGATCGGGAGCACCAGAAGACCTCTTCCCGGCACCCTTCCGGAGGGAGGAACCACCTCCGGGAGCTTCTCCACCACCATGGATGCTTCCCAGATGAACCGTGAGTAGTCCACCTTGGACCATGGGTCTATGATCAGTAGCTATGTGATGTTCTCCTCCCCTCTTTGTTCTTCATGGATTAGACCTCGTGAGCTGCCCTACATGATCGAGGCACATATGTAATCTTTCTGCTGTTGCTATGCTGAGTTTGCTGGGATCCGATGGATTATGAGACTATGTTTAGATTGTGTTTGAGTAATATATTTGATTCTCCTCTTTTATATTTATGTTCTAGAGTAATTCTTGCATGTTCTCCGTTGCTGTTTATTTCTTTGGCCAAGTAGTAGGTAGTGACTCCAAGAGGGAGCGTTATGCATGATTGTGGGTTCATGCCCCTTGATTACTAGCTTGAGTGACAGAAACATGAGTCTAGGGGATGTGCTGTTGCCACAAAGGGAAAAACAACGGTGCTTGTACTTGCGGGTGCAAGGATTGTTTACTTTACTCAAAGTTCTTTAATGCAGTTGTCTGTTGCTTTGAGTTTACACTTTGGGTGGGATTCACAACTTAATAGCAGCGAGATGTTCTGGATAGATATCTCAAGGTGGATGATTAGTAGGTAGATGCAGATGGATTTCGGTCTACTTGTCTTGGCGTACCGCCCATGGTTTTGAGCCTCTTCCTTTCTTTATAGCATAGTTAGCATTGGTTTGCGCACATAATCCTGTCAATTGCCCAGCTGTAATTTTTTTTACCTCGCATGGCTATTTTATCGTCTTTTGGGAGAGAGCCATCACTAGTGAACATCTGTAACATCCCAAATTTAATTTTTTGGATGAGTTACTAGAGAGCATATGCATATCATTTTTTTTGTGTGCATTTTGGATTCTTATTTGAGAGTTTATTTGAATTTATTGAATAAAGTTTTTCTTTAGTATTTTATTTTGTATAAATAACTTATTGAAAATATTATTTATGTTTTTCTAAGATTTTAGAAATTTATTTCGTATTTTTCTGACTTGTATTTTTATTTTATAAAACTCTTTGAAGCTTAAAAAAAGTACGTATATATTTATATAAACGTACTTACGTTTTACGTATTTTTATTATTTTAAAAAAATAAGATGTTATTTTTTCGGGGCTATTTTTATTATATTAAAAATACCTCTATATTTTTTTTTTTTTATTTAAAAAAAATCGCAAAAAAAAAGGAAAAACGGGCGCGCCAGCCAGGCCAGGCCGAAGCCGGCCCAGCCAGCGCGCCAGGCTGCGGGCCGAAGAGGCCAAGTGGCCCAGCCGCCCAGCTCGCTCGTCTCCCTCCTGGAGACTCACGCAAAGGAGTCCAGAACGGACTCGGAGCGGCGCCGGCGGCCGCGTTTCGCCCGGGACTCCAATCCGGTTGCCCTTTGCCCACGAAATCTTGTCCCTTAAACACCCCATGACCCCCTCCATCGATTTCCCACAAAATTTCGCCCCAAACCGTCCCAAATCGAGCCAATTTCGAGGTAGATCTCGACGAAAAATTTCGACTTTGCCGGTAGATCCTGTCGCCGGTGAGCTTTCCCTTGACCTCAAATTCTGCAGACCGACTCCTCTCTTCATTGTGCATCTAATTGACATCTTTTTCCCTCTTCTTTTCTTGCGCAAGATAGATCCCCAAATTGTACGCGTACCGCGGGAGTTCATCGGAGCGCGCTCGGTTCACCGCGTTGCCACGCCCGTACAGACGACGTTGGAGATCGTCACCACCACCGTTGTGATCTTCTAATCAAGCCCTACATACTAGACGTCCTCGTTGACGCCGAAGATCGCCGGAGTTGTCGTCTTCGTCGCGTCTAATCTACACGTCGCGGTTAGTAAAAACGCCGTAACTTTTTATCCGTTGCTCCGTTTTAGATGAAACAAGCGGCCAAATCGTTGTTTTGAAACCCTCTAAATATTGTGTACTGTAGATCCAAGTTTTGAGAAAATTATTTTTCCGTTCGATCAAAAAAATTTCCTAGATCCTATGCAAAACTGTTCTAGTAATATCTTTTTACTCGTAGATCCGTTTTGCGTGATTCCAAAGCCCACGGTTTTCTTTCGAAGCCCTCTTTTCAGTTCAACCATAAAGTTTGTTTTGGTATTTTCGAAAATAATTAGATCTGATCAGTTTCAAAATCAAGTTTCTTTTGATCGTAACTTTTGTTTAGAACTCGGATTTGATTAATTCTTTTTGTAAACTAAAACCCTAGCTAAACCCTATATTCTAGACACTTTGCAACCCACTTTTAAAATCAATCTTGATCTGTTTTTGCAAAATCTTTTATTCGGATTTTATTTTGGAGTTCTTGAACATTGTTTTGCTTTTGGTTGTGTATTGATTGTGTGTATCTTTGTTTGCTCACGATAGATTGTCCGGAGTGCGAAGCAGAGTACCACCAATCTTTAGAGTTCTGCAATCAACAGCAAGGCAAGTCATATCTTTGACCATACTCCCTATTACCTATGTTTTCAATGCATTAGTTCTTCTTCTTTAGATTGCATGATAGGTTATGCTATGCTATTACACCCAGTAGTTCATTGAGGTAGGTCTGATCCTTACATCATTGTCACCATCGTATACTAGAATATTGCTATGCTAAGTAGACGTGGATTGGGAAGTGAATCATTATGAGGTATGAGTGATAATGTAGTAATTAGGACCAAGATAAAGTTAATGAACTACCTGGGTGGGATGGTTGCGAGCATCCTGGAGGTGGCCAGTGATGACTGCGGAAAGCCACCCAGGCTCAAAGGGACTGTTTGTATTGACATACCTAGAAGCTTACGTGTGCATCCACAAGCTACTATGGGCTCTGGCTTGGTTGATCAGTTGTAGGGACTCTTACTAGGTAGCGCTACGAAAGTAGTTGTGAGTAGGTGGGATGGGTGCTACCGGAGTAAGGGAAACTCTTCTGAAAGACCATGTCTCGATCTTCCAGTTGTCATACACCATGCAGTGTGACGAACTACAAAGGAGGCGATCGAGTCTTGTGGGGAAAAGTGCGCAAACCTCTGCAGAGTGTAAAACTAATCGATTAGCCGTGTCCCCGGTTATGGACAATTTGAGCAACTAGTTGTGGAAATATTGATTTGTCTCATCATCTTTAATTAATTTATTGGGTTAATCACTTTGGGATAGATTGAGTGGGGTTTCCCATCTCAATCGTATGCTATTGTAGAACTTAGCTATTATTATTCTATAGGGAAAATTAGCTTTTTGCAAAAATAAATGTAGAAGCTCCACCAGCCAAATTGCATGTATTACAGGGCTTTTACTTCTTTCTGTGATATGGCTTGCCGTACGATCAAAGTACTGACCCCTTTTGGGGCTGTAACTTATTCATGTTGCAGATTGTTCCGACGAGGAGTAAGGTGCGAATAGGTCGCTGTCTTATACTCAACTTTTGCCGTGGAGTCGGATGGACTCGCTACTACTACTATTATAGCTTCCGCAAGTATTTGATTAGATGGCCTTAAGCCATGTTATTATTGTAATATTTACTTCATTCGATGTAATAAAGACATGTTTTACTTCTGTTATTTCATCGAGTACTGTGTGTGCTAGCAAACTGATCCAGGGACTAGCACATTAAGCACAGAGACTTGGTCCCTTCGGATCTGGTCGTTACAAGATGGTATCAGAGCACATGTTGACTGTAGGATGTGACCTTAGGAATGGAAAAGCCATAGGATGAAAACTTTATTTTAAAAACCCTCTACAGTTCTAATGATTCTCATACTCTTTCCTATTCACTTCTAATCTCTTCTCTCCTTACAAATATAGATGCCGATCACCAAGTTCGCTCAGCCTGATGAGACCACACCTTTTGGACAAAGCCTGATGGAGATCGTGAAGTTTTTGAAGATCGCCTTGCCTAGTTTCACCGGGACACTCATGACTACAGGACCAGGAGCAAAGAGCTGGAAGGTCCAAGTTCACATTCCAGGACGCACCTTTGGAAGGAAAATCAAGCCAATTAACTTCTCGGTGAAAGCACCAAACTGGAGCGTGGGAAGAAGTCGTGCCGCATTGATGACCTTAGGACGCATTCGATAGGAGTACCACGCAGATCTTCAAGGAACCCGCTTCGAGATGTATGGACGCCGAGATCATACTGGAGAATTAGTACGTACTATTGAGGATACATCAATGGCATCCCACATTCAAGACTTGGGGGAATATGTTCAACGTGTGGAGGAAGAAATGCTTCATTTCATGGACGTTATTGAGGGTTTGGAGGAGGAAGCTAAGAGAGTTCGTGAAGTGTATGAGGAGCAAATCGACACACTACAAGAAAGGAATGAAGAATTGAAGCTCATGCTGGAGGAAGCAGAAGAACAACTTGACCAAGGAGAAAACATTCAGGAGGATCACTCCGATGGATGCCTCGTCAGCCAAGATGAGGATTACCAGTCAGAGGAAGAGGAAAACGGAAATGATGTCTTGATGATCGATTCTTCTTCCGACTCAAACTAGTCATAGACCACCATTATAGATTTTTTTTTAGTTAAACGTTTAGAGTTTCGATCTGAGAGTTTTCTTAGAGTTACCATGTCGACTCTTGTGACATGGCCTATCTTAGTTAATTGTGTGAATCTTGATTTGAATGAGTGATTGATTGAAATTTCTTGCTATCATGTTGCATATGGGTAGTGTTATCCCCCTTAGGCCTATTTTCTCTCTATAACCTCATCTATTCTAACCCGACAGATGCCGCCAAGACGTGCCCCTTCTGCTAGTGGATCAGGGAATGGAATTCCACCCGGCTTAGAGCAGTTGCTTCAGACCCAGAATCAGATGATGCAGCTTTTGATGCAGAACATGAACAACAACAACAATGCCCCACCACCGCCACCACCTTTGGGAGACAGCCTCACCCGTTTCCTAAGGTTTAACCCACCTTTGTTCTCTAGCAGCCCGGAGCTGATTGTTGCAGATGACTGGCTCCGCAATATGGGAAGGAAGCTAGCAACCGCTGGATGCACTGATGAGGAGAAAGTGAGATTTGCCTCGCACCAGCTAGATGGACCTGCAGCCGCATGGTGGGATAATTACACCACCACATACCCCATGGCGAATGTGACTTGGGACCAGTTCCAGCAGGCGTTCCGCACTGCTCATGTTTCAGCTGGAGCTATGAGTCTCAAGAAGAGGGAGTTTCGCAACTTACGCCAGGGAGGCCGTTCAGTGGCAGAGTATGTGGAGGAATTCAACAAGCTGTCCCGTTATGCTCCAGGAGATGTGGCCACAGATGCTGCCAAGCAGGAGAAATTTCTGGAGGGACTAAATGATGAGCTTGGAGTTCAGTTGACGGTGGCAACCTTTGCTAACTACCAGGAGATGGTGGATAAGGCTATCATTCTTGAAGGCAAGCATCAGATAATGGAGAACCGCAAGAGGAAGTACGGACAGGGCAAGTATCAATCTGGCACTCAACAGAAGCCCCGTTCCACACCATTCTCAGGATATGGTGGAACAGGATCCAATAAATTTGGAGGGCACAACCATCATAATCATGGAGGTCATTCTCAGCATGGAGGCAATGGACATAACCATGGAAACCAGAGGAATGGCAATGGAGGAAATGGGAATCCACAGCGGTCCAACCCATCTACGCCCATGAAGAAGGACCTAAGTCACATCACCTGCTTCAAATGCAACAACAAAGGGCATTACTCCAATGAATGTCCTGAGCTGAAGAATGGCAATGGGAGTTCTGGAAATAAGAAGCCTAACCCTTTTGCTAAGGGACAAGTGAACCATGTCAACGTGGAGGAAACCTATGAACAACCTGATGCAGTGTTTGGGAAGTTTTTGCTAAACTCTCAACCAGTACTAGTTCTTTTTGACACTGGTGCATCACATTCATTCATATCAAGGGTAGTTGTGGATAAGTATGGATTTTCTACCAAGACCCTTAGTGTGCCAATTTTAGTAAGTTCCCCGGGAGCCGAGATGATGGCAGGTTTAGGTTGTCCCCAGTTGAGCCTCGCCATTGGCAATCATGATTTCCCCACAGACCTGATAATTTTGAAGTCCCAAGGTTTGGATGTAATCCTAGGTATGGATTGGATGTCGAAGTATAAAGGCAACATTGACTGTGAGGGAAGATCAATCTCTCTCACCACACCCGAGGGGAAGAGGATCAAGTATGTGACCAAGCACAAGTTTAGAAGGACCCAGGTATATTCTCTTAAGGGGGTTAGCCTGGAGGAAGTGCCGATAGTCAAGGAGTACCCTGACGTATTCCCGGAGGAGTTGCCCGGAATGCCACCGGACCGGGATATCGAGTTTTTGATCGAGTTATTGCCAGGCACCGGACCTATATCCAAAAGGCCGTATAGAATGCCCGCAAATGACTTAGAGGAAATTAAGAAGCAAATTAAAGAGTTATTGGAGAAAGGGTATATTCGCCCGAGTTCATCACCTTGGGGAGCCCCAGTGCTTTTAGTGGAGAAGAAGGATGGATCTCTAAGGATGGTCGTGGATTATCGCTCGTTGAACGAGGTGACTGTCAAGAACAAGTATCCACTACCGATGATCAATGATTTGTTTGACCAGTTGGAAGGAGCTAGTGTGTTTTCCAAGATCGATCTCCGATCGGGATATCACCAGTTGAAGATCCGTGAGAAGGATATACCCAAGACAGCCTTCACCACGAGATATGGACTCTATGAGTACACAGTCATGTCTTTCGGTCTAACCAATGCCCCTGCATACTTTATGAACATGATGAACAAGGTCTTCATGGAGTTTTTGGACAAATTTGTTGTGGTGTTCATTGATGATATTTTGATTTATTCCAAGAATGAAGAGGAGCATGAAGAACACCTACGCTTAGTCTTGGAGAAACTTAGGGAACATCAACTTTATGCCAAGTTTAGTAAGTGTGAGTTTTGGTTGAAGGAAGTGGGATTTCTTGGACATGTTGTGTCAGGCGAAGGAATCGCAGTGGACCCATCCAAGGTTGAAGCAGTCACAGAATGGCAGGCGCCCACATCCGTTGGTGAAATCCGTAGTTTTCTTGGACTTGCGGGTTATTACAGGAGATTTATCGAGAGTTTTTCCAAGATTGCCAAACCTATGACAGAATTGTTGAAGAAGGACACCAAGTTCGTCTGGACGGAGGAATGTGAAGCCAGTTTTCAGGAATTGAAGAAGCGTTTGGTTACAGCCCCAGTGCTGATTCTGCCCGATGTGCGCAAGGATTTTCAAGTGTATTGTGATGCCTCGCGGCAAGGACTCGGAGGCGTTCTCATGCAAGATGGAAAGGTTGTATGTTACACCTCGCGTCAGCTTCGACCTCATGAGTTGAACTATGCCACACATGATTTGGAGTTAGCAGCCGTAGTACACGCACTCAAGACTTGGAGGCATTTTCTTATTGGGAACAAGTGTGACGTATACACGGATCATAAGAGTTTAAAGTATATTTTTACGCAAAAGGAGTTGAACCTCAGGCAGAGGAGGTGGTTGGAGCTTATCAAGGATTATGATATGAGATTGCATTACCACCCAGGAAAGGCCAATGTAGTGGCAGATGCCCTGAGTCGGAAAAGTTATGTCAATACCCTTATAGCAGGAGGTTTACCTCAGGAGTTGTGTGACGATCTCAGAGATCTTCGCATGGAGATTGTTCCACGAGGATATGTCACCACACTAGAAATTCAGTCCACGTTATTGGGAAAGATCCGAGAAGCTCAGAAGTTGGACAAGGGTGTTGCAGATATCAAGGAGAGAATGGAGAAAGGAAAAGCAGAAGGATTTCATGAAGATGAGTACGGAACATTATGGTTTGAGAAGCGTATTTACGTGCCCAATGACCCGGAGATCAGGAAGTTGATTCTCCAGGAAGCTCATGATTCTCCTTACTCAATACACCCAGGAAACACCAAGATGTATTTGGACTTGAAGGAAAGTTTTTGGTGGACAGGGTTGAAAAAGGATATTGCTGAGTATGTGGCTATATGTGATGTATGTCAGAGAGTGAAGGCGGAGCATCAGAAACCGGCCGGATTACTTCAACCTTTGCCGATACCTGATTGGAAATGGGACAAACTTGGTATGGATTTTATCACAGGATTACTCAGGACACGAGCAGGCTATGACTCTATTTGGGTAGTGGTTGACCGTTTGACCAAAGTGGCTCACTTCATCCCGGTGAAAACCACCTATACTAGTGCTAAGTTGGCTAAGATATACATGACCAGGATCGTATGTCTGCATGGAGTTCCGAAGAAGATTGTATCAGATAGAGGCACGCAGTTTACCTCAAAGTTTTGGCATCAGTTACATGAAACCTTGGGAACTAGGCTGGAGTTTAGCACATCTTTTCATCCCCAGACAGATGGTCAGACTGAGAGAGTGAATCAAATTCTGGAGGACATGTTGAGAGCTTGTGCATTGGATTATGGATCCAGTTGGGATGATAATTTGCCTTATGCGGAGTTCTCGTACAACAACAGTTATCAAGCCAGTTTAAAGATGGCCCTGTTTTAAGCGTTGTATGGAAGAAGGTGTAGAACACCGTTAATGTGGGATGAAGTTGGAGACCGCAAGCTATTCGGACCAGATTTGATCAAGGATTCAGAAGAGAAGGTCAAGTTAATCCGTGATAGGCTGAAGATAGCTCAGTCAAGACAGAAAAGTTATGCCGATGCTAAACGAAAGGAAGTAACGTATGAAGTGAGAGATAGAGCATACCTTCGAGTGTCTCCGCTTCGTGGCATTAAGAGATTTGGAGTTAAAGGAAAGTTAGCACCACGATTTGTGGGGCCATATAAAGTCTTGGAACGCAAAGGAGAGGTTGCTTACAAGTTAGAATTGCCCGAAGGTTTGTCTGGAGTTCACGATGTGTTTCATGTGTCCCAGTTGAAGAAGTGTTATGCAGAGATGGCAAATATTCCGCTGAGAGACACCGTGCCATTGGAGGCAATTCAGCTGGAGGGTGATTTGACATATGAGGAGAAGCCTGTGAAGATTCTCGATACGGCAGACAGAGTCACTCGTACCAAGGTTATTAAATTTTGCAAAGTTCAGTGGAGTCACCACACCGAGGAAGAAGCTACTTGGGAGCGAGAAGAGGATCTCAAGCAGGATCACCCACACATTTTTGCTGACCAACCCGAATCTCGAGGGCGAGATTCACCTTAAGGGGGGTAGGTTTTGTAACATCCCAAATTTAATTTTTTGGATGAGTTACTAGAGAGCATATGCATATCATTTTTTTTGTGTGCATTTTGGATTCTTATTTAAGAGTTTATTTGAATTTATTGAATAAAATTTTTCTTTAGTATTTTATTTTGTATAAATAACTTATTGAAAATATTATTTATGTTTTTCTAAGATTTTAGAAATTTATTTCGTATTTTTCTGACTTGTATTTTTATTTTATAAAACTCTTTGAAGCTTAAAAAAAAGTACGTATATATTTATATAAACGTACTTACGTTTTACGTATTTTTATTATTTTAAAAAAATAAGATGTTATTTTTTCGGGGCTATTTTTATTATATTAAAAATACCTCTCTCTCTATATATATTTTTTTAAAAACAATTCGCAAAAAAAAAAGAAGGAAAAACGGGCGCGCCAGCCAGGCCAGGCCGAAGCCGGCCCAGCCAGCGCGCCAGGCCGCGGGCCGAAGAGGCCAAGTGGCCCAGCCGCCCAGCTCGCTCGTCTCCCTCCTGGAGACTCACGCAAAGGAGTCCAGAACGGACTCGGAGCGGCGCCGGCGGCCGCGTTTCGCCCGGAACTCCAATCCGGTTGCCCTTTGCCCACGAAATCTTGTCCCTTAAATACCCCATGACCCCCTCCATCGATTTCCCACAAAATTTCGCCCCAAACCGTCCCAAATCGAGCCAATTTCGAGGTAGATCTCGACGAAAAATTTCGACTTTGCCGGTAGATCCCGTCGCCGGTGAGCCTTCCCTTGACCCCAAATTCTGCAGACCGACTCCTCTCTTCATTGTGCATCTAATTGACATCTTTTTCCCTCTTCTTTTCTTGCGCAAGATAGATCCCCAAATTGTACGCGTACCGCGGGAGTTCATCGGAGCGCGCTCGGTTCACCGCGTTGCCACGCCCGTACAGACGACGTTGGAGATCATCACCACCACCGTTGTGATATTCTAATCAAGCCCTACATACTAGACGTCCTCGTTGACGCCGAAGATCGCCGGAGTTGTCGTCTTCGTCGCGTCTAATCTACACGTCGCGGTTAGTAAAAACGCCGTAACTTTTTATTCGTTGCTCCGTTTTAGATGAAACAAGCGGCCAAATCGTTGTTTTGAAACCCTCTAAATATTGTGTACTATAGATCCAAGTTTTGAGAAAATCATTTTTTCGTTCGATCAAATTTTTTTTCCTAGATCCTATGCAAAACTGTTCTAGTAATATCTTTTTACTCGTAGATCCGTTTTGCGTGATTCCAAAGCCCACGGTTTTCTTTCGAAGCCCTCTTTTCAGTTCAACCATAAAGTTTGTTTTGGTATTTTCGAAAATAATCAGATCTGATCAGTTTCAAAATCAAGTTTCTTTTGATCGTAACTTTTGTTTTACAACTCGGATTTGATTAATTCTTTTTGCAAACTAAAACCCTAGCTAAACCCTATATTCTAGACACTTTGCAACCCACTTTTAAAATCAATCTTGATCTATTTTTGCAAAATCTTTTATTCGGATTTTATTTTGGAGTTCTTGAACATTGTTTTGCTTTTGGTTGTGTATTGATTGTGTGTATCTTTGTTTGCTCACGATAGATTGTCCGGAGTGCGAAGCAGAGTACCACCAATCTTTAGAGTTCTGCAATCAACAACAAGGCAAGTCATATCTTTGACCATACTCCCTATTACCTATGTTTTCAATGCATTAGTTCTTCTTCTTTAGATTGCATGATAGGTTATGCTATGCTATTACACCCAGTAGTTCATTGAGGTAGGTCTGATCCTTACATCATTGTCACCATCGTATACTAGAATATTGCTATGCTAAGTAGACGTGGATTGGGAAGTGAATCATTATGAGGTATGAGTGATAATGTAGTAATTAGGACCAAGATAAAGTTAATGAACTACCTGGGTGGGATGGTTGCGAGCATCCTGGAGGTGGCCAGTGATGACTGCGGAAAGCCACCCAGGCTCAAAGGGACTGTTTGTATTGACATACCTAGAAGCTTACGTGTGCAGCCACAAGCTACTATGGGCTCTGGCTTGGTTGATCAGTTGTAGGGACTCTTACTAGGTAGCGCTACGAAAGTAGTTGTGAGTAGGTGGGATGGGTGCTACCGGTGTAAGGGAAACTCTTCTGAAAGACCATGTCTCGATCTTCCAGTTGTCATACACCATGCAGTGTGACGAACTACAAAGGAGGCGATCGAGTCTTGTGGGGAAAAGTGCGCAAACCTCTGCAGAGTGTAAAACTAATCGATTAGCCGTGTCCCCGGTTATGGACAATTTGAGCAACTAGTTGTGGAAATATTGATTTGTCTCATCATCTTTAATTAATTTATTGGGTTAATCACTTTGGGATAGATTGAGTGGGGTTTCCCATCTCAATCGTATGCTATTGTAGAACTTAGCTATTATTATTCTATAGGGAAAATTAGCTTTTTGCAAAAATAAATGTAGAAGCTCCACCAGCCAAATTGCATGTATTACAGGGCTTTTACTTCTTTCTGTGATATGGCTTGCCGTACGATCAAAGTACTGACCCCTTTTGGGGCTGTAACTTATCCATGTTGCAGATTGTTCCGACGAGGAGTAAGGTGCGAATAGGTCGCTGTCTTATACTCAACTTTTGCCGTGGAGTCGGATGGACTCGCTACTACTACTATTATAGCTTCCGCAAGTATTTGATTAGATGGCCTTAAGCCAGGTTATTATTGTAATATTTACTTCATTCGATGTAATAAAGACATGTTTTACTTCTGTTATTTCATCGAGTACTGTGTGTGCTAGCAAACTGATCCAGGGACTAGCACATTAAGCACAGAGACTTGGTCCCTTCGGATCTGGTCGTTACAACATCATAGGACCCCGGTCCATATTTCCAATACTGTTTACACCCACTATCAATTTACTGCTTTATTTACTTTTCCGTTGCTATCACTATCATTATTATCCCGTGCGTTTTATCCTTTGTAAACAACAAGGCCAGAGGAATTGACAACTCCTCTGTACTCGTTGGGAAGCAAAGTTATTTGCTGTGTGTGCAGGTCCAGGTGAAGTAAGCAACCTTGAGTTGTGAATGGCGCCATTGTTCACTTCACCACCTTCTTGTATCTGTTGGAGTTCTATTGGTTCGACACTTTAACCTTAGTATCTTCAATAAGGGAAATTGCCGCTGCGCTACATCTCAGCCTTCCACTTTGGGTAAGCCAACGAGGGACGAGAAGTAAACTCTCGTGACATCAGCCTACAGCAGGGAATTACTCACACATGAGTGGAGAAGTCATGGAGGGGTGATGGAGAGGCGATGGTGATGACGATGGCGTTGATTTCCCCTCACCGGAGGCCAAAGCAGCCTCCAGATTAGCTCTCCCGGAGAAGAATAGAGGTTGTGGGCGGCTCCGCGACGTAGATTGGCAAAACCACTTCTTTTCTAGAGTTTCCTCGCCGAGGGAATAAATAGGGCCAAGGTAGGGCACCAGGGGGTGTGGGACCCACCCAGGAGGGCAGGTGGCGCGGCCAGGGGCTGGGCCGTGCCCCACACCCTTCTGGGTGCCCCTTGGCTGCCCTGTGTCCCCCCTTTGGCTTCATCGAAGCTTCAGGAACGCTGATTTTTTATTTAATTTTTGTGGATTTTTCCAGCGTACCTAAATATCCAGAAACCTGCACAATATAAAATAGCACTGGCAGCTCTGCTGAAAACAACGTCAGTCCGGGTTAGTTTCGTCCAAATCATGCAAGAATGAAGCCAAAAAAATAGCAAAAGTGTTTGGAAAAGTTGATACGTTTGGGACGTATCAACTCCCCAAGCTTAGCTATTGCTTGTCCTCAAGCAATTCAGTTCAACGAATTGGACGCGACAAGGAATACTTTGACAAACTCTTTTGCTTCATTAGATGTATATAAGCATGTACTACGTAAGAGTTTAGCAAGTTTTGACACCATGCTACAAAGACAATGCACAAAGCAATACTTCTTTCATGTGATCAGTCACAAACAAATAAAATTAAATAACATGCTGCTGAAAATCAATTCAAGATCACAATGCACATAGCATGAACATACTAGAGTGGTATCTCGCTAGCCTCCATGAGTGAAGCAAAACATAAATGCAGAAACTCCTCCAGAGTTTTAAAGGAGACTAGAACTAAGAATTTCAGACTAGCAATATAACAAGCATGCAGAAGACAATGTAGTACTTTGGGACAATGCATGTTACACTAAGAATGACAATTATGCTCTCAATAGTTGGTTCTTTGAAGAAAGAAGGTGAGACTCTCGAACCGTGGATATTTTATGGCAAGATTGAAAACCCGTGAAAGGAAACAAAGACTAAACATGTGCCAGAGCTTGGTTTTGAAAACAGAGATAAATCTCTTTTGAGAAGTGCAACTTTCCAGTCAACGATAAAGGTCTCTCAATATCTCCCATGCCAACCATATTAATGCCTTTTGCTTACACATGTTCCCTTATCCATAACCCTTTGATGGTCTACGGAACCTTTTATTTTGCCTCAAGTATGGAAGGAGGGTATCGTTCCATCTATCATAAGCAGCATTTGGTCCATTTCATTCCATCATCAAGTATGGGGGAGCTGTAACTCTTATTTTTTATTGACTAGTTAAAACTTCCGTCAAAATATTTTTGGCATGGTAGATACTGATTTTCCCTCACCGCACCATGAGCTTGTACGGCTGCAAAAGGGAAGCTTTTGAATAAATTTCGAGATGGCACAAGAAAGTCTAAGTTAGGAGTGGCCGGTAAATAGCACATATAGGTAGGTATGGTGAACTCAAGTGGAATGATTGGTTTGAAAAGGAGTTTGGATGCACAAGCAGAATTCCGCTTGGTGCGAGTGAAGGCTAGCAAAAGACTGGGAAGCGACCAACTAGAGAGCAATAATTGTCATAATCATGCAGAGCGACAAAGTAACGTTGAATCGGGCATGAAAGTGATATAACTATTCTGAAATAAAAAGGTCATCAAGGCATGATAGACATATCAGTCATAAACATGTGTGAACATGTGCCAAGTCAATCCAAGAATTCTCCGAAGGGAAATACCACTTCAATATGCCAAACCATGAACAATGCAATCCATGTCAATCATTTCAAGAAACACATTATGAACTCTAGCTATTTGAGACTAACCACAAAGAAAGCATGAACCACTGGGAAAGCATTGTAAACATAGCACTATGTCGCTACAAGCTGGTCTCTAATCATAAGTACAGGCATATGTACAAAAGTAGAAACAAAAAGAGTTCATACCGGCTTTCCTTGTTGCATCCCTTCTGTCGATCTTCGTCATTACTGCCTTGTCACTTGCACGACCGAACGTAGGGAATATATATCAAATGCCATCACGAACTCGAGCTGAACTCTGAAAACAAAGCAAACTAAAGAGAGAAATAAAATCTTTTGGGGGTTTTTCAAGGGCTAAATAAAATAAAAGAAAGGAGAAATCTTTTTGTTGTTTGTGCAAAATAAAAGAACAAAGAAGAACAGGAAAAGACTTCAAAAAGATCAAAGCGAACAAAACGGAAGATACAATGGAAGGGGAGGAGAGTACGTACTCCCCCAAGCTTAGGCTTTTGGCCTAAGTTGGGCTCGTCTACTGCGGCCCCGAGGAGCCTCCTGCTCCGGGGTAATGGTAAGTCCAAGGGTTGTATGAGCCCTCCGGTGCGTACACCGAAGTCCTCGGGTCCTCCCACGAGGAAGTTCCCTCGTCCCAACCAGAGGAAGACCCTCCGTCCCATGGGGCGACGATCTCCTCCTGGACGGGTGGATACACCATGCGCTCCTCCTCATCTGGCGCAACCCCCTCTGTGAGGTCGTGAAACTGGTATCTCCCCATGATCTCATCAAACTGGGTATCTGAAAAGCGGTATCCGTTCCTGCGAGAAAAATCAGACACAAGTGGTGCAGGTAGACGGATGATGCGTTCCACATCGCCCTCAAACCGAAAAATATAATCAAGTGCATATCGGTCAGAGGCCCTAGTAACCAAGAAGTGCATTTCATAGCAATCAAATCAAGACTAACAAAAGGAAAAACTGTATCATTTGGGCGCGGTTCTCCTTTGATAAACTGCAAAAGAAGTGTGGCATAGACGCCACCAAAGAGATCCCCCTTGTTGCTATTAGTAGCAAGGCGTCTAGCAATCAGCGTGCCCACATGATACTCGTGATTCCCTGAGAGGGCGTTTGCCATGATAGCAGTATCAGGCGAACAAGTGCTCCTCGTGTTGTCTCGAGCTAACACCCCTCTAGCAATATGATATGCAAAATACCTGAGATGAGGGAACAAAATATTGGAGATCTTCTGACGGTTAGTGTTCCTCACTTCAGTGTTGCAAAACGAGTCGAGAAGGGTCTTGAGTGCAGCAGTTTGATAATTTTTCCTCCTCTTCTCTCCTCTGTCAGGCAAACCTAAAGCTTCACAAAAGGTACTCATAGGCATGGTTAGTAACCTTTCGTAAATCTGAAATACGACAACATCACTTTCAGGATAGAATCTAAAGTTGTTAATAAAGATAGCAGTGAGCGTCTCATACTGTGGTACACGGCTCGTCACAAGCCGTGTCAAACCTGCTCTGGCACACAGGGCGTCGAACTCCTCCTGTATGCCGGCATCCTCCATGAAATATCTGCATGGAAATGCCATGGCCTTTGCCGGTGATGCGTCCAACAACTCCAAGGGTACGATTTCTTCGTTGTAGCTAACCCTCGTAGCCGAAGGTGAAGCTATGGACCGCGTAAGACGGCTAGAGCGCTCGGGTTTCTTCTTCCCAAGCCATCTTCCTAGCCTATCCATTTCTGAAATTTTTGACAAATCACAAAAATGGAGGTTTAAGCAAAACTAGTTTGAACAAAACATTCTACCTACTTTACCAAGGCTCAAACTAGCAACAAAATTTGGAAAATAAATTTCTAAACATACATTTAAGCTCAACTAAACAACACCAAGAACTACTAAATACTCACTAATGAAGCCACCACCAAAAAAACTAATTGGAAGAGTGAGGGAGTCACATACCAAGGAGTATTTGTTCCAAATTTCAGCTCAAACGAGTGGCTAAAGAGGGAGATCGAACTTCCATGCTCAAGAACAACAAGAACACAAAACCAGAGCAAGAACACGAGTTTTTGGGGAGAAAGAGTGAGAGTGGAAGAAGAGATGCCAGCAGGGGGTGCCTGTGGGCCCCAGGAGGGTGTGTGGCGCGACCAGGGGCTGGGTCGCTCCACCTGGCCTCCTGGGCCAGGGGTGGACCCCCTGGTCAGCCACAGGTGCCTCCCGATGGATTTTTACCTGGAAATTTTTATTTTGAATTTTCTGGAATTTTCCGAACAACTTCACTGTGGAGAATTTTTCAAAGTTCAAAAAGCTGCAAAAACTTTCGTGAACTTGGGGAAAAAGTTAGAACAAGTGAAGCGTTAAACACAAAAACTTAGGTACATCAAGGAGAATAAAATCTAAAGGAAATTAAAACATAACAAGCTCAGATTTTTACCTATATAAAACTTGCTAGTTAGCAAGGTTGATCAAGTCTTACCAACAAACAGGTGATATATAAAGCAGAAAGTCTCGCCTCTTATGAAGTGATCATTGCACTCTCACTTTAATGAACATTGTCCCTACCATAATTGTTTTGTATTTGTGGTATACATGTAGTGGACAATCCCATTCTCCAATCTTCACGGTCTTGATATTCTCAATGGAGTTAAGGTCGTGCCTTTTGTCGACCTTCTTTGGAAAATACACCATGTGTTCTTTGTCATTAACGTTGAAGGTAACCTTCCCTTTATTGCAATCAATAATGGCACCTGCAGTGTTAAGAAAAGGTCTACCAAGAATAATGGACATGCTACCATCCTCGGGCATGTCAAGCACAACAAAATCAGTAAGTATTAAGCAATTGGCAACTTCACAGGAACATCCACACAAATACCGATCGGGACGGCCATTGACTTGTCAGCCATCTGAAGGGAGATATATGTAGGAATTAGTTTATCTAAAAAAAGCCTTTTGTAGAGAGAAAAGGGCATAACACTCACTCCTACACCAAGATCACATAAATCAGTTCTAACATAATTATTCTTTATGGCGCAAGGAATGGTGGGTATACCTGGATCACCGAGCTTCTCAGGAATCTTGCCACCGAAAGACTAGTTAGCAAGCATAGTAGATATTGCCTCATTAGGAACTTTTCTTTTATTAGTAACAATATCTTTCATATATTTGGAGTAAGGAGGTAACTTAATAGCATCAGTCAAAGGAATCTGAAGAAAAAGAGGTTTCATCCACTCACAAAACTTGTTGTACTGCTCTTTTTCTTTTGTTTTGACAGACTTACTTGGAAAGGGCATGGATTTCTGTACCCATGGTTCTCGTTCCTTCCCATGTCTTCTTGCGATGAAGTCTTCTTTAGTGTACTTCTTGCGCTTATCAGGTGCTTCTTCTTCTCGAACCTCAGGTGGATCATTCTTTTCAACATCTTTTTCAGGTTCCGCACCGTCTTCAGTCTCAGCATCGGAGGTAGATATGTTGTTTGGATCAACAACATGTTCTTCTTCTTCTTCTTCTTCTATAGGATCATTGGAATTGTCAGCTTCCTTGTGTTTCTTTTTCTTCTTCTTCTTCTTATTTCGAGAGCTAACAATCTCTTCTTCCTGTACTTGAGAATCTTGCTCGATCCTCTTCGGGTGCCTCTCTGGATAGAGAGGGTCCTGGGTGTGCGTTCCACCCCGGGTCTTTATACCATAGGCCTGTAAATTGTCTTGTTTGGCATTGTTAGCAAGAAAATCTTTTTGCACATTAGAAATTTGTTCAAGCTGAGTTTGAACCATATGAAAATGCTTCGCAAGATATTTAACATCATTAACTGTTCTTCCTAGAACATCAAGCAAGCTTTTAATAGCAAGAGTATTATCATGCAAATGACCTTGTACCTTTTTATTGAAGTGATTTTGCTTCATAATAAATTATCAAGCTCATCTAAACATTGGTCAGGGGGCTTACCTTTAGGGATGTCACTTGCATTGAAATCTAAAATAGAGTGTACCTCTACCATAGGTGGGTGAGTGGTAGGCTCACACAACTTTTCAATTGGAGGTAGATTCTTCACGTCTTTAGCTTTAATACCTTTCTCTTTTATATACTTCTTTGCCTCTTGCATATCTTCGGGGCTTAGGACGAGCATGCCCCTCTTCTTTAGTGGTGGAGGTGGTTCAGGGATGGACCAATCTTCGTGGTTCTAGGCAATCTTGCCCATAAATTCTTCCGCATCGTCCGGTGTTCTTTCCCTGAAAACGCAACCAGCACAACTATCTAGATAGGATCTAGATTCATCGGTTAGACCAGCATAAAATATATCAAGTAATTCATTCTTAGGGATCTCATGTCCCAGTCTAGCCTTGAGCAAACTGCAAAACCTCCCCCAAGCTTTAGGGAGATGCTCATCCTGCAATTGTTTAAAGTTATAAATTCTTTGTAAAGTAGCATGTTGCATATGAGCAGGAAAATGCTTATCAACGAAAGATATAGCAATATCTTGAGGACTTTGAATGGAACCACATGGTAATGCATCATATCATGCTCTAGCATCTCCTTTCAAGGAAAAAGAAGAAGCTTGGTCAAGTAAAAGTTCCAGATTCTTTCATCAGTGGTAAACAAACTACCCAACTCAGTGAATTTGGTCAGGTGCTCGATAGCATCATCATTTTCTCTGCCATAAAAGGGATCAGGTTCAACTATGGATATAAGTGAAAGGTCAACAGAGAAATCATAATCAGGATTGGTGATGCATATAGGAGATGTAGCAAAAGTAGGATCAGGAGTAAACTTGTTCTTCAATGAGTGCTTTGCAAGCAACTTCTTTATAGAGGCAGGGTCGGAATCAACACATTCATTTAGCTCCCTGCATAAATCATCATCAAGTATAACACAATCGTCCTCAAGGAGTTTCTCCTTATGGCCAGTAAGATCATGAATTTTTCCAATAGGGTTTTTGGTAACAGGAATTTCAACTCCCGAGAATCGGGCAGCAGCAGCAATCTGTTCTTCAATAAAAGAACCAAGTGAACCAGTAGTCTCAAAGGTAGTAGAAGCATCATCAAAAGTGTCTGACATATTGCCAGACTCAGCACAAGTAGCATGTAAGTGAGGTGAATCAAACTTACTCATAACTGAAGGTGAATCAAGTTTAGCACTAGTGCTAAGAGTAGTACCTCGTCTTGTACGGGATGGTAGGATCGGAACCTTGGGGTCTCCTTTCTTACCCATAGTTGATAACGTGCAGCAGGTAGGATACTTCAAGTAGAACTGTAAATAAAGCTATGCTCCCTGGAAAAGGCGCCAGAAAACAGTACTTGATAACCCTCAACTGTAGGGGATCGAGATAGTATTCGCGGGCAAGATAACCCAATTTATTGATTCGACACTTGGGGAGCCAAAGAATACGTACAGGCTTTGACAATTGAGTTGTCAATTCAACCGCACCTGAAATAAACACTTGCTTGCACAAAGGTATTAGTAGCAACGGTAATATGGAAGTGGTAGTGGTGATGATAATAGTGGTGATGAAACAACAAAAGTAAAATAACAAAAGTAAACAATTAGTAACGAACATTATTGAAACACTGTAGGCTAGGGAGATGGATGGTTGGGCGCTGCTTGGATGAAATCGAACATGTAATAGATTCTAACACGGGTAAGGCTCACAGAAAATAAAGGATCATCTAGGCAAATATCAAACACCAGGTATGTATCACAAGGTAGTTGTACGTGCTTGCAATAAGAACTTTGCACAACATCTTTTGTCCTACCCTCCCTCTACGAACAGAGCCAAAAGGAACTTAGGGAGATTAAGGTACTCCTGTCAAAGAGCACCGGAACAAAGCATTGACACTTCATGGATACACGGAATCCTCAAATTATAGGACATCTCCTTTGGTGTCCCAAGCTGTCACCATTGGGATCGCCGGTTCCGGACTATAATAGGTGCATACAACTCATAGATAGGATCAAGAACACCAACAAACTCAAGAAAACAAAGGGTGATCAGATCTGAAATCATGGCACTCGGGCCCAAAGTGGCAAGCATTAAGAGCAACAAGTTGTAACAAAGATGATGAACACCAAGTAGATGATAGGCAACATGCCCCCAACAATCTGATAAACTATTACATGATCTAACTCATCCAATCCCTACCATCCCCTTTGCCTACAGCAGGGAATTACTCACACTTGAGAGGAGAAGTCATGGAGGGGTGATGAAGAGGCGATGGTGATGACGATGATGATGATGTCCCCTCACCGGAGGCCAAAGCAGCCTCCACATTAGCTCTCCCGGATAAGAACAGAGGTTGGCGGCGGCTCCGCGACGTAGATTGGAAATCCACTTCTTTTCTGGAGTTTCCTCGCTGAGGGAATAAATAGAGCCAAGGTAGGGCACCAGGCGGTGTGGGACCCACCCAAGAGGGCAAGTGGCGCGGCCAGGGGCTGGGCCTCGCCCACACCCTTCTGGGTGCCCCCTGGCTGCCCTGTGGCCCCCCTGTGGCCCCCCTTTGGCATCATCAAAGCTTCGGGAACGCTGATTTTTTATTTAATTTTTGTGGATTTTTCCTGCGTACCTAAATATCCAGAAACCTGCACAATATAAAACAACACTGGCAGATATGCTGAAAACAGCGTCAGTCCGGGTTAGTTTCATCCAAATCATGCAAGAATGAAGCCAAAACAATAGCAAAAGTGTTTGAAAAATTAGATACGTTTGGGACGTATCAACAATGCTCGTGGAATTCCCGAAGCAATTCGAAAAAAGTTTGGATATGACACCCCAGCTGAAGAAGACAAAGATCAGCGCAAGCTTTGCCTTCAAGGGTTTCGGAGGTACTGGGCCATTAGGTGCTACAAGTACAAAAGCATCCCGGATTGGAAGTGGGCAATGCAGTTTGCCTTTCAGCCACCTTATCTGTATACTTCGCACATGTGCGGGAAGTATACCGAAGCAAATCGGCATCTGTACTACCCAGTTCCACCGAAGCTTCCTCATCCCAACACAATCAAAACTCCCGCTGATTATTCGGAAGAACAATTGCGCTTGGAGATTGCTGCTTAAAAGAAGCGCATCAAGGATGAAAAGAAGGCAACCAAGCTAGTTGCTGCTGAATCAGTTGGAGAAGGCCAAAGTTCGAAGAAGAAACAGAAGATGAGGAAGAAATCAGCCTCACCCCCTCATGCCTTCACTGATGAAGATGAGCGAGCCAAACAGATCAAGCCGCTCTTGAAGACTCAATGCATGTTGAGTCCAATGACGAAGCTGATGATGAATCAGATGCTGAAGCAGATGATGAATCTGAGCCCGCTCCTCCAAAGCAGGAAAACCTTCGTGCTCCTTTGAAGAAGAAGCCTGGAGAAAAACCAGCTGCAAAGGGGCTAAGGATTCAAGATCCAGCCGACAAGCCCGCAACTCGCCCCACCATCAACATCACCAACTTGGTTCTCGAGAAGCCCTTGGCCTCCGAGCCACCGGCTGAGAATCTCAACACTTAGAGGCGGTCGAAGCACAGGCACGACCCCTCGAAGCAAAAGCAGGCTGAGAAAGCTGCTATCCCAGTGAAGCCAAAGCCCTCTGCTGCTCCAAAGCCTTCGACCAAGCGCAAGCTCACGGAAGAAGAGATGAAACAGAAAGACCTCGAGGAGGCACTTGACAGAAGCGTGTTAGCTCATGAATCTGATGTTAACCAGAGGGAAGCACAAGAAGCAGCCAAGAAACAACGCGAACTTGATGCTGCCAATTGATGTCACGAGAGTTTACTTCTCGCCCCTTGTTGGTTACCCAAAGTGGAAGGTTGAGATGTAGACAGCAGCAAATTTCCCTCGGTGAAGATACCAAGGTTTGTCTCCAGTAGGACTCCGATAACGACAAGAAAGTGACAATGGCGCCAGAGATTAGCGGTTGTCCTGGACCTGCACACACAACAGATAGCTTTGCTCCCAACGAGTACAAAGGGGTTGTCAATCCCTCCGTCCTTGTTGTTTAAAAAGGATAAAACACACGGGATAATAATGATAGCGATAGCAACGGAAAAATAACAAAGCAGTAAATTGATAGAGGGTGTAAACAGTATTGGAAATATGGACCGGAGTCCTATGATGTTCACTAGTGATGTCTCTCTCCCAAAAGACGATAAAATAGCCATGCGAGGTAAACAAATCACATCTGGGAAATTGACAGGATTATGTGCGCAAACTGTTAGAACCCCAACTAGGGTAAGTGCTAGGGTTGCTTGATCCCTTTGCATCATGAAGAAATTTCAAAAAGGAATTCAAAAATGGGGAAAAGAAAAGCCCTGAGAAATTAAATCAAATGGCCAGATAAAATATTTTTCCAAAAATCATTTGAACATTTGGAAAATTCCTATAAATGATGGTGATCATTTCAAAAGTGGTCTGGGTTCATTCCCATTCCTATGGAATTTTCTAAAATTCAAAAGATGCTCTGGAAATTAAATTGACCCCTATTTGATTTGAAATTCAAATGTTTTGAATTTCAAAAATGCTCAAACCTTAAAAGTGGCTTGCTACTGATCACTTGTGTTTTTATAAATATATTGGGCATTTTATTAAATTGCCTAGGTATTAAATACTAAGGCAAAACAAAATAACAAAAAAAAAGAAGAAAAGAAAAGAGGGAAACCCCCTGGCCATCTGGCCCAACTGGTTCCCCCCCAGCCCACCAGGCGGCCCAAGCCCACTCCCCCTTTTTTCTTCTTCCCCAAGCTCCTCGGTGGCGAGCCAAGAGAGCACGACGACGCCACCGCGACGCCGGCAGCCTTCTAGGCCCTCCCCTGCCTCCTCCTCTCGCCACGCAGGTCCCCAGAGAGCCCTTCACCTCTCCCCTTTCTCTCCGGCCACCTTCCCTTTCTCTCTCGCTCGAAAAATGCCGTAGACAGACAAGCCCCGGAGCACGCCGCCGTGCCCGACGCGGCCAACGGCGACGAGGAGCCGCCCCGACCTGTCCAGTGAGCTCACCCCCTTCTACTTCGTCACCCTGAAGAAGATCACGAGCTGGAACGCCCCCGAGACGTTGAATTCGATGACGAGACGCCGCTGGACCAGCAGGACCTCACCGTCGATTGCGCCACCACCTCGCACTTTCCGGCCTCCCCGACCTCCTCATCCGCTTCAGGGTGAGACCCTCGATGTTTTCCCCCTATCTCTGCTTCCTCCCGCTCTCCCAATCGTCGTGCCTCCAAGGTCCGAGCTCCGGCCGCCGTCGTTCATGGCGTAGACGTCGCCCTGGTGGCCCTGGTGTTCCCCTACATGGCGCAACAAACGTGGAAGGCCACGGGGACCAATTTGGTGGTCATCTTGTGCCCCCCGTGCTCGATTTCGAGCTCCGGCGAGCCCTCCGCCGTCTGCCTAGGTCATCGACGGCGAGATAACGTGGCCCCGGTCATTAGGACCCTAACCACCAAGTTAACCACCCCACAGGGGTTGACAGTTGGGTCCCCCTGGCCCCCTAACCCCTCTGTTAACTAAACAGAGAGGAGATTAACCCCTGAGAGACTGACATGGGGGCCCCAGCAGTCAGACCTCCCCTGACGTTACTTTGACGCAGGGATGACGCAATAAATCATTTTAGAATTAAAAGAAATTACAGAATTGGCAAAAAATACAATAAACTTTGAAAAAACATAGAAAATTCATTTGAACTCCAAATTTAACATATAATATATGAAAAATGATCAGCAGAAAATGCTCTATCCAAATATCCAACTTTAAACCATGTTTGAGTTGATCTTAAATTGGGACCAGTAGCTTTTGCTATTTGGCTTAATTGGAATTAATTCAAATTTAATTCAAATGCTATTCCAATTTGAACCATTGCAATGCAAACATAAACACTTGTACATCCGAGGCATATCATACAAATGTCAACATGGTTTACAAAGAACAAACAATAGCAAATGCAACTTGGCAAATTTGAACAACATTTGGAGTTTGAATTTGAATTAACTTTTCAAATCAACTTCAATTAACATGTTGCAACTTGAACTTAGAGCACATCAGTACCATGCCATGCTAAATTATGCATCTTGATTGTGCATTGCAATGTAATGTTTATATTGTTGTTGTTCCGGTGTTTGCTTTGTTTGCTCGATAGAAGTGGAACCGGAACCGGAGGCCACCCCCTTCATTGAAGACACCGTACCGAACCTCGTCAGCAAGGCAAGCAAACCCCATTGATCATGTCTATAAAATTCCACTTCCCTCTCAGTCTCGCTTATGCATGTTTAGGAGATCACCGAGACACGTTCGTTCGCATAGTTGAACCCATTCTGATGCATGACCTATCATTTTATCACCGTATTAAGCAAACCACAATCCTAGCAGATATAGGAGTTGAATGATGAGCATGTGGCCCCTGCAACTGTTACTGCTTATTGTTGCTTAGTGATACAATGAGGTTACATTGTTTGTGAGTCGAGATGGATATTCATATTGGTGCTGGTGATAACGTGTTGGTGAATCTACCCTAATACAAGGTGAACGATGAGAGGCTGTGTAGGAATACACAGTGGGTTGTCTCGTCGAACACCGCCTTAAGCCCGAGTTCTTGTATGGTAATCCAAGACAAAGAGTACAACCACACATTGGTCTCACTGACCCCTCTCGGCCTAGTACCTTGATCCGTGTTGACGTCCAAGAGTCCAGAGTCACATTAGTTCGGGCCTTCCATTTGACATATGCATAGAAAAAGAGTGAGTGGAAATGTTGCATCATCCTAGATATGTGGGTGGATCTGTGAGGCAGTGAAACCATCTGTCAGAGGTGGCGTCTCGGTTGCCTACATTTTCTGAGTCTGTATCGTTGATCCGGCCGGACTCTCGAGCGGTGACAAACTCAGATAGTCGACTCCTGGAATAGACCGGTTGTGAGCGAAGTGTCGTGGTGATCATCCTCGCTGGCACCCCTTGAATGGTGACGAGACCTGGCGATAACTGATGGTCATGTGTGTGTAGTTTACACCCCTGCAGGGTTAACAAAACTATTCGAATAGCCGCGTCCACGGCCATGGACTACTTGGAACCTGTACCTGATTATTAGACAACTTGAATGGCTACTTCTAAAAATCGCAAGATAAGCATGAGTGCTATGGTGTGCTCCTCGTGGGGAAGTCGAGGGAGTAACCATAGTGGTGTATTGGTTGGAGACTTGGTAGTTGACTCGTGTACGCTTCTTACCTCAAGTCTAGTACTCGTAGTATAGGACTAGCCAAGTGAAAGCTGGCACTTCTGCATGTTGAACCCCACCTCCATTTACCTTGAAACTTGAGCATGAGTAGTATAGTTCTGATGTAAGTCTTGCTGAGTACGACTTTGTACTCACATTTGCTTATTCTATGTTTTAGATGAGAACCCAGCCCCTGATGGAGACACCTTCCTGAAGCTCGACGTTGACCTTGGTAGTATAGTTCCAGAGAGCAGTCTGGTCCCTCGTGGAAGGGCATGTATGTTTACAAGGCTTCTCTAAGCCCTTTGTTAAACTTGTCTGTACTCAGACCTAATTTGCTTCCGTTGTTTGATGTAATGATGGATCATAGTTATATGATCTTTGTGTACTCTATGTGTAAGTCAATAAAGATATACTTTGTAGAGTTCATGTGATGAGTACCTACTGTTTACACTAGACATGTATGCTGCGAGTATGTTTATAACGTGCATGTCTTAGTGTGGGGTTCGATAGCTTAGTTGAGTTCTTGCTGGTGGTCTTTTATACACCAGGTGGCCCTTAGATGTGCGCAGCTTGGGGCATCGCGATGCGATTGTTCGTGACTCTGTCATGTGGCACACTTCGTTGTATGATTGAGCCCGCCCGAGATCCCGACTAAGTGATCGGGCTGGAGTCTGTTTATGTAAGTGTTATAATTCAATCGATAATATGGTTTAGGCGACTTGTCTATGAGTATGGGATTTCACCACCCATAATAATTTAGACTTGTGAGCGGGCGATGAGGACCCATATTAGTTGATCATCCGGCCTGGATGGGATGCCCCTCACGTACGATGCTTTCCGAGAGTGTTCGGTGCTTGGCCTTGTCTGCTTAGACAAGTGGGTACGACTCTCGGTTCTCCATATGATTGAGTTGTGAATGGAATTACATACGCATATTCCGGGTCCCGACACAAACCAATGCTAATTATGCTATATAAAGAAAGGCAGAGGCTCAAAAGCATGGGCGGTACGCCAAGACAAGTAGACCAAAATCCATCTGCATCTACCTACTAATAATCCACCTTGAGATATCTATCCATAACATCTCGCTGGTATTAAGTTGCGAATCCCACCCAAAGTGTAAACTCAAAGCAACAGCCAACTGCATTAAAGAACTTTGATTAAAGTAAACAATACTTGCACCCGCAAGTACAAGCATCGTTGCTTTCCCCCTTGTGGCAACAGCACATCCCCTAGACTCATGTTTCTGTCACTCAAGCTAGTCATCGGGGGCATGAACCCACAATCATGCATAATGCTCCCTCTTGGAGTCACTACCTACTACTTGGCCAAAGAAATAAACATCAACGGAGAACATGCAAGAATTACTCAAGAACATAAATATAAAAGAGGAGAATCAAATATATAACTTAAACACAATCTGAACATAATCTCATAATCCATCAGATCCCAGCAAACCCAGCATAGCAACAGCAGAAATATTACATAAGTGCCTCGATCATGTAGGGCAGCTCACGAGGTCTAATCCATGAAGAACAAAGAGGGGAGGAGAACATCACATAGCTACTGATCATAGAGCCATGGTCCAAGGTGGACTACTTACGGTTCATCCGGGAATCATCCATGGTGGTGGAGAAGCTCCCGGAGGTGATTCCTCCCTCCGGCAGGGTGCCGGGAAGAGGTCTTCTGGTGCTCCCGATCTTGGAAGCGTAGCAGCGGCGGACCAGAGGAGAGATCAGGAAAAAGGGTTCCCTTCTCGGGGGTTTTGCATCACGGGGAATAAATAGGCGAAGGGGGCAGCCAAGGGGTCCACCAGGGGTCCAGGCGCCCCCTTGGCGCAGCCCCACCCTAGGGCGCGCCGGGAGGGCGCCTGGGGCCCTGGTGGGTCCCCTCTGGCCCCCCTCGGTGATTCCGGAAGCTTCCTGTATGCTGATTTTTATTGGATTTTTCCCAAATTTTTGGAGCAGTTTTAATATGGGGGAAACTTGAAATAGAAAAACAACAGAAAACAAGAACTGGCACTGGGGTGCACTGAGTTAATAGGTTAGTCCAAATATGATCAAAAGTGTATGGAAGTTCATTAATATCATAGCAATATCACACAAAAGAAGCATGGAGCAAGCAGAAACTATAGATACGTTTTGGACATATCAACATCCCCAAGCTTAATTCTTGCTCGTCCTCGAGTAGGTAAATGATAAAAGCATAACTTCTGTGGTGACATGCTAACAACCATATAAGAACTTTTAAGTAAAGCAATCAAGGCATATAATTCAATTCAAATCATAATAGGCAAGAGTTTATATCTAGCATTGAAATAAGCAACATAAGAACATAAAGGTGCAAGAGCTCTCACTATCCGTGACTCGAATGTCTCCAAATGGTGTTTGCGTGCAAGAAAGGGGATAGGGATATACGAGAAAAAGTATTTTTGTGTTGAGAACTCAATCTACTAAAGTTTCACACTTGGTCTTCTTTGGAATCTTATCTTGACTCATCCCCAGACCACTAGCCAGGTACAAGTCAAAATGATCCACTCCTTTTCGACATTTTGAGCACTCATGCAATGGATGAGCGTAAGCAAGAAAGTTGACATTTAGGATGGCAAAGATAGAATATGGTGGAGGAGGAAGACAAAAAGGTGTGAAGGGCTCACATCAATGAGGACAATCATAGGCGAGAGAAAGCCAAATGATAGATATGATGTGAGGAGTAGGGATTGCCATGCAACGGATGCACATATGAGCTAAGGTAAGCTCTCCAATGGAATTAGTGGGGGTGCATCCAACTTGCTTGCTCAAGAAGACCTAGAGCTCATTTGAGGAGGCTCATCATTGGAATATACAAGCCAAGTTCTATAGTGTGAAGGTCCCCACATAGCTGTATGCATGAATGATAATCAATATGGAGTACAAGATATAAGAGGGAGTACGAGTGTGGATCTCTCAAAAGGAATATTAGTGTGCCCCCTTCTTTCTTTTTATTTCTTTTTCTCTTTTTTCTATTTTTTGTATTTTTTGGTGGCCTCAATGGATCTTTCTATTTCTCTCATTTGTCCTCTTTGGGATCTTTTAATTTGTCCTCTTTGGGATCTTTTAATTTGTCCACTTTGGGATCTTTTCCTCACTTTAGTTGCAACACTCTATATATTACAAAAAGTATAGAAGATCTTTCACACTTTACAAAGGTACTCAAATCATAAAGAAGATGTAACTATCATGAAGTATGCAAATGTATGCCTCTGCCAGTGTAGCAGGATATGCAATGATACTATCGCGTCATGTAGCAATGACTAGGGCAAGGCCCAACTAGAATGCGGCTCATCGATCAAGCAAGTAGCATGTATGACATGAAGATCAAGTCATGAGAAGATGGATGTTTGCATGGCAATGTATCTCGGAAATTCTATGGAAATGCCTTGGTAGGTAGGTATGGTGGCTGTTTTCAGGAAGGATATAAGGAGGTTTATGATGACAAAGCGTATCGTGCCAAGGTTTTGGATATACCGGCGAGGGTAGACGCTAACTCTCGGAGTGAGAAGAAAGCAATGCACGACACATGAGAGGCTAGCAAAATATGGGAAGGTGGAAGTGTCAACTTTCGAATACTCACATTAGTCCGAAGAACTCATGCACTTATTATCGGTAACTCTCAATCTAATAAGGAGGTTCACAAAGAGACAAGTACCCCGAGGAGGAGTGTATGGGGGTTTGGTTATCCTTGCGCATCCTTGACTCATGGTACGTGAGTCTACTCTAATATTCGACCCCTCAGAAGAGTAGTGATCCATCTAGTAGCTAAAGTTCTCAACTAATTTTGTAAGCTTTGAAAATAAACACGGATTGCACAAAATACAACATCTATCACTAATAGGCTAAAGCTCTTGACACCAAAAGTCCAAACATTACTCAAAACAATACCTCAAAACTTTTGCAAGTTACTACTACAAAAGAATAGCAACCTCAATTACCTACTTCAAGTTAAGACACAAAACTCAGTGCAATAGGAAAACTCTTTAAACAAGATAAACATGAAAACTCAAGAGAGTTCCAGCAACAAACTAAACAAAATCTCTTTGAAAAGATAAACATGAAAACTAAGAGCTAAACATGAGAGCAGCTATGAAAAGATAAAGAACACACACAGCAAAGATAAGCATGAAAAAGTCCTATGATGTGTTCTAGATTTTTGGAAGTGGAGCGTGTTTCTCTCCCACACAAAGAAAGATGGGTTCTAACTTGTTATGAACAGAAATAAAATCTAAAGAAAACTAATAACAAAACCTAAGAGCGAGATGCTCCAAGCATAGCACATCACGCATGAAGCGATAAAAATATAGTGAGACGAGAGACGAACTGATAATTATTGATGGAGAAGGGGATTCACGGGGGCATCCCCAAGCTTATACGCTTGAGTCTCCTTGAATATTTCTTGGGGATGCATGGGGGTATCCCCAAGCTTGAGCGCTTGACACTCCTGAATGTTCTTTCATCATCTTCTCTCGCACACTTGAAAACTCCCTTCATACATAACTCATCATAATCTGATTAGCGAGGTTAGTACCCATAATATAATATTTTTTATCTACTGGAAATAAAGATATTCTTGAAGAGATACTGTTTCTCAAGACTGCCAAAAGGTTTATTCAAAGAAAAAGCAATCTTAAGGTTTGCAAAACGAAGGAAAGGCAAAACAGGACAGAATCTGTGAAAAACAGACCAGCAGGTAGAAAAGAATTTTTTAGGGATACTTCTGCAACTCAAATAAAAAAACTCAGAACACACTAAAGTTTCGTGATTATATAGATCATGCTGTGTAAAAAATTCAGCTCAAAAAGATGAACTGGGATTTTCCCATGATTTTTCTAGTCACGAGGACAGAATCTGTTTTCTGGACAGCATGTCACAACTTTCACTTCCCTTGTCATATGAGGCTATAAATGGCACAAAGCTTGAAAATTAAAGATACAATGATGTTTCTACAGTAGTAACAATCATCGAGACCACTAAAAACAGAAGAAAAACAAAAAGGAAATCCTAAATTCGTTGCGGGCTGCCTCCCGAAAGTGCTTCTTTAAAACCATTAGCTACACTTAATGCAAATAGATCAAGTCTTTTCAAGAAAATAACTAGCCCGTGTGACGGACTCAAAAGGCAACTTAATATTTTTCCTAGGGAAGTGTTCCATCCCTTTCTTGAGAGGGAATTGGAGTTTTATAATCCCTTCTTTCATATCAATAACAACACCCACGGTGCGAAGAAAAGGACGTCCCAAAATAATTGGACAAGAAGGTTCACATTCAATGTCCATAATAGTAAAATCAACGGGAACATAACTGTCATTGACAATGATAAGAACATCATCTATCTTCCCCAAAGGTTTCTTTATGGAAGAATCGACAAGAAGAACACCAAAAGAACAAGGATCAAAAGGTTTCAATTCAAATATATCATACATTCTTTTGGGCATAACAGAGGTATTAGCTCCAACATCACATAAAGCATAGCAAGAAAAGTTATTCAACTTAATTTTAATCATAGGATCCCAACCATCTTATAGCTTTCTAGGTATGGAGGCTTCTACCCTAAGCTTCTCCTCCCTAGATTTGATGAGAGCATTAGTGATATGCTCCGTGAAGGCAAGATTAAGTGTGCTAGTGTGGGGGTCTCTAGACATCTTGTGAAGGAAACGAATAACTTCAGAAAGAGTGCAATTATCAAAATCAAGGTCACTACTATCAAGTAAAGTGGTAGTGGTGTCCTTTAGGCTCACTTGTTTGGTAGCTTCTATAGTCATAGGAGTTTCTTCTTCTACGGTTGAGGTCATAGCATCACCATTAATAGGTCCTATGGGACTAGGGGTTCATTGGGTGCTAAGAGTTTGGATCTCCTCAACCACTTGGATAGTAGCAACAGTATGGTGTGTAGGAAGGTCCTTAATTCTATCTTCTTCCTCCTTTTCTCTAGCCCATCTCTCTTTGTGTTTAGCCATCATCCTAATGTTTTCATTAATTTGCACTTGGATAGCATTCATAGGAGTGGCCTTCCTCTCCTCAAGGGGAGAAGTTCTAATTTTAAGCAATTCTACTTCATGGGCTAAATTGTCTACCTTCAACGTGAGGTTATCTAATTTGTCTAGTTTTTCCTCTACACTCTTGTTGAAGGCTTTTTGTGTAGTGATAAAGTCTTTAAGCATACTCTCTAATTCAAAAGTGGAGTTTTTGGTGCTAGGATAAGTGTTGTTGTTCCCATATTTGTTGGAGGGGAACGGTCTAGGATTTCTACCAAAGTTACTCCTATAAGCATTGTTATTGAAGTTGTTTCTAGAGATAAAGTTCACATCTACTTGATCTTGAGCAATCAAAGAATTTAAAGGAACATCTTGAGGATCAATAGGAGATTGCTTGGTAAGTAGAGACATAATCAAGTCAACTTTTTCATTTAGGGAGGAGATTTCCTCGACAGAGTTTACCTTCCTACCTGTTGGAGCTCTTTCGGTGTGCTATTGGGAATAGTTGGTCATCATCTCATCGAGAAGTTTTGTGGCAGCACCAAGTGTAGTTGACATAAAGGTTCCTCCCGCGGCCGAATCTAACAGGTTCCGCGAGGTAAAGTTCAAGCCTGCATAAAAAGTTTGGATAACCATCCAAGTAGTCAAACCATGCGTAGGGAAATTCTTAACAAGAGATTTCATGCGTTCCCAAGCTTTGGCAACATGTTCATTATCCAATTGTTTAAAATTCATAATAAGGCTCCTCAATTGGATAATCTTAGCAGGGGGGTAATACTTCCCAATAAAAGCATCCTTGCACTTATCCTAAGAGTCTATGCTATTCTTAGGCAAGGATTGAAACCAGGTTTTAGCTTCATTTCTCAAGGAGAAAGGAAAAATCTTAAGCTTAACAATATCACCATCTACTTCTTTGTACTTTTGCATATCACAAAGATCAAAAAAATTATTTAAGTGCAAAGTAGCACCATCTCTAGCACCAGAGAATTGATCTTTCATAACCAGGTTCAGCAAAGCAGGTTTAATCTCATAAGAAGGTGCTGAAGTAGCAGGTGTAGCAATAGGAGTGTAGATAAATTCACTGTTGTTGTGACTAGTGAAGTCACACAACTTGGTGTTCTCAGAGGAACCCATAGCAGCAGCAAGCAATATAACTATTTTTTTATTTTTGATAAAGGACACTAAAGCAAAAACTGAAAGGTAAACAAACAAGACTAAAAAGCAAAGATAAAAGATAGTGTGAAACTCCCCTATCTTGAAGAGCGGAGTCCCCGGCAACGGCGCCGGAAATTGCTTTGATGCCATGAGAGTTTACTTCTCGCCCCTCGTTGGTTACCCAAAGTGGAAGGTTGAGATGTGGACAACAACAAATTTCCCTCGGTGAAGATACCAAGGTTTGTCTCCAGTAGGACTCCGATAACGACAAGAAGGTGACAATGGCGCCAGAGATTAGCGGTTGTCCTGGACCTGCACACACAACAGATAGCTTTGCTCCCAACGAGTACAAAGGGGTTGTCAATCCCTCCGTCCTTGTTGTTTAAAAAGGATAAAACACACGGGATAATAATGATAGCGATAGCAACGGAAAAATAACAAAGCAGTAAATTGATAGAGGGTGTAAACAGTATTGGAAATATGGACCGGAGTCCTATGATGTTCACTAGTGATGTCTCTCTCCCAAAAGACGATAAAATAGCCATGCGAGGTAAACAAATCACATCTGGGAAATTGACAGGATTATGTGCGCAAACTGTTAGAACCCCAACTAGGGTAAGTGCTAGGGTTGCTTGATCCCTTTGCATCATGAAGAAATTTCAAAAAGGAATTCAAAAATGGGGAAAAGAAAAGCCCTGAGAAATTAAATCAAATGGCCAGATAAAATATTTTTCCAAAAATCATTTGAACCATGATGGTTGATATTGATGCCTTGATCAAACTTTGCCTCTGATCATATTCAAACCATGATGGTTGATATTGAAAACCATATGCCTAATTCACCTTGATCACTTGGAATCAAATCAAGTCCAAAACTCCTTTTGATTGATAATAAAAACAATGTGGTAGATGAAAGTTCATCCAAAAATTATGGAACAAATTTTGTAAAATGCCACAAATCAATAGAACCATGTTGGACCAACTTGGGTATTTTTGTGAGCTATGAATTAATCTGAACAATTCCAACAGTAGCCTAAAAATCCCATCTTGAGCATTTATTTAATAAAAGAAATAGCAAATAAATTTATATTGCCCCCAAACTTTTTGTGTCACTGTGGTATAGTGCAAATCAAATTTATAAATATGTAACATGTTTTACAAAAATTTCTGAGCAACTAAAACAAATACAACAAGCAAAGACAGAAACAAAAATAAAATAAAATAAGAATAAGGCTATAACTCGCCTGGGGCGAGGCCCACCTAGCCCAGCCCACCCCGGCCCCCTTCTTCCCCACCTCCCTCCCATCCCATCCCCCACCTGCCCATCGCCGTGGCTAGCTCGCCGTGGACGACGCCCTGCCGGCCTCCCCCACCTTCCCTGTGCCCCCCTTGACCATAAGGTCACCTCACCTGCCCCCTGGACAGCTTCCCACTCCCATTTCCCCCTCCCTCGCCTCGCATTCACCGGGGTAAAATCCCACCCGAGCCGCCACCGCCATGGTCGTGAGCTCACGCGGCCAGTGAGCTCGCGAGGCCACGCATTCGTGTCCAGTCGCTCCAGCGTCGTCGTCTTTGTCTCCCTCCAGAAAAAATCGAGCCGGGACGCCCTACACGTGCGGAATCACCAACATCGTCTACCTCCAGTCGCCGGCGAGCTCCGTCAAATTCCGGCCAACGTCGACCCTCCCCCGAGCCCATTTAAATGGCTACATCACCCTGGTGAGCATGGCCCCCTCCCCACTTCTCCGTTGCGCCCCCCGTGCCCCGTAGCTTGATCCACCATGGAAGCCGCAGCTCGCCGCCGCCGGCGGGCTCGTCCCCGTAACCTAAAGCACACCTTTGATGTCCCAGTCGCGCCCTTTTGCGCGTAACGTTCCCAGGAGCCAACCACGTAGCACACGCTCGATTTCTTCCGCTGGAACACCATCGTCGCCGAGCTCGTTCTCTGGCCGCTGCCAAACCACATCGCCGGCGTCGCTTCGATGTCTCCCCGACCAAGCCCCCACCACCAAACGCCGCTCTGTCATCTGCTCGTTCGAATGAGCCTAGTGGCGCCCTCTCCCGTGCCCTGTGCCGAGCGCACCGTCGACCTCGCCGAAGCCCTGTCGCCGACGAGTCTCCGGTGAGGGTGACCGGTGGGCCCCGGTCGTCAGCTAGGTCATTAGCCCTAATGACTTTGGCCAGTGCCACTACCATGTGGGCCATGCCCCCTTTTAATCTGCTGATTAAACTAAAATTGTTAGATTAACCACCCTGTGTCATTGACAGGTGGGCCCTAGCTATTTGTTAATTAAATTAACTGTTAGTTTAAGTTAGTCTCACTGACTGCTGGGCCCCACTGTGGTTAGATTAATTAAAATTGTATTAGTATAAGTTATTGTGAATGACATGTGGGCTCATGTCCTGTTTTTATTAAAAAAATTGTTTTATTAAATAACTAGAGGCTGACATATGGGTCCCACATGTCAGCACCGTTCTGGATAGACTTGTGGATAATGTTTCTATTTTAATAATAAAAGAAATTCCAAAAATCATTTATATTGATTTAAAAACTTTAAAATTCAATATCTTTTAAACCGTAATTCAGATTTAAAAACTTTATACATCAAAATTGATCAGAAAAATATACCGAATACGAATGCGCTATCCGTATGTCTACCACACCCCTCTAACACAACGAACATCGAACCATCCCCCTTCGGACCTTCTGTCCGATGATTGCCTGTTACCGATAAACTATCCGGATGAATTTATTCTGAACACGAAAGTTGTTCAGAATGGATCAACTAACAAGGATACACCTTTCACATGTTTGTCGGATTTCCACGACACCTCCGGCATGGTACCTTCCCCGTCCGGAACCCCTGTCTGATAATCACCCGGAGCTGGCAGTTCATCCCCGGATGAATTCCCGCTTCGAGCAATGTGCATTGCACTGCGTTAGAACACCGTTAGCATTGCATATGTCATGTCATGCATCTGTTTGTCTATGATTTCTTGTATTTACTGTTTCTCCCCCCCTTTATTCTCCAGTAGACCCCCCTGCTACCGCCGACTACACCGCTGCTGAGTACGACTACTTCGTCGACGACCCTACTTCTACCGTCGAGCTTCCAGGCAAGCAGAGCCATTCTCTTCCCCAGATATCTCCTACCTTTTCGTACTTTCTTGCACTAGGCATTGTTACTTCTGCTGCTACGTTACAATCCTATTCAATTGCATAGCCTGTTTTTGTTGCCCCTTGATGTACCTTCCTTTATCCTATGCTGCCTATTATATATATTATATTCAGCAGTGAGCCCTGCGCATTGTTAGCTAGGATTAGATAGAGGGCCGTGATCACTCAGGGGAGTGAACGCGGATACAAATATTATAACTGCACAGGTACAGTACAATGCAGACACCACCTCAGGCCCCTACCTCGTCTCTGCCGAGCCACCATCAAGTGTGAGCTATCGAGGAGTGATCCTTGTACTCCACTCGTTGCTGACTCTGTATAGCCGCTCTAGGTACCTGAGCAACGTTTGTCCTTCAGGTAAGAAGTCGGGCGACCCAACGGTGCCCGCGAGTGGTATTGCGACGGGACGACAGGGAGGGTACGACCAGTGTACCGGTGTGCTCGGCCCCTGATCGTTGGCCGCGAGAGTTACCAAACCACAAAAGTTGAGCTCCTCCAGGAGCACACGCGAGATAAGGTAAGGATTCGGTTCACCTTGTTGGTAACCGCAGTGACTTGGTGGGACGACAGGGCAGGCACCGATGTACTGGTGGTCCTAACTGCTGTCGTTGTCCGCGAGTCAGTTAAGTCGAGGCAACGATAACGGTTGTCCCGCAAGTTAATAAAATGACTAATGGTTCGGCGGATGACTTGAGTAGCCTTTTGGCTTATACGCGCTGCCTACACGTGGGAATTACGAGTTATGGGCTACTCTGCTTCATAGTGTCGTCCGAGGACTCTTCTGACGTCAGCCGTACCGCGACCTGCGCCGGGAAGTGGTGTTGTCTTATTTGCTCGCGCGGTGGTGTCTTATTTGGTTTTGTTTTAACTTCACCGGCCAGCCACGCACCGTGCATGAGTACGTTCGGGTTGGGGTCCAAGGCCCAGCGTACTTAGGATTTAGACCGGCGAATGGCCTCTCTGTTGAGTTTGAAAGATGGGATACGGAGTGTCGGATAGCCTTGGTGGAGCGTTCCCTAACAAGGTGCCCGCCACCATGGAGATCCGTGCGTGTAGTGTAACAGAAGTGCACCCCTGCAGGGAAGATTAATCTAATCGAATAGCTGTGTCCACGGTAACAGGACGCTTTATGCTGAAGCTGGATCTTACCACTACAAAATATTATTATTAAACTGTATGGTTCTGGGTTTTCTTCCTCGTTGGGAGGTCGAGGAAGGGATCTCGGAGGCATTGCTAATTATTACAACTTATTATTGTACAATGATGCAGCAACTTCTGCTGCATTGTTACTTTATGCTTTATATGCTATTCTCTCCTCATGCTGCAAGACTCGTTGGAAGATGCTAGTCTTCGATAGGCCTAGCTTCTTACCCTTATTCTGATTTCTATCTTGCAGTCCACTATATATAGTCTCCCCTTCCTTTTGATACAATGCATAAATGCTTAGTAGCGGACGTAAGACTCGCGGGTATGCTAGATACTCACCTTTTCTTTATTTCCCCTTTTCGTTTTTCCTGATCGGCCGCTGCAGTCGACGTTGGAGCCCAAGAGCAGGAGTACCCCGGAGGCGACTACTACGACGTCGAGTTCCCCGTTGACCAGGAGTAGTTTGGTGGATCCCAGGAAGGAGGCCTCGCCTTTTCGATATGTATCTCTGATGTCATTTGTGCTAGCCTTCTTAAGGAAAAACTTGACTAACTATGTCTGTACTTAGATATTATGGCTTGTATAACTTATGTATTCGGATCCTCGTGATCCCTGGTATTGTAACATATTGGTTTATCCTTTTGTGTTTAGTGTTGTGTTGTGATATTCTCACCGTGGCACCCTAATCTCAGCCGTGTATCCTGCGTGTATGATTACTGTACACGGATTGATTTTGGGGGCGTCACAAGTTGGTATCAGAGCCAACTGCCTGTAGGAAGCCACCCACCACTACTTGGTCGAAGTTTTGTCTAGACTTTGGAAAAACTATTTTGCTAACTTAATGTTTGGCATACGGGCCCACATCGATGTCACTACGTGTGATATCTATGGTATTGGGATCCTTTTCTCCTTACCTATGCTCTGGGACTCTGCTCTCTTATCCTTGCTGGTAAGTTTTACTAACTCTGACATTAGGATCACGTTCTCTTGATTCCACCCGGCGTTCTGGTGCTACCCCATTGATTGAGTCGTGTCGCAGGAGTTCTACCCCAGGTCCCGGACCGCGGATCCCATTCTCATTCTGGGCAGGCCACGCGTTCTCTGGCATTTACTCCTGTGGCCAATAGTTTTCTTGCGGCGTGATTGACATAGTGGAATCTATGTCGCGTCGTGTAATCCTTACCGCGGTCTGCGCGCCGCCTAGTGTGTCCTTTTTCCTTAATTTCTACGATGTTACGCTTCCCGATTTTCGATTGACTCCGTGTGTGAATGTGTATGTCTTATATGACTACTCTTATATATCCGCGCCTCCTCTTTGTTGTCGCTTTACTTCAGGCTTGATTCCGGTATCTCGTTAAATTTTCATCACTGAAATACCCCTGTTAAATTCTAGCAGGATGGCTGGTCGTGGTGGTCGTGGTCGTGGACGTGGTCGTGCTGCCAACGACCCACCTCCGCCGCCAAATTACATGGACGGGATGATGCAGCAGTTCGAGCTGAACCGTCAGTTCATGGAGAATGTCATGGCTCAGTTCCCCCAGCCGAATCAGAATGGGCACCACCATCAGCACGCCACCGTGACTCTGCACGACTTCACCCGCCTCAACCCCACCATGTTTCGCAACTCTGTTCAGCCGTTGGATGCTGATGACTGGCTGATGGCTTCTCGCCCCTCGTTGGTTACCCCAAGTGGAAGGTTTGAGATGCAGTGTAGCAGCAAGTTTCCCTCGGTGAAGATAACAAGGTTATCGAACCAGTAGGACTCAGGAGATACAAGTAGGTGGAAACGTCGCCATAAATTGCTTCCTGACAAGGGTGTTGTCGTGGACCTGCACACAACAACAAATAACTTTGCTCCCAACGAGTACAGAGGAGTTGTCAATTCCTCCGGCCTTGTCGTTTACAAAGGATCAACAAAGAGATAAAAGGTGCAAAGGAAAGTAAAAGCTGAAAGTAAATTGAGGGTGTGAACAATAATGTGAAGATGGACCAGGGTCCCGTGATTTTCACTAGTGATGTCTCTCTCCCAAAAGACGATAAAAGTGCTAGCGAGGTAAACAAATCACAGTTGGGCAATTGACAGGATTATGAAGGCACCGCAATGCTAACTATGCTGCAAAGAAAGGAAGGGCTCAAAAGCAATGGGCAATACGCCAAGGTAAGTAGACCGAAATCCATCTGCATCTACTACGAATCATCCACCTTGAGATATCTATCCAGAACATCTCGTTGGTATTAAGTTGCGAATCCCACACAAAGTGTAAACTCAAAGCAACAGACAACTGCATTAAAAGAACTTTGCGTAAAGTAAACAATCCTTGCACCCGCAGGTACAAGCACCGTTGTTTTATCCCTGGTGGCAACCACACATCCCCTAGTCTCATGTTTCTGTAACTCAAGCTAGACATCAAGGGGCTGAACCCACAATCGAGCATAACACTCTCTCTTGGAGTTGCAAATAAAATACTTGGCCAAAGCAAATACCGCAACGGAGAACATGCAAGAATTTACTCAAGAACAAAATATAAAAGAGAAGAACCAAATATATTACTCATCACAATCTAAACAAAGTCTCATAATCCATCAGATCCCAACAAACTCAGCATAGCAACAACATTAATTACATAGATGCCTCGATCATGTGAGGCAGCTCACGAGGACTCGAAACTGGAAGCACAAAAGGGGGAGAGATAGATCACATAGCTACTGGGCACGGACCCATGGTCCAAGGGAAACTACTCACGGTACATACGGGAGGCGTCCATGGCTATGGAGGGTCTCCCGGAGGGGGTAGCTTCTCCCGGCAGGGTGCCGGAGCAACTTCTCCAGGCAGCCCCGATCTAGAAACGGCGGCGGCGGAACAGAGGCGAGATCGCGAAAAAGGAATCCGTATTAGGGGTTTCCAACCCGAGGGTAAATATAGGCGAAGGGGGCGTCGAGGGGACCCACGAGGTAGTCAGGAGGGTCCCTGGCGCGGCCCAGGGTGGGGCCGCGCCACCTGCCCTCCTGGCTGCCTGGTGGTGGCCCCCCTTCCCTCCTTTGGTGATTTCGGAAGCTTCTGTCGCGCTGATTTTTTATATATTTTTCCTAGAATTTTTGGAGCACTTTTAATGGCCGGAAAACCTGAAATACAAAAACAGTAGAAAACAGAAACTGGCAACTGGGTGCACTGAGTTAATAGGATAGTCCAAATAGGTTCAAAAGTGTATGAAAGTTCAAGAAAAACATGGCAAAGTCACACAAAACATGCATTGAGCAAGCATAAATTATAGATACGTTTGGGACGTATCAACATCCCCAAGCTTAATTCCTGCTCATCCTCAAGTAGGTAAATGATAACAAGCATAACTTCTGTGGTGACATGCCATACAACCATAAAAGGACTTTTAAGTAAAGCAATCAAAGCATGCAATTCAATTCAAGTCTTAACAAGCAAGAGTCTATATTAGCATTGACACAAGCAACAAAAGAACAAAAGGTGCAAGAGCTCTCGCTGTCCGTGACTCGAATGTCTCCAGATGGTGTTTGCGTGCAAGCAAGTGATAGGGAAATACGAGAGAGAAAATAAGGTTGTTGAGAACAACTATCTACTAAAGTTTCACACTTGGTCTCCTTTGGATTCTTATCTGGACTCGTCCCCAGACCACTAGCCAGGTACAAGTCAAACTGATCCACTCCCTTTCGATATTTTGAGCACTCATGCAATGGATGAGCATGAGCAAGAAAGTTGACACCTAAAAGGCGAAACAGGAAGAAGGTGGAGGAGGAAGACAAAAAAGGTGTGAAAGGCTCACATCAATGAGGACAATCATAGGCGAGAGAAGGCCATATGATAGATATGATGTGAGGAGTAGGGGTTGCCATACAACGGATGCACATGTTAGCTAAAATCTCTCCAAGGGAACTAGTGGGGTGCATATAACTTGCTTTCTCAAGAAGACCTAGAGCTCGTTTGAGGAGGCTTATCATTGGAATATAAAAGCCAAGTTCTATAGTGTGAAGGGTCCCCACATAGCTATATGCATGATGTTGATCTCTATGGAGTACAAGGGATAGGAGATGAAGTACTAGTGTGGATCTCTCAAAAGGAATAGTAGTATGCCCCCTTCTCTCTTTTTATTTTTTCTCTTTTTCTCTTTTTTTATTTTTTTAGTGGCCTCAATGGCTCTTTCTATTTAACTCTCATTTGTCCTCTTTGGGATCTTTTGATTTTGTCCTCTTTGGGATCTTTTCCTCACTTTAGGGGCAATACTCTATATTTTACAAGAATATAGGAGATCTTTCACACTTTACAAAGGTACTCACATAAAGAAAATGTAACTATCATGATGCAAATGTATGCTTCTGTCAGGATAGCAGGATATGCAATGATACTAGCGCATCATGTAGCAATGATTAGGGAAAGGCCCAACTAGCATGCGGCTCATTGATCAAGCAAGTAGCATGTATGACATGAAGATCAAGTCATGAGAAGGTGGATGTTGCATGGCAATGTATCTCGGAAAGGCTATGGAGATGCCTTGTAGGTAGGTATGGTGGTTGTTTTGAGGAAAGATATAAGGAGGCTTATGATGACAGAGCGTATCGTGCCAAGGGTTAGGATGCACCGGAGAAGTATGCGCCAACTCTCGAGGTGAGAAAGGCAAATGCACGGTACCGAAGAGGCTAGAAAAAGTATAGGTGGGTGGAAGTGTCAACTTTCGAATACTCACATTAGTCCGAAGAACTCATGCACTTATTATCGGTAACTCTCAATCTAATCAGGAGGTTCACAAAGAGACAGGTACCACAAGGAGGAGTGACGAGGATCAACCCCGGAAAATCCCATGGTCAGGGACCCTGGGTTAGTCATGAGAGGCGCAGGTTGGACGATAGCTCGTCGGCAAACAGGGAGGCTCGCTCCTGCTCGATATTATTGATTGGGGAGATGCGATTACAATGGAGGCCAAGGCTGGAGCACTCAAGGCTAGGGTTACATGTGAGATTCGATGTCTTTGGCGTCCCCCTCCTAGCCCTTATATACCGGGCTAGGTCTCGGGGAGTTCATCTACGTGTACAGGTAAACTTTCCTAACCCTAGCTTGCCCCGTACGGCAGGTCTTCGCACCTTCCTTGTGAGTCGAGGACTCCTACGTCGGTGCCAACTAGCGGGCCGAGGTCGTATCTTCATGGGCCTTCTGCCTTCATGGACACCAGGTAGGCTCATATGTAGGAGTCGTGGGGTTACCCCCTCGTTAGTAGCCCCCGAGTGCCTGGGGGACTCGAAGAGTCGCGCAGGGACTCGAGTACATTCATTTGTCGTTCATTGATATGCACGGTTCATCCGTGGGTCGCTGGCAGTCTGGTGGCCATGACAAAACCTGTTTCGAGGGATGTTTAAGCTGAAAGGGCCCAAGGAGTCGACGGATCGAGCCTTGGTGAATTGTACTAGGGCAAATACCACAGTAGCCCAATCAAACCCACGTCCCTCGACGTGAGATTGGAACACTGGTGTCGAGAAAAAGTTCGGCCGCTTCAGGTCTTACGGTGTTCATTTGCCGCCAGTAATGTGTGTAGCCTAAGGCGCGTCCGCCCGGCTTATCTATCATGCTCTGCGGATGGGAAAGGTTGGGAGTGAAATCGCTCTTCGGCAAGTCCCAGCCCGGCCGTACTTCGCAGCGGGGTCTTACCTACACGCTAATCTTGCGTGGCTTCTGGACACAGTGTATCGTGTTCCAGGAATGTGTGTTTTTGAGGCGCGGAGCCTTTAAGCATTGCACCCGCTTGGAACAAAACATCAAGCGAGCTGTTCACTTATTCACCCGAGGAGATTTGTTTCGAGTGCTCAGTCGCGGAGTTTTTGCGAGTAATCACTTGAATGCCGTTTTTCGGCTAATGAGGTGAGGGAGCACCTTAGACTCTTATCGCCGTATGGTCTTGGCGAGTGCTTGTTTGTCTTACGTCGGGTCGAGGGAGCACCCGAGACTCTCTTTGGTGCGAGTGTTCACTCGAGCACGTGGTTGGCCTTTAGGTGAGGGAGCACCCGAGACTCTTATGATGTATGCTCCCGATGGGAGTAAGATGCTTTTCTTACTTTGGAAAAGATCTAAAAGATAGAAAATCAGAGCCTTGGTGTCTGTTTGGTTTTTTCTTTGCTGTTTGTGAGAGGCAGCGATGCCTTTGTTTGATGGCTGTCAGGGATGCTCTGCCATTGAACCGTCTCATCTTCTGGACCGGTCATAATGATGGCTGTTGTGGCGTGCGGCAGGCGCCGTTTGGGTTTCCCATGTGCGCGTTGGAAACGTGCGTGAATTGACGCGTCTTGCGTATAGTGCGTCCCGTGGGAAAGCATCTTTTTCTTGGAGTTCGAGACGGCTGGGGCGTTTTGGTTTTTGAATTAATTGCTGATGTCGTCTTGGCTTCTCTGTGCTTCGAGGATTTTTGTTCTATAAATAGGCCTTTCTCTTCTAAGCGTCTATCCAACTCACTGCTTCACCTCTTTCTTCATCTCTCCTTCATCTCATGGTTCCTAGGCGAGGCGTTGGCCGTGGCCGTGGTCGCCGTGGTCGTGGTGGCCGCACACCACGCTCCTGCCGTGGTGGTCGTCATGGTACGGCACCAGTGCCTTCCTCTTCTCCCTTGGAGGAGGGGTTCTGGCGCTATGATTTTATTTTGCGCGTTCGTGGCCAAAGTGCCAATCGCATCCTTCTTCCTTTTGCTTTTTCTGCCATTGTCTCTGAACGTGGCTTGGATGGCCTGCTTCTGCACCTTCAGGGGAGCTGTCGATCTCCTTCTTATGTTGAGTTGGAGGTTGATAGCTCTCGCTTGATTTTTCTTGGTTGTGGTTGGGGTTTGTTTGCTCGACGGTTGAATTTGCGAGATGGTGATATGCTCAGCTGTCGCTTTGACGGTGAGAGCACTGTCATTGTCCGCGCATTCGATCCGAGTGGCAATAGCATGGATCCGCATGTGCAGGAGTCGAGCAGCGACAGCTCCATGAAGTCGAGGAGTCCTTCGCCTGCGTCTTCGACTGCTTCATCCTCCGGGGGTTCTTCTGGTGGTGGTGGCGAGCCGTCTTCAACTGCTTCCTCCTCTGCCTCTGAAGAAGACCTCGATGTCAAGCCACCGGTTAAACGAGTGCGGCAGGCGACCTTGTAGAACTGGAGGCGTCAGCGTCATCTTCGCCGGCAGCTTGGGTGGAGCTGGAGAAGAAGCTTGAGGAGAAGGAGAAGAAGCTGGTGGAGCAGCGTCTCCAATGACTCCTGCAAATAAGTCGAGCTTCACCTTTTGTTATGTCATTGGCATCATGAGCCTGCTGCTTCGACTCCTACTTTGTCTGTGATGATGCTCTTGTACTAGAAAAAATTACCCCTCATGGGCACACATGTAGAAGTCATAGTTCCTTGGGTGATGTCCTCTTGTAATAGGAGCTGCGTTCTATCCAAATGTAGTTGAGTCCTTTTGTACTGAAGATGATCCTTATGATCTAAACTGTGCTTTATCCTTTGCAATGGGGTTTATGTTTGAGCCTCTTTGCCACCTAAAAAACTGTGTTCAAGTCCTTGATTATTAGGAGTTGTCTTTGATTTCCTTTGAAACTGAGAGTTGTGTTTGAGTTTTTTGCGGCCGAGAACTGTCTTCGAGTCCGTCCGATACTTTGAGCTGTGGATTCTATCGGGTGCGCGACAGCGCTCCCGATGGGAGTAGACCCGGAGGTTGCGCTTTGAGTCGAAGGGTCAAGCGTAGGCTAGATTTTGTTTTCTTTGCTGTCTTTTATCGGGTGCGTGGCAGCGCTCCCGATGGGAGTAGCCCCCGAGTCTTTAGGCGATCGTTGGCGATCGGGTGAAGACTAAAAGAACTTGTGCTTCCTCCAAAGTCTTTTCAAAAGTGTTTGGATGCCATTGGAGTGTTGATGGTCGTCTCTCGGGTGGGGTTTGTACTCAAGGCTCCGAGTGCTTCATGAAGAATATCGCGAGTGCGATAGCAGTTGCTCGGGGGGGGGGGGGGGTTGCTCCTGAGCCCTCGAGTGCGTTGATTTAAGATCACGTGTGCGATAGCAGTTGCTCGGGAGGGGGAGTTTCCTCTTCAGCCCGCGAGTGCTTAAGATCGCGAGTGCGATAACAGTTGCTCGGGGGGAGTTTTCTCTTCAGCCCCCGAGTGCTTTGATTAAGATCGCGAGTGCGATAACAGTTGCTCGGGGGGGGAGTTTCCTCTTCAGCCCCCGAGTGCTTTGATTAAGATTTCGAGTGCGATAACAGTTGCTCGGGGGGAGTTTCCTCTTCAGCCCCCGAGTGCGTTGATTTAAGATCTCGTGTGCGATAGCAGTTGCTCGGGAGGGGGAGTTTCCTCTTCAGCCCCCGAGTGCTTAAGATCGCGAGTGCGATAACAGTTGCTCGGGGGGGGGGGGGGAGTTTTCTCTTCAGCCCCCGAGTCCTTTGATTAAGATCGCGAGTGCGATAACAGTTGCTCGGGGGGGAGTTTCCTCTTCAGCCCCCGAGTGCTTTGATTAAGATCGCGAGTGCGATAACAGTTGCTCGGGGGGGGGGGGAGTTTCCTCTTCAGCCCCCGAGTGCTTAAGATCGCGAGTGCGATAAGAGTTGCTCGGGGGGGGAGTTTCCTCTTCAGCCCCCGAGTGCTTTGAGATGGTAGTATTTGGGCAACACTTATTTTATTGATGTCAAGAGATTTACATGAGTTGCCAGTCATCTCCGACCGATAGGGGCTATGGATAGAACAGTCGCAAGTTTGCTACGTTCCATGGGTTGCCCACGTCCTCGTCTGTCTTTGGGTTCTTCAGTCTGTAGGCGCCGCCTCCTATGACTTCTGAGATTATGAATGGTCCTTCCCATTGGGGGGCAAGTTTGTGGACCTTCTCTTGTATTAGTCGTAGGACTAGGTCGCCTTTGTTGAAGGTTTTGGTGCGCAGTCGACTGCTTTGGTAGGTACGCAGTTTGTCTTGGTGCCCTTCTGATTTTGCCAGGGCTGTGTATCTTGCTTCGTCAGCCGTATCTTTGTCGTCTCGTAATGCTTCTTCTGCTTCTTCTTCCTCGTATCCGGTGACCCGGGGTGCTCTGAACTTGAGGTCATGTGGTAGAACTGCCTCTGCCCCGTATACCATGAAGAAGGGCGTGTATTGGGTCGCAGTGTTTGGCGTGGTTCGTAAGCTCCATAGGACCGCGGGGAGTTCTTCTACCCAGTTACCGGCGGCTTGTTCGAGTGGTGCGAGGAGCCGTTTCTTGATTCCTCCACAGACAAGGTCGTTTGCTTTTTCCACCTGGCCGTTGGACTGCGGGTGCGCGACTGATGCATAATTGATTTTGATGCCCAGTTCTTCACAGAAGTTCTAAAATTCTGCAGCCGTGAAGTTCGTGTCGTTGTCCTTGATGATGTTGTGTGGCACTCCGAATCTGAAGATGATCGAGTTGATGAAGTTGACAGCCGTGAGAGCTGTAGAGCTGGTGATGGGCACTTTGATGATTTCTTTTGTGGGCCCACCATGTCGAGTCCCCAGGTGGAGAACGGCCAGGATAGTGGTATGGTCTTGAGCTCTGATGCGGGAGCGTGTGGCCTGTTGGCGAATTTTTGACAGGAGACGCAACGTCGCACGATTTCCTCTGCGTTTTTCATGGCTGTGGGCCAGTAGAATCCTGCTCGGAATGCTTTGGACACGAGCACTCGACTGCTCGCGTGGTGCCCGCAGGTGTCTTCGTGGATTTATAGCAATGGGGCTTTGCCATCTTCTTCGTCAATGCACCTTTGGAGTATCTGGGTGATGCTGCGCTTGTATAGTTGTCTGTTGATCACAGTGAATGCCTTGGATCGTCGGCTGATGCGTCGTGCTTCGGCCACATCTTGTGGAAGCGTGCCTTCGATTAGGAATCGGATGAACGGTTTTGTCCAGACAGGTCCTTCGAATTCTGTCGTGGATGTGCTGTCGGGTGCGCTGGTGCTTGTTTCTTCTGATGGTGTCGCTGGTGCCACCTGTGTTATTTCTGGTGCGTCTTCGCCATCCACCACCGCTTCAGGTGTTGCTGCCTGCGCCTTGATGGATCTTCGGTTGATGCTTTCGGGAAAAACGCCAGGTGGGACAGGCGCCCGGTTCATTTCAGAACCGGGACCGATGCCACGCAACGGTCCCGGTTCGTCTGTATTGGGCAACGGTCCCGGTTCATGTGGGGCAACGGTCCCGGTTGTTTCCACAAACCGAGATCAATGCTCTGGCGACCAACACGTGGCGCACTGCGAGGCATTGGTCCCGGTGGTCGGAAAAAACCGGGACTGTTGCCCTGGCTATATAAGCCCCCAGCCAGGACTTTGCCATTTTGCCTCAAAAAATTTCAGGATTGTGTTGGGGTGGGGTGGGTGGTAGATTTTTTTTCCTTTGATTGCACACCAGGTGTTCGACGAAATGTCCGAGCCACACTTAGGTCCTCAGAACACCGTATCCTCGGCCGAGGTTAGCAACCTTATCTTCTCCATCTGTAACTGATACAAAAATACTGCACGTGTGCATATATAGTGGTCTTTTCACTATTCACGAAGTTATTTTAATGGTTAATTATATAACGCAGATCGAAGCACGGATGCGAAAGAAGTACAGCGATCGAAGCGGGTCTGAGTTTATTACAAACCTGCATACATTTCTCGATGTGGCTAATGAAAACAAAGTGGATAATTTTATGACTTGTCCCTGTATTGACTGTCGGAACGTGGCGGAGTACTCTTCCTCGAGAACACTTCAAGGCCACCTGCTTCGGAGAGGTTTCATTCCCGGATATTATTGTTGGTCCAAGCACGGAGAAAGAGGGGTTAGGCAGGAAGACAATGAAGAAGAGGAGGATGATGATAGCTATCCTATGTCCCCTAAAGAATTCGGTGACACTGCAATGGAAGACAATGAAGAAGACGGAGATCCTCGAGGTGACAATGAAGAAGAACAACGGGCATCGGATGAGACCGCTGATGGTCTTGGTCGGGTCATTTCTGATGCAAAGCGAGACTGTGAAACAGGAAAAGAGAAGGAGAAGTTGGAGACCATGCTAGAGGATCACAAAAGCCCTTGTACCCAAATTGCGAAGATGGCAGCACAAAGCTCGGTACCACACTGGAACTATTGAAATGGAAGGCAGATTTTGGTTGTTCTGACACCGGATTTGGGAAGTTACTGCAAATAATGAAGTCGAAGCTTCCACCTGATAACGAATTGCCCGCGACAACACACGAAGAAAAGAAGGTTATCTGCCCTCTAGGATTAGATGTGCAGAAGATACATGCATGCATTAATGATTGCATCCTGTACCGCGGTGAAAAGTACGAGAGTATTGATAAATGCCCGGTATGCACTGCGAGTCGGTACAAGATCAGACAAGATGACCCTGGTGATGTTGAGGGAGATGACCCTGCTAAGGTTATGTGGTATGCTCCTATAATACCCCGGTTGAAACGTCTGTTCAGAAACAAGGAGCATGCCAGGTTGCTGCGATGGCACAAAGAAGACCGTAAGAAAGACGGGAAGTTGAGACACCCCGCTGATGCGTCGCAGTGGAGAAAAATCGAGAGAGGCCACTCAGACTTTACAGATGAAGGAATAAACTTATGGTTTGGTCTAATTACAGATGGCATGAACCCTTTTGGAGAGCAGAGCTGCAGTCACAGCACCTGGCCTGTGACTCTATGTATCTACAACCTTCCTCCTTGGTTGTGCATGAAGCGGAAATTCATCATGATGCCAGTGCTCATCCAAGGACCGAGGCAACCCGGAAACGACATTAATGTGTACCTAAGGCCATTAGTCGATGAACTTTTGGAGCTGTGGGCCAAACCAGGTGTACACGTGTGGGATGAGGACAAACAGGAGGAATTTGACCTGCGAGCGTTGCTTTTCGTAACCATCAATGATTGGCCCGCTCTTAGTAACATTTCAGGACAGTCAAACAAGGGATACAATGCATGCACGCACTGTTTAGATAAGACTAAAGGTATATATTTGGATAAATGTAAGAAGGTTGTGTACCTGGGGTGTCGTCAATTTCTGCCACCCAATCATATCGTGAGAAAGAAAGGCAAGCATTTCAACGGTGAGGCAGATCACCGGAAAAATCCTAAGCTCCCTAAAGGTGCTGATGTATTTGGTATGGTGAATGACCTAGAAGTAATCTTTGGAAAGGGTCCTGGCAGTCAATCTGTTCCGAAAGACGCCGTTACCAGACACGCGGCCATGTGGAAGAAGAAATCTATATTTTGGGAGCTACCCTATTGGGTAGACCTAGAGGTCCGTTCTTCAATCGACGTGATGCACGTGACGAAGAATCTTTGCGTGAACCTGCTAGGGTTCCTGGGCGTGTATGGGAAGTCAAAAGATACACCAGAAGCACGGGAGGACCAGCAACGTATGAAAGACCCATACCACAGACATACTGATAAAGGGAGTCTAAGCAGCTACGCTCTTACCAAAGCAGAGAAGGAAATCTTTTTTGAATGCCTTAGAAGTATCAAGGTCCCGACAGGCTTCTCGTCAAATATAAAGGGAATAATAAATATGGCAGAGAAAAAATTCTAGAACCTCAAGTCTCATGATTACCACGTGATTATGACGCAGTTGCTTCCGGTTGCATTGCGGGGGCTTCTACCAGAAAATGTTCGAGTACCCATTGTGAAGCTATGTGCATTTCTCAATGCAATATCTCAGAAGGTAATCGATCATGCAAGTCTGGAAAGGCTACAGAAGGATGTGGTCCAATGTCTCGTCAGTTTTGAGTTGGTATTCCCCCCGTCCTTCTTCAATATTATGACGCATCTGCTGGTTCACCTGGTCGACGAGATTTCCATTCTAGGTCATGTATTTCTACACAATATGTTCCCCTTCGAGAGGTTCATGGAAGTTTTAAAGAAATATGTTCGTAACCGTGCAAGGCCAGAAGGAAGCATCTCCAAGGTCTATGGAACAGAGGAGGTCATTGAGTTCTGCATTGACTTTATTGCTGACCTTAAGCCGATTGGTGTTCCTGAATCGCGGTATGAGAGGAGACTGAGTGGAAAAGGAACGCTAGGAAAGAAAGCAAAGATATTTCAGGACGGGCCTTCTTTGACTCAAGCACACTACACAGTTCTACAAAGTTCTACCTTCGTCCAACCATATATCGAGGAACACAAGAATGTTCTACGCTCCAAGTTCCCGGGGGAGGATGACCAATGGATTCAAGTCAAACACATGGAGACTTTCGGCACTTGGTTGCAATTACGTCTCATGCATGACACCACTATTGGAAATCAACTCTACTTGCTGGCCGCGACACCGTCTGAGACTGTATTGACTTTCCAAGGGTACGAGATAAATGGGAATACATTTTACACGGTCGCCCAAGATAAGAAGAGCACCAACCAAAACAGTGGTGTCCGCTTTGATGCAACAAATGAGGATGGTACAAAGGACACATACTATGGTTACATAGATGAGATATGGGAACTTGACTATGGACCTACTTTTAAGGTTCCTTTGTTTCGGTGCAGTTGGGTCAACATGAATGGAGATGGGGTAAAGGTTGACCAGCTGTACGGAATGACAACAGTGGATCTCAAGAATCTTGGTCACACAGAGGACCCATTCGTCCTAGCCAAAGATGTGGCTCAGGTTTTCTATGTGAAGGACATGTCTTCTAGACCCAAAAAAAGGAAAAACAAGGATACGAATACATCAGACAATGAGCCCAGGCGTCACATAGTTCTTTCAGGAAAAAGAAACATCGTGGGAGTCGAGGACAAGACAGACATGTCCGAAGATTACGATAAGTTTCATGAAATTCCTCCCTTCACAGTGAAAACTGACCCAACTATCCCATTAAGCAATGAAGATGCTCCGTGGTTACGGCCCAAGAAGCGATCATAAGCAATGTAGGAAACAAGTGATGTGTAATAATGTATTGAACCTTTTATGTATTGAACCATTGGTGGTTTTTTTGTGATGTTTGCAATTAGTCAAGTTTGAACATGATGTGACACCACTGTTTCAGTTGTCCAGTTTGCACACATGAATGGCTTTGAATGTTTGAGCTAAATGAAGTCAGAAAGGTTTGAAATTAGTATGTGGCTTTGAATGTTGCATGTTTAATGCAAACAAAAGTCTTGAGTTAAAATAAGTTTGGAAAAATGAAATGCCTTTGAAACAGATGAGTTTTCGTCTGAAACCCTCTTACTTTGAAAGAGATGGTCCAGTTTGTACACGAAGTGCATCCATTTTTTGTCGTAATCCTCTCAACTTCTGCACACATGCTATGTGGATCAAATGATGATACCATGCCAAGTTTCAACCTTTTCTGAGTTCAGTTGTAGTGCTTTCCAATTACAGGGTCATTTAGCTCAAAATAAATCATTAAATGCATGAAAAATAGCAAATGAAGTCAGAAAGGTTTGAAATTTTAGTATGTGGCTTTGAATGGTGCATGTTGAATGCAAACAAAAGTCTTGAGTTGAAATAAGTTTAGAAAAATGAAATGCCTTTGAAACAGATGAGTTTTCGTCTGAAACCCTCTTACTTTGAAAGGGATGGTCCAGTTTGTACACGAAGTGCATCCAGTTTTTGTCGTAATCCTCTCAACTTTTGCGCACATGCTATGTGGATCAAATGATGATACCATGCCAAGTTTCAACCTTTTCTGAGTTCAGTTGTAGTGCTTTCCAATTACAGGGTCATTTAGCTCAAAATAAATCATTAAATGCATGAAAAATAGCAAATGAAGTCAGAAAGGTTTGAAATTTTAGTATGTGTCTTTGAATGGTGCATGTTGAATGAAAACAAAAGTCTTGAGTTGAAATAAGTTTAGAAAAATGAAATGCCTTTGAAACAGATGAGTTTTCGTCTGAAACCCTCTTACTTTGAAAGAGATGGTCCAGTTTGTACACGAAGTGCATCCAGTTTTTGTCGTAATCCTCTCAACTTTTGCACACATGCTATGTGGATCAAATGATGATACGATGCCAAGTTTCAACCTTTTATGAGTTCATTTGTAGTGCTTTCCAATTATAGGGTCATTTAGCTCAAAATAAATCATTAAATGCATGAAAAATAGCAAATGAAGTCACAAAGGTTTGAAATTTTAGTATGTGGCTTTGAATGTTGCATGTTGAATGCAAACAAAAGTCTTGAGTTAAAATAAGTTTGGAAAAATGAAATGCCTTTGAAACATATGAGTTTTTGTTTGAAACCCTCTTACTTTGAAAGAGATGGTCCAGTTTCTACACGAAGTGCATCCAGTTTTTGTCATAATCCTCTCAACTTCTGCACACATGCTATGTGGATCAAATGATGATACCATGCCAAGTTTCAACCTTTTCTGAGTTCAGTTGTAGTGCTTTCCAATTACAGGGTCATTTAGCTCAAAATAAATCATTAAATGCATGAAAAATAGCAAATGAAGTCAGAAAGGTTTGAAATTTTAGTATGTGGCTTTGAATGGTGCATGTTGAATGCAAACAAAAGTCTTGACTTGAAATAAGTTTAGAAAAATGAAATGCCTTTGAAACAGATGAGTTTTCGTGTGAAACCCTCTTACTTTGAAAGGGATGGTCCAGTTTGTACACGAAGTGCATCCAGTTTTTGTCGTAATCCTCTCAACTTTTGCGCACATGCTATGTGGATCAAATGATGATACCATGCCAAGTTTCAACCTTTTCTGAGTTCAGTTGTAGTGCTTTCCAATTACAGGGTCATTTAGCTCAAAATAAATCATTAAATGCATGAAAAATAGCAAATGAAGTCAGAAAGGTTTGAAATTTTAGTATGTGGCTTTGAATGGTGCATGTTGAATGCAAACAAAAGTCTTGAGTTCAAATAAGTTTAGAAAAATGAAATGCCTTTGAAACAGATGAGTTTTCGCTGAAACCCTCTTACTTTGAAAGGGATGGTCCAGTTTGTACACGAAGTGCATCCAGTTTTTGTCGTAATCCTCTCAACTTTTGCACACATGCGATGTGGATCAAATGATGATACCATGCCAAGTTTCAACCTTTTCTGAGTTCAGTTGTAGTGCTTTCCAATTACAAGGTCATTTAGCTCAAAATAAATCATTAAATGCATGAAAAATAGCAAATGAAGTCAGAAAGGGTTCAAATTTTAGTATGTGTCTTTGAATGTTGCATGTTGAATGCAAAAAAAGTCTTGAGTTGAAATAAGTTTAGAAAAATGAAATGCAATAAATATTTGAAAATGCATTTTTAATCGAAAATAGTAAAATTGTATAGTTAAAATAGTAAAACTGTATAGTTAAATAAATATTTTTCAAAACAAAAAATGGTTTTGGATTAGTTAATTAAATTGAAGCACTTTTGCTGTTAAAAGTTTTTTCAAATGCCAAACAAAAAATCTTTTTAAATTGATACACCTAACTAATTAAAAAAGAAAATAAATTTGAAAAGGGCGGGAAGATGAAAAGATTGCATAAAGAGGGCCATTGATCCCGGTTGGTAGCATCAACCTGGACCAAAGACTCAACGGTCCCGGTTGGTGCTACGACCCGGGACCGATGACCCTGGTGCGACGTGGCAGCACCACGTCCCTCCCCACCTAGGCCAACGATCCCGGGTCGTAGCACCAACCGGGACCGTTGAGTCTTTGGTCCCGGTTGGTGCTACCAACCGGGATCGATGGCCCTTACTATATACGCGGCCCTCTCTTCTTCCTCCCCCAACTCCACCAAATCTCGTCTCGACGCTGAAACACTAAGGAAAACGCGCGGAATCTCGTCGGACGCCGGCAGGCTGCCCGGCCGATTCGCCGCCGTTCGCCGCCGTTGAGCTCAGGGTGAGCTTCTCCGTCCCCTGCAAGGAATCAACCCCGGTGCACCGTAGCCGAAGACGGCATCTCCTTCCCCGCCGCGGATCTCGAGCCCCGCTGCCCCGATACGCTAAGCTCCGGCCTCCCCTAGCTCGTCCCAGCGGCACCAACGCACTCCTGGTGAGCGTGCGGTCCCCTCCAACTTGTTCCCTGTCCTCCTCAGGCCCCGTAGCACCGTGGCCTCGAGCGCCGGGCTCCGCTGTCCGCCATGGCCGACGGGCTGATGCGCCCTGTGCTCCTCTAGCTCGCTCGTTTGCCCCGGTAGAAACTGCATAGTATGGGCGTTCGATTCCGCCGTCCGCCGCTTCGTTTGGTCGCCGGAGTCGCCTGTTGAGGCCTCGCCGTCGCCTCTCCAGGGGCTCGCCGCCGGCGTGATTTGCTTAGCAGTGGGGCTAATCCCCACTGTTTTGCTAATGTGTAGCCCCTGGCTCACTGCCAAGTGGGGCCAGGCCACCCCCTAATTACTGGCTAAATAAAACTGAATAGAATAACCCCCTCACTATGACAGGTGGGCCCTGCCCATTAGATTAATTAAAAATGCCTAATTAAGCTGCTGTGTATATGACATGTGGGCCCTGCCCAGTTAACAGTAATTAAACTGATTTAATTAATTTAGTGTATCACTTACAGGTGGGCCAACCCCCTGGTTAATTGTTAACTTAATTTAATTTAATTAACTAGTCACTGACACCAGTGGGACCCACTAGTCAGTTAATTAAAAATGATTGTTAATTGAATTAATAAATAATAAAAGAATTTATTAATTGATTTAAATGAATTTAAAATTGAATAAAACTTGTAAATTTAATATCTTTTAATCCGTAACTCGGATTAAAATAATTTATATATCAAAATTGCTTAGAAAAATTCAAAGAATACGAATACGGTATCCGTTGGTCTACCACACCCCTCTAACATACCGAACATCGAACCGCCCCCCTCCGGACCGTAAGTCCGATGATTTGTCCGGTACTGCTACAGTACCCGGATGAATTTATTCCGAAGACGAAAGTTGTTCGGAATAGATCAACTAACCCGGATACACCACCCACACGTGTGTCGGATGTCCACGACACGTCCGACATCATCCCCCCCTTCGGACACCCTGTCCGGTAATCACCCGGAGCCGGTAATCCATCCCCGGATGAATTCCAGCTCCGAGCTTATTGTATCGTTTTACGTTTGGCAGCCGCTGCCGTACCTAAACCCTAAACCCTAAACCCTCCCTCCTCGGCGACGCAACACACATATCGACACCGCGCGCGCCCCATTCCTCCTCCTTCTTCCTTCCCATTCACGCGACGCAACACATATCGACACCGCGCGCGCCCCCCATATGCTTATTTTCATTTGATTATTTGCATTATAATAGCTTGCAATTCTTAATTTGCAGATACTATGGATCCAATATTTCATAGAGATGAAAATGAGGAAAACTTGCTTCACGATATGATCAACGACAATGAAGGTCAAGATGTCACCAGCCGGTTTCTGAACGATTCCGGCGAGGGAGACGAGTCTCTCCACCGAGAAGAAGCATCGGACGGGAGACAAGCCGGCTCCGGCTCCGCCTCCGGCCGAACCTTTAATCTCGAAAACACCGGCGAGGTTGATTAAAATGTTGTTAATTAAAATGCAGCTGTATATGTACATGCATATATTAACACTCTTTCTTCTTTTAGCCCTCCGGATCCGGATTCGGCCATTCCTCCGCAAGACCGAAACGAGGCCCAACCAAAAAGTTGGATGACAGTGTGAGGTATAGGATCGAAGAGGTCGGTCCAGACGGCGAACCGTTAGCTCCGGACGATGTCAAGAAAAAATTTGTGAAGGCATGCGGAACTCTCGTGAGGGACAACATCCTGATCACCATTCGAGAATGGATGCAGCCAAAGGACCCTACAATCTCGTTTGTGTGCGACACCATGAAAGACAGGCTTTGGAACATGCTCATGCATAATTTCCTCCCGCGGATGCCAGAGGTGGATAATCCAGCTCAGGAGGCAGCAGCTAGACTGGAGCTAGAGGCTAGAGTCAAGAAGTTTGCTCTCAGCAAGATGGCCGAGCAATTCAAGAATTGGAAGAAAAACTTGTACCTAAAATTTGTCAAGGTAGACAAGACTCCAGATTTCCAACACGGCTATGGTAAGATAAGAGAGCAGTGGAATGATTTTGTGGCGTACACGAAATCGGATTACGCGCAGCAAAGGTCTGAAATAAATCAGATGAATGCCGCTAAGAAGATTTACCACCATAAAATAGGGCCTGCTGGCTACGCCGGTTGCATGCCTAGGTGGGAGGCAATTGAGGCCAAGTATTTTGATGTCGGGATCACTCCAGAGCCTACAACATGGAACGAACGGACAAGAAACTGGTTTTACGGCCATGGGGGCACGTTGGACAAAGATGGGAAAGCAATATATAACCAGTCACACATAGATGACCCCCTGCTACCCATCGAAGATATTAGAGATGCAGTATGTGATATTGAAGCGGGACGGTTCATTCCTGATAGAGAGGACGACGAGCTCACACGCGCCCTAAAAAATAAAGAACACCCAGGACGAGCACGAGGCACGCCAGGCTCCAAGTGTTGGAAAGTTGCCTTCCCTTCGGAAAGCAAGAAATATCCAGATAAAAGCCATCAGAGGAGGAAGGAAAGGGAGGCAGCTGAGAAAGCGGCGGCTGAGAGAGAGAAAGCGGCGAATGAGGCTGAGAAAACGGCTACCAAAGAGCGGTTGCGTAATGTAGAAGAAGGCTTAAAGCGGGCGGAGGAGCTGATCGACAGACTTAGCCAGCAAATTGGCGGCCAACCTCAACAACTCTTGTTAGAAACTGCATACGATGTGTCGGGACCCGGGGTTAGCGTATGCAAGTCCAGTTAAGGCATAGTCATATGGAGAGCCGAGAACTGTACCCACTTGTCTAAGAAGACAAGGCCAAGCACAGAACGTTCTCGGAAAGCATCGTACGTGAGGGGCATCCCATCCAGGCCGGATGATCAACTGAGATGGGTCCTCATCGTCCGCACACAAGTCTAATGATATGGGTGGTGAACTCCCATATTCAAAGACAAGTCGCCTCAACCATACTATCGACTATCTCATAACTCTTACATATACTTACTCCAGCCCGATCACTTAGTCGGGGTCTAGGGCGGGCTCGATCATACCACAAAGTGTGCACAAGACGGAGTCTCGAACAATCGCATCGCGATGCCCCAAGCTGCGCACATCTAAGGGCCACTTGGTGTATGAAAGACCGCCAGCCAGAACAAAACTAAGGTCTCGAAAACCCATACAAAGACATGCATGTTATAAACATACACGCAGCACACATGCCTTGTATGAACAGCAGGTACCATTGTATTTCTCTACAAACTGTACAATTTTATTGATAACTCTTATAGAGTGCAAACAGAGATCACAAACGTGTGATCCAACATTACAACACAAACGGAAGCAAATTATGTCTGAGTACAGACAAGTTTAACAAATGGCTTAAGAAGCCTTATTTAAACACAAGCCCTCCACGAGGGAACCAGTCATCTGACTGGGACTAGACTAGTTGGTCTTCAGTCGTCCAGCTCGATGAAGAATCCACCTTCGGGGTCGGTGGTATCATCTAAAACATAGATTAAGCAAACGTGAGTACAAAATCGTACTCAGAAAGACTTACATAGGAGCTATACTACTCATGCACATGTATCAAGATAAAAGGAGGTGGGGTTCACTTGCAGAAGTGCCAGCTTTGACTTGGCTAATCCTGAACTACGAGTACCAAACTTTGAGGTAAGAAGCGTACACAAGTCCACTACTTTCTCCAACCAATTACACCACTATGGTGCCTTCCTCGACTTCCCACGAGAAAGCACGCCATAGCACTCACACTTATCTTGGTGTGTTTTAGAAGTATCCAGTTCAAGTTATCTAATAATCAAGCTAAGCTTTCCAAGCAGTCCATAACCGCGGACGCGGCTATTCGAATAGTTTTGTTAACCCTGCAGGGGTGTACCGCTACACACACATGATCATCATTTACCGCCTTTGATCTCGACACCATTCAAGGGGTGCCAGCGAGGATGCTCACCACAACTGTTACCTCATAGCCGATCTAGTCCGAGAAAGCCGCCTACTTGGGTTGGTTACCACTATCGTGAACCCGGCCGGTTTACCGAAGTGGACCCAAGTGATGTGTGCGTGGTGCATAAGCCGGTCTCGGATGAGCCGTTCTCTCACTTAGCATCCAGGCCACAAGCCTACCAGAACTCCGAACTATTGCGACATCTGGACATCGAAAGGGATGAGTTAGTAAGCTGAGAGGGGTCAGTGAGCCCAATGTGTGGTTGTACTCTTCATCTTGGATCACCACACAAGAACTCGGACTTAGGGCGGTGTTCAACGAGACAACCCACCGTGTACTCCTACACAGCCTCTCATCGTTCACCTTGTATTAGGGTCGATTCACCAACACTTTTCTACCAACATCAACATGATCACTACCATCCCGACTCACATCACAGTAACAACATGGTATCATACTAAGCATGCAATAAGCGATAAACATTTGCAGGGGCCACATGATATCAAACAACTCCTACATTTGCTAGGATTGTGGTTTGCTTACTACTGTGACAAAATGATAGGTCATGCAAAGGAATGGGTTCATCTATGCGGTAGAAACGTAGCATGGTGATCATCCTAAACAATGCATAAGCGAGACACGAGAGGGAAGTGGGATTTTATCGACATGATCAATGGGGGTTTGCTTGCCTTGCTGACGAGGTTCGGGTTTGGGGTCTTCAACGAAGGGGGCAACCTCTTGCTCCGGTTCCACCTCTACTCGACAAACAACAAGCAAAGTAGCAAAGTAAATACAATGCACAATCACATGATGGAAGGTTGAAACTTGATGTACATGCTTTCATGTGTGAAGCAATTCCATTTAAATGGAGTATATTGCAAATTGAATTGCAAATTCAAACTCCACATTTGAATTCAACTTAATCAAGTTGCATGTGACATTGTTTGATCATTTTGAATCATCTTCAAATGTGTATGATATGCCTCTGAAGTGTGGTTGTAATATAGCATAATTCCATGGTCCAAGTTGCCAAATCATTTGATTTGAATTTGAATTAATTTCAAATAAACCAAATGACATATGCTACTGGTCCCATTTTAAAATCCATTACAACATAGTTTAAAGTTGCATATTTGGAAAGATAATTTTCTCCTGATCATTTTTCATATATTATTTGTCCAATTTGGAGTTAATATGAATTTTCTATGAATTTCCAAAGTTTGGGGTATTTTCTGGAATTTCTGGAATTTCTTTAATTCTTTTTGATTTTCTGGAAATTCATTTAATAGATTTAATGCGCCAGGCTGACGTTAGGGGGGGGGCTGACATGTGGGTCCAGGGTGTCAGTGGCTGGGTTTAATTAACCGTCTGGTTAAACTAATCCAGTGGCTTAATTAAGCCACTGGGCCCACTGGTCAGTGACCCAGGGGTGGGTTAGGAGGTGGATTAGCGAGGAGGCTTTGGGCTAACCCGCCGGCGGCTAAACGCCGGCGACCTGCTCACGGCGGCGACTCGCCGGAATGGGCTAGAGGCTACGGGGAGGACACCAACGGGTGCAGCAACGTCGTCCGCGTCGTCTGGAAGCAACAGGGGGTCACGGGGAGCTCGGAATCGACGGCGGCGACGACTCCGGCGGCAACAGAACAGCGGCGAGTTCGCAGTTGTCGTTGTAGTGCACGGGTTGAGTTGATTCGGGGCGCGTTCGAGTGCTGGCACACGCAGGAGTCAAACGCGTGCACTGGAGCTTCATGACGGGCACTGGAGCGAGGAGGGCGACGACCATGGCGGCGAGGTGCTCGGGCCCCCATGGAGGATCCGGCTAGAGGAAGCAATCGAAGGGGAGAAAAGAGGGGTTTTGATCCCGAGCTCACCCTGAGTCTATCTGGAGCGGCGGCTTGCTCGGGGAGGCTCTGGTGCTGCCGGAATTCCAAGTCGATCCGCGGCGGCCGGCGACGAAGACGACGAAGCTAGCGAGCTCGTGGAAGCGTCTGGCTCCGATTCATTCTGCAGGTCGATGAAGACGACGACGAGGAAGACGATGGACAGGCTCCGGGGGCTTCTCGGCGTCGATGGCTACGCGGGGGATCGACGGTGCTCCGGCTGTTGGGAAACGTAGTAGAAAACAAAAAAATTCGGCCTACGAATCAAGAACCCAAGAACATCCAAGAAGATTGCATACAAGGTTTTCGGTCATGGCTCACCAACCGATGTAGCGGAAGTAGAGTTGGTGAAGACCGTCGGTGCAGATCCCCGCAGCTAGTAATTTCAATGACCTCCCAACCGCGAGGATATCGATCTCTCGAACCGTCCCGTGATCTAGTCCCACGGACAAATCCCACGAACAAGCTCCTCGAAGAAGGGTCGAAGGTACGAACCCTCCATTAGTATCCACACATCCCGTAGCAGCAATCCAGCAGCGCTCCGCCGTCCAGAGATGAACTCCATCGAGAAAACTAGAGGTAGAAAACCCTAACGGATTCCGATCTAGAACAGCGTCTAAACCGGGGTCTAATTGTGGAGCAACGGGGTTTAGAGGAGGGAGGGTGGCCCATAGGCCTTGGGGACAAGTTGTCTTTCTCTCCCTCTCCCCCTGGCTCACCTTATATAGGTGGCCAAGAGGCCTAGGGCGCAGCTCAAGGAGGATTGGGAGTCCAACTTGGACTCCCAAGCCTTCCAAACCTTCCCACACCTTCCCACCGGAAACCTGCCATAATGTGATTTGGTAATTCCACCTGGAGGAGGATTCCCCTTTCCTTGGTGCGCCCCCACCTCCTGGCCGGCCAGGGAAGCCTAGGTGGCTCGCCCCCCCCAAGGCCAGGGGCGCAGGGATGTGGGTGGTACTGCCCGGAACCTTCCGGAACCTTCCATGACCTTCTAGAAGCTTCCAGGACATTCCGGGACATACCGGGACCGTTTCGGGACATTCCGGACACTTCTGGAGCACTTCCAGGACCTTCCGAGACCGTTCTCGGACGTTCCGGAGCCATCCGGATAGTTTCCAAGACCATCCGAGTTACAGTTTATGCCACCCGATGACCGCGAAGGTTGTCGGGACGCCTAGCGATTATCCGGAAACTATTCCGGTTGATCCAGGACTTCCCCAGTACCATTCTCATATGATTCGGAACCACCTAGGACTACTCCAGAGTGATCCGGACATATCATTAAATACCCAGAACTAATTCTTGTGCCCTTATGAACAATTCCATAAATCTCCGAAACTACTTCCGGTACCCGTATGAACTATTCTGCTTTGCTTCCACTAAACCATCTACCATACTAGTATTCTAACAGACTACTGCTCGTTAAGTGTGTGACCCAATAGGTTCGGTATAATGCGGACATGACGCAGAACATCTTCCGGACATAGGTCAACAGCCTTTCGTCAATAGCCAATAATCAACAGCGGAGCCATGGACACCCATGTTGACTCCCGCACATACACGAAGAAACTTCGAGTGAACCATTATGTTTATTCATGTACCATTCCCTTTGCTTCGCGATATATGACAAAGTTAGAGGAGAGAAGTTTGGCACCCATGTGTAACAACTTATGAACACAAGCCACTCGTTATCCTCTTTGCTCGTTTGTCCCTTTTCTCGTTATCGTATTCCGGTATCCCCGTGACTGAATCACAATGCGTCTGGCCAGACTATAATGGATACCGTCATACCGAGTGGGCCCTAAGTGAATATCTTCTTCATCGTGAAGGAGCAAATCCCATTTTTGAACTATCACAGTCACTAGCCACACCATCTGACATACCCAGAACTTATTTTACTACTTCCCATTTACGGGAGGATTCATCTAAGAACCAAAGCATGTCTTCCTGTGTGAAGTAACTCGATACTCTCATGGTCTAAGGAATTACGTATATGATAACATTTCATGATATGACTTATAACGTTGTTACGATGTGATCTCTAAGTATATCATTCAATACTGGGGTCGGTTCAACATCATTGTTCTGCTAACAATATGTTCCCATTGCTACTGACATCCTTGTTACAAGAACAATGTCCATGATTAAGAAAACGTAATCATCAGTTAGCACATGAGCTGGTCTTAGAGGCTAAACCAGGAACTCTTGGTGTTTACATTTCCACACATGCAAGTGAGTTTTCTTCTGAATCTCATAGTCAGGGTCATTGCAATTATAGCACAGAAATATAAACATTAATTACGAACGTGGAAATATATATAATAACATTTTATTATTGCCTCTAGGGCATATTTCCAACAGTCTCCCACTTGCACTAGAGTCAATAATATTATCAGTGCTTGAGCATTTTACACCTATGGCATACCGGTGTAATACATGCTTCATTTGTGGTATAGACTTCATCATCGGATCTGATGTTTCAGACCCGTTTGTATCTTGCATATCTTCGCGTTTTCACGCTATCATAAAATTCACTAATTTTATCAGTTTAGCTTTGTATATGTTTGAATCATTTGGTAGGACCTTGGTTCCTTAGAATAAGTCATGAAATCATTCATCAATGTTCCATGAGCTTCAAGCATCTAGGAAACCATACCATGTTCATAAATGAACTGATGATTCAAAATACCCTCCCTTGTTACTTCTTTAAGCAACAATATACTCAGCCTCTGTTATAGAATTCGCCACAGTATCTAACTTTAACACAGTTCCTTCATACTGTGCCACCCTTATGTGTGAAACACATAATCCCAATTAAAATCGAAAATTGGTCGGAGTAAGTATGAAGACTGAATTGGTGTAACTGTTTACATCAAAATTCAGCTGGTGTAACTTGTTACAACGAGCTCTTCATTATCTCCATTTTACGAGAAACATATCTTATCTATCATAAGTTTAACTTTTCACTGTTTGTCCAATGATCATCATATTGATCACTTTGGTATCTTGCTCACAACCTTTTGGAGCGCCGGACATATCTGGTCGTTTTACATATTATGGTGTACATGATTAATCCAAACACATAGGTGAGTGAAAACCAATTCATGTGTTTTGCTTATCTGTGTTCATGAACACCGATTTCCGCAAACAACTTTTCACCATGACCTCGGCAAGAACATCCTTCTTGGCGTATTCATACTAAACTACTTTAGTATCATGTCAACATGTAATGTTGGCTTTAGCATGATCAGACACTTACTATCTACATAGATCATTGTGCTCAATACTAATGCTATATTAGCCCAAGTACTTCAGCTGAAAACTGTTTCCAATAAAGTCCTTATTCGTGTCAAGAAATTTATATCATTTCTAATCAACAATATGTCATCTACATAAGGTTTTAGAAATATTATTTAGCTCCCACTTACTTTCTTGAATATTCAAGCATCTTCGTTATTCCTGATGAAAACAAACTCTTTTGGCAATTTCATCACAACGAAAATTCCAACTCCATTATGCTAGCTTAAGTCCATCACTGGATATCCAAGGCTTGCATCTATTTTAGCATCCTTTGAATCGACAAAACATTCCGGTCGTATCACGTATACGTCCTTTTTTTATATTTCCGTGTAGGAACTTTGTTTTGACGTTCATTCTACCATATCCTATAAATGACATATGTAGTAATTGCTAGTATAACCCGAACTGACTAAAGCATTTCTACGGTCGACACTATTTCTCCGTAGTCAACTTTTGAACTTGCTAGAAAACAATTTTCCAACGAGTTGAGCTTTATGGATAAAACAATTTCATCTGAATCAATTATAGATCCATATATATTCTTCAGACTTTTAGTCCGTCGGAGGGTCTACCAAGTTCAAAACTTGACTTACTTCCATGGATACTATCTCGGATTATTTGGCATTTAGCCAAATCCCGGAGTCAGGGCCCATCAACGCTTCTTTGTATATCACAGGTTTATCATTGTCGAACAACAATATCTCGTTTTACATATCATGAATGTTTGTACGATTTTTGTCTAACCTGTGTGGTTCAGCTGCGCACTTCTCTGAAGATTCAACAATCTTTGACAAGTTGCACTGTCCTCCCACTCACTCTTTTGTAAGAAACTATTTTTCTTCAAAACACATTGTTCTTAACAGCAAACAGTTTTGCCTTTTGTGTAGTGATAGAGGAATACCAAAACTTTTGGCATAACCTTAACAAAGTAGCACTTATCTGATTTGGGGTTTTGAGTATGTCAAACATATGCATCACATACCCAAATTTTAAGAAAAGACAACATGGTTTTAACAGTCCATACTACATCTAATATGGTGTCATTTCAACAGATTTGATGGTGCTCTTTTCAGTGTAAAAGCTGTAGTCACTAACGCATAACTTTAATAAGTATAATGGCAAATTGATAAACGTCATATTTGATCTTACCGTGTCATACATGGCTTGATTACATCTCTCGAACACTTTACTCATAGTGGTGTTCCGGGAGACGCAAGTTATGACACTTCTTCACAACTCATAAGACGTTCGCTAAACTTGTAACTCAAATATTACTTTCTACAATCTAATTTGCAGAAGCTTTATTTTCTTGTTACAATGAATTTCTATTTCACTCTAAAATTCCTTAAACATTTCAAAGATTTCAGAAGTATGTCTCTATTGAACAGATATCCACATATCTACTTCAACTCATGAGTGAAGATAGGGAATCCACTGCACACAACTACACTTATTGGACTACACACATCATCATGTATGATTACCAATGGTTTAGTTGCCCGTTCATGTATGGCCTATCAACGGTGTTTTAGTCACATTACTTCGAGACAAAGATCGCAAGCGTCAAGTGATTCATAATCATATGACTCGAAAGTCCATCACTTATGGAAATTCTTCATGCATGTTATGTCACTTGTGATAAACGACAGTGCCACATCTATGTGGTATTTCTGTCAGTCTTGCGACGTTTAGCGTCAGTGTTATGGATGTTTACTATTATTATCAAGATTCATAACATACAACCTATTAATAATGGAAGTATGGCATTTACGTTATTCATAGCTTTGAACAACTCTCTTGCAACAAACATGATTCAAAATGGTGTTTTGCAACAAGGCTAAAGTGTAGTAACAATTTACTCATCTCTAAAATGAATTATGAAGATAATCATAGAGTCAACACACGGTATAGTAAACCTTTTACCGTGTTCCCGAGCGTGTCAAAACTCATCATTAGCTAGTCATAAAGGCCATAGTATTTCTTGCATCGAGTTGCAACAATATGCAATCGATGTGATATTTCGGTGATCAACAGTTTAATCACAATATACAGAATCCACAATTAACTGCTTAATCATGATTCCCAAGAATTACATCTCTTGACCAACAATGAATTCATCTATAACTCCGTATGACTTTCATTTCTGAGCTGGTTATTCCAGTCTTCTTTCGTTTTGCCTTTATACGTATCATAGTTCTATTTCCAATGTCACTCCTACTCACAAAAGATCACACATGATTAAGGATGGCACAGGCCATGGAATTTCCGGCGTGTAAGTCTTACTAACATCCTTTGGACTTCCTTTCCCTTAATTCTTATCATCATATGATCGGTGTTCTTCTGGATCCCACACTTATTAGTTTTGTTAAGAGAACAGTGAATATTTTCACTAATGCTTACAATCATACATTGTACTAGATATCTTATATCCAACATTAACTGTCTTACCACTGAAAACAATTTTTCCAGTTCCATGAATATAACATAACTATCCCAAACTTTTCGAAGTTCGGGTTTCATGGTGGTGAAGACAATGCACTTAGCTGTGGTGGAATTCTAGCATTTTGGATTATGGACGTAAGTCACATCATCCATAGCATCAGCGGGGGAGCATAAAAAATTTGCGATAGGACATGGTACTTCTCGGCACTATTGAGGATATTCCTCACAATACGGTACCAATCGTAAAGTTTTTACCAGATAATACAGTTAATCAAAATCAATTGGGAAGGTGGTAACGCGAGCCATTATTCTACAACGATAATGCAAATACTAAGACTTTGTTCATAATTAAGTTGCACTTGTGATTAATCAATTTAATTATTAAGTGCGCTCCCACTCAGATCAATATCTCTCGTAATTGATGCTGGAGTGATTCAAGATCCGACCCAATCGTCCGCCATTGATGTGACATCACTGATGACTTAGACTGGACCGGTAGGCCAACTTGCCAATCACGCCAAAAGTGATTCTTGTTCATATTTCGATGGGCGTGTTCCGGTAGCAAACTTTTATCCAAACCGTCAAGACAACCAAGTGTAATGTGCTGTGTGTTCTTTTAACACACCCACCTTTTATGCGTCACACCGTGTGCACCCATGTGACATGACCTGCTCCGATGTGAAACATAGTATAGACGGTGCTACAGTTGGAAGAACACTATCAACTTGATATTGTTTTGCGAGAGATCACCCTAATAAAACACGACTACCGCGCATCAAACAAGGGTGCATCAAAGGGATAAACATCACAGGAAGTTCATAAAATTATGTGATATAGTAGAGCCCTTTGCTTCGTGAAGTCTTCATTGTCTTCACGTCTTCGTGGTTGAAGTCACCGTGTCCACCAACTTTGTCCTTGGCGCCGGGAACATCACCACGGCTTCCGGCATGTGCGTCGGGGTCCACCTCCGCATTGTAGATCATCACCTTGCATCTATCTATTGCTTTGCCTCGAGCTAATAAACAGTTCTGGCACGCAGGCCATAATTAAGTGACAATCATATGACTCCAGTCATCATGCCGTACCACAACACGCAGGTCGCGAATAAATATTACATAACATATAGCATCTCATACAAACACATTGCAAATCTTGAAGGCTATACCACATCACATGCATACTCTGCAAAAACAAGTTAGATCGCTATCTACACGGGTTGTTGCAAATTTTATCGTGGTTGATTAGCAGGTTACATGCAAACGTTGTTCCCTATACAAACCAAACACGATACTTCAATGTTGCTAGTTTAACGTTCGGGGTGCGTGTAGCAACTAATGCCACAAGCCAAACTTCGTTCAACGCGTGACCCCCGTGTGGATTTGAGTTCATAAAATCCACAAGCCCCTCCATGTTAAATCTTCTATGGCGAGATTAAGATGAGATCCAAGGAGTTTGATGTAGACCATGATCAAGGCAACCAGCATACTGAAAGAAGCATAGAGGGATCGATGGAAAACTCAATCCTTGTAGCAAAACCTCAACTTGCCATTAAGCATAGAAAAAATTACATGACAGGGAAGCAACAAGAAAATCAATGCCTCATATCACACATATGATCTAGACCTAAACATGCATCTAATCAAGGATCGCTCATGATACCACTGTTGGGAAACGTAGTAGAAAACAAAAAATTTCGGCCTACGAATCAAGAACCCAAGATCATCCAAGAAGATTGCATACAAGGTTTTAGGTCATGGCTCACCAACCGATGTAGCAGAAGTAGAGTTGGCGAAGACCGTCGATGCAGATCCCCGCAGCTAGGAATTTAAATGACCTCCCAACCGCGAGGATATCGATCCCTCGAACCGTCCCGTGATCTAGTCCCACGGACAAATCCCACGAACAAGCTCCTCGAAGAAGGGTCGAAGGTACGACCCCTCCATTAGTATCCACACATCCCGTAGAAGCAATCCAGCAGCGCTCCGCCGTCCAGAGATGAACGCCACCGAGAAAACTAGAGGGAGAAAACCCTAACGGATTCCGATCTAGAACAACATCTAAACCGGGGTCTAATTGTGGAGCAACAGGGTTTAGAGGAGGGAGGGTGGCGCACAGGCCTTGGGGACAAGTTGTCTTTCTCTCCCTCTCCCCCTGGCTCACCTTATATAGGTGGCCAAGAGGCCTAGGGCGCAGCTCAAGGAGGATTTGGAGTCCAACTTGGACTCCCAAGCCTTCCAAACCTTCCCACACCTTCCCACCGGAAACCTGCCATAATGTGATTTGGTAATTCCACCTGGAGGAGGATTCCCCTTTCCTTGGTGCGCCCCCACCTCCTGGCCGGCCAGGGCAGCCTAGGTGGCTTGCCCCCCAAGGCCAGGGGCGCAGGGATGTGGGTGGTACTGCCCGGAACCTTCCGGAACCTTCCGGAACCTTCCATGACCTTCTAGAAGCTTCCAGGACCTTCCGGGACATACCGGGACCGTTTCGGGACATTCCGGACACTTCTGGAGCACTTCCAGGACCTTCCGAGACCGTTCTCGGACGTTCCGGAGCCATCCGGATAGTTTCCAAGACCATCCGAGTTACAGTTTATGCCACCCGATGACCGCGAAGGTTGTCGGGACACCTAGCGATTATCCGGAAACTATTCCGGTTGATCCAGGACTTCCCCAGTATCATTCTCATATGATTCGGAACCACCTAGGACTACTCCAGAGTGATCCGGACATATCCTTAAATACCCAGAACTAATTCTGGTGCCCTTATGACCAATTCCATAAATCTCCGAAACTACTTCCGGTACCCGTATGAACTATTCTGCTTTGCTTCCACTAAACCTTCTACCATACTAGTATTCTAACAGACTACTGCTCGTTAAGTGTGTGACCCAATAGGTTCGGTATAATGCGGACATGACGCAGAACATCTTCCGGACATAGGTCAACAGCCTTTCGTCAATAGCCAATAATCAACAGCGGAGCCATGGACACCCATGTTGACTCCCGCACATACACGAAGAAACTTCGAGTGAACCATTATGTTTATTCATGTACCATTTCCTTTGCTTCGCGATATATGACAAAGTTAGAGGAGAGAAGTTTGGCACCCATGTGTAACAACTTATGAACACAAGCCACTCGTTATCCTCTTTGCTCGTTTGTCCCTTTTCTCGTTATCGTATTCCGGTATCCCGGTGACTGAATCACAATGCGTCTGGCCAGACTATAATGGATACCGTCATACCGAGTGGGCCCGAAGTGAATATCTTCTTCATCGTGAAGGAGCAAATCCCATTTTTGAACTATCACAGTCACTAGCCACACCATCTGACATACCCAGAACTTATTTTACTACTTCCCATTTACGGGAGGATTCATCTAAGAACCAAAGCATGTCTTCCTGTGTGAAGTAACTCGATACTCTCATGGTCTAAGGAATTACGTATATGATAACATTTCATGATATGACTTATAACGTTGTTACGATGTGATCTCTAAGTATATCATTCAATACTGGGGTCGGTTCAACATCATTGTTCTGCTAACAATATGTTCCCATTGCTACTGACATCCTTGTTACAAGAACAATGTCCATGATTAAGAAAACGTAATCATCAGTTAGCACATGAGCTGGTCTTAGAGGCTAAACCAGGAACTCTTGGTGTTTACATTTCCACACATGCAAGTGAGTTTTCTTCTGAATCTCATAGTCAGGGTCATTGCAATTATAGCACAGAAATATAAACATTAATTACGAACGTGGAAATATATATAATAACATTTTATTATTGCCTCTAGGGCATATTTCCAACAGTCTCCCACTTGCACTAGAGTCAATAATATTATCAGTGCTTGAGCATTTTACACCTATGGCATACCGGTGTAATACATGCTTCATTTGTGGTATAGACTTCATCATCGGATCTGATGTTTCAGGCCCGTTTGTATCTTGCATATCTTCGCGTTTTCACGCTATCATAAAATTCACTAATTTTATCAGTTTAGCTTTGTATATGTTTGAATCATTTGGTAGGATCTTGGTTCCTTAGAATAAGTCATGAAATCATTCATCAATGTTCCATGAGCTTCAAGCATCTAGGAAACCATACCATGTTCATAAATGAACTGATGATTCAAAATACCCTCCCTTGTTACTTCTTTAAGCAACAATATACTCAGCCTCTGTTATAGAATTCGCCACAGTATCTAAATTTAACACAGTTCCTTCATACTGTGCCACCCTTATGTGTGAAACACATAATCCCAATTAAAATCGAAAATTGGTCGGAGTAAGTATGAAGACTGAATTGGTGTAACTGTTTACATCAAAATTCAACTGGTGTAACTTGTTACAACGAGCTCTTCATTATCTCCATTTTACGAGAAACATATCTTATCTATCATAAGTTTAACTTTTCATTGTTTGTCCAATGATCATCATATTGATCACTTTGGTATCTTGCTCACAACCTTTTGGAACGCCGGACATATCTGGTCGTTTTACATATGATGGTGTACATGATTAATCCAAACACATAGGTGAGTGAAAACCAATTCATGTGTTTTGCTTATCTGTGTTCATGAACACCGATTTCCGCAAACAACTTTTCACCATGACCTCGGCAAGAACATCCTTCTTGGCACATTACCTAACAGAGGGTTCTGACAACTCGCCCCCACTCAAAAGAATCTCGTCCCGAGATTCAGAAGTCTGCGGGAGGAAGGTGGGGTACTCGGCAGTGAGACGGTCTTCTCTTTCCCACGTAGCTTCTCTTTCAGAGTGGTGTGACCATTGCACTTTCAGAAACCTAATATTCTGACGACGAGTGACACGCTCTGCGGAATCAAGAATACGAACGGGGTATTCTCGATAAGAAAGGTCATCTTGGAGATCAAGCGTTTCATGGTCGACTTCGCGGATGGGGTCCTTGAAGCAACGCCTGAGTTGGGACACATGGAATACATCATGTACTCGGGAGAGGTGCGGAGGTAGTTCAAGTTGGTAGGCAACTTCTCCACGTTTAGCAATAATGCGGAAAGGTCCGATGTAACGTGGGGCCAACTTGCCTTTGATACCGAAACGTTGGGTTCCCTTCAGAGGAGTAACCCGAAGGTAAGCCTTCTCATCCAGATTGTAGCTCTCTTGCCTATGATGACGATCATAGTAGCTTTTCTGACGAGACTGGGCTGCTTTCAATTGATCACGAACAATGCGAACTTGCTCTTCTGCTTCCTTGATCATATCTGGTCCAAAGAATTGTCTTTCACCGGTCTCTGACCAGTTTAGTGGTGTTCGACATCGTCGTCCATAAAGGAGTTCAAAAGGAGCCATGTTCAGACTAGATTGAAAACTATTGTTATAAGCAAATTCGGCGAATGGAAGAGACTTCTCCCAATTCTTTCCGAATGAGATAACACAAGCTCTGAGCATGTCTTCAATAATTTGGTTAACCCTTTCGACTTGACCGCTAGACTGAGGATGGAAAGCTGTACTAAAGGAGAGATGAGTTCCCATAGCATTCTGAAAGCTTCCCCAAAATCTAGAGGTGAAAAGGCTACCGCGATCAGAATTGATTTCCAAAGGAACACCGTGAAGGGATACAATTCTAGAGATGTACAAGTCCGCTAACTGGTTAGAAGTTATGGACTCGCGAACCGGAATGAAGTGAGCAACTTTGGAAAGCCTATCTATGACAACGAAGATGGCATTGTTTCCTTTCTGGGTTCTTGGAAAGCCGGTGATGAAGTCCATACCGACTTTGTCCCATTTCCACTCGGGAATAGACAAAGGTTGAAGTGTACCAGCAGGTCTTTGATGTTCTGCCTTAATGCGACGACAAACATCACATTCGGCAACAAATTGAGCAATGTCTCTCTTCATCCTAGTCCACCAAAATCTCTGGCGTAGATCTCGGTACATTTTTGTGCTACCGGGATGAATTGAGAGGGGTGTGTCATGGGCTTCCTTGAGGATGAGTTGCCTTAGTTCCCTATTCTTAGGTACTACCAAACGATTTTCAAAGAATACCGTTCCCTTGATATCTGTGGAGAAACATTTAGCAACTCCGCTAGCAATGTTCTCCTTGATCCGGCGAACACCTCGTGCACGCCTTTGGGCAACTATGATTTGATCCTCAAGAGTTGGTTTCCCCACCAAGGTAGAAAGATAGCCATGAGGAACAATTTCAAGGTTGAGCTTGCGAAAGTCCTCATGAAGAAGTGGTTGATACTGTTGTAACATGAGGTTGTTACAATACGACTTACGACTTAGTGCATCAGCCATGACATTGGCTTTTCCTGGGGTGTAAGAAATTACTACGTCGTAATATTTTATCAACTCAATCCAGCGTATTTGCCTGAGATTAAGATCTGGCTGGGTGAAAATATATTTGAGGCTTTGGTGGTCGGAATAAATCTCACAACGATTACCAAGGAGGTAATGTCGCCAAGTTGTTAGGGCATGAACTACGGCAGCGAGTTCAAGGTCATGGGTAGGATAGTTCTCTTCATGTGGCCGCAACTGGCGTGAAGCATAAGCTACCACATGTCGATCTTGCAGAAGTATGCATCCTAACCCTTGCCGTGATGCATCACAATAGATTTCGAAATCCTTTTTGGTGTCTGGAGGTGCAAGTACAGGTGCAGAAGTCAATCTTCTTTTTAGCTCTTGAAAGCTTTCCTCGCACTTGGGAGTCCATAGGAATTTCTTATCTTTCTTGAGGAGTTCAGTTAGAGGCTTTGCAACTTTAGAAAAGTTCTCGACGAAGCGAGGGCAATAGCTGGCTAGGCCAAGAAAACTCCTAACTTGCTTAACCGATTCAGGTGGAGTCCAGTCAAGGACGGCCTGAACTCTCTCGGGATTCACAGCAATGCCTTTTGCAGAAATCACGTGGCCTAAGTAGGTCACTTCTGGTAGCCAGAATTCACACTTGGAGAATTTAGCATACAGGCGATGCTCTCTAAGTTTCATCAATACCAGCCTTAGGTGTTCGGCATGTTCTTATTCGTTCTTCGAGTATATAAGGATGTCATCGAGGTAAACCACGACGAACTGGTCCAAATACTCCATGAAGATCGAGTTCATCATGCGTGAGAAAGTGGCGGGGGCATTGGTTAAACCAAAGGACATGATGGTGTACTCGTAAAGACCATAACGAGTAGTAAAAGCCGTTTTGGGAATGTCCTCGTTTCGGATTTTGATTTGATGATAACCTAATCTCAAATCCATCTTGGAGAAGACAGAGGATCCTGCAAGTTGATCATAAAGATCATTGATCCTGGGCAATGGGTACTTGTTCTTTATCGTCGCTAAATTTAGCGGGCGATAGTCTATGCACATCCTTTCTGTTCCATCTTTCTTCATTACAAACAGAACGGGGCAACCCCATGGCGATGAGCTAGGGAGGATGAAGCCTTTCTCCAACAAAGCTTCCAGTTGGGTTTTAAGCTCAGCTAACTCACGTGGGGCCATTTTGTATGGGCGTCTAGAAATTGGTGCGGTTCCTGGGGCAAGATCCACTATAAACTCTACACATCTGTCGGGTGGCATGCCCGGCAGCTCTTCAGGAAAGACATCCGGAAAGTCACGAACCACCGGAATATCTTCAAGTTCAGGAAGGGGAAGTACATTCAAGGAATGCACTTGGGTTCTTGTTCTGGGTGAGGTATAGTTGACTGTTTTGCCTGAAGGGTGGGTGAGTTTCACGGATTTGCCTTTGCAATCCAGGTAGGCATTCTGTCTTGATAGACAATCCATGCCAAGGATGACATCAATATCTGAAGACTTGAGGGCTATGAGTGAAGCAAGGAATACTAAACCCTCAATTGCAATCTGATTACCATGGATTACTCTATTAGTTTGCCATCTTGACCCTGGAGTTTGAATAATCATCGGGGTGGACAATTCAACAAAAGATAACTCATGACGAAGTGCATAACTTTCCGACATGAATGAATGACATGCTCCTGGGTCGAAAAGAACGGAAGTAGGAACATAATTGACTGGGAGCGTACCAAGAATGACGTCAGTGGTGTCGTCAGTCTCTTCGGCGGCGATCTGGTTCACACGTCCACGAGTGGCGGGAGGAGTGGGTTTGGCGGTGTAGACCTTCTGGGGTGGATTGCCACGACCATTGTTGTTGTTGCCTCCGGCACGAGGTGGAGCATTCTGATGCTGGATCTGGTTCTGGGGACACTCACGAGAATAGTGGCCTGCCTGACCACACTTGTAACAGGCTCCGAAAACAGTGCGTGGAGCTGGGTTGAACTGGGTTGGTGGACGAGGCGCCACATAGGATGGCCTCGGTGGGTTGTTCTGGCGGAACATACTGTTTGGGATCCAGATCTTGCGCTTCTGGGAGCCAGAACTGGATGAACTGTCATCTCTAGGGTGTTTGCGAAAGTCGTTGGGGGTGTTCATGTCCTCTACCTTGATGGCCTTGTTGACAAGGACCTGGAATGAGGCAAAGTCATGTAGGTTGAGATCACGACGGAGTCCAGTGTTGAGGCCACGACGGAACCTCTCTTGTTTCTTGGAGTCGGTGGAGACTTCTTCAGTTGCATAACGAGCAAGTCGCTTGAACTCACGACTAAACCCGTCAACGGTCCTTCTGCCTTGAGTGAGGTTGCAGAACTCCTCACGCTTGCGGTCCATGAGACCCTTGGGAATGTGGTGCTCGCGGAAGGACGTGCAGAATTCCTACCAAGATGCAGGTGGTCCAACGGGACGCATATTCAGAAAGTTCTCCCACCAAGAGCTAGCTGCACCTTCGAGGTGATAGGTGGCATAGCTGACCTTGTCACCATTTGCAACACGGCCTGCTTGGAGCTTCCTTTCAATGCTGCGAAGCCAGTCATCAGCGTCAAGGGGCTCGGTGGAGTAACTGAAAACTGGGGGATGAAGTCGGATGAAGTCGTTCAGGGACACCAGCTCATTGCGCTGCTGAGTGGTGTTGCGAGCAATGACTTCCAACAGATGGTGAGAGTCTCGGAGGTTCCTCTCGACCTCCATCAGAACCTGAGCCATCGTGGGTGGGGGTGGAAGGTTGCCTTCCTCCTGGTCATTCCCACGACCTTGGTTACGACCAACCTGGCCACGGGTTCCTTGAGACATCCTGAGGTGAAAAACCAAAGTCAAACAGAGTTGATTGGGAGAGTCTAAAGAAGGTATTGAAGTACTGGAAGGATTACAGAGCAAAGGAAGTAATCATCTTGACAACATGGTGATAAAAGCATACAAGCCATATATTCACAAGCTGTCATACAAACCATACATCGTTTTAGTACAAGCACCAAGCTAATACAAACGTGATGAAGATGATACATCCTTCAGAGGCACTCTGACTTCCTATACATTATTTATCTAAGCCTCTGGAACTTAGACCCTTGCGTACAATACACTAAGATACTACTACATCAACACTAAGTAAGACCACAGGCGGTCTCACTCATCTCCATCTCCATAGTAGTCCTCGTAAAAGTTATCCGCGTATCCCGGTAGTTGGAGGTGACCATCGGAAAACACGGAGGCCTGTGGACCCTGATATCCATTTGGGCAAGGATGGGGCCTAGGTCCAGCGTAGGGTGGAAGCAAAGGACCACGGGGTGGAAAAATGCCTCCAATCTCGGGCCAAGCAACTCGAGAAGGCATCTGAGTCCTCACTGGGTAGATAGCATCATGCTCAACTGATCCCACGCTCACAAAGGGTGCCAAAAGGGTCAGTGCTCGATACAGACGAACACGGGTGGCGTGGAGCTCGAAACGGAGAGCGCGTGCATCACGATCTCTGTCACTAGCAAACCTAGCAGTCACCTGAAGTGCGGGATCCTCTGCAGAGTGATCTGAGTAGAGTCCGGTGTAATATCCCTCTTCTCCTGGAAGTGCAGCAGGGATATAGCGGAAAGAAGTCTCTCTCAGCATAGTGTGCTCCTCTCTCAGCAGTGTCATACATGAGTATGCAGCATTCTGCACAGCCATGTTCTCGGTAATGCCAATGCCATGTCCAAAGTGGATAGGCTGGGTGACTCCAACGTGGTGCGGGTAGATCCGGACAATGCAGTGGAACTGCGTCTGGTTGAAGTCGTGAAACTGCTCTTCAATGGTGTACTCAGGGTACCACCGATATCCCACATAGGACATCATCTCGATCAATGTGGCGGGATGGCCACGCACACCGAGGCACCTGGTCAAACGAACAATCTGCCGAGGGGGAAGATCTGCCATCTAAAACAGAAAGGAGTTTGCAAATGCATCAGATTATGAGATAAACCTGGAATGACTCGGACAGCATAACGGCTGTAATTGCAAGAAAAAGACAATTTCTTACAACATGGAAACATCACTTACATATGATGTAATAAAACAGGGAGCATAACCACTCTAACAAACCGATCACAACTTTCCTACGGCTACAAGGAAGCAAACAACGAGATGTTCTAATCAGACAGAGGAGAGCCTAGTCCTATCTTCCCGTAGAATAAGATGAGGGTGACTCAGAACTCAGAACGAAGGGGTAAGGAGAAAAAAGAAGCCTTACGTTGTTCCCTTATATACCCAGAGTAACTATATAACTATAGCAAGCTAGACTCAACTTCGGCCAAGGCTAATAGTCCTATAGTCAGTCCTGCTCTGATACCAAGTCTGTCGGGACCTGGGGTTAGCGTATGCAAGTCCAGTTAAGGCATAGTCATATGGAGAGCCGAGAACCGTACCCACTTGTCTAAGCAGACAAGGCCAAGCGCAGAACGTTCTCGGAAAGCATCGTACGTGAGGGGCATCCCATCCAGGCCGGATGATCAACTGAGATGGGTCCTCATCGTCCGCACACAAGTCTAATGATATGGGTGGTGAACTCCCATATTCAAAGACAAGTCGCCTCAACCATACTATCGACTATCTCATAACTCTTACATATACTTACTCCAGCCCGATCACTTAGTCAGGGTCTAGGGCGGGCTCGATCATACCACAAAGTGTGCACGAGACGGAGTCTCGAACAATCGCATCGCGATGCCCCAAGCTGCGCACATCTAAGGGCCACTTGGTGTATGAAAGACCACCAGCCAGAACACAACTAAGGTCTCGAAAACCCATACAAAGACATGCATGTTATAAACATACACGCAGCACACATGCCTTGTATGAACAGCAGGTACCATTGCAATTCTCTACAAAGTGTACAATTTTATTGATAACTCTTATAGAGTGCAAACAGAGATCACAAACGTGTGATCCAACATTACAACACAAACGGAAGCAAATTATGTCTGAGTACAAACAAGTTTAACAAATGGCTTAAGAAGCCTTATTTAAACACAAGCCCTCCACGAGGGAACCAGTCATCTGACTGGGACTAGACTAGTTGGTCTTCAGTCGTCCAGCTCGATGAAGAAGCCACCTTCGGGGTCGGTGGTATCATCTAAAACATAGATTAAGCAAACGTGAGTACAAAGTCGTACTCAGCAAGACTTACATAGGAGCTATACTACTCATGCACATGTATCAAGGTAAAAGGAGGTGGGGTTCACTTGCAGAAGTGCCAGCTTTAACTTGGCTAATCCTGAACTACGAGTACCAGACTTTGAGGTAAGAAGCGTACACGAGTCCACTACTTTCTCCAACCAATTACACCACTATGGTGCCTTCCTCGACTTCCCACGAGAAAGCACGCCATAGCACTCACACTTATCTTGGTGTGTTTTAGAAGTATCCAGTTCAAGTTATCTAATAATCAAGCTAAGCTTTCCAAGCAGTCCATAACCGCGGACGCGGCTATTCGAATAGTTTTGTTAACCCTGCAGGGGTGTACCGCTACACACACATGATCATCATTTACCGCCTTTGATCTCGACACCATTCAAGGGGTGCCAGCGAGGATGCTCACCACAACTGTTACCTCATAGCCGATCTAGTCCGAGAAAGCCGCCTACTTGGGTTGGTTACCACTATCGTGAACCCGGCCGGTTTACCGAAGTGGACCCAAGTGATGTGTGCGTGGTGCATAAGCCGGTCTCAGATGAGCCGTTCTCTCACTTAGCATCCTGGCCACAAGCCTACCAGAACTCCGAACTATTGCGACATCTGGACATCGAAAGGGATGAGTTAGTAAGCTGAGAGGGGTCAGTGAGCCCAATGTGTGGTTGTAATCTTCATCTTGGATCACCACACAAGAACTCGGACTTAGGGCGGTGTTCAACGAGACAACCCACCGTGTACTCCTACACAGCCTCTCATCGTTCACCTTGTATTAGGGTCGATTCACCAACACTTTTCTACCAACATCAACATGATCACTACCATCCCGACTCACATCACAGTAACAACATGGTATCATACTAAGCATGCAATAAGCGATAAACATTTGCAGGGGCCACATGATATCAAACAACTCCTACATTTGCTAGGATTGTGGTTTGCTACTGTGACAAAATGATAGGTCATGCAAAGGAATGGGTTCATCTATGCGGTAGAAACGTAGCATGGTGATCATCCTAAACAATGCATAAGCGAGACACGAGAGGGAAGTGGGATTTTATCGACATGATCAATGGGGGTTTGCTTGCCTTGCTGACGAGGTTCGGGTTTGGGGTCTTCAACGAAGGGGGCAGCCTCTTGCTCCGGTTCCACCTCTACTCGACAAACAACAAGCAAAGTAGCAAAGTAAATACAATGCACAATCACATGATGGAAGGTTGAAACTTGATGTACATGCTTTGATGTGTGAAGCAATTCCATTTAAATGGAGTATATTGCAAATTGAATTGCAAATTCAAACTCCACATTTGAATTCAACTTAACCAAGTTGCATGTGACATTGTTTGATCATTTTGAATCATCTTCAAATGTGTATGACATGCCTCTGAAGTGTGGCTGAAATATAGCATAATTCCATGGTCCAAGTTTCAAAATCATTTGATTTGAATTTGAATTAATTTCAAATAAACCAAATGACATATGCTACTGGTCCCATTTTAAAATCAATTCCAACATAGTTTAAAGTTGCATATTTGGAAAGATAATTTTCTCCTGATCATTTTTCATATATTATTTGTCCAATTTGGAGTTAATATGAATTTTCTATGAATTTCCAAAGTTTGGGGTATTTTCTAGAATTTCTGGAATTTCTTTAATTCTTTTTGATTTTCTGGAAATTCATTTAATATATTTAATGCGTCAGGCTGACGTCAGGGGGGGCTGACATGTGGGTCCAGGGTATCAGTGGCTGGGTTTAATTAACCGTCTGGTTAAACTAATCCAGTGGCTTAATTAAGCCACTGGGCCCACTGGTCAGTGACCCAGGGGTGGGTTAGGAGGTGGATTAGCGTGGGGGGGTTGGGCTAACCCGCCGGCGGCTAAACGCCGGCGACCTGGTCACGGCGGCGACTCGCCGGAATGGGCTAGGGGCCACGGGAGGCTACGGGGAGGACACCAACGGGTGCAGCAACATCGTCCGCGTCGTCTGGAAGCAACAGGGGGTCACGGGGAGCTCGGAATCGACGGCGGCGACGACTCCGGCGGCAACAGAACGGCGGCGAGTTCGCAGTTGTCATTGTAGTGCACGGGTTGAGTTGATTCGGGGCGCGTTCGAGTGCTGGCACACGCAGGAGTCAAACGCATGCACTGGAGCTTCACGACGGGCACTGGAGCGAGGAGGGCGACGACCATAGCGGCGAGGTGCTTGGGCCCCCATGGCGGATCCGGCTAGAGGAAGCAATCGAAGGGGAGAAAAGAGGGGTTTTGATCCCGAGCTCACCCTGAGTCTATCTGGAGCGGCGGCTTGCTCGGGGAGGCTCTGGTGCTGCCTGAATTCCAAGTCGATCCGCGGCGTCCGGCGATGAAGACGACGAAGCTAGCGAGCTAGTGGAGGCGTCTGGCTCCGATTCCTTCTGCAGGTCGATGAAGACGACGACGAGGAAGACGATGGACAGGCTCCGGGGGCTTCTCGGCGTCGATGGCTACGCGGGGGCTCGACGGTGCTCCGGCGTCCTTCTCGGGCGGCGATGAATCGGGCGAGAGAGGAGGGGAGGGAGCTCGTGGAGGGAGTGGAGTGGACGTGGCGTGCTCCAGGGCGTTTCCAGGTGCGAGAAGAGGCCACGGGGAGGCCTGGAAGCTCGAAGGCGTCGAGGTGGCGTCCACGGCTGGCTCGGTGGCATTCCACCGAGCAGCTTGGAGGCGCGGGGTCGGGAAGGAGACCCCTGTGCCCCTTTGGGCCGGCTGGGCTGGGTGGGCCGGCTTCGCCTGGGCGTCTGGTAAGGTTTTTCTGCTTTCTTTTTCCTTTTCTATTTTTCTTTTCTGTCATTTGTTTTGCTGAGCTAAATTAAATAGCTAGGCATTTTATTAAATGCTGAAATTTTTTATGTGGCCTCATAATAATATAGACTAGCCACTTATAAAGTTTCAACATTTTTAAATTTTGAATTTTAAATCAAATAGGGGTATTTCTTTAATTCCAAGGCACTGTTTGAATATTTGAAAAATCTATGAGCATGGGGTGGGTCCCACATCACTTGATATGTGATCACACTCATTTATAAGACTTTTCAAAATTCTAACATGAATTTTTGGAGAAGATTTTTATCTGGCCTTTTGAATTAATTCATCTGGGGGGTTTCCTTCTCCCATTTTGATTTTGAAGTTGATTTCAAAGATTTCTTTTGAAATTTTGACATGATGCAAGGTTACTTTGATCCTAGCACATTACCTAACAGAGGGTTCTGACACGATGCTACCGGCGCCCCATCGAATCGGAAAAGCTCCCAAGCTTCCACGCAGCTCCAGCAGGATGATGATGATGCACTGACAACGGCTGCTCCTAAACGCTACCCAGTGGATTATATCACGGAGAGCACACGTTGTGAGCTTAAGGTGCAAGTGCTGAACTTAAAGGTGATGGTGGCGGTCGGCATGGCCCTATCAATCTCGGAGAAACCAACTTATCATTGCAACCCGACTCCAGAAGGGTACGCTGTCGTCATGGTGGATGATGTGATGGATGATTATGAGGAGCTGAAGCTGGACCACCCTGCAGGTGAAGATAGGGAGCTGACTGAACTAGGAGAAGCCAAAAAGGGGAGTGTTCTATGGCGAAAGGAGCACATCGTGCTTCCAAATTATGTGCCGCCAAGGTCACCCACTCTTCAGAAGAGCAATCCACCTTCGCCGCCACGTGACCATTCTTCACCGCAACCATCGCCTTCACCGACTCACCACTCTCCGGCTCATCCGTCTCCACCGTCGCCTCAGACATCTCCACCGTCGCCTTAGCCGTCTCCATCTCCTGAGCCTCAGAGCCAGAAGCGGAAGCGTACCTATAATAGGAGGGGCAGCAGCAGCATCAGTAGCAAGAAATCACCGAAACGTAAGCGATCACCCCTCCCAAAAGTTCCTCATCAGAATATGAAGAAGCTACCCAGAGGGATGACACCTGAGGAACTGGAAGTGTCCGCAAAAATGTCTTATGAAAAGTGGAAGATTGCTGTGGCCAACAAGAAGAAGTCGATAGAGCCATTGTCCCCGCGCACCCCAAAAGATCACGCCGCGTGCGTGGAACTGAAGAATAAGCTTCACAACCCCATACCGCTCACATCAGACTATGAACGCTCTATTACAAAGTCGGCTGAGGCAAAAGAGCGGAGAGTCGGAAAAGAGATTGCCCAGCTCGGACTACAGAAAGAACAATCGATCGAACCGCTCAAAGTGCACACTTGGCCGCGCCCCCAGCAGCATCAGGTCGATGCGTATGATCCAAACAAAGATCCGGAGTTTATAAGACAGTACGGAGCAAAATCCCACGCAGTAGGACTGTCTATTACTGATTACCTGAGCCGTCTGGATGAGTTCGAGACCGGCCGGAACGACGAGGAATTCGTACCGGCATACCAATACCGACACGGGTATCCTCTCGTCAAACCCGAGTTAGTCAACGATCTACCAACAAAGATGCGAAAATTGCATGACTGGTACATGAAAAAATCTGCTAAATCCAAAAACTGGATCTACGCTAAATTTCAGAACGAGCATTACGGGCATGGACAAGGCTTCGATCTGATTGAATTCTCAGAATTATTTCAGTTTTACAATGGAGACGCCATCGACAAATCTATCGTCAGTGCATATTGTCTGTAAGTACCATTAATTTCAATGATCAAGCCTTTCTAGCTCAGCTCATTCTTTTCATGTACAATCTTACACTCATCACTAAACTAATTATATATGAAGAATGAAGATTATCGAATGCAAGAAAGGACAAATCTATGACATTGGGTTCGTTGACTGCCAGTTCGTTCATGAAAGAACTCTCAAAGAGAAGCCCAACCAGACAGAGAACAACTTGTTGCAATCGTTGAAGTATTTCGGCACAAGAAGGGAAATACTATTTCCTTACAACTTCGAGTGAGTGTTACTGTCTCGCACACATTCTATTTTGCTTGCTCGGTGTTAAGCGTATAATTGACTCTTTATGCGTGTGCAGCTTCCACTTTATTCTGTTGATCATTGTTCCGGACGAAGGAGTAGTAAAAGTCATGGACCCGGGACGCAGATCTATGAAATCATGGGAGGACATGCAGGCATGCCTCCAGAGGGCTTGGAAACGGTTCACCGCCAAAACACCGGGTCTTCCGGCATAGCTTACATTTGAATCACTGAATTTAAGTACTACTTGCTAGATCCGTGCATCTTTTTGATTCTAGTTTCAGTATAATTATCATGCTGATTATAATATTCATTGATCTCCGTTCTCGTAGAGACAGGGACCCGGGAATAACTTATGTGGATATTATGTCTGCGAGTTCATTCACCAGACGACCAAAGAGACGGCCGCAACCCGAAACATAAGGAAAATTGAAGTACGATAAACAACATTCAATACTTTAATTTATTGCGTTAAATTGTGTTTAGTTTCATTCATATATATTGATCCTTTCTTTTAATTAGATCGAACGAATGCGGGGCGGTCTTCTACCACGAGAACGCGTGCGAGCAATTCAAGAGGAAATCGCCGGATTCTTATTAGACCATGTCATAGCTCCGACCGGAGAGTTCTTTCATCCTCATTTTTTGGAAGACAAGCGGCCAAGGACCGATGTAAATTAGATCGAACTCGTGTGAGTACCGTTTGTGTGTAATACATGTTCGACCAAACACGAGGAATGAGATGGTGTATATGATATATTCGTGACGATAATGTGTAATATATATTGTGGTTCATTGTTGCTTTATATATATATATGGTACCATTTAATTGAATACAAAACACAAAATAAATAAATGAAAAAAATCAGAAAATCCTGCCGCGGCAGAAAAAGAGGGTAGTGGAGCCTCTTCGGTCCCAGTTCTTCCTATCAACCGGGACCGATGACCCCTCCCCCCCTCGCTGCGCGCCTGGCCACGTGAAGCCTCTTCGGTCCCGGTTCGTGGGCCAACCGGGACCAGCATTGGTCCCGGGTGTGGAATCGGGACCGAAGGCCCATATGAACCGGGATAGTAGGGGGGTCTGTCCACTAGTGCATTAAATACTATGCCACATAAGCAAAATACCTATAATTACTACTAAAATAGCATTGGGACCGCTCTTATGTGGGCATGCAGCAACCCACATAATACCACATAATTTGTATGGACAGTCCACTTAATCCCACTTAATTATGTGGCCTTATGTGGTAAGATGTGGGACGCCCCACCTAGAGCTTGAATCACCAAGGAGAGGTTGATATTTCTTTAATCCAAACCGGCGCACAAATGTCGGCCCTTACGTGACATAATATTACATGCAGCCAGCAAGCCGGAACTATTTGTGCTATTTACGAATATAAATACACCATGTCGACGTCACGATGGATGGATCATGCCTGCGAACCACGGTACCGTGGACGACTGCTTCAATCAAGTCGTCGTCATAGTTGGAGACTTTAGGTTCGTGCTACCCAATAACGAGGGAGGTGTTGATGGCAATAAAAATCAGCTCGTCGGGCAGAGAGAGGCACATGACCATGTTCCGCAAGATGACCCCTCGAGTTGCCTTGCAGCCAATGGGAGCAGTCCAGAGAGGATCGTTGACGCAGCCAAAGGACATCCACAACCTGAGCCTCGCCCGGCGTTAAAACGGATAGCCAGCCCCCCTCGAAAGATTGCCTCCTCTTCCAGCGTTAAAAACAGCCACAGTCCCCCTCACAGCCTCGCCTCCTCTGCACACCCGAACTCATTCCTTCTCCCCGTCTCCACTCCACTCCACCACCATGATCTCCCCGCGCCCCACCCTCTCCTCCGGCTTCTTCTCCCGCTCCGGCTCCTTCTCCCGCCCCGGCTCATTCACCCCGTCGCCGCCTCCCTCGCCGGTCTCCCAGGCGCCGCCGCTGCTCTCGGCCCCGTTCGCCCGCCCCGGCCCCGCCACCTTCTCCCGCTCGGCCTCCTTCTCCACCTCCGCCGTCGCCGCGCCGGACCATGTCAGCGGTGCCTCCTGCTTCTACGACGTGCTCGGCCTTGACGCCGGCGCGAGCGGCAGGGAGATCAAGGACGCGTACCGCCGCCTGGCACGCGCGGTCCACCCGGACGTGTCCCCGCACCCGCACCCCGCCGACGACTTCATACGCGTGCACGCCGCCTACAGCACGCTCTCCGACCCCTGCAAGCGCGCCGACTACGACCGCCGCATGATCATGATCCCCTCCGCCGTCGCCCGCCGCGGCGCCCCCAACCTCGCCCGCTCGCCGTCCTTCCCCGGTTCCCGCTCCCGCGCCCGCACCTGGGAGACAGACCAGTGCTGGTGACCGCCCCGATTCACGCGCGCCCCTTTCGGCGTGGTGGGGGCTGGCGAGGCGATCACTGACGTTTTCCGCCGGAGTGGGCTCCGGCTTGCTAGAAATGCAAAGTTTCGGCGGCCACTAGGCTCGCTTGCTGTGGCCGGGTCACTACGCTTCTAGAATAAGCAAAATTAGTCTCACACTTGGCTGTGGCTTGTATAGGAGTAGAAAAGTAAGAGAATTATGTATGGCGTGTGTGACGTGACGTCCGTCTATCTGGAAGTTTATGCATGTCGGCTTGATGTGCTGATCTGGCACTAGGATTTGTTAAATGATAATGGAGCTCGACCTCTGGATATGCTGATAGCCGGATGGTGATTTTGGTTAACTTTTCTTCTTGCGTGCGTGGATATGCTGAAAGCTGCTGTAGACCAGGGCGGCAGTGGAGTCTGAATGTTTCAAAGCACTTACCGTTTTCTTCGACGGAAAGGAACTGCTGGGGCTTGATCATACAGTTGCAGGAGTCCAAGTCGTCGCACGAGCCGAGAGGGATTGAACGAATATAAACTCCTGTATTATTTTTTTCTGAAAGAAAAGCAATGCATAAGTAGATGTTACATATATGCATGTTTACTCACCTCTGAGAAACTCTAGCGGACCCGCCATTTTTGCGACCCGTGGAAGTAGCCCGCCTTCGTGTTGTGGCGGGTGCGCTTCGACGGCAGTGATCCGCGCTTGCCTCCACGCCTGCTGCTGCCGCCACCAACCCTTCCCCTCTCCTCCGGCATCCTAGATATGACGGTGAAGGTGGACTTTTGCGGACCACTCACATACCTTTTATGGATTAGGGGGACATGGTGTTTCTGCTTTGGTCCAGAAAAATGTGTGCACGCTAAAAAGCTTGCATATATACGGACCGATGGTAGGATGGCGGATCTGTTAGAGTTGGTCTAAAAGCATATACACATATGCTATCCCTATTGATGAGTTAACAAATCTTAAGTTGACAAAAGCACCACAAACAACTAGCTATTTGGTGAAAATGTCGTCCCCATTAAAAACAATCCATCCTTCTAAGACATGCATATGCCAAAGAGGTAATTGTTAGAGGAAATCTCCCTTTCTGGTCTAGAAGCTCGACTTCGAGAAGTCTTTTGACTCCATCGATTGTCGCGACATGCGCCGGATCATGGAGGAGTGTTGGTTCCCGCCGCTCTGGTGCGACTCGATGAACTCAATCTTCCAGTCCCCCGTGCCCGTCGTGGTGCTTAACAGCGTGTCAGACCGCTAGATTAACTGCAAGAGGGGGTTGTGACAAGGGGACCCCTGTCGTGGGAAAGTCACAATAAATGTCCTCATTGGAGAACTTAGTGTGGGACCTTTGCTGCGAGGTGAATACGAGGAAGAAGTCGGCGAGATCAAAGACGCGAGATTTATCCAGGTTTCGGCCCCTCGAAAGGTAAAGACCTACTCCTGCTTTTTTATTATTGGGTATCGACTTTTTGAATACAAAGATGCGGCTTCTCACCTATGCCTCGAGAAGATCTAAGTTGAATTGTCATTTTGGTTCCCCGGGGTACCGGCTTATATAGATGCCGGGTCCCTAGGGTTACAAGAATCCGACTTCCACAAGAGACGGAGTCCTAATTTTAGTTACAAGTGATTTCCTCGTTTATCAAGGTAAGTCCTATTCCTTCTACGGTTTTCGGGCTTCATGCTGGGCGCGACCCGGTTCAAAATCTGGGTTCTCCTTCTTGGCCTTCCATGGGCTGAGTCGGCCTGAGCCCTCTGTATGCCGGGTTACGGTCTTGATCCATCCCCTTGACATTAGCCCCCAAGATTTACGCGATGCCTTAGCTTCTCGGTAATCTTTCCGACTTCTTTTCTATTCATTCATGCTGACTCTTCAAAAATCCGACTCCTATTGGTCTCCATCATCATATTTATGGTAACGAATCTTTGTTCTCCGTTTATTGCGGAGATTATTTGAAACATTTCCCTCGATTACCTCGGTCCTATTAAAAAAATTATCCTTTTAATGCTGTGAGAATCTAGAAGATTTTCTATTGGGCTATTCTCGGCGGCGCCTCGATTTTCGGCCGAGTGGCCTTATAAATGGATCCCTTTGGTTTGCATCCCCTTTATTCTTCCTCGGACTCTATCTCTTCCTCGAGCCCTTAGAACGAAACCCTTCTCCTCCTTCGTCGTCACCTCAAGCGCACTCTTCAACTCCGGTCGCACGGAGGAGATCTTGGGCCTCGCTATTCTCGTCCATTACGCGAGTAAGATTTGTTCTAGCCTTTCCTTTTTATCGCAATTTATTTGTTCATGCCGCCATTGCCGTTCATATTCAAGCTCGGTAGAAAAAAGATGAATCAATGGTGGTCTTTGTAAAGGCTATAGATTAGCTAAGATTCGTCTATGAATTCCTCTTAGATCTGTTGCTCTTATTTTTTGAATACTTCTGCCAGATCTGTCCATAGATGAACCATAGTCATCTTTGTTTTTCATAAGCGTCGGAATAAACTCCTCGTTTTCCATGTATTTTTTAGGTTTCGTAGATATATTTGCTTCACTGTTTCGTGTGAAACCTGTTTGCGTTGAACCTTTTGACTTCTCGGAATCCGAATTATAATCAATAGATCATGTTGTAACGTTATCCGTCCTTTTCTTCAACCGACTTAGCACATCTATAAAAACATGTGTTCTTCCTTCACCATGGGGAAGAAAACGGTCGGCGTAGATCCCAAAGGCAAAAAAGGAAGGGCTACAGAAAAACCGACTTCAAAGAATACTTTAGAGGCCAACTGGATGAAGTCACAGATGACCCAATTGAGGCTGGAAGAGATGAAGAAAACCGGTATTTTGCCTCCTCGGTCGGAAATCAAGTGGCGCGCCCCTGGGGACGAGACCTAGCCACAACCTCGAGAAGGCTAAGTGATTGTTTTTGCTGATCACATAACCCGGTGATTCCTTCCTCTTGGGTCCAGGTTTTTTAGGAATTTTCTGCATGCATACGGCTTACACCTCCAAGATCTAGCTCCCAATTCCATTCTGAACATCTGCCACTTCCAAGTCTTTTGTGAAGTATACTTACAAAGGAAGCCGACTTTGGCTTTCTTTGACAAGTTCTTTCCCGGCAACAAACAGACCGAGCACAGTGGAGGTCCACTTCTGGAATGTGGAGGAATCGCCATCCAGAAGCGACAAAGGAGTATGTTTCCTTCTTTAAGGTTATCTACTCATGTGAAGACATGGCAGAAATCTTTCTTCTACTACACTGTTGAAGTCCTAGATGGCGAACATACCCTTCCCGGCTTCCGTGACAGCCGACTCGTCTATCACGAGGGTACGAATGCTTATCCGGACGACACGCAAAGGGAGAAACTCGAACCTTTATTCGTCCGGATGAAGTCACTACTTGCCCATGGTCTTCTTGTCACAGATCTGATCCGGTGCTGTGTTGGCTGGAAAATCCAGCCTCTTAGCGTGAGGGATCGGCTTCTGTGTGAGTCCACTGGTCCAAAGGATTCCATGCGGTATGCGCATGTTGAATTAGAGCCGACGGCCCTTATGGCGTCCTGTATGAAGTATCTTGCAGAAAGCAAGAAAGACATCGCAATGGTTGGCATCGTACGCTTTTGCACTGAAAATCCGGCTCCTGAGGTATGTCAACCACCAAATTTATGTCTTTTAGTATAAACCAATCTTGCATTATTTATCTTGACACTCCGCCTTTTTCCATATTCTTTTAGGCAAATGACCCATGGTGGGTCACCAATCAAGAGCCCTCAACAGTCGACGAGGAGATGGGTGCCCACAGCCCGAGTCATAACGTAAGTAATAACTTGATCTTGTCACTCTGTGAAGCGACCTCTCTCTTATTATTCTTTATTCTCATAGAAGGAATCGAATGATGATGGTGATGATGACGATTAGGAGGAAGATCCTCCGACGAGAACCGACTCTCCCCGAACGGAGAAGGACCGAGTTCTTGAGAAAAAGGTATTTTTATTGACTCTTTGATTTATCTTTGTGAACAATATGTCTCTTATATCTTTTCCTTTGTAGGAACAGGAGAAGAAAAGGCGGACTCGTAGTTCCAAGTCTGTCGATCCCCTTAACATCGTACTTCCCAATTCTCCACAACGTACTCGTCAAAAAGTCGGTGCTGGGTCAAATCCTGTTGAAAAGCAGGGGCCTGTTGGCGAAAACTCGGAGGGGGATTCTTCTTCTGGGGATTCGTCTATGCGACTTCCTAACCAATTTCCCATCAATCGTGGGTATGTGGCTTTATCCATAAGATAACACTTTATTTTTGTATGAATTAACGAACTTGTGTCTTCTTTTTAGGGCTCAAGCTAAGAGTAAAACAAAGCCCAACTCCTTAACAGCAGATGAGCCGGTTATTGTGGAAAAACCACCTAGAGTTTGTGAAGAGAAACAGATGAAAGGTACCACCCCTGCAAACTCAAGCCCATCAGAGATATATAAGGATGAATCTCCCAGGGGTAGAGGTGAGGACCCGGTTGCTCAATCGAAAGAGACAGCCGATACCCAAGATCCAATTCCGACTCCAACAACTGATAGGTATTGTAAGTGCATCTAGTGCCCCCTTTGAGGTTTTGGAGTATTTGATGACAAAACAGTTAAGGGACTGATGTGTTTGTGAGTATACACATGAAAATAGTCCCTGAGGATGAGGTTAACCACCATTGTCGACCCCCCAAAATGTTGAGGAACATGGAAGAAATCGGTGTGTTTCCTGAAGACCGAAGTTGTTCAAAATTCTGAGGAATCAGGATCCTGAAGCGTTCGGCTGAAGCTGAAGCAGTACAAGATCCTGAAGACGTTCGCGCTGAAGACGAAGTTGAAGCGTAGTCTTCGCTAAGACTTTTTATACTTCTTGAGTCGTAGGAAAACACCGCACTGTTGGAGGGGTTGAGGAAAATGAGTTCTGTATTTATGAGGAAGTGCTCAATTAGAAATCTTGAAGAAAACCCAGAGAAGTCTCCTGCAGTAGAAGTTCAATTCCTCGGGTGTCTGAGACGATATTCTTCAGAACACTGAGGAATTTGTCTTCGGTTGAGGAGTCAGGAAACTGCCAGTGCAGTTCGCCTGAAGAAAGAGAGTGAGTGTTTCGATCGTACCATGTGTCACATGGAGAGTGCTGGTACCGATCCAGCCAACGGTCCAAAGGGTGGGAATGGAAGTAATTTCATGCATGGGCATTTACGTCCTTTCACCTGGGGTTTCTCTCTGGCTATAAATAGCCTCCCAGACCCATTTGTGGGTTGGCTGCTCTGAGAAAAAAACTGACACTTGTCATCTGAGAGCAACCCACCTCTTGAAGAAACTGAAGAACCTAAGTGAGGAAAACCACTAGCCTGAGTAGTTGAGCATTTCTGAGGAAGTCGGTTCGAGTGGTCCGAAGCTTTTTACTCTTGAAGACTGTGATCTTCCAGCCGGTGTAGAAGTCATCAGTCTGAGGAAGTCAAGATGCAATTGTGACTTCCCTGAGTGAAATGGGTCTGTGAAGGTTTCGGGAGTCTACCTTGAAGACTCACCTGAGTTATTGGATGGAGTCTGAGGACTTTAGTTCAAGGAGAATAAGGTGAAGACTATGTCTTCTGAGTTCAATATCAGCCTCTCCAACCAGACGTAGAGTTGTCACAACAACTCGAACTGGTTCATCAAGTCTATGTCTTCAGTGCCCTGGTGCTATTTCTTCAACCTCAGCTATTATGTTTAGGCACTGATGACTTATCCTGATGCCTTACTTTCTGAGTTTACTCTGCGCTGATTCCTTAGTTCTTGCATCGGTCTTACTTTAGATATGCAATAGGTTGATTTACATTCATGCCTTCGCTTTAGTATCGCATCTGTTCTTCCTCGAGTTTTAGTTTCCTCAATTTTGAATTGCCTCAGTCCTGAGGAAATCAAAATTCCTCAAGATAATTGAAAATCTCCCATTCACCCCCCCTCTGGTCGATATACTGCACTTTCAATTGGTATCAGAGCAAAGTACTCCCTTGTTCTGTGTGATTCGGTTTAACCACCTGGAGTTTTAGTTATGTCGACCTCAGGTACAATGAGCGTTGCCTCAAAATGCCCCATCTTCGACGGGACAGACTATCCGTACTGGAAGAACAAGATGATGATGCATCTTGAAGCCATTGAAAAGGATCTGTGGGATATTGTTGATCAAGGCATTCCTGAAGATACTCTGATGACTGCTCCTGAAGTTGTCTAGTAGAACTGGCAGCTTGATGCAAAAGCTCGAAGCATTATTGGCGGCCACCTCAATAAGGCTCAGTTCAACCGTATCAGTGGTCTGGATACTGCAAAGAAGATATGGACAAGACTGTCAAAAGTTAATGAAGAAGTCTCTGCTCAACGAGACTCTCGAGTTGATACACTTCGCAGTCTCTTCAACAGGTTCAAGAGGCTAGACAACGAGCATGTCCAGCAAACCTTTGACAGACTCACTGACATATCCAATGAACTTCAAGCACTGGGGTGCCGCTGATATCACAGATCATGAGGGGGTGAAGAAACTACTGAGGTCTCTGGATGACTGGTTTGAGTTCCTATCGCTGATGATTCAAGAAAGGCCTGATTTCAAGACTCTGGATCCTGATGACATTCTCGAGCGCCTCAATGCTCATGAACTGAAGCTCTCTGAAAAACGAGACTTGTACAGCTCCACGCCTAAAGTCTGCGCGCTAAAAGCTAAGGCACGAAAAGTGTTCTCTGCTGAAGAGTCTGAGGCTGATTATGATGATCCTGAAACCCTCAGCCGGTAACTTGCTCTCCTCACCAGAAAGTTCCAAAGATTTACGAAGAAGAATCGCTTCGGAAATTCCTCAAGATCCTCCTCAAGAAAAAGCAAAGATGATGACTCTGTTGAGACAAGAAAGAGAGTCTGCCACAAATGGAAGAAACCTGGGCATTACATCGCTGAGTGTCCTCTTTGGGAAAAAATGAAGCTAAACTAAAGAAGAAGAATAAGAAAGGGAAAGATGACAGTTCTGATGAAAAGAAAAGAAATCCTCAAGAACCTCAAAGTCTGCTGGATACAGGAACAACAACTCCCGTAAGGCTCGCGCATATCTCGGCAAAGAATTGGACTCTGAAGAATCTGGTTCCGATCCTGATGCTGAGGAAGATGAATCTGAAGAATCTGAGGGTGTGGCTGGTCTGGCTCTTGCAATGTCGCTTGTCTCCAAGTCAATCTTCAGCACTGAGGAATCTGATCCATCACATGTTGACGATGAAGCTGAAGACACCACCCCTGCCTTCTGCTTCATGGCTAAGTCCTCCAAGGTATCTACTTACTCATCATCTGATGATCCCTCTGATGAAGAACCTGATGAAAACTATGCTAAACTTGCATCTAAGCAACAACGTGCACTTGAAAAGATTCAGACCTCACTAAACAAGAGTGATGATATGTTGGTTGAGGAAATGACTAAGACTCAAAAATTGACTGATGAATCAAAAACTCTTCAGTCAAAGTTTGATGACTTAATCAGTCGTCATGAGGCACTCCTCACCGATCATGAGAAGCCGGCTCATGAGTTCCTTATGAGAAAGCAAGAACTTAAACGCGTGAGAATGTCTCATGAAGATCTGAGCAAAGTAAATGATTCACTCCTCTCCCAACAAATCATCATGCCACAAGAAGGATTTAATCCTCCCTGTCTAAAATGCATTGAACATGACCGTATCACTTCTGTGCCTAGTTCTTCAATGTCTTTAGACTCTGTTATTTCAATTGCTTCTATGGTATCTAACCCCTCATCTGAGAATACCATAGACATTGCTGAAGAAAATGCTAGGTTGAAGAGTCTACTGGAAACCGGTTTGTTCAAGAGTCTGAAAGGGCATCAGATTCTTTGCGACATCCTGAAGAAACAGATCCTCAACAGGAATCCGAGGAGAGAAGGTGTAGGGTTCACTCGAAACCTGAACGCTGATGGGTCTTACTGGAAACCTAAACAATATCCAAAGACCACTTGGGTTTTGGCAAAGATGCCACCTCCTGATCCCTATACTTTATCTGGTTATGATACTGTTTCCTCAGATGTGGTGATTGAGTCATTTGACTCAAACTATAAACTGTTTAAAGATGTCAACGGTGAGGTATTCGCCAGATACATCGGAACTAACTGTAGGAACGGTCCTCCAGTCAAGAAGATCTGGGTTCAGAAGGACCTCATCACTAACCTCCCTGTGAATGCAGATGCAAATGAGCTGAGGGTATCATCTGAGGACGATACCTCAAATGGAAATGATTATCATTATGTCTCAGCTAATTATTTTGTACACAGGGAAGCTCCTGATAAGAATGCTTATTCGTTTGTTTATCCTGATACCATCATCAGTCCTCATATACTTCAAAACCACCCATTAAGATGTGGGTGGTAAAGAAGAACTGATCATCTTCCCAGTGACATGTCCTGTGGCAATCATAAATTCTGCAGATCATATGCCCAGGACAACATCATTTGAGTCAGTTAAAGGAGATTTATATCGTTTGGTTTCATAGAATCAATCCCGAGGAACATCCTGAGGAATTAATTTTGAGGAACCATAAATTCTTCAAACTGAGACTGGCTCATAACTTGATGTATGAGATACTAATTCCTTTGCAGGGAAAGAATGAATGGGTGATGGACAGTGGATGCACAAATCACATGACTAGTGACAGAAGCCTTCTCATGGAATCATCTCTGAGTCATTCTTCGAAGAAAACCATCACCTTCGCCGAAAAAGTCTATATGGTTAGCGATAACTCCATTTTCTTCACTGGAGTTAGGAAAGGTGATATGTATATTGTAGATTTTTCTGAAGGTCCTCAGGTTGCTACGTGCCTCATGGCTCGAGCCTCAGAGTGCTGGCTATGGCATCGGCGACTCGGTCACGCCGGAATGAGGAATCTTCAGAAACTGGTCCTGAAGAAACATGTCCTCGGGATTGAGGAAATCAGATTCTCAAAGGATCGGCTATGTGGTGCGTGCGAAGCTGGAAAGATGACCAAGGCCAAGCATTCAGCGAAGACCATCATGACGACTACAAGACCTCTAGAATTGCTTCACATGGATCTATTCGGTCCTCCAAAGTATTCAAGCTTTGGAGGTAGTATGTATGGTCTTGTTATTGTTGATGACTTCTCACGATACACTTGGGTGCCTTTTCTTCTCTATAAGTCAGAAACCCCGGCAATCTTCAAGCGCTTCGCCCAGCGAGTCATGAAAAACTACAACCTGAAGATCAAGCACATTCGAAGCGATAACGGCACTGAGTTCAAGAACATCGGTGTGGAAGAATTCCTCGACGAGTTGGGAATCACTCATGAGTTCTCAGCGCCTTACACTCCTCAAAAAAATGGAGTTGTTGAGAGGAAGGACCGAACCCTCATCGAGATGGATCGAACGATGCTGGCTGAGTAGAAAACCCCACTCATGTGGTGGGCTGAGGCAATCAACACTGCATGTCACATCGTCAATCGAGTGTATCTTCACAAGTTCTTCAAGAAAACATCATATGAAGCCCCACCTGAAGAACAAATCAAGAAGATGGGTGCTGGTGATATCATTCCAGTGGATCATCCTGAAGAAACGCACATACCTCCTGCTCCTGAAGAACATCCAAATCCTGATGCAAATAATCCTGATGATGATCCTGATCCTGAGGCTCCTAAGACCCCTAAAGCTCCTGAAGCACCTGAAGCAGATGCAAATGAATCTGATAACAGTGACGAAGATGCGCCTCAAGATCACCTTCCTCGTCTTCCTCGTGTGGCTAATGAAGTTCAAGTGGACAGAATCCTCGCCGACGTCAATCTACCAGGTCCTCTCACTCGTGCAAGAGCTAATCACATAGCTAACTTTTGTGGGCATTTCTCGTTTGTATCAATTTCAGAGCCCACCAAAGTCACTGATGCATTCCAAGAAGCGGAATGGATTCAGGCGATGCAAGACGAACTTCTTCAGTTCAAACTGAATGATGTTTGCGAACTAGTCAAACTTCCTGATCCTCGAGTTCACAATGTCATCGGCATGAAGTGGATCTACCGCAACAAACTCGATGAAGATGGACAAGTCATCAGAAACAAAGCTCGTCTCGTAGCACAAGGATACACACAAGTCGAGGGGATCAACTTCGGTGAAACCTTCGCTCCTGTTGCTAGACTTGAGTCCATTCGTATTATGCTTGCATTCGCTAACCATCATAATATCAAGTTATATCAAATGGATGTGAAAAGTGCATTCCTCAATGATAATATCGAGGAAGAAGTATATGTTGCTCAACCCCCAGGTTTTGAAGACGTGAAGAAACCTGATATGGTGTACAGATTGAAGAAAGCCCTATATGGACTGAAGCAAGCCCCTCGGTCTTGGTATGACACACTAAGGGACTTCCTCATCAGCAAGGGCTTCAAATCTGGTTCCCTCGATCCAACTCTTTTCACAAAACGATATGATGATGCATTATTCATATGTCAAATCTATGTTTATGACATTATATTTGGATGCACTAACAAGAAATACAGTGAAGAATTTGCATTCTTGATGAGTGAACAGTATCAGATGTCCATGATGGGCGAACTAAATTTCTTCTTAGGGCTTCAAATTTGTCAACAACGCAACGGCATCTTCATCTCTCAGGAGAAGTACCTCAAGGAGTGCCTGAAGAAATTTGGGATGCAAGACTGCAAGGGTATCAAGACACCGATGCCTACAAATGGGCAACTTGGCCCTGATGAAAATGGCAAGGACTACGATCAAAAAGTATACCGTTCCATGATAGGTTCTCTGCTATATCTATGTGCATCTAGTCCTGATATAATGTTGAGCGCTTGCATGTGTGCCCGATTCCAAGCGGCACCTAAGGAATCGCATCACCAAGCGGTGAAACGAATTCTTCGATATTTGGCTCACACCCCTTCGCTAGGCTTATGGTATCCAAAAGGCACACAGCTGGATCTCGTTGGGTACTCAGACTCAGATTATGCTGGAGATCGAGTGGATCGGAAGTCTACCTCAGGAACATGTCATTTCCTCAGACGCTCTCTTGTGTGCTGGTCACCGAAGAAGCAGAACGGCGTCTCCCTCTCCACTGCTGAAGCTGAATACATAGCTGCGGGTGCAAGCTGCTCACATCTTCTTTGGATGAAGCAAACTTTGAAGGACTACGACATCAACCTGAAGAAAGTACCACTACTATGTGATAATGAGAGCGCCATCAAGATCTCTCAGAATACAGTACAACACTCGAGGACGAAGCAGATTGAGATTCGGTATCACTTTCTTCGGGATCATGTATTGAAGGAAGACATCGTCATCAGCCACTTGAAGACTGAAGACCAACTTGCTGATATATTCACTAAGCCTTTGGATGAGAAGCGTTTTAGCACTATGAGGTGTGAGCTAAATATCTTAGATTCCTCAAACGTCCAGTGAATGGACACACATCCTAACGCTTAAACAAAATTGAAGAGTCCTGATGTACAACACACGATGCGTCGTACTCCTCAATTCACGAGGAACTACCTTGCTAAGTGTGAAGAAATTAACGTGGAATTTACTCAAGATCCATACGACAATTGTATGGTATCAAGTGTCTCATTCCCTATAAGGTGGGTAGCGCCACCTCCCAAATTCCTCAGGATTTGTTGATCCTCAGTTTCCTCAATTGAAGTCTTCATCCTGATGATTAACATGTTTGTCCTCAACAGCGTTCACCTATAGTTCTTGTTCCTCAGCATTTGCTTCTTCATCTAGGTGAACGTGATTGGACCCGTCCCAATGTGCTCACTTATCCATTCTTTCTATATCATATGCGTTCATTTGGGACTCGTCTTTTCCTCAGCCTGAGACCTTTGTGTTCATCCTCACCATTTTTACTGTCCTCAGCTTTCCCGGAGTTGAGGATTATCCGTCACGATATTTTTCACTTAATGGTTGCGATTTTACCGCCCGTCATGCGTATCCACCATTAAGATAACCACTGAATCCGAACCATCAGGGGCAATCTCGTCCACAAATATCGCAACCCCTCAGCTTTCACCCCTCTATAAATAGACACCCACCCCACGGTCATTATCCCCTACATCTCCTCTCCCTCTCGCGCCTCCGCCCTTGAGCTCCTCAAGCTCTCGCGCTATCGTCGCCAGAGTTCACCGTCGCCGGGGAAGACTGACTCGTGGTTCCTCAGCATTTGCCTCAGTTCTGGTACGCTTATGTCTCAGTTACTTGTTCCTCAGTACTGCTGTGTCTTGAAGAATCTTCCCGTTTCTTCATGCCACTACATTCCTCCACAGTATTGCTTGCTTTCTGAGACCTATGCCTATGCCTCATTACTTTGATTTCCTCAGCCTATTCCTCATGAATGCATATAACCGTACCCCATTTCCCTCGCAACTTAATTCTGTCACAGGTACATGTCTGCTGAGGAATCGTATGGTTCTCATAGTCTCACTTCATTTGCAGCTCATCTTTAATGTACCAATCCTCAGTCTCCTCGACTGAAGAAAATGGCTCCTCGCTGAAAGCTCACTGATACTGCTAAAGATTTGCCTCCTAAACTCTATGAGAAGCTGAAGAATCCCGAACGTGAAACTGCTGGTGAACGAAAGAAAAGGGTTCAGAAAATCACGCGGCAATGGGATAAACGATGGGCTGCCTATGAATGGATCAATCCTGAGCATGAGGAATCGTTCGCAGTCAATCCACCCCTAAAGACTTTGAGCATCAAGGCTCGTCCTCCTCCTGCACCGGGTGTTGTTCCTCATCCTTCAACCATGAAGACTGATACGTCCAAAACGTATCTATAATTTCTGCTTGCTCCATGCCTCTTTTGTGTGATATTCCTATGATATTGATGAACTTCCATACACTTTTGATCATATTTGGACTAACCTATTAACTCAGTGCACCCAGTGCCAGTTCCTATTTTCTGCTGTTTTTCTATTTCAGGTTTCCCCGTTATTTAAAGTACCAAAAAATTTCGGGAAAAATATAGGAAAAATCAGCGTACGGGAACCTTCCAGAAGAGCCAAAGTGAGGCCCGAGGGGGGCCAGGGGCCCCCCAGGCGTCCAGAGGGCGCGTCCCCACCCCTGGCCGCGCCAGGGGGGGCGCTTGGAGCCCCTGTCCCACCTCTGGCTGCCCCCTTTCGCCTATTTATTCCCCGTGATGAGAAACCCTCGGGGACGAAACCCTTTTTCGCGATCTCTCCTCTGTTTTGCCACCGTCGCGCTTCCAAGATCGGGAGCACCAGAAGACCTCTTCCCGGCACCCTGTCGGAGGGAGGAATCACCTCCGGGAGCTTCTCCACCACCATGGATGCTTCCCGGATGAACCATGAGTAGTCCACCTTGGACCATGGGTCTAGGATCTGTAGCTATGTGATGTTCTCCTCCCCTCTTTGTTCTTCATGGATTAGACCTCGTGAGATGCCCTACATGATCGAGGCACTTATGTAATCTTTCTGCTGTTGCTATGTCGAGTTTGCTGGGATCCGATGGATTATGAGATTATGTTCAGATTGTGATTGCGTTATATATTTGATTCTCTTCTTTTATATTTATGTTCTTGAGTAATTCTTGCATGTTCTCCGTTGCTGTTTATTGCTTTGGCCAACTAGTAGGTAGTGACTCCAAGAGGGAGCGTTATGCATGATTGTGGGTTCATGCCCCCCGATGACTAGCTTGAGTGACAGAAACATGAGTCTAGGGGATGTGCTGTTGCCACAAGGGGAAAACAACGGTGCATGTACTTGTGGGTGAAAGGATTGTTTACTTTACGCAAAGTTCTTTAATGCAGTTGTCCGTTTCTTTGAGTTTACACTTTGGGTGGGATTCACATCTTAATACCAGCGAGATGTTCTGGATAGATATCTCAAGGTGGATGATTAGTAGGTAGATGCAGATGGATTTTGGTCTACTTGTCTTAGCGTACTGCCCATGCTTTTGAGCCTCTTCCTTTCTTTATAGCATAATTAGCATTGGTTTGCGCACATAATCCTGTCAATTGCCCAGCTGTAATTTGTTTACCTCGCATGGCTATTTTATCGTCTTTTGGGAGAGAGTCATCACTAGTGAACATCATAGGACCCCGGTCCATATTTCCAACACTATTTACACCTTCAATTTACTTTCAGTATTTAATTTTCCGTAGCTATCACTATCATTATTATCCCGTGCGTTTTATTCTTTGTAAACAACAAGGCCAGAGGAATTGACAACTCCTCTGAACTCGTTGGGAGCAAAGCTATCTGTTGTGTGTGCAGGTCCAGGTGAAGTAAGCAACCTTGAGTTGTGAATGGCACCATTGTTCACTTCACCACCTTCTTTTATCTGTTGGAGTCCTACGGGTTCGATACTCTAATACCTTAGCATCTTCGCTAAGGGAAATTTGCCGCTACGCTACATCTCACCTTCCACTTGGGGTAACCAACGAGGGACGAGAAGCTATCTCGTGTATCAAGCAAATTTGTGGCGCCATTGCCGGGGACTCCACTCTTCAAGATAGGGGAGTTGCACACTATCTTTTATCTTTGCTTTTTAGTCTTGTTAGTTTACCTTTCAGTTTTTGCTTTAGTGTCTTTTATCAAAAATCAAAAAATAGTTACCTTGCTAGTATTTATCATTATGTCTGGTCCTTTTGCCTTTGGTGAAGCAGAAGTGCTCACCTATAAACAAAGAGGTGGTGAAAGTCTGAAAGATGCCTGGTATAGGATTAATGATTCTAAAAAAGAGCCACCAAGAAGCAAACCACTACTATCCTGCTTAGAAACTTTTATGTTGGAATTACTTCTTGGAATAGGTTTATTCTAGATACTGCTATCAATGGGAATTTCATAGAAGCCCCAGTTTGGGAGGCTCTTAGTGTTATGGAAAATCTTGTTGGAAATCTCCCTGTTGCTAGCATTCAAGAGGACATTACCCTAGCTCATATTATGAAAAAACTTGAAAAGATAGAGCTAGAGATGCCAAGCATAAATAAGATAAGTGAGTTGGATCCTAAGGTTCAAGGGAATTTGAATAGATTAGATAGCTCCATGCATAAATTTTTAAAACCTTGGAGACCATCAAATCCCATGACTTGGATCCTTCTAAGATTGATAAGATTGAGGAAATCATTGACACTCTAGGAACTACTTTCTCCTCAATCAAAACAAAAAAGGTGGAAACTCCGGCAAAGAAGGAACCTAGGTTCGTTTACGTTCCAAAGGCTCCTCGTTTCAAAAATAATCTATCCATTGCCAAAGGGGTTGAAACTGTGAAGACTTTGGAAGAGATACCTCTCTTTAATAGAATAAATGATACTCCAATTGATCTTCCGCCTTTTGATTTTATTCCTAGAAGTATCTTTATTAGGCCTTTATTTGAAAGACCTCTTAAGAGTGGTTGTATTATTGAAGAGCTTTTTGATGATCTTGATGATGGTCCAATTGATACAACTTGATCTATTTGCATTAAGCCTAGCTAATGGCTTTAAAGAAGCGCTTTCGGGAGGCAGCCCGCAACGAATTTAGGATTTCCTTTTTGTTTTCCTTCTGTTTTTAGTGGTCTTGATGATTTTTACTAATGTAGCAACATCATTGTATCTTTACTTTCCAAGCTTTGTGCCTTTTATAGCCTCATACGACAAGGGAAGTGAAAGTTGTGACATGCTGTCCAGAAAACAGATTCTGTCCTCGTGACTAGAAAAATCAGAGAAAAATCCTAGTTCATATTTTTGAGCTGAATTTTTTACACAGCGTGCTCTATACAATTACGAAACTTTCGCATGTTCTGATTTTTTTATTTGAGGTGCAGAAGTATCCCAAAAAAGATCTTTACTATCTGCTGGTCTTTTTTTCACAGATTCTGTCCTGTTTTGCCTTTTCTTCGTTTTGCAAACTTTAAGCTTGCTTTTTCGTTGCAAAAACTCTTTGGAAATCTTGAGAAACAGTAGCTCTTCAAGTTTATCTTTATTTCCAGTAGAGAAAAAATATTTTATTATGGGTACTAACCTCGCTAATCAGATTATGATGAGTTATGTATGAAGGGAGTTTTCAAGTGTGCGAGGGAGGATGATGAAAGAAGATTAAGAAGACTCAAGCGTCCAAGCTTGGGGATTCCCCCATGCATCCCCAAGAAATATTTAAGAAGACTCAAGCATCTAAGCTTGGGGATGCCCCCGTGCATCCCCTTCTCCATCAACAATTATCAGTTCGTCTCTCGTTTCACTATATTTTTATCACTTCATGCGTTATGTGCTATTCTTGGAGCGTACGCTCTTAGGTTTTGTTTTTAGTTTTCTTTAGCTTTGCTTTCTGTTCATAACAAGTTAGAACCCATCTTTCTTTTAGTGGGAGAGAAACACGCTCCACTTCCAAAATCTAGAACACAACATAGGATTTTCATGCTTATCTTTGCTGTGTGTGTTCTTTATCTTTTCGTAGCTACTGTCTTGTTTTTCTCTTAGCTTTCATGTTGATCTTTTTAAAGTGCTTTTGTTTAGTTTGTTGCTGGAACTCTCTTGAGTTTTCATGTTTATCTTGTTTAGAGAGTTTGCCTGTTGCACTGAGTTTTGTGTCTTGACTTGAAATCCAAATAATCTTTACACGATTTTCAATAAAATAAAGATCATCAATTAAAGGGATAACTAAAGTAATATACTGGGATAATAAAAGAGGAATTCCCGGAGAGGGAACTCCGGGAAAATACAAGTAGGTAATTGAGGTTGCTATTCTTTTTGTAGTAGTAACTTGCAATAGTTTTGAGGTATTGTTTTGAGTAATGTTTGGAATTTTGGTGTCAAGAGCTTTAGCCTATTAGTGATAGATTTTGTATTTTGGGCAATCCGTGTTTATTTTCAAAAACCTACACATTAGTTGAGAACTCTAGCTACTAGATGGATCACTACTCTTCTGAGGGGTCGAATATTAGAGTACACTCACGTACCATGAGTCGAGGATGCGCAAGGATAACCAAACCCCCATACACTCCTCCTCGGGGTACTTGTCTCTTTGTGAAACCTCCTTATTAGATTGAGAGTTACCGATAATTAGTGCATGAGTTCTTCGGACTAATGTGAGTATTCGAAAGTTGCCATTTCCACCTTCCCATATTTTTCTAGCCTCTCCTGTTCCGTGCATTGCTTTCTTCTCACTCCGAGAGTTGGCGTCCACCTTCGCCGGTACATCCAAACCCTTGGCATGATACGCTCTGTCATCATAAACCTCCTTATATCCTTCCTCAAAACAGCCACCATACCTACCTATCAAGGCATTTCCATAGCCTTTCCGAGATACATTGCCGTGCAACATCCATCTTCTCATGACTTGATCTTCATGTCATACATGCTACTTGCTTGATCGATGCGCCGCATGATAGTTGGGCCTTTCCCTAATCATTGCTACATGACGCGCTAGTATTATTGCATATCCTGCTACACTGGCAGAGGCATACATTTGTATACATCATGATAGTTACATCTTCTTTATGATTTGAGTACTTTTGTAAAGTGTGAAAGATCTTCTATACTTTTTGTAATATATAGAGCGTTTCCCCTAAAGTGAGGAAAAGATCCCAAAGAGGACAAATGAGAGAAATAGAAAGAGCCATTGAGGCCACCAAAAAATACAAAAAATAGAAAAAAGAGAAAAATAAATAAAAAGAGAGAAGGGGGCACACGACTATTCCTTTTTGAGAGATCCACACTTGTACTCCCTCTTATATCTTGTACTCCATAGAGATTATCATTCATGCATATAGCTATGTGGGGACCTTCACACTATAGAACTTGGCTTTTATATTCCAATGATGAGCCTCCTCAAATGAGCTCTAGGTCTTCTTGAGCAAGCAAGTTGATATGCACCCCCACTAGTTCCATTGGAGAGCTTACCTTAGCTCACATGTGCATCCGTTGCATGGAAATCCCTACTCCTCACATCATATCTATCATTTGGCTTTCTCTCGCCTATGATTGTCCTCACTGATGTGAGACTTTCACACCTTTTTGTCTTTCTCCTCCACCACATTCTCTCTTTGCTATCCTAAGTGGCAACTTTCTTGCTTACGCTCATCCATTGCATGAGTGCTCAAAATATCGAAAAGGAGTGGATCATTTTGACTTGTACCTGGCTAGTGGTCTGGGGATGAGTCAAGATAAGATTACAAAGATGACCAAGTGTGAAACTTTAGTAGATTGAGTTCTCAACATAAAAATAATTTTTCTTGTATATCCCTATCCCCTTTCTTGCACGCAAACACCATTTGGAGACATTCGAGTCACGGACAGCGAGAGCTCTTGCACCCTTATGTTCTTATGTTGCTTGTTTCAATGCTAAATATAGACTCTTGCCTGTTATGACTTGAATTGAATTACATGCCCTGATTGCTTTACTTAAAAGTTCTTGTATGGTTGTGAGCATGTCACCACAGAAATTATGCTTGTTATCATTTACCTACTCGAGGACGAGCAGAAATTAAGCTTGGGGATGTTGATACGTCCAAAACGTATCTATAATTTCTGCTTGCTCCATGCCACTTTTGTGTGATATTGCTATGATATTGATGAACTTCCATACACTTTTGATCATATTTGGACTAACCTATTAACTCAGTGCACCCCAGTGCCAGTTCCTGTTTTCTGCTGTTTTTTCTATTTCAGGTTTCCCCCTTATTAAAAGTACCAGAAAAATTCCGGGAAAAATATAGGAAAAATCAGCGTACCGGAAGCTTCGCGAAGAGCCCGAGAGGGGCCAGAGGGGAGCCACGGGGCCCCCAGGTGGCCAGAGGGCGTGGCCCCACCCTGGCCGCGCCAGGGGGTCGCCTGGAGCCCCTAGCCCACCTCTGGCTGCCCCCTTTCGCCTATTTATTCCCAGTGACGATAAACCCTCGGGGACGGAACCCTTTTTCGCGATCTCTCCTCTGTTCCTACGCCGTCGCGTTTCCAAGATCGGGAGCACCAGAAGACCTCTTCCCGGCACCCTGCCGGAGGGAGGAATCACCTCCGGGAGCTTCTCCACCACCATGGATGCTTCCCGGATGAAGCGTGAGTAGTTCTCCTCCCCTCTTTGTTCTTCACGGATTAGACCTCGTGAGCTGCCCTACGTAGAGGGATCTATTGCAGTGTTTTCGATAAGTAAGAGTGTCGAACCCAACGAGGAGCAGAAGGTAGAAGCAAGTGACTTTGGTAAGGAGATAACTGCAAGCACTGAAAGATAACTTTTTAGGGATTTTCTTGCTATAAGCAACAGGATAGTAAAGACTAGCAAAGTAAAAGATACTGGATAGTAAAGAGTGGCCCAATCCTTTCTTAGCAAAGGAGAGGCCTAGCAAGTGAACTTATAAAAGCTAAAGTATTCTTGAGGACACACGGGAGAGGTAGTCATGTGCTTTCGCCATATTCCGTATCGGTACTATGTGCTGTGTTGATAAGTGTTGAGTGGGTGGATCTATGCTAGTACACCCTCTAGACTAAGATAAGTGTACTCTTATGATTAAACACCTTGCAAGCATCCGCAAATACAAGATAGTAATTAAGGCAAAAGCCTAACCATAGCAATACGATCGGTGATCCATTGTTCCCTTGTGCAAAAGCGTGCGAACTGGGGTTTAGGTTTCTGTCACTCCGGCAACCCACCGTAAGCATTCTTTATACACAATGCATTCCCCTAGGTCCTTGATAAGGCGAAGTGTTGAGTGTTCGACTCACACAACACCACTAGGAAAATAACAACACAACTTAAATATCAACCAACACATATTACTTCAACATCATATGACTACTAGCAACTAGACTTCTCCCATGTCCTCAAGAACTAAAGTAAATACTCACAAGACATAAAAGAGATCATGATCAGTGGGGATAAATAGATGATAAACAATCTGAACACAATAATATTTCTCCAACAAAACTCAATAGCATTCACCACAAAGTAGTAATCAACACCGATAGAGTAGAGAGGATAGATAGTACGGATTACAACGCGAGTTGCAATTGTGAGATAAGATTGGATGAAGATGGAGATGGTGCTGATGGTGGGGATGATGTTGATGATGATCTCAATGATGTGCGTGACGATGGTGATGACGATGGCGACGATCTCCCCTTCCGGGAGGTGATCTCCCGCGCGGAATCTGCCCGCCAGAGATGGCTTTTCTTCTCTGTAGGTTTCCTCCACGGAGCGGCGGTGGAACTCCGGAAACTCTCCTCTTTTTAGGGTTTTTGGACGACGAGGGGTATATAGGCCAGAGGGGGGAGCCGGGAGTGGCCTCGGGGGTCCAGGCGCCCTCCCGGCGCGGCCAGGGGTGGGGCCGCGCCAGGTGGCCGTCTGGGCACCCTGTGGCCCCCCTCTGGTTGCTCTTTTGCGTGCCTTCGTTATCCTTCTGGAAAACAGCCTCCGTCGATTTTCAGGTAATTTGGAGGTGTTCTTCTTCAGCAACTCAGCGTCCACTTTTTACCGCTGAATCCTGCATCTGCTGCTTCGGCACCGGAAAGTTGTAAACTGTGTAAAATAAGCCAAAACAACATAATAATAACATCATATCATGAAATATATCAATGAATTAGAAAGAATTACTATATAAAACAGTGATGCATTTTGGACGTATCAACTCCCCCAAGCTTAGACCTCGCTTGTCCCCAAGCGAATACTGAGCTCGATAAACCTGTCGACAAGTTTAGAGAGTGAAGTGTCGATAAATAAAATACAGACAAGAAGCATCAAGGTTCCTCCATCAAACTCAAGCATCCTCAACAAGAACCTCAACTCATAAGGCCCTCATGAGAAAGTAATAACAATTATAATCAAAAGTAGGGCTGAGGAAACTCATCAAATTATGGCAAACATAACCTTGGTCAAAGGACAACCACAAACAATTTGAAACTTTTGAAAGGACATGTTAATAGTCATGAAGTGTAAATGCTAACACAAAGGAAGATGCTTGCTAGGCAAAAGCTTTTGCAAACAACTTACTTATCAAAAGATAATGTCAACAAGGATAAGGCATGGAACTTAATGCAACTCTATATGGATGAATCCTCATCAACATCAAATGTCTGTTCTCTTAGGTAAAAAGAAGGAAGTGGGAAAACTGACTCAACAAGAAAGTGGAAGAAAGGCCTTGTTAAGGGCAAGCAGGGAAAACTCATGTGCTATCCTTAAATCAAACAGAATAAAAATAGATTTTGGGGCAGTGCATAGTTTGTCAACGAATGCTAATAGATAGCTCAATTACTTCTCAAGATTGACAAGTTTGTCAACGATCACATCCCCTTAATCTCCTTTGTTTATCACTGCCAGAGTTTCTGATTTCTCATAGACCAAGCGTGAAGGAGGGTTTGTTTGTCATATTATCTTTCGAGCTGGGCGCACCCATGCAAGTTCCTCCTCGTATTATGGGTTTGCAGATTAGACATGCAATCCCGGGGTAAAACTTGTCCAACTTGAGAAGATCATGAATTACCTACTACTTCCTCATGAGCTAAACAAGAGACACAAAACAGAAGATTTTGAACATTTAAGGATAACACATAAATTCTATACTTATAGGAGTGGTAGGGGAATACCACGAATAGGAAGGTATGGTGGACTCATATGGAAGGTAATGGTTTCAGGGTATGGATGCACAAGCAGAAATCTACTTGGCAAAGTGTTTGGCTAGCAAAGGATTTGAGAGAATAGACAGTTGATGCTAATTTAGATGCAAAACATATAAGGCATAAACATTAAGGTAAGCATAACACATCAAGTTGTCTTCTTTGTCAACATAACACTTCAAGCATAATAACACAAAGGTTTTGGCTATGTCGCTACTTGAGAAAACATGTAAGTTGTCAAGACCAAAGCTATGTTTGCCAAAATTAAATAAAGTTTTCAAAGCCATACCTGATATAAGGTCAATACTCCCCATAAGAATCGTCATATGATGCCGATTGCGTGAAGAGAATACCGAGTGCAGCGAAGGAACCAATAGACTTCTCATTAATATTCCATAATAGACGACTCCACACTCACGGATACAATCTCTCCACAGATTGAGTGATAGACCTCAATGCAAACACCTATTCCGTAGGGACTGTCGTGGCATTGCTTCAGAATGTCCTTCTGCTCGTGTTCCGGTACGCATCTTCTCACGATCCCGTCTGTACCTTCTTTGAAAAGATGTGGGTCATCCCAAAAGTAATGCGTCAAATCATGGAAGAACTTCTTCCTTTGCTGAAATGTTAAACCTGGAGGCAAATACTTTGCAACGATAAAATTAGCATAATCTTCAAACCAAGGATCGGAAAGAGGTTGTATTTTAACAATGGCGAGTTGTTCGTCTGGAAAACTGTCGTTGACTGGGATGGGATCATGCGGTATATCTTCCATCCTTGAATGATTGTCCGCTACAGGGTTGTCTGCTCCTTTTCTATCAACAATCTGCAAATCAAATTCTTGAAGAAGAAGTACCCATCTGATGAGTCTTTGTTTGGCATCCTTCTTCGTCATAAGATACTTAATGGTAGCATGGTCAGTATGAATAATAACTTTAGAATCAACAATATACTGCCTAAACTTATCACAAGCAAACACCACTGCTAAGAGTTCCTTCTCAGTAGTAGCATAGTTATTTTGAGCACTATCAAGGGTCTTACTAGCATAATATATAACATTCAACTTTTTATCAATCCTTTGTCCTAAAACAGCTCCAACAGCAAAATCACTAGCATCACACATAATTTCAAAGGGCAAATTCCAGTCAGGCGGTTGTACTATAGGAGCGGTTATTAAAGCTTTCTTAAGAAATTCGAAAGCCTCATTACAATCTTCATCAAATACAAAAGGAACATCCTTCTGGAGAAGATTAGTGAGGGGTCTCGAGGTTTTAGAAAAGTCTTTAATAAATCTTCTATAGAAACCAGCATGACCGAGAAAACTACGAATAACTTTAATGTCCCTTGGATAGGGCATCCTTTCGATAGCTTCAATTTTCGCCTTGTCTACTTCAATTCCCCTCTCGGAAGTTTTGTGGCCAAGCACGATCCCTTCGTTAACCATGAAATGGCACTTTTCCCAGTTTAGAACTAAGTTTGTATCCTCGCATCTCTGCAAAACTTTATTAAGATTGTGGAGACAGTGGTCAAAGGAAGTTCCATAGACGGAGAAATCTTCCATGAAGACTTCCACAATCTCCTCACAGAAACCATGAAATATTGCAAACATACATCTCTGAAAAGTAGCAGGGGCATTGCATAAATCAAAAGGCATACGCCTATAAGCATAAGTACCATAAGGACAAGTGAAAGTGGTCTTCTCTTGATCGGCGGTGTTAACATGAATTTGAGAGAAGCCAGAGTACCCGTCAAGATAGCAGAAGTGGGTGTTTTTGGACAGCCTCTCAAGCATCTGATCAATAAAGGGCAGTGGGTAGTGGTCCTTCCTGGTTGCCTTGTTCAACTTCCTGTAATCAATACACATTCTATACCCAATAATAATTCTCTGAGGTATTAGTTCATTCTTATCATTAGGGACTACAGTTGTCCCTCCTTTCTTAGGAACACAATGAACTAGACTTACCCACTTACTATAGGCTATAGGGTAGATAATACCTGCAGCTAGAAGCTTGAGGATTTCGGTCCTCACAACATCCATCATCTTTGGGTTCAACCGTCGTTGATGGTCAACAACAGGTTTAGCATCGGGCTCGAGGTTGATAGTATGTTGACAGATAGATGGACTAATCCCCTTAAGGTCATCAAGGGTGTAGCCAATTGCACCACGGTGTTTACGAAGTACTTCCAATAATCGCTCTTCTTCGTATCCTGAAAGGTTAGAGTTGATAATAACAGGATATACTTTCTTTTCATCTAAATAAGCATACTTGAGCGTATCGGGAAGAGGTTTGAGATCAAACACCGGGTCTTCTTTTGGTTTGGATAGAATTCCTAAAGGTTCAACCGGAAGGTTGTGCTTCAGGATAGCAGGTTGTCTCAAGAAGATTTCATCAATTTCATTTCTTTCCTGCATACGAGTATCATTCTCGTGGTCCTCCATGTATTGCTGCAAAGGATCATTAGGGGGAATAGCAATAGAAGCAATACTTTCAATAATTTTATCATCACTAGGTAATTCGGTACCACGAGGCTTCTTGGAAATCTTGGAAAAATTAAATTCATATGGCTCACCATTGAATTCAACAGAAACTTTACCTTTCTTGCAATCTATAATAGCTCCACAAGTTCTGAGAAAAGGTCTACCAAAAATAATAGGACAAAAACTATCTTGTACTGAACCAAGTACGAGAAAGTCGGTAGGATACTTTACCTTTCCGCATAGGACTTCAACATCTCTCACAATCCCAATAGGAGAGATAGTAGCTTTGTTTGCAAGATGAATAGTAACATCAATCTCTTCAAGTTCACAGGGTGAAATCTCACTCATGATCTCTTGATAAAGTGAATAAGGAATCGTGCAAGCGCTCGATCCCAGATCGCATAGCCCGTAATAATTGTGATATCCTATTTTAATAGATACAACTGGTGTACCTGAAATTGGGCTTTTATTCTTGGCTGTGACAATGTTAGTTGAAACAACACAAAAATTTAAAATAGAATCTGAAACATCATTAGTAACTAAATCTTTAACCATAGCAACTTGAGGATCGACTCTGATCTGGTCCTCAGGTTCGCCTGTTCTTCTCTCACTTTTATTTATGATGCCTGTCACAAAAGAGTGCTCCCTTATTATTGAAGGAAAAGGGGGCTGTTCATATATAACTGCAGGCAAAATGGGATCAGCAACGTGAATATCAATAGGCACTTCTTTGAAAGGCTTATGGTACTGATCCTTCTTCATCTTAGAAGAATCAACATGAGAGGCAAAATTCTTACAAAAATCAATCATTAGATGGGAATCCAAACCAATCTTAGAGCAAAAGGTATTGAAATAATCAGTCTTCACATAACTCTCAATATAATCATGCTCATAATTTATAGCAGGTTCAATACCTTTATCGATTTCCCAATCTTCAGTATTCTTCTGGATCCTTTCGATGAGATCCCATCTCTCTTCAACGCTCTTTGTCTGAAATACCCCGCTAGAGGAGGTATCCAGCCTTTCCTTATCCTGACTAGAAAGCATGGCATAAAAAATTGTAAGTATAATATCTTTGGGGAGCTTATGGATAGGACATTTGAACATTAGGGATTTAAGTCTCCCCCAAGCTTGAGCGATGCTCTCTCCGTTGCGAGACCTAAAGTTATAGATGTAATTCCTGTCTCGATAAACTTCATGAAGAGGTTAAAACTTTGTATAAAAGAGAGACATAAGCTCTTCCCAATTAAGAGAATGTGAGTTATCAAGGAGCTTATACCAATATGAAACTTTGCCTGTAAGCGATACAGAGAATAATTTCTTCATAACGAACTCCAGTGATACACCTGCAAGCTTGAATAATGAACATAGTTGTGATAAATATAGCAAGTGTTCACCTGGATGCCTGTCTCCTGCATAGTGATTAGATAGGACATAATCGATAATACCAGATGGTATCTTATAAGGTACAATTTCAGTAGGGGTAGGAGTAACTACCTTAGCGGTGGGGCGGCTCCCCGAGAACAACGATCCAAGAGTAGGGGTGTTCACAAGGACAAAACAGCAACAGTAAAACTAAAACAAAATATAAAATCTTACTTACCAGCTTCACTTACTAATAGCGCTACACTCCCCGGTAACGGCGCCAGAAAACGTAGCTTGATGACCCTCAACGTAGAGGGATCTATTGCAGTGTTTTCGATAAGTAAGAGTGTCGAACCCAACGAGGAGCAGAAGGTAGAAGCAAGTGACTTTGGTAAGGAGATAACTGCAAGCACTGAAAGATAACTTTTTAGAGATTTTCTTGGTATAAGCAACAGGATAGTAAAGACTAGCAAAGTAAAAGATACTGGATAGTAAAGAGTGCCCCAATCCTTTCTTAGCAAAGGAGAGGCCTAGCAACTGAACTTATAAAAGCTAAACTGTTCTTGAGGACACACGGGAGAGGTAGTCATGTGCTTTCGCCATATTCCGTATCGGTACTATGTGTTGTGTTGATAAGTGTTGAGTGGGTGGATCTATGCTAGTACACCCTCTAGACTAAGATAAGTGTACTCTTATGATTAAACACCTTGCAAGCATCCGAAAATACAAGATAGTAATTAAGGAAAAAGCCTAACCATAGCAATACGATCGGTGATCCATTGTTCCCTTGTGCAAAAGCGTGCGAATTGGGGTTTAGGTTTCTGTCACTCCGGCAACCCACCGTAAGCATTCTTTATACACAATGCATTCCCCTAGGTCCTTGATAAGGCAAAGTGTTGAGTGTTCGACTCACACAACACCACTAGGAAAATAACAACACAACTTAAATATCAACCAACACATATTACTTCAACATCATATGACTACTAGCAACTAGACTTCTCCCATGTCCTCAAGAACTAAAGTAACTACTCACAAGACATAAAAGAGATCATGATCAGCGTGGATAAATAGACGATAAACAATCTGAACACAATAATATCTCTCCAACAAAACTCAATAGCATTCACCACAAAGTAGTAATCAACACCGATAGAGTAGAGAGGATAGATAGTACGGATTACAACGCGAGTTGCAATTGTGAGATAAGATTGGATGAAGATGGAGATGGTGGGTATGATGTTGATGATGATCTCGATGATGCCCGTGACGATGGTGATGACGATGGCGAAGATCTCCCCTTCCGGGAGGTGATCTCCCCAGCGGAATCTGCCCGCCAGAGATGGCTTTTCTTCTCTGTAGGTTTCCGCCACGGAGCGGCGGCGGAACTCCGGAAACTCTCCTCTTTTTAGGGTTTTTGGACGACGAGGGGTATATAGGCCAGAGGGGGGAGCCAGGAGTGGCCCCGGGGGTCCAGGCGCCCTCCCGGCGCGGCCAGGGGTGGGGCCACGCCAGGTGGCCGCCTGGGCACCCTGTGGTCCCCCTCTGGTTTCTCTTTTGCGTGCCTTCGTTATCCTTCTGGAAAACAGCCTCCGTCGATTTTCAGGTAATTTGGAGGTGTTCTTCTTCAGCAACTCAGCGTCCACTTTTTACCGCTGAATCCTGCGTCTGCTGCTTCGGCACCGGAAAGTTGTAAACTGTGTAAAATAAGCCAAAACAACATAAGAATAGCATCATATCATGAAATATATCAATGAATAAGAAAGAATTACTATATAAAATAGTGATGCATTTTGGACGTATCGATTGCCCAGCTGTAATTTGTTTACCTCGCATGGCTATTTTATCGTCTTTTGGGAGAGAGACATCACTAGTGAACATCATAGGACCCCCGTCCATATTTCCAACACTGTTTACACCTTCAATTTACTTTCAGTATTTACTTTTCCGTAGCTATCACTATCATTATTATCCCGTGCGTTTTATCCTTTCTAAACAACAAGGCCGGAGGAATTGACAACTTCTCTGAACTCGTTGGGAGCAAAGCTATCTGTTGTGTATGCAGGTCCAGGTGAAGTAAGCAACCTTGAGTTGTGAATGTAGCCATTGTTCACTTCACCACCTTCTTGTATCTGTTGGAGTCCTATGGGTTCGATACTCTAAAACCTTATCATCTTCGCTAAGGGAAATTTGCCGCTACGCTACATTTCACCTTCCACCTTCTGAAATCCCACTCCTACTTGATCCCAAGAAGATCTTGGAGTACATTGAAATTTGGTCTGTCAAGCCTGATACTCCTCTTCATGATTTGGACATACCTAAAGACATCAAGTTCTACATTCAACAGTTCCTCATCAATGAGATACATCAACGTGATCTTCAGAAACAATTGAAGTCTCAAATGAAGAAAGTCCACAATGACTTTAAAAAGAAACCTGTCACGGATGTTACTCCTCAGGAGTTCATCGAGCATCAATGTGAGGTTCATCGCCTCAACACTGAGTATGCCGCCAACTGTGCCTACATAGGCAAATCCAAGGAACGGATGTCTCAGCAGATGCAAAATTTGATGAAGCTTTGGCAGCCCGCCTCTTCAGCACCTCCTGCTGCCACAACTCTTACTGATACAGTGCCTGTGGATCCCACCAAAGGCCTCAAGCGCATGCCCGATGCCCCACCCTCCACTCCACCAGCTGCGAAGAAGCCCTCACTGGAACCCACAGTTGAGGAGCCCATTGATGCCACACCACTCTCCTCTGATCCTCCGGAATCAAGGGCAGCTGAAACCACAATTCACTCCACTGATGCTTCAACTCCACCTACCAATACTCAGCGTAGCATCATCTTCTTCACCCCACCATCAAAGGAACTTGCCTCAGCTGCTGCCAAACCCATTGTCCCAACATCTCAGTATCCACCTCCACCGATCATCACTGAAATTGAAGACATGGATGTTGATATTGAGGATCATGGAACTCCTCGTGTTATGGATGAGGAATATGAGCTGGCAAACTCCCCCACTCATACTATCTTTTCACTTGAGCCTTGATGGCGGTGAAGTTAATAGGTTTAGTTGGGACTACCTCCCCTATTAACCGCGCCAATAAACGATTCTTGATAACCCACAAGTCTAGGGGATCAATTTTAGCTTTTCGATAAATAAGGATGTCGATCCCACAAGGAGCAGAAGGTGCTGATAAGTGACACTGGATAAGGAAAGGCTGCACACACTCAAAGGTAAATATTTAGGGGTTTTTGGTTTAAGAAACAGAAAAGTAAAAGACAAGCAAAGTAAACAGGGTAACTGAGGAGTAGCAAGTGGCTCAATCCTTTCACAAGGATAAGCCTAGGAACTAAAATTATAAAAGCTAAAGCGTTCTCGAGAACACACGGGAGTGATAGCCAAGTTAGTTTCACCATACCCCGCCAATTAATATGTATTTTGTTGATAAGTGTTGGTGGGTGGATCAATGCTAGTACACCTTCTAGACTAAGATAAGTGTACTCTTATGATTACACACCTTGCAAGCATCCGCAAATACAAGGTAGTAATTAAGTCATAAGCCTAACCACAGCATTACGATCAAGGATCCATAACTCCCTTGTGCAAAAGTGTGTGAACTGGGGTTCAGGTTTCTGTCACTCCGGCAACCCACCATAAGCATACTTTGTGCACAATGTATTCCTCTAGGCCCATGAAAGGTGAAGTGTTAAGTGTTCGACTCACATAACACCATTAGAGAAATAACAACACAACTTAAGTATCAAACAACACATAACACTTCAACATTATATGACTACTAACAACTAGACTTCTCCCATGTTCTCAAGAACTAAAGTAACTACTCACAAGACATAAAAGAGATCATGATCAGAGGTGATAGATGGGTGGCAAACAATCTGGACACAATGATATTTCTCCAACAATACTCAATAGCATTCACCACGAAGTAGTAATCAACACCAACATAGTAGATAGGATAGATAGTACGGATTACAACACAAGTTGCAATTGTGAGATGAGATGGGATGGTGATGGAGATGGTGCTGATGTTGGGGATGATGTTGATGATGATCTCGATGATGCCCATGACGACGATGATGATGATGGCGACGATCTCCCCTTCCGAGAGGTGATCTCCTCGGCGGAATCTGCCCGCCGGAGATGGCTTTTCTCCTCTGTAGGTTTCCGGCCCGTGGCGGCGGCGAAACACATAAACTCTTCTTCTTTAGGGTTTTCACCCCGGGAGGGTCTTATAGGCGAGAGGGGGCACCGAGGGGGGCCACCAGGCATCCAGGAGGGTGCCTGGCGCGACCCGGAGGGGGGCCGCGCCAGGCACCCTTCTGGATGCCTGGTGGGTCCCCTCACCTCCATCTTCGATGATCCCCGGTCAATTCCCATAAAACTACTCCCCGTAAATTTTCATCGCATTTGGACTTGATCTGATTCAGCAACTTGGTGTCCACTTTTCGCCGCTGAATTCTGGTTCTGCTGCTTCGGCATCAGAAAGTTGTAAACTGTGTAAAACAAGCCAAAAAACATAAGAACTGTACTTTAAAGTGGAATATTTTAATGAATAGGATGAAATTACAATATAAAATAGTGGTGCATTTTGGACGTATCAACTTCCCAAGCTTAGACCTCGCTTGTCCCCAAGCGATTGCTGAGCTCGGTAAACCTGTCCACAGGTTTAGAGGGTGAAGCATCGATAAAAGAATACAGACTAGAAGCATCAAGATTTCTCACCAAACTGAAGCATCCTCAACAACATCTCAACTCATAAGGTCCTTATGAGAAAGTAGTAACAATTATAAAAAAGTAGGACCTAGATAACTCATCAAATCATGGCAAACATAGCCTTGGTCAAGGAACAACTAATAACTTTTACTTTTGCTCTTTCACTTATAATGGAACCAGTTGAAGCTTTGGAAAGAACATGTTATCAGTCAAGAAATGCACATGTTAACACAAAGGAAGATGTTTACTAAGCATAAGCTTTGGCAACAACTCACTTATCAAAAGATAATGTCAACAAAGATGTAACATGATAACTTCCAATGCAGCTTTGTATGGAAGAATCTTTATTAACATCAAGTGTCCGTTCTCTCTCAAGAAGGAAGGAAGTAGGAAGGACTGACTCAGCACAAAATAAAGGATAAACCCCGTGCAAAAGGGTAAACAGGGAAAACTCATGTGCCATCTCTAGATGAAACAGAATAAAAACAGACTTTTGGAAGGTGCATGATCCGTCAACGACTGCTGATAGATAACTCACTCACTTCATGATTTGGACAAGTTTCGAGGAACGGCTCCCATGTGGGGACGATCACATCCCCTTAAATTCCTTTGTTTATCACTCATAAATGGGCGAAGGAACTTGTGTGTTAGTATTTATCTTTTACGAGATGGGCACTCATGCCAGTCCCTCCTCGTATTAGGGGTTTGCAGATTAGACATGCAATCCCAAGATAAAACTTTTCCAAATTAAGAAGATCATGGGTTACCCACCACTTCCTCATGAGATGAATCAGTGGCACAAAACAGAAGATTTTTAACATCTAGAGATAGCACATAAATTATATACTTTAGGAGTGGCAGTGGAATACCATAAGTAAGAAGGTATGGTGGACTCAAGTGGAAGATGTTGGTTTCAGGGTATGGAAGTACAAGCAGAATTCCGCTTAGTACAGAGTTTTGGCTAGCAAGGCTTTGAGAGTCCAGACAATTGATGACAACTTAGATGCAAGCAATACAAAGCATAAACATTAAAACTAGCATGAAACATCAAGTTGTCTTCCTTGTCAACATAACACTTCAAGCAAAATAACACAAAGGTTTTGGCTATGTCGCTACTTTGAGAAAAACATGCTTGTTGTTATGACCTAAGCTATACTTGCGAATATTTAAATAAAGTTTTCGAAGCCATACTTGATATAAGGTCAATACTCCCCATAAGAATCAGCTCATAATGTCGATTGCGTGAAGAGAATACCGAGTGCAGCGAAGAAACCAATAGACTTCTCATTAATATTCCTTCATAGACGACCCCACACTCACGATTACAAAGCTCTCCACAAAAGGAGTGATAGACCTTAAAGCAACACCTATTTCATAAAGTAACTTCCCTAGACATGATACGACTCTACTTGACTCCTAAAGAAAAAGATAAAGATAAAGATACCCGACACTCCCCCAAGCTTGGAACAAGCTAAGGGGGTGCCATTACCCGAGGAGATTTACTCCTCATTCTTGTTGTGGTTGTTTCTTTAGATCCCTGATGACACGGCGAAGGGTTCGGTTCTCTAACTCCAAGACTTCCACTTGTATTTTTAGTACACGAAAATCTTCAATGAGTTGGTTGGTGATGCAGTAGACCTCGGAGATGGTGGAAAGCATGCATTGATCTTCAAATGAAGTGGAGGGCCCTGAAAGGTTAAGAGAAAGATCATATTGAGGTTGGACATATCCCACCATGATGGGATTGCTTGGACCTCCTTGTTGTTTGGCAGTGATAGTCTTGACTTCCTCTCTCACGGAGCGCTCCATCTCCGCTTGTCTTGCGGAAATTTCTTCTTCGGTAGCCTAATCAACGTGCTTCCCTTGATTAAGATCCTTCTGAACTTGACATAGACGCCATCCCAAGAATTCCTCTCCGCTCGAGCCACAAGAAGACATCTCTAGCAACAACTTTTCACCCTGGCAGAAACAGACCGAGAAAGAAAACACGCGAAATCGAGAGATACGGTGCCGGGACTATCCGGGCAAATATATAGCAAAAATTTCTGCAACAGAAGGAAGGTTTCAAGCCTAGGTGGAGTCGGAGTCGGAGTCCAGGGCACCCAGGAGGGTGCATGGCGCGGCCAGGAGGTGGTCCGCGCCAGGAGGCCTCCTGGGCCCCCTGGAGCTCTTCTCCGGCTCCACTCGGGCTTGGAATTTTCCTAATTTTGCAAAAACCTTGAAAAGTAAACTTTTATTGACGTTCGCGATGTTTCCTTACCGTAATACATACCTTTTCTTATTCTGCTCCTGTCGGAGTCTGAAACTGGGCTGCAACATGTTCTTCATGAGTCTTTGTATATATCATGTTTGCATCCACATTGATTGGATCACTTGCCATATAATGTTTGAGTCTTTGTCCATTCACAACTTGAGGTTTGGTGCCTTCGAAATTATTGATCTTGATTGCACCAGACCGATATACTTCTTCGATATGAAAAGGTCCTTCCCATCTGGAAAGTAGTTTACCTGGAGAAAACCTGAAACGAGATCTAAACAACAAAACTTTATCACCAACATTAAATTCACGTTTCAGAATTCTTTTATCGTGCCACTTCTTTACCTTTTCCTTGAACATTTTAGCGCTCTCGTAAGCTTCACTTCTCTACTCATCTAGAGAATTCAAGTTCATGAGACGCTTTTCACCAGCTAACTTGTCAGCATTTAGCTCTTTGACAGCCCAGAAAGCCTTGTGCTCTAACTCTAATGGTAAATGGCAAGCCTTGCCATAGACCATTTTATACGGAGACATGCCCATGGGGTTTTTGTAAGCAGTTCTATACGCCCACAAAGCATCTCCTAACTTCTTTGACCAGTCCTTTCTAGAACTGTTTACTGTCTTTTGTAAGATCAACTTGATCTCCCTATTGGTGAGCTCAACTTTCCCACTAGTTTGAGGGTGGTACGGTGATGCAATCCTATGATTGCCATCATACTTGGCTAGAGCTTTCCTAAAATCTCCATGCGTGAAGTGTGACCCTCCATCTTTCATGAGGTACCTTGGTACTCCAAACCTAGGAAAAATTACATCCTTGAGCATTTTAAAAGATGTCTTGTGATCAGCACTCTCAGTGGGGATTGCTTCAACCCACTTGGTTACACAATCAACAACAACTAAGATGTGTGTGTACTTGTGTGAAGGAGGAAAAGGACCCATAAAATCAAAGCCCCAGCAATCGAAAGGTTCGATCACTAGTGAGTAATTGATAGGCATCTCATTTCTCCTGCTAATGTTACCAACTCTCTGACACTTATCACAAGATAGAACGTACCTTCGGGAGTCCTTAAAAAGAGTAGGCCAATAAAAACCTGATTGTAAAACTTTATGTGCGGTCCTTTCACCGTCATGATGTCCTCCATAGGGACTATCGTGACATTATCGAATAATTTCCTGCTTCTCGTGCTCCGGTATACATCTTCTCACGATCCCATCTGGACCTTCCTTGAAAATATGTGGATCATCCCAAAAGTAGTGCCTCAAATCCGTGAAGAATTTCTTCCTCTGCTGAAATGTAAAACCTGGAGGCAAAAACTTTGCAACAATAAAATTAGCATAATCTGCAAACCAAGGGTCGGAATGAGATTGTACTTTTACAACAGCAAGTTGTTCATCTAGAAAACTGTCGTAGACTGTAATAGGATCGTGCGGGATATCTTCCATCCTTGAAATATTATCCGCCACCGGATTGTCTTCTCCTTTTCTATCGACAATCTGCAAATCTAATTCTTGAAGAAGGAGTACCCATCTAATGAGTCTTGGTTTGGCGTCCTTTTTCTACAGAAGATACTTAATGGAAGCATGGTCAGTATGAATAATAACTTTACAATCAACAATATACTGCCTAAACTTATCACAAGCAAACACCACTGCCAAGAATTCCTTCTCGGTAGTAGCATAATTCTTTTGAGCACTATCAAGTGTATTGCTGGCATAGTAGATGACATTCAACTTCTTGTCAACCCTTTGTCCTAAAACAGCTCCAACAGCAAAATCACTAGCATCACACATAATTTCAAAGGGCAAATTCCAGTCAGGTGGTTGTATTATAGGAGCGGTTATCAAGGCTTTCTTAAGAACTTCAAAAGCTTCCTTACAATCTTCATCAAATACAAAAGGAGAATCCTTCTGGAGAAGATTGGTAAGGGGTCTCGAGGTCTTAGAAAAGTCCTTGATAAATCTTCTATAGAAACCAGCATGACCTAGAAAACTATGAATACCTTCGATGTCCCTTGGATAGGGCATCCTTTCAATAGCTTCAATCTTTTCCTTGTCCACTTCAATTCCCCTTTCAGAAATCTTGTGTCCAAGAACTATCCCTTCGTTAACCATGAAATGGCACTTCTCCCAATTGAGCACCAAATTTGTTTCTTCACATCTCTGCAAAACTTTATTAAGATTGTGGAGACAGTGGTCAAAGTTGTTTCCATAGACGGGAAATTCTTCCATGAAAACTTCTACAATCTCCTCACAGAAACCATGAAATATTGCAGACATACACCTCTGAAAAGTAGCAGGTGCATTACACAAACCAAAAGGCATACACCTATAAGCATAAGTACCGTAAGGACATGTAAAGGTGGTATTCTCTTGATCCGCGGTGTTAACGTGAATCTGGGAGAAGCCAGAATACCCATCAAGATAACAGAAGTGGGTGTTTTTAGACAGCCGCTCGAGCATCTAATCAATAAAGGGCAGAGGATAGTGGTCCTTCCTGGTGGCTTTGTTCAACTTCCTGAAGTCAATACACATTCTATATCCAATAATAGTCCTCTAAGGTATTAGTTCATTTTTATCATTAGGACCAACAGTCATACCTCCTTTCTTAGGAACACAATGAACGGGACTTACCCACTTACTTTCAGCTATAGGATTGATGAAACCTGCGGCTAGAAGTTTGAGAACCTCAGTCCTAACCACGCCCTTCATCCTTGGGTTTAACCGTCGTTGATGATCAACAAATGGTTTAGCATCGGGCTCGAGATTGATAGTATGTTGGCAAATGGATGGACTAATACCCTTGAGATCATCAAGAGTATAGCCAATAGCACCTCGGTGTCTGCGGAGTGTCTCCAATAATCACTCTTCTTCATACCCTGAAAGGTTAGAATTGATAATAATAGGATATACTTTCTTTTCATCTAAATAAGCATACTTGAGCGTATCGGGTAGTGGTTTTAGATCAAACAACGGGTCTTCTTTTGGTTGAGAGAGGATTCCTAAAGGTTCGACCGGGAGGTTGTGCTTCAGGATAGGAGTTTGTCTTAAAAATATGTCTTCTAGTTTATCCCTCTCCTGCATATGTTTGCCATTCTTGTGGTCTTCCATAAATTGCTGCAAAGTATCATCAGGAGGAATAGCAATAGAAGCAATTTCTTCAATAATTTTGTCATTACTTGACAAGTCAGTACCACGAGGCTGCTTAGAAAACTTAGAAAAAATAAATTCATACGACTCACCGTTGAATTCAACAGAAACTTTACCTTTCTTGCAATCTATTATAGCTCCACAAGTGTTGAGGAAGGGCCTACGTAAGATAATAGGGCAAAAACTATCTTGCACTGAACCAAGTACAAGAAAGTCAGTAGGATATTTTACCTTCCCGCAGAGTACTTCAACATCTCTCACAATCCCAACTGGAGAGATTGTTTGCTTATTTGCAAGATGAATCGTGACATACCCCGCTAGAGGAGGCATCCAACATCTCCCTGTCCCGACGAGAAAGCCTGGCATAAAAATTTGTAAGTATGATTTCATTGGGGAGCTCATGGTTTGGGCATTTGAGCTGTAACGACCCAATTCACACCGAATTGAAGTCTCTGTGTTCAAGTGCCAGTCCCTGGATCGAACTCGCTGGCACACACAGTATAATAGATGTATATCAAATTACAAGTGCATCATTGATACAACGTACGATCCAAGAGTAAATAAATAACAAGTTGCATAGCTCAAGGCTAGCTTAAACAATATAAATATAGCGGAAGCAAAAACAAATAACGTGGAGTCCCATCAACAGCCACATGCGAACATGCTGAGTGTAGACTCGCAACCCCTAACGCACCTTACTGATCGTCTGAAAAACCTGCAACACCGAAGGTTACAGCCCGACAACGGGTCAGTACATCTGATTTGTACGGCAAGTGACACGGAAAAGTTTATATAAAGGACCTACGACTACATGCAAGGTAAGTCAAAGGAAAGGCTTATGGTTTAGTTTTGCAGAAAGCCAATTTTCTCCTGAACTAAACTAGTCAAAGTTTTAAGTTGATTCTACCTGAAACACACAACAACCCATGCTACTCTTGTCCCAATCAAATTATTATTAAGTGCTCATCTGTCAAGATCATTCATCAACAGTACTGACTAGTTGCTCAAAGTTCGTCCGTAACCGTGGACACGGCTAATCATGATCAGTTTGTATGCTCTGCAGAGGTTTGTACACGTTCCCCACTGGACTCAACCCGAAGATTGAGACAAAGACTTTCCGAAGAGGTTGCCTCCACCCTTTGGTAGCCGGTACACCTAACACAATTCTACATCAGCTAGCTACCAGGGCCAGGTTCCCCACAACTTACTCATCTAAGCCAGAGCCCATATAGCCAGTGGCTGTACACGGAAGCTACTAGTAATATTGCATGTCTGATCTTTTTGAGCCTGGACGGCGCCCACTGCGTGAGAGGGTACTCGCCATGACGCACCCGGTTCACCACCAAAACAAACCATTGGGTGCATTTAACCCCGGCATTGTCCTCAACCGAGCCACAACTACCGGGATGCAACCCGCCCGTCCAGAAGTGATTTCTATTTATTATAAAGTTGCTACACAGTTTATTAAATAGCTCACATGCACTCCATGAATTCTCACAGCCCAAACCACGTCTACAAAGCATAGCAATAAAGTAACAACACGTGCTAGGTTGATCTACGGTAGACAAGTCAAAACATATGGTTATCTTAACTGGTTTTGCAGCAACAGTAAAGTAAACTACCTATCATGCAATAGAGTGATATTTCCTACATAATGCATATAGAAAATATAGGTATGAGTATGGTCAAAGCATCACTTGCCTTATACATTCGATGAAGATCCTCGCTTTCACGTTCCAGTCAACTCTACTCGTCACACTCCGAGCAATCTATCGTCAACGAAAGAACTCAATAAGCAATCACACCACAATGACAAAACATAAGATCAACAAAACAATCACTAAAGTTTTAGCAACAAAACAAAAAGGTTTTGAAGTGCAAAGGTGTGGATGTGCTCGAAGGTGATCGGTGGAACGTGAACTCGAGAGAGTCAACGGATAAAGAGTTGTCGATACAAAAGTATGATCAAGGCATTATGAAATCAAAGTAAAGATCATGGCAATATGAATAGTATGTCGATATTGCCGATAAGATGTCTCATATGATCCAATATGCAAAAAGGATCACGTGAAACGGAATACTACAACGCAGGTCATAGCAGTTGCAACATTGAACTGAATTTGAATTTAAACAGATCAATAAACTTGTGAAATTTTGTGCACACATGATATAAACAGAAAGTACATGACACGAGTGATCCAACGCAAAAAGAATCACTCGATTTGGATCAACGGTATAAAAGATACGGCCACCGGAATTTGAATTTGAATTTGAAATATCTTCAAATTCAAAAGTGTGCAAAGTGTACAAAAATTTATACCAAGCTAAAGTACAGAACAACACGAACGCGTTGCAAAAAGTTTCACCTCGTTCCGACTTACGGTGTAGAAGATATCGCCGGCGTGAGTTGAGGGGGTTTTCTGCCAAAAGGACTCGTTCGCAATTAAAATAACTTCCAGAAAAGCGATCGGGTCCCCGAAACCAGATCTGGCCGGAGTTGACTCGTTTTCCGGCGAACTTGAGAATTCCGGCGAGGAGGAGCTCGGCTCCGGCGAGTGGAGCAGAGGAGGCGGCGTTGGGCGGCCGTGGTGGCGCGCTCCGGCGGAGGGGCGAGCGGCTCGGGCGGAGGGGCGAGCGGCTCGGGCGGAGGGGCGAGCGGCTCGGGCGGAGGAGCTCGGCCCGGCCGGCTCCGGCCATGGCACTCCGGCCGCGGTGGCTCGGGACGCCGGCGGCGTGCGGTGCGGCGTCCGGCGCGGGGGCGCGCGGCGCGTTGGCCCACGGGGGTGGCGCGGTGGTGCGGGAGGTGCGACGAGGTCCGGGCGGCGGCGGCCGGCGACGGGCGGCGCGGGCGGCGGTGTGGCCGCGCAGGCGGAATCCGGCGAGGCGGCGGCGAGTCGCGGGCCCGGCGGCGGCGGCGGCGAGGCCCGCGGGTCCGCGGCTAGGGTTTCGTTTTTTTTTGTTGGAAAGAAAAAAGAAAAAGATCAGAAAAAGGATTTTCTGATTTCTATATATAAGCAGAGAAAAAAAACGAAAACGTGTCGGAAAAGGGTTCTAATTGTGCTCGGGGCGAAAACAGACTAATGGGCCGGCTGCCCGGATTTCCTTTTTTATTTAAAACCGAAACTTCAAACAATAAAATAAAAATAACCGTAGCTCCGAAAAATATGAAATAAAATTCTAAATTCTTCAAATAATCCAAAGAAAAATATGAAATAAAAAAACTTTCCAAAAAGGTAAATAAAAATAAAAACCTTTTCTAATTACTTTATTTAAATATAAAATACTTTTCATAAATCAACTAAAATCCAATAAACCTTTTAAACTATTTTTATTTGGTCAAAAACATTAACAAACCATTTCCAAATAATAAAATATAAATTTTAAAGTTGTTAACCCAATAAATAATTTGGTAAAATAAAATCTCCCTTTGAAATACTTTTTCAACCCTTTTAAAATATTTAATAAATCATTTCAGTGAAATAAAAACTCTCTTGGCATTATAAAATCTCTAAATTAATTTTAGAGTTATTTATAATACTCAAAATAAAATTTAAAAACTTTAAAATAGTATTCTAAATATTTCCAACTTTATTTAAAAAGGGGATAAGTCATTTTATATCCTCTCAATGAATTTTCCTTTAGTTGAAAAATATTTTGAATAAACAAAAGAATTCCAAATCAAGATTTAAAACCTTTTCCAAACTTTTAAAATGTTGAAGGAGTCATATTACCTTCTCTCATTTTATTTTGTTGGTTTTGTTTTTAAATAATAAATTCCAAAACACCAACGATGAATATTAGGGAAAGTCATTTTATTCCCTCTCGTTTTAATATTCAGTAAACTCCAAAAGTTTTAAATCCCAGAGAAAATCAAACACATCAAGCAAACAATCATTATCTATTTAATTTATTAACATTCCAAAATTCGGAGAATTTTGGGATGTTACACACTACCACCCTTAAAAGGAATCTCGTCCTCGAGATTCGAGAAAGCTAGAAAGAAAGGTTAAGGTTCGGGTCTTCATGACAGTCAATCGATCCTCCGGCGGTCCAGGGTGCTACCACCCTTAAAAGGGATGCGACTTGGTCTTCAAAATCTTGATCCCTCAGCGAGCTCCTCACACATAATCTTAATACTCCGTTGGGGCATTGAAATCTTCATCACAAGTGTGGGCTTCCAGTATCTTCATCCATCGATGACATTCTTCGTAAAGATTTCACCCGCGGTCTTTGAGGTTTCAAGAATTCCTCCTTTGGGGTTTCCATTCCTTAGCAAGAGAGTGGTCTCCCAAGTACTGAGACTTCATGGCTGACAGCTCAGACGTCACTACTAACAACTATCGATTTTCTCATGGTGGTCATCAAGAATATTGTTTCGGGATACCTGCAGCAAATGGTCTTGATCCATACTCACCGTATAATACAAACGGTAAACTTCTACAGGGGTCACACATCGTACCATTCTATGGTTCAGGCTTAACATCGTCGTCTCTCTGCTATAGGTAAGTCACTCAAGATTTACTATCCCGCATAGCAAGAGCGAATAATAAGAGTAGTCGTCATGGGGGCCAATCCATTCCGCACCCATATCATTACCTTGTACATGGTTTAGCGAATCTCGCAGTCTAACACTCGGTCATTCTCACAAGCATTGCAGAAGTCCTCTTGATCTTGAACTGGGTTCAGATAAGTCCATGGTTCTGCAAGCCAAGCAAAAGAGCTATCGTTTCCTTAACACTCAGGTTTGCGCAAACTGCTATAAAACGTGCACTGGTGGACTACAACTTCCTCCAGAGTTCTTCCTTCAACAAGACTGTGCCCTCTTGTCGTAAGATCCTGGGACCTGTGGTTTATCCTTGATCTCAACATCGGTTGCATTCATCTTTATTCCATTCTTGATATTAGCAGCCATTGTAGCAGCTTCTTCAGTGTAGGATGAGGATAAGAGGGAACAGAATGTAGATAGCGAGGTAGAGAGAGGGATAGGGAGAGATACCCATACAAACATCACACTAGTTTTGAAAAATATAAGTTTTGATGTGTAGCTGTCGGTAAAACAAGAAATGACAGCTCACAGAACGATCTAACGGTAGAAACGTGAATCTTCCAGGTCTTCAAGTCTTCAGGTCTTCAATGATGGCAGCTTCAGTTTGCAATGTCGGAAAAAAAAAATCTTCATATCGTTGAGTCATTTGTCCAGTTATTCTTCTTGTTGTTGTGTCTTCTTTAGTCTTGAAGCATACTAAATAGATAAGAGGTCTACTGAAACGTAAACTTATTCTATTCGCAAAGAAAAACCACAAAGCACAACACATCACATCAATCAATACAAGACATAACAGGGTCACAGGGTACAAGACAACACTTAACAAAACAATCATGACATGAAACATCTAGTCAATCCATAGCAAACATGAATCGATGCACATCTCCAACTAACATAAAAGGGTAGCATCATGCACTTAGTGCACGCCACGAAAATCCTATTCTCCTGTTGCAAAACATAAGCTTCTTCAAGTCATCATCCTTGCTTCCACGTTCACAACTTCTCCTTCCCCTCCAATTCGGGACACATATCGCGGTAGTGTCCCCAGTTCCTGCACCGAAAACACTGAACGTGGCTAATGTACTTCTTTTTCTTTTTCACGGGTGCTTCCTTCAATTCTTGGATAGCTTTCTTCATTCCTTCTTTTTGATGTTGAACCACTTGTTGTGTCACGATGAAAATTTTGCACTGAGCGGGGTAATGATCAGTTCCTTCACACGTAAAACATGTGACTTGTGCAGTGGGGCATTCTTCACCCGAGTGAATTTCTTCACAATAGGGACATCCATCTTGGTGTCCTTCATGGGAGTGTCCTACTTCTCCGCAAATGGTACAGGCACGGATCCTCTTAAGGGTTACCGTCCTTTGCATCGGGGTGACGAGGCGAGATCCCAACAAAATCTTTGTAAATCCCTTCCAAATAATCTTCCTTCTTGATTCGTCAATCGCTTGGTGCATTCTCCACCAAGTAGCAGCCTCTTCTACAAAGTACTTGACAGCATAGGGGACCATGTCCTCACTCCCAACCTTGTTTATCTTCATGTGCTCCTCCATTCTACGAATCCATTGCTCCACCTTCAGTCTCGACATCGCCCCAGAAAAGGCGAGTCCTACTTCATACACCATCTATTAAACCCATACGACAAGGGTTAGGGAAAAACTATAAAACCGAAAAGACAACAACTAGAGATAGCACCAAACATATGCACTCAAACAAGAAAGCGGCAAAAACTTCTACGTTCGTCCGTAACACATAACAACAAACAATACAGTCACAACACTCAAAACACACAAACAACTCCTAGGGTAAGGTCATATGTGCAAGACATACGATCTCATCATACTACTCGAAATTCGTTCATCTAACTTCACCTAAAAGGTGGTGGTCTGATTCTAAGCTTCATCCTTCTCAGCTAAGCTGATCTTAAAGGTTCCTCTCACAGTGTCAAACTTATTGATCACTGTAGGTTATTCCTTCTAGTTCCGATAATCCTAACTCCAATTGATCCCCGAGGTTGATGATGTTCTTCTCCAATGTCTTGTCTTCCAAGGGTAAGCAACTCAGAGGGGTATTCATAATAAAACAAGATGAGAAGTTTTAGAAGATGAATAATAGATGAGAAATACTAGTCAAGAGAGTAAGTGATCAAAGAATGATAAAATATTTTTGTTCCTATGGCTTTTCTATCCATTTTCTAGGGTCACGAACCTATAGTCAACACACTGCTCTGATACCATCTGTAACGACCCAATTCACACCGAATTGAAGTCTCTGTGTTCAAGTGCCAGTCCCTGGATCGAACTCGCTGGCACACACAGTATAATAGATGTATATCAAATTACAAGTGCATCATTGATACAACGTACGATCCAAGAGTAAATAAATAACAAGTTGCATAGCTCAAGGCTAGCTTAAACAATATAAATATAGCGGAAGCAAAAACAAATAACGTGGAGTCCCATCAACAGCCACATGCGAACATGCTGAGTGTAGACTCGCAACCCCTAACGCACCTTACTGATCGTCTGAAAAACCTGCAACACCGAAGGTTACAGCCCGACAACGGGTCAGTACATCTGATTTGTACGGCAAGTGACACGGAAAAGTTTATATAAAGGACCTACGACTACATGCAAGGTAAGTCAAAGGAAAGGCTTATGGTTTAGTTTTGCAGAAAGCCAATTTTCTCCTGAACTAAACTAGTCAAAGTTTTAAGTTGATTCTACCTGAAACACACAACAACCCATGCTACTCTTGTCCCAATCAAATTATTATTAAGTGCTCATCTGTCAAGATCATTCATCAACAGTACTGACTAGTTGCTCAAAGTTCGTCCGTAACCGTGGACACGGCTAATCATGATCAGTTTGTACGCTCTGCAGAGGTTTGTACACGTTCCCCACTGGACTCAACCCGAAGATTGAGACAAAGACTTTCCGAAGAGGTTGCCTCCACCCTTTGGTAGCCGGTACACCTAACACAATTCTACATCAGCTAGCTACCAGGGCCAGGTTCCCCACAACTTACTCATCTAAGCCAGAGCCCATATAGCCAGTGGCTGTACACGGAAGCTACTAGTAATATTGCATGTCTGATCTTTTTGAGCCTGGACGGCGCCCACTGCGTGAGAGGGTACTCGCCATGACGCACCCGGTTCACCACCAAAACAAACCATTGGGTGCATTTAACCCCGGCATTGTCCTCAACCGAGCCACAACTACCGGGATGCAACCCGCCCGTCCAGAAGTGATTTCTATTTATTATAAAGTTGCTACACAGTTTATTAAATAGCTCACATGCACTCCATGAATTCTCACAGCCCAAACCACGTCTACAAAGCATAGCAATAAAGTAACAACACGTGCTAGGTTGATCTACGGTAGACAAGTCAAAACATATGGCTATCTTAACTGGTTTTGCAGCAACAGTAAAGTAAACTACCTATCATGCAATAGAGTGATATTTCCTACATAATTCATATAGAAAATATAGGTATGAGTATGGTCAAAGCATCACTTGCCTTATACATTCGATGAAGATCCTCGCTTTCACGTTCCAGTCAACTCTACTCGTCACACTCCGAGCAATCTATCGTCAACGAAAGAACTCAATAAGCAATCACACCACAATGACAAAACATAAGATCAACAAAACAATCACTAAAGTTTTAGCAACAAAACAAAAAGGTTTTGAAGTGCAAAGGTGTGGATGTGCTCGAAGGTGATCGGTGGAACGTGAACTCGAGAGAGTCAACGGATAAAGAGTTGTCGATACAAAAGTATGATCAAGGCATTATGAAATCAAAGTAAAGATCATGGCAATATGAATAGTATGTCGATATTGCCGATAAGATGTCTCATATGATCCAATATGCAAAAAGGATCACGTGAAACGGAATACTACAACGCAGGTCATAGCAGTTGCAACATTGAACTGAATTTGAATTTAAACAGATAAATAAACTTGTGAAATTTTGTGCACACATGATATAAACAGAAAGTACATGACACGAGTGATCCAACGCAAAAAGAATCACTCGATTTGGATCAACGGTATAAAAGATACGGCCACCGGAATTTGAATTTGAATTTGAAATATCTTCAAATTCAAAAGTGTGCAAAGTGTACAAAAATTTATACCAAGCTAAAGTACAGAACAACACGAACGCGTTGCAAAAAGTTTCACCTCGTTCCGACTTACGGTGTAGAAGATATCGCCGGCGTGAGTTGAGGGGGTTTTCTGCCAAAAGGACTCGTTCGCAATTAAAATAACTTCCAGAAAAGCGATCGGGTCCCCGAAACCAGATCTGGCCGGAGTTGACTCGTTTTCCGGCGAACTTGAGAATTCCGGCGAGGAGGAGCTCGGCTCCGGCGAGTGGAGCAGAGGAGGCGGCGTTGGGCGGCCGTGGTGGCGCGCTCGGGCGGAGGGGCGAGCGGCTCGGGCGGAGGGGCGAGCGGCTCGGGCGGAGGAGCTCGACCCGGCCGGCTCCGGCCATGGCACTCCGGCCGCGGTGGCTCGGGACGCCGGCGGCGTGCGGTGCGGCGTCCGGCGCGGGGGCGCGCGGCGCGTTGGCCCACGGCGGCGGCGCGGTGGTGCGGGAGGTGCGACGAGGTCCGGGCGGCGGCGGCCGGCGACGGGCGGCGCGGGCGGCGGTGTGGCCGCGCAGGCGGAATCCGGCGAGGCGGCGGCGAGTCGCGGGCCCGGCGGCGGCGGCGGCGAGGCCCGCGGGTCCGCGGCTAGGGTTTCGTTTTTTTTTGTTGGAAAGAAAAAAGAAAAAGATCAGAAAAAGGATTTTCTGATTTCTATATATAAGCAGAGAAAAAAAACGAAAACGTGTCGGAAAAGGGTTCTAATTGTGCTCGGGGCGAAAACAGACTAATGGGCCGGCTGCCCGGATTTCCTTTTTTATTTAAAACCGAAACTTCAAACAATAAAATAAAAATAACCGTAGCTCCGAAAAATATGAAATAAAATTCTAAATTCTTCAAATAATCCAAAGAAAAATATGAAATAAAAAAACTTTCCAAAAAGGTAAATAAAAATAAAAACCTTTTCTAATTACTTTATTTAAATACAAAATACTTTTCATAAATCAACTAAAATCCAATAAACCTTTTAAACTATTTTTATTTGGTCAAAAACATTAACAAACCATTTCCAAATAATAAAATATAAATTTTAAAGTTGTTAACCCAATAAATAATTTGGTAAAATAAAATCTCCCTTTGAAATACTTTTTCAACCCTTTTAAAATATTTAATAAATCATTTCAGTGAAATAAAAACTCTCTTGGCATTATAAAATCTCTAAATTAATTTTAGAGTTATTTATAATACTCAAAATAAAATTTAAAAACTTTAAAATAGTATTCTAAATATTTCCAACTTTATTTAAAAAGGGGATAAGTCATTTTATATCCTCTCAATGAATTTTCCTTTAGTTGAAAAATATTTTGAATAAACAAAAGAATTCCAAATCAAGATTTAAAACCTTTTCCAAACTTTTAAAATGTTGAAGGAGTCATATTACCTTCTCTCATTTTATTTTGTTGGTTTTGTTTTTAAATAATAAATTCCAAAACACCAACGATGAATATTAGGGAAAGTCATTTTATTCCCTCTCGTTTTAATATTCAGTAAACTCCAAAAGTTTTAAATCCCAGAGAAAATCAAACACATCAAGCAAACAATCATTATCTATTTAATTTATTAACATTCCAAAATTCGGAGAATTTTGGGATGTTACATGAGCATCAGGGACTTCAGTCTACCCCAAGCTTGAGCGATGATCTCTCCGTCGCGAGAGACCAAAAGTTGTAGATGTAGTTCCTGTCTTGGTGAATTTCACGAAGAGGATAAAACTTTGCATAAAAGAGAGACATAAGCTCTGGCCATTCAAGCAGATCAGAGTTATCGAGTAGCTTATACCAGTCTGAAGCTTTATCTATAAGTGATACGGAGAATAGTTTCTTCATGACGAACTCCATCGTTACACCTGCAAGCTTAAATAAAGAACATAATTGTGATAAATATAGAAAGTGTTCTCCCGGATGTCCTTCTCCTGTATAACGATTAGCCAAGAAATAATCAATAATACCAGATGGTATTTTATAGGGCAAAATTTCAGTAGGGGTAGGAGTGACCACCACAATCGTGGGGCGGCTCCTTACCAGCAACGAACCAACAGTAGAAGAGTCCATAAGAACTGAAGGTAACAACAGAAAATAAAGGTTTCCATACCGGCTTCACTTACCAGTAGCGCTACACTCCTCGGCAACGGCACCAGAAAAGCTCGTTGATGGCGGTGAAGTTAATAGGTTTAGTTGGGATTACCTCCCCTGTTAACCGCGCCAATAATAGATTCTTGATAACCCACAAGTCTAGGGGATCAATTGTAGCTTTTCGATAAATAAGGATGTCGATCCCACGAGGAGCAGAAGGTGCTGATAAGTGACACTGGATAAGGTAAGGCTGCACACACTCAAAAGTAAATATTTAGGGGTTTTTGGTTTAAGCAACAAAATAGTAAAACACAAGCAAAGTAAACAGGATAACTGAGGAGTAGCAAGTGGCCCAATCCTTTCACAAGGATAAGCCTAGGAACTAAACTTATAAAAGCTAAAGCGTTCTCGAGAACACACGGGAGAGATAGCCAAGTTACTTTCACCATACTCCGCCAAGTAATATGTATTGTGTTGATAAGTGTTGGTGGGTGGATCAATGCTAGTACACCTTCTAGACTAAGATAAGTGTACTCTTATGATTACACACCTTGCAAGCATCCGCAAATACAAGGTAGTAATTAAGTCATAAGCCTAACCACAGGATTACGATCAAGGATCCATAACTCCCTTGTGCAAAAGTGTGCGAACTGGGGTTCAGGTTTCTGTTACTCCGGCAACCCACCATAAGCATCCTTTGTGCACAATGTATTCCTCTAGGCCCATGAAAGGTGAAGTGTTAAGTGTTCGACTCACATAACACAACTAGAGAAATAAAAAACACAACTTAAGTATCAAACAACACATAACACTTCAACATCATATGACTACTAACAACTAGACTTCTCCCATGTTCTCAAGAACTAAAGTAACTACTCACAAGACATAAAAGAGATCATGATCAGAGGTGATAGATGGGTGGCAAACAATCTGGACACAATGATATTTCTCCAACAAAACTCAATAGCATTCACCACAAATTAGTAATCAACACCAACAGAGTAGAGAGGATAGATAGTACACAAGTTGCAATTGTGAGATGAGATGGGATGGTGATGGAGATGGTGCTGATGTTGGGGATGATGTTGATGATGATCTCGATGATGCCCGTGACGATGGTGATGATTATGGCAACGATCTCCCCTTCCGGGAGGTGATCTCCTCGGCGGAATCTGCCCGCCGGAGATGGCTTTTCTCCTCCGTAGGTTTCCGCCCCGTGGCGGCGACGAAACACGGAAACTCTTCTTCTTTTAGGGTTTTCACCCCAGGGGGGTCTTATAGGCGAGAGGGAGCACCGAGGGGGGCCACCAGGCATCCAGGAGGGTTCCTGGCGCGGCCAGGAGGGGGCCTGCGCCAGGCACCCTTCTGGCTGTCTGGTGGGTCCCCTCACCTCCATCTTTGGTGATCCCCGGTCAATTCCCATAAAACTACTCCCCGTATATTTTCATCGCATTTGGACTTGATCTGATTCAGCAACTTGGTGTCCACTTTTCACCGCTGAATTTTGGTTCTGCTGCTTCGGCATCGGAAAGTTGTAAACTGTGTAAAACAAGCCAAAACAACATAAGAACAATACTTTAAAGTGGAATATATCGATGAATAGGATGAAATTACAATATAAAATAGTGATGCATTTTGGACGTATCAAGCCTGACTCTCCCACTGTGACTGAGGTGCTTCCTGATACCTCTCAGCACTCTGAAGACTCGGTTGGTGCATCATCCTTTGCCTTTGATGCTGATGAACCTGAAGCCACAAGTGCGCCTCCAAATACTGCTGATGGCAGTGATACTGCTGCTACGACAACTATTGAGCCTGAGACTGCTCCCCCTGCAGCTGAGACTGAAGCCGAGCACAACACTAATGCTGACACTGAAGCTGCACCGGACTGCACTGCAGATCCTCAAGTTACATCTCCATCAGCTCCACCCACATCACCGAAACCTGGACCTGATACTACGGCTGAAGCCCATGGTCCTCAAGCACAGCCTACCTCTGCTTTAGCCTCCCCGGCTCGTCACGAGACTGCCTCAGCTCTGTCTCTATGCCCGAAGCAGAAGAAGCCATTCTATCGCAATCTTGAAGCTGATGCTCGTCCCAACTTCAACATTGATGCATTCTTCAATGCCATGAGCTTCTTTCAGGCCAGGATCCAGAATCCTTACTATTCTCCTCCGCCCAGCAAGCTCCCGAGGTTCTGGATGGCTACGCAAAAGAACTACTATGCATCAGTTATGTACATGGCACAAAAGGTTTTTCCTCATAAACACATTCCTCATCTGGATATGGAGGACATCCCTTGCTTCAACCACGTGCTGCAGGACTTGTATCATGCCAAGGTGCTTCAGTTCTTCTCTGAGTGTATTCATTGGAATGAAGAACTCGTTCTCTAATTTTATGCAACACTCTATGTCTAAGGGGACCCCAAAGACATCAACACTTGGGTGCTTGATTGGATGACTCAGCATCAGCACTACAGTACCTCTGTACCTGAGATCATTGCAATTCTTCAGCTACCTCCCTCTGACGCTTCAGTCCCCAGCACATACGGTGCTCCCCTTCTCAGGGATGATCTGATGAACATGCTGATGAAGCCGCAAGCCCCTGAAGCTCCGCCCCGGACCAAGTTCCTAGTCTTTGAGCTTCAGTATCTGCCCAGCACACTGTACCGCATCTTGGCCAAGTTCTTCTGCCCCATCAAGGGATATGGATCAACTGCTGAGGAAGTTGTGGGCATCATGAAGAACATTCTTTACATCCTCTGCATGTCCGCTCCCATTAATGTCTCAGACTTCTTCTTCAGGACTTTGGTGGATGCTGCTAAGAATCCTCATATCCTGAAGCCATACGTGATGGCTTCTCGCCCTTCGTTGGTTACCCCAAGTGGAAGGTTTGAGATGTAGTGCAGCAGCAGTTTTCCCTCGGTGAAGATACCAAGGTTTGTCTCCAGTAGGACTCCAGAGATGATAAGTAGGTGTCAGCGGCGCAACTGACGTGGACCTGCACAAAGACACAGATAACTTTGTTCCCAATGAAGTTCAGAGAGGTTGTCAATCTCTCCGGTCTTGTTGTTCACAAAGGGTAAAACACAAGGGATAATGATAGAAAATAAAAGCAGTAAAGTAAAGATAGCGTGGAAACAGTAATAAGGATATGGACCGGGATACGTGATGTTCACTAGTGATGTCTCTCTCCCAAAAGACGATAAAACTGCTATGCGAGGTAAACAAATTACAGAAGGGCAATTGACAGGATTATGAACACACCGCAATGCTAACTATGCTACAAAAGAAAGGAAGAGGCTCAAAAGCACGGGCAGTACACCAAAATAAGTAGACCGAAATCCATCTGCATCTACTACTAATCATCCACCTTGAGATATCTATCCAGAACATCTCGCTGGTATTAAGTTGCGAGCCCCACCCAAAGTGTAAACCCAAAGCAACAAACAACTGCATTAAAAAGAACTTTTCGTAAAGTAAACAATCCTTGTAACCACGGTTACAAGCACCGTTGCTTTCCCCCTTGTGGCAACAGCACATCCCCTATACTCATGTTTCTGTCACTCAAGCGTGTCATCGGGGGGCATGAACCCACAATCGAGCACAACGTTCCCTCTTGGAGTCACTACCTACTACTTGGCCAAAGCAATAAGCACCAACAGAGAACATGCAAGAATTACTTAGGAACAAAAATATACGAGATAAAAACCAAATATATTACTCTATCACAATCTGAACATAATCTCATAATCCATCAGATCCCTCCAAACTCAGCATAGCAACAGCAGAAATATTACAAAGGTGCCTCGATCATGTAGGGTAGCTCACGAGGTTTAAACAATGAAGATCAAAGAGGGGAGGAGAACATCACATAGCTACTGATCACGGACCCATGGTCCAAGGAAAGCTACTCACGAGACATCCGGGGAGCATCCATGGTGGAGAGGAGACTCCCGGAGGTCAATCCTCCCTCCGGCAGGGTGCCGGCAAGAGGTCTTCTCGTGCTCCCAATCTCGGGAGCGCGGCGGCGGCGGAACAGAGGCGACTTTGCGGAATAGGGTTCTTCTTCTGGAGTTTCCCCGTGATGGAGAATAAATAGGCGAAGGGGGGCAGCCAGAGGTGGAACAGGGGCCCCAGGCGCCCCCTGGCCTGGCCAGGGGTGGGGCCGCGCCGGGTGGCCGCCTGGGCCCCCTGGCTCCCCTCTGGCCCCTCTCGGGCTCTTCGCGAAGCTTCCGTCACGCTGATTTTTTATCTGAATTTTCCCGAATTTTTCTTGCACTTTTTATATGGGGGAAAACTGAAATAGAAAAACAGCAGAAAACAGGAACTGGCACTGGGGTGCACTGAGTTAATAGGTTAGTCCAAATATGATAAAAAATGTATGAAAGTGTATCTAGATCATAGCAATATCACACAAAACATGCATGGAGCAAGCAGAAATTATAGATACGTTTTGGACGTATCAATACGCTCCATGGATCATGAAGCTCACCTGCACCAAGACTGGCATCAACTTCAAGCCTGATGATGCCCCACAGGCGTAAGGGATCGAGATAGTCTTCGCGGGTAAGTTAACCCAATTTATTGATTTGACACACGGGGAGCCAAAGAGTATTTATAAGCTTTGACAGTTGAGTTGTCAATTCAACCGCACCTGAAATATACTTGCTTGCAACGATAGATAAGTAGTAACGATAATATGATAGTGATGGTAGCAACAGCAAAAGTAACAACAAAAGTAATAACTAACGACCAGCAGGAATGAAAACACTGTAGGCTAGGGAGATGGATGGTTGGGCGCTGCATGGATGAGAGTAAACATAAAATAGATTCTACCATAGGGCAAGGCACACATAAAAGCAATGATCATCTAGGAAAATATCAAACAATAGGCATGTATCCCGTAGGTAGTTGTGCGTGCTTGCAATAAGAACTTGCACAACATCTTTTGTCCTACCATCCCTCTACGAACGGGGCCAAAAGGAACTTATGGAGATTAAGGTGCTCCTGTCAAAGAGCACCGGAACAAAGCAATAAACTCAATGGATACATGGAATCCTCAAATTATGGACCGTCCCCTTTGGTGTCCCAAGCTGTCACCTTTGGCATCGCCGGTTCCGGGCCATAATAGGTGCATACAACTCATAGATAGGATCTAGAACACAAATATATTCATGAAACCACATAGGGTTCAGATCTGAAAACATGGCACTCGGGCCCAAAGTGACAAGCATTAAGAACAACGAATTGTAGCAAAGATGATAAACACCAAAGTAGATGATAGGCAACATGCCCCCAACAATCTGACGAACTATTACATGATTAAAATCATCCAATCCCTACCATCCCCTTTGCCTATAGCAGGGAATTACTCCCACATATGAAGAGAAGTCATGGAGGATGGATGGAGTGGCGATGGTGATGACGATGGCGCCGATCTCCCCTCTCCGGAGGCCAAATCAGCCTCCAGATTAGCCCTCCCGAAGAAGAACAGAGGGTGGTGGTGGCTCCGCGACGGAAACTGGGAAAACGACTCCTGTTCTGGGATTTTCTCATCACGGGGATAAATAGGAGCCTCGGTAGGTCACCAGAGGAGGGGGGAGCAGCCCAGGCGGCCAGAGGGCGCGACCCCACCCCTGGCCGCGCTAGGGGGCTCCTGGGGCCCCCAGGGCTCCCCTCTGGTCCCACTTCTGGCATCTGGCTCCTTCGGGTGCGTGGATTTTCAGGTAATTTTCTAGGAATTTTCTGGGACGTCTAAAAATCCATTTTCCTGCGCACAAATAAACCATACAGGCAGCTCTGCTGAAAACAGCGTTAGTCCGGGTTAGTTTCGTCCAAATCATGCAAGAATGAGGGCAAAACAATAGCAAAAGTGTTTGGAAAAGTAGATACGTTTGAGACGTATCACCTGATCAGGCTAATCATCGCCCGTATGTTCCTCCAGTTGAAGTGCTTCAACACACCCTTGACTCTAATGCCAAGGGCAAAGCGCCCTTCTATGAAGAAGTACTTCCTCAGGATTCACTTGGTGGAAATATTCTCCAGCCTCAGTCTCGCACCACTCATGAGGAACGGACCCATGCCTCCACTGAGGAAACCACACAAGCTCGCCTGATGACTGATCGTGAGCTCCTCATAAGTCTGCATCAGAAAGTGGATCGTAATCATGACTGGACGAAGCGACAGATCAGAGACATTCTTAGCTATATGGCGCAGATGCATACAACTTAGAAGAAAGTTCATCAGTATTCTCATCATACATATCATCGACTTGATGCTCTTTTGACTAAAGTCATTACTCCAGAAAATCTCGCCAAGCTTGGCCTCAGACAACCTCAACTTCCTGAGATTCAGCCTCCTCGTTAATTCACCAAGATGAAGACCCCACCTCTGGCGATGGACTCCTTTTCTTCAGCGCAAGAATTCTCCCCTGAAGAAGTTGAAGACACTGCGGCTTGTCCTCACACTGCAACGGCGTGCCTTCGACCTGATGCTCATCCCTAAGGCACTAATTTTGGGACATTAGCTATAGTCTCTCCTTTTTGTTCATTTAATGAAAAAGGGGGAGAAATTTAGTTGTTGTCTTCAAACGGGTTTTCATGGGGTTCCTCAATTACAACTCCCGTTCCCTAGATCATTTTTGTAATGAGTTGTATACTGATATTTTGTGTGTTTTCTCGTATTTTTAAGTTACCTCATGATATTCTTCAAGTTTATCTATTACTCATGATACTCCTCAGCAACCACTTTACTCAGTGCTATTATTGACTTCTTAGTTACTTCATATGTTGCACTGGTTCAAATAATACTGGATATAGGGGGAGCTCCTCATGTTTTTCAAAAATATACTACCAAATCTTCAAAACATGCATATCCTCAGGGGGAGCATATCTATATCCGAAAACGATGAATTGTTCTCTTCAAAAATTTTAATTCCTCAAAATTACTTATTTTATCCCGTTGAAGCTTTAACCCGATTGTCATCAAATCACAAAAAAGGGGGAGATTGTAAGTGCATCTAGTGCCCCCTTTGAGGTTTTGGAGTATTTGATGACAAAACGGTTAAGGGGCTGATGTGTTTGTGAGTATACAAAGGAAAACAGTCCCTGAGGATGAGGTTAACCACCATTGTCGACCCCCTAAAATGTTGAGGAAGATGGAAGAAATCGGTGTGTTTCCTTAAGACTGAAGTTGTGCGAAATCCTGAGGAATCAGGATCCTGAAGCGTTCGGCTGAAGCTGAAGCAGTACAAGATCCTGAAGAAGTTTGCGCTGAAGACGAAGTTGAAGCGTAGTCTTCACTAAGACTTTTTATAATTCTTGAGTCATAGGAAAACACCGCACTGTTGGAGGGGTTGATGTCAGAACCCCAACTTGGGTAAGTGCTAGGGTTTGAGTGTCCCTTTGCATCATGTAAAAATTTCAAAAGAAATTCAAAAATGGGGAAAATAAAAGCCCTAGAGAATTTAATTCAAAAGGCCAGATAAAAATTTCTTCCAAAAAATTCCTCTGGTAATTTTGAAAAGTCTTATAAATATGCATGATCACATATAAAGTGAAGTGGGTCCCACTGCATGCACCAAGATTTTTCAAATATTCCAAACAGGGCTTGGAAATTAATTTTAAACCCTATTTGAATTAAAGTTCAAATTATTTGAATTTTAAAAATGTCCAAACTTTATAAGTGGCTAGCTATATTTCTTTTGTGGCCACATAAAACTTTTGGGCATTTAATAAAATGCCTAGCTATTTGTTTTTGCAAGGCACAACAAATAGGAGAAAATAAACAGAAAAGAAATAGAAAAGAAAAGAGACAGAAGGAACTGGCCCAACTTACCTGTACTTGGCCTAGCAGCAGCCCAGCCCAGCCCACTAGGGGGCACATGCGTCTTCTTCCTCTGCCAGGCAGGCACGCAGGTCGCCGGCGAGCGACGTGCGGCCGCCAGGAAGCTGCCTGCCTCCCCCAGGCTACGTCCTGCCGTCCAGAGACGTTTGGGAGGTGCAATGATCCATCCCCCCCCTCTGGGAGCCATCTCCCTTCTTCTCCCACGTGTTTTCGTCGCCGCCCGTAGGCTCGCCGGAGCACGACCGTGCACACGCGCGGCCAGAGACCACATCAAGCCGCGCCACCTTGTCCATCGAGCTCTTCACTGTCGTCTTCGTCTCCGTGCAAAAGGAATCGAGGCCGGAGCCCCTAAAGCCACCGTATTCGTCGACGAGCTGCCGCCGGACCCGCAAGATGCCCTCGCCAAATGCGCCGCCGTCTCTCTCCCTCAAGCCTCCTCAACCCCGCCGTTGCACTTGTGGTGAGACCCTGATCTTTTCCCCCCAAGTCCCGCTCTTTCCCTCGCCTCCTAGCCTTGGCCGCCATGAGAGCCGATGAGGTCCGCCGCCATGGCCACCGTGGAGCTCGAACCAGTGAGCTTCCGTCGTCCCCACCTTGTCCTTGGCACTCCTGGAGCTCCCAGGAACGCAACACACACACGCCCGCTTCATCCCGCGCACGTGTTCGCCATCCCCGTCGCAACAGTGCCATGGCCGCCACGCCATGTTGACGCCGGCGAGGCTCCGACCACCCCCGAGCCTCCCCGTGGGCACTGGGTGACGCGGGTGACCTCGGGCGTCCCTCTGGTAGCCTCGGTGAGCTCTCCCGTGCCCAAATTCATACCCTGGTGTGTCGCCGCAGTCTTCTGTGGTCGCCGCCGGTTAACCGCCGGTGGCCGATTAGCTTAGGGCTAATCACACCATTATCCCCCCTAACCTCAATGACAAGTGGGGACAGGCCCCCTAATACCCCCTCTGTTTAATTAAACAGAGGGAATTAACCTCTGTGCCGCTGACATGGCAGGCCCACCAGTCAGCCCCCCCTGATGTCATGCTTGCATCAGCATGATGCAATAAACCAATTTCCAGAATTTTAAAGAATTAAAAGAAATCAGAAAATTACAGAAAATAGATTAAACTTTAGAAATTCATAGAAAATTCATATTAACTCCAAATTAACCATATAATATATGAAAAATTATCAGAAAAATGCAAGGATTAAGAATATTCAATTTTTTTTCATGTTTGACCATTTTAAAATGGGGCAACAGTAGCAAGTTTGCATATGGCTTAATTTGAATTCAAATTTGAAGTTTGAATTTGCAATTCTTTTGCAATACACTTCAATTAAATGGAATTGTGAACACATCAGTACCATATACATCATGTTTTCACAACTGATCATGTGCTTGAGCATCGCAATTATATTTATCTCTTGATTGCTTTGTTTGCTCGATAGAAGTGGAACCGGAACCAGAGGCCACCCCCTTCGTTGAAGACACCGTGTGTGAACCTCGTCAGCAAGGCAAGCAAACCACATTGATCATGTCTATAAAATCCCACTTCCCTCTCAGTCTCGCTTATGCATGTTTAGTAGATCACCTTGGTATCGATTTTACCGCATAGTTGAACCCATATCCGATGCATGACCTATCATCTTGTCACAGTAGTAAGCAAACCACAATCCTAGCTGACATAGGAGTTGATTGATATCATGTGGCCCCTGCAACTGTTACTGCTTATTGCATGCTTAGAGTTTACAATGAGGATGTTTTTTATGTGAGTCGGGATGATAGTGAACATGGTGTTGATGAAAGTGAAACTATGTCGGTGAATCCACCCTAACACAAGGTGAACGATGAGAGGCTGTGTAGGAGTACACAGTGGGTTGTCTCGTTGAACACTGCCTTAAGCCCGAGTTCTTGTGTGGTGATCCAAGACGAAGAGTACTACCACATGTTGGGCACATGGACCCCCGCTCAACCTACTAACTCACCCCAGTTCAAGTCCAGGAGTCACTAGTTCGGGCTTTCCATTTGGCATATGCATAGAAAAATAATGAATGAAAGTTTGCATCATTTAGATATGTGGGTGGACCTGTGAGACAGGAAAACCATCTGCTAAGGTGGCGACTCGGTCGCCTGCATCGTCTGAGTCCGTATCGTTGACTCGACCAGACTCTTGAGCGGTGAGCAACTCAGATGGTTGATTCCTGGATTAGAATCGGCTGTGAGGTAAAAGTTGTGGAAATTATCCTCGCCGACACCCGCTTGAAGGGTGACGAGATCCCGGCGGTAACTGATGGTTTCATGTGTGTAGCAGTACACCCCTGCAGGGTTAACAAAACTATTCGAATAGCCGCGTCCGCGGTAAGGGACTACTTGGAAAGCTGTGCTTGATTATTAGACAACTTGAATGGATACTTCTAAAACTCGCAAGATAAGTGTGAGTGCTGTGGTGTGCTTCCTCGTGGGGAAGTCGAGGAAGTAACCATAGTGGTGTATTGGTTGGAGACTTGGTAGTGGACTCGTGTACGCTTCTTACCTCAAGTCTGGCATTCGTAGTACAGGGCTAGCCAAGTCAAAGCTGGCACTTCTGCATGAGGAACCCCACCTCCCATTACCTTGAAACTTGAGCATGAGTAGTATAGTTATGATGTAAGTCTTGCTGAGTACGACTTTGTACTCACGTTTGCTTATTCTATGTTTTAGATGGAAACCCAGACCCCGATGGAGTCACCTTCCTGAAGCTCGACGTTGACTAAGCTAGTATAGTTTCAGACAGCAGTCTGGTCCCTCGTGGAAGGGCATGTTTGTTGAACAAGGCTTCTCTAAGCCATTTGTTAATCTTGTCTGTACTCAGACCTAATTTTCTTCCATTGTATGATGTAATGATGATCACAGACATGTGATATTTGTATGTTCTATGTGTAAGTCAATAAAGATACACTTCGTAGAGTTATGTGATGATACCTGCTGTTCATACTAGGCATGCGTGTTGCGTGTATGTTTATACCATGCGTGTCTTAGTATGGGTTTTCGAGACCTTAGTTGTGATCTGGCTGGCGGTCTTTTATACACCAAGTGGCCCTTAGATGTGCGCAACTTCGGGAATCGCGATGCGATTGCTCGTGACTCTGTCACGTGCACACTTTGTTGTATGATCGAGCCCGCCCTAGACCCCGACTAAGTGATCGGGCTGGAGTAAGTCTATGTAAGAGTTAGGATTCAATCGATAACATGGTGAGGCGACTTGTCTATGAGTATGGGATTCACCACCCATAAGCATTTAGACTTGTGAGAGGACGATGAGGACCCATCTCAGTTGATCATCCGGCCTAGATGGGATGCCCCTCACGTTCGATGCTTTCCGAGAGTGTTCTGTTCTTGGCCTTGTCTGCTTAGACAAGTGGGTACGACTCTCGGCTCTCCATGTGATTGCATCGTGACTGGAATTACATACGCATATTCCGGGTCCCGACAGTTGAGGAAAATGAGTTCTGTATTTCTGAGGAATTGCTTAATTAGAAATCCTGAAGAAAAACCAGAGAAATCTCCTGCAGTAGAAGTTCAATTCCTCGGGTGTCTGATATGTTGTTCTTTAGGACACTGAGGAATTTGTCTTCGGTTGAGGAGTCAGGAAACTTCCAGTGCAGTTCACCTGAAGAAAGAGAGTGAGTGTTTCGACCGTGCCACGTGTCACGTGGAGAGTGCTGGTACCGATCCAGCCAATGGTCCGAAGGGTGGGCATGGAAGTAATTTCATGCATGGGCATTTATATCCTTTCACCTGGAGTTGCTCTCCGGCTATAAATAGCCGCCCCCAGCCCCATTTGTGGGTTGGCTGCTCCGAGAAAAAAACTGACAATTTTCATCTGAGAGAAACCCACCTCTTGAAGAAACTGAAGAACCTAAGTGAGGAAAACCACCAGCCTGAGTAGTTGAGCATTTCTGAGGAATTCGGTTTGAGTGATCCGAAGCTTTTTACTCTTGAAGACTGTGATCTTCCAGCCAGTGTAGAAGTCATCAGTCTGAGGAAGTCAAGATGCAATTGTGACTTACCTGAGTGAACTGAGTCTGTGAAGGTTTCGGGAGTCTACCTTGAAGACTCACCTGAGTTATTGGACGGAGTCTGAGGACTTTAGTTCAAGGGGAATAAGGTGAAGACTATGTCTTCTGAGTTCAATCTCAGCCTCTCCAACCAGACGTAGAGTTGTCACAGCAACTCGAACTGGTTCATCAAGTATATGTCTTCAGTGCCCTGGTGCTATTTCTTCAACCTCAACTATTATGTTTATGCACTGATGACTTATCGTGATGCCTTACTTTCTGAGTTTACTCTGCGCTGATTCCTCAGTTCTTGCATCGGTCTTACTTTAGCTATGCAATAGGTTGATTTACATTCACTCCTTCGCTTTAGTATCGCATCTGTTCTTCCTCGAGTTTTAGTTTCCTCAATTTCGAATTGCCTCAGTCCTGAGGAAATCGAAATTCCTCAAGATAATTGAAAATCTCCCATTCACCCCCCTCTGGTCGATATACTGCACTTTTAGGTCTACGGCTAAGGAGGAGGTTATTGTGACTGGGGATCATATTGTTGAGCCGGCTTCCACAGTGATGGGAAAGGAAGCAAATGTAGAGAGACAATCTAGGAGTCCGCCCTTTGTGGCGACTCTTGAAAACGCTCCATTTGAAGATTTATACTTGGAGTCGATGAGTCGTCTTGTCCAACAGCGTGACTTGATCGTGTGCATCTATCAACGTTACGAGGTATGTTTACTTATATATATATATATATATATATATATATATATATATATATATATGAATGTAGCCCCTAAGTACCGGATTGTTATATTAATAGCAACCTGGAACTTGTTATGCTTTTTGCTTCATAGTATATCGATAGAGACACAGAGATTTGATTGTATCGTGCAGGCTTTGTATCTAGGGACCGGCCAGACAACTCATTAGTTGAAGGAAAAACTCGAGGCCGAGTCTGGTAAGAGGGAGCAAGTTGAGAAGGAGATTTGACGGCTCCAAGTTGAGCTAAAAAAGAAAGAAGAAGAACTGGATGCGGCAAACTCTCATCATGCCGAAATTCAAGCTTCGTTGAGTCAGGCAGCCGATGACGCCACGTCCAAATGCCAGAAAATAGAGAAAAGACTAAATGTTCTTAAAAAGAGCATTCATCAGTTTGTGATATCAGTCTTTGGTGAGTCGGTTTAATTGATGTAAATCCTTTAACCATTATTATGCAACCATAGTTTTCCATTGACTTGATGATCTATGGTACAGGCAACAACATCCAGCTCTTCAGGAGCCTCCTGGAAAAAAACTGATTGCGTTATACACGCTTATCAAGAAGTTATGTGAAGGAGCCGTTAATGCTATTGTGGCGACTCATAGTAAGCCGACCAACATACCCAAATTAGCCAGAATGATGCAGTCTTTTTCGACTGTACCGGCTTGGGTGGATCTGGCCAAGCGTTCAACATGTCGTTTGGGACTGATGCGTGGTTTAGATCCTGCCAAATCTTATCATCCTAACATGAAGCCGGAATTATTAGCTGGCGGATTTCCGAAGTTAAACGTCGATGGGTCCCCCTTCTCCACGGATGACTATGCAAAGATCTTCAAAGAGACGCGCATGTTTGCGACAAAGATTGCTGATGAAGTCAATCTGACGGAGCTGGAACCCGGTTATGATGAGCGCAACAGAAGACGGAAACTTACGCCTCCTGAGCTAGTTGAATTCTTCCTGCTTCCTCCATCCAAAATGAAGACTACATACCCGGCAACTTCGACCGAGCCGACTTCAGGTGAGGGAGAAGATGATCTGAGGATCGAGGATCTCTCAGATGTTGTATTATATGAGGGTTGTGATAACTTTGTAGAACCTGCAGGTAGTGCTGGAGTGCAGCTATGAAGGTATAGCCGGCAAGGAAGACAAGCTTAAGTGAAAAACTTTTGTAACCGGGTTTGCTCCATTTATCATGTTTTTTAAGGAGTCATTGACTGAAAACAATTTGAAGTTCCATGGTGTTGGCTGATGTAATAATGTGCTTCTTGCTTTTGTGCGTGATATGCACTTGAACTTTCGCGGTGTTTGTTAAACCGCCCTTTAACTCTTGAATGTTTGAATGCTAATTCCTTGTGGCATTGATATTTCTGTTTTTACAAAAGTCGGTCATATGACTGCTACTTGTGAGGTTTTTGGAATATGTTTTCCTGTTTTCAAGTAGATACGATATGCTGGGTTTTGTGTTCCCAGCTCTGAGTAGTGTAATATTTTGAGAATCGGTTTCTAACGACCCGGAGTATGTAAACCGACTACTGTCCTTTTTTTTACAATCATATTTTGATGAAGTCGGTTTTGACAAAGAGTCGGCCAAAATCATATTGTACACCAGTGGATCTTTTGAACAAGCTTAATTGTGTCCTCAGAATGGGAGTCGGTCTGTACTGGCTTGTTATGGTATCATCTGGGTCACATATGTGTGTGTAGGTACGAACATCCCTGTGTCGTGTTTATAGAAAAAATATGTGGCCTGCATGAGTCGGTATCATGGCAAGTCATAGTAAAGTTGATATGTTTGTTTGAAAAATCAAGGTGCAGTTCCCATGAGTCGGCATGATTAATTTATGTTCATATCGAGTCATAGAAGAATCAACCTGTAGCTCCCGTGTATCGACTTCTAGTTCATGTGATAATGTTCAAGGAAGTCGATATTCTCATCGGGGGAAATAATTCATGTAGTGTGTATACTTAGAAAGATTAAGCAAAATAATAGAAAATGGAAGGAATGCTTACGTATGCAAAAAATGTGAGAGCTAATATAGAAGACGACCGTACGCCTGACTGTCTCAACATCCTTTAATAGTACAAGATCAGTTCTGACCGACTCCTTTAAACAGGAGGTTTACTGTCTGTCTTGTAGAAAAAGATTTGTTGGTCACTTAATTGCGCGTGAGTCAAAACTTCCCTGCAAGCAAGCATCACATGAATTATTCTAGTGTTCTCTATAATAGAATCAAACTCAGCAAGCATCTGGTAAAGCCGGCGGGTGTTTAAATCTAGTACGGGTCATATAACTGCGAGTCTGCATCAGCTATACAGGCGAAGATAAATCCATAGTAGGCTAATTTCATGTATATGTCGAGTCCCCGGTTGAAGTATTGAAGTCGAAGGACTCCAAGCCCCCAGGGTCCTAAATAAAGCAATATACATGCCTGGTACCAGGGAGAGGTGATCAAGCCCTGCAGGTTTCCAAGGAATTAAAAATGAAAAAAATGTAATGCAATGCAGAATGACAGAAATGTAGGAGTACTTAATAATTGATTAACGTATTTTAACAAGTTCCCAGGAATATTCTTGACCTATTTAGATATAATAAAGACGGAGCTGTGCTATATCCCATGTCTTCGTAAATCTCCATATTAGGCAAAAGCGTGGTCGCCGGTTGTCGCTTTATTGTCTAAACGGCAGGTTTCACTAGGCAGGTTTGTTCTTACCATAAGAGACTGCTACTAAGGAAGATGAATGAAAACCCACCATTCTTACCAGTTCCTTAGTGCTTGATGACCCGAGTCAGTTCTATAATAGGCAGGCCCGGTGTCTCTCGGATCTGATATCCTTTTACCATAGGTACCTATCATATCTTCTTCAGACAGGCGAGACTGCTTGCTATCTTTTTCCCATTGTCATTTTCATGTAAGCATGCGGTAGCATTGTTCCCAAGAGTGATTTTCAGGGCGACCCGGTTGGGAGTGCTTTGGGCAGGGTTCTTGTAGAGTTTTTTCAGAATTATTTGTCCGAGTCCTTTTATCTAGTCTCACAGAATTTCCCTGCTTCTAGGAGCCGGCTCTTATTTTTTCGTCCGTCTTATCAATGGGCTTGTGTTTCCCATTGTGTTGGTTTTGATTTGGAACACTTCCGTGCCTGGCCTCATCGAATTTGCCGTATCTGGTGACAGTGTCAACTAGTCTCTGCAAATCTCTAACTACTTCGTTCATACGATCTAATGCAGATCCAAGCCGATGATCCAGGTCCACGTAATTATCGTTCGGCTGAACTTCTCGTGAAGATTGACTGTGAATTTTTCTAGAGTTTTAGTGTTCCCGAGTTGTTTCTCTTTGTATCCGAGCGACTCTTTCTTGATACTCCATTGACTGCACGTGGTATTCGGACCGACTTCCTCTGGTCGGTAACCCGGTTTTGAGCCTCTTTAGTATTTCCGGGGGGTTTTGACTTCTGTCGGCGACACGATCCGAACTTTGGTAGGCTAGGAGTTGGGATTTGACATTGTCAGGTGGACTTCCTTGAACTCTTCCTGTTGATTTTCTTCAGAGGGACTGGTTGTTCTACCATCGTTGTCGTCTTCTTCATCTGAAAAGGAAACTTTTTCTAGGAGTCGCGAAACACTCTCGTCTTCCTTGGCCTTGACAGGACGATATGGTACCAGGGATCCATGGGTGAACCCGAAGAAACGATGGGAGAAACTTGTCGGTTTCTACTGATCTACTTCTTTGGAGTTGATACGGAAGTTTGTGATAGTATGGTAGGACGTCTGATAGCAGGGTAAATCCGGATCATACTCTTCTGGTGCATGCCCGAGCCGGTTACTTCCGTTTGGACAGATGGACTTGGTATCAGAAAGCTCTGTGGGGAAGTCGATCTCCAGAGCCCGGGTGGTTTGTTGGTGCAGAACTTTCCGCGCAAGCTTCTGGTAATACAGGTGGCGATGAAATCGTCTGTGCCTTGCTGAGCCCCCTCTAGTACTATGACACCTGTGTGCGTAGGCCCCATGGTAGGCGCCAACTGTCGTGGGAAAGTCGCGGCAGATGTCCTCATTGGCGAACTTAGTGTTGGACCTTTGCTGCGAGGTGAATACGAGGAGGAAGTCGGCGAGATCACAAGACGCGAGATTTACCCAGGTTTCGGCCCCTCGAAAGGTAAATGCCTACTCCTTCTTTTCTATTATTGGGTATCGACTTCTCGAATACAAAGATGTGTCTTCTCTACCTATGCCTCGAGAAGATCTAAGTTGAATTGTCCTTTTGGTTCCCCGCGGTACAACCTTATATAGATGTCGGGTCCCTAGGGTTACAAGAATCCGACTTCCACATGAGGCGGAGTCCTAATTTTAGTTACAAGTGTTTTCCTCGTTTATGAAGTTAAGTCCTATTCCTTCTACATTATTCGGGCTTCATGCTGGGCGCGACCCTTTTCAGAATCCGGGTTCTCCGTTTGGAACTTCCATGGGCTGAGTCGGCCTGAGCCCTCTGTATGCCGGGTTACGGTCTTGATCCATCCCCCCGACAACACCCTCAAACCCTATCTGTTCTTGTTCGTGTCAAACGTCCCTCAGAAAATGGTCAAGCAAGACAGGGGGATGTCTCACCCTCTGGCCACGGACACTCCATCGCTGGTCCTTCAGTACGTTGATGATACCCTTATGATACGTCCCAAACGTATCTATAATTTCTGCTTGCTCCATGCATGTTTTGTATGATATTGCTATGATCTAGATACACTTTCATACACTTTTTCCATATTTGGGCTAACTTATTAAGTCAGTGCACCACAGTTTCAGTTCCTGTTTTTTGCTGTTTTTCTATTTCAGGTTTCCCCCATATTAAAAATGCTCCAAAAATTCGGGAAAAAATCAGATAAAAAATCAGCGCAACAGAAGCTTCCGGAATCACCAAAGTGAGGTTAGAGGGCCACCACCAGGGACCCAGGAGGCCACCTAGCGCGTGATACGTCCAAAACGTATCTATAATTTCTGCTTGCTCCATGCATGTTTTGTGTGATATTGCTATGATCTAGATACACTTTCATACACTTTTGATCATATTTGGACTAACCTATTAACTCAGTGCACCACAGTGCCAGTTGCTGTTTTCTGTTGTTTTTCTATTTCAGTTTTCCCCCATATAAAAAGTGCTCCAAAAATTCGGGAAAATTCAGATAAAAAATCAGCGCAGAGGAACCTTCCAGAAGAATCTGGGTGGGGCCAGAGGGCCACCACCAGGGGCCCAGGCGCCCTGGTGGCACGCCCTAGGGCCTGGCCGCGCCGGGGGGCGCCTGGACCCCTGGTGGCCCCCATGGCTGCCCCCCTTCGCCTATATATTCTCCGTGATGCGAAACCCTCGAGGACATAACCCTTTATCGCGATCTCGCATCTGTTCCACCGCCGCCGCGCTTCCGAGATCGGGAGCACCAGAAGACCTCTTCCCGGCACCCTGCCGGAGGGAGGGCCTACCTCCGGGAGTCTCCTCTCCACCATGGATGCTTCCCGGATGTCTCGTGAGTAGTTTTCTTTGGACCATGCGTCTGTGATCAGTAGTTATGTGATGTTCTCCTCCCCTCTTTGTTCTTCATGGTTTAGACCTCGTGAGCTGCCCTACATGATCGAGGCACTTTTGTAATCTTTCTGTTGTTGCTATGCTGAGTTTTATGGGATCTGATGGATTATGAGATTATGTTCAGATTGTGATTGAGTAATATATTTGGTTCTTATCTCTTATATTTTTGTTCCTAAGTAATTCTTGCATGTTCTTCGTTGTTGTTTATTCCTTTGGACAAGTAGTAGGTAGTAACCCCAAGAGGGAACGTTATGCTCGATTGTTGGTTCATGCCCCCTGATGACTAGCTTGAGTGACAGAAACATGAGTCTAGGGGATGTGCTTTTGCCACAAGGGGAAAACAATGGTGCTTGTAACCGCGGTTGCAAGGATTTTTTACTTTACGCAGAGTGCTTTTTAATGCAGTTGTCTGTTGCTTTGGGTTTACACTTTGGGTGGGGCTCGCAACTTAATACCAGCGAGATGTTCTGGATAGATATCTCAAGGTGGATGATTAGTAGTAGATGCAGTTGGATTTCGGTCTACTTATTTTGGTGTACTGCCCGTGCTTTTGAGCCTCTTCCTTTCTTTTGTAGCATAGTTAGCATTGCGGTGAGTTCATAATCCTGTCAATTGCCCTTCTGTAATTTTTTCACCTCGCATAGCAGTTTTATCGTCTTTTGGGAGAGAGACATCACTAGTGAACATCACGTATCCCGGTCCATATCCTCATTACTGTTTCCACGCTCATTTACTTTTCCTCTTTTCCTTTCAGTTGCTATCATTATCCCTTGCGTTTGATCCTTTGTGAACAACAAGACCGGAGAGATTGACAACTCTTTGAACTTCGTTGGGAACAAAGTTATTTGTGTCTGTGTGCAGGTCCGCGTCAGTTGCGCTGCTGACACCTACTTATCATCTCCTGAGTCCTACTGGAGACAAACCTTGGTATCTTTACTGAGGGAAATTTGCTGCTGTGCTACATCACGCCTTCCACTTGGGGTTTACCAACAAAGGGCGAGAAATCACTATCATCACCTCGCACATCAGCGTGGTCTAGGGCTTGGCCGCGCCAGGGGGGCGCCTGGACCCTGATACGTTCCAAACGTATCTATAATTTCTGCTTGCTCAATGCATGTTTTGTGTGATATTGCTATGATCTAGATACACTTTCATACACTTTTGATCATATTTGGACTAACTTATTAACTCAGTGCACCCAGTGCCAGTTTCTGTTTTCTTCTGTTTTTCTATTTCAGTTTCCCCCCATATTAAAAGTGCTCCAAAATCCGGGAAAAATCAGATAAAAAAATTTGGCGTGAAGGAACATTCCGGAGTCCTGAAGGAGGACCAGGTGGGACCCACCAGGGCCCCAGGCAGCCACCTGGCGCGGCCTAGGGCTTGGCCGCGCCAGGGGGGCGCCTAGACCCCTGGTGACCGCCTGACAGGCCCCCTTCTCCTATTTATTTCCCGTGACGTGAAACTTCCAGAGAGTGAACCTTTTTCCGCGATCTCGCCTCTGTTCCGCCGCTGCCGCGCTTCCAAGATCGGGAGCGCCAGCAAACCTCTTCCCGACACCCTGCCGGAGGGAGGATCGACCTCCGGGAGCTTCCCCTCCACCATGGACGATTCCCGGATGTGCCCTGAGTAGTTTCCTTGGTACCATGGGTCCGTGATCAGTAGCTATGTGATGTTCTCCTCCCCTCTTTATTCTTCATGGTTTAGACCTCGTGAGCCGCCCTACATGATCGAGGCACATATGTAATCTATCTTCTGTTGCTATGCTGAGTTTGATGGGATCTGATGGATTATGAGATTATGTTCAAAGTATGATAGAGTAATATATTTGGTTCTTATCTTTTATATTTTTGTTCCTAAGTAATTCTTGCATGTTCTCCGTTGCTGTTTATTGCTTTGGCCAAGTAGTAGGTAGTAACTCCAAGAGGGAACGTTATGCTCGATTGTGGGTCATGCCCCCCGATGACACGCTTGAGTGACAGAAACATGAGTCTAGGGGATGTGATGTCGCTAAAAGGGGGAAAACAACGGTGCTTGTAACCGCGGTTGCAAGGATTGTTTACTTTACGCAAAGTGCTTTTTAATGCAGTTGTCTGTTGCTTTGGGTTTACACTTTGGTGGGGCTCGCAACTTAATACCAGGGAGATATTCTGGATAGATATCTCAAGGTGGATGATTAGTAGTAGATGCAGTTGGATTTCGGTCTACTTATTTTGGCGTACTTCCCATGCTTTTGAGCCTCTTCCTTTCTTTGTAGCATAGTTAGCATTGCGGTGCGTCTATAATCCTGTCAATTGCCCACCTATAATTTGTTCACCTCGCATAGTAGATTTATCGTCTTTTGGGAGAGAGACATCACTAGTGAACATGACGGGACCCCGGTCCATATTCTCATCATTGTTTACACGCTCATTTACTTTCTTGCTTTTACTTTCAGTTGCTATCATTATCATTATCCCTTGTGTTTGATCCTTGGTAAACAACAAGACCGGAGAGATTGACAACCTCTCTGAACTTCGTTGGGAGCAAAGTTATTTGTGTCTGTGTGGAGGTCCAGGTCAAGGAAGCAACTTTTGTCTAAAACGGTGCCATTGTTTCCTTGCCACCTACTTATCATTATCGGAGTCCTACTGGTCGATACTCTCAACCTTGGTATCTTCACCAAGGGAAACTTGCCGCTACGGTGCATCTAATCTTCCACTTGGGGTAACCAACGAAGGGACAGAAGCAATTATCATCTCTCGCGTATCAAGAAAATTTCTGGCGCCGTTTCCGGGGACTTCGAGTGCTAAGATAGGGGAGTTGCCCACTACCTTTTACCTTTGCTTTTTAGTCTTGTTAGTTTGCTTTCCAGTTTTTGTTTTTGCTTTTGTGTCTTATATGAAAAACCAAAAAAATAATTTCTACCTTTTTCCTTTGTTTTGCTTTGCCTAGTGATTCTATCCTCACCATGGATGATGAACCACCCAAATATGGTAGGATGGACATGTTTCACTTGGATCGTCTTCGATCAATTTGTGCTCGCGCTAAAAACCCAACCGACTTGGTTGAGGGAAAATCATTGGATGAGCGTGCTCATTATACGCTGCACCGCCTATCTTAGAAAGGGAAACACTTATGGGATCAAATACATGTTTCTTATTGCCATGCTAAATTTGTGTGGCACATTTATGATTTTACTTGCTGTTCTAATATAGATCATAAACACCTTCCTTTCCAATGTGAGTTTAATGAAAATGAGATCTTATCTTCTTATGCTAAAGTTGTTTATGATTACTTTGATGTTGAAAATATTGAAGAGTTTGTTGCTTTTAAAGGTGCTTATGAGATTTCTTCTTTGATTGAATAGTATCACAATAATATTCACAGGTTCAAAAACTTTGTAGTTCTTTCATATTGCTTCGAGAGTTATACTTCCGATACTTATATTGAGGATTTTAAAAATAAAATGTTTGCTGCCCAGGCTAATGATTGCTTTGATGAGGAATCCCATGATTCCGAGGACTCACTTGATACATCCCTTTCTGAAAATCTTGATACTTGCTTTGTTGATGGTCATGATGCCAATATGGATTATGCTTGCAAGGATGAACTTGCTATAGTCCCTTACGCCATTATGGAAAATTATGATTCAAATGATTATATTACTGATCATCTTGAGAGAATCTCTCCCCCAAAGGAAGAGACTAATGTTTGGCAGGACTCTTTGGAAGAAGAAATTGCTGAACCCGAAAGCCCCTTGGATGAAAAAGAGGAGGAGAGTGACGAACAAGAGGAGGAAGAATGGAGCCATCCATGTCTACCTTATAATGAGAGTAACTCTTTGACTCTTACCTTATATGAGTGTTATGATCCTATGGATTCTTTTGAAATATCCCTTTTTAATGAAGTTGACGCCTTCTATACTTGTGGCCATGGTGCCACTATGAATGATGCTTATAGAGATGAATTTGTTATAGTTCCTCATGCTAAGAATGAAATTGTTGCTATTGCACCCACACTTGATTTCCCTATTATCCTTTTGAAATCTCCAACTTCGGAGAATTTTCCTCTTATCAAAGCTCAATGTGATGGGATGGATTTATCTTATGTTCCCAAAGACCGTGTTGAAAACTATACACGTGTGCTTGTAGGTCATGAACAATATGATTTATGTGATAGTTATATTCTTGATGTTATTCATGATACTACTGAAAATTATTTTGAAAGAGGAAAGCTTGGTTATAAAAACTTTAATGTTACAAAAACACCTCTCTGTATGATGAAATTTTTAAGTTGTTCTTGTTCCACCTCCCTATGCATTTCCCTTTATGCTTCTTTGATTTATTTTCTTACAAGATGCCTATGCATAGGAAGTTGGTTAGGATGAAATGTGTTTCATATTTGCTTCTTGATGCTCTCTTTGCTTCAAATTCTTATTCTTATGTGAGCATCTTCTATAATCTTCATGCATAGCTTAAAGGCGTACAAGAAAGCGCTTGTTGGGAGGCAACCCAAGATGTTTTTACTTCTGTTTTTAGTGGTCTTGATGATTTTTACTACTGTAGGAACAATCATTGTATCTTTATTTTCAAGCTTTGTGCCAAGTTATAGCCTCTTATGATAAGGGAAGCAAAAGTTGTGACATGCTGTACAAAAAACAGATTTTGTCTTCTTGACGTGAAAAATCAGAACAAATCACCAGTTCATATTTTTGAGCTGAAATGTTTACAAAGCATGCTCTTTAAAATTGTGAAACTTTCGTATGTGCTGAGATTTTTTTATTTGAGTTGCAGAAGTGCCCCGAAAAATTCTCTACTACCTGCTATTCTGTTTTTCACAGATTCTGCCACGTTTTGCCTCTCCTTACTTTTGCAAACCTTAAGCTTTCTTTTTCTTTGCAAAAACCTTTTGGCAATCTTGATAAATAGTAGCTCTTCAAGAATATATTTATATCCAGTGGGGAAAATTATTTTATTGAGGGTACTAACCTCTCTAATCAACTTATGATGAGTTATGTATGAAGGGAGTTTTCAAGTGTGCGAGGGGAGATGATGAAAGAATATCCGGGAGTGTCAAGCGCTCAAGCTTGGGGATGCCTCCATGCATCCCCAATAAATATTCAAGGAGACTCAAGCGTCTAAGGTTGGGGATGCCCCCGTGCATCCCCTTCTCCATCAACAATCATCAGTTCGTCCTTCGTCTCACTATATTTTTATCACTTCATGCGTTATGTGCTATGCTTGGAGCGTCTCGCTCTTAGGTTTTATTTTTAGTTTTCTTTAGCTTTGCTTGATTTTCATAACAAGTTAGACCCCAGCTTACTTTGTGTGGGAGAGAAACATGCTCCACTCCAATCTAGAACACATCATAGGATTTTTCATGCTTATCTTTTTACTGTTGTGTGTTCTTTATCTTTTCGTAGCTACTGCCATGCTTAGTTTTAATCTTAGTTTGTCTTTAGCAAGGGCCTTGGCTTTTGTTTAGTTTGTTGCTAGAACTCTCTTTAGTTTTCATGTTTATCTTGTTAAGAGAGTTGGTTGTTGCACTGAGTTGTGTCTTGTCTTGAGAGTAGGTAATTGAGGTTGCTATTTAATTTTAGTAGTAACTTGCCATAGTTTTGAGGTATTGATGTGAGTAATGTTTGAAATTTTGGTGTCAAGAGCTATATCATATTAGTGATATGTGTCGTATTTGGGCAATCCGTGTTTATTTTCAAAACCTACAAAAACTAGTTGAGAACTCTATCTACTAGATGGATCACTAATCTTTGGAGGGATCGGATATTAGAGGACACTCACGTACCATGAGTCGAGGATGCTCAAGGATAACCAAACCCCCATACACTCCTCCTCGGGGGTACTTGTCTCTTTGTGAACCTCCTTATTAGATTGAGAGTTACCAATAATAAGTGCATGAGTTCTTCGGACTAATGTAAGTTTTGAAAGTTGACACTTCCACCTCCTCATATTTGCTAGCCTCTCCCGTGCCATGCATTTCCTTCTTCTCACTCCGAGAGTTGGCGTCCACCTTCGCCGGTACATCCAAACCCTTGGCATGATACACTCTTTCATCATAAAATCCCTTATATCTTTCCTCAAAACATCCACCATACCTACATATCAAGGCATTTCCATAGACTTTCCGAGATATATTGCCATGCAACATCCACCTCTTCATGACTTGATCTTCATGTCATACATGTTCCTGCTACACTGGCAGAGGCATACATTGCATACATCATGATAGCTACATCTTCTTTATGTTCTGAGTACCTTGTAAAGTGTGAAAGATATTCTATACCCTCTAATAAATTAGCGTGTTGCCCTTAAGTGAGGAAAATATCCCAAAGTGGACAAAATAAAAGATCCCAAAGAGGACAAATGAGAGTTAAATAGAAAGATCCATGGAGGCCGCCAAAAAAATAAAAAAATAGAAAAAGAGAAAAAGAAATAAAAAAAGAGAAAGGGACAACATTACTATCCTTTTGAAAGATCCACATTAGTACTCCCTCTTATCCTTGTACTCCATAGAGATGATCATTTATGCATATAGCTATGTGGGGACCTTCATACTATAGAACTTGGCTTGCATATTCCAGGGATGAGCCTCCTCAAACGAGCTCTAGGTCTTCATGAGCGAGCAAGTTGGATACACCCCCACTAGTTCCATTGGAGAGCTTTTCTTAGCTCATATGTGCATCCGTTGCATGGCAATCCCTACTCCTCACATCATATCTATCATTTTTCCTTCTCGCCTATGATTGTCCTCATTGATGTGAGCCTTTCTCACTTTTTTGTTTTCCTCCTCCACCACATTTCACTTTTTGTCATCCTAAGTGTCAACTCTCGTGCTTACGCTCATCCATTGCATGAGTGCTCAAAATATCGAAAAGGAGTGGATCAAATTGACTTGTACCTGGCTAGTGGTCTGGGGACGAGTCAAGATAAGATTCCAAAGAAGACCAAGTGTGAAACTTTAGTAGATTGAGTTCTCAACAAAAAATACTTTTTTATCTCGTATTCCCTATCCCCCTTCTTGCACACGAACACCATTTGGAGCATTCGAGTCACGAACAGCGAGAGCTCTTGCACCTAATGTTCTTTTGTTGCTTGTTTCAATGCTAACATATACTCTTGCATGTTATGACTTGAATTTAATAACATACCTTGATTGATTTACCTTTCTAAGTTCTCATATGGTTGCTAGCATGTCACCATAGAAATTATGCTTGTTATCATTTACCTACTCGAGGATGATCAGGAATTAAGCTTGGGGATGTTAATACGTCCCAAAAGTATCTATAATTTCTGCTTGCTCCATGCATGTTTTTGTGTGATATTGCTATTATCTAGATACACTTTCATACACTTTCATACACTTTTATCATATTTGGACTAACTTATTAACTCAGTGCACCCCAGTGCCAGTTTATGTTTTCTGCTGTTTTTCTATTTCAGTTTTCCCCCATATTAAAAGTGCTCCAAAAATCCGGGAAAAATTAGATAAAAAATCAGCGTGAAGGAACCTTCTGAGTCCCGAAGGAGGACCAGGTGGGACCCACCAAGGCCTCAGGCGGCCACCTAGCGCGGCCTAGGGCTTGGCCGCGCCAGGGAGGCGCCCGGACCCCTGGTGGCCCCCTGGCTTCCCCCCTTCGCCTATTTATTTATCGTAACGTGAAACTTTCAGAGAGAGAACCCTTTTTCGCAATCTCGCCTCTGTTCCGCTGCCGCCGCGCTTCCAAGATCGGGAGCGCCAGCAGACCTCTTCCCAGCACCCTTCCGGAGGGAGGATTGACCTCCGGGAGCTTCCCCTCCACCATGGACGCTTCCCGGATGATCCATGAGTAGTATCCTTTGGACCATGGGTCCGTGATCAGTAGCTATGTGATGTTCTCCTCCCTTCTTTGTTCTTCATGGTTTAGACCTCGTGAGCTGCCCTACATGATCGAGGCACATATGTAATTTTCTGCCGTTGCTATGCTGAGTTTGCTAGGATCTGATGGATTATGAGACTATGTTCATATTGTGATTGAGTAATATATTTGGTTCTTATCTTTTATATTTTTGTTCCTAACTAATTCTTGCATGTTCTTCGTTCCTGTTTAGTGGTTTGGCCAAGTAGTAGGTAGTGCCTCCAAGAGGGAATGTAATGCTCGATTGTTGGTTAATGCCCCCTGATGAAACGCTTGAGTGACAGAAACATGAGTCTAGGGGATGTGTTGTTGCCACAAGGGGGAAAACAACGGTGCTTGTAACCGCGGTTGCAAGGATTGTTTACTTTACACAAAGTGCTTTTTAATGCAGTTGTGTGTTGCTCTAGGTTTACACTTTCGGTGGGGCTCGCAACTTAATACCAGAGAGATGTTCTGTATAGATATCTCAAGGTGGATGATTAGTAGTAGATGCAGTTGGATTTCGGTCTACTTATTTTGGCGTACCGCCCATGCTTTTGAGCCTTGTCCTTTCTTTGTAGCATAGTTAGCATTGCGGTGCATTTTTAATCCCGTCAATTTCCCAGCTGTGATTTGTTTACCTCGCATAGCAGTTTTATCATCTTTTGGGAGAGAGACATCACTAGTAAACATCACGGGACCCCGGTCCATATTCTCATCACTGTTTACACGTTTTTTTATTTTCCTGCTTTTACTTTCTAGTGGTTATCATTATCCATTGCGTTTGATCCTTTGTGAACAACAAGGCCGGAGAGATTGACAACTTCTCTGTACTCGTTGGGAAGCAAAGTTATTTGTATTGTGTGCAGGTCTACGTCAATTGCGTTGTTGGCACCTACTTACCATTGCTGGAGTCCTATGGGAGACAAACCCTATCCTCTACATAGGGCAAATTTTCCACTACACCACATCTAACCTTCCACTTGGGGTAACCAACGAGGATAGAGTATCACCTTATCATCGTGCGGGTTGAATTAGATGAGGTTCAACGTCTCAAGTCCATCCCAAATGTCTTCAGGGTCTGATCATCAACTTCTACAAGAGTACGATCGTGCCCATGCATGCCCCCGTGGGTGAGCTTCATGACATGATTTAGACTATAGGCTTCCAGGTTAGGGAGTTCCACCAGGTTTACCTCGGTCTACCACTATCCAGCCAAAATTTGTGGATGGACGACTTCCTACCTCCCATCGCCAATGCAGAGCGCTACCTGTTCGGATGGCGAGCACAAATACTCTCCTTTGGAGCACGACTGGTTTTTCTCAACGACATCCTGCATGTACTATCTACCTACGCCATGGAAGCTATGGAGCTGTCATATTCGGTGATGCGTGATTGAAACACTTAGGCGCTCCTTCCTATGGGTTGATGCGTACAATGTCTCATCACTCGGGAGAAGGTGGTGCGTCCAAGAGTGGAGGGGGGGCTCGGGGTGTGTGATACGTCCAAAATGTATCTATAATTTCTGCTTGCTCCATGCCTCTTTTGTGTGATATTGCTATGATATCGATGAACTTCCATACACTTTTGATAATATTTGAACTAACCTATTAACTCAGTGCACCCTAGTGCCAGTTCCTGTTTTCTGCTGTTTTTCTATTTCAGGTTTCACCCATATTAAAAGTGCTCCAAAAATCTGGGAAAAATCCAATAAAAAATCAGCGTAGAAGAAGCTTCGGGAATCATCGAGGGGCGGCCAGAGGGGACCCACCAAGGCCTCAGGCGCCCTCCCGGCGCGTCCTAGGGTGGGGCCGCACCAGGGGGCCGCCTGGACCCCTGGTGGCCCCCCTGGCTGCCCCCCTTCGCCTATTTATTCCTCGTGACGAGAAACACCCATGACGGGAACCCTTTTTCGCGATCTCTCCTCTGTTCCGCCGCCGCCGCGCTTCCAAGATCGGGAGCACCAGAAGACCTCTTCCTGGCACCCTGCCGGAGGGAGGAACCACCTTCGGGAGCTTCTCCACCACCATGGATGCTTCCCGGATGAACCGTGAGTAGTCTACCTTGGACCATGGGTCTATGATCAGTAGCTATGTGATGTTCTCCTCCCCTCTTTGTTCTTCATGGATTAGACCTCGTGAGCTGCCCTACATGATTGAGGCACATATGTAATACTTCTGTTGTTGCTATGCTGAGTTTGCTGGGATCCGATGGATTATGAGATTATGTTTAGATTGTGTTTGAGTAATATATTTGATTCTCCTATTTTATATTTATGTTCTAGAGTAATTCTTGCATGTTCTGCATTGCTGTTTATTACTTTGGCCAAGTAGTAGGTAGTGACTCTAAGAGGGAGCGTTATGCATGATTATGGGTTCATGCCCCCCGATGACTAGCTTGAGTGACAGAAACATGAGTCTAGGGGATGTGATGTTGCCACAAGGCAGAAAACAATGGTGCTTGTACTTGCGGGTGCAAGGATTTTTTTACTTTACGCAAAGTTCTTTAATGCACTTGTCCATTGCTTTGACTTTACACTTTGGGTGGGATTCGCAACTTAATACCAGCGAGATGTTCTGGATAGATATCTCAAGGTGGATGATTAGTAGGTAGATGCAGATGGATTTCGTTCTACTTGTCTTGGCGTACCGCCCATGCTTTTGAGCCTCTTCCTTTCTTCATAGCATAATTAACATTGCTTTGCGCACATAATCCTGTCAATTGCCCAGCTGTAATTTGTTTACCTCGCACGGCTATTTTATCATCTTTTGGGAGAGAAACATCACTAGTGAACATCATAGGACCCCGGTCCATATTTCCAATACTGTTTACACCCACTATCAATTTACTGCTTTATTTACTTTTCTGTTGCTATCACTATCATTATTATCCCGTGCGTTTTATCCTTTGTAAACAACAAAGCCGGAGGAATTGACAACTCCTCTGTACTCGTTGGGAAGCAAAGTTATTTGCTGTGTGTGCAGGTCCAGGTGAATTAAGCAACCCTAAGTTGTGAACGGCGCCACTGTTCACTTCACCACCTTCTTGTATCTGTTGGAGTCCTACTGGTTCGATACTAAACCTTAGCATCTTTGCTAAGGGAAACTTGCTGCTATATACATCTCAACCTTCCACTTTGGGTAACCAACGAGGGACGAGAATTCGTACCATCAAAAGCAATTTCTAGCGTCGTTCCCGGGGACTCCACTCTTCAAGATAGGGGAGTTGCACACTATCTTTTACCTTTTCTTTTTATTCTTGTTAGTTTACCTTTCAGTTTTTTGCTTCAGTGTCCTTTATCAAAAATCAAAAAAATATTTACCTTGCTAGTAGTTGTCATTATGTCTGGACCTTTTGCCTTTGGTGAAGCAGAAGTGCTCACCTTTAAAGGAAGAGGTGGTGAAAGTTTGAAAGATGCCTGGTATAGGATTAATGATTCTCAAAAAAGAGCCACCAAGAAGCAATCCACTACTATCCTGCTTAGAAACTTTTATGTTGGAATTAATTCTTGGAATAGGTTTATTCTAGATACTTCTATCAATGGGAATTTCCTAGAAGTCCCAGTTTGGGAAGCTCTTAGTGTTATGGAAAATCTTGTTGGAAATCTCCCTGTTTCTAGCATTCAAGAGGACATAACCCTAGCTCACATTATGAAAAAACTTGCAAAGATAGAGCTAGAGATGCCAAGAATTAATAAGATAAGTGAGATAGATCATAAGGTTCAAGGGAATTTGAATAGACTCGATAGCTCCATACATAAAATTTTCAAAACCTTGGAGACTATCAAATCCCATGACTTGGATCCTTCTAGGATAGATAAGATTGAGGAAATCATTGACACTCTAGGAACTACCTTCTCCTCAATCAAAACCAAAAAGGTAGAAACTCCGGCAAAGAAGGAACCTATGTTAGTTTATGTTCCAAAGGCTCCTCGTTTCAAAAATAATCTATCTATTGCCAAAGGGGTTGAAACTGTGAAGACTTTGGAAGAGATACCTCTCTTTAATAGAATAAACGAGACTCCAATTGATCTTCCTCCTTTTGCTTTTATTCCTAGAAGTATCTTTATTAGGCCTTTATTTGAAAGACCTCTTAAGAGTGGTTGTACTATTGAAGAGCTTTTTGATGATCTTGATGATGGTTCAATTGATACAACTTGATCTTTTTGCATTAAGCCTAGCTAATGGCTTTAAAGAAGCACTTTCGGGAGGCAGCCCGCAACGAATTTAGGATTTCCTATTTTGTTTTTCTTCTGTTTTTAGTGGTATTGATGATTGTTACTACTGTAGCAACATCATTGTATCTTTACTTTTCAATCTTTGTGCCATTTATAGCCTCATATGACAAGGGAAGTGAAACTTGTGACATGCCGTCCAGAAAACAGATTCTGTCCTCGTGACTAGAAAAATCACAGAAAATACCAGTTCATCTTTTTTAGCTGAATTTTTTACACATCGTGCTCTATACAGTTACAGAACTTTCGTATGTTCTGACTTTTTTTTATTTGAGTTGCAGAAGTACACCTCAAAAATTCTTTACTACCTGCTGGTCTGTTTTTCACAGATTCTGTCCTGTTTTGCCTTTCCTTCATTTTGCGAATCTTAAGCTTGCTTTTTCTTTGCAAAAAACTTTTTGGCAATCTTGAGAAACAGTAGCCCTTCAAGAATATCTTTATTTCCTGTAGAGACAATTTTATTTTATTATGGGTACTAACCTCGCTAATCAGATTATGATGAGTTATGTATGAAGGGAGTTTTCAATTGTGCGAGGGAAGATGATGAAAGAAGACTAAGAAGTGTCAAGCGCTCAAGCTTGGGGATGCCCCCATACATCCCCAAGAAATATTCAAGGAGACTCAAGCATCTAAGCTTGGGGATTCCCCCGTGCATCCCCTTCTCCATCAACAATTATCATGTTGTCTCTCGTCTCACTATATTTTATCACTTCATGCGTTATGTGCTATGCTTGGAGCGTCTCGCTCTTAGGTTTTATTTTTAGTTTTCTTTAACTTTGCTTCCTGTTCATAACAAGTTAGAACCCAGATTTCTTTGTGTGGGAGAGAAACACGCTCCACTTCCAAAATCTAGAACACAACATAGGACTCTTCATGCTTATCTTTGCTGTGTGTGTTCTTTATCTTTTTCATAGCTATTGCCATGTTTTGCTCTTAGTTTTCTTGCTTATCTTTTCAAAGCGCTTTTGTTTAGTTTGTTGCTGGAACTCTCTTGAGTTTTCATGTTTTATCTTGTTTAGAGAGTTTGCCTCTTGCACTGAGTTTTGTGTCTTGACTTGGAGTAGGTAAGTGAGGTTGCTATTCAGTTGTAGTAGTAACTTGCAATAGTTTTGAGGTATTGTTTTGAGTAATGTTTGGACTTTTGGTGACAAGAGCTTTAGCCTATTAGTGATAGATGTCGTATTTTGGGAAATCCGTGTTTATTTTCAAAACCTACAAAATTAGTTGAGAACTCTAGCTACTAGATGGATCACTACTATTCTGAGGGGTCGAATATTAGAGTACACTCACGTACAATGAGTCGAGGATGCGCAAGGATAACAAAACCCCCATACACTCCTCCTCGGGGTACTTGTCTCTTTGTGAAACCTCCTTATTAGATTGAGAGTTACCGATAATAAGTGCATGAGTTCTTCGGACTAATGTGAGTATTCGAAAGTTGACACTTCCACCTTCCCATATTTTTCTAGCCTCTCCTGTGCCGTGCATTGCTTTCTTCTCACTCCGAGAGTTGGCGTCCACCTTCGTCGGTACATCCAAAACCTTGGCCCAATACGCTCCGTCATCATAAACCTCCTTATATCATTCCTCAAACAGCCACCATACCTACCTATCAAGGCATTTCCATAGCCTTTCCGAGATATATTGCCATGCAACATCCATCTTCTCATGACTTTATCTTCCTGTCATACATGCTACTTGCTTGATCGATGAGCCGCATGCTAGTTGGGCTTTGCCCTAATCATTTCTACATGACGCGCTAGTATCATTGCATATCCTGCTACACTGGCAGAGGCATACATTTGCATACATCATGATAGTTACATTTTCATTACGATTTGAGTACTTTGTAAAGTGTGAAAGATCTTCTATACTCCTTGTAATATATAGAGTGTTTCCCCTAAAGTGAGGAAAAGATCCCAAAGAGAACAAATTAAAATATCCCAAGAGGACAAATGAGAGAAATAGAAAGAGCCATTGAGGCCACCAAAAAAATAGAAAAAAATAGAAAAAAAGAGAAACAAAATAAAAAGAGAGAAGGGGGCACACTACTATTCCTTTTGAGAGATCCACACTCGTACTCCCTCTTATATCTTGTACTCCGTAGAGATTATCATTCATGCATATAGCTATAGAACTTGGCTTTATATTCCAATGATGAGCCTCCTAAAATGAGCTCTAGGTCTTCTTGAGCAAGCAAGTTGGATGCACCCCCACTAGTTCCATTGGAGAGCTTACCTTAGCTCATATGTGCATGGCAATCCCTACTCCTCACATCATATCTATCATTTGGATTTCTCTCGCCTATGATTGTCCTCATTGATGTGAGCCTTTCACACCTTTTTGTCTTCCTCCTCCACCATATTCTCTTTTTGCCATCCTAAGTGTCAACTTTATTGCTTACGCTCATCCATTGCATGAGTGCTCAAAATGTCAAAAAGGAGTGGATAATTTTGACTTGTACCTGGCTAGTGGTCTGGGGATGAGTCAAGATAAGCTTCCAAAGAAGACCAAGTGTGAAACTTTAGTAGATTGAGTTCTCAATACAAAAATACTTTTTCTCTCGTATATCCCTATCCCCTTTCTTGCACGCAAACACCATTTAGAGACATTCGAGTCACGGACAGCGAGAGATCTTGCACCTTTATGTTCTTGTGTTGCTTGTTTCAATGCTAAATATAGAATCTTGCCTGTTATGACTTGAATTGAATTATATGCCTTGATTGCTTTACTTAAAAGTTCTTATATGGTTGTTAGCATGTCACCACAGAAATTATGCTTTTATCATTTACCTCCTCGAGGATGAGCAGGAATTAAGCTTGGGGATGTTGATACGTCCAAAACATATCTATAATTTCTGCTTTCTCCATGCCTCTTTTGTGTGATATTGCTATGATATTGATGAACTTCCATACACTTTTGATCATATTTGGACTAACCTATTAACTCAGTGCACCCTAGTGCCAGTTCCTGTTTTCTTCTGTTTTTCTTTTTCAGGTTTCACCCATATTAAAAGTGCTCCAAAAATCTGGGAAAAATCCAATAAAAAATCAGCGTAGAAGAAGCTTCGGTAATCATCGAGGGGCGGCCAGAGGGGACCCACCAAGGCCCCAGGCGCCCTCCCGGCGCGTCCTAGGGTGGGGCCGCGCCAGGGGGCCGCCTGGACCCCTGGTGGCCCGCCTGGCTGCCCCCTTCTCCTATTTATTCCTCGTGACAAGAAACCCCCGTGACGGGAATCCTTTTTCGCGATCTCTCCTCTGTTCCGCTGCCACCGCGCTTCCGATATCGGGAAGCAAAGTTATTTGTTGTGTGTGCAGGTCCAGGTGAAGTAAGCAACCCTGAGTTGTGAACGGCGCCACTGTTCACTTCACCACCTTCTTGTATCTGTTGGAGTCCTACTGGTTCGATACTAAACCTTAGCATCTTTGCTAAGGGAAACTTGCTGCTGTCTACATCTCAACCTTCCACTTTGGGTAACCAACGAGGGACGAGCATTCGTACCATCAGTGTGGGCGGTACAGTTCCGAACCACTCACTGTTGCTCAAGCCGGTGCACCGTATACAGTCATTTCATGACTCTCCCTGGGCCCTTTGCTTCTGAATGGAGCTTGGGCGCTCTTTGCTCACCCCTATGGCCGCGTCTGTGCTTCCCGGGTCGCATTGGTCCTCCCTCAGCTTGGGTGAGGATGAGCGCACCACTGCTGATACATCCAAAACTTATCTATAATTTCTGCTTGCTCCATGCATGTTTTGTGTGATATTGCTATGTTCTAGATGCACGTTCATACATTTTTTTATCATATTTGGACGAACCTATTAACTCAGTGCACCCCAGTGCCAGTTCCTGTTTTCTGCTGTTTTTCTATTTCAATTTTTCCCCATATAAAAAGTGCCAGAAAAATTCCGGGAAAAATATAGGAAAAATCAGCGTACAGGAAGCTTCGCGAAGAGCCCGAGTGGGGCCAGAGGGGATCCAGGGGTGGCCCAGGCGGCCACCCGGCGCGGCCCCACCCCTGGCCGCGCCAGGGGGGCGCCTGGGCCCCCTGGTCCACCTCTGGCTGCCCCCCTTCGCCTGTATATTCCCCGTGACGTGAAACCCTGGGGGCAGAACCCTTTTTCGCGATCTCTCCTCTGTTCCTCCGCCGCCGCGCTTCCGATATCGGGACCACCAGAAGACCTCTTCCCGGCATCCTGCCGGAGGGAGGGTCGACCTCCGGGAGTCTCCTCTCCACCATGGATGCTTCCCGGATGTCTCGTGAGTAGTTTTCCTTGGACACTGGGTCCGTGATCAGTAGCTATGTGATGTTCTCCTCCCCTCTTTGTTCTTCATGGTTTAGACCTCGTGAGATGCCCTACATGATCGAGGCACTTTTGTAATCTTTCTGCTATTGCTATGCTGAGTTTGATGGGATCTGATGGATTATGAGATTATGTTCAGATTGTGATTGAGTAATATATTTGGTTTTTATCTCTTATATTTTTGTTCCTAAGGAATTCTTGCATGTTCTCCGTTGATGTTTATTGCTTTGGCCAAGTAGTAGGTAGTAACCCCAAGAGGGAACGTTATGCTCGATTGTGGGTTCATGCCCCCCGATGACACGCTTGAGTGACAGAAACATGAGTCTAGGGGATGTGCTGTTGCCACAAGGGGGAAAACAACGGTGCTTGTAACCGCGGTTGCAAGGATTGTTTACTTTACGCAGAGTGCTTTTTAATGCAGTTGTCTGTTGCTTTGGGTTTACACTTTGGGTGGGGCTCGCAACTTAATACCAGCGAGATGTTCTGGATAGATATCTCAAGTTGGATGATTAGTAGTAGATGCAGTTGGATTTCGGTCTACTTATTTTGGCGTACTGCCCGTGCTTTTGAGCCTCTTCCTTTCTTTTGTAGCATAGTTAGCATTGCGGTGCGTTCATAATCCTGTCAATTGCCCTTCTATAATTTGTTTACCTCGCATAGCAGTTTTATCGTCTTTTGGGAGAGAGACATCACTAGTGAACATCACGTATCCCGGTCCATTTCGTCATTACTGTTTCCACGCTCATTTACTTTTCTGCTTTTACTTTCAATTGCTATCATTATCCCTTGTGTTTGACCCTTTGTGAACAACAAGACCGGAGAGATTGACAACCTCTCTGAACTTCGTTGGGAACAAAGTTATTTGTGTCTGTGTGCAGGTCCGCGTCAGTTGCGCCGCTGACAACTACTTATCATCTCTGGAGTCCTACTGGAGACAAACCTTGGTATCTTGACCGAGGGAAACTTGCTGCTGCACTTCATCTCAAACCTTCCACTTGGGGTAACCAACGAGGGGCGAGAAGCCATCAAGCAAATTTCTGGCGCCGTTGCCGGGGACTCCGAGTGCTAAGATAGGGGAGTTGCACACTACCCTTTACCTTTGTTTTTTAGTCTTGTTAGTTTACCTTTCAGTTTTTATCTTTGTGTCTTATATCAAAAATCAAAAAAAAATCTGCCACACTTGCTGCTACTATGGGTTCCACTGAAAACACCAAGTTGTGTGACTTCACTAGTCACAACAACCAAGACTTTATCTGCACCCCCATTTCCACTATCCAAATTTTTTAGGATACCCAAACTATTAGCACCCAATGCACTCCTAGTCCCGTTGAACCTATTAATGGTGATGCTAATACCTCAACCGGAGATGAAGAAACTCCTATGAACATAGAGGGTTTCAAACAAGTGAGCCTAGACGACACTACTACCACCTTTCATAGTAGTAATATTGATTTTGATAGTTGCACCCTCTCATAATTTATTAGCTTGCTACACAAAATGCCTAGAGACCCCCACACTAGCACACTTAATCTTGCCTTCATGGAGCATATCACAAATGCTCTTATCAAAGCTAGGGAGGAGAAGCTTAGAGTAGAAGCCTCCATACCTAGGAAGCTAGATGATGGTTGGGACCCTATGATCAAAATTAAATTAAATAACTTCTCTTGCTATGCTTTATGTGATGTTGGAGCTAGTACCTCCGTTATGCCCAAAAGAATATTTGATATGTTTGAATTGAAGCCCTTTGAACCTTGTTCTTTTGGTGTTCGTCTTGTTGATTCTTCCGTAAAGAAACCTTTGGGGAAGATCGACGATGTTCTTATCATTGTCAATGACAACTATGTTCCCGTTGATTTTATTGTTATGGATATAGAGTGTGAACCTTTGTGTCCAATTATTTTGGGACGTCCTTTTCTTCGCACCGTTGGTGCGGTTATTGACATGAAAGAGGGGAATATAAAATTCCAATTCCCTCTCAAGAAAGGGATGGAACACTTCCCTAGAAAGAAAATCAAGTTACCTTTTGACTCCGTTACACGGGCTAGTTATTCTCTTTCTCTTGATAAAACTTGATTCTTCTTTTGCATCATGCCTAGCTTAAAGGCATAAAAGAAAGCGCTTTCGGGAGGCAGCCCGCAACGAATTTAGGTTTTTATTTTAGCTTTTGTGGTGTGTTGATGTTTTTTACTACTGTAGCAACATCATTGTATCTTTACTTTTCAAGCTTTGTGCCAAGTTTAGCCTCTTATGGCAAGGGAAGTAAAAGCTGTGACATGCTGTCCAGAAAACAGATTCTGTCCTCGTGACCAGAAAAATTCCAGAAAAATCCAAGTTCATCTTTTTGAGCTGAAATTTTTACACAGCATGCTCTATACAATTACGAAACTTCCGTATGTTCTGAGTTTGTTTATTTGAGTTTCAGAAGTATCCCTAAAAAATTCTTTACTACCTGATGTTCTGTTTTTCACAGATTCTGCCACGTTTTGTCTCTCCTAACTTTTGCAAAACTTAAGCTTGCTTTTTCTTTGCAAAAACCTTTTGGCACTCTTGAGAAACAGTATCTCTTCAAGAATATCTTTATATCCAGTAGGGAAAAGTTATTTATTAAGGTTACTAACCTCTCTAATCAGCTTATGATGAGTTATGTAAGAAGGGAGTTTTCAAGTGTGCGATGGAAGATGATGAAAGAAGATCCAGGAGTGTCAAACACTCAAGCTTGGGGATGCCCCCTTGCATCCCCAATAAATATTCAAGGAGACTCAAGCGTCTAAGCTTGGGGATGCCCCCGTGCATCCCCTTCTCCATCAACAATCATCAGTTCGTCCTTCGTCTCACTATATTTTTATCACTTCATGCGTTATGTGCTATGCTTGGAGCGCCTATGAAAAGACAAGAACAACCTAAACAAAATCTCTTAAAAAGATAAGCATGATAACTAAGAGCTAAACATGGCATTAGCTATGAAAAGATATAGTACACACACAAAAAGAAAGATAAGCATGCAAGCCTATGTTGTGTTCTACGCTGGAGTGGGGCGTGTTTCTCTCCCAAACAATGAAGGCTAGGATCCAACTTGTTATGAAAAATAAGAAAAAATAAAACAAACTAAAAATAAAAGAGCGAGACGCTCCAAGTCTAGCACATAACATACGAAGTGATAAAAATATACCATGGAGAAGGACGCATTGGTGATTGTTGATGGAGAAGAGGATACACGGGGGCATCCCCAAGCTTAGACGCTTGAGTCTCCTTGGATATTTCTTGGGGGTGCATGGGGGAATCCCCAGGCTTGACCGCTTGACACTCCCGAATATTCTTTCATCATCTTCCTTCGCATACTTGAAAACCCCCGAAACTCATCATAAGAAGATTAGAGTGGTTAGTACCCATGATAAAATATATTTTTCTCTACTGGAAATAAAAATATTCTTGAAGAGCTACTGTTTCTCAAGATTGCTAAAAAAAATTCAAAGAAAAAGCAAGCTTAAGGTTTTCAAAATGAATAAAACATAAAACATGGCAAAATCTGTGAAAAACAGACAAGCAGGTAGTAAATAATTTTTCGGAGTACTTTTGCAACTCAAATCCAAAAACTCAGAACAGACGCACGAAAGACAATATTATGAATCATGCTTTCAAGAAAATTCATATCAACAAGATGATCTGGTGATTTATGACCAATTTTTTCGTCAAGGGGACGAGATCTGTTTCTAGACAGCATATCACAATTTTTTAACTTTCTTGCAATCGGAGGCTTAAACTTGGCACAAAGCTTGAAAATAAATATACAATGACGTTGCTACAGTAGTAACAAACATCAAGACCACTAAAACTAAAATTAAAAACATCTTGGGTTGCCTCGCAACAAGCGCTTTCTTTTATGCCTTTTAGCTAGGCATGAGTATTATAAGAGGTGCTCTCATAAGAGAATAAGAGTTGAAGCAAAGGAGAGCATCAAGAAGAAAATATCAAACATATTTAAGCCTAACCCACTTATGCATGGGAAACTTGTAAAGAAATAAATTATGAAAGCACAAAGTGACAAGCATAGGAAGGTGGAACACGAGCAACTTCAAAACTTTCATCAAAAAGAGAGGTGTTTTTGTAACATGAAAGTTTTTACAACCAAGCTTTCCTCTCTAAAAATAATTTTCAGTAGTATCATGAATAACATCAAGAATATAACTATCACATAAAGCATGTTGTTCATGACCTAAAAGCACACGTGTAAATTTTTCAACACGGTCTTTAGGAACATAAGATAAATGCAACCCATCACATCGAGCCTTAATACGAGCACAATTCTCCGGAATATGAGTTGGAGATTTCAAAAGAATAATAGGACAATCAAGTGTGTATGCAATAGCAACAATTTCATGCTTAACATAAGGAACTATAGCAAGTTAATCTTCGCAAGAATAATCCATATTGGGATCTGTTGGATATATGCTCTAGAGGCAAATAATATATGATTATTCCAATATATCTAAGCAAGTTCATAACCAGTTTCATACCGTGCTAGAACTGTGTCAGTGAAACAATGATGCAGGTGTGGTATAGAAACCCCCAGAGTTCCTAGTTAGCCTCTACATCGATAACTAGTTCATGGTCAACATGATGGTCGTGGTTTCGCGATCATGGACAATTAAGTCTCTTGACTATGAGGTCACCTCACTGGTTAAGTGACGTGGTGAACATTACCCAAAGTAAGCATTACAGCATGATCAAATCTTATGAAGGTTCAGTGTTTTAATTACAGAACGTGGTAGACCGTTCCTTTGACCGTGAGTACGTGCATAATCACTATCTTCCCGGATGCTTTGACTTACATCCCACCACCTGACTGAAATATGCGGGTCATAACGGTTGTATCTTAGGTATTCCGTGGAGATATGTTGAGGAGTATTTTTACAAGAGAGGGATTTGTCAATCCATATAATGGATAGATACTCGGGGCCCACTCGGTGAGATTCCATCCATAAAGCTGCGCAGCGTGTGACTAGGTCACGGGGATGAATATCACGGGAACGAGTGAATAAGGATTTTTTCGGAACGAGGTTGAACCAGACATAGGATGTCATTGATCGAATCTCGGAACAATCCAGTATCGCTGACAAAGGGAATGCTATACGGCGTAAGGTCCAATCGGTGTTGATATCCGGAATGCACAGGGGTCATTATGGGCATCCAGGTCCCGCTGATGATCATTGACCATAGCCTCTGCGAGGTCATGACTGGAGTGTTCTCGGACCGTAGGGTAACACACTTAAGGGCCCGATGAAATCGGAGACCTTTTCGGAACCATCGGAGCAACCAGAGAATAAAGGAAACAATATCAGAGAAGTACCGTGTTGAACCGAAACAAGTTCGGAGTGAACCGGAAGGTGTTCCGGAGCACCGGGAGATGGAATATTGTGTTTTAGTTATTAATTAATTGAATTAATAATTAATATCATTTTATTTCTAATTAATATGTGCTATGGGCCTTAGTGGAGAAAAAGGCCCATTAGGGGAATTAAAAGGGACAAAAGAAAAAGAAAAAAGAGGGGGGGGGCGCCATGGGCCCTAGGGCCCATGAGGGGTGCGCCCCCTCCCCCCCCCCTTGGCCGGCCACCCCCACTTAGCAAGGGACTTTAGTCCCACATTGCTAAGGGAAGGGGTTGACTCCCTCCCCTCTGCCTATATATAGATAGCCAGGGTGCACATATTTAATACACAGAAATTCGTGAGAAAATAAATATTACTCCGAATTGAGATCGGTTTTCTCCGGTCTTCTCCCCTCCCTTATCTCTTTCACGGTGGGCTGCCTAGTGTGAGCCTGTAGTGGAATTGATACTTCTCTGCTAGAATCGGAGGCCGTCGTGCTGCCGAAGCTCAGTCCGGAGGTCTGCTTCCGCCACCTCCGCTGGATCGGAGAACGGAGGTCGTCATCGAGTCTCGTATGTGTGCGAGTACTACGAGGTGCTACACGTGTGGCACTACACCCATCCGGGTGCTCAACACAACCAGGGGGCTGTGAAACTTGATCGGCTACATCAACCACGTTTGCGGGAACGTTTTCCGCGCAACGGACTACACCCCGAGGTATGTTAATTCCGCACTACTTTCCGTTACGGTAATACGGCTAGCTAGATCTTGGGTTATGGGAACGCTAGTTAGAAAATTTTGTGTTTTCTGCTGCGAACCCCAACAGTGGTATCAGAGCCAGGTCTATGCTTAGTATTACTGTACGGATAGAACACATCGGGGATGTGGGCGTTGATTGTATGATTGTTACCCTCCCACGTGTACTTGTTCACATCTGCGGCATTGTTTGATGAAGCGGCCCCCGACCGACTTTACGCGTACTCTTACGCGAGACTGGTTCCACGCTTGACATGCGGCTTGTACCGTATAAAGTGGCTGGGGGGTGTCTGTCTCTCTACTTTAGCGGATGTGGCATTTGCAACGGAGGGCCCCGTGCGGGGTGTAATAGAGACAATCGTATGGTTGACGTTGTGGTTGAATCGTAGGTTAAAACCTGTTTAACTATGAAAGCCCTAGCAGCCACGTAAAACTTGCAATATACAACTAGAACATCTAAACCTTGTATTGCTAAGTGGGGGCTATCGTTTGTTTGTTTGTGATGTAGTGATAGCTTTGCTATGTGTTACTAGTAAGTAGTAATCGTCATCATAAAACAAACTAAAATAAAGACACTGTAGACTTAGTGTTGCCATAGCCCAGACATCTTAAAAATTGCTAGTATAGTATACACGACGGTAGCATGTGATAAGATGATCCCTTAACAAATCCAAACACAAGTATTCTACCGAAGTGTGCACCGCCTGGAAGGTTCTCCCATATGGCTTGATGCTCCGTACATACCGGAGTTGTCCTACATATTAAATGGAGTTCGCATGAGGTTGGGTTCGGCAAGCCTGGCATATGCATATATGGCCTTGCTGAGCATCATATAACATGGAGGTTAATTTGGCGAGCCTAGCATATGCAGATATGGCCTCGGAATACTAGAGATCGAAAGATCGAGCATGAGTCACAGTACATATAAGATAATGTGATCGCACAAGTTGTTGTCTACCTTTGAAACTGACCCGGCGTCCGTGTGATATTCGAGGTCGGGCAGTGAATCTGGATCATGTAATCACTAAAACTTCATAGGGATGAATTGTTTTAGTGCGAGCTCATTTATAATATGATTATATGAACTCATTTGTTGTGAACTAGTCTTAATTGTGTTCCTTGCAATTATGTTTGTAGAAAATGGATAATACCTAGTACCTTGAAATGGTTTCCTTCTTACATGGTGAAAGACTTAAAGAAAATGGGTCAAACTTCGTTAGTTGGTACTTACGCCTTAGAGCTGTGCTCAAGAGAATCAACCTTTCATTCTTAACTAAAAGGCACGTGGGAAACCCTCCAGAAAACGACATGGATGCACGAGCGGCGATTGATTATCAGTATCGTCGAAGGACATATGCCATGGCTAAGGGTATCATAGAAACCAGCATTCCGCAACCTTTGCGTGAGGAGTATGCTGATTTGGATACATACGATATGATCGATGAGATGAAGTCAACAAACTTGCATCAGTTTAGAGTTGCCAGATTTGAGTTAGAAAGTGAGTTTCTCTCTACAAAGATGGAAGAAGGCTCTTTCCTGAAGGCACACTTGGCCAAGATGCATGAGATACATCTGAGCCTCGTAGATGACTTTGACTATGAGACCACACATGAGTCTGCGCTATACACGGTGTTACACTCGCTTCCACCGAGCTATATAAACCATGTCCATGGCTATGTCGGCAGAGGTGAAAGCCTCGAGTTCTCTGACTTCATGGATAGACTCCAGTATCTGGAGGTTGAACCCATTGAAGGAGAAGTTGTCGATGGAGAAGGTATATATTTGATATACTTTATAAATGTTAACTCCCTTATACAACACTTGCAGTAAATGAGTATCTGATACTTATTCTGTTTTATGAAAACAAGACCTGCCGTTGCATGGACGGGAAGAGGTGAAATCAAGGATTGATGGATATCAAGTCAGTTGATGGCCAGCATGGATTCCGCCGAGACATCTATCATAGGAGATACTTAGAGTATTAGATAAATCTTATGTAATCATTATAGTATGAACACTTAGTTGTGTGTCTTGCATCTCGCGAGACAAAGTTATTCATGTAATGAGACAAGTCAGTTGTTCCATCTTTATGAATAAAAGTGTGCTTATACTTTGATTACGTCTTGATTTATGATATGATAGAAAGCATTTATAATACTACTATTATTGTCAAGAAACATTCAATGTTTAATGATAAAGTTGTCTTGATTATAGCAAGTCAAAGATTTGATTACATGAGGTGACTTCATAACTGATGAGTTCATTAAATGTATGATCTATTAACTTGTGAGTTCATTATCGAATGAAAATCATAACTTGATTGCATGAGATGGATTAGATACACGATCTATGAACCTCTGCAATCAATATAATCATGACAAGGTTCTAGCAAGTAGAACTTGTGCCAATCATTATACATAAATGATTTAGAATGGGCATGTGAGTTATCATTAAAGACTTCATATGATTAATTAAAAGTTGTATTCAATTGAGATCATAAAACTGAGATTCAGGAATCACAGTGAGAAGTGAGAATACAAGGATACATATCACTACGCTACGATCCGAAGTGATAAGTATTGATATTGACATAATGGGAGACTTGTGGAAGTGGTACCACAAACTAAGATGGAAGTTGAAAGTGCTAGACTACTTAAACCATTCGTAGTCATACTAAACCATAGTATGCTCTAAACGTTCTTTCCCCTAGCACTATAGTTATTGTCGAATAAGTTGTTTAATTCATCAAGTTAAAACACCCACTTCATGAATAGGAAACCATCCTAATTATAATGAGACATGATAGCTCCATAACTGATGGTGTTATAAGGTTTCTTAAAAGAAAGAATTTCTTTGTAATAAAACTACGAGCAATTGAAATTACATATTCTCCCCGAATAGCAAAATTTGTGTTGCTTAATTGGTAATACGAGAAAAGTCTCTCGACACGGATCCAATGGGAGATAATGGAAACTTTGACCGGGGTATTGGACCTTGCCTTCAGAATATCATAGTATTGCAACGGAAGCGTGTGTGACATCCTGGCTTAATAGGAATGATAGACTACTCATATCAACAAGGCGCACCTTCTTTTCCGGGAGCCCACATCCAAAGAACTCCAAAGTTAAGCGTGCTTGGCTTCGAGCGATTTGAGGATGGGTGACCGACCGGGAAGTTGTTCCCTGGTGCGTACGAGTGAGGACAAAGTCCGCAGGAAAGACTAGTGTTGGTCTATGGGGACAGTCTAGATCCCGCCAGGCGTACGCCGGGAACCGGTGGGTGTGGCCGGGGCGTTACAAATGGTATCAGAGCCGACCCTTGCGGTTATACGGGCGTGTGTGGGTCAGTGCGCGAACATGTGGGACATGTGTCGGCACTGGACGCACAGACGTGTGCCAAGAGGGAACGTTCCTGTGGGCCGATGAGGACATCGGTTCCTTTGAGTGGGGGTGTATGTGACATCCTGGCTTAATAGGAATGATAGACTACTCATATCAACAAGGTGCACCTTCTTTTCCGGGAGCCCAGATCCAAAGAACTCCAAAGTTAAGCGTGCTTGGCTTCGAGCGATTTGAGGATGGGTGACCGACCGGAAAGTTGTTCCTTGGTGCGTACGAGTGAGGACAAAGTGCGCAGGAAAGACTAGTGTTGGTCTGTGGGGACAGTCTAGATCCCGCCAGGCGTACGCCAGGAACCGGTGGGTGTGGCCGGGGCATTACAGCGTGTTCCGCTGTAATGACGCTATATAAGAAAGGATATGCCAAAGATGACTGATCTTGGTATATAAGTTGAAGCCATTGTTGAATTTAGAAGGTTATCATGAATACGTTCTGTACAGAACAATAATCATGAGTCTTCTTAATAAAACAATAGGGAATAATATTGCTTGAAGACACAAAGGAATGATGGTAGCCTAGAACACGAGGAGAAATGAAATAATATTGAGTTACATTAGGGATGGCTCACGTCCCGTGAAATAAATCGGTTATTTCATATTCTCGACAAACTGGAGAGTTCTTGAGAATAATGTAATGGGCATAAGGCATTATTTGGTTATGACCAAAGTTCAATGGTGATTGACTACGGAAACGTAGTATTGCTTTAATCAATAAAATATTTCATTTACACTACGATGGACCATAGCCTGAAATTGCATCTCAGTCAAATTTTGGATTTCAAAGAGAATTGCAATGGGTATGACGAAGGTTACTTCGTTAAAAGGATGGACTATAGTACCTCAAGACAGGAACCCTCAACCTTGATTTGATCAAGTGATTTTGTGATGACCAAAATATTGAGTGGGCCTGCAGTTTCATGAAACTGAGTGGGAGCTTTGAAGACTTCCCGGAGACTTGGAATGCAGAGGGCATTTTCTGAGTGGGAGCTTTCGAAGTTTTGTCATTATGTGAGACATAGTGAACAATAAAATGACTTGATGAAAGCTGAACCACAAATATATGAGTATAAGATGGATATATTTGAGTGGGAGCATGATCATTATTTCAAACATATATATACATTGATATGTGTGAAGAATGATCTCATATGTATATATATGGATATGCATTTATTGTGTATATAGAGAATCGTCTTATATACATATGTGCATTATGATATATATAGAGCATAAGGCAAATAAAATACAAGATTGCAAGAATCTCCTTTTATGTGAAATACCAACACATTACACGTTGAAATCTATATGAGTAGATTAAGATACGGATAATGAAACGAAGTGAAGGTTGGAATAATCTTCTAGACAAGAAACAGGTTCTTGTGGCTAGAAATTATATAATGGATGAAATCCAAATATCACAAGCAATGTCTTGATGGAAGAATAAAGATGCACCATGTACTGGACATGTGATCTTATATGTTCTTGACATATGATTCTACCATATAACATGCGTTGTGAATCCAACAACAGAATGACTCAAAAGTTCTTGGAAGAAGAACAGATTCTGATGTGCTTTAGGAGTAAAACACAGAATCTGAATAAAGTCCATGCATTCAGTATATGAGGAATACTGAGGACTATTCTCTAAAATATAGAAAGGATAATAGACTTGAATATAATGCAAGATTACAATTGCAAGCCATATTATGGGTCTATATGGAATTAGAGACATCACCAAAGACCTGAAAGAAACGTGAGAAAAATTCACGGCACTACAAACATAATACTACTTATGAAAGTAGATGTATGGATAAAAGTTTAGCGTTAGAAGTATTGGACTTCTAGCTAAGTGTATTTCCCAGTATATATGACTAAGGATGAGTCTTCTAAAGACTGAACCAAGATATCGTTGGAGGATACTGTGAAATAATAGTCTCACTCTCCCGCGAAACTTATATCCAACCATTATATGATAATGAGTGGTATGTCAAAAGAGTTTTTTGACCTGTACCAGTTGCAAAGGAAACATACGAATCTGAATTGGTGCAGTTCGTTGACGAACCCTCTTCCATGGGCATGCATGATCAATGAAACACTTATGTGATAAGATGATTATGATCGGAAAAATGCGGCTAGATTATTAGCACTCTAGTGCAAGTGGGAGACTGTTGGATATATGCTCTAGAGGCAAATAATATATGATTATTCCAATATATCTAAGCAAGTTCATAACCAGTTTCATACCGTGCTAGAACTATGTCAGTGAAACAATGATGCAGGTGTGGTATAGAAACCCCCAGAGTTCCTAGTTAGCCTCTACATCGATAACTAGTTCATGGTCAACATGATGGTCGTGGTTTCGCGATCATGGACAGTTAAGTCTCTTGACTATGAGGTCACCTCACTGGTTAAGTGACGTGGTGAACATTACCCAACGTAAGCATTACAGCATGATCAAATCTTATGAAGGTTCAGTGTTGTAATTACAGAATGTGGTAGACCGTTCCTTTGACCGTGAGTACGTGCATAATCACTATCTTCCCGGATGCTTTGACTTACATCCCACCACCTGACTGAAATATGCGGGTCATAACGGTTGTATCTTAGGTATTCCGTGGAGATATGTTGAGGAGTATTGTTACAAGAGAGGGATTTGTCAATCCATATAATGGATAGATACTCGGGGCCCACTCGGTGAGATTCCATCCATAAAGCTGCGCAGCGTGTGACTAGGTCACGGGGATGAATATCACGGGAACGAGTGAATAAGGATTTGTTCGGAACGAGGTTGAACCAGGCATAGGATGTCATTGATCGAATCTCGGAACAATCCAGTATCGCTGACAAAGGGAATGCTATACGGCGTAAGGTCCAATCGGTGTTGATATCCGGAATGCACAGGGGTCATTATGGGCATCCAGGTCCCGCTGATGATCATTGACCATAGCCTCTACGAGGTCATGACTGGAGTGTTCTCGGACCGTAGGGTAACACACTTAAGGGCTCGATGAAATCGGAGACCTTTTCGGAACCATCGGAGCAACCAGAGAATAAAGGAAACAATATCGGAGAAGTACCGTGTTGAACCGAAACAAGTTCGGAGTGAACCGGAAGGTGTTCCGGAGCACCGGGAGATGGAATATTATGTTTTAGTTATTAATTAATTGAATTAATAATTAAAATCATTTTATTTCTAATTAATATGTGCTATGGGCCTTAGTGGAGAAAAAGGCCCATTAGGGGAATTAAAAGGGAAAAAAGAAAAAGGAAAAAAGAGGGGGGAGGCGCCATGGGCCCTAGGGCCCATGAGGGGTGCACCCCCTCCCCCCCCTTGGTCGGCCACCCCCCCTTAGCAAGGGACTTTAGTCCCACATTGCTAAGGGAAGGGGGTTGACTCCCTCCCCTCTGCCTATATATAGATAGCCAGGGTGCACATATTTAATACACAGAAATTCGTGAGAAAATAAATATTACTCCGAATTGAGATCGGTTTTCTCCGGTCTTCTCCCCTCCCTTGTCTCTTTCACGGTGGACTCCCTAGTGTGAGCCTGTAGTGGAATTGAGACTTCTCTGCTAGAATCGGAGGCCGTCGTGCTACCGAAGCTCCGTCCGGAGGTCTACTTCCGCCACCTCCGCTGGATCGGAGAACGGAGGTCGTCATCTAGTCTCGTATGTGTGCGAGTACTACGAGGTGCTGCACGTGTGGCACTACACCCATCCGGGTGCTCAACACAGCCAGGGGGCTGTGAAACTTGATCGGCTACATCAACCACGTTTGCAGGAACGTTTCCCGCGCAACGGACTACACCCCGAGGTATGTTAATTCCGCACTACTTTCCATTACGGTAATACGGCTAGCTAGATCTTGGGTTATGGGAACGCTAGTTAGAAAATTTTGTGTTTTCTGCTGCGAACCCCAACAGCATCATGGCCATCAACAAAGCAAGTATCAAGATCTTCAGAAAGGGATGTATCAAGTGAGTCCTCAAAATCATAGGATTCTTCATCATAGAAATCATTAGCCCCTTCTTGGGAACAAAACATTTTTCTCTTAAAATCCTCAATATAACCATTGCAAATATAATTCTCAAATCACTAAGCAAGAACTGCAAGGTTTCGGATTTTTGAATAGTACCATAATACTTTTCAATCAAACAAGAAATCTCATAAGCCTTAAAAGCAACAAACTCTTCAATCTTTTCAACATCGAAGTAATCATAAAAACCTTTAGCATAAGAAGATAGGCTCTTATTTTCATTAAACACACATTGGAAAGTAAGGTGTTTACGATCTATTTTAGAGCAGCAAGTGAAATCATAAATGTGGGAAAAAGATTCAACATGCCAATAAGAAACTTGTATTTGATCCCACAAGTGTTTCCCTTTCTGAGATAGGTGGTGCCACATATAATGAGCATGCTCATCCAATGATTTCCCCCCAATCAAGTCGGTTGGGTTTTTAGCGCGAGCACAAATAGATCGAAGACGATCCAAGTGAAAAGTGTCCATCCTACCATATTTGGTGGTTCCACGCCCATGGTAACATAGCATCACTAGGCAAAGAGAAACAAAGCAAACAAACCAAAAGAGGAAAGAAAACTAGAACAAGATACACAATTTTTTTGTGATTTTTGATAAAAGGACACAAAGATAAAAACGATAAGGTAAACTAACAAGAATAAAAAGCAAAGATAAAAGATAGTGTGAAAATCCCCTATCTGGAAGAGTGGAGTCCCCGACAACAGCGCCAGGAATTGTTTGATGCTAGCGAGGAGGTAATAGCTCTCGCCCTTCGTTGGTTACCCCAAGTGGAAGGTTGAGATGTAGTGTAGCGGAAAATTTCCCTTGGCAAACTTACCAAGGCTGAGATCGACCAGTAGGATTCCAAGGTCGACAAGTAGGTGGTTTGGCAAGTGATGTGCCGATTAATGATAATCACTTTCTTTGCCTAGAACTGCACACACACGGATAACTTTGCTCCCAACGAAGTTCAGAGAGGTTGTCAATCTCTCCAGCCTTGTTGTTTACACGGGATTAAACGCAAGGGTAGATAGTAGTGATAAATGAAACAGAAAGTAAAAGCGGTAAATAAAGTGGAGGTGTAAAAAGTGGTGGAAATATGGACCGGGGTCCCATGATGTTCACTAGTTATGTCTCTCTCCCAAAAGACGATAAACAGCTTAGTTGGGTGAACAAATTATAGCTGGGCAATTGACAGAATTATAAACGCACCACAATACTAATTATGCTACTTGAAAGTAAGAGTGCTCAAAAGTATGAGTAGTATGCCAAGACAAGTAGACTGAAATCCATCTGCATCTACTTCTAATCATCCACCTAGAGATATCTATCCAGAACATCTCGCTGGTATTAAGTTATGAGCCCCACCCAAAGTGTAAACTCAAGGCAACAGACAATTGCATTAGCAATCTATGTGTAAGCTAAACAATCCTTGCAACCACGGTTACAAGCACTGTTGTTTTCTCCTTGGTGGCAACAACGCATCCATAGTCTCATGTTTCTTTCACTCAGGCTAGACATCGGGGGGCATGAACCCACAATCATGCATAACACTTCCTCTTGGAGTCACTATCTACTAATTGGACAAAGCAATAAAAAGCAACGGAGAACATGCAAGAATTACTCAAGAAAAAAATATAAAAGGTAAACCAAATATATATCTCATCACGATCTGAACATAATCTCATAATCCATCTGATCCCAGCAAACACAACATAGCAACATCAGGAAAATTACATAGGTGCCTTGATCATGTAGGGCAGCTCACAAGGTCTAAACATTGAAGAACAAGGGTGGAGATAAGACATCACATAGCTATTGTTCATGGACCCATGGTCCAAGGTAGACCACTCATGGCACATCCGGGAGGCGTCCATGGTGGTGGAGAGGTCCTCGGAGGTCAATCCTCCCTCCGGCAGGGTGCCGGGAAGAGGTCTTCTGGCACTCCCGATCTTGGAAGTGCCGCGTTGGCGGAACAGAGAGGTAAATCGCGATGGGGGCTTCTCCTCGACGGTTTTTGCGACGAGGGGTAAAAATAGGCCGAAGGGGGGCACCAGAGATGGGGCCCACCTCCCAGGCGCCCTGGTGGCGCGGCAAGGGCTAGGGTCGCGACACCTGGCCGCCTGGGAGGGGGGTGGCCCCCCTCTGGCTCTCCTTTGGTGGCTCCGGAAGCTTCCTTGACGCTGATTTTTATTCTGATTTTTCTGGAACTTTTTTGGCATTTTATATTGTGGAAAATCAATTCAACTAAAGACATCAGCAGATAGGAACTGGCACTGGGTGCACTGAGTTAGTAGGTTAGTCCAAATATGTGTAAAATTATATAAAAGTGTAGCAAAACATGTAGTAATGTCACATAAAACTGCATGTAACAAGCAGAAATTATATATACGTTTGGGACGTATCAACATCCCCAAGCTTAATTCCTGCTCGTCCTCGAGTAGGTAAATGATAACACAGATAATTTCTGTGGTGACATTCTAACACACACATATAAGAACTTCAAAGTAAAGCAAGTAAGATATGCAATTCAAGTCAAGATAATAACGAGCAAGAGTCTTAGTATTAATTCTAGCAAAGTATAAACATAAAGGTGCAAGAGCTCTCGCTGTCTGTGACTCGAATGTCTCCAAATGGTGTTTGCGTGAAAGCAATGGGAGATGGGATTAGAGAATATATATATATAGTTTAATTGATAATCTACTAAAGTTCCACACTTGGTCTCCTTCGGAATCTTATTTTAACTCATCCCCAGACCACTAGTAAGGTTCAAGTCAAACTGATCCTCTCCCTTTCAACTTTAAGCGCTCATGCTATGGATGAGCGCGAGAAAGATACGTTAGCACTTAGGATGCCAAAGAGAGAAATAAAGGGGAAGGAAGATAAAAAGGTGTGAAAGGCTCACATCAATGAGGAAAATCATATGCGAGAGAAGGCCAAATGATAGATATGATGTGAGAGGTAGGGATTGCCATGCAACGGATGCACATGTGAGCTAAGGTGAGCTCTATAATGGAACTAGTGGGGGTGCATCCAACTTGCTTGCTCATGAAGACCTAGAGCTGATTTGAGGAGGCTCATCCTTGGAATATGCAAGCCAAGTTCTATAATGTAAGGGTCCCCACATAGTTATGCATGAATGATAATCTCTATGGAGTACACATATAACAATGGAGTACGAGTGTGGATCTTTCAAAAGGAATAGTGGTGTTGCCCCCTTCTCTCTTTTGATTTCTTTTTTTCTATTTTTCGTATTTTTTGCGGCTTCTTTGGATCTTTCTATTAAACTCTCATTTTTCCTCTTTAGGATCTTTTAATTTGTCCTCTTTGGGATCTTTTCCTCACTTAAGGGCAAGACTCTATATTTTACAAGAATATAGAAGATCTCCACACTTTACAAGAAGTACTCAACATAAAGAATAATTAAAACTATCATGATGTATGCATATGTATGGCTATTCCAGTGTAGAAGGATATGCAATTATACTAGCGCATCATGTAGCAATAATAAGGGCAAATCCCAACTACCATGCGGCTCCTCGATCAAGCAAAAGCATGTATGACATGAATATCAAGTCATGAGATGGTGGATTTTGCATGGCAATGTATCTCGGAAAGGATATGGAAATGCCTTGATAGGTAGGTATGGTGGATGTTTTGAGGAACATATAGAGAGGTTTACGATGACAGAGTGTATCGTGCCAAGGGTTTAGATGCACCAGCAAAGTATGTGCCAACTCTCAAGGTGATAAATGGAAATGCACAGTGTCGAAGAGGCTAGCAAAATATGGAAGGTGGAAGTGCCAACAATAGAATACTCGCATTAGTCCGAAGAACTCTTGCACTTACTACCGGTAACTCTCTATCTAATCGAGAGGCTCACAAAGAGACGAGTAGCCCGATGAGAGTGTATGGGGGTTTGGTTATGCTGGCGCATCCTCGACCCATGGTACGTGAGGGTACTCTATATATTCCAACCCCTCCAAAGGTAAGCGATCCATCTAGTAGCTAGAGTTCTCAACTAATTTTTGTAGTTTTTTTTAAATTAGCACGGATTGCCCAAAATATGACACCTATCACTAATAGGCTCAAGCTCTTGGCACCTTGAAGTCCAAACATTACTCTAATCAATACCTCAAAACTATTGCATGTTACTACTACACTTGTAATAGCAACCTTAATTACCTACTCATGCAAGACACACAACTCAGTGCAACAAGCCAACTCTCTACACAAGATAAACATGAAGACTCAAGAGAGTTCCTAGAACAACCTAAACAAAAGCTCTTAAAAAGATAAGCATGATAATTAAGAGCTAAACATGGCAGTAGCTATGAAAAGATATAGAACACACACAAAAAGAAAGATAAGCATGCAAGCCTATGTTGTGTTCTACGGTGGAGTGGACCGTGTTTCTCTCCCAAACAATGAAGGCTAGGATACAACTTGTTATGAACAGCAAGACAAAATAAAACAAACAAAAAATAAAAGATCGAGACGCTCCAAGTCTAGCACATAACATATGAAGTGATAAAAATATAGCATGGAGAAGGACGAACTGATGATTGTTGATGGAGAAGGGGATGCACGGGGGCATCCCCAAGCTTAGACGCTTGAGTCTACTTGGATATTTCTTGGGGGTGCATGGGGGCATCCCCAAGCTTGAGCACTTTACACTCCCGAATCTTCTTTCATCATCTTCCTTCGCATACTTGAAAACTCCCTTCATACGGAACTCATCATAAGCTGATTATAGTGGTTAGTACCCATGATAAGATAAGTTTTCTCTACTGGAAATAAAGATATTCTTCAAGAGCTAATGTTTCTCAAGATTTCCAAAAAGTGTTTTCAAAGAAAAAACAAGGTTAAGGTTTGCAAAATAAAGAAAACACAAATGGTGGCAGAATCTATGAAAAACAGACCAGCAGGTAGTAAATAATTTTTTCAGGGTACTTCTGCAACTCAAATAAAAAAAACTCAGAACAGAAGGACAAAAGACAATTGTATGAAGCATGCTGTCAAAAAAGTTCAGATCGAAAAGATGATCTGGTGATTTATGGCCAATTTTTCCATCAAGGGGACATAATCTTTTTCTGGACAGCATGTCATAATTTTTGAACTTTCTTGCAATCGGAGGCTAAAACTTGGCACAAAGCTTGAAAATAAAGATACAATGATGTTGCTACAGTAGTGATAGTCATCAAGACCACTAAAAAAGAAATAAAAACATCTTGGATTGCCTCCCAACAAGCGCTTTCTTTTACGCCTTTAAACTAGGCATAAAGCAAAAAGAAGAATCAAAGGTTACCGAGATCATCGGAGTCATGAAAACCTGAAAATTGATTTTCAATAAGTTCATTCTTCTTCTTCCTAGGGAAGATGTACTTACCTTTTGCCTTACCATGTAAGCGAATGTGCCCCTTACCAATATCGATGAAGCCTTTCATGGCTCGGAGGAAGTCCCTTCCAAGCACGATGTTACTTTGATTTGGCTCCATGATGAAGAAATCCATTGTTGCAACCCTTTTAAGGAATGTAACTTGGACTTCTTTCACTTTTCCCGTAATCTCTGAAATATCTCCATTAGCATGTTCAATATAATCATTGAAAATATAATTCTCAAAGCAATAAGCAAGAACTGCAAGGTTTTTGGATTTGTGAATAGTACCGTAATACTTTTCAATCAAACAAGCAATCTCATAAGCACCCTTAAAAGCAACAAACTCTTCAATCTTTTCAACATCGAAGTAATAATAAAAACCTTTGGCATAAGAAGAAAGGAAAGTGAAATAATAAATGTGGCACAAAGATTCAGCATGGAAATAAGAAACTTGTATTTGATCCCAGAAGTGTTTCCCTTTCTGAGAGAGGCGGTGCCGCATATAATGACCATGCTCATCCAATGATTTCCCCTCAACCAAGTCGGTTGGGTTTTTACTGCGAGCACAAATAGATCGAAGACGATCCAAGTGAAAAGTATCCATCCTACCATATTTGGGTGGTTCCACACCCATGGTAACATAGCATCACTAGGCAAAGAGAAACAAAGCAAACAAACCAAAACACGAAAGCAAACTAGAGCAAGATAAACAATTTTTTGTGATTTTTGATAAAGGACACTAAGATAAAAACAATAAGGTAAACTAACAAGACTAAAAAGAAAAGATAAAAGATAGTGTGCAACTCCCCTATCTTGAAGAGTGGAGTCCCTGGCAACGGCGCCAGAAATTGTTTGATGCTAGCGAGGAGGTAATAGTTGTCGCCCTTCGTTGGTTACCCCAAGGGGAAGGTTCAGATGTAGCGTAGCGGCAAATTTCCCTTGGCAAAATACCAAGGTTGAGATCGACCAGTAGGACTCCAAGGTCGACAAGTAGGTGGTTCGGCAAGTGATGCGTCGTTTAATGATAATCACTTCCTTTGCCTGGACCTGCACACACACTCAAGATCCCCTTTATCCGGAGGGACATCCTAAGAGAATCGAGCAAGATTCTCAAATTTAGGAAGAAGAATCAGCTCCCCTAAGAAGAAGAAGAAGAAACACAAGGAAGCTGACAATTAAAATGATCTTATGGTTGATAAAGAGCCTACTGTTGATCCTAATAGTATCTCTACTTCCGATGCTGAAACTGAAGACGGTGCTGAACCTGATAAAGATAAAGAGAAGAATGACACTCCTATAGTGCGAGAAGAAGAAGCACGTGATAAACGCAAAAGATATACTAGAGAAGACTCCATTGCAAGGAAGCACGGGAAGGAACGAGAACCATGGGTACAAAAACCAATGCCCTTCGCAGGTAAGTCTCTCAAATCTAAAGAAGAAGAACACTACAATAAATTTTGTGAATGGATGAAGTCACTTTTTCTGCAAATTCCTTTGACTAATGCTATTAAGTTGCCTCCGTATTCGAGGTATATGAAAGATATTGTGACTGATAAAAGAAAAGTTTCTAATGAGGCAATATATACTATGCTTGCTAACTATTCTTTCAGTGGCAAGATTCCTGAGAAACTCGGTGATCCAGGCATACCCACCATTCCTTGCTCCATAAAGAATAATTATGTTAGAACTGCTTTATGTGATCTTGGTGCAGGAGTGAGTGTTATGCCTTTCTCTCTTTACAAAAGACTTTGCTTAAATAAATTAATCCCCACAGATATCTCTCTTCAAATGGTTGATAAGTCAACAGCCATTCCCATTGGTATTTGTGAGGATGTTCGTGTTGAAGTTGCTAATTGTTTGATTCTTACTGCTTTCGTCGTGCTTGACATGCCCGAAGATGGGAGCATGTCTATTATTCTTGGTAGACCTTTTCTTAACACCGCATGTGTTATTATTGATTGCAACAAAGGAAAGGTCACATTCAATGTTAATGATAAAGAACACATGGTATATTTTTCGAAGAAGATTGATAAAAGGCATGGCCTTAACTCCATTGAGAATATTGAGACCGTGAAGATTGGTGATTGGGATTGTCCTCTACATGTGCATCACAAATATAAAACAATCATGGTAGGGTCAGTCTCCCTCCAAATAAAAGTACCATGAATGCCTTATAAGAAGTGAAACTTTTTGCTTATTATATCACCTATTTAGTAGTAAGACTTGATCAACCTTGCTAATAAACAAGTTTTATATGAGTAAAAAGGGGAGCTTATTATATATGCATTTCTTTTAGCTTTCATCTATCTTGCTATACCAAAGTTTATGCTTTTGAAACTTCTTATGTTTAACCACTGTTTCGATCCTTCCGAAAGTTCTGCTACCACGAATTTTTTTCAAAAATGAAGTTGCTAGAAAATTTCTAGAAAAATTATATTAATTTTTTTCACAAAAGTTGAAGTACAGGGGCACCTGGGGCTGACCAAGGGGCCACCGCTGGTCCAGGCGGCCAGGTGGCGCGGACTGGCCCCTAGCTGCGCCACCAAGGAGCTTGGGCCCACCAGGCCCCCTTTTCAGGTGTGTCTTCTTCCTCTCTCTCTCTCTCACCCCAAAAACTCGAGTTTTGCTGCTAGAACCTGAGTTCTTGCTGTTCTTGGAGCCGAATTTCGATCTCTCTATTCAGCCCATCATTTGAGTTGAGATTTTGAGCATTTGCTCCTTGGTATGTGAATCCTCCACCCCTCCAATTAGAATTTTGAATGGTGGTCACATTTATGAGTATTTAGAAGTTTTTGGTGTTGTACATATAGCTTCCGTGCATGTTTAGAAATTTATTTTTGAAGTTTTGATGTAAGTTTATGACTTGGGGAAGTGAGTAGAGTAGTATTCATTTTTGTAACTTGTCAAAAAAATTCAGAAATGAGTTTATTTGGAAAGGCTAAGGAATGACTTGGGAAGAGGAGGCCCGAGCCTACAGATAGAGTAACTAGAGCTGCAACTTCATCCTCTTTCTGCGAGGATGAGTTACAGTGATGATATCGTGCCACCGGAGTTGCTCTACGAGACGGACACGACACGTGCCATGACGTACACGTGTTCAGACTTTCTTACGGCTGCAGGTACTAAAGATGAGTTTGATAACCTTTGTGCAGCCATAGATTTGACACGCCTTGTGACACATCAGGTGCCACAGGATCCAAAACTCACATATTATTTTGTCTACTGGTTCAGATATAATGATAGAACTTCCATGGTTGAATTTAGAATATATGAGAAAATTATTATTATGCCATTGGAACAGTTTTGTGATATTTTAGGTGTGCGGAATGTTGGGAAGACCAAGATACCTACTCACCCCACTGAGTTGAAGGCCCTCTTCGCTTCCCTTTGCAGCAAGGATCCGAAGGATGTTCATTGGGGGAAGATTTCCAGTATCTTGTTTCCACACATCATGTATTTCGCATACTATATTTCTCGAGGGGTGTTAGCTCGTGACAACACGAGCAACATTTCGGGTCCAGATATTACTATCTTGGCAGCCGCCCTCTTTGGAGACAGCAAGTATAATATTGGTGCTTTGATTGCTCGTCGCCTTGTCGCTAACATCGGAAAATGGCCTCACTTTGGTGGCGTTTACACCGCGCTTATTCTTGAGCGGCTCAAGCTCAATGTACGTGTTGATGATGCGCCTTTTCCATTCTTACGCTTTGATCTTACTTCTATGAAGAGGCATGAGTTTGTTACTAGGACTTCCGAGTTTGGTAACCTTATTTACGTTATAAGATTTGTCAAGACTACCACTCACGAGATCCGTCTACCTGCACCAATTTTGTTTGATTATACTAGAAGGAACAGATGGTATTTCACCGCAGTCGAGTTGGACGAGTTCTTTGTCCAGCAGCAGTTCCATAACCCCATGGAAGGGGTTGCTCAGGAGGAGCCGGAGGAAATTCCAGACCCCCAGGAGGAGCCTGTCGCCCAGTGGGGCGAGGGACCTTCTTCTTGGGAGGACAGCAGGATGTCCGTTTACGCACCCAACACCCCGTACGAGTAATGGGCGTACCAGTACTACCCCGGAGCCGGAGGAAGCTCCTGGGGTCCGCAGTAGCCGAGCCCGACTTAGGCCAAAAGCCTAAGCTTGGGGGAGTATGTTCCTTCTCCTCTTTGTCCTTCCTTAATTTTCAAAAATAAAATAAAAGATTTCTCCTTTATTTTGTTTCTATTAACCTTTGAAAAATACAAAAAGATTTCCATTCTCTCTTTAGTTTTCTTTGTTTGCAGAGTTCAGCTCACGTCCATGGTTGCATTTGCACTTGATTATATCTTTCCACGTTCGATTGTGCAAGAGATGAGGATGACGAAGATCGATGGAAGGGATGCAACAAGGAAAGCTTCTATGAACTATTTTCGTTTCTAATTTTATACATATGCATGTACTTATGATCTAGAGACCAGCTTGTAGCAACATAGTGCTATGTTTACAATGCTTCCCCAGTAGTTCATGCTTTCTTGTGACTAGTCTCAAATAGATGGAGTGCATAATGTGTTATTGAAATGATTTACATGCATTGCATTGTTCATGACTTGGCATATTGAAGTGGTATTTCCCTTCGGAGAATTTTTGGATTGACTTGGCACATTCTTACACATGTTTATGACTGAAAGTCTATCAAGCCTTGATGATCATTTGCTTCAGAATAGTTATATCACTTTCATGCCCGATTCAATGTTGCTTTGTCGCTCTACATGATTATGACCATTATTGCTCTCTAGTTGGTCGCTTCCTCGTCTTTTGCTAGCCTCTGCCCGTACCAAGCGGAATTCTGCTTATGCACAAAAAAATCCTTGAAACCAGTTGTGCCATATGAGTCCACCATACCTTCCTATATATGGTATTTACCGGCCATCCTAACAAATACTTTCTTGTACCATCTCAAAATTATTCAAATGCACTTCTCCTTTTGTATACGTACAAGCTCAGGGGCGTTAGAGGGAATCATTACCTTCCATGCTAAAAATGTTTTCACATTAAAGAAGGATTTCTTTGTGCATTGTCTTTGTAACATTGTGCCAACACTTGCAAGTCTTGTTTGTACTACATTCTTATATACATCTAATGAAGAAAAAGAAGTTTGTCAAAGTTTTCTTTGTCGTGTCCAGTTCGTTGAACTGAATTGCTTGAGGACAAGCAATATGCTAAGCTTGCGGGAGTTGATACGTCTCAAACGTATCGGCTTTTCCAAACACTTTTGCTATTGTTTGATCTCATTCTTGCATGATTTGAATGAAACTAATCTGGACTGACGCTGTTTTCAGCAGAGTTGCATGTATGTTTTCTTGTGTGCAGGAAAATGGATTTTTAGGTGTCCTAGAAAATTCCAGTAAAAAATAAAGAAAATCCACGCATCGGGGGGGAACCACCTGTCAAAAGAGGGGCCAGAGGGGGCTCCCCTGGCCCAGGCGGCCAGATGGCGCGGCCTGGCCCCTGGCCGCACCACCAGGGCGCCTAGGAGGGCCCCACCCCCTCTAGTTCCCTACCTTGGCTCCTATTTTTACACGTCGCGAGAAAATCCGAGAACAGAAGTCGCTTTTCCAATTCTTGTCGCGGAGCCGCCGCCACCCTCTGTTATTCTCCGGGAGAGCTAATCTGGAGGCTGTTTTGGCCTCCGGTGAGAGGGAAGCATCGCCATCGTCATCACCATAGCCACTCCATCATCCCTCCATGACTTCTCATTTAATGTGTGAGTAATTCCCTGTTGTAGGCAAAAGGGGATGGTAGGGATTGGATGAGTTAGATCATGTAATTGTTTATCAGATTGTTGGGGGCATGTTGCCTATCATCTATTATGGTGTTTATCATCTTTGCTACAACTTGTTGTTCTTATTGCGTGTCTCTTTGGGCCCGAGTGCCATGATTTCAGATCTGAACCCTATGTGTTTGCATGAATATATTTGTGTTCTTGATCCTATCTATGAGTTGTATGCAACTATTATAGTCCGGAACCGACGATCCCAATGATGACAGCTTGGGACAGCAAAGGGGATGGACTATAATTTGTGGATTCCATGTATCCATTGATTGTTAATGCTTTGTTTTGGTGCTCTTTGACAGGAGCACCTTAATCTCCATAAGTTCCTTTTGGCCCCGTTTGTAGCGGGATGGTCAGACAAAAGATGTTGTGCAAATTCTTATTGCAAGCACGTACAACTACCTTCGGGATACATGCCTAATGTTTGATATATGCCTAGATGATCATTAATTTTCCCTGTGTCTTGCCCCAAGTAAAATACATAATGTCTCTCATCCATGCAGAGCCCAACCATCCGTCCCCCTAGCCAACAGTGTTTTAATTCTGCTTGTTGCAAGTTACTTTACTTTTACTACTTTTACTTTCGTCTCTTTACCACTATCACTTCCGTATCACTGTTACCACTAATATCTCGTTGCCAAGCAAGTATATTTCAGGTGTGGTTGAATTGACAACTCAATTGTTAAAGCTTATAAATATTCTTTGGCTCCCGTTGTGTCGAATCAATAAATTGGTTTATCTTACCTGCGAAGACTATCGCGATCCCCTACAATAGTGGGTCATCAGTACCACCCGTGCCACTTTGGTGGTGTGCGGGGACCTTTCGAGGGGTTCGTTTGGAGGAATCACACCACCGGTCGGGTTCATTTCTTTGCTTGGCTTCTGGTCCAAGCTAGGATCAACATTTCGGATGTCCTGCCCCGCATGCACATCCTCCAGAACACGGAGGTTTGCCTTCCCTACTTTGATCCTTTGGATTCTACCGACCATCTTATTTTCGGGTGCCCCTTTGATCTCCAGTTCTGGGAGGCTATTGGGAAAGGCTCCCTCGAGCTTGCTTCCATCACTATGCTTCACCTGTTAGCCCCACTCCCGGGGTGCCGTTGGACTCGGTCCCCACCTTCTTGATCATCTGCTGCTAGCAACAATGGAAGCACCGCAATGTGGTGGTCTTCCAAGGGCTGTCGTCATCACTCCCCAGGATTATATACCTCTGCAGAGAAGATGTTGTGTTATGGCGGGTTCGGCTACCTGGAGCCTTGAAGTATGTGGTAGATTCCTTGTTAGAGAGTTCTGGCGGCTCTAGTAGCAAACATGTTATTGCAATCTGATCCCCTCCCTCCCTCTTCTCTCTCCATCTACCAATGTGCATGTACATTTTGATAAGCAAGACTTTTGGTCCACATATATATGAAAATTCGGGTGGGTAAATCTCCTGTCCCTTGGTGAAAATTCAAAAAAAAGATGTAATTTTTGCTGGGATACGAGAACTTGGCATGTGGAAACAATTTCATAGAAAACTAGCAACACCCTCATCCACGATATACAAACTTGGAAAATGAGTTTATTCTAGGCCCTAATCAATCACAAACGAACACATGGTCCTTTTATTTTGGTAGGAAACCCTTAGACCCCCTCCGTTCTTAGATATAAGGTGTATACGCTTTTGAGAAAAATTCCAAAAGATAGGGTGTATTGCATTTCAACGCTCATTTAGACAATTTTTTTAAAGATTTGATCATGTTTTCTTATCTGTTGCAAACCCCTCTATTTTCTCACGTCAATTAGCTAGATGTATCCTCGTCCAAACCTGGTGTAATTGTTCCCTCAAGGTGTGTTCTTTAATTTTCGTGCAAGAAACTATACACCTTATATCTAGGAATGGAGGGACTATTTTTTATCACAGTGGTAGCCCTCTCGTATTTCCCTTGCTCATATCAACCACTCATATTACATATAACCGTTAGTAGTCCCTACAGAATGAACCGTGATACCGAAGTATCATAAGTTATCACTCGTGTGAGGTTTACCCCTCATGATTTGAGATAACACTCTACTCCTAAAAAATTTCGATTGATTGTGGAAAAAAGGAATCGCGAGAGGGGGTTACAATGTGGTGGATCTAATACTACGGAGACAACGACTTGATGTCAACGTGAACAATTCTATCATTGGCCTCACCTTATATAGGCGAACGAGACATACGTTTACAAGCTTGAGCCAACCTAGAGTCTTGATCAAACATGAAGTCCTTGGCTTGGACGGCAAAATTAGAACGCTTCTCGAACGAGGGTCTCCTCGTAGGACGAAGAGATTCTATGTTGAGGCTCGAATCTTGGGAACTAAGGCCGGTATGACATCGAGGCTACCCTCGGATGGGCCACTAACAGTACAACACACCATTGGTAGCCCACGATCCTATCTAAAATTTGGTCGTGTGTCTAGCATGTGTATACCTTGAAGATGAAATTATAATAGGGTCCTCCCATTGACTTGGATGATCCGACCTCAAAACAGTTCGGTCTCATTGGTCGCTGATAGGGCGGTGGTTCATCCTCTATCTGTCTCCTTCTTCTTGTGCGAGAATCCAGATTTCACTCTGACCTTCGTTCATCCCAAACTACAATGATCATGCATATCACTATATGGTGTAGTATATAAGTCATTCATATAACATCCATGAGACACCATCTCCTCGACTTTATATCCCTCAGAGTTATAAAGTAGAGCATAGCGGGTCAAATAACTTATATTTTACAAACATGGTACAAACCATGATTTAGAAGTTCTAAATGTACAAACTACGGGCACCGAAATACATGGTATCACTATGCCTTGTCTTTTTATTATGACTATACTACTCTTTGTGATTTGCATCCTCCCATCCATTGTCGGCATCATAGGTCATGAACCAATTGACTCCCTACCAGTGGCGAATCCAGTAGGAGGGTTTTAACAGGGTCAACCCCCCCCCATCCAACGATGGACTTTTTATTATTATTACTAGGGGTCAAGGAAAGGCCCAACAGCAGTGTTGGGGACTGGTAGCTCTGCGCTGGAAGGAGTATCCTGCTGTGGTGTGGCTAAGGCCCTGTACAACGCATGTGCTAATAGATTAACAAAAAAAACAGTTTTTTCTTGGGACTTGGCTTGACATGTGCTTCAGGAGAGGTACAGAAGCAAAGGTTTTCTTCGGTGCTAACAGGTGCTTAGGATTAAAATTACTTTATTTTGGTGAAGCACTTTGCATTGCAATTCAAGGGAAGTATCTACAGTAAGCACTCTCCATTGTGAGCCAATATTTTAAGGAGACCCCACGCTATATTTTCTATCCAAGCACTTATGCATAAGCACCGCACAATGTACAAGGCCTAAGGGAGTAGTAGTGACTGACAAAGAACGGAGGCACTCTGCTTAAAAAAAGAACGGAGGAACTCATGTAGGTTGCTGATGGCCTGAAGAAAATTCTTGAGGTAACTATTCTTTTTGATGGCACTCATGTAGTGCTGGCCTTAAATCATCCCACACGGGTTCGCTTCGCACGCCTAAAAAAGGGACATGTTTGCTTTGTAGTTTGCACCATAGAGAAAGGCGCAGCAAGCTAGATACCACGCGAGCCGCTGCTAGCCTTAACCTTTGCTGGCAACCGGAATCCCTCCTTCGCGTCATCCCCAACAAACTGATGGCGACTCCCTTCCCCAAGAAATTTGAAGTAGCATCCTGTGAAGTTTTTTGTTGGATTATTGGAGAGAAGGTTTGTGAAAGTATCGGAATGTCGACTAGAGGGGGGTGAATAGGCGACTAACACTTTTTAAACTTTTCTTAACAATTTAGGCTCAACAAGGAATATAGGTTGTCTAGATATGCAACTATGTGAGCAACCTATATGCCAACAACTATGATATAACAAGCAAGCAATAAATAAGCAAGGAAAGTAACTTGCACAAAGTAAAGGTAAAGGGGAACACGGGAGACAAGGATATGTTTCCGAAGTTCCTTCTCTTTCGAGAAGTACGTCTCCGTTTGGACAGGGTGAGGAGCACAATGCTCACACGAAGCCAATGAGGGCCACCCTATTTCTCCTCACGCTCTTACCGATGTAAGATGTCGTGATCCACTACGAGGCGGCCTTGAAGGTGGCAACCAAACCTTTACAAACAAGGTTGGGGCAAACTCCACAACTTAATTGGAGGCTCCCAACGAAACCACGAAGCTTCACCACAATGGAATGTGGCTTCGAGGTGACCTCTTCCGTCTAGGGCACCAACGCACCCAAGAGTAACAAGATCCACACGGGATTAGTGGGGGGAATCAAATATCCTTTGGTGGAAGTGTAGATCGGGGCCTCCTCTTCCAAACCCTAGAGAATCAACAAGTTTTGATGGCTAGGGAGGGAGATCGGGCAAGAATGGAGCTTGGGCGTCAATGGAGGTGAGAGCAATAAATGAGATGAGTCTCAATGGGGAAGAAGACCCCCTTTCTACAGACAGCAGGGCATGACCGTCGAGAGTGGGTCCGAGCGGAGCATCACTCCCGAGGACAAGTGGATCTCCCAGTTCAGCGCGTGGGACCTCACTGATGACGTGTCTGGCCCTTCGTCCACTGCTCAGCAGCCAGCTACTGATGACACAGAGGCAGCAGTGGAGTCCGAGGAGTCTGACGATGACGAGGACTACGACCAGGACGACGAGTAGTTCATCACCATGGGACGCTAGGTCATTCTCTGCCTTTTTGGCGTCTCGATGCCAAAGGGGGAGAGAGGTCTAGGATTCTGATTTGCATCTTCTCAGGGTTGGGCGAGTCACAAGCGTATTTTATTTGTCTCATCTGCTCCGCTTGTGAACTCCGTTTATTTGCTTTGGTTTTTAGTCCGTCTTGTGAGACTTCCGTGATATATGGTGTGAGACATATGCTATCTTATGTTAGTACTCTTATTGTCTGGTTATGTGGTGCTATGTTATGACATGTTATCCTTATGCTCACATACTTGTCTTGTGCTTAGTATGGCCTAGTTTATAAAATATAGGGGGAGTGTCCTCCTTATGTGTGTGTCTTGCATTCCAGAGGCATATCTAAAATGATGCACACATCAAGGGGGAGTCTGTCTATATTTTATAAACTAATGGCATGTTGTTTTAAAATTCCCTATTTTTATTGTTCAAATCTTATGTTGTCATCAATACACCAAAAAGGGGGAGATTGATAGGGCATGTTTTCCCTTGATTGGTTTTAGTGATTGATGACAATACATTTGCGGACTAACCGGGTGCGATGAGCATTTCAGATAAGGACATTATTGGCACAAGACGGTTATTGCCCCCTCAGTGTACGAAACGTGAAGACGGAGTTTTTCTTTCGATCTCCTTTTTGATATTTGAGTCATAGGAAAACCGTACTATGAAGAGGGGATCCGCTTTGGATATGGTGGGTGGAATCATCACACGGTCTCACTTTCTGCACCCCACATATTTCTTTTGCGTCGTGGAGATGGGGGAATTTTTTGGTTGTGGCTCACTGGCTCTGCCAGGACGGTAGTACCGCTCTAGGAGCGGTAGTACCGCTCCACGGTAGTACCGTGGACCAGTACCGCATCCACTACCGGATTCCCACTGGACTTTGCGGTAGTGGGGGCGGCACTGGTGCTCGGTAGTACCGCTCCCAGTGCGGTAGTACCGTGGACCAGTACCGCATCCACTACCGGATTCCCACTGGACTTTGCGGTACTAGGGTGGCACTGGGGCTCAGTAGTACCGTGGAGCAGTAGTACCGTGGACCAGTACCGTATCCACTACCAGAATCCCTCTGGACTCCACGGTAGTGGGAACGGTAGTGACCCTCAGTACTACCGGTGTCACGGTAGTACCGCTCTCTGTACGGTAGTACCGCCTCGCGGTAGTACCGCTTCAGAAGCGATACTACCGTGGTTGGTGGACAGCCAACGGCTGCTTTTAAGGCCACCTATAAAAGGGGGTCTTCTTTCCCATTGAGACTCACCTCATTTATTGCTCTCACCTCCATTGACGCCCAAGCTCCATTCTTGCCCGATCTTCCTCCCTAGCCATCAAAACTTGTTGATCCTCTAGGGTTTGGAAGAGTAGGCCCCAATCTACACTTCCACCAAAGGATATTTGATTCCACCCACCATATCCAAAGCGGATCCCCTCTTCATAGTACGGTTTTCCTATGACTCAAATATCAAAAAGGAGATCGAAATAAAAACTCCGTCTTCACGTTTCGTACACCGAGGGGGCATTAACCGTCTTCTGCCAATAATGTCCTTATCTGAAATGCTCATCGCACCCGGTTAGTCCGCAAATGTATTGTCATCAATCACTAAAACCAATCAAGGGAAAACATGCCCTATCAGTTTGTGAGATAATGATTTTTTTTCTAAATAGCTTAAAATTTTATTTCAAAAAAATCAAGATAAATCCAGTAGATACTACAAGTTTCCAGTATCAATCTGTTGTTTTCCAAGGGAAATTTCACTTCTCACGTGAAAATATATTAGAATAAGTTTGTTGTTTTCCAAGGGAAATTTCAAATCTAAAGACGTTATCGCTATTCCATTCTAATTAGGGAATAAATTTTAAACAAACTAAAAAATACAACTAACAATGAATCCCTTTCGCCGACAAGGATCTCGATTCATCTTGTTTTCATGGTCCCCAGGCCAAAAGAGGTGAGGTAGATCGGCATCAGTGTCGACGAGAGATGTGAAAACCCTGGTTGCTGGAGACGATCATGAGAGGAGGAGAAGACAAACCTTAGAAGAAGTTGTTTGTGTACAATGTCGAGCCTTCTTTTATGGTTCGGATTTTTCTATGTGGTAGCTAAAGCATAAATTCAATATATCAAAGGCATGATTATGAAGTAGAATATCATGTCAACCTAGTATAAAAAAAGTCCTCCTTCCTCTATCAGTTCAAACTGATGGGAAAATGATTAAATGCATACAACTTGAAGTATTTTCAACCCTATTGCACACTTCAGAAGGAACCAATCAACTATGAAGATGCAGATGGCACTAAAGTAGTGCTCCTCGTTGGCTACCCCAAGTGGAAGGTTATGATGTAGATAGCAGCAAATTTCCCTCGATGAAGACACGAAGGTTATCGTACCAGGAGGACTCCGAATTCTGCAAGTAGGTGTGAACGGTGCCATAGATTAAGTTGCCTAAAGGAGATGAGGTTGACGTGGACCTGCACATAGAAACAAATAACGTTGCTCCCAACGAGTACAGAGAGGTTGTCAATCTCTCCGGTCTTGTCATTTACAAAGAATCAAACGCACGGTGTAAATGGTGATGGTTATTGCAACTAAAAGGAAACAAAGCAGCAAAGAGTTGAGGTGTAAATAATGGTGGAAATATGGACCGGGGTCCCATGATGTTCACTAGTGATATCTCTCTCCCAAAATACGATAAAACAACTAAGTTGGGTGAACACATTACAACTGGGCAATTGACAGAATTATAAACGCACCGCAATGCTAATTATGCCACAAGAAAGTCAGTGGCTCAAAAGTATGGGCAGTACGCCAAGACAAATAGATCGTTTATTCATCAGCATCTACTCACTAATCATCCACCTTGAGATATATATCCAGAACATCTCGCTAGTATTAAGTTGCGAGCCGCACCCAAAGTGTAAACCCAAAGCAACATACAACTTCATTAAAAAAGTTCGCGTAAGGTAAACAATCCTTGCAACCGCGGTTACAAGCACCGATGTTTTCTCCCTGGTGGCAACAACACATCACCTAGTCTTATGTTTCTGTCACTCAAGCTAGACATCGGGGGGGGGGGGCATGAACCCACACTCAAGCATAACGCTCCTCTTGGAGTTACTATCTACTACTTGGTCAAATGAATAAAAAGCAACAGAGAACATGCAAGAATTACTCAAGAAAAATATATAAAAGGAGAACCAAATATATAACTCATCACAATCTGAACATAATCTCATAATTCATCGGATCCAGCAAACACAGTATAACAACAACAGGAAAATTACATAAGTGCCTTGATCATGTAGGGCAGCTCACAAGGTCTAAGAATTGAAGCACAAGATTGGAGAGAAGACATCACATAGCTACTGGTCCTGGACCCATGGTCCAAGGGAAACTACTCACGGCACATCCGGGAAGCGCTCATGGTGGTGGAAAAGCTCCCGGAGATCAATCCTCCCTCCGGCAGGGTGCCGGGACGAGGTCTTTAGGTGATCCCGATCTCGGGATCGCAGCGGCGGCGAAACAGAGGTGAAAATCGCGATGCAGGGTCTCTCCTCGGGGTTTTTGTATCTAAGAGGTAAAATAGGCCGAAGGGGGCACCAGGGGAGGGCCTCGCCTCTCAGGAGGCCTCTGGGTGCGCTCCCACCCTGGCCGCGCCAGGTGGCCCCTCGCCGGCTGCCCTTCGGTCTTCTGGAAGCTTCCATTATGCTGATTTTTATATATATTTTTTTGTAATTTTTTGGGCACTGTAAATATGGGTAAAAACCTTTAATTCACAGACATCAACCGAGATAAACTGGCATTGGGTGCACTGAGTTAGTAGGTTACTCCAAATATGTGTAAAAAGGCATGAAAGTGTAACAAAACACATAGCAATGTCACCCAAATAAGCATGAAACAAGCAGAAATTATAGATACGTTTGGGACGTATCAGATGCCAACGACGACCACATGTCTTGCACAATTTTCTAGATGTGAGGGTGCAGTCTTGATGTCAGGGTGCATGTGGGAATATTCATGGGATCCCAGCTTAACCCACCTCGTCGCACTATGTTTTAGTGGAGGAAATTGGACATGCCACCAAAGCTAGCATATGTTAAGTGGGATCCCACTTAACAGATGAACTTGAAGTTGAAAAAATCACACTTAAAATATACAATCCCGAGTATTAGGATAATAATATATTGTTTTCACTTAACCTTCAATTACATACATAGATTAATCAAATAAATAGATGAAAATACACAGTGTAGATTGGGAGAAAATTTTAAATGTATTCTATGTATTCCACATCAGGTTAACTCTTCCGATAGATATATATAGATGCAAATCATTGGCGATAGCAAGATCATGTATATTCGAGGATAATGATTCCACTTGGTCGACTTCGATCAATCGTGCCAGGCCCTCCGCGCTAGCGGAGCCCACTTTTTCTGCAATTGATGCACGATAGGTACTGCAACTATGATACTAAAATGATACTACACCAACTATCGCTAAACGGATGTATTTAAATGTATTTTATTGCTAAGTACATTCATTTGAGAGCGTGACACAAATATGCTGCTTTGTTGATATATATTACTTATCGCTGAAAAGGATCTATCTAGATGTATTTTAGTGTTAAATTCGTCCATTTGAGAGTGTGACTGACGATGATGACGCTATATTTTTTTTACTAGAGTTATAGAGGCAATCAGCTAAACTAGTCCCCAACACAACGCTGACCTTGCAGCTGGAACCACCGAAGCGCCTTCAAAAAGGAAAAGGAAATGAAAGAATGAGCAATAAGATTACTACTCAACAGAAATCTCAAGGTAATTGGCTCACAGCAAGGTTGCTGTCAATTTTTTTCGATAATATCTGAAACCTTTGTTTTTAGCTTAGCTAGTGTCACAAGACTCTCCATTGACTACATCACTTATTATCAAGTGTACTATATATAAACTAAATGATGCCCCACGCGTTGCTATGAAAACTTTGCTAGACAATGCATAAAAATTGCTAAAACGTCTAAAATGAATGGGAAAAACTAATCTAAAAAATACAAATGATTTAATAAAAGTTGATAGAAATATCATTTCTAACAAAAATGTAAAGTATGAATTACATAGATATGTTGCAACCGCTCAACACATATATTATCAACATAAAATATATTGCAAAAAAAAAACTAACATGCATGAATTAATGATAGTGAAACATACATAAAATATTGGAAGAATCATTAAATATTCACTTACATGCATGCTTTGCTTATGTGGCATGATTGCGTGTCTAGAAAAGTAGCTAGTGGGTTGTAGCTATTTAAAAATAGATGATGTAGTACTAATGCTAAAATCTTAATCAGTTTGCGAGGTAGGGGAGCGGCTACACGGTAGCTTGCGAGAAGGAAGAAGCAGGGGTGCGAGAAGGAAAAGGCGAGGGTGCAGCCGCGACTGCCATCAATCATCCATGATGGTGGAAGTATGCTATGACCACACCCTCTAATAATAGGTAATTGGGATTTCAGTGGGCTAAAGTGGGCTAGCCCACTTACATTTTTTATGGTTCAATAGGCTTTCGCTAATAGGTTTGAAGAGAAATGAGTAATTTAGTCTAACTTATTCCACAGTGATATCTAGATGTACGAGTTGTTTGGATTATGATTTTATCACAACTAACCTTACGTAAAGTGTGATTCTCATAGAAAGTGTGGTGAATAAAGTAACCATCACAAGTGTGATAAGATTTAACAAAAAATAAATAAATCTATAACATGTGAACCATAGTAGTAATAAAAAGTGACAAGCTACAAATATAACAATGAATCAAACACAAACTTAAAATGTTATAGCATAACTGAGGTTAAGCATGACAATCTTAAGCTAGGAACCAAACAACAATAATGATCAATGGGTTAGGATCTGAGGAAGTTTAGTTTGAATGATGAAATATTCGCTGGCCCCATAGCGTACAATCTTAGCAGAACAAATGACGAGTTGTTATATGGCGATATGGCCGCTTTGTCATCGTAAAGCTATTGCTTACGCCCTCAAGAAATAAACTTTTCTGCAAACGCTGGTTACAAATTACTTAGCATGCAAGAACAATTCATGCGGCGGAGATGGCGGACGCATCGCCTCGTCACGAGAAGCCATCGCGATCCAACTAGCAAAAAGCCGCACCAATCTGTATGTGGCGTGCCGGCGGCCAGTCTCGTTCGCTCAGGTGCTGGAAAGATGTGGGCGAGGATATTCCATGAGGCCTGGTCGTCGGCCATCTGCACCAAAAGTTGGGGATCATCAACTACAGCTTTAGCAATCCACAACAGCACACGCGTAATCTTAATGGCCTCATCAGGACGCAGAGAACTGTCGTTAATTCTGCTTTTGTCCGGTTACAGCATGGGTCTGAGAATAAAGGGCTCGTCCAGCGATCTCGCTAACAGTGTGATTGCCGTCACTTCTGTCGTTAGACACACTATTATGCGTTGTTTTGTTGTTGTGATCCGACAATCCGTAAAAGGGGCCACACAAAACCGTACGCGTCCCACGCACAGCACACCTCAACTCATTTTTTGTACACGTGGACCCATCTTGGTCGTTAGACAAAGATATCAACTTGCTTGTTGGGTTTGAGTTGATTGTGTTTACTTTTGAAATTTAAGCTTACATTTAGTCGCCTGAGACTAAGGCTGAGAATGGTGCAGATCTGTGCGGTTATCTATCTGGGATGGTTTTGCATTTGGTTGCTGAATGGATTGGTTGAAATGGGATTCACGAACAATTGGTTTGGATTGGAACGGATTCAACGAAAAAATAGATTTGGTGCGGTGCGGGTGCAGTTCCAAACTGTAAGGCCTGAAACGGCGTAAAGCCCATGAGTGAGCCTATGGTGAAACCCAACCGTTCATCCGAAGAGATCAGAGAGCAAGTCTAGCGTTTCGCCGATGAACCTGCCACAGATAGCAAATCCACCGTGACCCAACCGTTCAACTATAGCCCGTGGTAAATCTACCCTGGGTTAAGCTTATATGAAATTCTTATTACCCATTTACCATAATGGAATTGTCTCAAAACGACCTATAGGATCAATTTGGTAGAGAGGTGTCAACTCACTCATACATCGTTTATATTCTTGGCTAAAGGATCTATAGGACAAGGCAACACCATCATGTTATGACACGATAATTGGGGTAATGGTTCTCTCAAAGACAAGTATCCTGAATTGTTCTCTTTTTTCATTAAATACAATATTTGATTTCAGGATTATATTCAGACGATAGATCCTACCTCCTGTTTTCACACCCATTTGTCAGCACAAGCTTTTTTGTGATGAATGGATATATCCTTGGAGAAACTCCAGCTACTCTTCCATCAAGATGTATAGAACCCACACCTCAAAATATCTTGTTACTCCTTTCTTCAGGAAAGTTTGGAAAAATGCTGCCATTCTTAGATTTTTTTTGGCTACCGATTCATGATAGAGTTAACACTAGGAGTATGCTCCATAGAAATTTCTATTTTCATCTTCAATCATACAGTTGTGAGCTATGTCGATTTGGATTAAAGGAAACAAGTATTCACTTATCTCGGGATTATCCTTTTGCCATTAGTTGCTCGGAACCTATACACATCCAAAAGAATAGAGGCATTTTTTTTTGCTTTCGGTGAGATATTGTTCTTAATTTAAGCTTTGCCTTCCTCGATTGCTCTTGAGGTTACAATCATGAGGTGTTGGAACATTTGGATGTAGAGAGTAAAATCTTTAAGTCTCAGCAACCTTTATTTAATCATAGATTACTTCTGTAAGAAATGACATGCTACTTGTCACGCACAGATATAATCAAGCATAACTTTAGAACTCAACTTTGCGGTTGGATTGAGAATTTTTTGACTAGAATTACACTTTTAGCATGAGTTTTCCTGAGTTAAGCATAATTATTTATTTACAACATGTCTATCGTTTCAGATTTATTTTTTATTTTTTTACCGGTCAAGAATGTCTCTGTATATTCCTTCGATTGGGGCATCAGGAGGAATTATTACTGCCTGGAATGATTCCATTTTTTTTATAGTGAAACCCTTTTCAAGAACCAATTCTCTATATCAACCAGGTTCTCATCTAGAATGACAAATGAACATTGGATTCTTACAAACATATATGGACCTTGTAATGGTGCAAATAGATATAATTTCCTAAACTGGTTCCAGCAGATTGATATGCCTGACAGCACGAACTGGATTATTATGGGAGATTTTAACTACATCAGATATCCAGAAAACAGGAACAGAAATGGGGGTAACTTTACTGATATGCAGATATTCAATGAAGCCATCAGTAACCTAGGTATTATTGATATACCCATCAAAGGGATAGCATACACTTGGAGCAATATGCAAAGTGCTCCCTTGCTTCAAAAATTAGATTGGGTTTTTACTTCTCAAGATTGGACAATCTCATACCCAAATACTATGGTGATCCCACTTGCTAAACCAGTCTCACATCATACTCCATGTGTTATCCAAATTGGTACTTCAATTCCCAAGGTCAAAATATCCAGGTTTGAGAATTACTGGATGAAACTGGAAGGATTCAAGGAATATGTAAAAGGAACACTCACTGCTGTAACAGCCCAGTTTTCACAAAAATTAAAAATTTTGTTTTCGGTGTGAATTGTTTGATTGTCTGATTTGTTTGCGGTGTTTGCATCCCCGATTTATCGATCGGCGATTATTTTCCCCCCTCTTATCTCGTACCGGACGGAGACTGACCCTTGCCACCCTGACACTCGACCTTTGCGACACCGGGTTTCACCCGATCACCTTCGCGAAAACTGCACGAGACCATCCCCAACCAATGGAACGAAAACCCCGTTTAATAATTAAACGGATTATTTTTATAGCGCGCCGGAAAGTGTTCTAGGAATGGTTCCAGCGCGAGGTGAACGCCTCCGGCTCGACGCGCTGATCGCGCAGTTCGAAGTATTACCCGAATCGGAGGTACTGCAGACCCCCGGCGGTCAGAAACGTGAGCACCGCGCGTGCGAGAGAAAAATCAGGGATGCTTTTGCAAACTGCCAGCCACCTGGGCTATAAGTAGACAAACCCACCACTTAGGGTTTCCCCTAAGCACCTAGGCAGCCACCAGCCCCCAGACCTGAGATATTTTACCCCATTTTCGCACAATTTAGCCCCATTTCCAGCAAACCCTAGATCTAAGATATCCTGGACCGTACGATCTGCGAATCGGAGGGCTCAGGATGTGCCACGTCATCGCTAGCCACCTCTCTCTCTCCTCCCATCTCTCCACCGCGCCCCAACCGTGGAGCCGCGCGCCGCCGCTTCCCGCCAGCACGCCGGCCAGCCGGGCCACCCGAGCCGCGGCCCTCCTCTCCTCCTCCCGCGCCCCCTCTCCTTTTCTCCTCCCATCTCCTCTCACCCAGCGCCCCTTCACCTGCAGGAACCGGCGCCGCCCGCGCCATGGACAGGAGGTCCCGAGCTCCTCGTCGCCGGCTTGCGCCACCACCCACCGACACCGCCGGTGGCCGGGACCCGCGCCCTGCACCGCCCCTGCGCCAGCCGCTCCTGGTCCCCTCCTCGTCGCCCCTCGCGGCCTCGCCGAAAGCTGTCCAGCGCGCCGCCGTGCCTCCCCGTGCGGATCGGGATCGGCTCCGATCCAGCGAGCCACCCCCGTTGACCAGCCGCAGGTGGGCCGGCCTGCTCCACGGCCCAGCTGCCCAGCCAGCGCCCCCAGCCCAGGCCGCCTCCTTGCTCCAGTGGGCTTCGGCCCGATAGGGGTGAGAAGAGGCCCGAGCTCCTTTTTTCTGTTGAAGTACCTGTGAATTTTGCTAAGTCCTTATAAATATTGTTGTTGATCCCGTTTTGTACTGCGATTTCCTGTTGATCCGTAGCTCCGATGAACGTGCCCCCAAAATGAAAGTTGCTTAGAATTGTGTGTACTTTAATTCATCTTTTGTGAGCATTTGCATTTGAGGTCATCTTGATTTTGTAATTGTGTGCTGACGTGGGCATCAGGCCGTTAAACTGCTACAAATTCCTAATAAGTGTTGCTGTTATTATTTTATTGCAACTTTGCATGATGTTTGTGACACATCCATGAGGCCTATTGCATTGATTCTTTTTCCTATGTGTTAAGCATCATCTGTACTTCATTTCCATGCTTTAACTTTTCATGTTTGGGTGCTTTAGCTATATTAAATCTTGCTCCAAAGTGGTGATCCTGATGTTAATGTGTTGCTGTCCTGAAAACTGTTATTTTGTTGCAACTTCGGGTGACGATTGCTTCGCAACCGTTTATTGGAATTGAGTGATTCCAATAGCATTTTGTTAAGCATCATGTCTACTTCAATTATTTGTATTGCATTGTCATGATATGCTTGTTGTTCATATAGTTATTGAGCTCCAAAGTTGCTATGCTGCTGATTTTGACAGCCACCTCAGTTTTTCACTAAGTCTGTTACTTTGCGATGCCATGTTGCATGATTAATATCTTTTGATCTATGATGCCTATTTGCATGATTCTTTTTGCCATGCCTTCCCTGTCATGTCTACTTTAGTTTCATATCGTTTGTGAGCATTTTTGCATTGATTAACCTGCTTATGCATTGCTCTAAAGTGTGCTTCGTGATGTTGGCAGATTGTGTCTGTAACTTGTTTTGCTTGTATCTTTTTAACCGTAACTCCGTTTGGGGTGTTCTTTATATGTAACTTGATTAGTTTTTCGTGTACTTTGTGTTTATGCTATTGTTTGCTGCTGTTAACCAACCTAAAATATGGTTTAGGACAGAACAGTACCAAATGTTTTAATCATCGTGCGACACTTAGTGTTATCCCATGTTTAGGTCGTGCCCCACTTAAATTGACTAGCATAGATAGTTTACTTTGTGCTTCACCTCTTGCCATGTTTGTGTTCTATGCCATGCTTGATTGAGTTGTCATGTTAACAACATTTGTTGATCACCTGTAGCTAAACAACTTGAACCACCGTGAACGTGCAGTATCGTCGTGTGTGACGAGTACTCCACTTAAATTATTAGTAACCGCTCTCGAGGGTAGGTGCGATGTCTCGTGTTGCTTCTTGTTGATGCTTGCTCGTGTTTGCCTCATAGTAATAGATGCTTGCTCGTTGATTGCTTTCCAGTGTTTCCTTCCTGTGTGCCTCCCGCGGTTACTCTCGGAGACGATGCGAGCTTGCGATCAACTACACCTTCGGAACCCGACTTATCAACAGGCAAGGACTATACATTACTTATGATCCATTCTATTTCAACCAGCGGTTTGCATGCTAGTCTAGGTTAGGTTCGATGTTTGATCCTACCACATGTTTACAGCCTCTTTCAAACCGATACAGCCATGTCCCTTCCCAGCAAACCTTGTACTGCTATGTTACTATTGCTCGTTGCTCAGCCCCTGCTTACTATGCATGCTTAGGATGCTACGATGTTACCCTGTTACTCCTTGGTTTGGGATATCACCTTATTATATTGTTGTTGATGATATGATTACTATAATGTTGACTATATTCGACGAAGGATGGAAGGTCTAGGCTATCCCGCCCCGACGCTTTGTTCCATTCGAGTCACCTAGGATCCGAGTTCCGGGTATTGGTTTTAAGACTGAGCGTGCCTAACCGCGTGTGGGATTTTATGGGGTCCCCTTTTCTTACCTACCTAGCTTCAAGCATTTCTAGTGGTGGCCCAAGCTGATTTTACCATTTGGAACCGTGTGTGTGCTGGTCGTACGCCAGTAGTTTTTAAACCAACCCGGACCAGTGAGGACATAGTTCCCTTGCTGGCCCATCATGACTGGCTGAGGATCCGGTGTCCCATGTGTGATTAACCGGCAATCCAAACCTGGAGTCATACGGTAGAGACCAGATCGAGAGCGCGGCCGGCTCCTGAGCTGGATGTCGTCTCACCGGGGGCCACCCGGATTTGTTCGTTGTTAGCTAGAGGGACTTGTCGTACCGGATCTCTTGGAACTAAATCATAAAATGGTTGCCTGTGATGGGTAGCAACTGAGAGAGATGGGCGTGCGTGCGGAGCCTCGTAATGGGCAGTTGGTACACCCCTGCAGGGTTAAATCTTTTCGAGAAGCCGTGTCCACGGTTATGGACGACTTGAGACCTACTCCTTGTTCATAGACAACAACAACTGAGATAATCTTAATGTAACTTGATCAACGTATGTGTTCCTTGACTGCTTCTTCTTCGTCGGGATGCGAAGAGGAGGACAAGGATAGGATAGGTGTTATGTTTGCGTAGTAGGTGGATAGCAAGACTTCTTGGAGGCGATTCCTCATCGAATGCTTGGCTTCTTACCTTACTCTCTAGATCGTTAGCCACTTCATAAATGCTAGTGCGGCAGCAACCTCACCACTTACCCCTTCCTTACCGTAAACTACTAGTTGTCCTAGAATGACGAGTGATGAAGTCCTTGCTGGGTCAGATGACCACTACAGTTGGATGCTGAGTACCTCTGTACTCATGATACTACCCCCAAACTCTTTTCAGGGTTCTTGATCGACGACAGGTATGGTGATCAACGTTTCACGTGGAGACTCGACGACGAATAGTTAGGCGGATTCCGGCGGAGGGCCTGGACCCGTGTGGTTATGGGGATCGATGTCTTTCTCTTTGCCAGTAGGCATTTTCTTGTAGTCTGTACTCAGACATATATCTTCCGTTGTTGTAATGTATTAAGGCAGTTGTATGCCGATTGTATGAGATGTTGTATCCTAGTATTTGTAATGTTGTGATATCATGTTGGAAATCCGGGGCATATGGCTTTGTCATATGTCGCGGTGGGACCGGTATGTGCTTCGTCCCTGGATCTGGATGGAAACATCTAGATCTGGAACAGTACCGCATATCGGGCCTTACAACTTGGTATCAGAGCCTTATCGACTGTAGGATCCCTTCTCACTCTGAAGTCGAGTCTAGACAAAAACTATTTTATAGTTACTAAGTTAGTTATCGGAGAGTAGGAATCTTTTACTCCTTACCCTTGCTCTGGTCAGGACAAGTGCCGTAAGTGTTTTGAACTCTCGACTAATCCCCCTTCAAACTTAAGGATCTCGAGGTGTGGAGTTTCGGAACCGTTACAATGCCTTGCTTGCAGTGTATTGTCTCGATTCCGAGCTCAGGTGGTAATTCCTGTAGTACCTTTAGCTTCTCCGGTTTCGGATATCATCTGGGTCGTCCTTTACCCTCCCTCCTTTTGCGGTGTTTTCACGACTAGCGTCGAAAAGCACTATCCCTTTGAGCAGGTTTTAGATGTCGCTCTTCCTCTTGACACTGACGATTTCCTTTTTCCGACGTTACCGTCTCTCTGCGGAAATTTATCTTTACAGAGTTCGACATCGACATGGAGCAGAGTCCCTTGTTGGTGGTGTTGAAGATTTTCGACTCTCTTTTCTCTCCCCTCCCCTCCCCCGGATCGTCCTGGATCTCGGGACGAGATCCCTTGTTGGTGGTGTTGTATTGTAACAGCCCAGTTTTCACAAAAATTAAAAATTTTGTTTTCGGTGTGAATTGTTTGATTGTCTGATTTGTTTGCGGTGTTTGCATCCCCGATTTATCGATCGGCGATTAGTTTTTCCCCCTCTTATCTCATACCGGACGGAGACTGACCGTTGCCACCCTGACACTCGACCTTTGCGACACCGTGTTTCACCCAATCACCGTCGCGAAAACTGCACGAGACCAGTCGCAACCAACGGAACGAAAACCCCGTTTAATCATTAAACGGGTTATTTTTATAGCGCGCAGGAAAGTGTCCTCGGAACGGTTCCAGCGCGAGGTGAAAGCCTCCGGCTCGACGCGCTAATCGCGCAGTTCGAAGTTTTACCCGAATCGGAGGTACTGCGGACCCCCGGCGGTCAGAAACGTGAGCACCGCGCGCGCGAGAGAAAAACCGGGGATGCTTTTGCATACTGCACCTGGGCTATAAGTAGACCACCCCACCACTTATGGTTTCCCCTAGGCACCTAGGCAGCCACCAGCCCCCAGATCTGAGATATTTTACCCCATTTTCGCACAATTTAGCCCCATTTCCAGCAAACCCTAGATCTAAGATATCTTGGACCGTACGATCTGCCAATCGGAGGGCTCAGGATGAGCCACGTCATCGCCTAGCCACCTCTCTCTCTCCTCCCATCTCTCCACCGCGCCCCAACCGTGGGGCCGCGCGCCGCCGCCCCCGGCCAGCACGCCGGCCAGCCGGGCCATCGGAGCTGCGGCCCTCCTCTCCTCCTCACGCGCCCCCTCTCCTTTTCTCCTCCCATCTCCTCTCACCCAGCGCCCCTTCACCTACAGGAACCGGCGCCGCCCGCGCCATGGACAGGAGGTCCCGAGCTCCTCGTCGCCAGCTTGCGCCACCGCCCACCGACACCGCCGGCTGCCGGGACCCACGCCCTGCATCCCCCTGCGCCAGGCGCTCCTGGTCCCCTCCTCGTCGCCCCTCGCGGCCTCGCCGGAAGCCGGCCAGTGCGCCGCCGTGCCTCCCCGTGCGGATCGGGATCAGCTCCGATCCGGCGAGCCACCCCCGTTGACCAGCCGCAGGTGGGCCGGCCTGCTCCACGGCCCAGCTGCCCAGCCAGCGCCCCCAGCCCAGGCTGCCTCCTTGCTCTAGTGGGCTTCGGCCCGATAGGGGTGAGAAGAGGCCCGAGCTCCTTTTTTTCTGTTGAAGTACCTGTGAATTTTTTTAAGTCCTTATAAATATTGTTGCTGATCCCGTTTTGTACTGCGATTTCCCGTTGATCCGTAGCTCCGATGAACGTGCCCCCAAAATGAAAGTTGCTTAGAATTGCGTGTCCTTTAATTCATCTTTTGTGAGCATTTGCATTTGAGGTGATCTTGATTGTCTAATTGTGTGTTGAAGTGGGCATCAGGCCGTTAAACTGCTACAAATTCCTGTTAAGTGTTGCTGTTATTATTTTATTGCAACTTTGCATGATGTTTATGACACATCCATGAGGCCTATTGCATTGATTCTTTTTCCTATGTGTTAAGCATCATGTGTACTTCATTTCCATGCTTTAACTTGTCATGTTTGGGTGCTTTAGCTATATTAAATCTTGCTCCAAAGTGGTGATCCTGATGTTAATGTGCTGCTATGCTGAAAACTGTTATTTTGTTGCAACTTCGGGTGACGATTGCTTCGCAACCGTTTATCGGAATTGAGTGATTCCAATTGCATATTGTTAAACATCATGTCTACTTCAATTATTTGTATTGTATTGTCATTATATGCTTGCTGGTCATATAGTTATTGAGCTCCAAAGTTGCTATGCTGCTGTTTTTGACAGCCACCTCAGTTTTTCACTAAGTCTGTTACTTTGCGATGCCATGGTGCATGCTTAATATCTTTTGATCTATGGTGCCTATTTGCATGATTCTTTTTGCCATGCCTTCCCTGTCAGGTCTACTTTAGTTTCATATCGTTTGTGAGCATGTTTGCATTGATTAACCTGCTTATGCATTGCTCTAAAGTGTGCTTCGTGATGTTGGCAGATTGTGCCCGTAACTTGTTTTGCTTGTATCTTTTTAACCGTAACTCCGTTTGGGGTGTTCTTTATATGTAACTTGATTAGTTTTTCGTGTACTTTGTGTTTATGCTATTGTTTGCTGCTGTTAACCAACCTAAAATATGGTTTAGGACATAACATTACCAAATGTTTTAATCATCGTGCGGCACTTAGTGTTATGCCATGTTTAGGTCGTGCCCCACTTAAATTGACTAGCATAGATAGTTTACTTTGTGCTTCACCTCTTGCCATGTTTGTGTGCTATGCCATGCTTGCTTGAGTTTCCATGTTAACAACCTTTGTTGATCACCTGTAGCTAAACAACTTGAACCACCGTGAACGTGCGGTATCGTCGTGTGTGACGAGTACTCCACTTAAATTGTTAGTAACCGCTCTCGATGGTAGGTGCGATGTCTCGTGTTGCTTCTTGTTGATGCTTGCTCGTGTTTCCTCGTAGTAATAGATGCTTGCTCGTTGATTGCTTTCCAGTGTTTCCTTCCTGTGTGCCTCCCGCGGTTACTCTCGGAGACGATGCGAGCTTGCGATCAACTACACCTTCGGAACCCGACTTATCAACAGGCAAGGACTATACATTACTTATGATCCATTCTATTTCAACCAGCGGTTTGCATGCTAGTCTAGGTTAGGTTCGATGTTTGATCCTACCACATGTTTACAGCCTCTTTCAAACCGATACAGCCATGTCCCTTCCCAGCAAACCTTGTACTTCTATGTTACTATTGCTCGTTGCTCAGCCCCTGCTTACTATGCATTCTTAGGATGCTACGATGTTACCCTGTTACTCCTTGGTTTGGGATATCACCTTATTATATTGTTGTTGATGATATGATTACTATAATGTTGACTATATTCGACGAAGGATGGAAGGTCTAGGCTATCCCGCCCCGACGCTTTGTTCCATTCGAGTCACCTAGGATCTGAGTTCCGGGTATTGGTTTTAAGACTGAGCGTTCCTAACCGCGTGTGGGATTTTATGGGGTCCCCTTTTCTTACCTGTGTGTGCTGGTCGTACGCTAGTAGTTTTTAAACCAACCTGGACCAGTGAGGACATAGTTCCCTTGCTGGCCCATCATGACCGGCTGAGGATCCGGTGTCCCATGTGTGATTAACCGGCAATCCAAACCTGGAGTCATACGGTAGAGACCAGATCGAGAGCGCGGCCGACTCCTGAGTTGGATGTCGTCTCACCGGGGGCCACCCGGATTTGTTCGTTGTTAGCTAGAGGGACTTGTCGTACCGGATCTCTTGGAACTAAATCATAAAATGGTTGCCTGTGATGGGTAGCAACTGAGAGAGATGGGCGTGCGTGCGGAGCCTCGTAATGGGCAGTTGGTACACCTCTGCAGGGTTAAATCTTTTCGAGAAGCCGTGTCCACGGTTATGGACGACTTGAGACCTACTCCTTGTTCATAGACAACAACAACAACTTAGATAATCTTAATGTAACTTGATCAACGTGTGTGTGCCTTGACTGCTTCTTCTTCGTCGGGATGCGAAGAGGAGGACAAGGATAGGATAGGTGTTATGTTTGCGTAGTAGGTGTATAGCAAGACTTCTTGGAGGCGATTCCTCATCGAATGCTTGGCTTCTTACCTTACTCTCTAGATCGTTAGCCACTTCATAAATGCTAGTGCGGCAGCAACCTCACCACTTACCCCTTCCTTACCGTAAACTACTAGTTGTCCTAGAATGACGAGGGATGAAGTCCTTGCTGGGTCAGATGACCACTACAGTTGGATGTTGAGTACCTCTGTACTCATGATACTACCCCCAAACTCTTTTCAGGGTTCTTGATCGACGACAGGTATGGTGATCGACGTTTCACATGGAGACTCGACGACGACTAGTTAGGCGGATCCCGGCGGAGGGCCTGGACCCGTGTGGTTATGGGGATCGGTGTCTTTCTCTTTTCCAGTAGGCATTTGCTTGTAGTCTGTACTCAGACATATATCTTCCGCTGTTGTAATGTATTAAGGCAGTTGTATGCCGATTGTATGAGATGGTGTATCCTTGTATCTGTAATGTTGTGATATCATGTTGGAAATCCGGGGCATATGGCTTTGTCATATGTCGCGGTGGAACCGATATGTGCTTCGTCCCCGGATCTGGATGGAAACATCTAGATCTGGAACAGTACCGCATATCGGGCCTTACAACTGCTAAATTTAAAAGATTGAGATATGCATTGAAAAAAGGGCCAAGAAATCAACCAACATTAAAGAAGACATTTCTGCTACAGATCAAGTGATTCTTATTCTTGACACATTTGAGGAATTTAGAGAATTATCAAATGCTGAATGGAATGGTAGAGAGATGCTGAAACAACACAAGTCATATCCACTCAACCTTCAGAAGATCTACTGGGAACAGAGAGCCACCATCAGATGGGTCAAGTTTGGAGAAGCAAATTCAAAATATTTCAAAGCCAAGGCCACTATTAAATACAGACATAATTATATTGCTCAACTCCAAGATGATAATGGCAATTTGTTCTCAGACCATGAAAATATAGCCAGGGTACTGCATCAGGCATTTAAGAACAAGCTCAACAACACTGCTCAGACTGGAAATTTTCTCCACCTGGAATCTCTCATTACCAACTGCCAAGAAGCTGCAGATTTTGATGCTCCATTCTCCAAAGAATAAATTGATCAGGTAATCAAAGAGCTTCCAATGGACAAATCACCAAGGCCAGATGGTTTCACCAACAACTTTATTAAACATTGCTGGGAAATTGTGGCATCAGATTTCTATAAAATGATTGATGTTTTTTACAAAGGAGTAATAAATCTGAGAAGCATTAACTCATCATTCATTGCTCTGATCCCCAAAAAATACAACCCCATGTTTGCCAATGACTTCAGACCAATCTCACTGCTGAACTGTTCTTTGAAAATCATTACCAAGCTCCTAGCAAACAGGCTGAAAAAGATCATTTCCAAATTGATACATGCAAATCAATATGGATTTTTTAACAAGAGTGAAAGCTCAAGAATGATCAGAGGGGGAGGGGGTGAATGATCACTTCTAAAAATTCTAAGGAATTTAGAAGGAATTCATGCAAACAGCGAAGGACTACAGGCATCTCAAAGGAAATACAGTATCGAAAGACATGCATGGCTCGAAAGGATTGGAAGCAAAGGAAAACAACGAAGGAAAATAGGCAACGAGTAAATACTGAAAGTAAATACGAGAAGGAAAACGAGTCTGGCACGACGATGTTTGGTAAACCAGCTCACACTCTGCAAAGTGCTACGTCTGGTTGGAGGGACTGGTGATTGAACACCTGGAGAAAAACTCTATCCGTCCTATTCTCCACTGCAACAAACTCCTCGAGCTTGTCCAGTTTTCACTCGTGGTAGATGGTTCAGGAAATCTCCAAGACCTTTACAAACTTCCTTCAGCAGCAAAAATTTCTCTTCGACTGCTTGACAGGTGACGCCTAACCGTCTAGGAGACTTGCAGTTCTCCAAGATAAAAAGATCAGCTAATATCGACCTAAGTCTCTGTGAGTTGGCCAACTCAGTTAAGACTTGGGTTTTGATTTTCTCTCGATGAATCTCTCTTGGGATGCTCACAGTACTTCTGTCTTAGAATCTTCAGTGGAGCAGCCAACCCGAAATGGCGGGTAGGTGCGGCGTATTTATAGGTTGCGATCCCCATGGGTAAAATGACTGAAGTGACCCGATGCAACCACTTTACGCGTGTCCACAACGGTCGGATTTCAATCACTGCGCAACTTTACTTGAGGAACAAGTAAGCTGACTTACCGAAAGAGTTCTCTCTCAAAGGCACGAAGTGCGATGACTTTGCCTTCGAGCTATTCACTCGACTCAGTAAGATTTCTCTCGGTAGGCTTTTGTGGGTTTAGGTTGAGCAGAGAAGATTCACTTCGACAAAGATCTCAACTAGCAAACCCCTCTTGATAGTACGGTTTTTCCTACAACTCAAGAAAATGAAGAGAAACTAGTAAAAAGACTAAGTCTTTGACCAGCTTCAGCTTTCTCCTCGTTGCGCTTTTACTCGAGAGCATCTTCTTTTTCGACGACCTTTTTACGGTTCATCTTCCTTCAAAGGTTTCGGTAGTTGACTGCAGCTTCGCTGCAGTGAGTTGTCCTTCGACCTTCTACTTGTAAACTCCATTCTTTCGAAACCTAAGTATCTTTTTATACTCGAAAACAATATTAGTTCCACTTCTGCTTTGTTCAACAATCTCCAAAACCTTCGGGGGCAAAACTTGCTCTTACAAAGAGAACAATTCAAGACTGTCTTGCCTGGGCCTATGAATTTATTCATCAGTGCCACACATCTAGAGAAGATCTTATCCTGATGAAACTGGACTTTGAAAAAGCATTTGATATGTTGGAGCATAAAGCAGTTCTGGAAATCCTAGAAGCACATGGTTTTGGTCCTAAGTGGCTTAGCTGGGTTCAATTGATACTGGATACTGGCAGTTCATCAGTGTTGCTTAATGGGGTACCTGGAAAGCAATTCAATTGTAAGAGAGGATTCAGGCAAGGAGATCCTCTATCACCATTGTTATTTGTCCTAGCAGCAGATCTGCTTCAAACAATTTTAAATGAGGCAATGGAAAATGATCTCATTGAGCATCCTCTACCACACCATCCAAACAGTGATTTTCCAGTAATCCAGTATGCAGATGAAAATTTGCTGATTATGAAAGCATTTAGCACTCAATTGCACCAAATTAAGTGTATGCTGGCTCATTTTACATTGTTCACTGGGCTCAGGATAAATTATGAAAAATCATCCCTGATGCTAATTAATATTGAGCTCTCACTTGCTACAGATTTGGCCAACATTTTGGGATGCCATATTGGATCATTACCATTCACATATCTTGGGCTCCCTTTGAGCCACTCCAAACCTAAGATTGAAGAATTTGTTCCACTCATGCAAAGAATTGAAAGAAGACTATCTGGATGCTCCACCTTGTTGTCACTTTGAGACAAACTGATTTTGCTTAAATCAGTCTTCACCAGTTTTCCAACTTTTTATATGAGCACACTGTGTATTCCTAAAGGAGTGATTGAACAGATTAAAAAATACTTGAGGCACTGCCTCTGGAGAAAATATGGACAAGACAATAAAGGACCATCTCTGATAGCATGGGATAAAGTATGTATGAGCAAAGAAAATGGAGGACTAGGTGTACTAAATATTGAGAATCACAATGCATGCTTACTGATGAAATATCTACATAAATTTCTCAACCATGAGGACACACCATGGGTAAATATGATCTGGCAGACTTATTACCCTGATGGTGTGATGACTACTTCCCCAACTGGATCTTACTGGTGGAAAAGTATACTCAAACTCATCCCTGAATATAACAGACATTCGATTATTAAAGTGGGGAATGGAAGAAGTATCAAGATCTGGCTTGAAGACTGGGGTGAGGGTATAGTCAAAGATATCTATCCAGAACTTTATTCTTTCACTTTCAGACAGCAGGCATCAATGGCACAATTGGCAACTTCTCAGGCACCAGAAGAATTCTTTCACATGCCATTGTCTGGCATTGCTTTTGATCAACTTCAACTACTAAAAGATAAATTGGAGCGGGTTCATCTAAGTGATTTGCATGACACTAGAACATATACATGGAATGGAAGCCAATTTTCTGCATCCAGAATGTATAAAACAATGAATCACAGGAATAACAGTCCAACCACATTCAGATATATTTGAAAAAAATGCAACAATGCTTAGATACAAAGTTTTCGCATGGTTGCTCATTCATGACAGAATTAACACAAGGAACTTGCTACGAAGGAAGAATTTTCATCTGCCATCATACAATTGTGTGCTATGTAATACAAAACCAGAAGAAACGTCACAACATCTCTTTTGGGACTCTTATTATGCACAAGACTGCTGGGACACAATTGCATACAGAAACAGAGGCTTCTATTCTGCTGAAGAAATCAACAACTTGGCTACGAACCTCCCTAAAGGGATTGCATGGGAAATTGTCATCATGGGATGTTGGCACATTTGGAGGGCCAGAAATAACCTCATTTTCAACAACACTGCACCAGACATCCAGACATGGAGAATAAAACTTAGAAAGGATCTGCAGCTCATCCTATACAAGATCAAGAGCAAGTATCATGACTTGCTCCAAGATTGGATTCTAACATTTTTACCTTAATCATGATATTAGATAGAACATGCATTGGCTGATTTTTTTTTTTTTGAGGTTTTCTGATTGTACATTTGTATATAACCATTTTTAACAAAATATTGTAGAACGCTTTGTTCTACAGTCAAAAACCCCTCAAAAAAAGGAATGCCTCTGTACACGATAACAAGGAGAGAGTGTGCAAGATATTTTGCCGCTCCTCTCAAATCATCTGGCAGCGCACAATGGGAAGAATAACTTTTAGATCGCAATCAATCATCACAGAACCAAAGCGAGCATCCATCATTATCGTACAATTCGATTCTAGAGATTTATTTCGAACCGCTGGGCCTAGCTTACCACTATCTTCGCCCAGTTTGAGTTCGTTAATTAGGGCATATACAATGGTACTATGTTAGCTGTGTCATATAGGACAAGTATTGATGTGAAGGATATTTTTTTTTTAAAAACTTTGTTTTTTTTTTATTTAAGAGATGATTTCTTAGCAATAATTCTTTCACCATAAATTTAAAAACATTTAGTTATTATAGCTAAGTTAAAATATAACCCATTGTATATCACCTTTTTTGTCATATCTAAATTACGTGGCGAAGCTAAGATGAAAAAACCTTATCAGCCATTGTTGATGTACACAATAACACAAATTTTAGCCAGCGATTATACTAGAGTTTGTTGTTAAGACAGAGCACGAACGGACCGATCCCTAAAGTTACTTTAGATCTCCCCCGAAAAGAAATAAAGTTTCAGGAATCAGTAGAGAAACTAAGTAGAAATGTCGCACCATTTGGCATGAAATCTCTAAGCAAGTTCGATGGCCATGAACTAAAGGACATTCCACTCAGGAAACTGCTCAGAAATCTAGCAAAAGCGGATGTCCGTCGGTTGTTCCGTTTTTTCTTTTAATAAAAGACTTTATTATTCAAAAGGTTTAGTAAATATATCTAGCCTCTGTATAATTAAGATGCACACAATCGCAAACCAGAAAAATATATATTAAAAAACATGTACGACTAGTTACAATTGCATGAACCATCACCGCTCATGGTGGCTCTATCTGTAGATTACACGGCCATCTATGTTGGATAAAAATATCCCTCGCCACATTTTTCAGTCGTGCACATGTCTTCATAAAAAGACCTTCATATTTCATCCTTATAATATGGGACATGAATGAAGAATACCTATGCATCGATATAAAACCTGCAAACAGGTGAAACTTTTATAAAAAAAAATCTTGTCATTTCTACGTAACCAAAATGATTATATTATGACGAGAGTAATAAAAAGCTGTGTGCATCAATAGATGCAGAGGCCGAGGCGTCTATCCTTGTTTTTGAAAAAAAATTACGACGAACGCACCTACCCTAAAAATGATTTTAAGCTCATTATCTATTCTATAAAGTCAATTGTTAAAAATATTAACAATAAATGTGAATTGATATAAATTTAAAGCCATTTAAATAGCTGAACAAATAAAACACCTGGTCCCTCTTAATTCTGAAACCCCTTCTCTCCCCTCCTCGCTCCTCAGCTCGTGCGTTGCTTTCAATCACCAAAGAACGCAGCTTGGGAAATCCACGCGCGCACTGATCGGCACTACGTTCGTAATTGGGCGACGCTCTGCGCCGGCCGTCCGGTTCGGCCGGTCAAACCCTCACTGTCTGATCTCCGCGATTTAACTGCAATATTTACGGTAACTTTGCAACATTTGCAGTACTTTCACAAAAAATTTGGTACACTGCAACATTTTTATTTTTGGTGTTTTTTGCAGCAAAAAAAATTATGGTAACAAATTTTAAATCGCTGATGTAGCATTTTTTACTATTGATTGCAACTTTTTTGTTATATGGATGCAACAAAAAAATATTGTGTGCATTTTTTTTCTTTCAATTTTTTTAACTGTTGCAATAAAAAATCTGATAAAAAAATTACGTACCATATTTACCATCAATTCGTGGCTGCAAATTTAATCTAAGCTTGTAACTTTTTTTATAATGGTTGCAACAAAATTCGGGAGCCATCATCATCGATCACACTTCATCTTTTTTGTTGTAACAAAAATCATTAGTAACATTTTCATATCATGCTACCAAATGAATGCGCTTAGCACTAAAATACTACTCGTATTAAATACATCCGTTTAGCAAAAAGTAACATAAATCAATATAATAATATTAGTATAATCATAGTACAGATAATGCATTTTATACTACGGTTGCAACATTTATTATATGTCACATGCAGCAAAAACGGGAAAATGGGCACAAATAAGCCTTGGACCGACCGGCCTACCATCATTAGCCTTCGTAATTTTGAGCTTGATTTCGAGGGATATGGGGGAGAATGTGAATGCGCTGCTGGCGAAGCCGATCGAGCTCGCGGACCATGTGGCCAAGCAGTCGGGCTCCGGCCAGTGCCTCCGCCCCGAGTGCAAGGAGCTGCGTGCGCGCGCGCCGAGAAGCTCGCGGAGGTGCTGCGGCAGGCGGCGCTGATCGACCTGTACGAGCACCCCGCAGAGCGCATCGTGGCCGGCACCCTGCAGGCACTAGCCAAGGCCGGCGCCATGTCGGCCAGGTGCTTCGAGAGCCACTCCGGCCTCTGCCGCTTCCTCACCTTCAACCCCTTCTCCGGGTTCCCGCGCACCCTCGCGTTGCTCGACACCGCCATCGAGGACCTCGCCTGGCTCATCCGCGTCTCGGCCCCGAGCGCCGACGCCGCGCAGAACAAGCCCAACCTCTTCATCATCTGGGACCATATCGCGCGCCTCCACACCGGCAGCCTCGCCGTGCGGGCCGACTCGGCCTCCACCCTCGCCTCCCTCGCCCGGGACAGCCCCAACTTCTCCAAGATCATCGTGGAGGAGGACGGCATCGCGCCCCTCGTCAAGCTGCTCAAAGAAGGAACCGATGACGGCCAGGAGGCTGCCCCCACGGCGCTCGGGTTCATTGGGCGCGACGTGGTGAGCGTGCAGGCCGCGGTCGCCGAGGCCATCGCGTCGCGCAGAACAACGCCGTCCGGCACCTCGTCGGCCACCACGCCGCTGGAACCATCCAAGAGCACAGCAGGTACTCTGTCGGTGGAAGCAGCACCCGGCACGCTGCACCTCCTCCGCTGGAGCACATGAGGTCGCTTCACTCTGTTGTGTTGGCTCTGTTATCAGTATATAGAAACAGAGAAGGTGGCAATTTCAACGACATATTGAAGTTTAATAAAGATATTAATACTCTTAGTCTAGTTGAAATTCCTCACAAGAGCAAGAACAACACATGGAGCAATATATAAGGGCTCCTTCAATGAAAATATAGTGTTGTCTAACTGGTTGCGCCATGCTGTGGGGAACATTCAACACTAAATAAGAAGTACTTCACAGAGTTTCATAGAAAATTTGCTATAAATAAACCATTGCAAAAAATCTAACATGATAATTATTTATAGATATCACATAAATTCTAGCTTTTTACTAAGCATAAGAAACTGCTTTTCATTAAGAAGTACTAGATAGAGCAAATATGTAACAACAATAGCAGTAAAATAGGCATGGGCAAAGGATTGCTGCATGGCTAGCCATCCAGTGCGCCTCTTCGATGGGACAATGAGGATGATGAGCGGTAGGGATATGCATTAGGCGCACAATCAGTTAGACAAAATCCGCTCTCTAGAACTTGACTATGTTTTCAGTTGAGAGGCTTGGACAAATCAATACCCTGATTCCAGTAGCCAAACCGGTCTCATATCACACTCCTTGTTTAATTCAAATAGGAACTCATATTCCAAAAGATTCAATTTTCAGGTTTGAAAACTTCTGGTTGCAAATTGATTGGTTCAAAGACTTTGTGCAGAAAAACTGGTCACATGACATTAGAATCAATCTTGGTGATGAAAAAAATTCTGCGAAGTTCAAGAGACACACTAAAGGGGTGAAAATTCTGGCAAGATCCATCTCTAATCTTGCTATTTTCATCAAAGCCACCAATGAAGTGATTTCTTTGATACTATAAAGAATTTGAGCATGTTAAGTGCCAGTTCTTTTGGCTGCCCTCCCCCCCCCCCCCCAGCTTCTCTGAAAATCCGCTCTAAAAAGTTAGGGAGGCTTTCAGAATGGCTTAACACAGGACATTCCGGAAGCCTCCCTAACTTTTTAAGACGGCTTCTCGGAGAAGCTGGGGGAGGGCAGCTTCTAGGAAAAGCCGCCAAATGAACTGGCCCTAAGTGATGTTGAATGAGACTTTCTCAAATCTCATTTACTGAACTTACTACGCGTGAGGAAAGTTTAATGGCAAGTTGGCAACAAAGAGCAATAGATGGATGGAATTTGGGGTGGACAACTCTAAATATTTTCAAGTAAAGGACACTCTCAAATACAAGGTCAACGTTGTTGTCTCCAAGATGATATTTGCACTCTACACAAAGAGCATCATGTTAAATCCAATATTCTTTGGAAAGCCTTCAAAAGGATACTCAACACTTCAGTTCCAATTCATAACCTCCTCAATTTGACAGAGTTGCTTCAAAGGGACAACAATCTTCAAGTATTAATAGAACCTTCTTCAAACGAAGAAATTGATAAGGTTATAAAAGAGTTACCCCTGTACAAGGCTCCTAGGCTAGATGGTTTTAATAGTAACTTTGTTAAACATTGATGGGACATCATTGCTCCTGATTTCTATGATCTAATTGAAGATTTTTACCATGACAAGATTATCCTTCAAAGCATCAACTCCTACATCACTCTGATTCCTAAGAAGGCCACAACCATCATTGCAAATGAATTCGTGCACATCTCTTTGCTAAATTGCCTCATTTTAATCACCAGTAAGCTCTTGGCCAATAAACTTCAAGAAGTCCTCCTCAAGCTGGTTCACACCCATCAATATGGTTATTTACACAACAGATCCACTCAGGATTGTCTTGCTTGGCCTTATGAATTTTCCCATCAGTGTCATGCATCGGGAAAATAACTTATTATTTCGAAAAGGCTTTTGATCTAATTGAACATCAAACCATCAAGGAGATTTTGGTTGCTAAAGGTTTTGGGTGCTTGGTGGTTAAACTGGATGGGCATTACTATGGGACTTGTTTTTTCTCTATTCTGATAAATGGGGTACATGGTAAACAATTATTGTGTAAAAGAGGAATCGGACATTGGGATCCTCATTCTCCTGTCCGATTTGTGTTGGTTGCAGATTTATTGCAATCCATTGTAAAGGAAGGCATGCATAACCTGCTAATTTTTCATCCTCTTGAGGCCAACATATGTTTTGATTTCCCAGACATTCGGTATATTGATGACTGTTCTCATCACTAGAGCATGAAGGCGTGCCGCACCCGTCCATCAAAATAATAATAATAATAATTGGGAATTTAATTGATTTATACATATAAATGGTTCAAGTTACAACGTTTCATGTCCACGGTCATAGCGAAAGATTGTTTGATTGCTAGTAGAAGAAAGGCTATTTGATTACATCTTTGCTTGAATATATAACTTCAATTTCAATTCTAACACAAATATATCACCGACAAAGAGAGGGCCTCCAATTACGAAGCAACAAAACACAAATGTTTTTGTGTCTAATGCATGCATCCGTTGTATATGACATATGCACATAGTCAAGTTCAAGCTAGGTGACTGTTCAACTGAACTAACAATAACACCATCATACATCTAGTGAACAATAAGAAGAGCTTAAAAATATCAGCAAGTGAGATTCTATAATATGCAAATTCAGCATAAACGGAGCTTCTACCAATCAGTAATGCCGCATTATTTATAAGCTAATATTATCACATATTTTTTGAGATGTTGGATATATGTTCATCTAAACACTTTTTTAACCTAAGGAGGATGCATCACAGAAGATAACAAAGACGATAATGTCACTCGATCACCTCTATTCTCCAACATGAATAATGGTGAGATGTGTTAAATATACTACATGCATATTTGCCAAAAAAAATTACCATTAGCAGGTGCTTTACTGGTACCATTGTTTCAAGGGTATATACTCTAATTCTAATGAATGGGCGGATGTCTGTAACTATGACTCGTTGCAACCAATCCAAATAGCGACATCAAATAAGAAATTCAATATTTAAAAAAATTGAGGCCCGACAACAATACAAGGGAAGATGAGATTGTGTATACCAAAGTGACCCATGAGAATCAGTGAACAAAATACATCCACTAAATCAAAGAGGACACTCTAATTTGCACCATCTTCATGGTGTAGTGACCACCTGAAATAAACACGTTTGACTCAAGTTCAGAGGAAATGGAAGGAACAAGGGATTTACAGTGCTCATACCTCCCTCATGTGTGTTTTTCTCTCAAAGTGAGCAGTAGCACAACGGGGAGAATGGATGTCTCTCCTTCCTGCACGAAATCCATTGCCATCGTTAGCGACATCCCTTCGAAAGTCATACAAGAATTGGATACGAGCCTCAGATGAGCGTGATGGGAAAGGCTAATAGCCAGAGGGTTACAGTGAATTCTACACACATCTTCCTTCATCTCTTCCTTTTATTCCCGAGCAGCGAGCACTCGATTATCAAACAAAGTTAACGCAAAACCATGAGACCTCTGCTTCCTACTATCGGGAGGATCGATGTTCAGCATACAGTGATGGAGGATGGGAGGATAAGAGGATGTAGATGATGTAGCAAAATGCTCTCTGCGAAGTCATACGTCGGTCGGCTCTAGGTTTTATGGAGGGTGTGCAATGGTGTGAGGAGGTCACCGCCACAATTTAGAAGAGAAGGATCCTGAAGGTCTGCGGCCCTTGCGCGGTCCCTTGTCCCGCTGATACGTCCCAAACGTATCTATAATTTTTTCTTGTTCCATGATTCTTTTGATGATATTGCTATATGTCTTCATGCACTTTCATATCATTTACAACATATTTTGGACTAACCTATTAACCTAGTGCCCAGTGCAAGTTTATGTTCGTTTTTGTCCGTGCAATGCAAAAAAAGCTGAAAAATCAAAGTGCTCGGAAAAATCAGAAAATTCCCAAAATTCCAATATTCTGGAAGACTCCAGAAGCCCGAAGGGCAGCCGGAGAGGGGCCACCCCCTCTCCAGGCGGCCCCACGGCACGCCTAGGGGGGCCGCACCCTTTGGCCGCCTAGATAGGTGCGGCCTCCTCCGATGCCCCCCTTTGGCCTATATTTACATCATCCTCCAAAAACCCTCAGAGAGGACCCCCGTGGCACAAAATACCCTACTATTCCGACGCCACCACGATTCCGAGATCGGGATCAGCAGAAGTTCCTGTCCCGGCACTCTACCGGAGGGAGGATTGATCTCCGGAGGCTCCTCCATCACCATGATCGCCTCAGGGATGGTCCGTGTGTTGGGATACGGGGCAGTAAACATAAATTTTTCACACCTACGGTACCCGAACCCAAGATCTATGCTATGGCGATGTAAAGTAACGGAGGGAATCGGTGTTCATACCTTTGAAGACCGAAAGAGGGAAACGTTCTTGCGAACGTGGTTGGCGTAGACTCAGAACTACGACCTCCCTGTCGTGTAGAAGACCACCACCGGAGAGGATGACTCCCAGTAAACCTCCAGCGACGAAGTAGCACCACAGGTGTAGTGCCTCGAAGAGATTATACACGTACGGTACAATCGATGTTCCTCCCGGGCCCTGAACCAGGCGAGCAGCGGAAGAAAGACGGATACGGATCCCGACTCCAGCAGAGCGACGGCCTGCCTTATGGTGGCGAACTCCAATCCTGTTGCAGACTCCAAACAAGGGGAGTCCACTTCCGGGAAGGAGAAGGAGGAAGAAGGAGATTTGGTGTGTTGGAAAAAGGGGGGTCTACCCCTCCTTATATAGGCCAAGGGGGGGTGTGATCCTCCTCCCCTCCCCCATGTGGGACTAAACCCCCAAAGGGGGGAGGTGCGCCGGCCATAGGGGGGGTTTGGGCCCCACCCTTGGCGCCAAGCCCAAGGGGGGAAACCCCCTCCTCCCCTAATGGGCCCCATGGGCCCATATAGCCTTTTCCCAATTTTTTAATTTATTTAATATGTTTTAAATATTAAATTCAGATAATTAAATAATAAAACATTATTAAAACAATTAAACTTTATTTTGAACTATTCAAAATGTCCGGAAACCATTTTGTCCTCCTCCGGAACTATTCCGGTGATTTCTCCTATTTCACCGATTGATCCCGTAACTGTCCTATGCATCGATTGCCCTTAAGTGTAACACCCTAACGGTCCGGGAAACAGAAGACATGGTCGAGACTCTTCACATTGACCAATGACTAGTCAGTTGGACCTGGTTACAATCCGTGACAGCCCCTGCGCTTTCATCGAATGAACTTCGATCGCCTTTGGAAACCGTTAACGATACGACGTAATCCCTTTGTGCTTCGGTACTTTGTTTGTCCGAGGTTTGATCGTCGGTATCCTACATACCGTGTTCACATCTCGTTCACAACAATCAAGTTTACTCCTCCATGATCATTGCATCTCTTGTGACCTAGTCACTTGCTTGCAAGCTATTGATGCAATATCACCGAGTGGGCCCAGAGTACCTGTCCTGTCACAAGGACTGACAAATCCCGCTTTGATCTATTAACATACTCATCAACCATCTATTTCGGAATACCCAAAGTGCACCGTTATAGCCAGCATATTTCAGTCAGGCGGTGGGATACAAATCAAAGTCTCCTCATAGATGACAATTACGTATGATCATTACGGTCTAAGGACTAAGTCATATGTTACAAAGTCATAGCAACGCTGAACTGTGTGACTCGATCACATTGCAATACTTTAGGTGGGTGTACGTCCATCACATCATTCCCCTTAACGATATGACCTCATTGTCAATGGACTTAAGTGTCGCCATGATCAGGAAAGCTTGATCAATCAATTGCCCAATGAGATAGTTTACCCAAGTTAAACTACGGACCATGTTTTATACTACACCTGTATTAGTATTTCCATGTAATACAGTTATAGCACAGTATAAAACGTATTATGAACAAAATGAATATGTGACAAATATCTTTATTAATTTGTCTCTAGGGCACATATCCAACAGTCTCCCACTTGCACTAGAGTACAAATTACACTAGTTTACATCAGGTATGTATCTAACATCACTGGTCTCTCGGTGTTCTTCAAACTTGCCCTGTGGAAGAGGTTTAGTCATCGGGTCTTCTGCGTTCAGATCCGTATGTATCTTGTGAATCCTAGTGTGTCCATCCCTGGCGTAGTCTCGCGTCACATGGAACTTTCGGAGGATGTGCTTGGTTGTAGAGTGAGTTCTTGGCTCCTTCGCGTTAGCAATGGCACCCGTGTTATCGCAGAAGATTACCACGGGGTCAGTGCAGCTGGGAAAGACGCCAAGCTCGATCACGAACTTCTTCAGCCATAACGCCTCATTTGACGCTTCGCAAGCGGCAATATACTCCGACTCCATTGTAGATTGGGCGACGACTGACTGTTTGCCGCTCCTCCAGCTAATAGCTCCACCGTTCAACATGAAAACATATCCCGTCTGGGATTTCGAGTCATCTAGATCTGAGCCGAGGCTTGCGTCAACGTAACCCTTTACGGTGAGCTCCTCATCAACTCCTCCATAAACGAGAAAGATATCCTTGGTTCTTCTTAAGTACTTAAGGATGTTCTTTACTGCTGTCCAGTGAGCCATTCCCGGGTTACTCTGGTAGCGATTAGTCATACTAATGGCCAGCGCTAAATCCGGTCTGGTACATAACATAGCATACATGAGAGAACCTATGGCTGAGGCATAGGGCTTTGAGGACATTTCCTCCTTCTCTTTTGCTGTGGTTGGGCATTGAGTCACGCTTAATTTGACACCTTTTATAACTGGCAAGAGGCCTCTCTTGGAGTTATCCATACTGAACCTTTTCAATATCTTGTCAATATAAGTGTTCTGACTCAAGGCCAACCGTCGATTAGGTCTATCTCTATAGATCTTAATCCCCAATATGTACGCAGCTTCACCTAGGTCCTTCATGGAAAATTGTCCATTCAGATATTCCTTTACTTCTTCTAAGAATTTCTTATCGTTCCCTATTAGTAATATGTCATCTACATATAACACAAGGAATGCTACAGAGCTCCCACTCAGTTTCTTATAGACGCAGAACTCTTCGACGTTTTGGACAAATCCAAAAGCTTTAATGACCTCATCAAATCGAAGATTCCAGCTCCGAGATGCTTGCTTCAACCCATAGATGGACCGTTGAAGCTTGCACACCTTACCAGCATTTCGTGGATCGATAAACCCCTTTGGTTGCATCATATACAACTCTTCCTCAATGTTGCCATTAAGGAACGCAGTTTTCACATCCATCTGCCATATCTCGTAATCATGATAGGCAGCTATTGCTAGTAGGATCCGAATAGACTTGATCATCGCTACAGGAGAGAATGTCTCCTCGTAGTCAACTCCTTGAATTTGTCGGAACCCCTTCGCGACAAGTCGAGCTTTGTATACAGATACGTTTCCGTCTGCGTCAGTCTTTTTCTTGAAAATCCATTTATTCTCGACGGCCTTGCGGTCCTCGGGAATATCCACCAAAGTCCAAACTTTGTTGGTGTACATGGAGTCTATTTCGTATTTCATGGCTTCTAGCCATTTCTCGGACTCGGGTCCCTCCATTGCTTCTTTGTAACTCGTAGGTTCATCCGACTCATCAGCCGAGATTGCATTCACAAGCTGTCCGTAAAACTCGGTAGGTTGACGGACTCTTGATGACCTACGGGGCAAAATAGGTTCCTCTTCATTCTCATCATGATCATCATGTATGTCATGATCGTTATGAATGTCTTCCTGGCCATTCTCTTCAGCTCCCACTGTGGAAGAAGGTTCCAGAACAATTTCTGTTGCCGGTTCTTCCATTTGGAGTGATTGGTCAGTCACTTCATCGAGGTCTATTTTCCTCCCAGCCAATTCTTTCGAGAGAAACTCCTTCTCAAGAAAGTGTCCAGTCTTAGCGACAAACGTTTTGCCCTCAAATTGGTTGTAGAAGGTGTATCCAACAGTTTCCTTTGGATATCCTACAAAGATGCATTTCTCCGCCTTAGATTCGAGTTTGTCAGGCTGAAGTTTCCTAACATAAGCCTCACAACCCCAAATATTCAGGTGAGACAACTTTGGCTTCTTGCCACACCATTTCTCAATTGGCGTTGTCTCTACGGATTTGGATGGTACCCTATTAAGAACGTAAGCGGCAGTTTTTAATGCATACCGCAAGAATGATGTAGGTAAGTCGGTATGAGACATCATTGACCGTACATTATCCAATAGTGTTCGATTACGTCGCTCGGACACACCGTTTCGCTGAGGTGTTCCAGCTGGCGTAAGTTGTGGTACAATACCACAAGTCTTCAGATGAGTGCCAAACTCGTGGCTTAAATACTCGCCTCCTCGATCAGATCGAAGGTGCTTGATTTTCTTCCCGAGTTGATTCTCGACCTCACTCTGAAATTCCTTGAACTTTTCAAAGGTTTCAGACTTGTGTTTCATTAAATAGATATACCCGTATCTACTTAAGTCATCCGTGAAGGTCACGAAGTAACGAAAACCATTGCGTGCGGTGACATTCATTGGTCCGCATACATCAGTATGTATGATCCCTAATAAGTCCACCGCACGTTCCATTGTCCCATTGAATGGAGTCCTTGTCATTTTGACCATTAGGCATGGTTCACATGTGTCAAGGGATCCAAAATCCAATGACTCCAGAAGTCCATCTTTATGGATTTCCTCCATGCACTTTATACCAATATGACCAAGTCGACAATGCCACATCGTCATGTGTTCTTCGTTACTAGGCTTTAATCTTTTGGCCTCTACGTTATTGATGTGGGAGTCATGATATTCGAGATCCATTAAGAATAAACCATTACGCACCGGTGCATGAACATAGAAGACATTATTCTTATAAATCGAACAACCAGTTGTTTCGGATTTAAAAGAATACTGGTCTCGCATCAAGCAAGAGCCACTCACAATGTTCATACTCAACGCGGGTACATAATAGCAATTATTCAAGACAAGAATCAATCCCGAAGGGAGACTAAGACGAAGCGTGCCAATTGACATTACTTCAACCTTGGCACCGTTCCCAACACGCATCTTCACTTCATCCTTCCGCAAGAGTCGTTTATTCTGCATCCCCTCCTGGGAGTTACAGATGTGAGCAACTGATCCGGTATCAAATATCCAGACGTTGCTCCGAGCACTTGTCAGGAAAACATCAATAACATGTATATCACATATATCCATGTCTCTTCCGGCAACCTTGCCGGCCTTCTTATCTTCTAGGTACTTGGTGCAGCTGTGCTCCTTCTTGATTTCCATCTCAGCAATTTTGAGTATTGTGAACAATTCAGAAAGGGTCTCAACCATTCCTTGCATGTTGTACTTCAACACAAAACTCTCATAGCTAGGGGGTAGCGACCGCAACACCCTATCAATCGCCACTTCATCTGGAATCTTAAATTCTAGATCATTTAGGCGTTGAACGTAGTCAGAAATTTTGACTACGTGCTCAGTCATGCTGGTGTGCTCTTCCATTTTTCCAGAGAAGAAAGCTTCACAAACTTCATTTATCTCAACCTTGGCTTGAGGTGCAAAGACGGTCTTGAGGTCAGTGATTATCTCATAAGCACTGAAGCTCTCGAACCGTTTCTGCAGTTCAGCCTCCATGGCATGGAGCATACCCTTCTTGACAAGGGAGGAATCATCCGACTTAATGAGATAGACTTTCTTCTCAGCCGGAGTAGAGGTAGTTGCTGGTGCATCTCCTAATGCAGTCTCAAGTACATAGGACATTTTGAGGGGAACGAGGAGAATCCTCAGGGTGCGGAACCAGGAGGTGAAGTTTGACCCATTAGTTTTCAGTTTATCTTTCTCTAGGAATGATCCTAAGTTGAACGAGGGGCGTGGTGCTGTCATCTACAAGGTTGATTCACAAAGATACATATTTAGACTTTTGTTCATAATGTGGAGTTCAATTACAGTTAATTCTACAACTCCCACTTAGGAAAACATCTCTCAATTTTGCTAAGTGATTACACGATCCTAGAACACCATACATCCCCCGATCGTCACGGCCATCAGTATGTGATCAAGGTAGGCCATCATGCCAATCACATCATCTATGTGACTCATGCTCGACCTTTCGGTCTCTTGTGTCCCGAGTCCATATCATATACATATGCCAGGCTCGCCATCACACCCTATGTGATTTGTTGCTGTGTCATGCAAGGCCATATCATATACATATGCCAGGCTTGCTACACCCACCTCTTGTGAACGAAAAAATGTTTGACACCCGTGTGACACGTGATGCCTCCATAATGTAGAACATTCCAGGTGGTGCTCACTAGGGTAAGGACACTGTGTTGGTTTTAGTGAGAGATCATCCTATAATGCTACCGTCGTTATATCAAGTATATTAGCAAAACAGGATGTAAAACTTTTAAATCATACAAGCTATGATCCCCCTTCATGCAAAGAAAAGTTAAACGCCTTTCTACTTTAGCTTGTGCAAGTTTTACGTGGCTGTTAGGGGTTTCGAGAAAGAGAACCGTTTCTATCCTGCGAAAAACATGCCACAACACCGTCTCCCATCCGTCTCTATTACACCCCTGTCGGGGCCCTCCGTTGCAAACATCTTCGCATCGCTAATGCAGAGAGACAGACACCCCCCCCAGCCACTTTATATAGTACAAGCCATATGTCAAGCGTGGAACCAGTCTCGCGTAAACGCGTAAGGTCGGTCGGGGGCCGCTTCATCAAACATTGCCGCAACGCTAAATGAGTGCACGTAGGAGGGTAACGAATGAAGATTCGATGCCCACATCCTAGATGTGTTCTACCCGTACAATACATCTACGCATAGCTAGCTCATGATACCACTGTTGGGATACGGGGCAGAAAACACAAATTTTTCACACCTACGGTACCCGAACCCAAGATCTATGCTATGGCGATGTAAAGTAACGGAGGGAATCGGTGTTCATACCTTTGAAGACCGAAAGAGGGAAACGTTCTTGCGAACGTGGTTGGCGTAGACTCAGAACTACGACCTCCCTGTCGTGTAGAAGACCACCACCGGAGAGGATGACTCCCAGTAAACCTCCAGCGACGAAGTAGCACCACAGGTGTAGTGCCTCGAAGAGATTATACACGTACGGTACAATCGATGTTCCTCCCGGGCCCTGAACCAGGCGAGCAGCGGAAGAAAGACGGATACGGATTCCGACTCCAGCAGAGCGACGGCCTGCCTTATGGTGGAGAACTCCAATCCTGTTGCAGACTCCAAACAAGGGGAGTCCACTTCCGGGAAGGAGAAGGAGGAAGAAGGAGATTTGGTGTGTTGGAAAAAGGGGGGTCTACCCCTCCTTATATAGGCCAAGGGGGGGTGTGATCCTCCTCCCCTCCCCCATGTGGGACTAAACCCCCAAAGGGGGGAGGTGCGTCGGCCATAGGGGGGGTTTGGGCCCCACCCTTGGCGCCAAGCCCAAGGGGGGAAACCCCCTCCTCCCCTAATGGGCCCCATGGGCCCATATAGCCTTTTCCCAATTTTTTAATTTATTTAATATGTTTTAAATATTAAATTCAGATAATTAAATAATAAAACATTATTAAAACAATTAAACTTTATTTTGAACTATTCAAAATGTCCGGAAACCATTTTGTCCTCCTCCGGAACTATTCCGGTGATTTCTCCTATTTCACCGATTGATCCCGTAACTGTCCTATGCATCGATTGCCCTTAAGTGTAACACCCTAACGGTCCGGGAAACAGAAGACATGGTCGAGACTCTTCTCATTGACCAATGACTAGTCAGTTGGACCTGGTTACAATCCTTGAAGCCCCTGCGCTTCCATCGAATGAACTTCGATCGCCTTTGGAAACCGTTAACGATACGACGTAATCCCTTTGTGCTTCGGTACTTTGTTTTTCCGAGGTTTGATCGTCGGTATCCTACATACCGTGTTCACATCTCGTTCACAACAAACAAGTTTACTCGTCCATGATCATTGCATCTCTTGTGACCTAGTCACTTGCTTGCAAGCTATTGATGCAATATCACCGAGTGGGCCCAGAGTACCTGTCCTGTCACAAGGACTGACAAATCCCGCTCTGATCTATTAACATACTCATCAACCATCTATTTCGGAATACCCAAAGTGCACCGTTATAGCCAGCATATTTCAGTCAGGCGGTGGGATACAAATCAAAGTCTCCTCATAGATGACAATTACGTATGATCATTACGGTCTAAGGACTAAGTCATATGTTACAAAGTCATAGCAACGCTGAACTATGTGACTCGATCACATTGCAATACTTTAGGTGGGTGTACGTCCATCACATCATTCCCCTTAACGATATGACCTCATTGTCAATGGACTTAAGTGTCGCCATGATCAGGGAAGCTTGATCAATCAATTGCCCAATGAGATAGTTTACCTGAGTTAAACTACGGACCATGTTTTATACTACACCTGTATTAGTATTTCCATGTAATACAGTTATAGCACAGTATAAAACGTATTATGAACAAAACGGATATGTGACAAATATATTTATTAATTTGTCTCTAGGGCACATATCCAACACCGTGAGTAGCCCCCCTTGGACCATGGGGCCATGATCAGCAAGCTAGTAGATGTCTTCTCTCCAATCTTGTGCTTCATTGTTTAGACCTTGTGAGTTGTCGATCATGATTAAGACCCTTATGTTATTAATCCTTTGTTGTTATATTGTGTCTGGTGGGATCCGATTGATTATGAGATTATGTTAAGATTGTGAAAGTAATATATTTGGTTTCCTTTATATTTTTGTTCTTGGGTAGTCTTGCATGTTCTCCGTTACAATTTGTTGCTTTGGCCAAATATTAGATTGTAACTCCAAGAGGGAGCGTTATGCTTGATGATGGGTTCATGCCTCCCGATGTCTAGCTTGAGCGACAGAACCATGAAACTAGGGAATGTGTTGTTGCCATTGGGGATAAAACAGCGGTTCTTATGACTGTGTGTCATAAGGATTGCTTACATTACACATAGAGTGTTAAGGCAGTTGTCTATTGCTTTGAGTTCGCAACATTAGTTGTGGCTCGCAACTTAATACCAGCGAGATCTTCTGGATAGATATCTCAAGGTGGATGATTAGTCAGTAGATGTTGATAAATAAATTGAAAGGATCGAGATAGACCTAGAGGGGGGGTGAATAGGTCTTATTACAAATTTTATCACTACTTAGAAATTTTTTAAGCAATAGTGCGGAAAACAAGGTGTGCCTAAAAATTGCAAGTTCTATTTAGCAAAGACAAGATAAACAATAAGCACAATAAACAAAAGCAAGTGAGGGGTGAATAATACGGTAGTACAAGTAGTAAGGGAAAAGAGTAGGGATAACCGAATGACGCGGAGACAACGATGTATCCCGATGTTCACTTCCTTGGAGGGAAGCTACTCACCGTTCGGAGAGAGTGGGTGAAACCACGAAGGCACACCTACGCCACGAAGGCTCACTCTATTCCCCTTGAGATATCACCACGAAGGCGATTCCCAACCACTACCGGTTGACCTTAAAGGTGGTCACCAAACCCTCACAAACTCAACGGGGGTAATCACAATGGTCGATTCCTCTCCGAAGAACTCCTACCCGCCTAGGAATCCCCAACCTCCAAGAGTAACAAGATCAAGGGGAAAAGCTCAAGACTTGCTCAAATCACGATTTGCTTTGGTCGGAAGATGGGGAAGGGACGGATCTAACACGGGGTGAAAGATCCGACAAGAACTCTCACAAATCTCTCCGGGATCTTGGTTTGAGTGTAGGAGATGAGAGAGAGGGAGCACTTTGTGTTCGTGAGTGAAATAAATGAAGTGGTCAACCCTAATCCGAAGTGGGTAGGGGATATTTATAGATGCCCAAGAACTAGCCGTTTTGGTGCAGTCATAAGGACGTCGGACGGTCCGGGCTACATGCCGGACGGTCCGGGCTGGGCCCGGACGGTCCAACCTATAGTCCGGACGGCCGAAGAGATCAGACAACCTGTCCTCATAGCATACTTGTGTCGGACGGTCCGGGGATTAGGACGGACGGTCCGGGCTGGGCCCGGACGGTCCGACCACTACGCCGTATAGTTCCGACCTGATGAAGAAATGCTACTGACCATTGGCACCGAGGGTCGGACGGTCCGGGACCGAAGCCCGGACGGTCCGGAATGAATCGAATATGCTACTGACCATGGGGACCCCCTTTTTGGACGGTCCGAGGTGCAGCTCGGACGGTCCGGGACAGACCCGGACGGTCCGACCTGATACCCGGACGGTCCGACATACACAGATGGTGTGCATTTTGGAGAGCAGTGAATATCCTTCACAACTACATTGATTTCCATGGGTTGTATAGTTGTGTATTTTACATGATATAGTTATTATGACTTGAGCAAGACTTTAACTAAACCACATGATCCCTTCTTAATAGTGCGGGGATCCCTATAACTCAAGAGGTAGTAGAAAAGAGGACTTAGCGTCATCTTCAATCGTTTTGTAGACTTCTTGAGAGCTGTTGAAGTTTAGCCCATGATCCCTACACGGTGATGTCAAGAGAACTAACAGTTTCCTGTGTATCACTTAGCAAACACAGTTAGTTACCTATATGTATATTGTCATCATACAACAAAATATGCTTAAGGGCAAGATTGCACTTTCAATCTCCCCCTTTTTGGTAGTTGATGACAATACACATATAGCTCTCAAAAATATTCATATTAAGATTTGGAGAGCAATTTTTATTTATTTGAGGGAGGCTCCCCCTCAACATGTGCATGGTGATCTTAACTTTTAAGCATAGCACATACGAGGGAGTCTCCCCCATGATCATATAAACCATACAAATTAATATGGGAAAGCAGTGGTTTTACGACCCAATAATACATGATGAAGTGACACCAGCGAAGAAATGGTCCATAGTAACACACATATCACTCGTCATGATACAGGACACCATTTGACATGCAAGATAGATAAACCAGGAAGTTTAATACAAGTACCATCACGATAGATAAACATATGTCATAATACATAACAACCATGCAGCATAAATCACCACTAGAGTTTGGGTTATATCCTGAGAATGAAAACTACGCCTAGGATAGATAGGTGTCTCCCCCTTTGGCACCAAGTACCAAAAAGGGGCAGAACACAGAGCCAACACAAATAGCACGACATGGGCAGCTACTCCTCGTCATCAGGATCGTCGAGCTCGTCAGTGAAGAACTCGGGGAAGTCCGCAGCCGTAGGGAAGCCGAAGTCAGCAGCCCGAGGAGCGGAAGAGGGCTCCTCATCAGCACTCACAGGGCTCCCTGGCCGGGCACGAAGACGGGCCCGAAGTGCATTAGCCTGAGAGATACGGCGAGATTCAAGCTCGTGAGTAGCAGTGGCTTGGGTAGTGCATGCCCTGAAGATCGCCTGTTGAGACTTGCCCAGAAAGCGAGCAATGCGTCGAAGGGGTTCCACCATGGGCTTGGCACGGCGAGACCCACGAGAGGTGGAGGCGGCAGTCGCAGACGGACGAGTGGGACCGGCATAGAGAGCAGAACCTTTCTTGGGCACCCATTCTTGATGAACCACGGGCTTCTGAATCGGAACAGTGGAGAAATGGTCAATGACTCGCTGAATGTAGGGATCAAGGGGGAAGTGGCCGCGCTTCGTGAGGGAGAAGAGCCACACCTCATGCCAGAGGAAGTCAGCCACATCAATGGGACGGGGCACATGGTTCAACTCCATTTGGTCAAAGGGCCCCTTGGCACATGCCATAAGATCAATAGCAAAAGAGCGGACCATCGACTTGTCACCATGCTTGGGTACCAAGGTGCGCAGAAGACACTGATATAGCTGCAGATAGTGAGGCTGAAAGATTGTGGAATTGTTGAAAGCGATATTGCTCCCAGGGGGGATATCAGCAGGTCGCAGCAGACAGCCCATACATGCCTCAATGGACATGGACTCAAACTCACTGGAGCGACTGTGAATCCGGTAGAGAGCATCAGATCTGGTAGGCATACCCAGAGCCTCACACCACTGGTCGTAGGAGATGGAGATGGTCTGCTGGTGAGTCTTCCATGAAAGAAAGTCATCGATGCCAAAAGTGCACGTGGCATAGAACTGAAGAATCGCTCCATGACTCCAATCACATTTGAGCGTCAAAGCATGACGCAGCCCCATGGCATCCACCAAACGGATCAGAGTGCCAAATTTTGCCGGATGCTGCTCAAAGTACTCCAGGTTGATGAACTTCTGGGGGGTGGTGGAATTGATCTCGAGGCAGACGGTCGCATAGATGTCTTGTTGAACAAGCATGTGAAAACGGACATCAGTGGCAGTACCGGGGAGAAGGAACTCATTTTCTTCAGAACGCATCTTGGCGTACACCTTGGCATCCATGAAATAGTAGTCCACCGGGACACGACCACGCATGTTGGGAGGAGCCACAAAGATAGCCACACCAGGAAGAGGTTCCCTCCGTGGGGAAGGGACCGGACGCCTCACAGCCGGCGAGGGAGGCTCCCGTTGACGGTTCGGGAGGGACTTCTTGCGGGTATTGGGCTTGGGAGCAGATGAGCGGATCAGTTCCTCCTCTTCCATATCATCCTCCTCATAGTCAGATTCAAGACGGACATGGCTAGCCCCGGCACCGTCCCCACTACCACCACGAAGACGGCGACGAGGACGAGCAGCATCTTGTGAGTCATCACAGCCCTGTCGGCGAGCCGGAGCATGCGCCGTACCTTTGGGAGGCATGAGGGCACGAATCCGGGAGCAACATGAAGAACCCCCCTCAAAGACAATCTGCCCCAAAACGCAAGATTGACCGGTCAAAACGTAGATCGGGAGGAGGGGAATCCGGGGATGGAGCAGGGGAACTCACCGAAGGGCGGGGCCGGACGGGGGAGACCGCAACAGGGGCGGCGGTGGCGCTAGGTCAGGAGCAAGGGCGGAGGGAAAGAAGGGAAACTGCCAACAGGTTTGTGGGGCGCGGCCCCGAGTCTTTTATAGATCGGGCAAGCCGGACGACCGGGCTCCAAGTCGGACGGTCCGACGAGGTGCTGGACGGTCCAGACTGAAGGTCGGACGACCGACACGAGGTACCGTGAGAGCACAGCACACGTGTGAGACCGGACGACCGGGATGCAGGTCGGACCGTCCGGGGACACCCCGGACCGTCCGGGACCTGTTCCGGACCGTCCGAGCTGTGGTGCAGAACATCAGTAGTATTTTCCGGCTAGACCGGACCGTCCGGGATGCAGGCCGGACCGTCCGGGCAGACCCCGGACCGTCCGAGCACGTGGCCGGACCGTCCGATATGTGATGTGAGGGCAAAAACTGACAGTCCAATGGGGTGGCACGACAGAAAAATGGAGGTGATCTAGCTGAATGGCATATATATTGCGATAGAAACATAATCAATAACAAGAGCATAAAAGAAAACATTTGCCAGAAGATGTTTATGAAGGAGTCGGCGGTGGCCGTGACCACCATGTGTGAGTATATGTGATGTTGACACCGCGAAGATGTATCTTGGGTCCAACAGTCACCACTCCATCTTTAACCGCTACACATGGGTTCACCGAAGTGAGCATGCGGATTGTTGATGTTTGTTTCTATTTATGCATCACGTAGAGGGATGAGAACTCATGAATTATGCTTCTCCCCCTACATACATGCCTACATCTAGACAGGATATGCGTAATGTGTACGAATGAGAGCAAGATACCCCTAAGCCGTAAAGCTATAACGTTCCAAGATACCAAGTTCACCCCTTAGTTGGCAAAACCTTGCTTCATCCAATGGCTTGGTGAAGATGTCGGCAAGTTGCTTGTCGGTGCCCACATGTGCAAGAACAATATCACCCTTTTGAATATGATCCCGTATGAAGTGATGACGAATGTCAATATGCTTGGTGCGGGGATGTTGACAAGGGTTGTTGGCAATCTTGATAGCACTTTCATTGTCACATAAGATGGGTACCTTCTTGTAGGTGAGGCCATAGTCCTTCAAGGTTTGCCTCATCCATAGAACTTGAGTAGCACAGCTTGCGGCGGCCACATACTCGGCTTCAGCGGTGGAGAGGGAGACACGATTTTTCTTCTTGGAATGCCAACTTACCAATGAGCGCCCAAGAAATTGGCATGAACCGGATGTTGACTTCCGATCCACCTTATCTCCGGCCCAATCCGCATCGGTGTACCCCAAGAGATCAAACTTGGCTTCCTTGGGGTACCAAAGGCCCAACAAAGGAGTATGAACAAGGTATCTAAGAATGCGCTTAACCGCCAAATGATGACTCTCCATGGGAGAGGCTTGATATCTTGCACACATTCCTACGCTAAGCATGATATCCGGTCTAGGTGCACAAAGGTAAAGCAAGGACCCAATCATAGAACGATAAAGAGTAGCATCAAATGGAATACCGGAAAGGTCTTGATCTAGATATCCCTTGGTTGGCATGGGTGTCTTGCATGGCTTGGCATCCTTCATACCAAACTTCACGAGCATGTCTTGAATGTACTTTGTTTGAGAGATGAAGGTTCCTTCGGCAAATTGCTCGATTTGAAATCCAAGGAAATACTTCAAGCTCCCCATCATGGACATCTCAAAGTTCTTGGTCATAGTTTCCGAGAACCACTTGCACAAAGATGGATTAGGAGAGCCAAATATGATGTCATCTACATAGATTTGGCATATGAGAAATTCACCATTGGTTCTCTTGGTAAAAAGAGTGGCATCGATGACACCCCTCACAAATCCTTCCTCGAGTAAAAACTTCCTAAGATGGTCATACCAAGCCCTAGGAGCTTTCTTAAGACCATATAAAGCCTTATGAAGTTTGTACACGTGGTCCTTGTGATGAGGGTCACAAAAGCCGGGTGGTTGAGCTACATATACATCCTCTTGTAGAGGACCATTAAGAAAATCACTTTTCACATCCATTTAAAATAATGGAAATCCATTGAATGCGGCATAAGCAAGAAACATGCGTATAGATTCAAGGCGAGCAACGGGAGCAAAGGTCTCATCAAAATCCAAGCCTTCAACTTGGGAGTACCCTTGAGCCACTAGTCTTGCCTTGTTTCGAATGATATTACCATATTCATCTTGCTTGTTTTTGAAGATCCACTTGGTTCCAATGATGTTATGATCATGACCGGAAGGCCTCTCCACGAGAGACCAAACTTCATTCCGGGTGAATCTAGTGAGCTCATCTTGCATTGCAATGAGCCAATCCGCATCCTCAAGTGTTTGTTCAACCCTAAGTGGTTCAATACAAGACACAAACGAGAAGTGAGCGCAAAAGTTCATAAGTTGACGACGAGTAACTATACCTTGCCCCAATCCCATGAGGTTCTTGTCAACATCAACACGTCTAGCCACCAATGGCATGATGGAAGTTGGAGTTTCAATAGGCTCTACCCATTCGGGCTCATGGGCAACATTTGGTTCATCATCAAGGGTGAAGCCATCCTCAATTTCATCATTTTATCCAAAGCAAAGACGGTCAAGTCGATCACGTGGATCAACCGCACCCACAACTTGTGGTTCAGTGGACACATCGGGTTGTGGAGGGTCTTGTTCTTGTTCTTGGATAATGGGCTCATCATGAGCAATTGGATCTTGAGTGGTAGGAGGAGGTTCCTGTGTTGGGGAAACCCTTGGCCCATCACCAACCTCATCATCTCTAGGCACTTGAGCTATGGGCACAAGATCTCCAATGCCCATAGCCAAAATATCTTGAGAGGAATCTTCATTATTACCTACATCACTTAGATCAACTTGCTCCCCATGAGAGCCATTAAATTCATCAAACTCCACGTCACAAGTTTCCACAACACATCCGGTGGATTTTTTGTAGACTCTATAGGCATGAGAGTTTGAAGCATACCCAACAAATATACCCTCAATTGTTTTGGATTGAAACTTTGCTAACCTATCTTTCTTATTGAGAAAGAAACACTTACAACCGAATACACGGAAGTATTTGACGTTTGGCTTGTGTACGGTTAGAAGTTCATATGGGGTCTTCATCAATATCTTGCGAAGGAAGAGTCGGTTTGATGCATGACATGCGGTATTGATGGCTTCGGCCCAAAAGCTATAAGGAGACTTGTACTCATCCAACATGGACCGGGCCATCTCCACAAGAGTGCGGTTCTTCCTCTCGGCTACACCATTTTGTTGAGGGGTATATGGTGCGGAATATTGGTGCTCAGTCCCCTCATCACTCAAGAATTCTTCCAAGGTGTAGTTCTTGAACTCGGAGCCATTGTCACTTCTTATTGCCAGGATAGCCATGTTGTACTTTCTTTGGGCTTTCTTGGCAAAGTCGATGAAGGTGGCCTTCGTCTCATCCTTGGACTTGAGGAAGAACACCCACGTGTATCTTGAGTAATCGTCAACAATGACAAGACCATATTTCTTTCCACCAAGACTATCCCATGATGGAGGCCCGAAGAGATCCACATGAAGGAGCTCCAAGGGCCTTGAAGTTGACACAAAATTCTTGGGGGTGTTCTTTGCTTGATGTTGCTTCCCGGCGATGCACGCACTACACACACGATCTTTCTCAAAAGACACGTTTGTTAGTCCGAGGATGTGTTCACCCTTTAGGAGATCTTTTAGATTTCTCATGCCAACATGGGCTAGCCGGCGATGCCATAGCCACCCCTTGTCGGCCTTGGCCATTAGACAAGTTGCATGGTACGTGCTCTCTTTCGAGAAATCAACCGTATAAAGGTTGCCATCCAACTCTCCAACAAAGGCCACTTCGAGAGTATCACTCCTCAAGACTTTCACACTTGTTAGACCAAATAGTGTATCATAACCAACGGAAGCTAATTGACGAACGGAAGGCAAATTGTATTGAAGGGATTGGACAAGCATGACATTAGCAAGTGCCATGTCATTAGTGATAGCCACCTTGCCCAACCCAAGTACCTTTCCCTTGGAACCACCACCAAAGACAATGCTCATATATGGTTGTATTGCATCCATGAAGTCCTTGAGCAAATGACTTTCTCCGGTCATATGATTTGTGCATCCACTATCAATCACCCATTTGACTCCACCGGAGAAAGCACCCTACACACACGTTTAGGCTTTGGTTAGAGGTGCCCATTTCGCAATGGGACCTCTAAGGTTAGTAACAAGGGTCTTTGGAACCCAAATAGCATAGAAGCGAAAAGCATTACGGGGTCCAATGAATTTGGCATACACATCTCCATCCTTTGCCTTACGGAGCACATAGGATGGGGGCATCTTTTCTTTCTTCTTGTTGGGAATGGACTTGCCCCTAGTGGCCTTCCCACTCCCAACACCAACCTCATCAACACTCTTCTTACCTTTGTCCTTGTGCCCTTCACGAATAAAGATCACCTTTTGAGGAGTTGATCCCTTGCTAAGGGTGACATCCTTTGTCACACTCGTACTTGGATCAAAACCAAGTCCCTCCTTAGCAAAGGACTCCTTGTGATGACTTAGTACATCATTTAGGTTTTTCTCCCCTTGGGCACAAGTCAAGAGACCCTTCTTTAGTTGAGCATGAAGAGCTAAGTTCTCCTCAATGAGAGATGCTTGATCAAGAGTAGAGTAATCAGCACAAGCATCAATATGCACAATAGTTGGAGGAGACATCTTCGTAAGTGTTTTTATATGAGCAAGTTTGTGGGCTTCGAGATTTTTCTTAAGGATGGTGAGTTCCTCATCTTTTGTCTTGAGGGCCAAGGTGAGTACCTCAACATCCTTAGAAAGGGAGGTGTTTAGCTCCACAAGTTTGCTCATATCATTAGCAAGCTCTTTACATATTTCATTAGCCTTTTTCAAGGAGGCAACATGCTTGTCATTTAAGTCGTTTGATGCGTGAACAACTTTGCATAAGTTGTCATTTCGAGCTTCCTCAAAGTAAATTTTTCTCTCAAGGAGAGTATAGTTCTCCTTTTCCTCGGTGAGGAGGATTTCAAGATCCTTAATGGTTGTGGAGTGCTTACCCACCACATCCATAAGTAATTGAAACATTTTCAGCTTGTTGCCTTTGAGAGAGCTCATCATTTTGGTCACTTTGGCAAACAACAAATCTTCACATATAGCATGAGCATCATCACTTTCCGCATCATGAAATTCATCATGAGATTCGGAAGAGATCATGAAGGACTCATCAATAGGAGTTGCCTTGATCTTAGCCGAGGAGGAGGGAGTGTCATCATCAACCAACTTGGCCATAAGACACTTGTGTGCATTGCCGGCGTAGTCACTCATGTAGTTGTAGTTTACAACTTCACCTTCCTTGTTGAGGAGCTTCAACGTTTTTTGTGTATCTTGAGCAACTTCGGCCACAACACCAACATCCTCGGGATCGGACCCTTCAAGTGCCAACAATGCTTTCTTCTTGAACTTGTTGTTGAGAGGGTTTGGGAGCTTCTTGGCGACATCCTTCCGAGGAAATCGAGGTTTTTCCTCTCTTTTCTCATATGGACACTCCTCCGCAAAATGTCCCGGTCTCTCACAGTTGTAGCAGTTTCTTGTCTTCTTCTTTTGGAATCTTCCCTTGAAGTCCCCTTTGGTGAACTTCTTCACAAAGAGAGCAATATCATCATATGAGGGAGTATCATCGGAGTTATCATCATCTTCATACTCATCTTCTTCCTCATCATCATCAAACTCCTCGAGCCTAGCCTTGAGAGCAAGGTTTGAGGACGGACCACCATATGTGGCAAGGAGCCTCTTGGACTCCTTTAGGTGCTCTTCATATTGCAAGAAGGTGGCAATCACATCATCCGGTGTCATCTTGAAGAAGTCAGGCATACGCCTCAATTCCCACACCATTTGATGAGAATACACCATGAGAGCATTCAACATTTTGTCCACAAGGTAACGGTTGGTGATTTGATATCCATCCAAAGATTTTTCACATGTGAAGGACTGTACATGAGCAGAGAGAACCTTGAGACGCATATGAAGTTGTTGAGGCGTCTCATCTTTCTTCATGTGAAGGTTGTGCAATGCATTCTTTGCGGTCTCGTATCTTGTCATTTGAAGAGAACCGGTGCCGGATTTGGCAATGAGAAGAGTATCCCACATTTCCTTGGCATTGGTGATATGAAGAAATGGTGCACGTGTCAACTCATCCATTCCTCTCTTCAAGAACCCAATAGCCGCAAGGTTGAGATGTCGATCAAACACTTCACTTGGAGTAAGGTTGTTCGGATCAACAGGATAATAGCCTTTTCCGGAGTCGATGAGGTTCCACATTGGTTCGCACACAAACCTAAGATAATCTGCCATAAGACTTTTCCAATCCAAGAAGTTAGTATTCTCGGTTAGTACCGGCGGATTGCCGTTGAAATTATACTTAGGTTCCACAAGCTTAGGAGCCGGATAGTCCCATTGGTAGGGACCACCTCTTTGCAAGGGAGCCTCGGAACCGGGGTACACAAAGGTCGCTTGTGGGGACCTAGGGGCCGCACCACTTGACGTTTGTGACTCCGACGCCGAAGCCTTCAATCTAGCAAAGGAGGCTTCCATTTCCTTCCTTTGATTGTCCAAAGCCTTTTGCAAGGCTTTTTCCATATCTCCGGAGGTGAATAACTTGGGGTCCTCAATCTCATAGCTAACATTCCCCGTGGAGGGAGGCAACGCAGCTTGTGCGGTGGCCCTTTGTTCGGTAGCCAATCTCTCGGCTTCCGAACGCGCGGCATCCGCAGCAATTGCAACCTCCTCCACATTGGCACCCGAACTTTCGGGGATGCCGTTCTTGGTCATCTCGCTCTAGGGCGGTTAAGCCACAAGAATAGAGCACGAGGCTCTGATACCAATTGAAAGGATCGAGATAGACCTAGAGGGGAGGTGGATAGGTCTTATTACAAATTTTATCACTACTTAGCAATTTTTAAGCAATAGTGCGGAAAACAAGGTGTGCCTAAAAATTGCAAGTTCTATTTAGAAAAGAAAAGATAAACAATAAGCACAATAAACACAAGCAAGTGAGGGGTGAATAATACGGTAGTACAAGTAGTAAGGGAAAATAGTAGGGATAACCGAATGACGCGGAGACAACGATGTATCCCGATGTTCACTTCCTTGGAGGGAAGCTACTCACCGTTCGGAGAGAGTGGGTGAAACCACGAAGGCACACCTACGCCACGAAGGCTCACTCTATTCCCCTTGAGATATCACCATGAAGGCGATTCCCAACCACTACCGGTTGACCTTAAAGGTGGTCACCAAACCCTCACAAACTCAACGGGGGTAATCACAATGGTCGATTCCTCTCCGAAGAACTCCTACCCGCCTAGGAGTCTCCAACCTCCAAGAGTTAAAAGATCAAGGGGAAAAGCTCAAGACTTGCTCAAATCACGATTTGCTTTGGTCGGAAGATGGGGAAGGGACGGATCTAACACGGGGTGAAATATCCGACAAGAACTCTCACAAATCTCTCCGGGATCTTGGTTTGAGTGTAGGAGATGAGAGAGAGGGAGCACTTTGTGTTCGTGAGTGAAATAAATGAAGTGGTCAACCCTAATCCGAAGTGGGTAGGGGATATTTATAGATGCCCAAGAACTAGCCGTTTTGGTGCAGTCATAAGGACGTCGGACGGTCCGGGCTGAGCCCGGACGGTTCGACCTATAGTCCGGACGGCCGAAGAGATCAGACAGCCTGTCCTCATAGCATACTTGTGTCGGACGGTCCGGGGATTAGGACGGACGGTCCGGGATGGGCCCGGACGGTCCGACCACTACGCCGGACGGTCCGACCTGATGAGGAAATGCTACTGACCATTGGCACCGAGGGTCGGACGGTCCGGGACAGAAGTCCGGACGGTCCGGGCTGAGCCTGGACGGTCCGGGACCGAAGCCCGGACGGTCCGGAATGAATCGAATATGCTACTGACCATGGGGACCCCCTTTTCGGACGGTCCGACCTGATACCCGGACGGTCCGACATACACAGATGATGTGCATTTTGGAGAGCAGTGAATATCCTTCACAACTACATTGATTTCCATGGGTTGTATAGTTGTGTATTTTACATGATATAGTTATTATGACTTGAGCAAGAGTTTAACTAAACCACATGATCCCCTCTTAATAGTGCGGGGATCCCTATAACTCAAGAGGTAGTAGAAAAGAGGACTTAGCTTCATCTTCAATCGTTTTGTAGACTTCTTGAGAGCTGTTGAAGTTTAGCCCATGATCCCTACACGGTGATGTCAAGAGAACTAACAGTTTCCTGTGTATCACTTAGCAAACACAGTTAGTTCCCTATATGTATATTGTCATCATACAACAAAATATGCTTAAGGGCAAGATTGCACTTTCATAAATGATGTACTTGTCTTGGTGTAATGCCCATACGATTGAGTCGTTTACCTTCTTGTAGCATAATTAGCATTGCGGTGCGTTTATAATTATGTCAATTGCCTAGCTGTAATTTGTTCACCCGGCATAACTTTTTACTGTCTTTTGGGAGAGAGACACTACTAGTGAGCAACATGGCATCCCGGTGCATATTCTCATCATAGTTTACACCGCCAACATTTACTGCTTTATTTTTCCTTTCTGTTGCATTACTATTTCCCTTTTGTGTTTGACCCTTTGTAAACAACAAGGCTGGAGAGATTGACAACCTCTCTGTACTTGTTGCGAGCAAAGTCGTTTGTGTTCTTGTGTGCAGGTCCAGGTCAAGTAAGCAACCTCTAGGTTGTAAACGGTGGTTTTGTTTACTTGTCACTTACTTGTCATCTTCGGAATCCTACTGGAGACATCACCTTACTCTCTCACGTTTAAGAGAAATTTAATGTTATCTACATCATAACCTTCCACTTGGGGTAACCAACGAGGAGGTGTTATCTACACCCATCACCTGCGCCGATTTCAACCGTCTATTCTTGATCGAAGGCTCCACCGCATTAGTGAATTGTACGTCGTCCAAGTGTTCTTCGGAGCAGCAACCCGTTTAGTGTTGGGTCGGCCGAGATGCTCGATGCGGAAGGTTGTGAAGGCACGCGTGTTGTAGAATGAGCGGACAATCTACATCGTTGAATGAGTTGATATGATGGTCAAGAGTGCTAAATCCTTGAGAGGGCTCGTAAGTGGCTCTTTTATACTGTTTAGGAATGCCTGCTTCTGCTCCTCAGCTGGATCAACTTAAGAACCTCCTGATGCACTGACGAGGATCAGCCTCGGGAAATCCCATGGTCAGGGACTGTAAGGCCCGATATGCGGTACTGTTTCAGATTCGGACGTTTCCGCCCGAACCCGAGGACGGAGCACATATCGGTCCCACCGCGACATATGACAAAGCCATATGCCCCGGATTTCCAACATGATACCACAACATTACAGATACAAGGATACAACATCTCATACAATCGGCATACAACTGCCTCAAATATAATACAAAAGCGGAAGATACATGTCTGAGTACAGACTACAAGCAAATGCCTACTGGCAAAGAGAAAAGCAACGATCCCATAACCACACGGGTCCAGGCCGTCCGCCGGGATCCGCCTAACTAGTCGTCGTCGAGTCTCCACGTGAAACGTCAATCACCGTACCTGTTGTCGATCACGAACCCTGAAAAAGAGTTTGGGGGTAGTATCATGAGTACAGAGGTACTCAGCATCCAACTGTAGTGGTCATCTGACCCAGCAAGGACTTCACCACTCGTCATTCTAGGACAACTAGTAGTTTACGGTAAGGATGGGGTAAGTGGTGAGGTTGCTGCCGCACTAGCATTTATGAAGTGGCTAACGATCTAGAGAGTAAGATAAGAAGCCAAGCATTCGATGAGGAATCGCCTCCAACAAGTCTTGCTATCAACTACTTACGCAAACATAACACCTATCCTATCCTTGTCCTCCTCTTCGCATCCCGACGAAGAAGAAGCAGTCAAGGCACACACACACGTTGATCAAGTTATATTAAGATTATCTCAGTTGTTGTTGTCTATGAACAAGGAGTAGGTCTCAAGTCGTCCATAACCGTGGACACGGCTTCTCGAAAAGATTTAACCCTGCAGGGGTGTACCAACTGCCCATTACGAGGCTCCGCACGCACGTCCATCACTCTCAGTTGCTACCCATTATAGGCAAACATTTTATGATTTAGTTCCAAGAGATCCGAAACGACAAGTCCCTCTAGCTAACAACGAACAAATCCGGGTGGCCCCCGGGGAGTCGACACCCAATCCAAAAGCTGGCCACGCTCTCGGATCGGACTCTTCCGTCTGGCTAAGGTCGAGGTAACTGATCCCCTCACATGTGGGTAGGCCTCTAGCTCACCAGGTGTGGACCAACAAAGAAACTATGTCTCCGCTGGCCCGGGTTATTTTAAAAGATATCTGCTAGGAGCGACCCGACAAGATATATATGCATGTTTTCAAATGGTAAATCAGCTTGGGCCACCTCTAGAAATGTTTGAAGCTAGATAGGTAAGAAAAGGGGACCCCATAAAATCCCACACGCGGTTAGGCACGCTCAGTCTTAAAACCAATACCCGGAACTCGGATCCTAGGTGACTCAAATGGAACAAAGCGTCGGGGCGGGATAGCCTAGACCTTCCATCCTTCGTCGAATATAGTCAACATTATAATAATCATATCATCAACAATAATATAATAATCAGGTGATATCCCAACCCAAAGAGTAACAGGGTAACAACGTAGCATCCTAAGCATGCATACTAAGCAGGGGCTGAGCAACGAGCAAAAGTAACATAGCAGTACAAGGTTTGCTGGGAGGGGACATGGCTGTATCGGTTTAAAAGAGGCTGTAAACATGTGGTAGGATCAAACATCGAACCTAACCTATACTAGCATGCAAACCACTGGTTGAAATAGAATGGATCATAAGTAATGCAAGTCCTTGCCTGTTGATAAGTCGGGTTCCGAAGGTGTAGTCGATCGCAAGCTCGCATCGTCTCCGAGAGGTACCCGCGGGAGCACACAAGAAGTAAACACTGGAAAGCAATCAACGGTGCACCACTATTACTACGGGGCAAACACGAGCAAGCATCAACAAGAAGTAACACGAGACATCGCACCTATCGTCGGGAGCGGTTACTAACAATTTAAGTGGAGTACTCGTCACACACGACGATACCGCACGTTTACGGTGGTTCAAGTTGTTTAGCTACAGGTGATCAAACAACGGTTATTAACATGGCAACTCAAGCAAGCATGGCATAGCACTCAAACATGGCAAGAGGTGAAGCAAAATAAACTATCTGATCTAGTCAATTTAAGTGGGGGGGTAAAACCTATACATGCAAACTATTGCGGACCCCACGATAAATATTGCATTTGGTACTGTTTTTACCTAAACAATATTTTATTATTTTTATTAGCAAGCAAGAGCAGCAAAAACACAATCTACATGCAATTCTAATCAAGTTACATATAAAGAACATTTTAAACAGAGCAACAGATAAAAAGTTATTGCAGTTATAGTTTGCAGTGGCAGGCAGTGTAATTAGCAGTCAAACAACATGTAAACAAAGTCAAACATGGCAAAGGAGCACAAATTATTAATCTACATGCAATTCTAAGCAACTTTCATATTAAAAGCGTCGCGATCGGAGCTACGGTTAAAAAGTTACGGCACTGCAAAAATAAACAACTAAAACTGCCTAAATAAATAAATAAAAACAACTAACAGGAAAAAAAACTAACTGGGCCGAAAGCTGCTGGCCCAACTAACTAAAAAAAACAAATAACAGAAAAAAAAATAAAAAAAAGGCAGCTCACCACTGGGCCTCGGCCCAGGCCGGCTGGAGGGGCGCTTGGGCTGCTGGAGTGGGCCGCAAGGGGGGGCGCGCCGGCCCACCCCGACGTCCACGAGCAGAGACGGCTGGAGCGGGCGCCGGCTCGTGCTCCTCCCGAGCAAGCACGGCGGCGGCGGCGGCCTTCGCCGGCCGGCGAGGAGGCGAGGCGGCGGGGGTGCGCGAGGAGGCTGGCGGCGCGGGGCCGGACCTTGTGGCGGCGGGGAGCTTGGGCCACGGCGGCGGGACGCGAAGCTCGGGCCGCCGGCGTCCATGGAGAGCTCGCGTTCGGGCCTCCCATGGCGATGCGGCTGCGAGCAGAGAGAGGAAGAGGAGAGGTTAGGGAAGAAAGGAGAGGGAAAGAGAGGAAGGGGAGGAGGAGAGGTGCGGGCTCACCGGCGGTGGCGCGCTGGTCGGCTCCGGCGACCGGAGGCAGCGTGCGGCGGCTCGGCCTCCATGGCCATGGAGCGGCTGGGTGGAGGAGCTCCACGAGAGAGAGCAGAGAGGAAGGCTAGGCGCGATCCGGTGCGTCCGATTGCAAATCGAACGGTCCAAAACAGATCTGGGAGCTAGGGTTTGCTGAATTTGGGGGTGTTTTGGGTCAGATCTGGAGCTGGTGGCTTCCTAGGGACTAGGGAAAACCCTAAAAATGGGTGGGAGTGTGGTGGTCTTTATATAGCATGGGTGGCTGGCAGTTTGCAAAACATCATCGGATTTTCTCTCGGACGTCCGGTGCTCACGTTTCTGACCTCCGGGGGTCCGCAGTACCTCCGATTCGGGTAAAACTTCGAACTGCGCGATCAGTGCGTCGAGCCGGAGGCTTTCACCTCGCGCTGGAACCGTTCCGAAAACACTTTCCGTCGCGCTATAAAAATATCCGTTTAATTATTAAACGGGGTTTTTCGTTCCGTTGGCTTCGGCTGGTCTCGTGCGGTTTTCGCGACGGTGATCGGGTGAAACCCGGTGTCGCAAAGGTCGAGTGTCAGGGTGGCAAGGGTCGGTCTCCGTCCGATACGAGATAAGAGGGGGAAAATAATCGCCGATCGATAAATCGGGGATGCAAACACCGCAAACAAATCAGACAATCAAGCAATTCACACCGAAAACAATTTTTTTAATTTTTGTGAAATCTGGGCTGTTACAGGGACCCTGGGTTAGATCGTAGAGAAGGAACAAGTTGGCGATACTCGTCGGCTAACAGGAGAAGCACTTCCTGCTCAATTGTATTATGCGAGGGGGCGATTACAGTGGAAGTCTAGGTGAGTTCGCACAAGACCAATGGTGTTGATTGTAGATTGGATGTCCTGAGGCGTCACCCCTCCCAGCCTTATATATTAGGCTGGGTCTCGGGGAGTCCGTCTCAGGTTACAAGGATGATTGCCTAGTTCTAATCTTTCCTTGAACGCCAAGTCTTGACTTCCATATTAGTCGCGGACTCCTACGTCGGTGCCTAGAGCGGGCCAGTCGTGGGCCTATCGAAACCTTCAGCGGGCCTCTTGTCTTCGTATGCACCAGGTATCCTCACACACAGGAGTCGTGGGGTCACCCCCTCGTCATGCACTTAATGTTTTTACCGGCCTTAGAATCAGCTTTGACAAATCAATTGTGGTGCCCATAAATTCAAATCCAGATAAGATATATACATTTGCAAATACCCTTGGTTGTTTTGTTGGATGCTTCCCTTTCACTTATCTGGAGTTCCTTTTAAGCCTCTCTAAGCCCAAAATGGAAGACTTTGCGCGTGTGTTGAACAAAATTGACAGAAGACTGTCTAGTTGTTCTACCTTGCTCTTCTATGGTGACAAATTGACACTCATCAAATCTGTGTTTACTAGTCTTTGAACTTTTTACATGAGTACTCTGTTTATGCATGCTGGAATTCTGGAACATATCAACAAATACTTGAGACACTACTTTTGTAGAAAATATGGCATGGAAGATAAAGGAATTTTCTTAATTGCTTGGAATAAAGTTTGTCTCCCAAAAGATCAAGGGGGTTAGAAGTTCTTGATTCAAAAATTCATAATAAACGTCTGCTCATGAAGCATCTTCATAAGTTCTTCCATTGTGGAAATCTTCACTGGGGTAAGATTATAAGGAATTCTTATTACCTTGATGTAATTGTCTCAAGCTGGCTTGTAGGATCTTTTTTTGGAGAGGCGTCAGCTCACTTATACCTCAGTTTAAATTGTTGGCTAAAGGATCTATAGGACAAGGCAACGCCATCATGTTATGACAAGACAATTGGCGTACCGATTCTCTCAAGGATAAATATGCTGATTCTTTTTCTTTTTCATTAACAACGATATTTTAGTTCAGGATTATATTCAAGCAACATATCCTAGCTCTTGTTTTCACCCCTTTGTCAGCACAAGCTTTTCTACAGTACCAAGAACTCCACAATATTACCAATGCAATTCAACAGACAGGGCACACTGATAAATGGATATATCCATGGGGAAACTCCAGATGTATAAAACCTGCACCTTATAAGATTTTGTTACCCCTTTGTTCATGAAAGTTTGAGAAAATGCTGCCATTCTGAGATACATTTTTTCTAACTACTGATCCATGATAAAGTTAAGACAAAGAATCTGCTTCACAAAAATCTCTTCATCTTCAATCTTGCAATTGTGAGCTACGTCAGTCTGGACTATAGGAAACAAGTATTAACTTATTTCCGGATAGTCCTTTTTCCCATGAGTTGCTCGGAATCTATACACACCCTAAAAAAAGAAGGATTTTTCTACTTTTGATGAAATATTGTTCTTAATTCAAGCTTTGCCTTTCTCAGTTGCTCTTGAGATTACAATGAGGGATGTTGTAACACTTCAATGCAGAGAAACAACAAATCTTCAAGTCCCAGCAACCATTTTATTTTGATGACATGCTATTCCTCAAATAGAAAATCAAGAATAAGTTTAGAACTCAACTTTATGGCTGGATTGAGGAATTTTTAGACTAAAATTACACTTTTTACTATGAATTTTCCTAGGGCAATAATTGGTTAATTGTTTATTTAAATGCTTATATATGTATAATATAACATTTTATGTAGAATGATTCTTGTACTGTTTTGGTTAAACAAAATTGCTTTGATGTTCACTCAAGAATGTCACTGTACAAGATTACAAGGAGAGAGAGAGAGATAGTGCAAGATATTTTGCCGCTCCTGTCAAATCCGGCAGCAGCGCACAGTGGGAAGAATAACTTGTTTAGATCGCAATCAACCACAGAACCAAAGGCAGCAACCCTGCTGCGCATCCATCATTGTCTGCAATTCGATTCCAGGGATTTATCTGGGACCGCTGGGCCTAGCTTACCACTATCGTTCGTTGCCCAGTTTGACTCCGTTATACGTACACAAGTTTTAGCCAGTGATTATATACTAGAGTTTGTTGTAAAAAAAAGAGAGTTTGTTGTTAGGACAGAGCTCGGACGGCCGCCTACTTGGAACGATCCCTAAAGTTATGTTAGGACCTAAAAAATAGGTTCAGGAATCGGTAGAGAAGACATGAAGAAATGTCGCCCCATTTGGCAGGAAATCTCGCAAGCAAGTTCGTTCGATGGCCATAAACAAAGGACATTCCATTCAGGAAACCGCTGCAGAAAGAAATCCACCCAGCAGTGCCGGCGGCTGTCCGTCCACACTGCAGCAGCACCGGACCTGCCTCTTCCGTCGGTCATCTTCTCCCGTCAAGTCCGACCCAGGTCGGCCCCATTAAACCCCTTCTCCACTCTCCTTGCTCGTCAGCTCGTGCGTTGCTTTCAATCAGACGGGAACGGAACGGGAAGCAGGATAACCAAGACCGCAGCTTGGGAATCCACGCGAGCACCACCACCCCCGTCCAAATCCAATCCAGTCACCCACCTCGTTCTCATCGGCCGCCGCTTCCTTCCTTCCTCGGTGGCCGTATTGCTTTGCGCTTGCTCTTGCCTGCCCGCCGGCGTGCCAGAACACAACCTCCCGATTTAAGTGCTCTCAGCTCCAATCCAGTCCGGCAGATTCAAGCTGCTCCAATCCATCCGCAATTTTGGTGAGCTTTTTGAGCTTGATTTCGAGGGACATGGGGGAGGGCGTGAAGGCGCTGCTGGCGAAGCCCATCAAGCTCGCGGACCAGGTGGCCAAGCAGTCCGGCTCCGGCCAGTGCCTCCGCCCCGAGTGCAGGGACCTGCGCGCGCGCGCCGAGAAGCTCGCCGAGGTGCTGCGGCAGGCGGCGCGGGCGGACCTCTACGAGCGCCCCGCCGTCCGCATCGTCGCCGGCACCCTGCAGGCGCTCGGCAAGGCCGCCGCCATGTCCGCCAGGTGCTTCGAGAGCCACTCCCGCCTCCGCCGCTTCCTCACCTTCAACCCCGTCTCCGGCTTCCCGCGCACCCTCGCCGTCCTCGACACCGCCGTCGAGGACGTCGCCTGGCTCATCCGCATCTCCTCCCCGCGCGCCGACGACGACGGTGACGACGACCTGCGCGGCCTCCCCAACATCGCGCAGAACGAGCCCATACTCTTCCTCATCTGGGACCACATCGCGCGCCTCCACACCGGCAGCCTCGCCGTGCGGGCCGACTCGGCATCCACCCTCGCCTCCCTCGCCCGGGACAACCCCCACTTCTCCAAGATCATCGTGGAGGAGGACGGCATCGCGCCCCTCGTCAAGCTGCTCAAGGAAGGATCCGACGACGGCCAGGAGGCCGCCGCCACGGCGCTCGGGCTCCTTGGGCGCGACGAGGTGAGCGTGGAGAAGCTTCTCCACGCCGGGGTGTGCTCCGTCTACACCGCCGCGCTCAAGGAGCCGCCCATGCGCGTGCAGGCCGCGGTCGCCGAGTCCATCGCGTCGCTCGCGCACCAGAGCCAGAGATGCCAGGACTTGTTCGCGCAGAACAACGCCGTCCGGCACCTCGTCGGCCACCTCGCCGCCGGAACCATCCAAGAGCACAGCAGGTACTCTGTCGGTGGAGGAAGCAGCAACCGGCACGCTGCACCTGCTCCGCCGGAGCACATGAGGTCGCTTCACTCAGTTGTGCTGGCCAGCGCGCCCAGCATGCTCCCAGGAGTCTCCGGTTACTCCGCCAACGAACCACCGACCTCGTCGGAAGGCTCGAACGGACGCAACAACCAGATGCAATCCGCGGTGGCCGGCAGAACGACGGCGAACCGGGTCACGGCTCCACCACCCAGTAGGCCCCAGCTGAGCTCAAACGGTTCGGGCGGCCGTGGATCGCGCGACACCGAGGACCCGGCCACCAAGGCGAACATGAAGGCCATGGCGGCGAAGGCTCTGTGGAAGCTCGCCCGCGGCCACGCGGGAGTGTGCAAAAGCATAACAGAGTCCCGGGCGCTGCTCTGCTTCGCCAGGCTCCTGGAGAAGGGCGACGACGGCGCAGGCACGCACCTGCAGTTCTACTCCGCCATGGCGATCATGGAGATCACCCGCGTGGCCGAGCACAACCTCCCGCTGCGGCAGTCGGCATTCAAGCCCAGCTCGCCGCCGGCCAAGGCCGTGGCGGAGCAGCTGCTGTGCATTGTGCGCAAGGGGGAGTACGACGACCTGCTGCTCCCGAGCATCACCGCCCTGGGCTGCCTGTCGCGCACCTTCACGGCGAGCGAGACCCGCGTGATCGGGCCGCTGGTGCGGCTGCTGGACGACCGCGAGGCCGCGGTGACCAAGGAGGCCGTGGTGGCGCTCACCAAGTTCGCGTGCACCGAGAACCACCTGCACGTGAACCACTGCAAGGCCATCGTCGACGCCGGCGGGGCGCGGCACCTGGTGCAGCTCGTGTACCTGGGAGACCAGCTGCAGCTGGAGGCGCTCATACTGCTGTGCTACATCGCGCTGCATGTCCCGGAGAGCGAGGAGGTGGCGCAGGCCGGGGTGCTGGCCGTGCTCATGTGGGCGTCCAAGCAGGTGCAGTTGGTGCAGGACTTGCGCGTCGAGCGGCTGCTGTCCGAGGCCAAGGGTCGGTTAGATCTCTTCCAGTCCAGGGGATCGAGCATCTAAGTGGTCTTGCGATGATTCTTCCACTGGAGGAGTTGATTTGAGTTCTTGATTCTTCCTGCACTGAAGTATTTGGTTAGATTTTGTGTCGACCATTCTTGATTCTTCCAATTGTTCGCTTTGATAGAGTGTACATATCACGCTTCTTGTATGCCTTGTAAGAATGCAGCATAGGCCTGTTCTTGTGGCATCTATGCAGATCATTTTTCGCTTGTTCATATGGAATAATATCAGGTCAATTAGTTAGGTAGCGATACTTTGTTTATGCATAGTTTACTAGTAGTACCGGATCAAAATGGACTTGACTTTGGTTTCACCTGAGTCGTCTGTATTCATCCTCGAGTCATTTTGTCCGCTAGTAGCCTCTTAACAATATTATTAGAGGGCAAAGTGAGAACTTACGTGCCTCCCAAGCCTTGCTCCGAAAAGAAAAGGTCGTCCGTTGGTGCTTAAAGGTGACAGAAATGTCTTGTTCCCGAAAGTTATGTTTTCTGTAGTTGTTCAAAGATTAGTTTATCTTCAGCTACTTTCGGTAAAGGGTGTATGATTTTGTGTTGGCTGGTGGAGCCTTTTTCTTTTTAGGAGAAAGCTGGAAGCTTTGTGTTTTTCTCTTTAGCCTCGACTATACAGATAAAAGTTGTAGAATTGGATCTTCCAGATAACCCCCTCCCCCCCTTCCTCCCGGATTGCGCGCACCTGAGACTCTGGAGGACCCTCAAACCCTAGGCATAGATACCCACCCCCCCCCCCCCCGCGTCATTGCCGGCACCGATGGTGGCAGGCGCGTCCACCGTTGGCGCCAACGCCGACGGGTGTTGGTGGCGCTTGATGGATGCAGATAACACCTTCTTGTTGGTTACCTCAAATGAAAGGTTATGATGCAGAAAGTAGCAAATTTTCCTCGATGAAAATACCAAGGTTTATGTCTTCAGTAGAATTGCAAAAATACCAAGGTTTATGTCTTCAGTAGAATTGCAAAAATAACAGGAAAGTAGCAAACAACGACGTCGGAGATTAGCTTGTTAACGGGGATAGTTGTGCTTCCAGTGAACTATGATAGGTACGATGTGAGGAGTAGGAATTGCCATGCAACGGGTGTACATATAGCTATGAGTATATGAAAGATCTCCAATGATAGACTCATCATTGGAATATATAAATCAAGTCTATAGTGTAAAGGTCCCACATAGCTTTGCATGAACGATATGAAAACTCTCTAACTAAAGTACAAGTGCTACTTTGAAGTAAAAGTGTGGATCTTAAGAAGAATAGTAGTGCTGCCCTCTCTCTTTCTTTTTTTGTGGCTTGTATGAGTTTTTCTTTTCTATCTCTCATTTGTTCTTTTTTGGGATATTTTCATTTGTTCTTTTTGGGATCTTTTAATTTGTTCTCTTTGGAATATTTTCCTCACTGTAAGAGCAACACTCTATATACAGATGAACATGATCAACACATTTCTACGAGGTACTCATAATGAAACTTGAACTATATCATGATGTATGCAATGTATGCCTGTTCCAGTGTAGCAGGATATGCAATAATACTAGTGTGAGATGTACCAAAAAGATGTAAAGGGCAAATCCCAACTACCATGCGGCTTTATGATCATGCAAAAGCATTATGACGATGAAGAATAGCATCAAGTCAAGAATGAAAGATGGATGTTGCATGCCAATGTATCTCGGAATGACTATGGAAATGCCATGATAGGTAGGTATGGTGGCTGATTTGAGGAAAATATAACGAGGCTTATGTATGAGAGAGTGTATCATCCCAAGGATTTGGATGCACCGACGAAGTTTGCACCAACTCTCAACATGAGAAAGGGCAATGAACGATACCAAAGAGGCTAGTAAAATATAAGGATGGTGGAAGTGCCAAGAATCGAATACTTGCATTAGTCAACAGAACTCATCCACTTATTCGGTATTTCTCAGTCTACTCAAGAGACTCACAAAGAGCCAAGCACACTAAGAGGAGAGTATGGGGGTTTGGTTATCCTTGCGCATCCTCGACCCATGATACGTGAGGGTACTCTTTTACAACCCCGCAAAGATTAGTGATCTACTTAGTACCTAGAGTTCCCAACATTTTTTTGTAATTTTCGAAAATAAGCACGTTGAGCCAAAATACGACACATGTCACTAATAGGCTAGAGCTCAACCACACAAAAATTCAAGCATTAATTGCATCAACACCTCAAAACTATTGCTAGGTATTACTAAACTCAATTTAGCAATCTAGGTTACCTACTCAAAGTAAGATACACTCCTAGTGCAACAAAGCTAACTCTCTAAACATAAGCATGAAACTCAAGAGAATTCTAGAAATTCTAATCACAAGTCTTTGTCAAGAATAAATATGAAAAGAAAGTGCTAAACATAGCAACAACTAGAAACAAAAAGTGAACACTCAAAATATAGAAGTGAAAACATGAGTGTTCTAGGAAAAAGCAGTGTGTGTCTCTCTCCAACAAAGCATGCTAGGACCCAACTTGTTATGGCCAGCAAACAAAACAATACTAAACTAAACTAAACTGAAAGCCAAAAACAACACGCTCCAAGCAAAGAACATAACATGTGAAGCAATAAAAATATAGAGCTAGGAAAGACGATATGATAATTGTCGATGAAGAAGGAGATGCACGGGGGGCATCCCCAATATTAGACGCTTGAGTCCCCTTGAATATTTCTGGGGGGTGTCGGGGGCATCCCGGAGCTTAAGCTTTTGGCACTCCTTAATCTTCTTTCACCATCTTCCTTCGTAACGCTTGAAAACTTCCTTCACACGAAACTTCTCTTAAACTTGATTAGAGCAGTTAGTGCCAAATAAAAAAAAGTTTCACTTAGGTACTATTGGTACACATTGGAACACTCAAATTAAACATTATATACTATTTCCCAACATTGTTTAAGGTTTCCCCCTAAAAAATATGAAAAACACTCACAAAAGAAGCAAATGCAATTACAATGCTGAAATCTGGGAAACAAAATAGTCTGTGAAACTAGAATTTTCAGAGGCACTTCTGTAACTCAAATTGAAAAACTCAAAACAAATGAAAGATTGATAATGGCATAGAACTTGATGTGTAAAAATTTCATATCAAAAAGATGATCTGGTGATTTTATGATTTTTTGCACTGAAGTGTACGGAATCTATTTTACTTTTGTCTCCACAACATTAGAGGCTAAAACTTGGCACAAAATTTGAAAAGAAAGATACAATGGAGTTGCTACATTTGTAATAAACTCCAAGACGCACTAAAATAAAAAGAACAAACTAAAAGGAAAAAACATATTGGGTTGCCTCCCAATAAGCGTTTTTTAATGCCTTTTAGCTAGGCATGAAACCCAATATCAAGTCTTATCAAAATTGAAAGAATAATTGACTCAAAAGTTAACTTCATCGTCAATGATAGACTCAAAAGTTAACTTCATCTTCTTCCTTGGGAAATGTTCTATGCCCTTCTTGCGGGGAAATTGAAATCTTATAATCCCTTCTTTTATGTCAATGATAGCACCAACGGTGCGAAGAAAAGAGTCTTCCCAAAATAATGGACATGATGGGTCACATTCAATGTCCATAATAAGAAAATCAACGGGAACATAATTATCATTGACAATAATAATAAAAATAATTTATTCTTCCTATAGTTTTCTTGATCGAAGAATCAACAAGTCGAACACCCGAAGAGCAAGGATCTATAGATTTCAAAACAACCATATCATAAAGTCTTTTTGGCATAACGGAGGCACTACCGCTAAGATGACATAAGGCATGGCACACAAAATCATTAATCCTAATCTTAATATAGGATCCCAACCATCTTCTAATTTCCTAGGGATATAAACTTCTAATCTAAGCTTTTCTTCCCTATCCTTAATAAGAGCATTAGTGATACTCTCGTTGAAAGCCATATTTAGTGTACTAGTGTGGGGATAATTGGCCATCCTTTGAAGTAATTTGATAACTTCGGAGAGATTGAAATTATCAAAGTTGAGGTCACTACCTTCAAGTAAAGCGTAAGTGCTATTATCTAAAACCATCCTATTTTTTAACCCACTTTCTACACTATTTCCTGTAGTAACTTTGACACTATCCGAGATAGTAGGATTTTCTTGTCCTAAAGTTGAGGCTTCAACATTCCCATTGGAGGGTCCATTGCTAGGACTAGAGGTGTGATGGGTGTTGAAAGTTTTAAGGTCCTCAATAACATGTATGGTGTCAAGGATGGTGTTCATGGATAGGTTTTTTCTCTTTCTTCTTCCTCCCTTTCTCTATCCCTTTTAGCCTTTAGTTGAGCTTGCATTCTAATGTTTTCATCTATAATAACTTGGATGAAATTCAAAGGTTTGACCTTCTCATCCTCTAGGGGTGAGGTCCTAATTTTAAGCATCTCAACATCATGAGCAATGTTGTCAACCTTGAAAGCAAGATTATCTTACTTCTCTATTTTTCCTCTGCATTCTTATTAAAAGCCTTTTGAGAAGTGATAAACTCCTTGAGCATGCTCTCAAGTTCAAAGGTAGAACTTTTGGTATTAGGATAAGCATTGCCATAAGCATTCTCATACAAATTATTGTTGTTCGGAGGGAAAGGCCCAGGATTATTGTTATCAAAGTTACTCCTATAAGCATTGTTATTGAAGTTGTTCCTTGGAATAAAATTGTTATTGTTGGGATCCGATGGATTTTTACATTATAATCAGTCCTAAGAGGTTTATGAATTATTGTTGCTGCAATTTGTTGTTCTTAATGCTTGTTACTAGTGCATGAGTAGCATGATGTAACACTCTCACTGTCAGTGAATAGTAATCAGGGTTACTGTTCATCTCTACTGTTCAAAACTTTTGTTTAATCAACTTGGATCAGTTCAAATTCAATTTCCACTTTGTTATCCTGGAATGCAATGTGATCATGACCTTGGTCAACTTGGATCAAACCAATACCTGGTCAATTCAAATGACCTTTGCATTGAAATCAATTTAAACCCTAAAATGCCTTTTGAGGAATATTAAAAAAATAAGTGGAAATAAAACTTTGTTCAAAAATTGTGAAAGCAATTTTTTAAATTGCCTAAAAATGAGTGGATCACATCCATATGGTTTTGGGGATTTATTAAGCAATAAAATAAATCCAACAATTCAAACAGTAGCCAAACCAGTGGGATTTAATACCTTTTTAATAAAACAAAAATACAATTGATTTTATTTTGGCACTAAACTTTTTGTGGCATCTCAATATGGGGTTATACTAATTATGCAACAAGCAACTTATTTTACAAAACTCATTGCTTGTTTGATTAAATCAAATAGTACAGCAGCACAAATTGTAAATACTGGAAATTGAGGAAAGTTTATTTTTCGCCCAGTGCGAAGACCCCCGGCCCGGCCGAACCGCGGCCTTCTCTCTCTTTTTTCCCCCACCTCCCCTTCCTGTTCCTTTGGCCGAGCCAGCCATGGCGTGGCTGGACCAGCCCGACGCCGACGCCCGGTCGCGACAGTGCCCCCCCCCCCCCGCTGGAGCTAAATATCTCCCCCTTCCCTCCGCAAATTGTGGATCGAGCAAGCCATTCCTCCCCCTCCCAGCTTCGCCTTCTCCCCCCCCCCCCCCGCTCGATCCCGTGACCACCAGAGCACCGCCGCGGGCGGACCTCGCCGGAACGCGCGACCACCGGAGCCCATCCACCTCCTCGCCGTGTCCAGAGGCTTCGCCGACGACTACCTCGTCCACCCGCGCAAGCAATCGACCAGGGACGCACCGCACCTCGAGGAATCGGGCGTTTCTTCCTCCTCCAGCCGCCCCGCCATTAACGACCGGGAGCTCTCTACCGACCTCCTCCGCGCCCACTGCCTCCCCTACCGCGCTCAGGGTGAGCTCCTCGATGATTCCCTCTCCTCGTTGCTCGATTAGGCGCCATGTTTGGCCGTCCCCATCACGTGCGCTCCGGCCGCCGTGTTGCCGCCATGGGTGCGCGCGCCAAGCTCCGGCCGTGCCCTGGCCGCGCACGCGCGCATGCTCGCCGTGCTACCGGGCGTGGCCGCAGCCCACGCTCCCCGCGCCCCGTCCAGCCCCGTGCCCCCCTGCGTGCGCCCTTGCGCCCCGGCCATGCTCCGGCGTGCCCAGCGTGCGCTGTGGCTTAAAACGGGGGCAACCCCCCTAAATAGCCCCCCCCCCAGCCCACTGACCTCTGGGTCCCACCCAGAGGATTAGCCCCTAACCCCCATTTAAAATAAAACCAGTGAAATAACCCCCCCCCCTGAGTATGACACCTGGGCCCCCCTTGTCAGAGTTTTTAAATAAAATGTTTTTGTTTATATTAGTGTATGACATGTGGGTCCAGGGGCATTTAAATTAAATAAACTGAATTATTAATAAACAGAGGCTGACATGTGGGTCCCACATGTCAGCACTGTTCTGGATAATTTTATTAAAAATAATAAAAGAAATTATTAAAAAGGGATTTTTAAATGATTTAAATTATTTAAACCTTTGAAATTCAATATCTTTTAAACCGTATTTCAGATCGAAAAACTTTATACATGAAAGTTGATCAGAAAAATGTAACGGATACGGATACGCTATCCGTATGTCTACCCCACCCCCCTAACACAACGAACACCGACATTCCCCCCCTCCGGGCTGTCTGTCGATAATTCCCGGTACCGATAAAAAGTACCCGGATGAATTTATTCCGAACACGAAAGTTGTCCGGAATGGTTCAACTAACACGGATACACTACCCTTATCTTTGTCGGATGTCCACGACACCTCCGGCATGAACCCTTCCCCCTCCGGACACCCTGTCCGGTAATCAGCCGGAGCTGGCAGTTCATCCCCGGATGAATTCTCGCTCCGAGCAACGTGCATTGCACTGCGTTAGAACATCGTTAACTTTACATTTGTCATGTCATTCATATGTTTGCATTGCTTGCTTTGTATTTACTGTTTTCCTCCCCCCCTTAATCTCCGGTAGACCCCGCTGCTACCGCCGACTACACTGCTGCCGGGTACGACTACTTCGTCGACGACCCTGCCCCTACCGTCGAGCTTCCAGGCAAGCAGAGCCATTCTCTTCCCCAGATATCGCCTACCTTTTTCGTACTTTCTTGCACTAGGCATGGTTACTGCTGCTGCTACGTTATACTCCTATTCAATTGCATAGCCTGATTTTGTCGCCCCTTGATGTACCTTTTCCTTTATCCTATGCTGCCTATTATTACTTAAGCATATTTCAGAAGTGAGCCCTACGCATTGTTAGTTAGGATTAGATAGCGGGTCGTGATCACTCAGGGGAGTGAACACGGATACTATATATACAACTGCACAGGTACGGAACAAAGCAGACACCGCCAAAGGCCCCTATCTGGGTTATGCCTAGTCACCTCAAGTGTGAGCTATCAAGGAGTAATCCTTGTACTCCACCCGAGGCTGACTTTGTCTTGCCGCCATAGGGTCCTGAACAGTGGTTGTCCTTAAGGTAAGAAGTCGGGCGACCCAACGGTGCCTGCGAGAGGTATATTGTCGGGAACGACAGGGAGGGTACGACCGACGTTACTGGCGTGCTTGGCCCCTGCTCGTATCTCGCGAGAGTTACCAAACCACGCGAAAGTCGAGCTCTACCAAGAGCACACGCGAGACAAGGTAAGGAGACGGTTCACCTTGTTGGTAACCGCAGTGACTTGGTGGGACGACAGGGCAGGCACCGATGTACTGGTGGTCCTGACTGCTGTCGTTGACCGCGGGTCGGTTAAGTCGAGGCAACGATAACGGTTGTCACGCAGGTTAATTAAAATGCTAAATGGTTCGGCGGATGACTTGAGAGACCCGTTGGTCTGTACGCACTACCTACACGTGGGATTATGGTGTGGGCCCTCCGCGTCGTAGTTCGTCCGAAAGCTCTTCAGAAGTCAGCAGTACTGCGGCCTGATCGCCGGGAAGTGGTCTTATTTGCTGCAGCAGGTGTGTTTGGATTTGCTTTTGCTTCACCGGCCAGACTCGCACCGTGCAGGAGCGTGCAAGGGTGAGGGACCTAGACCCCTTGGCGCATAGGATATAGTCCGGCGGATGGCCTCTTTGTTGAGCCTAGGATGGGCTGCGTCGTGTCGTATAGCCTCGGTGGGGCGTTCCCTAACAAGGTTCACGCCACCCTGGAGATCCGAGCGTGCAGGCTGAACAGTAGTGCACCCCTGCAGGGAGTTTAATCTATTCGAATAGCCGTGTCCACGGTAACAGGACGCTTTATGCTGAAGCTAGATCTTACCACTAGAAACTATTATTATTAAACTGTATGGTTCCGGGTTTTCTTCCTCGCGGGGATGTCGAGGAGGTGAACTCGGAGGCATTATTATTATTACTCATTACAACTTATATTATACAATGCTGCAGCAACTTCTGCTTCATTGTTACTTTATTGCTTATATGAACTGTTGGCTGATTCTTACCGCTTGCTGCAAGACATCGTCGGAAGATGCTAGTCTTCGATAGGCCTATCTTCTTACCCTTATTCTGATTTCTATCTTGCAGTCCACTATATATACAGCCTTCCCTTTCCGTTGATACAAATGCATAATGCTTAGTAGCGGACGTAAGACTCGCGGGTATACTAGATACTCACCTTTGCTTTATTTCCCCTTTTATGTTTTGCCTGATCGGCCGCTGCAGTCGACGTTGGAGCCCAGGAGCAGGAGTACCCCGGAGGCGGATACTACTACGTTGAGACCCCCGCTGACCAGGACCAGGAGTAGTTTCGGAGGCTCCCAGGCAGGAGGCCTTGCCTTTTCGATCTGTATCTCTGATGTTATTTGTGCTAGCCTTCTTAAGGCAAAACTTGACTAACTATGTCTGTACTCAGATATTATGGCTTGTATAACTTATGTATTCGGGTCCGCGTGACCCCCCCTTTATTGTAACATATTGGTTTATCCTTTTGTGTTTAGTGTTGTGCTGTGATATTCTCACCGTGGCACCCTAATCTCAGCCGTGTACCCTGCGTGTATGATTACTGTACACGGATTGATTTTGGGGGCGTCACAAGTTGGTATCAGAGCCGACTGCCTGTAGGAAGCCACCCCACCACTACATGGTCGAAGTTGAGTCTAGACTTTGAAAAACTATTTTGCTAACTTAATATTTGGCTTACGGGCCCACATCGATGTCACTACGTGTGATATCTATGGTATTAGGATCCTTTTCTCCTTACCTATGCTCTGGGACTCTGCTCTCTTATCCTTGCTGGTAAGTTTTACAAAATCTGACATTAGGATCACGTTCTCTTGATTCCACCCGGCGTTTTTTGTGCTACCCCCATTGATTGAGTCGTGTCGCAGGAGTCGTACCCCAGATCCCGGACCGCGGATCCCATTCTCATTCTTGGTAGGCCGCGCGTTCTCTGGCAGCAACTCCTGTGGCCAACAGCTTTCTTGCGGCGTGATTGACATAGTGGAATCTATGTCGCGTCGTGTAATCCTTACCGCGGTCTGCACGCCGCCTAGTGTGTCCTTTTTCCTTAATTTCTACGACGTTACGCTGCCCGATTTTCGATTGATTCTATGTGTGGATGTGTATGTCTTATATGACTACTCCTATATATCCGCGCCTCCTCTTTGTTGTCGCTTTACCTCTTACTCGTTTCCGGCATCTCGTTAAAATGTTCATCGCTGAAATACCCCTGTTAAATTCTAGCAGGATGGCTGGTCGTGGTGGTCGTGGTCGTGGTCGTGGTGCCAACAATCCACCTCCGCCGCCGGACTACATGGCCGCGATGATGCAGCAGTTTCAGATGAACCAGGAGTTTATGCAAGGAGTCATAGATCAGCTCCAGAACCAGAACCAGAACCAGCACCAGAACCACCCGCCTGTGGTTACTCTGCGGGATTTCATGCGTCTCAATCCCCCTCTCTTCCACCAACCGGAACAGCCGCTGGATGTTGATGATTGGCTTCGTGACATCACTCGTCAGCTGGAGTTCGCTAATGTGAGCGCTGCTGATTATGTCAACTTCGCGTCCTATTTCCTGCGTGGTCCCGCTGCTCAGTGGTGGGACACTTGCAAGGGCTCGCTAGCTGAAGGGACTGTCGTCACCTGGAATGACTTCTAGACTGCCTTCCGTGCTCGTTATGTCCCCCAGGCGATTATGAACCATATGAAGGCCGAGTTCCGCAACCTCGTTCAGGGCAACAAAATTGTCGAGGCATACCAGAGGGAATTCCTCCGCCTCTCCCGCTATGTTGTAAGTGACCTCCCCAATGATGCAAGTAGGCAAGAGAAGTTCTGTGATGGACTCAACGCAGATCTCCAGCTTGCACTGGCTTTGCACGTCTTCCCCGACTTCGCCACCATGGTGAACCAGACTATCACTCTTGAGACCGCTCAGCTTAAGTTCGGTAGTTCTCCGAAGCGCCCCCGTGATGCTGGCTCATCTTCGGGCACAGCACAGAAGCAACGCGTTTGGCTTCCACACAGTCTTATGCGTCCAACTGCCCCTGCACCAAGGCCGTCGTATGTTGCACCTCGTCTGCCTCCGCCCCCGCCGAGACAGCCGAAGACTGAGACTGCACCCCTCCGTCCTCAAGATGGCCTATGTTTCAAGTGCCGTCAGCCAGGCCATATTTCCAGAGACTGCCCTCAGCGACAGAATCAACTGGTAGTTCACCCTGCTGGCCGCGGAAATGGTCGTGGCAACAATGGGACCCTCAACTATAATACTGGGTCAAATCCTCATGCTCGTGGTCATGCTTATAACATTGATGTTGAAGCAGCTCAGGCACAGCCCGCTACAGTGATGGGTACTCTCCTCGTTAACTCAATACCTGCTACCGTTTTATTTGATACAGGAGCATCGCATTCATTTATGTCTGGAGCATTTGCATCTAAGCATGGCATATACCACGAAAATATGCGCACCCCCTTGGCCGTTAAAACACCCGGCGGCATGTGTCACGTTGACATGCTGGCACCTAACATCACCGTCGAGATCGAAAGGATTGAGTTCCTTGTCTCCCCACATATTCTGAAAACCTCCACCATCGACCTTATCCTTGGAATGGATTGGCTGAAAACCCACAATGCCGCACTTTATTGTGGCACCAAGGTCATCCAACTTTTTCATCCTTCTGGCGCGATTGTGAGTCACACTGCCATTGTGTCGATGAATGCCAAAGCTCGTATATATGCTCTGAATGCCTTGAATGTCGCACCTCTCGAAGGGATTGAGAAAGTCCCAATCGTTTGTGATTTTACCGACGTATTCCCAGAAGATCGGGGATACCCCCAATTAGGGAAGTTGAATTCGTCATCGACTTGAATCCTGGCACCGTCCCTATTGCCAAGCGCCCATATAAGATGCCACCTCACCGCCTCCTTGAATTGAAGAAGGAGATCGACACGGCCCTCGAGAAAGGCTTCATCCGTCCAAGTTCCTCTGCTTGGGGAGCACCTTCGCTCTTTGTCAAGAAGAGTGATGGCACGAACCGTTTGGTCCAAGATTACCGACCTATCAACCAAGCCACGATACAGAACAAGTACCCCCTCCCTCGGATCAATGATCTTTATGATCAACTTGCTGGATCCACGGTGTTTTCGAAACTCGACTTAAGGTTGGGTTACCATCAAATCCGGGTCCGTGATGAGGACATCCCGAAGACCGCATTCATTACTCGCTGTGGTTCATACGAGTACACTGTCATGTCATTTGGCTTGACCAATGCACCAGCCACCTTCTCCAGATTGATGAACTTTATATTCATGGAATACCTCGACAAGTTTGTCGTGGTTTATCTGGATGATATATTGATTTACTCCAAGACCGATGCAGAACATGCTGAACATCTTCGTCTTATACTAGAAAAGCTTCGAGAACACAAACTCTATGCTAAGTATTCTAAGTGTGAGTTCTGGCTTCCCGAAGTAACCTACCTTGGTCATGTGATTTCCAAGGATGGCGTTGCCGTCAACCCCGAACGTATCCAGGATATTCTTGACTGGACTCCTCCCAGGACTGTAAAGCAAGTCAGAAGTTTCCTCGGCCTCGCTAGCTATTGTCGTCGTTTCGTCGAGAACTTCTCCAAGATTGCCAAGCCTTTGACTAATCTGCTTCACAAAGGCGTCAAGTTTGAGTGGACTGATAAATGTCAAGAAAGTTTTTAAGCTCTGAAGGACAAGCTCACTTCTCCCCCAGTGCTTGCTCCCCCTGATACCCAGAAAGACTTCGTGATTTATTGCGACGCATCTCGTCAAGGATTAGGTTGTGTCCTAATGCAAGAGCGCAAAGTGATTGCTTATGGCTCTCGTCAGTTGCGTGCTCACGAAGAAAACTATCCAACACATGATCTCGAATTGGCAGCGGTAATTTATGCATTGAAGCTGTGGCGACATTACCTCGTCGGAAATCATTGCGAGATCTTCACCGACCACCAAAGCCTGAAGTACCTTTTTACGCAACCAGACCTGAACCTCCGCCAACAGAGATGGCTCGAGACAATAGCCGACTACGACATGGGAATTTCTTACACCCCTGGCAAAGCTAATGTGGTGGACGATGCCTTAAGCCGCAAAGCCTATTGTAGTGAACTTGAAGTTCAAGTGCAACAGCCACGTCTGTATGCAGAACTCCGCAAGCTGAACATCGAAATTGTTCCGCAGGGATATGTGAACTCCCTGGTGGTACAAACAGACCTCGACACCCGCATCAAGACGGTACAACATTATGACTCTGACATCTGGAAGATTAAGCGTCGTGTCGCCAACGGAGAGCCCTCATTCTTCACTATTGATGCAAATGATGATAATGCGGTGTACTTCAAGGGTCGTTTAGTGGTTCCGGTAGCCAAGGCCAACCTAAATTATGCCTCTGATGTCATGAAAGAAGCTCATGATACACCCATGTCGATTCACCCTGGTAGTACCAAGATGTACCAAGACATTCGTCAGCGGTACTGGTGGTCCAACATGAAACAGGACATTGCTCGTTATGTTGATGAGTGCGACGTTTGCCGTCGCGTGAAAGCAGAACATCAAAGACCTGCTGGAACTCTGCAACAACTCTCTATTCCTGAATGGAAATGGGACATTGAAATGGACTTCGTCACCGGATTTCCCCGATCACAGAAAGGTCATGATGCCATCTTTGTCGTCATCGACCGATTCTCCAAGGTTGCTCATTTTCTACCTGTCAAGGAGACGATCTCTGCTAGTTAGTTAGCAGACTTATATGTTTCCAGAATTGTTTCCCTCCACGGTATTCCGTTGGAGATCAGTTCCGACCGAGGCAGCATTTTCACCTCGAAGTTCTGGGATAGTTTCCAAGAAGCTATGGGCACTCACCTAAATTTCAGCACCGCTTATCACCCCCAGTCGCAAGGCCAAGTCGAACGAGTCAACCAAGTACTTGAAGATATGCTCCGAGCTTGTGTCATCTCATTCGGTAAGAAATGGGAGGAATCTCTTCCATTTGCTGAATTCTCGTACAATAATAGCTATCAAGCTAGTCTGAAGATGGCACCCTTTGAAGTTCTCTATGGACGTAAGTGTCGAACCCCTCTGAATTGGTCAGAAACTAGAGAACGAACTCTCATTGGTCCGGACATTATTCAGCATGCCGAAGATCAGGTTCGCGTTATTCGTGAACACATGAAAGCTGCTCAGTCCCGCCAGAAGAGCAACTATGATCGCAAGCACAAGGAAATGGTCTATCAACCTGGCGAATACGCGTACCTCCGTGTCACTCCGATGAGAGGCACTCATCGCTTCGGGATCAAAGGCAAGTTAGCTCCTCGCTACATTGGCCCGTTCCGTATCCTTTCCAGGAGTGGACCAGTGGCATACCGATTGGAATTGCCGCCGAACCTCTCTCAAGTCCACGATGTATTCCACGTGTCGCAACTCCGACGCTGCTTCAAAGACCCTATTCGTGAAGTGGAGCATGATATGATCGAGATGCAACAGGACTTGACTTATCAAGAACATCCGAGCCGCATTCTCGATCAGTCTGAACGCAAGACCCGCAACAAGACAACCAAGTTCCTCAAAGTTCAGTGGTCGAATCATTCTGAAGATGAAGCCACTTGGGAACACGAAGATCGTCTTCGTGAGGAATACCCCGATCTTTTCCCCTCTACCGCTTAGATTCTCGGGACAAGAATTCTTGTAGTGGGGGAGATTTGTAACACTCTCACTGTCAGTGAACAGTAATCAGGGTTACTGTTCATCTCTACTGTTCAAAACTTTTGTTTAATCAACTTGGATCAGTTCAAATTCAATTTCCACTTTTTTATCCTGGAATGCAATGTGATCATGACCTTGGTCAACTTGGATCAAACCAATACCTGGTCAATTCAAATGACCTTTGCATTGAAATCAATTTAAACCCTAAAATGCCTTTTGAGGAATATTAAAAAAATAAGTGGAAATAAAACTTTGTTCAAAAATTGTGAAAGCAATTTTGTAAATTGCCTAAAAATGAGTGGATCACATCCATATGGTTTTGGGGATTTATTAAGCAATAAAATAAATCCAACAATTCAAACAGTAGCCAAACCAGTGGGATTTAATACCATTTTAATAAAACAAAAATACAATTGATTTTATTTTGGCACTAAACTTTTTGTGGCATCTCAATATGGGGTTATACTAATTATGCAACAAGCAACTTATTTTACAAAACTCATTGCTTGTTTGATTAAATCAAATAGTACAGCAGCACAAATTGTAAATACTAGAAATTGAGGAAAGTTTATTTTTCGCCCAGTGCGAAGACCCCCGGCCCGGCCCAACCGCGGCCTTCTCTCTTTTTTTCCCCCACCTCCCCATCCTGTTCCTTCGGCCGAGCCAGCCATGGCGTGGCTGGACCAGCCCGACGCCGGCGCCCGGTCGCGACAGTGCCCCCCCGCTGGAGCTAAATATCTCCCCCTTCCCTCCGCAAATTGTGGATCGAGCAAGCCATTCCTCCCCCTCCCAGCTTTGCCTTCTCCCCCCCCCCCCCCCCGCTCGATCCCGTGACCACCAGAGCACCGCCGCGGGCGGACCTCGCCGGAACGCGCGACCACCGGAGCCCATCCACCTCCTCGCCGTGTCCAGAGGCTTCGCCGACGACTACCTCGTCCACCCGCGCTAGCAATCGACCAGGGACGCACCGCACCTCGAGGAATCGGGCGTTTCTTCCTCCTCCAGCCGCCCCGCCATTAACGACCGGGAGCTCGCTACCGACCTCCTCCGCGCCCACTGCCTCCCCTACCGCGCTCAGGGTGAGCTCCTCGACGATTCCCTCTCCTCGTTGCTCGATTAGGCGCCATGTTTGGCCGTCCCCATCACGTGCGCTCCGGCCGCCGTGTTGCCGCCATGGGTGCGCGCGCCAAGCTCCGGCCGTGCCCTGGCCGCGCACGCGCGCATGCTCGCCATGCTACCGGGCGTGGCCGCAGCCCACGCTCCCCGCGCCCCGTCCAGCCCCGTGCCCCCCTGCGTGCGCCCTTGCGCCCCGGCCATGCTCCGGCGTGCCCAGCGTGCGCTGTGGCTTAAACCGGGGGCAACCCCCCTAAATAGCCCCCCCCCCAGCCCACTGACCTCTGGGTCCCACCCAGAGGATTAGCCCCTAACCCCCATTTAAAATAAAACCAGTGAAATAAACCCCCCCCCCCTGAGTATGACACCTGGGCCCCCCTTGTCAGAGTTTTTAAATAAAATGTTTTTGTTTATATTAGTGTATGACATGTGGGTCCAGGGGCATTTAAATTAAATAAACTGAATTATTAATAAACAGAGGCTGACATGTGGGTCCCACATGTCAGCACTGTTCTGGATAATGTTATTAAAAATAATAAAAGAAATTATTAAAAAGGGATTTTTAAATGATTTAAAATATTTAAACCTTTGAAATTCAATATCTTTTAAACCGTATTTCAGATCGAAAAACTTTATACATGAAAGTTGATCAGAAAAATGTAACGGATACGGATACGCTATCTGTATGTCTACCCCACCCCCCTAACACAACGAACACCGACATTCCCCCCCTCCGGGCTGTCTGTCGATAATTCCCGGTACCGATAAAAAGTACCCGGATGAATTTATTCCGAACACGAAAGTTGTCCGGAATGGTTCAAATAACACGGATACACTCCCCTTATCTTTGTCGGATGTCCACGACACCTCCGGCATGAACCCTTCCCCCTCCGGATACCTTGTCCGGTAATCAGCCCGAGCTGGTAGTTCATCCCCGGATGAATTCCCGCTCCGAGCAACGTGCATTGCACTGCGTTAGAACATCGTTAACTTTACATTTGTCATGTCATTCATATGTTTGCATTGCTTGCTTTGTATTTACTGTTTTCCTCCCCCCCTTAATCTCCGGTAGACCCCGCTGCTACCGCCGACTACACTGCTGCCGGGTACGACTACTTCATCGACGACCCTACCCCTACCGTCGAGCTTCCAGGCAAGCAGAGCCATTCTCTTCCCCAGATATCGCCTACCTTTTCCGTACTTTCTTGCACTAGGCATGGTTACTGCTGCTGCTACGTTATACTCCTATTCAATTGCATAGCCTGATTTTGTCGGCCCTTGATGTACCTTTTCCTTTATCCTATGCTGCCTATTATTACTTAAGCATATTTCAGCAGTGAGCCCTGCGCATTGTTAGTTAGGATTAGATAGCGGGTCGTGATCACTCAGGGGAGTGAACACGGATACTATATATACAACTGCACAGGTACGGAACAAAGCAGACACCGCCAAAGGCCCCTATCTGGGTTATGCCTAGTCACCTCAAGTGTGAGCTATCAAGGAGTAATCCTTGTACTCCACCCGAGGCTGACTTTGTCTTGCCGCCATAGGGTCCTGAACAGCGGTTGTCCTTAAGGTAAGAAGTCGGGCGACCCAACGGTGCCTGCGAGAGGTATATTGTCGGGAACGACAGGGAGGGTACGACCGACGTTACTGGCGTGCTTGGCCCCTGCTCGTATCTCGCGAGAGTTACCAAACCACGCGAAAGTCGAGCTCTACCAAGAGCACACGCGAGACAAGGTAAGGAGACGGTTCACCTTGTTGGTAACCGCAGTGACTTGGTGGGACGACAGGGCAGGCACCGATGTACTGGTGGTCCTGACTGCTGTCGTTGACCGCGGGTCGGTTAAGTCGAGGCAACGATAACGGTTGTCACGCAGGTTAATTAAAATGCTAAATGGTTCAGCGGATGACTTGAGAGACCCGTTGGTCTGTACGCACTACCTACACGTGGGATTATGGTGTGGGCCCTCCGCGTCGTAGTTCGTCCGAAAGCTCTTCAGACGTCAGCAGTACTGCAGCCTGATCGCCGGGAAGTGGTCTTGTCTTATTTGCTGCAGCAGGTGTGTTTGGATTTGCTTTTGCTTCACCGGCCAGACTCGCACCGTGCAGGAGCGTGCAAGGGTGAGGGACCTAGACCCCTTGGCGCATAGGATATAGTCCGGCGGATGGCCTCTCTGTTGAGCCTAGGATGGGCTGCGTCGTGTCGGATAGCCTCGGTGGGGCGTTCCCTAACAAGGTTCACGCCACCCTGGAGATCCGAGCGTGCAGGCTGAACAGTAGTGCACCCCTGCAGGGAGTTTAATCTATTCAAATAGCCGTGTCCACGGTAACAGGACGCTTTATGCTGAAGCTGGATCTTACCACTAGAAACTATTATTATTAAACTGTATGGTTCCGGGTTTTCTTCCTCGCGGGGATGTCGAGGAGGTGAACTCGGAGGCATTATTATTATTACTCATTACAACTTATATTATACAATGCTGCAGCAACTTCTGCTTCATTGTTACTTTATTGCTTATATGAACTGTTGGCTGATTCTTACCTCTTGCTGCAAGACATCGTCGGAAGATGCTAGTCTTCGATAGGCCTAGCTTCTTACCCTTATTCTGATTTCTATCTTGCAGTCCACTATATATACAGCCTTCCCTTTCCGTTGATACAAATGCATAATGCTTAGTAGCGGACGTAAGACTCGCGGGTATACTAGATACTCACCTTTGCTTTATTTCCCCTTTTATGTTTTGCCTGATCGTCCGCTGCAGTCGACGTTGGAGCCCAGGAGCAGGAGTACCCCGGAGGCGGATACTACTACGTCGAGACCCCCGCTGACCAGGACCAGGAGTAGTTTCGGAGGCTCCCAGGCAGGAGGCCTTGCCTTTTCGATCTGTATCTCTGATGTTATTTGTGCTAGCCTTCTTAAGGCAAAACTTGACTAACTATGTCTGTACTCAGATATTATGGCTTGTATAACTTATGTATTCGGGTCCGCGTGACCCCCCCTTTATTGTAACATATTGGTTTATCCTTTTGTGTTTAGTGTTGTGCTGTGATATTCTCACCGTGGCACCCTAATCTCAGCCGTGTACCCTGCGTGTATGATTACTGTACACGGATTGATTTTGGGGGCATCACACATGATCTCAGATTTGAGCACTTTATGGTTGCATGATTATAATTGTTTTTCTTAATCTTATCTATGGTTGTATGCACCTATTATAGTTTGGAACCAGCGATCTCAATGGTGACAGCTTGGACACCAAAGGGGATGGGCTATGATTTAAGGATTACATGTGTTCCTAGTGTCAATGCTTTTTTCGGTGCATCTTTGATAGGATCACATTAATCTCCATAAGTTCCTTTATTGCCCCCGTGGCAACGGGATGGTAGGACACAAGATGTTCTGCAAGTTCTTATGATAAGCACATACAACTATTTACGAAATACACGACGACATATGGTTCTTAGACTAGGATGTTCTAGCGTGTTCTTTTAGAGTTAGTGCAATTCTGTCAATTGCCCAACTCTAATGGGCAATTGAAAGAATTGCACTAACTCTACACTTTTGGGTAATCACTGGCATGAGCATTCAGCGCCATCAATATAGCCTCTAGTGATAAAAATATACTGCTACCGTTGAGTGCCCACACCAGCATTATTGTTAATAATTATGGCGTGTCAAATAGTGCTATCCCAATATTCGTAATTTTGTGTATTAAAAATATTTCATAAAATATTGATTTCTCTACCAAATCACAACATATATAATTCGAATTCAGTTCAACAACATCAGACACGGTACTAAATAAAGAGAACACTCATTATTTTAATTCAATAAGCAAGGTAGGTTGGTATGATATTTAACCAACTTAATAACATACAAGTTCAACAACCAACTATGTAAATTACTCTTCTAGAGTTGACTTGATCCTAAGTTTCTTTTGTTCTCACAACCTCTTTAAAGAAAACAACATTCATATTTTCGAGATCATTTGTTTCATACGTCATATGATTTATGTGTTTGTTTAGTTGTCTCCTTTCATGCTTAAGTTGGTCGGTCTTCTGCTTCAGCTCTCTAACCTCCTTCTTCAAGGATTTTATGGTCTCTTCATTATACTTCGCAACATATAGCATCACATGTGTCGCTTCCTCGAGGGCAGTCCAGTGGGCGACCTCGTGCATCACATTTAAAAAAACACAAAAGTTCAAGGTCATCTCTAACGATGCAAAATATGAAACAAGTTAGTAAAATTTGTCATGACTACACTAACACTAAATTCACATATAATTAAAAGTAACAATAACACTATGCAAAAACTACACTAAAACTAAAGTATCTACAACTACAATTAACACTAACATTACAATAAAACTAAATTCATCTATTACTAAAAGTAACAATAACAATACACAAAGACTGCACTAAAACTAAATTCATCTATAATTAAAAGTGGCAATAACACTACATAAAAACTGCACTAAAACTAAATCCATCTACAACTACAAGTAACACTAACAGTACACTACGATTAAATTAATTTACAACTAAATAACAATAAGACTACACTAAAACTAAATTTATCTGCAACTAATAGTAAACTAACAGTAAACTAAGATTAAATTCATCTGCAAATAAGTAACAATAAAATTGCACCAAAACTAAATTAAGTTAAAATGAAAAATTAAGCTAACAGTACAATTAAATTCTTATCTTTTTATTTTCCATCCTCATTAATCACATGAGTTGATCTCTTTACATCCCATTAGTCATATACATTTGATCTAACAATTTGAAAACATGGTTGCATCCTTATTAACCACATACATATGATCAAACAATTAACAAACATAGTTGCATGTGCACATAATTAGAGGCTTAAATTAGACGTTAAAAAGAACATATCCAAACACTGACCGTACGTGACTGCGAATGTTTAAGAAGGCAAATTTGCCCGTTATGATTTTAGATGCCGACACTCTAATCTTTGAAGATTTCTGCTCAAAAACTGAGCCAAAAGGTACCACGTTACATGTGACGAGTTCATGCGTACCATGCCATCGACTAGGCAGTCATCATCACCAGATGATGATTGATTGATTGGAGTACAAAGAGCACAAAGATTATTCTACGGAGTATTTCATTTTACTCTTGTATGGTCCAACCAGCATTACAAACGCAACATACCTACGACGCGGACCGAATCTGAGTCCATTATTAAGAATGCCAAGCTGTTTGCAGTTTTTCGTCTTCAGAGGTAGCTTTACAGTCCAGAGAACAGCCAAAATTGTAGTAGCGAGCATATATATATTTATGCCAATGGTAGCAAGATAAATAAACCCTGACAACAGGATGGCAAGCCATTTCCATGATGTTCTTGTTGCAAGCCCCGCGGACTACAAGCACAAGTAACAACAGAGAGAGACCGTGGACCGACCGCCCATCTGTTTCTTCAACGGTGAATAGCCGTGCATCAAGTTTTTGATCCTGCAACACTATGACCTTGACAAGACACCTTTTGAGCTGCGATTGAGTCAAGCAAGACACAGTCAGGATTGCCGATGCATGACAGACCAGTACAGATTAACCATATTATTATTAAGGTGCATTTCATTCTTGCCCCTATCTATCATCTAATACTGTGCATCAAAAGAAGCGCAGAAGGTTCAGTGTGTTTTTTTCCTGTTTTGCAATGTTTTGTGGCAATAAATAGTAGCAAGCATTCACTATACAGATTTCCCTGAACAATATTTGCAGTGAGTGAGGTCACAGACCTGGGGATAGTGCCACGTCGGCGTAAGTCATATTCTGTGGCTTGTCGAAGTGCCCTGGCAAATGCTTTGAAAGATGCCTCGATAATATGGTGCGAGTTCTTCCCCGCAAGCTTGGAAAGTAAGAAAAAAAAGTGTGAGTGCAGGATTATGTATGTTATTCACTTAACTGACGTTAAAAATGATTATATTGATTCGTGTGTCATTGACCCAAAGTGTAGGAAGAGGATTTGTTAGAGCAACATATACCTGACGGATGTGAAGCGTCATGCCAGATGTATTCACAAGGGACTGGAAAAAGTGCTCAACTAGCTGTCATAAAAATCATTAAGTTATTATTTGCCTAGTTGATAGCAGCAACATACAAAGTAAAAGGATTTCATCAATCTAACTCAAAAAACGACTGATAGATACTGTGAAGATCTCTCGAAAATATCGAATGAGGAGAGGAAAACTTGAATTTAACAAAACTGAAAACGGAAATGAATCTAAAAGAAACTTGAACCGAATGAGTCATGTTTGACAATGAGAATCATTCTTTAAGCCTGACATATAGCAGACAGTTGAAAATAATTCTCAAATTTTCTAAAATTACCTGTGTATCATATGTGCCAACTCTCTCAGTAGGAATACTTAAGCCACAGCTCAAATGAGGTCGACCAGATAGATCCTGGATACACGGGACAAAACACAAAAAAATGACTGGGAAACAACTAAACTCAACACGGCACAATTTAATTGTTCAGTAGATATTTGCATATTCACCATGACAATAATGTCAGAATGGTTGAACAAAAAATAGGTAACCCATAATTAAGATATGATGGAGTAAAATAATTGCAACTGTCTTTTCAAGTCTTCAACTTATGTGAGATGGATGAGTCAAAAAAACTATGACAAAAACAACGCAAAAGGACTAGTGTTTTTGATAATAGTCCTCAAAAGTAAAAATCTGCATGCAGACCAGCCTATCATACATGAGATGCTCATGAAATAAGAGTATGAAACTGTTTTCATTCCTGATCATTACCTAAGTGAAGACAGATGGAAGTGGTGATTCAGTTATGTGTTAGCAAAGGTACGAGGTTCATGAGCTCATAAATGCCAACATAGACATGCACCCTCCTGAATGGAGGTTGCAGGCATAGTAAGTAAATGCAGAAGATGGTCCTGCATACCAGTATAACCTCAACTGCCGCCTCATCAAGTGGTGCTGTAAAATGCCCAAACCGGTTAATTCCTTTTCGGTCACCAAGTGCTTGAAGTAATGCCTAAAAGGAAAATTCAAGGAAAGTCATAGTAAATTTTTGCTTGTAAGATAGCAGGATATTAAACTTAGGATAATTCAGAATTAGGTAAAGAATAAAAATATAGCAAATTCAGAAGTCAAAATGGATATCCAAACTTCTGGTAAACAACAATTTATAAATGGAGTATAACTATTTCTAGAAGTAGTAACGCCAAGTTATAGAAAGATAATAGAAAAGCAAAAAATCACCGTTCCAATTGCTAAAGCAATATCCTCATTAGAGTGATGATCATCAATGTGTGTATCACCCGTCGCCTTCACATATACGTCAAACAATCCATGAGATGCCAGTTGCTGTAAGTTTTAAACTGAAAGTTAATGCCTATCTTTGACTAGAAGAAAAAACACTCACACAGCAAGAGTTAGAACCTTCTACTGTCAAGCACAAGATATACAAAGAACAGAATACTGGACCAGTCAGAGTGCATCAACTTGCAAACATAAATACTTCTAAAAAAAATTATACTTGCACTGGTTTTTGCTACATTAGCACTTTACTGTAGTGAGGGCTTGTCACCCACAGTGGCCATTGCTGTCAGTTTGTCACTAGTGTGTAATAACCAAAGCTTTACATTTCAAATAAACAAACATTAGTTAATAATAAGAAGAGTAACAACCTTTCTATGCATCACATCACCCTAGGGAAAGAAGAATCAAATCGGAATTCCCATCCTAATTGCTCAATATCACCTGGAACACGTGGAATTTGAAAGGCAGCAGAGTTTTCTACAGCAGGACCCCTTCCAGCTCCCAATAATAATATGAATCGTACTAACCATGCTCTTAAACATCTACAGTTAGCTACATAAAGGCTTTGCCCAACACAAATTCAGAACACTACTTGTCATTTGACCCATTTAGTGGTTCGAGTTAAGATATTGTTCCATTTTTCCCTTGCTTGCACAGAAAGGTAGGTGAATCAAAATAGCTATGCTCATTCTTTGGGAAAAACGGAAGAAAATTGTCTACAAAAATCCTCGACCCAACTAATGACATGAGCAGTAAACCATACTCACATCAAGCATGTGATCCAAGAAAGGTATCCCTGTGCTGCAGTTGGCAACACCAGTGCCGTCCAGGTTGATCTTAACATGTACATTCGTCTCCTTCGTTACCCTCTTGACCTCTCCCAACCTACACGATACTGAAAACATTGAACAACGGTGATGTCGGCGCATAGCAGCATAGAGAGCAGAAATTAAATCAATGATGCAGAATCCACCTGTGGAGCCTTCAGGCGCGATCGGGGAGCCATTCCCGCTGACGCCCCTGGCAGCCATGATGGGGGACCTCAAGCGCAGCGATGAGCCGTACCGCCCGGAGGGGAAGATTAAAGCCCCAGCCTTCGCCGATGATTTGAGGACTGGAGAGACCCAAGCAGAGGATAGGCGGGATAGGGAAGGGGAGAAGACTGGTGCGGTGGTCATCAGCGAGAGATCGGACGAGCCTAGAATGGAGTTCGAGCAAGTAATTAGGTAATTCGGTCAAAGCTCCATTGTATTCGGGCTTGGATCGAATGCTCACTGCCCACTATCTACAAACATTTGGCCACACAAAGAAATTGGTCACACATAGCAATTAGCAGCAGCAGCCTATTAGCATAGCAATTGGCCAAACATTAGCAGCAAGCACATCACTGAGCAGCCATAGCACAGAGAGAGCAAGCACAGCACAAGACATAGCATTCAAGAGCAAGCACAGCACAAGACATAGCACACAAGAGCAAGCACAGAAGCAACTATAGGACAGAGGAGGAGCTCACCGATCTCTGGTCCGGAGGGGGCGTCGTCCTGCTGGCGAAACGGGGTCGACGTCCGGCGGTGAAGCTCGGGATCTGGACGGCGGGGCGGCGTACGGCTGTGGAGTCGTGCTCTGGTCTTCGGGGGAGACGGGGGATTGGAGACGGCGTCCGGGCGGCGGCGGTGGCGAGCTTCGGGGGTGGGGGAGACGGCGGAGCGGGAGCGGCGGCCCGACTTGACGGAGGGAAACCGAACGAGAGAGAGTGGGTCGGGCGGGGAGGCGACCGAATCTAGAGAGATCTGGGTATGGTCAGCCCGGCCCGACAGTGGTGCTGGGCTCCGGAAGAAGAAGTTTTTTAAGCTGCGGGATGGTTTTGGGCCTCAATCAAAAGCCTAAAAGCCCAAAATGACGTCCAAGGCGTATTTTACGCTTTCAGCGAATCTGTAAGCCCATGCAATTTAACTAACACAATTGCCTAAAAAAACTAACACAAAGAGGCTGACAAGTGGGGTTGGACCTTTTCAGGTAAGAGTTGCGCTTAAATTGAAATAGATCGACGGCAGCTCATCGACGAGGTCATTGCAGGACGGTTGAGGTCACGCCGATGATAGGGAAGTAGCAGATCAGCTAGAGATGACAAAATCAACTGAAAGGGCAATTGCAACTCTTCAAGGGATGGTAGAATGACTTGTCTTGTTTGTCACTCATAGTGGTGCTGAAAAAAATGGAACATACGCTCGTGTTGCTTAGAGTTGCTCAAGATGAGTGGAAATGATGTGAGAGGCGTAGGAATGGTGGCTACTTTGGGGAGACCAAGGTGGTCGGGTTGAGCTCCTCTAGCTCATTGGGGGTGAAAACCGCGACCCTATCCATTGCTTCAAGCACCAATATATATTATGTGAGGAGATGGGGTCGTATGGGTTGAATGGGACCGGTGTTACATTTTATAGACAAAAGTGAAGAGGGGAGTGATTGGTCACTCGGGCCATGCATTCATCGCAACTGGACGTAGCAGTGGGGCAACAACGAGGTGGTGTAGGTGCCAAGTAAATACGTGAGGCGATCCCTGGTGAATTAGTCCCATGGAAAGGCTAGTGCGAAACTTCTTGTATGGATGCCCATGGTTGCCGTGATGGATTCGGCGATGACATAGAGGACGACACGGGCAAGGAGGAGGAAGTCTTGCAACGCTGAAGGTGTCGCTGAGGGGGAGGGTTATGGTGGCACGTTCATTGTTGTTTCGGAGCATCGTCACAGTTGGGATGTCGCTTTGTCGCACGTGGTGACTGCCTAATTGGCATGCCAACATCGGCATTAGCATGTTCATGTGCTCGTTTCGGACTAGCCTTGGAGCTAGGATTTGGCATTGGAGTGTCTCCAATAATTCCACACACAATAGAATAAAATGGGGAGCAAATGACATGCTTCAAAAATCACAATACTAACATGGCTTAAGCTCTTTGTTGATAAAAATGGGCAATGGAATAAATAAAACACATGCATTTCTCATAGGCCAAGTCAAGTTATGTAGAAGACCTGCAAAAAGTTTCAAAACCAAATGTCCAAGCCTAAGACTATAAAAATATTTTTGAGAAGTCTGGGACGAAAATTTCATTTTATATTAAGGAAATATTGAACTATGGAACCTCACGTTTGTGCATAGAACAAATACACATTATCATGACATGCTACCATAATTTTCTTGGATTTATCCAAGCTCGAGAAAAATATGTTCCTTAATAAGCGGGTATAAATAGGGAATTTATTTAAATAAAAATAAAAATATACCCAATGGTGAAGCACTTGGAATTAAAATATGTGAAGTTTCTTTGGTAGGAGGGAGATATGACTTCAACACATTTGAGGAAAGGAAAGGGTTGCAAAAATTCACGGGTGAAATGCAGAAAATTAACTTAGAAGAAATAAAATCCCAAAAAATAAATATTAGGTGGAAATTTGAAATGTTACATAGTAGAACTCCATGGATTGATAAATTTGGTTCTTAAACTAAGAATAAACTGCTTCTTGCTACCATCTCTTGTTCTTGTATTATGTTGGAAGTTAAGAATAATGAATATTCATAAAATTTGCCTAAATACATTGGCTAGTATAATGCATGTGTTTATACCGATATATGTCGCTTCGGCATGTGGTGAATGTTGTGTTGGTTTCAGCTTTCATTATAACTGGCCCTGCCCACGGACTCCACTCTAGTTCAAAGCAAGTGTTTCCAACGCCAAGGATTGGCTCCCCTAAAGTTTGTTTCATTACTTGTATGTGCTATGTGTAGAAAAACTTTATTTACAATGCATTCATCCTTGTCGTGCATTGTTGCATAAAATATTATCTCATATGTTTTGTATTTATTTGATCATTTATGGCCAATTAGAAGTAGCAAGCTTATCATGCAAAATTTGGATTGAAAGGTGACTTGGGTCTAGTTATAGTAATGTGTGCTTCATTAGGGATGCTCAACACTGGGGTGTAGTAAATGTCGACCCGAGCATGTAGTGACTTCTCAATGCTACTCCCTCCGTTCCGGTTTATAGGTCTCAATTCAAAAATCTCACCAACCAAGGCAAATGGTGAATGGTGGAATAATTTTTATACTTTGCAAAAATACTCAATTAATGCCCTCGTTTTCCTTAAAAAGGTGTGATTACCAATGCATTAATTGCAGTGCATGCATGTGTGACCAATAAATAATCAAGAACTTTTACTTGCATTGGTGAGTAATGATTTAATGCACCTCAAAATCTGAACATGTGATGAAGATCGCTAGAAATGAGACTTGTAAAATGGAAAAACGAAAAATTTGAGATAAGCCCTATAAACCGGAAAGGAGGGAGTATTAGGACAACATGATATACTTCAGGAGGTAATCTTCACCAGAAAGGATGGTGTGGGGTATCTTATATCCAACTCTCTTGTTAATATCGCTTCTCTAAATTTAATGCTTTCATGATGTAGCTTTTTAATGGTGTAGTGTTCTGTCCTTTTGAACAAGTGATCTAGCTTTATGTGTTGCTGCCATAGTAGTTGGAGTTTAAAAAGGGACCATAATCTTTCGTGGTGTTTTTTTTTGCATTCCGTCGTGGATATAATCGTGATAATAGAGTTAAAGGTGAATATGAAGCCTGGAACTACCAAGATGAAAATGGGGTACATAAGTTGGATACAAGTTCAGGCCCTCATCAATAGAGGTAATACCCTACTTCTTGTGTGTGTGTGTGTGTAGCTTGATTACAAAATGTCTGAAACCTCGGTCAACTGCTCCAAGCAATCTTATATAGAGTGTTCCCATAATGAAGCATCACATATGGTCTATCAATATACTCCTTCCGTCCTTGAAAGAATGTACTTCCAATTTTTTTGGAAAGTCAAAATTTTAAAACTTTGACCATGAGTATCTAAAATTACATTCACATTTATATCATCAAATTAGTATCATTAGAAAATTTTTATGAACTATATTTCTATTATATAATTATTTGGTTTCATAAATATTGTTATATTTTATTTTTGTATAAACTCGGTCAAAGTTTAAAATATTTTGAATCTCCAAAAAAATTGGAAGTACGTTCTTTCAAGGACGAAGGGAATAGGTATTTTCTCATCTATTACTAGTGATAACAGTCGTAATAAAGCACATAATTGTTAAGATTGATAACGTCTAGCCTTTAATGCATAATTGAGCTCTCTGCATCATGCCCCTTAAATGCTTCTAATAGTTCAATTGTTGATAAAGCAGACTGGTGATCAATCCGATTTGCACATGTAGCAGACTGATGAAGAATCTGATTGTTCGTTGTTCCCCGACTGGTATCCACTCCAACTGATGCACCACCCTCTATTTCTGATCTTGACTTGGTGCTTAGCATGCCTGGGCCTAGGCCTGACTAGGCTTTTAGTTGGGCCTCCTATCGCCCAGGTTCTACCCGGTGGAGAAATTATCTCGTAAGAGCTGTTGGAAATATGCCCTAGAGGCAATAATAAAATGTTATTATATATATTTCCACGTTCGTAATTAATGTTTATATTTCTGTGCTATAATTGCAATGACCCTGACTATGAGATTCAGAAGAAAACTCACTTGCATGTGTGGAAATGTAAACACCAAGAGTTCCTGGTTTAGCCTCTAAGACCAGCTCATGTGCTAACTGATGATTACGTTTTCTTAATCATGGACATTGTTCTTGTAACAAGGATGTCAGTAGCAATGGGGACATATTGTTAGCAGAACAATGATGTTGAACCGACCCCAGTATTGAATGATATACTTAGAGATCACATCGTAACTATGTTATAAGTCATATCATGAAATGTTATCATATACGTAATTCCTTAGACCATGAGAGTATCGAGTTGCTTCACACAGGAAGACATGCTTTGGTTCTTAGATGAATCCTCCCGTAAATGGGAAGTAGTAAAATAAGTTCTGGGTATGTCAGATGGTGTGGCTAGTGACTGTGATAGTTCAAGAATGGGATTTGCTCCTTCACGATGAAGAAGATATTCACTTCGGGCCCACTCGGTATGACGGTATCCATTATAGTCTGGCCAGACGCATTGTGATTCAGTCACGGGGATACCGGAATACGATAACGAGAAAAGGGACAAACGAGCAAAGAGGATAACGAGTGGCTTGTGTTCAAAAGTTGTTACACATGGGTGCCAAACTTCTCTCCTCTAACTTTGTCATATATCGCGAAGCAAAGGGAATGGTACATGACTAAACATAATGGTTCACTCGAAGTTTCTTCGTGTATGTGCGGGAGTCAACATGGGTGTCCATGGCTCCGCTGTTGATTATTGGCTATTGAAAAAAGGCTGTTGACCTATGTCCGGAAGATGTTCTGAGTCATGTCCGCATTATACCGAACCTATTGGGTCACACACTTAACGAGCAGTAGTCTGTTAGAATACTAGTATGGTAGAAGGTTTAGTGGAAGCAAAGCAGAATAGTTCATACGGGTACCGGAAGTAGTTCCGGAGATTTATAGAATTGTTCATAAGGGCACCAGAAGTAGTTCTGGGTATTTAAGGTTATGTCCGGATCACTCTGAAGTAGTCCCAGGTGGTTCCGGAACATATGAGAATGGTACTGGGGAAGTCCTGGATCAACCGGAATAGTTTCCGGATAATCGCTGGGCGTCCCGACAACCTTCGCGGTCATCGGGTGGCTTAAACTATAACTCGGATGGTCTTGGCAACTATCCGGATGGCTCCGAAACGTCCGAGAACGGTCTCGGAAGGTCCTGGAAGTGCTCCAGAAGTGTCCGGAATGTCCCGAAACGGTCCCGGTATGTCCCGGAAGGTCCTAGAAGCTTCTAGAAGGTCATGGAAGGTTCCGGAAGGTTCCGGGCAGTACCACCCACTCCCCTGCGCCCCTAGCCTTGGGGGCAAGCCACCTAGGCTGCCCTGGCCGGCCAAGGGGTGGGGGGCGCACCAAGGGGAAGGAATCCCCCTCCAGGTGGAAAGTCCAACTCTCCAATATGGCAGGTTTCCGGTGGGAAGGTTTGGGAGGTTTGGGAGTCCAAGTTGGACTCCCCACCCCCCTTATTGCGCCCCAAGGTCCTCTTGGCCACCTATATAAAGTGGGGGAGGGGTGGGGGGCGCAGCACAACTTGTCCCCAAGGCCTATGCGCCACCCTCCCTCCTCTAAACCCCGTTGCTCCACTTTTAGACCCCGATTTAGACGCTGTTCTAGATCGGAATCCGTTAGGGTTTTCTCCCTCTAGTTTTCTCGGTGGCGTTCATCTCTGGACGGCGGAGCGTTGCTGGATTGCTGCTACGGGATGTGTGGATACTAATGGAGGGGTCGTACCTTCGACCCTTCTTCGAGGAGCTTGTTCATGGGACTTGTCCGTGGGACTAGATCGCGGGACTTGTTCGTGGGATTGATCGAGGGACTGTTCCTGGGAGAACTTGCGAGATCTACTTCCACTACGTCCATGAGCTTCACCAACTCTACTTCCGCTACATCGGTTGGTGAGCCATGACCTAAAACCTTGTATGCAATCTTCTTGGATGATCTTGGGTTCTTGATTCGTAGGCCGAAATTTTTTGTTTTCTACTACGTTTCCCAACAGTGGTATCAGAGCGATCCTTGATTAGATGCATGTTTAGGTCTAGATCATATGTTGATATGAGGCATTGATTTTCTTGTTTGCTTCCCTATCATGTGATCTTTTCTTTGCTCGACGGCATGATATGATTTTGCTACAAGGTTTGAATTTTGCCATGATCCCTCTATTCTGCTCTTAGTATGTTGGTTGCCTTGATCATGGACTACATCAAATTCCTTGGATCTCATCCTAGTCTTGCTATAGAAAATTTTACATGAACGGGCTTGTGGATTTTATGAACTCAAATCCACACGGGGGTCACGCGTTTAACGAAGTTTGGCTTGTGGCATTAGTTGCTACACGCACCCCGTATGTTAAACTAGCAACAAAAGAAGTATCGTGTTTTTGTTTTGTCTAGGGTTTCTCGTTTGCCTTGTAAACCTGCTTAACAACCACGATAAAAGTTGCAACAACCCGTGTAGATGGCGATCTAACTCGTTTTTGCAGAGTATGCATGTGATGTGGTATAGCCTTCAAGATTTGCAATGTGTTTGTATGAGATGCTATATGATGTAATATTTATTCGCGACCTGCGTGTCGTGGTACAGCATGATGACTGGAGTCATATGATTGTCACTTAATTATGGCCTGCGTGCCAGAACTGTTTATTAGCTCGAGGCAAAGCAATAGATAGATGCAAGGTGATGATCCACGATGCGGAGGTGGACCCCGACGCACATGCCGGAAGCCGTGGTGATGTTCCCGGCGCCAAGGACAAAGTTGGTGGACACGGTGACTTCAACCACGACGACGTGAAGATAATGAAGACTTCACGAAGCAAAGGGCTATACTATATCACATAATTTTATGAACTGCCTGTGATGTTTATCCCTTTGATGCACCCTTGTTTGATGCGCGGTAGTCGTGTTTTATTAGGGTGATCTCTCGCAAAACAATATCAAGTTGATAGTGTTCTCCCAACTGTAGCACCGTCTATACTATGTTTCACACCGGAGCAGGTCATGTCACATGGGTGCACACGGTGTGACGCATAAAAGACGGGTGTGTTAAAAGAACACACAGCACATTACACTTGGTTATCTTGACGGTTTGGATAAAAGTTTGCTACCGGAACACGCCCATCGAAAGATGAACAAGAATCACCTTTGCCGTGATTGGCAAGTTGGCCTACCGGTCCAGTCTAAGTCATCAGTGATGTCACATCAATGGCGGACGATTGGGTTGGATCTTGAATCACTCCAGCATCAATTACGAGAGATATTGATCTAAGTGGGAGCGCACTAAGTAATTAAATTGATTAATCACAAGTGCAACTTAATTATGAACAAAGTCTTGGTATTTGCATTATCGTTATAGAATAATGGCTCACGTTACCACCTTCCCAATTGATTTTGATTAACTGTTTTATCTGGTAAAAACTTTACGATTGGTACCGTATTGTGAGGACTATCCTCAATAGTGTCGAGAAGGAGCTTGTCCTATCGCAAATTTTTGATGCTCTCCCGCTGATGCTATGGATGATGTGACTTATGTCCATAATCCAAAATGCTAGAATTCCACGACAGCTAAGTGCATTGTCTTCGCCATCATGAAACCCGAACTTCGAAAAGTTTGGGATAGTTATGCTATATTCATGGAACTGAAAAATAAGTTTTCAGTAGTAAGACAATTAATGTTGGATATAAGATATCTAGTACAATGTATGATTGTAAGCATTAGTGAAAATGTTCATTGTGCTCTAAACAAAACTGATGTGTGGGATCCAGAAGAACAATGATCATATGATGATGAGGATTAAGGGAAAGGAAGTTCCATAGGGTGTTAGTAAGACTTACACGCCGGAAAGTCCATGGCCTGCGCCACCCTTGATCATGTGTGATCTTCTGTGAGTAGGAGTGACATTGGAAATAGAACTATGATACGTATAAAGGCAAAACGAAAGAAGACTGGAATAACCAGCTCAGAAATGAAAGTCATACGGAGTTATAGATGAATTCATTGCTGGTCAAGAGATGTAATTCTTGGGAATCATGATTAAGCAGTTAATTGTGGATTCTGTATATTGTGATTAAACTGTTGATCACCGTAATATCACATCGATTGCATATTGTTGCAACTCGATGCAAGAAATACTATGGCATTTATGACTAGCTAATGATGAGTTTTGACACGCTTGGGAACACGGTAAAAGGTTTACTATACCGTGTGTTGACTCTATGATTATCTTCATAATTCATTTTAGAGATGAGTAAATTGTTACTACACTTTAGCCTTGTTGCAAAACATCATTTTGAATCATGTTTGTTGCAAGAGAGTTGTTCAAAGCTATGAATAACATAAAGGCCATACTTCCATTATGAATAGGTTGTATGTTATGAATCTTGATAATAATACTAAAACATCCATAACACTGATGCTAAACGTCGCAAGACTGACATAAATACCACATAGATGTGGCACTGCCGTTTATCACAAGTGACATAACATGCATGAAGATTTTCCATAAGTGATGGACTTTCGAGTCATATGATTATGAATCACTTGACGCTTGCGATCTTTGTCTCGAAGTAATGTGACTAAAACACCGTTGATAGGCCATACATGAACGGGCAACTAAACCATTGGTAATCATACATGATGATGTGTGTAGTCCAATAAGTGTAGTTGTGTGCAGTGGATTCCCTATCTTCACTCATGAGTTCAAGCAGATATGTGGATATCTGTTCAACCGAGACATACGTCTGAAATCTTTGAAATGTTCAAGGAATTTTAAAGTGAAATAGAAATTCATTGTAACAAGAAAATAAAGCTTCTGCAAATTAGATTGTAGAAACTAATATTTGAGTTACAAGTTTAGCGAACGTCTGATGAGTTGTGAAGAAGTGTCATAACTTGCGTCTCCCGGAACACCACTATGAGTAAAGTGTTCGAGAGATGTAATCAAGCCATGTATGACACGGTAAGATTAAATATGACGTTTATCAATTTGCCATTATACTTGTTAAAGTTATGCGTTAGTGACTACGGCTTTTACACTGAAAAGAGCACCATCAAATCTGTTGAAATGACACCATATTAGATGTGGTATGAACTATTAAAACCATGTTGTCTTTTCTTAAAATTTGGGTATATGAGGCATATGTTTGACATACTCAAAACCCCAAATCAGATAAGTGCTATTTTGTTAAGGTTATGCCAAAAAGTTTTGGTATTCCTCTATCACTACACAAAAGCAAAACTGATTGCTGTTAAGAACAATGTGTTTTGAAGAAAATGGTTTCTTGCAAAAGAGTGAGTGGGAGGATAGTGCAACTTATCAAGATTGTTGAATCTTCAGAGAAGTGCGTAGCTGAACCACACAGGTTAGACAAAACTCGTACAAACATTCATGATATGTAAAACGAGATATTGTTGTTCGACAATGATAAACCTGTGATGTACAAAGAAGCGTTGATGGGCCCTGACTCTGGGATTTGGCTAAATGCAAAATAATCCGAGATAGTATCCATGGAAGTAAGTCAAGTTTTGAACTTGGTAGACCCTCCGAAGACTAAAAGTCTGAAGAACATATATATATGGATCTATAATTGATTCGGATGAAATTGTTTTATCCATAAAGCTCAACTCGTTGGAAAATTGTTTTCTAGCAAGTTCAAAGGTTGACTACGGCGAAATAGTTTCGACCGTAGAGATGCTTTAGTCAGTTCGGGTTATATTAGCAATTACTACATATCTCATTTATAGGATATTGTAGAATGAACGTCAAAACAATGTTCCTACACGGAAAAATAACAAAGGACGTATATGTGATACGACCAAAATGTTTTGTCGATTCAAAGGATGCTAAAATAGATGCAAGCCTTGGATGCCCAGTGATGGACTGAAGCTAGCACAATGGAGTTGGAATTTTTGTTATGATGAAATTTCCAAAAGAGTTTGTTTTCATCAGGAATAACGAAGATGCTTGAATGTTCAAGAAAGTGGGAGCTGAATGATATTTCTAAAACCTTATGTAGATGACATATTGTTGATTGGAAATGATATATATTTCTTGACACGAATAAGGACTTCATTGGAAATAGTTTTCAGTTGGAGAACTTGGGCTAATATAGCATTAGTATTAAGCACAGTGATCTATGTAGATAGTAAGTGCCTGATCATGCTAAAGCCAACATTACATGTTGACATGATACTAAAGTAGTTTAGTATGAATACGCCAAGAAGGATGTTCTTGCCGAGGTCACGGTGAAAAGTTGTTTGCGGAAATCGGTGTTCATGAACACAGATAAGCAAAAACACGTGAATTGAATTCCACTCACCTGTGTGTTTGGATTAATCATGTACACCATAATATGTAAAACGACCAGATATGTCCAACGCTCCAAAAGGTTGTGAGCAAGATACCAAAGTGATCAATATGTTGATCATTGGACAAACAGTGAAAATTTAAACTTATGATAGATAAGATATGTTTCTCGGAAAATGGAGAGAATGAAAAGCTCGTTGTAATGAGTTACACCAGCTGAATTTTTGATGTAAATAGTTACACCAATTCAGTCTTCATACTTACTCCGACCGATTTTCGATTTTAATTGGGATTATGTGTTTCACACGTAAGGGTGGCGCAGTATGAAGGAAATTTGTCAAGTTCGATACTGTGGAGAATTCTATAACACTGGCTAAGTATATTGTTGCTTAAAGAAGTAACAAGGGAGGGTATTTTGAATCATAAGTTCATTTATGAACATGGTATGATTTCCAAGATGCTTGAAGCTCATGGAACATTTATGAATGATTTCATGACTTATTCTAAAGGAACCAAGGTCCTGCCAAATAATTCAAACATATACAAAGCTAAACTGATAAAATTAGTGAATTTTATGATAGCGTGAAAACGCGAAGATATGCAAGATACAAACGGGCCTGAAACGTCAGGTCCGTAGATGAAGTCTATACCACAATTGAAGCATGCATTACACCGGTATGCCATAGGTGTAAAATGCTCAAGCACTGATAATATTATTGACTCTAGTGCAAGTGGGAGACTATTGGAAATATGCCCTAGAGGCAATAATAAAATGTTATTATATATATTTCCACGTTCGTAATTAATGTTTATATTTCTGTGCTATAATTGCAATGACCCTGACTATGAGATTCAGAAGAAAACTCACTTGCATGTGTGGAAATGTAAACACCAAGAGTTCCTGGTTTAGCCTCTAAGACCAGCTCATGTGCTAACTGATGATTACGTTTTCTTAATCATGGACATTGTTCTTGTAACAAGGATGTCAGTAGCAATGGGGACATATTGTTAGCAGAACAATGATGTTGAACCGACCCCAGTATTGAATGATATACTTAGAGATCACATCGTAACTACGTTATAAGTCATATCATGAAATGTTATCATATACGTAATTCCTTAGACCATGAGAGTATCGAGTTGCTTCACACAGGAAGACATGCTTTGGTTCTTAGATGAATCCTCCCGTAAATGGGAAGTAGTAAAATAAGTTCTGGGTATGTCAGATGGTGTGGCTAGTGACTGTGATAGTTCAAGAATGGGATTTGCTCCTTCACGATGAAGAAGATATTCACTTCGGGCCCACTCGGTATGACGGTATCCATTATAGTCTGGCCAGACGCATTGTGATTCAGTCACGGGGATACCGGAATACGATAACGAGAAAAGGGACAAACGAGCAAAGAGGATAACGAGTGGCTTGTGTTCAAAAGTTGTTACACATGGGTGCCAAACTTCTCTCCTCTAACTTTGTCATATATCGCGAAGCAAAGGGAATGGTACATGACTAAACATAATGGTTCACTCGAAGTTTCTTCGTGTATGTGCGGGAGTCAACATGGGTGTCCATGGCTCCGCTGTTGATTATTGGCTATTGAAAAAAGGCTGTTGACCTATGTCCGGAAGATGTTCTGAGTCATGTCCGCATTATACCGAACCTATTGGGTCACACACTTAACGAGCAGTAGTCTGTTAGAATACTAGTATGGTAGAAGGTTTAGTGGAAGCAAAGCAGAATAGTTCATACGGGTACCGGAAGTAGTTCCGGAGATTTATAGAATTGTTCATAAGGGCACCAGAAGTAGTTCTGGGTATTTAAGGTTATGTCCGGATCACTCTGAAGTAGTCCCAGGTGGTTCCGGAACATATGAGATTGGTACTGGGGAAGTCCTGGATCAACCGGAATAGTTTCCGGATAATCGCTGGGCGTCCCGACAACCTTCGCGGTCATCGGGTGGCTTAAACTGTAACTCGGATGGTCTTGGCAACTATACGGATGGCTCCGGAACGTCCGAGAACGGTCTCGGAAGGTCCTGGAAGTGCTCCAGAAGTGTCCGGAATGTCCCGAAACGGTCCCGGTATGTCCCGGAAGGTCCTGGAAGCTTCTAGAAGGTCATGGAAGGTTCCGGAAGGTTCCGGGCAGTACCACCCACTCCCCTGCGCCCCTAGCCTTGGGGGCAAGCCACCTAGGCTGCCCTGGCCGGCCAAGGGGTGGGGGCGCACCAAGGGGAAGGAATCCCCCTCCAGGTGGAAAGTCCAACTCTCCAATATGGCAGGTTTCCGGTGGGAAGGTTTGGGAGGTTTGGGAGTCCAAGTTGGACTCCCCACCCCCCTTATTGCGCCCCAAGGGCCTCTTGGCCACCTATATAAAGTGGGGGAGGGGTGGGGGGCGCAGCACAACTTGTCCCCAAGGCCTATGCGCCACCCTCCCTCCTCTAAACCCCGTTGCTCCACTTTTAGACCCCGATTTAGACGCTGTTCTAGATCGGAATCCGTTAGGGTTTTCTCCCTCTAGTTTTCTCAGTGGCGTTCATCTCTGGACGGCGGAGCGCTGCTGGATTGCTGCTACGGGATGTGTGGATACTAATGGAGGGGTCGTACCTTCGACCCTTCTTCGAGGAGCTTGTTCATGGGACTTGTCCGTGGGACTAGATCGCGGGACTTGTTCGTGGGATTGATCGAGGGACTGTTCCTGGGAGAACTTGCGAGATCTACTTCCACTACGTCCACGAGCTTCACCAACTCTACTTCCGCTACATCGGTTGGTGAGCCATGACCTAAAACCTTGTATGCAATCTTCTTGGATGATCTTGGGTTCTTGATTCGTAGGCCGAAATTTTTTGTTTTCTACTACGTTTCCCAACAAGAGCATCTCCAGCCGTTCGGCCCCCAAGCCGGTTTTCGACGCTATTTTAGCGCCGCTTGGGCGGTGCTCGGGCGGAGAAACCCGCTTGGGGTGGCCGGCCCCCCAGTCGCGCCCCAAGGCGGCCCCCACGTTCGGCCGAATTCTACTAAAAGTTAGGCAAAATTGAACGAAATATGCGAGATTCGGCGAATTTCATAATATTTTTATTACATAGGTTGAACTGAAAAGCTACGTCGCCGTGCCGCTCCCCGTTGTCGCCTTCACGGGTCCCCGTCGACGTGTCGCCGCCGTCGTCTTCACGGGTACTCGAGCCGCGGCTCGTTGTCGCCCTCGATGTAGTGAAGAATGGTGGGGAGAGTGCGTCCCTCCCCGCTCCACCACAGCCGCCGACCGTTTATGTTCTTCGGCCCGAAACCGGTTCCAGGCCGTTTGTGGAGATCATCTCCTGGTTGCGGCGCTCCTCGAAGTGCGTCGCCCAGCGGGCGATGTTTCCCGGCACGTTCGGCCTCCGTCATGGAGGCGCGGATGGCCTCGACCCGCCGGTCGAAGGGAGCCCCACGAGGAACAGGCGCTACCGGAACACCACCGGCGCTGAGCACCCAGCCGCGCGGCAGGCGCGTGTCCGGCGGACGGGGGTAGTCCGCCATAGCGAGGAGGACAACTTCGTAGACGGCGAGGGTGTGGCGGTTGGCCATGGGGAGAAGAACGCGGCAAGAGGAGGAGGAAGAAGAACGCGGCGAGAAGAGGAGGAGAGTGCGGCGTCTCTCGACGAGTCAACTTTATATAGCGGGAGGAGGCCTCACCGGGGCGGAACACGAGGCGGCGCGGTCGTCGGACCGTTGGGCTACTCAAGGCGTCGCATTGATTCCCTGTGTGTAACACCCCGGGTGTCACGCTACAGTAATCACCTACAGTAATCAGGATTACTGTTGCTAACCACTGTTGATAATCTCTGTTGCTCGAAATGGCCTTGATCAAATTTTGCTTTGATCAACTTGGGTCGGTTCAAATTCAAATTCTCATTTTGATATTATCGAATGCAATGTGATCATGGATCTTGGTCATCAGGAATCAAAACAATTCCAAGCTCAAGTCAATTTCCTTTGAGTTGAATTCAAATCAAATGCTCATATTTCCTTTGGTGGAATATTAAAACCAAAGTGCAAAATAAACTTTCTCCAAAATTTGTGAAACTACTTTTATAAAATCACAAATATTCAGTGGACCATGTTACACCAATTTTGGGATTTTATTAATCTCTAAATTAATTGAAACAATTAAAATAGTACCTTGTTTACTCCATTTTAATCATTTAATATTTAATTAAAATATTAAAGGATTTTATTTGTGCCCAAGACATTTTGTCGCACTCATATACTGATTAAAATTATTATTGGTGCTCGTTACCCATTTTTGTAAAATCCTAAGGCTAGCTAATTTAAATAAATAGAAAAACAAAAGGGAAATAAAAAAACGGATTGGAGAAACCTAATCTACCCCAGCCCAACCCCCTTCCCTCTACTGGGCCCGGCCCGTTGGCCCTCCTAGACCTAGACGGTCGAACCGACCTCCCTCCCCTCGATCCCATCTCTCTCGCTCGGCTCCCTTATCCCACCCCGACCCCTCCCTCCTCTGGAACCGTGGCGGCGGCTGCGTGCCGGCCTATTCCGGCCGCCGCCGGCCAGCCCAACTGCCGGGCTGCCCCGCCCGGGACCTCCTCGACCACCCCGCCCCCCTTGACGCCGCCTCCTCCTCCCACGCGCTCTCTCCCTCTCTCTCAACGTCGCTTGAGTCCAGCCGTGGCCGCGCCGCATCGATCCCGCGGACACCGGCCACCTCTCGCCTCGCCAAATGCTCGTGGAGGCTCGTCGTCGACCCGCTGCAGCCTCCCCTGCATCGTCTTCGAGCCGGGAACCAGTGCCTCGAGCCCCTCGACGGCGTCTTCCTCCCCGGACATTGGAGGTTGTCGCCGCCATTGGACCTTCTCCGAGACCCCGAGCCTGCCGTTGTGCACCCCTACCGGCTCGATGTGAGCCCCTCCTTGTTTTCCCCTTCACCCCTCCCTCCCTACGCTGTCCATCGTCGTCGTTTCGTGCGCCGTGGCCACCATGGCCCAAGCCCGCGTTCCGGTCGCCCGCGTCACGCCCGTGCTCACCCCGTGTTGGCTGTGTTCCGGCCGCGCCCTGGCCGCGCACCTCGTTGCCCCTGTGGTGTGCCCAGCCGCCCGCCCATCTGGTTGTGGCCGCGCCCCCCTGCCTGTAGGTGCTAGCTACTTCCTCTGTTGAAGTCTGCTACTGGAACTGTTAACTACAGCTATGTCTGTTAAGTTGCTATTGCTGTTGGTTTTTGCACTTTGTATAGCAGCAAAACTGAGAACAAAACGAGTTTAACATAACTACAAATGGAATGGACAGAAATTAGATGTACCAATGTACATTTTCTACCACTGGAGCAACTCCATCAAATGCACGGATTAAATGCTACAAAAATCACAAAATGCGGATTTATAATAAACCGCAAAACGGAGTTGGCTCGATGGCCACTTTGACGTTGTGAATGTGCATGCTATAGGTATCTATCATGCCATCGAAGGACATGGCATGATTGTACAGATGTCATAGCGCAAAACACGTGTTGGATGCATCTCAATCTGAGCTACGGATCAACGACAATCATCAGACGAACTTTGCATCTTTTAACAATTCTGAGAATTAACGTCGGGCATCACTTTCCCGACAACGTTTTAATTGAGTAGATGAGCCCTAACCTAAATACCATATGTACCAGATTTGACATCACTGGCAACTAATGACAGTTGATGTTGGGCACAATTTCATCGGAGGAGTGCAACCCTAAACCGTAGCCCCTCGAAGGTAGCTAGATGATGTTTAAACAACGATTCTCAGACTTAGCCAAATTCCAGAAAAATCCAAAATGGGGCAATGACTTGTGGCCCCCACATTGACCTTGTTGACCAGTCAACCTTGACTGGTCAACTTTTGACTGTACCCACCGGCCCCACATGTCATTAGCTGTGGCTGGCTCAGTCTGGGTATAAAAGTATTTATCCATTTATTTTTGAATTAATGTAAATTCAGAAACTGCTTTTAAATGATTTAAACAATAGAAATTAATATCTTTTAAAGCGTAAGTCAGATGAATATAATTTATATATCAAAGTTGATCAGAAAAATACAATGAATACGGATACATCACCCGTATACCCACCACCCCCCTCTAACATACCGAACGTGGAACATTTCCCCTCCGGTGAACCCGGTCGGTAATTCCCGGTACCGGTAAAACTTTGCCGGATGAAAATGTTCTGAACATGAAAGTTGTTCAGAATGGATCAACTAACACGGATCCACTATCCACATGTCTGTCAGATGTCTCTAAGCACTGCAGACATGGAACCTTCCCATCCGGATCATCTGTCCGGTAATTAATCGGTACCGATGAGTCAACCCCGGATAAATTTCTGCGCCGACTAAAATACTTAACACTGCGTTAGAACACCGCCAACACTGCGTTTGCCATGTATTGAATTTGTATTGCTATTATTGCTGTGTATTTATTGTTTCTTCCCCCTCTCTTATCGCCCGATAGTCTCGACGTCCGCTGCCGATGCCCCTGTGATCGACTACTTCGTCGACGACCGTACCGCTACTACCGAACTTACAGGCAAGCAAAGCCATTTCCTTCCCCAGATATCGCCTATCTCTCCGTACTTTTCTTGCACTAGGCATGGTTACTGCTGTTTCTACGTTACAATCCTATTCAATTGCATAGCATGTTTTTGTCGCCCCTTGATGTACCTTCCTTTATCCTATGCTGCCTTATAAATATATATATAATATTCAGCAGTAAACCCTGCACATTGTTAGTTAGGTTTAGAATAGCGGGCCGTGATCACTCTGGTGAGTGACCGCGGATTACAAATATTATGACTGCAACAGGTACGGATCAATGCAGACACCCTAGGGAACCTACAATGGCGAGACTCTGCCGAGTCGCTTCGAGTTTGACTTACGAGTGGATGGACTCGTATTTCACTCTCGTCGGCTCAGTAGCGTAGCATCACTGGGATGATACGAGGGTATTCCTCTTTAGTTCATGCCGCTGGTGTCTCGGCACCACCGGGGTGATACGAGAATATTCCTCTTTAGTTCATTCCGCTGATGTCTTTGTCGAACCTCTTCAAGTGTACCATCGAGGGTGATTCCTCCTGGTTTCACTTGAGGGTAGGCACTCGAATCAACTGGTGTCCTTACAGGTAAGGAGTCGGGTGACCCAACGGTGCCCGCGCAGGGTATCTTAGCGGAACGACAGGTCAGGTGTATTCCATCGGTGTGCGGCGGGCCTGGTACTGTTCGTGGCCGAAAGATTTCCCGTTGTACGAAAGTCGAGCTCTTCGGAGCAAACGCGAGACAAGGTAAGGAGACGGTTCACCTTGTTGGTAACCGCACGAGTTGGTGGGACGTTAGGGCAGGCACCGACGTTACTGGTGGTACTGGCTGCTGTCGTTGTCCGCGACTCACCGAGAAAGGGGCAACAATAACGGTTGTCCCGACAGATAATAATAAAATGACTTAACGGTTCAGGTGGATGACTTGAGTGGGTCGACGTGCCCTATACGCACTACCTCCACGTGGGATTACGGTGTGGGCCCTCCGCGTTGTGGTCTCGTTCGAAAGCTTTGAAAGACGTCCAGTTCAGCATTGTGGTTGGGTCGGATCGTGCTGCGGCACTGGATCCACTTGGCACACAACGATCCGGAGAGCGAGGGGTGATAGGCCCATGACCCCCTTGCCCTTAGGGCTGTAGACCGGCGGGGACCTCTCTGATGAGCCGTAGGATGGGCCTCGGCGTGTCGGATAGCCTCGGTGGGGCATTCCCTAACAAGGTGTACGCCACCCTGGAGATTCGAGCGTGCAGGGTAACAGTAGTGCAGCCCCTGCAGGGATGATAATCTATTCGGATAGCCGTGTCCACGGTAACAGGACGCTTTATGCTGAAGCCAGAGCCTACTACTACAAACTACTACTATTAAACTGTTGGTTCCGGTTTCTTTTCCTCACAGGGAGTCGAGCAAGGGAACTCGGAGGCATTATTATTATTAAATACTACAACTTACTATTATACAATGCTGCAGCAACTTCTGCTGCATTGTTATTACATTCATGCTATTAACTGTTGGCTGATTCTTACCTCATGCTGCAAGACTCGTCAGAAGATGCTAGTCTTCGATAGGCCTACCTTCTTATCCTTACTCTGAATTTCTACCTTGCAGTCCACTATATACAGCCTCCCCTTTCCATTTGATACAAATGCATAAATGCTTAGTAGCGGACGTAAGACTCGCGGGTATGCTAGATACTCACCTGCTTTATTTTCCCCCCTTTTTTGTTTTGCCTGATCGGCCGCTGCAGTCGACGTTGGAGCCTTGGAGCCCAGGAGCAGGAGATCCCCGATGCCGACCACCGCAACATGAAGATCTCCGATGCCTTCTACGACGTCGAGTTCCCCTTTGACCAGGAGTAGTTTGGAGGTTCCCAGGCAGGAGGCCTCGCCTTTTCGATCGAGTGTTGATTTTTGTGCTAGCCTTCTTAAGGCAACCTTGTACCCTTGTGTCTGTACTCAGATACTATTTCTTCCGCTGACTTTGTGCTCTCGAGCTGTTGTATTCGAGCCCTCATGGCCCCTGGCTTGTATTAAACAGCTTGTATTATTTTATTTGTAGAGTTGTGTTGTGATATCTTACCGTGAGTCCCTGATCTCGATCGTGTACCTTGCGTGTATGATTACTGTACACGGCTTGATTTTGGGGGCGTCACACTGTGGCAGACGATTGGATTTGTCATCGGCGCCGCATTGATTCCCTGCGGCGGCGGCAGACGCGGGGAAGTTGAGGCGGGAGGATGAGGACGACGCGTGTCTCTACACGCTGACATATAGGGCCGCCGCGCGGCGCGCGCGAAACGACCCACGCGTTTTCCTCTTTCGCGCCGTTTTGTTTCATCCGGCGACCCCAGCGCGCCGGGTCGTCTTGGGATCGTCGGACTCAACTTTGGCCCAATCCGGCGCTATTTGGGCCCTTGGGGTCCGACTGAGCGGATTTCGTCCGTCCGGCGCAAATAGCACCGCCTTTGGGGCCTCTTGGGGGCGCGGCTGAAGATGCTTTAATTAGTACCCAATCACGTTTGGTCTTGATACAAAAATAAAATGAATACTAGCAAAGCGCGGCTGCCATCGTGCATCCCCGCCGAGTTTACACCCTATATCTCAACATTAACCATCTTTCCAAGAGAACAAATCGTTCTCTCTATAATGGCTTCCTATGCGCATTCACGCGAAAATATAACACACATCAGTTTGGTCAACTGTCTCTTTCATAAACCAAACACGTTACGGTTCGACATGAGTACTTTCACACGACAAATGTAACATCGACTCCTATATTTCCAGTCACCAAAATGACTGTAGGAGGCATGTACTTTCAACATATGGCATCTCTGCAATACTCAAACCACACCCATTAGCACATCTATTGAAACATAGCAAAAAGAAAAAAAAACATACAATACATAACTAAATCATGCAATCTTCATCTCTTATCATTGACAACACACAACTTTATTGTCCATCCACCACATTTGAACAACAACACCCCATTAACCGTCACTCTATGCATAGTCATCAACCTCTCCCACACGCATAAAGACACAACATCATATGTAGACAAAGCTTAACATGTACACAACTACTATAGATTTACATAATTGCTTTTCAAAGACGGAAACAAACAAGTAAATAACTACATGCTTCAACACTACCGTTTACAACCCAAGTAGTTATCAATTAAGCAAAAAGTTCAACACATAAAAAATTATACGCCACATATAAAAGTTCATCGAAAACCATCGGTAAGATAACATTCTTTCATTTGAGGGATTTTTTTAGGGAAGGTAAGATAACATTCTAGTTGTGAACAACCGGTGAACTAGCATAGACCGCATAATGGGAAACTTTTTCCAGTGTTAAAAACCGCAGGCTACGATGCTACCAATCGAACAACATTGTTCTCACACTGCACATGGCATGAACATTGTTGTAACTTTATTTTGGTTCATGTTTTGGATGAATCTATATCTCTAATTCTCTATCTCTATACTTAAAAAAATACATAAGGTCTTTCATTGAACCTGTACTTCGCTCGTCCCTTCGTCCTCTCTTAGACTTCTTTGATAGCCCAATAAATTAAAAAATATGCAAGATTTCCTCTTCCATTAACATGTGTTCGCTCGCTCCTAAGCCCAATAAATAGTACTCCCGCCGTTCCATCATAATTGTTGTTGAAATGAATGTAGATATCTATCACTGAAATATATCTTAGATTTCAATGACAGATAATGTTGAATGAGTAAGTAATAAATTTATATTTTGTAAGCATATAAACATGAATCAATCTCTTATATTTGGTAACCCGATAAAGCAGGTTAATCCCGTGCACATACCTATTTTATCAGCTTAAGAAATAAGAGAAAGGGATAAGTATATTTTTGGTCCTTAAACTTTTTCGAAAGTATAGAATTGGTCCCTCAACTTTAAAAAGTACAGAATTAGTCCCTTAACTTTTAAAATCGGTTACTTTTAGTCCCTCGTATCGCTTCAGATGATTTTCTACTAGCGCGGATTGTTAAGAATAAAAAAAGAGGAGCGGGGGAAGGTTGTGCGCTACCTACGGCACTCGCCGCCTACCATCGACAAAGTACGACATGCATATGACGCAGCCAGCACAAACAAACATGCAGTGTTGCTGCTTTGCTTGTCCATCAATGAGACGGCGTCATAAGTGGCGAAAGGGAGTGTGGTGAGGGTCATAGAGAGCGCGCAACCTTCCCCCGCTTATCTTTTTTTATTTATAGCATTCCACGTCAGTAGAAAATCAATCAAAGCGGCACGAAGGACTAAAAGTAACCGATTTTCAAAGTTGAGGGACCAATTCTATACTTTTGAAAGTTAAAGGACCAATTCTATACTTTCGAAAGAGTTTAGGGACTAATAATATACTTATCCCTAAGAGAAAATCTATGCGTTACATTTTGTCTATTTATTTCGCATCAACATTTGATTTCACTTTTTTTAATCCATAGCAACGCGCGGGCATACCGCATATACCTAGTAATGTTAAATGTTTATCTTGGGTGACTGCTAGTGTTTTGTTGAAATGTTAGTAGTACACACTATACAGTATGCAGAATCAGGATGTCTTGCTCTTTTTCAATCTCTATAGACTACAGGTAAAGCCAGCTACTTCTGGATTGATTGGGACTTGGGAGTGACTAAAGTTCACGACAGCCATGGCATAATGCAAAGAGCTCCTGAAGTCGTGATTCCTGATTCCACAGTGCATAAATTTAGCACATTATACAGTACTGCCAATGATACAGCACTGAATGGAGCACCCCAAAACAGAGAGCGGCTCCAGCCTCCAAGCAAGCAAGCATGCATGAGAATAAGAGAAAGCAATAGCTACCTAGCTAGATGCTTCACGCCAGGATAGAGCACGGAACCAGAGACAGCACCTCTGAATCCAAGAGAAAAGAACACTCACGGGTAGTTTTTCTACCTCTACTACTAGACTGATCAGTAACAGCGCTAATTAACTAGAGCTAAGCACAGCGACCTGGGATGTCACTAGCAGTAATAAGGCTTGTAGCACTTCAGAGCCCGTGGCTGTGATGCCCGTGGTGGCGGAAGAAATGCGCGGGCGAAGGAGCGGGCGCCGCCGTCAGGTTATGGAGGCCGGCGGGGAACGGCCAGGAGGCGTCCGGGGACGGGAGCGGCGGCACGGGGCACTGGTAGCACTTGGTGAAGAGGCCGAAGGTGTTGATCTGGCGGACGAAGTTGGTGATGCTGGCCCAGCCGCCGAAGCCGAAGCCGACCACCAGCACCCACACCACCACGAACGCGTTGATCACGTACGTCCCCGTCCATCTCCCCACGAACCGCGGCGGCTGCTCCACGGCGTTCTGTAAGCATTCATACAAGAATTTCATTAGGCCACAGCAAAACAGGTTGAGCAAATCTCATCCACTTTGCTCTTCTCTCTGACACTACAAACAGGTTGACAGTGCTTCATGCAGTTTTGTCTCACATTCTGCACATCCACTAATTATGTTTCACGCTTAATCATAGCCATAGCTTTATGTCAACACTCCTCCATCTAGCCGGTCTCTTGAAAAGTTGTGCTCCTTTGCTAGGTGACATCTAATCATCAGGACCTAGCTTGGCGTGGCACGATGCCACTGTAATAATAAAGCAAGCAAGCAAACTACTGCGACATATTACCACCCAAAGAACATTGCCGTGCCATGCAAACTGCTAAACTCCGAAGCGAAAGTGAAAGCAAAAACTAGAACCAACAGTACGTAGTTGAAAAGACAGTAAATTAAATTGAATGTACTGTACGATAGTAGTTACCTCACGGGCGTGTGCGGAGCGGTACGTGATCATGTGGGCGAGCGCGGGGATGATGTAGACGGTGAAGCTGACGAGGAGGGATCCGACGGCGGAATTGATGGGGCCGAAGAAGGGGAAGACGATGGCGAGGAACCAGATGGGCACCACGACGGGGAGGCGCGCGGCGGCGCGCTTGCAGAGGCTGCGGCAGTCGTGGAGGCCGATGAGCTTCTCCCACACGAAGTAGAGCGGCGTGCATGCGAAGCCGAAGGTGATGAACTGGTGGACGAGCATGAGCACCACGGCGGCGTCCCGGAACCGCGTGCGCGGCAGCAGCGACAGCGCGTTGGAGTGCGTGAGCAGCTCGTCCCCGAACGCCCAGTACACGCTCGCCGCCGACGGCAGCGTCAGCGTCAGCACGTACAGCGTCGCCAGCAGGTAGATCGCCTTGAACTTCTGCGGCCTCCACATCGCGTGCATCACCTCCCTGCATCCATCCATCATTCTAAGTACGTTCATTTCAATGGAAGTATTCCTAAGTGTATTATTCTACTAATTAATCACTTGCATGCAAATCTGAGTTAGTAACAGTATTAGACAGACTGATGCAAACCATGGAAGAAAGGACCGATGTTTTCACTGCAAGCCTGAGACGAGAGGACCGGGCTCTGAGCGAGCTGAAGCGTGGCGTCCTCGTCTTTCCCATTCATTTTTCTGGCCGTGCTGCAACTTTGCAAGCTAGCTAGCGTGGTACAGTCTACGGAGTTATTACATGGACATTTGCGCTATTTTTGGGGCGCATCGATCTTTCGTGCTGTACGCGTCTGTGACAGGGTTATCGTATGCAGCACGGGTAAAGGAGCCGGAGCCCTGCTGCCGAGTGAGGTGAAAAAAGCATCAAATGCTCCTAGGCTGGAGCGGCTACTTTCCCTTCCACTGTTCACAAGATGTGAATGTGATGAGACGGCCGGAGTCCAAGGTTGCAATCAAAGACTGACAGAGATGCCCGGGCTGTCAGTTCGTACTGTGTGTGAGGGCGAGGACGATGCTCAAACAGAGGCTGCTGAACCACGACCATCTATCAATCTAGCTGCAAATGAATTGTGCAGAGAAGTTGCTTGGCTGCTTTGCCATGTGGGTTGTGTCGTCAGCTTACTTGTACTGCGTTCACTAGCTTCGTTTCAGGGTGCTGGGCCAATGCTGTCTTGTGCATACCCAGCACGCAAGAAATGGACTGGCGTGTACGCTTGTGGCTGCACACTTACACTGAAATGGGCAGCCTAGCTAGTAAACTACGCAGTCCATTCACCAACGGCCGTGGTTGGGACGCTGGCGTGTACTCTTTGTGGTTACACTGAAATGCGCTGCACAATGTACACCGGCATACGTAGAGTGGACTCTCTGACGATGCGCTTGCCGTGTCCTGGTTCAGTATCCAACACTTGACAATGGCATGTGATTATATATGACCATTTCATCCATTCTTTTCCCACATTTTGAGATAAACTAACCTAGTGTAAAATTACTAGTAGCAACAACATGCCAAAATTTATCGTAGGTACTTACACAGTAACCGCATGGCCACCGAAGGTGTAGAGAATGTTGGTGGCCCCGGTGAAGTAGAGCACCATCTTGGTCGGGCCCGAGTGCTTCACACCATCAACCTGAGCACCCACAAAACAAAATGGGCAGCGCAGCGCAGGTGTTATTCTTTCTTCTTTCAGTATATATATATATATATATATATATATATATATATATATATAACACGTTGCAGTCCGATACACATGCATGCATGCCAGTCACTGCATCGAGTTGTCACTTTTGTTTGTATGATTGTATCCACACGGTTCATACCTGGCCATGGAGAATGGAGGCGACGGCGAGGTACCAGGCCGTGTAGGTGGTCATGACGAGGCCGAGGAAGGACCAGATCCGGTAGTTGTGGAAGGACGGGATGAAGACGGTGGTGGCGCAGCACGCTCCGAAGATGTAGGTCCACGTCCTCTTGTCCAGCCGGTCGTTGATGTAGTAGATGTTGCTGCATCACACCATTACACATGTCCAACATCAGCAAGCACCCTCTCCACACCAAGAAACAAAGATCCAACAACAAAACAAGCTTGAAGAAGATCCACTTTTGTCTCTCTTTTTATCAGGTGTCCGCCTTTAAGCAAACACCGATGAGTACAGATGATAATGAGCACTCATGTCATGAGTAGGGACGGTACGTACCTGGCGCAGGCGATGAGCTGGATGACGGAGCCGAAGAGGAGGAAGGTGCAGTTGAAGGCGAGGCCGACGTTCCTCCAGTGCCGACCCAGCAGCCCGTCCAGCACCTCGAACCACTGCGTTTTCACTTCACTTCAGATCGAACACATTGAAGAACGCTAAAAATGAATGTTGTTGCTCAACCAATAAACTGGTCTTACCTGGATGACATGGTTCCTGAAGTCGGCCTTCTCCCTCTCCTTCCTGGTCCGGTACTCCACGTACAGGATGCTGATGAGGTACGCCGTCCAGCTCCCCATCAAGCCGTAGAAGAGCTGGAACAGAATGCCGCTCAGCATCCCCAGCTGCGAGAAGGAGTAGGGCAACGTCAGGAGCACCTGGGCCACCTGAGGAGGATCAAACCATTCTCACAACGGTGAGCACCAATATATCTATCAAAGGCCGTGAGATCTCAAGGAAATGACTGGTTTGATTTGATTACCTGGTTGGAAGCACAGCTGAACCAGGCGTCGTAGGCCGAGCCGCCGTGCCAGAGGAGGCCGGAGAGCCGCGACTTTGCGGCGCTCGAGCCGCCGTCCTGCTCCATCTCCTCGTACCGCCCTACGCCGATCGTCCCCGGCGCCTTCTCGTCGGCGAGGCTGTCGTTGGCTGCGGCGGCCATGGTCACTCGATGTTCTTCACACTGGGGTGTCCTATCTACTGCTTCTTGAGGTATTCTCGCCTCTCGCGTTGCGTTTTGCTGAGTGGAGCCTTTGTGGTCGGTATGCTTCTGCCTGCCTGGTGGAGTGAAGAGAGGACGGGGAGCGCTACCATATATATGCAAATGCAAGCGGGGCGCTTGGTAGGCTGGAGCACTCGTAGAAAAAGACCCATTTGTCCCGGTTTCAGAGGGCTTTCTGTTCCGGTTCTGAAACCGGAACTAAAGGGTCGTTACTAAAACCCATGACCTTTAGTCTCGGTTCGATTACGAACCGGGACAGATGGGTCTCCACGTGGAAGCCGACTGGAGCAGGGGCTGGAGGACCTTTAGCTCCGGTTGGTGTTAAAAACCGGGACTAAAGGATTTTTTTCATTTTCGAATCTTTGAATTATTTGACAAATTAATCTCTAATCACCCCTCCTCACTGCTTCACAATTTAATCTCTAATCTCTAATATGGATTAATCAACACTCATTCCAAATCATCTAACTTCCCGGCCGGTCACCCATCCTCTCACTACTCCAGTCCGAGCACGCTTAACTTTCAGGTTCTATCTCCCCTAGTTTCCAAGTCTGCACTTGTTGTTTTCCTGACAATAGTAAGATATCAATCATTATAACCCTTAGGTCTTGATATCACATGATTTAATTTTTTGAATTTCAAACAATTATTAAAAAACAATCACGATTAACAAAAAAACAATCACGATTAACAAACCAAAAAAATATATATAATTCATAATATTTTATTACAGAAGATCGAAGCTAAAAGCGTCTAATCTAACGACTAGAGCTAAACTACTCGATCTTCTGCTTCTTGGCGGAGGTCCCGGCGCCCTCATCATCATCGCTGGGCGCCGCCCGCTTGGTGGCCTCCTTCGACGCGACTTTCGCCTCCACGCGCGCCGTCATCTCGGCCCTCTTCTTCTCCTTCTTCTTGGCCCTCGCCTTGGCCAGGTTCGCGCGGGACTTCTCCGCACGATCGGCACGGCGAAGTTCCTGCGCCTCCAGCCGTTCCAGCGGGTCGGCGGCGGGCGGCGGACTGTCGTCGTCGGCGGGGGGCGGGCTGTCGTCGGCGGCGCGCGATCGTCGCCCGCGCTGTCGAGGCCGCCGCTTCGGAGGCGGGTCCCAAAACTTGCGCCTTTCGGAATTGTCCTCGTCCGACGGGGTGTCGGAGTCTGACGGCCATCGTAGCGGCGACCCCGACATGGCGGCGAGAAGCTCGTCGGGCGCGAGAGGGATGAGAAGGGAAGATGAGATGAGATGAGTCGGATGTGCTCCCGGTCTTCGTCTACTTATAGCCTGATCGAGAAGCTCGTCGGGCGCGCGCGGAAGACGAAGCGCCGTCATTGGTCCCGGTTCGTAGCTGGAACCGAGACTAATGGCCTTGAATGTAACAGTCGGGCTTGAAATTAAGTTTGATTGTGATAATGTGATGTCACCGTCACCTATCTCTTTGTTGTTTGTTTGATTTTTTTTTTATCAAAACCCAAATGAAACAAACCAGTCCTCGTTACTTGATGTGGGTATTAGTGGGCCTTGTTTTAATTGACTTTTTTTTCATAAAATAAAACACACAAAACAACAAACGGGAAGAAAATTGGCAAAATAAATATATTTGTGTTCATTATCACAACCAAATGGTACATTATCACAACAATATTAGTACTAGTACTTCTATGGCCAGTTTGATTGGAAAACAAAAACAAAAAAAGTTCATTGCACGACGTCAACGGAAGAATACTGCATATCCTGTACTCTGTCATGGTGAATTTCAGACGGAGCACGCTTGGTTGGCAGATCTCGCAAGTCTACCGACCAGGCGGGAACCGTCTGTAATACCCGTACGGGATTTTCATCCCATACGGGTTTATAGACGGCCCCCGCCTCGCGGGCACATCTGGAAAATCTGCCAACCAAACGAGCTCCGTCCGAAATTTCCCCGGACAGAGTACAGGATACAGATGAATTTCTCCGTGTACGGCCTTTAGTGAACTTGTTATGCTACGATAAGTCCACGCGGACCTGTGCTTATAAACAGGTCTAACTCCACTTCGGCTAGCGAGGTGGTACTAATTTCACTTGGTTACAGGCCAGCCTTTCGTCCCAGGTTGTGGCTGGAACCAGTACTAATGGCCAGCCTTTCGTCCCGGGTTGAGCCACAAACCGGGACTAGTGGTTGTGGGCCAGGAGCGAGGACCATTGGTCCCGGTTCTTATCTAGAACCGGGACATATGCCCCCAGACGAACCGGGACCAATGCTCCACGAGGCCCGGCCGGCCCCCGGGCGCACGAAACGGGACGTATGACCCCCATGGGTTCCGGTTCGTGGCAGAACCGGGACAAATCGGCTGGAGAGGCCTGAACCAAAGCCCTATTTTCTATTAGTGCAACAGGGAGGATGAATAAAGCTCCAAGGTGAGCGTAAAGAAAAATGGCTTTCTCGTAATCACTCTGTTTCTTTTCATGAGCTCTTTCGGCTACAAATGTAGAGAGAGAGACTGAGGCAGTGAGCCAGTGACCGAGTGAAGCTGGAACCCATTCGTTTTACGGCCTTGCTAAATCTCAGTCGTCGTTAAGTCTTAGTCGATGCTATATCCGTGAGATTTTACGTTGAGATCGATGCAAAGTTTATTTTTTCTTTTTTCTTTTTCTCTCCTGCATGTTATGTGACATGATTGAGACTTAGTTAAATCTCAGTCAACTGAGACCTAGCCACACCCTTCGTTTTAAGCGTATGCTCTGTGTGGGAAACGGGAAAGTGTGCGGAGAAGAGCTACCTCCCTTCAGATTGAAGAATCTATAATACATAAATAGTTCATCCCCACTAACCTATTTATCTTGACATGCAAACTATTCACATCATCAAGTAGGTCCACCTCTTTTCCACTAACTCTTCATACATAAGTTTCCATTAAATCTACATGGGCATGCAATCTATCACAAATAAATATTAACTTTTTTATGCACTAAGCATCACGATTTAGAAGCGGTTTTTTTATAAAAATCAAATTATGAGTTACTTCACGTTTTATTTTTTTATGCAATTTTTTTTATGAATGCACATATGTAGTTGCTATCATTTATGTAGCTTTATCTGAGGGTGATGTCTCCACTCTCTTTACTCAATGTTGTTTTCATCTCATATCGTCTCGCCTGTATATTCTCAAGGTAATGAATTAATAAAACAAAAATCACACTCATTTTTGATTTTTCATCAATTTTTCTCTGATTTTTACTCTAAACAATATTTCTTTTGAAAAATATTTAATAATTAAATTATACTAAGTTCCATAATTTTTTCATATTTTAAAATATTAAATTATCTGCTAATAATTCCCGCCGCAACGCGCGGGGTATCATCTAGTTTGCATAATGAGTGTACTCACTAATTAACTCCCTTCAAACTGACTTAAATACATATACAAAGATAAACCAGTGTTAAATACAGAATACTACACCTTAAAATGTTCTATGCTTTTTTTACAGAGTATATGTGGTATTCATTTTTACCCCATTTCAAGATCGGATTTGTTAATTTTTATCAAGATGAAAATTAATAAAAAAATACACTCAAATCTAATTCCTACACCATTTGATAAACCAAACAAAACAAAAATCCGCGAATCTTCATGTAAGTTAAATGGTGTACGAGTTAGATGTGATTTTGCTAACTATTATCTACTCCCTTTGTACTGAAATATAGCTAGTTGAAGTGTACTACAACTAGTATACCCAGTTAGTACACTTCAACTACCTATATTTCGATATGGAGGGAGTAGATGAGAGCTAGACATATCCTTTTAAGATATACATGTTATAGCTTCGTTATCCAAAAGCTCCCGCGACCATGGCTTTTCCGCTCACGTAATTGATTCTAGTTTTTTCTACCACTTCAACAGTGTGCCACCTTCGAAGAGATCAATCTCCTTTTCCCCGACATCCATCAATCAAAGATTTGATTATTTTTTTACATTGGACGCTTCATCTACGAATGCATAGTCCCATCTACACAGTGTAACTATAGTGACAACCACTACATGGCCACACAGTTCTGACCAAACCGATGTGTGCTTGATGGGTTCGTTCAGTCTTAGAAAAAAATTCAATGATCTCATCGTGGACATCATCCTCTGACATTCACAAGGTGCATCGCTCACGACTGCAACTTCATCATCCACAACATGGCATAATTTCTGTGTGCCTTTGGCATTGTGCGATTTCTTCATGCATGAAGACTAGATCATCGACAATGATAATCTCGATCATGGATACATCATCACGATCAGCTACGTCGACATCGAGATATATACATGGCTACATATAAAGCTACCCATTGGTAAGAACTTTAGTCAACATCGTTCGCATCGTCAATAGGGTCCACGGCACTCGCGATGTGGTTGTGGGAAGGAATATAGGAGAAATGAGGGACGACAGCAGAAAGGGAAGACATGTATGACTCTAGGTCACGTACTTAAAGGATATTTCCTATCTTACGTGATTTTAGTGTTGATGAGAACATTTGCGGATTAATCATGTACTTAAGCTATATATGTATATTGGTAAGTGGCACAAGACAATTTGCTAGCGAGGAAAAGAGATAAAACGATTTTCTAATGTTTTCATTTATTTGAGTCGTATGAAATCTGTACAATTAATAGGAAGTCCGTTTTGAAAGGTATAAGCGTAATCATCATGTATACAAAATTACATTGCACCCACATCACCTTCTCTGCATTTGTGGAGATCATTCTTTTATGTTGTTGCCAACTGTTTACCACACCCAATAGTATCAGGAATTCGGGATAGAGAGAGTCAGTGACTCTCCCTAAAAGGGAGTACTACTGCCGCTAGCTACCCCAGTCCGATAGTACTACACCCTATTGCGGTCGCGGTACTATCGCTCTCATGTGTAGGGTCACTATCGGACTATGTGTCGTGCTAACTAGCAAAATTACTTTAACCCTCATTGTATCACTAGTACAGAAAAACCTATTCATGTTGTGTTAAAAAAGGATTTGCTAGCGTGGGAACCCAATGCCAGCAATATTGCACTAGTGATAAATAAAAATAGTGGCGTTTGTGTTCCACGCCAGCAGTGTAGGACAACTGTTATGGCGTGTGTATAAAATGCCACACCACCAATTCTAATTTTCAAATATAAAAATACCTCTCTACATCTAAAATCTATTAGAACCAACAGGTAATGCTAATCTATAATACCTAAATAGTTGATCTCCACTAACCTATTTATCTTATCATGCAAGCTATCCACATCATCAAGTAGGTCCATCATGTAGAAACTCTTTTCCATTAATTTTCATGCACATGCTACCATTAATTTTTCATGTGCATGCAAGCAATACCAAATAAATAAATCCAATTATGAGTTACCTTATGATTTATGCACTCAACCTTATGATTTATAAGCGATTATTTTAGTAAAAAAAATCCAATTATGAGTTACCTCACATTTTATTTTTCGATGTGATAATTTTTTTGATGAATGCACATATGCAATTGCTATCATTGTTTTAGGTTAATCAAGGGTGACATCTCCGTTGTCTCTACTCAATATTGTTTTAATCTCATATTATCTCGCTGATATATTGTCAAGATAATAAATTAATAAAACAAAATTCAGACTCATTTTTGGATTTTTCATCATTTGTTTTAGATTTTACTCTAAATAATATATTTTTTCAAAAATAATTTATAATCAAATTATACTATGTTTCATAAAATTTCATATTTTAAAATATTAAATTATTTGTTAACAGTTCCCCCAGCAACGCGTGGGGTATCATCTAGTTAAGATAGTAGTTCACAAGACCAAATATATGTTCTCGCAAAAACTATAGGACCAAACATATGTTCTCACATGCTATTAAGATAGCTAGCATAAAAGTTATTCGCCTCAACTATTGTCACAACTTTTGAACAAATTTTCGTTTGAGACCATATGTATGCCCTAAAAACTGGCGCCAAGCAGCAGACAGAGGTGTTTAGGGTTTTACCGTGCGTTTTTAGTCACATTTAATTTGTAAGAGTTTTTTCCTTCCTTGATATCACCTCAACTGAAGATGAACCAAACATAAATTTCTTCACCTCGACTAGTGTAAGAACTTTTATATTAAACATAATTTTATTTGAAACCATCTATAACCTATTTTCAAGATCATAAAATAGGTTGATAAAATTTCTTTGGGAAAAATTCTTGGGTCGATAACGTTTTCGTTCTGACTAAAGAAAAATAAACTATGCTCTTCGGATAGAACCCAAACGCCAGAGTTTGTGGCGTCTAGGCGGAAAATGCTGAATTTTGTTTCTGACATTTCTTCCCTTTGCTACTTCGGATAGGCACCAGCGTGGTTAAGCGCGTTGAACCGTCAAAGCACCAAGTTTATGGCGTCTTGAGTAGAACCCAGAGGCCAGGGATGTTGGTGTCAACAAAACAGATCAGATCGCAATTTTTTTGAACCAGAATCACATCACGCTAATCAGTTTAAAGATCAAAAAAGTGATTTCGGCCAGCTGGGGTGTGTGTGCGCGGTGTGGCCACCTGGTCCGGGGACATTCCTTCGTTCAGTACGGTACGCTGTCCCCCGTTTGGCGTCTTTTGGGGCTGTTCTAGATAACAGTTCTTCGGCCTTTAAAAAACATCTCTCTCCCGATCGTCTGATCCCAGCTGCGAGGTAAGCAAGAATGAGCTAACCTGTTTCACTCACTTCGCGCCGATTTCGTTCACCACAATCTGCAGAATATGAAGCAGTAGTACTCCAAGTTTTAGTTGCATGCTACCCATAACCATGGTCCCGGCACATCACGTCGTTCCTTGAAAACAGAAGCTCGATTCTTGAAGGAAGGAAACCCACTTCCCTCCCTTGGGGACGACGATCTTCTCCTGATTGGCGAAATGAAACGTACTTCCACGCATCCTATGCTCGTGCATGGCCGAAAATGCTGCCCGGGGAGCAAGACTCCGTGTTAGGCGTGGTGCACATTGCGGCTTGGCTCCACCGATGATCGGGCGCGGGTTCAGATACGATCGCGGATAAGATAAACTGCAGGGGCCTCCATTCTTCAAGTCCGGCGCACATTCGGTCCGGGTAATAGCAATTTTAGACCTTCAAGTCTAGCTCTAGCAGCTGGCTGTTCTTGAGTTCTTTAGGTTCAGATATGTGCAGATCCTATAAATTAGTGAGGGGCACACACTGCCTGCGTGCGTCCTGAACAAAGGCCAACCATGAAACATCTTTTACTGTCTGTGAGTGACCTCGGTGAATCTTCAGATACTCCGGGAAAGATACAGCTGTGAAAATTCTCTTGGCTTTTACAGTTGTCGTAAGGCTCGCTCAACCAAGACCCGAAAGCTTTGTGAGCGTCCCGGCCTCCAAGTTTTGCCGAGGCGAAAAAGTCATGGCTAGGCGCTGCTCATTCCTCCACATCTTTTCAGGGTGGAGCATGGCTAGCTACTAGCCTACTAGTAGTGCACAGCCTCAGACGCTGCTGCACGCATCTCACCAATCATTTTCGTATATCGTTTAAACGTTTAGTTGGAGCACACACTGTTGTTAACAGTTCAATAAAAGTTGTTAAGTAAACTCTTTGCAGCATCTGTCGTCCTGTCTTCAAAAAACTGTTTCTCCGGACGACCAAATTAAGACACCGCCACACTGGCGACTGCGTTGATGGAGAAACTATTTTGTGGGGCAACCAATGAGGCAACGGATCATACAAAGGCTCAAACCTGCAAGTGATATATCCACTCCAGTAACAAATATACGAAGCTCTGAAGCTGTAATAGGCAGGAATCCGTATCTGTCTATGATGAAGCGACATCATAGCTGGATGCCTGCCATGAATATGCTTTCTGCCCGCTCTCTCGTCTGAAGAGAAAGCAAGGTTGGCCGATTGGCATCATAAGAACGCTCGATCGCCAACTTACAAAACAAAATAAATACTGGGAAGCAATCCAAGCAAGTACATCTATGATGTCTCACGAAACCCCCAAATCTTGGAGAAGTCCTTCATTCAGAAAAAAGATCTCGGAAGTGTAAACTATACAGAAGAGACACTGAGGTGTCATTTGTATCCTTTATTTTAAGTTTCAGGGATACACATGTCAAGCTCTGAAGATATTACTTAAGTGTGAGCATGTCAAACAACATATTCTCATTTGGTTTGTTGTCAACAAAGCCACGTCCTCCCCACCGTCTTTTGCAAAGAAGCATGGAGTGTTGTCTCTTCTACACGTTCGAAAAGTAGTCGCGAGCTGCAATCGATTGGGAACTCTTTCTTTGTTCACATGTAGCAGCACTAGTTGGCTCTGCCACGAATATATTCCACACTGAGTGAAGCTTATAATTCGTTATGAGTACATGCGAATGCGATACGGTTCCAGTATCAGAGGGAAATACACTGTACTATAATATACGAACCGCCCTTGTGGAGCAGCTCCTGAGACGAACGGGCATGGTTGTCTGAAAAATGTCGCCCTGGGCTGGAGCGGGATGATAAAGCTGCGCAGGGATTAATATTGTTTTTAATCACTGCACCTGCACATCTTTTCTCATGGTTATGGCCCTGATCACAGCTTTTTTTCCTGGGATTAGACAAAGGAAATTCATGTGTCAGCGAAGCAACGCATGTTGTCTGATGAGTGTTTGGGATTGCACAATAAAGCTGCAGATGAGCATTGAGTACAGTTAGCTTAGAACCAAAGGCACCCATGTACTGCTGTAGAAAACTATTTCTGAACGGAAGTTGTCCATTGCTTTTTTCAGTCTAAATAAACTCATAATATGATTCCACCATTCACATTCAGTAGTCACATAGTAAAAAATAACAGCAATCACATTGTAAGCTTGCATGCTTCTAATTTGCAGATGCACTTCAGACATTCAGATATATTTTTTGGGATTAATGTGTGGAATATCTCAAGTGCATCTGCTGATTAGCGACATGGAAGCTTGAAGCTCTGCATCAGCATGTATGTATTCATGATTAGCGATTCCGGCGAGCACTCTGCCTAGTTGCTTTTCAGCTATCTCGTACGTACGTTTCAATGAGCTGCAACTTTTCAGCTATCTTAATGTGTCATCAACAAGCTGGTGTTTGCAAGTATGGCTGAATTATGCCTTGCACACGATGATTAATAATGGGTGCTAGCTAATTACCTTTGACCAGCCTTTCCAATATCTGGCACACCTAATTTGTATGACTAGCTTGCATGGTACAGACATGATGAGGCTACGTACGTGTTACTAGTTACACAACTGTGCCGCGCTAACATCAATCTATCAAGCTAGAAAAACGAAGGACGGAGCGCATGCGGCATGATGCAATTTCGGCCCCGGAGGAGACGATGCCGTGGCGCAAAGCGACTTTTGCTCGGCACACCATGCGCCACCGTCCGGCTGGCCGGAAGGGTGAAGGCAATGAATGGCCGGAGAGCACGATCGGCGCTGTGATCTGTGAGTGAGTGTGATGTGATGAAGCGCGCGTTATCTTTTACGAGCCCTTCGGCCATGCCGATTGCGGCGGCAGCAGGCTGCGCGCTGGGCTCAATGATGGTCCGTCCCCAAGCTCTCGCGCGCGCAGGCCATGGACGAGAACAAAGGTCACCAAGGCACACCCGGACAGGGACTGGCTTTGGCTTGGCTTGGCCACAAGCTATGGCCTATGGCTGGCTAGGCCGCGCGAAACAACATGATTGGTGGTCTGCGTCATCGCCTCCTCAAGCCCCATCACATTGCCCTCGATCATCATCTACATCTACCCCATGTCCTCGATCTACTCTCCCAGCCTTGCTTGCTTTACGGATTACTATTCCAGGCATGGATGCATGGAGAATCCAAAGCTGTAGAGGAGCTAATCTCTGTTGGTCTTTCCTGCAACACGGTCGCTCCTTGATTCACAGTGCATGCATGGCGATGTGATGGATGATGGTGCAGTCCAATGTACTTTGTTACAGCTACAGTACTGTACACACCAGCGGTAATAATTATAGCAAGAACGAGGCGACATCGTTTATATCTAAATAGCTAGCATCCAGGGACGTAGACTTTTGGAGCTCGTTCTACACACAGACTTTATTTTGAAAAGTTCACAAATCATATTTAAATGTGCAAAAAAATCTGAAAATAAATCTATGAAAACATATATATGTGTTTTGCACTTTTGCACGATCGTGTAAAATTTTTGTTTAAAAATATTATGATTTGTAGGATATGCAAAAAAAATCCGGCCCAACAATAAGAAAAAAGAACAATTCTAAAAAACATATTTGTCTTTTTTATACGCCATGTGTGAGAAGATAATAGTTTGAAATTTGTATGGTATGTATTATATGTGTGAATATTTCTTCACAAAAAGTTTCAGAATTTTTGGCCAAGTTGAAAATCAAAGTTTGTAAAGGGCTCCATGGAGCCCGAGCACCAAAGATAATTTCCGTATCATCCACCAACAATTTAGAGGACATGTAACTATGCCAGCCCATCACTCCATTAAGCTTTAGAAATTAATTGCATGCATGCATGTGTTTTTCATACATAATTTACTCTCCTATACTTTTATCAACGTTTTTCTTATCTCCCTATCGATAATTTAGTGCGCATATATGTGATCAAAAAATACACAATATACCATTACTTCAAATATCTATGTTCATACAATTAAATTAAATTGAAATATATTACAATCAATTTCCACGGGGTAGTGCGGGGGTGTCAACTAGTTGTATCAATAATGGGACCAAGATCTTTGAGCACGCTTGATCAAAGGCACGAGCCGTTCATGACGCGGGACATGGTGATCAGGTCAAAGTCGACACAAAGCTAGCATCCGATCGAAAAAAGATTCAAAGCTAACTCGCTTTTGCGACGGCCGGCCGGCGTGGCCGTCCCAAAACCCCAGCTGCGCTGCGCTACCCCCGCCGCTGAGCTCACAAAGTCGTAGCTCGTGTTGCTTAAAAGGCCCCGTAAAAGACGTGGGGCGTTTTAGATTCACTTTACCAGAATCGACTCTCCATTTTGCCCAAGTTATTATCCAATCGTACTAGGCGTCTAGGCGCCAGTTATACGGTGCCGAAGATCGAGCAGAAGGATTGGTGCAGTATGCCCAATGATGAGCTTTATCGGACAGGCCGGAGGGAATCTTCAAGGAACAAAAGCCAGCATCCATTGACATATTTCGCAGGCTCATCTCGACGCATTGCCTCCCATTTTAATCATAGCATTGCATGCAATTAAACGGTAAGTGAATTACTGAGTTTGCTTTAGTAGAGTAATTTTGTTCTATTAAATTTTGATCAAACCTAGTTGACTTTTTAAATATAGTGAAGTAAACTTTTATTTTGCAAAATGATAACTATTACACGTGTGGGTGAAGAAGAGTTGGCCCACACAACTTATCTACCATTAGTTTAAAAGTGCTAATCTTAAAGCGCCACGCCACGTTCTGAAAACGGGTGGGCTGTTGCATTAGGCGGCGTTTTATTATCCAACGCGAAAACCGTTCAGTGTGATATGTAGCTACTTCATGCTTACTGTTTAAGCCCGGTTACTATAGATTGGGCTCACTGCACAATTAATTCATGTATGGATATATTATTTACAGTATTAGATACAATTTTTGCGATGTTGATAATTTGAAAATGATAGCTCGGGTTGAAACGTGTTCTATATGTAACTTTTTAAATTTTTGTCTAGTTTCATACAATTTTCTTGTTTGCCATGTTTGGAATCGTTAAACATGTTATTTTCCTGTTAATTACAAATCTAGTCATCTTGTAAATGAATTATGTGATATCTAATTAACCATAACTCATAACAATTTCGTATTTATGGGATATGGCAAAAGTTTTTTGTATGTAGCTTATGAATCATGGTAATTATTATTTTTGGACATGATTATTCTTATTTTAATGAGACATGGCAATTTTATTTTTCTGTGACATGACAATTCTTATATGCTATCACGGGGCGGTACACGTTTATTAAAACATGGAAATCATTATTTATTATACATGATAATTCTTTATTTGTTGTACATGACGGTTCTTTATTTACGTGACATGGTATTTATTTTTTTGAAATTGTCACCAGGGGGAGAACTCCCCACCTGAATTTGATCTCGTTTCAAAAGAAAAATTGATCCAGTTTATAAGGAAAACCGGATCGAAAACCATACAGAGCGACCCAATTTATGAGGAAAACTGGGTCAAAAAACCTCACAAGCGAAGAGACCTAGTCTACCACATGATTTAAGGCTTCATTCGCATAGAGCACACCACCAAATCCGGAGCCGCCGCTCCGGCGTCCCCCGCTCGCAGGCGAGCCGCAACGCCGCACGACACGGCCGCCTTATAGCCCTCGCTACATGAGACGACCGTTTGCAGACCACAACATTGCGCCAAAATCCGAGGCCGCTACCTCGGCGTACTAGTCTGATCGATCCCACGGATCGCATCGACCGGGCCGACAAGCTCGCCGCCCATGCAGCACAAGATCGACACCCAAGTTATACGGAGCCGCAGCCCCACCCTATAAGGCCACCACTGCATTACCTTCTGAGGCCGCCGCCTCAGCATACATCCACCATCCGGAGCCGCTGCTCCGGCATCCACGAACCACAACCGGGAAGAGCTCGAAGAAAGAAGTTACCACAGATACAAACTCAGAGCAGCCGCCACCACCAACACCGCTGCAGTGCAAACCCCTGACCCTGGCGGAGGAAAGATTACTCGCAACAGCCTCTCCCAAGAACGCCTCCAAGGAGGTTACGACGTTGACGCCGTCGCTGCCCACTTCAGAAGACCAAAGCTAAGATTTTCATCCAGAGATTCAAATCCTTTACAATATCGAAGAAGCTCCCCAACAACGCCTCCAGGAAGGTAGACGGCGCTCTTAAGCGTCGCCGTTGCTGGCCTTGACCAAGAGCAAGACAGTGCTTTCGCCGGAGCTTCTTGACCAAAAGAATTCGCAGATCCGAAATACCCGAGAGTATCCGAATCGCCATTGAGCACTTCCCCACCACCTGCCACCAACAGCCAGCACTGCAAATCCTCCACCACTTCGCGTCCACCGCAGTCTAGATCGAAGCCAGAGCACCCAAGCAGGCAGCACCCTACGAGGCACAGCACGTCCTCGCTGAAGTGCAAGCCGTGCCACTCTTGGCCAGGCTTGTTCCCAAGCACAAGCAGCCAGCAGCCCGCCGGAATGGAGCAGGAGCAGCAGCCAGCAGCCCGCCGGAATGGAGCCGGAGCAGCATTCTTAAGCGCATCGACAGGAAGCAACCGCGCACCGGCGACCTCCGCCGCTGCACAGCCGCCGCGACCCCGCGCACCGGCGACCTCCGCCACTGCACAACCGCCGCCGTCACCACCACTGGCCTTCCGCCACCACCACGGCGCCCGTCGCTTGACGCACCCACACCAGCGCCGGACAGCGCCACGCCGCTGCGCCCGCCGCACGCGCACTGCTCCGGCCGATGGCGCCGGCCCGCACCAGCAGCCGCCCGCGGAAGGACGAGAAGGCCTCGCCGCCGCTGGCGACGACCAGGCTTTGCCCGGCCGTGCCCTTGGCGGCGGCGAGGGAGAGGAGGAGGAGGAGGCGGGGGCTGGAGAAGGGGCGGCGCCCTCCCTGTCGCCTCGCGGGGGCGGCGCGGGAGGGAAACCCTAGAAAATCGAATCGGTCGAGTCGACATGGTATTTATTATTTGTGTGTTATGGCAATTCTTAAATGTGGTCATAAGGATAGACATCTAACACGACAAATTTTGTTTAAATGTTGGACCTGTATATTTTTAAGCATAAACATGATATTGTGTGAAATATGGTAATTTTCTGTCGTAAATATTGAACATAGATTTTTGAGTAGAACATGACAACAAAATTTTCATGGTTTCAATGGTGCAATAGGTTTTTATCCCTATGATAATTTTTCCTTTTTTTATTTTTAAGATTGTTTTATATAGGTTGCGATGGATCTTTTGCACATGGAAAATTCTTATTTTTTTTATCATTTCAAACTCATAGCATTTTTTTCGTTTTCAAGCAATCAATGACAAATTCTAATTTTTTTGGACATGACGATTCTTATTTGTAAGACATGTAAATTCTTATTTTTATGACTTGGCAATTCTTATTCGTAGAACACAATATTCTTATTTCTACGACATGATAATTCTTTACATGTGGGACATGATATTGTGTGGAACATGATTGTTTTTGTTAAAATTGTTGGACATGACTATTTTGAATAGAACATGGCAAATTTGCCATGATTACAAATGTGCAATAGGTTTTCAACCCCACAACAATTTTTCCTTGTTTTTATTTTTATATTTTTATATAGGTTGCAATGGATCTTTTGCGCATGGCAAACTCACAATATTTTTTTGTTTTTCAATTCATCCATGTTAAAGTCTTATTTTATTGGACACGACAATTCCTATTCGTAGGATATGATAATTCTTATTCATAGGACATGATAATTCTAATTTATATGTCATCGCAATTTGTATTTATAGGACATGACAATTCTTACATGTGTGGTTATGATACTGTGTGGGACATGCCAATTTTTGTTGTAATTGTTGAACATGACTATTTTGAGTAGAACACGATAAATTTACCATGGATACAATGGTGCAATAGGTTTTCACCCCATGCCAATTTTGCCATGTTTTTTTTTATTTTTGATTGTTTTCTATAGGTTGCAGTGGATATTTGCACATGGAAAGTTCTTATTTTTAAACATAGCAAACTCATAGAATTTATTTTTTAAATCATTCAAGGCAAATTATTTTTTTGTTTGAGATGGAAATTCTTACTTTAAATATATCTTATTGAATATGAAAATTCTTTTTTTTTGTGAGATGGCAATTCTTATTTTGTATATATAGCTTATGTGGCATGACAATTCTGAATTGTAGGACATGACAATTCTTATTTGTAGGATATGACAAGTCTTATTTTATAGAACATGACAATTCTTGTTTGTCGGACATGGTAATTCTTTATTTGTGTGACATAGTATTTCTTATATGTGGGACACAGCACTTATTATATGTCTGACACGATGATTTTTTATATGTTTATCATATGAGTTTTTTTTTCATGTCAAATTTGTTCAAATTTTTTACTATGTTAAATTGGTCAAATTTAATACAAAATTTTCAATATAAATTACCATTGCAGCTTTATGTTTACTCCCATGGAAAATTTAGTTTAATTTTATCAAAAACATAGAAATTTAAATTAAGACCATGCAATTTTTAATTATTAATTTGCCTTGTAATTTTTTTGTTAAAATTATTTGTATTCATTGTTCACTTTATTATTTTCCATGGTAATTTTTTTCCAAATCATTGTTTTTCGAACATAACTTTTTGCCATGTGTTTGCAATCATAAGTTTAGGTATTTCCGAATGTTTTTAAACCAATAGATTTTCTTTTCGAGCGGATTGTTGTTTTTGGACTTTTGCTTCTAGTGGCCCACTAGAGCGGCCCATCCAGAGGAGCTCAGGATGGAGAATTGCTCATACCAAATGAAATCGTTCGGTCGCTGCCTCACCCACCCCGCACGTTTGGTGGTGCGGGTGAGCGGCTTCCCCCCTGAACGATAGGTAACTATCAGGGTTCTTTATTTTTGGCAAAGTGCTTAAGTTCGTTTCATTTTCGGTCATCAAAATATATTGTACTACTTTTATTTTTCATTCAACAGTATCTTAATACACTGAAGCATATAATTCACGAACTCTTCGCTAAAAAAACAACAACAAAGAAAAATAAAATCACAAGCAAACAGTTTAATAGAAATCCAGTATCCGCGCTTCCTCGATTTTTTGTGTGTATGTGTTTTCGGTGTTTAGATGAGTTTTTTTTCGTTGTTTTCAATTTTTTTGTTTACACATGATTTTTCTTGCGTTTTATTAAAAATGAAAATTGAACATTTTTTTATTTACACATGTAAAGCATTTTCGTTTATTTTTACAAGAGAAGCACCTCTCATCGAGACACATATTTGCTTTTCCGCGTTGCCTCTAAATAAGAAAAAACCCTTTTTTTTCAAAAGCACGATTGTGCCTTCATTGCTTCCGCGAGAGGCTTGCTATGCCTCTAAAAAAGGAAAAAAAATATACGTTTATTTAGAGGCACGAACATGTTTTTCGTGGAGGTACATATTTGCTTTTGCGAAAGTCACGCTGTATATTTTTAAAGAAAGGAGAATTTTGTTTTCCTGACAAGCACATGGAGATACAGTTGCTTCCGCGAGAAGGACATCACGACGATCTAAAAAAACATTTTTTTTGAAAGGCACAATCAAGCCTTTCGTGGAGGTATGTTTGCTTTTGTGAGAAACACGTTCCGTACCTCGAAAGAAAGAGAAAACACATTTTCTTTTTAAAGAAGCCTGATCAAAATGAAAGCATTTAGATTACGATAAGTGGTGTGGTATAGTGTAACGAGTAATGTTTAACTAGTGATTTGGCATTGACTCACGTGTCCTTTTTACTTACCATGGGGTAAACATTTGCAGTGTTAGTTGCTCACGGAGTATTCGAATTGTCCCTCGATCGGCCTTAGGTCAGATTTAGGGCTATTAGATGCTACAATCCCAGCCTTTTTTAGGGCTTGCAAAGATCCTACTACAGTTTAGTTCGAGCCGATCGCTGGCAATTTATCTAGCCTCCACTCGAGGATTCGCCGGTGACAGCTTGACTCCACCTCGTGGTGAAGTGCCTGTCTCGCCGGCTCATGAGACCGCCCACCGTCGAAGCCTAGCAATTGCCGATGGAGTACCGCGCCTCTTCTCCGCCACTGAGAGCTCTCGTCCCGCCTCAACATGAGGATTTCGTGGTGACTAGCTGCCTGCTCGGCGCTGCGCCGGATGATGATTTGATCTTTTAGGGTTGAAGAGGCGCTGCGTGATGATTACTGCTAGGAAAAATTAAGAAGATGTACACATATATATACATATATACACCATAACGTATACACCTACATGTACACATATAGGCCTTATGTTCCTCTTCTGGATCCAACTGAAATCAGTCAGTTGTCTCAGAGAAATTATCTTTTTGTGTGTTCTACAAGAACAATTCTCCACATGTATATTATTTATCTACCCCTCGAATCGCACAAACAATTTCCAGTTTTCGATGGGGCACTTCCTACCTGTAAACAACCTTCTAGGCTAGTAACATTGAGGCTTCTTTGTTTCCTTCAAATCTCTTCTTTTTTCCCCTTTTCCCCTTTGTAAATAATTTGTTTGGGCTTGGCTGCTGTGAACTGGCGGCAGAAAATTTGTTCACTTGTTAACTGAATTCAGCATAGGTCAATTTTCTTCATCAAAACAAAATGTGATGTTTTGACTTCATCAGAGTCAACCATTTTATAATATTCTGAATGGATGCGGATAACTCCCTCTGTTTCAAATTAGATGACTTTCATTTGTCTACATGTGTATGTAGACATGTGCACAAATGAAAGTCATCTAAATTTTTTTTTTCACCGGAGGGGGGGGGGGAGAGAACTCCCCCACCTGAATATATATAACTCAACTCAATCAACAGCCAGGTTTACAAGTAATAGAGAGGGGGAGGGAGAGAGCGGGAGGGATGGGGGCTAGAGAGCCAACTGGAAGCTAACTAAGTACTCTCAGCCAAATATCTACATCCCCAACGCGCCCCTTCCCTAGGCGGCCGCGCCAGAGCACTGCATCGTCGCGACACATTTTCAGCATCGTGGTGAGGGGGATGGCTTCACCCCGAAAGACCATAGCGTTACGACGCTTCCAGAGGTGCCAGACACACAGCAGGAGGAAGGCCGCGGGGGATGCGTCGCCCACGGCGGGAGACACATCCACGCAATGGAGAGCGGCGACCGAGGCGCCGGAGACGTCCACCCGGAGACGACGCCAGAAGGTGACAACAAACTCGCAGCCGAAGAATAGATGGCCCACCGTTTCCAAGCTCTCGGCACAGCAGGGACACCCAGCCTCACTTGGCTCGACGATGGTCTTGCGCAGCAGAACATCCCTCGTATGGATGCGCGTGAGGGAGAGAAGCCAACCGAAGAACTTGACCCGAGAGGGGGCTGGCGCCCCCCAGACGAACTGCCCGACGGGAGCCGAGACCCCTCCGAACCTGAGGAGGCCATAAACTGCCCCGGAGGACATCCGCGCCTTCGGACCGACACATAGAGAGAGGGAGCGCTCATCCTCGCCACTCCCCAGGGATGGGGGGAGGATCAGCAACAACGCTGCACGGTCGCAAGCGCCTCTAGACGCCAGCCTTGGGACGAGGGCGTGGTCGAGCCCTCGCTCGTAGACCTGAGCAACGGTGACCTCGCCCCCAGTTGAGTGCGAGTGGAGGGCCGGAAAGACCCCGGCAAGAGCCCCAATGGGGAGCCAGGTATCCAACGAGAAGGAAGTGGTACGCCCATCACCCACCTTCACCCGAGTGAGCGAGCGGTAGAGAGGGAGCAGCCCAAGCAGGTCTCCCCAGTGGACCCCCCTCGCCCTTTGGGTAGTAGCGAGGAGAGGGCGCCCGTCGAGCTCGGACCAAATCCAGCTGGCCCAGCGCCCCCTGGGGGTAGAGTGGAGGCGGTGGAGCATTTTGACCAGGAGCGCGGAGTTTTGGGTGGCGAGGTCCCGGACACCAAGCCCCCCCTCGGTCTTGGAGCGGCACACCGTGCTCCAGGAAACCAAGCATTGGGCGCCCGACGCCCTGTCCGCCGCAGCCCAGAGGAAGGCACGACGAAGTCTGTCGATGGCGCGGACCACAGGTGGAGGCAGCCGCATCGCCGCCATGGCATATGAGGGAATGGAGTCGAGGACGACGTTCAAAAGTCATCTAATTTTGAACGGAGGGACTACTTCCTAATTCCTATGCTGAGGGATTACCATCACCTTAGTTGCATAACTAAGCGTTTACCTGTACGTACTTTCTGCTTCAGGACTGCAAAGAAGACAATGGTTGATTACACACGAGGCATCAGTAGGGAGGACAGAGCCATGGCTAGAAGACACAAACGCGAGTCATTGATTTCTAGTGGGAGTGATGGCAGGCCAAAAAGAAGAAGGGTTAGTAGGTTTCAGAAAGAATTGGAAAAGATGATAAGATGTAAGTCACTGATTTCAAGTTATTACTATTTCTTTTCCTGCGCATCTAGCTCAGATAGAGTACTCACAGTTGCAGTGCACCGTGTTTTGTACTTAGTCCATAAGGAAAACCTAGCAGCAGAGGCCGCTGAGGCTGCTGAGAAAGCACGACTTTTCAATTTAGAGCACCCCAACCAAGTTGTTTCAAGCACTCCTTTCCAAGAGACAGAGTTTGGTGATAAGCCACTTCAAGCAATCGGGGCCAGCGAGGACATAACTCCAGATTTCTCTGCCAACGTTGTGTCTCTTTCTCTGTTTGGTGGTGATTACACTGCTTTATGTTTATGCATTCCTCACATTTGAGTGTACTCTCGTTGCTTTGTTGGTGATTTGATTCATGATCTTGTGCAGGAAGTAGGATGGTATTTGCATGCTCTGGCCTAGCTATACCATCCGGAAGAACTAAACTGGAGCTATTAAGATTTGTGACTTCAAGACGTTTGGTTGACGAGTTTAATGAAAACCGAAATGTAGATGATAAATTGAGGGTTGGTTCTGCTAAAAGTGCGAATCATTATCATTTCATTTTGTTTTGTTTGTTCAAGCTAATGGTAACATTTTGTGCTCATGTACTTCTTTTATCACTGCAGGTTGATGTGTGCCTTCCAGATAATAGACATATGGATGGGTTCTTGTGACTATATGATAAAGATATTGCTATTGTTACATGTTGTGGCTTCACGTATTGTGCCGCCATGAATTATTTCTCTCCTGTAAATCTGGACCTTCATGCACCTCCGCCTTCTGATGGTAAGATAATAGCAGCTGCTCGTTCCTTCGGATCGGGCCGTTTGATGGTCACATCCGGGCTTCTGATTGGAGACGGTCTTGCAAAATGGGAACAAATCACAGAGGTACACTGTTGACTGTTTCTTACTTATTGGCATGATGGAAGACTTGAAACAAATAATAGCACTATCATATAGGCAGAGTTCTCTTTTTGCCAATTTACCTTTGTAGTCTCTGCCACTTAACTTTCACTCTAATGAGAATTATTACCATCTATCGTACGTCCTACATACGCGTCTCTCTCTCTCCCCTAGACGGCGATCTAGGGTTTCTCTCGTCCCCGGCGATTCTTCGAATTGCACGGGTTTATTACGTCGTTCCCGCGTGGTTAACTACGTGGGGGATCCTCGTCTTCGTCCGGTGGACTTCTCGTGGTGTGATCAACTTTTTCCCCTAGTCATGGAAAGTGGGAGCTCAACCAAGACGGGCGATCCAATCTCTGGTCTGTTGGAACGGCTTAATCTGCATGAGGAGGATCAGGATGGTTTCGTCTGGGAAGAAGATGTTGAAGAGCCGCCTGTTGCGGTGAAGTGGCTGGCCATAGACAAAGTTCTTACGGATCGATCTTTTAGTCCTAGTGCCTTATTCGCTGATATGAGGGCAGCGTGGAACCCTGCAAAAGAAGTAACTTGGTGACGAGTGGATGATAACCTGTTTACAGTGCAATTCGGGTGTCTAGCAGACTGGAACAAAGCCCTAACCTTGGGTCCTTGGTATTTTCGTGAAAAGGCGCTTATCATTGAGGAGTATGATGGGTATACCAATCCTAGGTCTGTAGTTCTTGATAAGATAGCAATTTGGGCTCAGATTCATAAGTTACCTGATAACTTTTTACATGAACGGATCGTGAAAGGCTTATGTCGGCCGATAGGTGAAGTTCTGGAAGTTCAGTTGAGACTCCCTGCAGGCTTTGTGCACGAGTTTGTGAGGGTGAAAGTTAACATGAAGGTTGATAAGAAAATCACTCGTTTTGTCTCGATCACTAAGGATAGGAAGGAGTGGTATCAAGTCAAGTATGAGAAATTTCCTATTTTTTGTGGTGTGTGCGGTCTCATGGGTCATTGGCATCAAGAATGTGGTGATGGAGTCCATGATGAGAACAAGCTGGAGTGGGGAAGTTTTATCCTGGAAGATGCTGGACGCGGCAGGGGTAGAGGAAGAGGGGGTAGCTATAATCGTGATCGTCCACCCTCTGGAGTGAACCAAGACAATATAAATGAATTCCCTCCTGGGTATGGCAGAGGCCGTGGAACTATGTTTGGAAGGGGTGTGACAGCTCTGGCAGAACAAAAAAGTTGGAGGTTCAACGCGAGTTTTCAGAATTCTGGCCAAGACCTTCAGAAAGATTTAGATATGGCAGCGCAAGACAATGACAAATTCTTGGGTAAGAGAATGGCGGATGACGCAGTCTCGACTGATCCTGATGCTCCAGCAGCAATTCTCCCCGCCTCCACGGGTGAGGCAATGGTGCCTGTGGGGGGGAACAATACTGTTGCATCGATGGTGGGTTTCTTTGATAATGGTTCGACCTCGGAGTCGGATCCGTCCCTTACCCCTCAGAAAAATGCCAATAAGAAGAAGCAGAGAGGAGAGAATGAAGTTCCTATAGGTGATGCTTTCATCCCTAATGATGTTGTATCGGCGGCGTCCCTCTAGGACGACCGCCGGGATCAATGAATATCCTTTGCTGGAATTGTCGTGGGCTGGGCACCCCGGCGACAGTTCGTGAGGTTCGTGAAATCACGAAAAAATATGCCCCAGCCGTGTTGTGTCTCGTCGAAACTCAACTTCAGAGAACACGTGCTGAAATGATCTGTCAATCGTTGGGTTTTAATAAAACTTTTGCGGTTAGTAGTTCGGGGAGAAGTGGTGGTTTGGTTTTGTTCTGGAATGAGGATGTGAAGTTAGACATCCAGAGCTCATCAAGATATCATATTGATGCTCAGATAGATAACTTGGGACCTAGGCCGTGGAGGTTGACCTGTGTTTATGGGGAAGCCTAGGTTCTAGAAAGATATAAAAAATGGGTGACGAGGGGGTGACCCCATGACTCCTACGGATAAGCCTACCTGGTGTCCATGAAGACAGAAGGCCCATGAAGATACAGCCTCGGCCCACTAATTGACACCGACGTAGGAGTCTACGACTCACAAGGAAGGTGCGAAGACCTGCCGTACGGAGCAAGCTAGGGTTAGGAAAGCTTACCTGTAAACGTAGATGAACTCCTCGAGACCTAGCCTAGTATATAAGGGCTAGGAGGGGCGACAACAAAGACAACCAATACCACCTGTAACCCTAGCCTTGAGCGCTCCAGCCTTGGCGTCTACTGTAATCGCATCATCCCTATCAATAATATCGAGCAGGAGCGTGCCTCCCTGTTTGCCGACGAGCTATCATCCAACCTGTGCCTCTCATGACTAACCCAGAGTCCCTGACCATGGGATTTTCCGGGGTTGATCCTCGTCAATGGGATACCTTGAAGAACCTTGCAAGTCATTCGGGTTTACCGTGGCTTATGATTGGAGATTTCAATGAGGTACTCCATCACTCTGAATATGTGGGAATTGGACAGAGGAGTCAGGCTCAGCTGGACGGTTTCAGAGATACCTTGGATATATGTGGTCTTCATGATCTGGGTTTCTCGGGCACAAGCTGGACTTTTGAAAAACGACCGACGGGAGGTTTGTTCACCCGAGTATGTTTGGACAGAGCGGTTGCGGATGCCGCTTGGAATTTAGTTTTTCCCTAAAGCTCGGTTGAGCATCTTCAAGCAGCTTCGTCTGATCATGTCCCGCTTCTGCTTAAACTTATTGATGAAGTTCTGAACTCTAGGGGGCCGAAGATCTTCAGGTATGAGCAGATGTGGGAATCGCATCCGGAATGGAAAACGTTTCTGCAAAACCTGTGGAATGACAACAGGAACGATGACTCGGCGGTTGGTCTGAAGGATAAGTTGCCTAGAATTTCTCAGGATATATCAGTCTGTGATAGACGATCTTTTGGAAGTGTACGTAACGAAATAAGAGACCTGAAAAGGCAACTGGAAGAGTTGCGTTCGGTCCCTGGCAGAAGTGGCCCGGATCAGGTAAAGATCAAGATAACTGATAGGTTGGTTGAACTTTATAATAGAGAGGAAATCCTATGGAGGCAAAGATCCAGAATTAATTGGTTGGCTGAGGGGGACAAAAATACCAAATTTTTTCATCTTCGCGCTAGTATGAGGAGGCGGAAAAACTTGATCAAAGCTCTGCGGAACAATAATGGGGACATGATCTCTAGTATCTCAGAATTAGAACGTATGACCACTGAATTCTATGTGGGGTTGTACTCAGCTGAGGGGACGAGTAATATGGAAGTGGTGCCGGATTCAGTTCAAAGCAAGGTGACACCAGATATGAATTGTGCTTTGACTGCGCTATATACCCCCCCTGGAAATCAAGACGACGCTATTTCAAATGTGCCCAGACAAGGCACCGGGGCCGGACGGTTTCCCGGCTGCTTTTTTCCAGAGACATTGGGATGTTTGTGGAGATGATGTGATAAAAGCGGTGATACGTCCAAAACGTATCTATAATTTCTGCTTGCTCCATGCATGTTTTGTGTGATATTGCTATGATCTAGATACACTTTCATACACTTTTGATCATATTTGGACTAACCTATTAACTCAGTGCACCCCAGTGCCAGTTCCTGTTTTCTTGTGTTTTTCTATTTCAGTTTTCCCCCATATAAAAAGTGCCACAAAAATTCCGGGAAAAATACAGGAAAAATCAGCGTACAGGAAGCTTCGCGAAGAGCCCGAGTGGGGCCAGAGGGGAGCCAGGGGTGGCCCAGGTGGCCACCCGGCGCGGCCCCACCCCTGGCCGCGCCAGGGGGGCGCCTGGGGCCCCTGGTCCACCTCTGGCTGCCCCCTTTGCCTATTTATTCTCCGTCACGGGGAAACTCCAAAGACAAAACCCTATTTCGCGATCTCTCCTCTGTTCCGCCGCCGCCGCACTTCCGAGATCGGGAGCACCAGAAGACCTCTTCCCGGCACCCTGCCGGAGGGAGGACCGACCTCCGGGAGTCTCCTCTCCACCATGGATGCTTCCCGGATGTCTCGTGAGTAGTTTCCCTTGCACCATGGGTCCGTGATCAGTAGCTATGTGATGTTCTCCTCTCCTCTTTGTTCTTCATGGTTTAGACCTCGTGAGCTGCCCTACATGATCGAGACACTTTTGTAATATTTCTGCTGTTGCTATGCTGAGTTTGATAGGATCTGATGGATTATGAGATTATGTTCAGATTGTGATTGAGTAATATATTTGGTTTTTATCTCTTGTATTTTTGTTCCTAAGTAATTCTTGCATGTTCTCCCTTGCTGTTTATTGCTTTGGCCAAGTAGTAGGTAGTAACTCCAAGAGGGAACATTTTGCTCGATTGTGGGTTCATGCCCCCCGATGATACGCTTGAGTGATAGAAACATGAGTCTAGGGGATGTGCTGTTGCCACAAGGGGTAAAACAACGGTGCTTGTAACCGCGGTTACAAGGATTGTTTACTTTACGCAAAGTTCTTTTTAATGCAGTTGTCTGTTGCTTTGGGTTTACACTTTGGGTGGGGCTCGCAACTTAATAACAGCGAGATGTTCTGGATAGATATCTCAAGGTGGATGATTAGTAGTAGATGCAGATGGATTTCGGTCTACTTATTTTGGCGTACTGCCCATGCTTTTGAACCTCTTCCTTTCTTTTGTAGCATAGTTAGCATTGCGGTGCGTTCATAATCCTGTCAATTGCCTTTCTGTAATTTGTTTACCTCGCATAGCAGTTTTATCGTCTTTTGGGAGAGAGACATCACTAGTGAATATCACGTATCCTGGTCCATATCCTCATCACTGTTCACACGCTCATTTACTTTTCTGCTTTTACTTTAAATTGCTATCATTATCCCTTGTGATTGATCCTTTGTGAACAACAAGACCGGAGAGATTGAAAACCTCTCTGAACTTCGTCGGGAACAAAGTTATCGTGTCTGTGTGCAGGTCCGCGTCAGTTGCGCCGCTGACACCTACTTATCATCTCCGGAGTCCTACTGGAGACAAACCTTGGTATCTTTACTGAGGGAAATTTGCTGCTGTGCTACATCACGCCTTCCACTTGGGGTTTACCAACGAAGGGCGAGAAATCACTATCATTACCTCGCACATCAAGCCGAATTTATGGCGCCGTTGCCGGGGACTCCGAGTGCTAAGATAGGGGAGTTGCACACTACCCTTTGCCTTTGTTTTTTAGTCTTGTTAGTTTATCTTTCAGTTTTTATCTTTGTGTCCTTTATCAAAAATCAAAAAAATATATAGTATGTCTAGTTCCTTACTTGCCAATCAATGTCTAACTTCTTTGAAACTAGATCTTATTGGCATGGAGGATTCTCCGAGGATAAACAAGAATATTACAAGGAATACCGCTTGTCTCAAAAAGGGATACACTTATGGAGACTCATACATCAATCGTATGAGTATGCTAAAAACTTGTGCTCAATATATAATATATCTTTCTGCAGGGATGAATCTTGTTGCTTTATGAGGAACAATCACCTTGCTTTACAATGTGAGTACAATGAGGATGAAACCTTAGCTTCTTATGCTAAGGGAAATTATGATTTTTATGATGCAGAACAAATAGAAGAATTTGTTGCTTTTAAGGGTGCCTATGAAATTACTTCTTTTCTTGAAAATATTGATGAAGCCCCTTACAAATCTGAGAGTCTTGCTATACTTAACTATTGTTTGGAAAATTATGATGCAAATTATTATATTACTGATCATCTTGAGAGAATCTCTCCTCCAAAGGAAGAGACTAATGTTTTGCAGGACTCTATGGAAGAAGAAATTACTGAACCTGAAATCTCCTTGGATGAAAAAGAGGAGGAAGAATGGAGCCATCCATGTCTACCTTCTAATGAGAGTAACTCTTTGAATCTTACCTTATATGAGTGTTATGATCCTACAGATTCTTTTGAAATATCCCTTTTTGATGAAGTTGATGCCTTCTATGCTTATGGCCGTGATGCCACTATGGATGATGCTTACGGAAATGAATTTTCTATAGTTCCTCATGTTAAGCATGAAATTTTTTCTATTGCACCCACACTTGATTGTCCTATTATCCTTTTGAAATCTCCAACTCATATTCCGGAGAATTGTGATCTTATCAAGGCTCAATGTGATGGGTTGCATCTATCTTATGATCCTAAAAACCGTGTTGAAAACAATACACGTGTGCTTGTAGGTCATGAACAACATGATTTATGTGATAGTTATATTCTTGATGTTGTTCATGATATTACCGAAAATTATTTTGAGAGAGGGAAGTTTGGTTGTAGAAACTTCCATATTACTAAAACTCCTCTCTTTATGTTGAAAGTTTTGAAGATGTTCTTGTTCCACCTTCCTATGTTGGTTTCTTTGTGCTTCTTTGATTTATATTCCTACAAGATGCCTATGCATAGGAAGTGGGTTAGGCTTAAATGCGTTTCCTATTTGCTTCTTGATGCTCTCTTTTGCTTCAAAATTCTTATTCTTGTGAGAGCATCTTTTATAATCTTTATGCCTAGCTAATGGCTTTAAAGAAGCGCTTTCGGGAGGCAGCCCGTAACGAATTTAGGTTTTTCTTTTTACTTTTGTTGTGTATTGATGTTTGTTACTACTGTAGCAACATCATTGTATCTTTATTTTTCGGCTTTGTGCCAAGTTATAGCCTCTTACGGCAAGAGAAGTAAAAGTTGTGACATGCTGTCCAGAAAACAGATTCTGTCCTCGTGACCAGAAAAATTCCAGAAAAATCACAGTTCTTCTTTTTGAGCTGAAATTTTTACACAGCGTGCTCTATACAATTACGAAACTTCCGTATGTTCTGAGTTTTTTTTATTTGAGTTGCAGAAGTATCCCTAAAAAATTCTTTACTACCTGCTGTTCTGTTTTTCACAGATTCTGCCACGTTTTGTCTCTCCTTACTTTTTCAAACCTTAAGCTTGCTTTTTCTTTGCAAATTTTTTTTGGCACTCTTGAGAAACAGTAGCTATTCAAGAATATCTTTATATCCAGTGGGAAAAATTATTTATTAAGGGTGCTAACCTCTCTAATCAGATTATGATGAGTTATGTATGAAGGGAGTTTTCAAGTGTGCGATGGAAGATGATGAAAGAAGATCCAGGAGTGTCAAACGCTCAAGCTTGGGGATGCCCCCATGCATCCCCAATAAATATTCAAGGAGACTCAAGCGTCTAAGCTTGGGGATGCCCCCGTGCATCCCCTTCTCCATCAACAATCATCAGTTCGTCTTTCGTCTCACTATATTTTTATCACTTCATGCGTTATGTGCTATGCTTGGAGCGTCTCGCTCTTAGGTTTTATTTTTTAGTTTTCTTTAGCTTTGCTTTCTGTTCATAACAAGTTAGATCCTGTCTTACTTTGTGTGGGAGAGAAACACGCTCCACTTTCAAAATCTAGAACACATCATAGGATTTTTCCTGCCTATCTTTTTGCTGTTGTGTGTTCTTTATCTTTCCATAGCTACTGCCATGTTTAGTTTTAGTCTTAGTTTGTCTTTAGCAAGAGCCTTGGCTTTTGTTTAGTTTGTTGCTGGAACTCTTTTTAGTTTTCATGTTTATCTTGTTAAAGAGAGTTGGTTGTTGCACTGAGTTGTGTCTTGTCTTGAAAGTAGGTAATTGAGGTTGCTATTTAATTCTAGTAGTAACTTGCAATAGTTTTGAGGTATTGTTGTGAGTAATGTTTGAACTTTTGGTGTCAAGAGCTCTAGCCTATTAGTGATAGGTGTCGTATTTTGGGAAATCCGTGTGTATTTTCAAAACCTAGAAAACTAGTTGAGAACCCTAGCTACTAGATGGATCACTAATCTTTGGAGGGATCGAATATCAGAGAACACTCACGTACCATGAGTCGAGGATGCGCAAGGATAACCAAACCCCCATACACTCCTCCTCGGGGCACTTGTCTCTTTGTGAACCTCCTTATTAGATTGAGAGTTACCGATAATAAGTGCATGAGTTCTTCAGACTAATGTAAGTATTGAAAGTTGACACTTCCACCTTCCCATATTTTGCTAGCCTCTCCCGTGCCGTGCATTGACTTCTTCTCACTCCGAGAGTTGGTGTCCACCTTCGCCGGTACATCCAAACCCTTGGCATGATACGCTCTGTCATCATAAGCCTCCTTATATCTTTCCTCAAAACAGCCACCATACCTACCTATCAAGGCATTTCCATAGACTTTCCGAGATATATTGCCATGCAACATCCACCTCTTCATGACTTGATCTTCATGTCATACATGTTCCTGCTACACTGGCAGCGACATACATTGCATACATCATGTTATTTACTTCTTCTTTATGATTTTGAGTACCTTGTAAAGTGTGAAAGATCTCCTTTACCTTCTTGTAAAATAGAGTGTTGCCCTTAAGTGAGGAAAAGATCCCAAAGTGGACACAATAAAATATCCCAAAGAGGACAAATGAGAGTTAAATAGAAAGAGCCATTGAGGCCACCAAAAAAAAAGAGAAAAAGAAATAAAAAGAGAGAAAGGGGCAACACTACTATCCTTTTGAGAGATCCACACTAGTACTCCCTTTATATCCTTGTACTCCATAGAGATGATCATTATGCATATAGCTATGTGGGGACCTTCACACTTTAGAACTTGGCTTGCATATTCCAAGGATGAGCCTCCTCAAAAGAGCTCTAGGTCTTCATGAGCGAGCAAGTTAGATGCACCCCCACTAGTTCCATTGGAGAGCTTCTCAGCTCGTATGTGCATCCGTTGCATGACAATCCCTACTCCTCACATCATATCTATCATTTGGCATCTCTTGCCTATGATTGTCCTCATTGATGTGAGCCTTTCTCATCCTTTTTTGTCTTCCTCCTCCGCATTTCTCTCTTTGCCATCCTAAGTGTCAACTCTCGTGCTTACGCTCATCCATTGCATGAGTGCTCAAAATATCGAAAAGGAGTGGATCAAATTGACTTGTACCTGGCTAGTGGTCTGGGGACGAGTCAAGATAAGATTCCAAAGAGGACCAAGTGTGAAACTTTAGTAGATTGAGTTCTCAAAAAATAAATGTTTTTCTCGTATTCCCTATCCCCCTTTTTGCACGCAAACACCATTTGGAGACATTCGAGTCACGGACAGCGAGAGCCCTCGCACCTAATGTTCTTTTGTTACTTGTTTCAATGCTAATATAGATTTGCATGTTATGACTTGAATTGAATTTCTAACCTTGATTGCTTTACTCTTCAAAGTTCTTTTATGGTTGCTAGCATGTCACCACAGAAATTATGTCGTTATCATTCACCTACTCCAGGACGAGCAGGAATTAAGCTTAGGGATGTTGATACGTCCAAAACGTATCTATAATTTCTGCTTGCTCCATGCATGTTTTGTGTGATATTGCTATGATCTAGATACACTTTCATACACTTTCGATCATATTTGGACTAACCTATTAACTCAGTGCACCCCAGCGCCAGTTCCTGTTTTCTGTTGTTTTTCTATTTCAGTTTTCCCCCATATAAAAAGTGCCAGAAAAATTCTAGGAAAAATACAGGAAAAAATCAGCGTACAGGAAGCTTCGCGAAGAGCCCGAGTGGGGCTAGAGGGGAGCCAGGGGTGGCCCAGGCGGCCACCCGGCGCGGACCCACCCCTGGGGCCCCTGGTCCACCTCTGGCTGCCCCCCTTCGCCTATTTATTCTCCGTCACGGGGAAACTCCGAAGACAGAACCCTATTTCGCGATCTCGCCTCTGTTCCACCGCCGCCGCGCTTCCGAGATCGGGAGCACCAGAAGACCTCTTCCCGGCACCCTGCCGGAGGGAGGACCGACCTCCGGGAGTCTCCTCTCCAACATGGATGCTTCCCGGATGTCTCGTGAGTAGTTTCCCTTGGACCATGGGTCCGTGATCAGCAGCTATGTGATGTTCTCCTCCCCTCTTTGTTCTTCATGGTTTAGACCTCGTGTGCTGCCCTACTTGATCGAGGCACTTCTGTAATATTTCTGCTGTTTCTATGCTGAGTTTGATAGGATCTGATGGATTATGAGATTATGTTCAGATTGTGATTGAGTAATATATTTGGTTTTTATATCTTATATTTTTGTTCCTACGTAATTCTTGCATGTTCTCCGTTGCTGTTTATTGCTTTGGCCAAGTAGTAGGTAGTAACTCCAAGAGGGAACGTTTTGCTCGATTGTGGGTTCATGCCCCCCGATGACACGCTTGAGTGACAGAAACATGAGTCTAGGGGATGTGCTGTTGCCACAAGGGGGAAAACAACGGTGCTTGTAACCGCGGTTACAAGGATTGTTTACTTTACGCAAAGTTCTTTTTAATGCAGTTGTCTGTTGCTTTGGGTTTACACTTTGGGTGGGGCTCGCAACTTAATACCAGCGAGATGTTCTGGATAGATATCTCAAGGTGGATGATTAGTAGTAGATGCAGATGGATTTCGGTCTACTTATTTTGGCGTACTGCCCATGATTTTGAACCTCTTCCTTTCTTTTGTAGCATAGTTAGCATTGCGGTGCGTTCATAATCCTGTTTATTGCCTTTCTGTAATTTGTTTACCTCGCATAGCAGTTTTATCGTCTTTTGGGAGAGAGACATCACTAGTGAACATCACGTATCCTGGTCCATATCGTGATTACTGTTCACACGCTCATTTACTTTTCTGCTTTTACTTTAAATTTCTATCATTATCCCTTGTGTTTGATCCTTTGTGAACAACAAGACCGGAGAGATTGACAACCTCTCTGAACTTCGTTGGGAACAAAGTTACCGTGTCTGTGTGCAGGTCCGCGTCAGTTGCGCCGCTGACACCTACTTATCATCTCCGGAGTCCTACTGGAGACAAACCTTGGTATCTTTACTGAGGGAAATTTTCTGCTGTCCTACATCACGCCTTCCACTTGGGGTTTACCAACGAAGGGCGAGAAATCACTATCATTACCTCGCACATCAAGCGGTTATACGGATCCTAGAGGTGCAGAAGATGCAGATTGTATGAATAACACGTTTTTGGTGTTGATCCCGAAGGTAAAAAATACGGAGCTTCTATCCTAGTTTCGACCAATAAGTCTTTGCAATGTAATTTACAAAATTGCCTCCAAGGTGGTGGCGAATCGACTGAAAATTGTTCTACCTTATATCATATCCCCGGAGCAATCAGCTTTTGTTCCAGGGAGACACATCACGGATAATATGATTGTTGCTTATGAGTGCTTGAATTTTATGAAATGCAATAAATCCCTAAAGCATCGCCATTGTGCTCTTAAACTTGATATGATGAAGGCATATGATAGGGTAGAGTGGAATTATCTTGAAGCCATCATGCTAAAATTAGGTTTCCAACATTCATGGGTGGCAAAGGTGATGTCAATGGTGAAGTCAGTTTCTTTCTTGGTTCTGTTCAACGGGAAGAAGCTAGAAAGTTTCAAGCCATCAAGAGGGATTCGACAGGGAGATCCTATCTCACCTTATTTGTTCTTGCTTGCAGCAGAGGGCCTTTCGGGTCTCCTAAAAAACAGAAATCAATCATCGCAGTTGAATGGTCTACAGGTGGCGTCTCTTTCTCCGTCTGTTAATCATTTACTTTTTGCAGATGATAGCCTATTGTTCGTTAAAGCAAATAGAAGTGGTGCAATCGAGGTGTCAAACCTGCTGGAATCTTATTGTGCGGCTTCAGGACAAAGAATAAATACTTCCAAATCTTCAGTGTTCTTTAGAAAAGGTACTCCAGACATGGTCAGGGAGGAGGTAAAAGGTATCTTGGGTGTGATGACAGAAACTCTTAATCAGAGATACCTGGGTTTACCGTCTGATGTGGGCACATCCAAAATATTTCATACCAGCGGACGTGCATGCGATCATGAGCATTCCTATAAGCTCTAGTCCCGTTGCAGATTTCTGGGGCTGGCACTTTGAAAAACATGGAACCTTTTCGGTGAAATCTGCATACAATCTGCTCATGCGAGTGAAAACAGAGAGGGAACAGGCTCTAGCAGGAGGTATGGGTAATTCCAATTCGAGCTTTGAGAAGCAAGGTTGGAGTACCTTGTGGAATACTAAAGTACCTTCAAAGATTAAATCTTTCTTATGGAGGCTTGGAAAGCAATCTCTAGCTACGGAAGATGTTAGAAAACACCGTAATATGTCGGTCACAGATAGTTGTTCGCTTTGTGGGAATGACGATATGTGGGTACACTCGCTGCTTGAGTGCTCTGCGTCGAGGTGTGTATGGGCGCTGGCAGACAAAGAACTCGTCGAAGCAATGTCTGAAATTGTAGCGCCAAATGCGCGTCATTGGTTGTTCAATCTTCAGCAGAAGGTGCCCCACTCGCAATTTGTGGAAGCCGCTACAACACTTCGGGCAATCTGGTCGAGCAGGAGAAAACTTATTCGTGAGTCCATCAAACAATCTCCGCTTTCGACTCATCTGTTTGTTCAGAGATTTCTTCGAGACCTTGACCTGCTAAAGCCCCATCATCAGTTGCAGGGTGTGGGAGGGAGTGTTCCCAATGGCGCTGTGGCCGGCGGGAGGAATCCAGGCCCTTCATCCTGGGTGCCACCTCCTCAAGGTTTCTTCAAAATTCAAGTCAGTGGTGAGGTAAACGAGGAAGGGATATGTGGGGTTGCGGCTGTGTGTAGAGATGCTGCAGGAACTTATATGGGTTCGTCGGGGTTGAGGTTGGAAGGTCTCAAGGATCCGGTGGTTTTGAATACACTTGCCTGCAGAGAAGGACTTGACCTGGCTATGGATCTCAATGTGCAGAATATCATTATTTCATGTGATAACAAAAGGGCGGTGGAAGAGATAAAAGCTTTGGAAGGAGGTGCTCAGGCGGCAATAGTTAAAGATGTTGAAAGTCGTTTAATGATTTTTAGTAGTGTTAGCATTATTTCTAGTACTAGTGTTTATGTTTTGCATGCAAAATACTTAGCCAAGTTTCTATTTACTCTACCTTTGGGGCGCCACATGTGGCTACTATCACCCCATGATGAATCTTGTATTCCTGTAAACATTTCTGTGGAGTAATAAAGCTTGGTTAAACCTCAAAAAAAACTTAACTTTCACTCTAGGCTGCACTTGGAGGGCCACTCGTCGATCATGATGGTAAGTTTCTTGGGGTAAACATTCGCGTCGAGGGCCTTTCTTGTTGGTTCCTACCATTGCCGGCCCTTCGTAAACGCTTGGAGAATTTTCAGTTACTCGGGTATTTTCTTGTACTTTATGAGCTGCATCATTTCGAATATTGTTTCCTACATTTGTTTGAACCCCCATATTGTTAAAATATATGTGCCAAATATATTATGTGTACGAGTTGTGCTACAGTTGGACTTGTAATAGCGGTGGGTTAGGTGTTTGAGTCGGACACGTGTAACCCGGGCCTATTATATAAAGGCACCGCAGGATAGCAAAATAGACTAGACACAAGTTGATAGGCTAGAAAGAGATCACGAGAGGGACGGTCCGGTGCCCATGGCAGGGGCGGCCGGACCGGCCGTGGCGAGGTGGTCGGAGCACTGTCGGATGGCCGTGGCGGACTTGTCGTCGACTGTATCATGTGGATATGGTACATGGGGAGGAGCGCCCGTAGTCATGCCCCGGGGATTAGCCATGTTGGTGAACCTCGTTAACAAATCTCGGTGTTGTGCTTGTGCTTGTGATGATTGCTTGATCCTCGGTATATCGATATGCGACTCAGATTATTCTAACAAGTGGTATCATGAGCAAGGTTTCAAAAGAGATCGCAGTTGTTGATTTAGAGGACGGAGCTGAAGAATTCGTGGACGGGTGGTGCGTCGTCCGCGGGCGTAATCTTGACTAATTCGAATCGGTGAGACAAAGCAAGGCGGAGACTGCATGGATCTACGAATACGATCGGGTTCAGAAAACGAAGCAATCGGAATTAGCGATTCGACGGAACAGTACCACGGCGTAAACTAGCGTGCGGCAGCAGGAGTCCAGGGATCGATCGCCGCAGCGTCAGGCGCGGGGGTGCAAGGTCAGGTGCGACCGACCGCTGTGGAATCGTGCAAAGAAAGTTGAACACGGAACACGGTCCAAGGCATAGCAGCAACTATGGTGCTGTCGCTGCCAGGCAGCGGTCCCGGGACAGCCTCACGCCTCCGGAATCCCCGCCGCTCTCACCGACGACTGTGCTCTCTGCAACCATGCGCTCCAAGCGGGACGCCAGGCGCTCCTCTCAGGTGGTGGTTGGGGAGGCCAGCCCAGCTCTGCTTGCGCTCTGCTCCCCTGATGTGATGCTTCGCCCGCTGCTGTCTCCGACGAGGCCGCCAGGCTTCGAAGCCTCCCCCACGCCTCCGTTGCTCGTCAATGGACCTCTGTTGCGCACCCCTTCTCCTGAGCGTCGGGTGGCTGACGCGGAGCTATTGGTCATGGCGCCTGCATTGGAGATGCCTGACCTGTTCGTTGAGCGTGTTGAGCCGCTCCTGCCGACTCCAAAACCGGTTTCTGCCAGAGCACTCCGCACCCGCCGAAAGACGCTTGCTGGATTCGTCATCTCAGGGGTGAGTGGGCTGCAGAGTCTGCGGGCGAAGCGTCGCGACGCCGGGCGTAAGAAAAGTGTGCCGGTGGAGAAAGCTGCCGAGGCGTTCGTTTGCAGGGGCCTTGGGATCACCAAAGATGGGGAAGACGTCACAGCAGCCGCGGTTGACACCCTCATAGCTCGGTTCAAGAACCACCTGCCGCCTGAGATTATTGTTGCCATGCGTGAGATGTTCAAGTTAGATGACATGGTGGCCTCAAATGCTGAGGACGCTTTGATCGCGCACGGAGGAAACGAAGCTATGGACCTGATTGTGAAGCTGGTGCTACAGCACAGGCTGCATCTTCATGAGAGCTTCTGCAAGAAGATAGGGTCATCTTCTTTCCCATGTTAGTGCAAATAAGTGTACGTTCAGGGGTAGCCAGAGAGGTTACTAGTGCTAGTTTTATCACGTGTTGGGGTTGTTGTTGTAGTGCTAGTTCGAAATCGTGGTTGCTTTGCTGGAGTTTGTTGAATACTGGATGTGTTCTAGTGTGATTATTCGAGACCATGGCAACCCCTTCAAAATCACGACTGTGTACGGCCCAACTGCCTCCGCCAATAAGGATGCCTTCTTCGCCGAGCTCCTCGGTCACAAGCCTCCTATTGGGATACCCTGGATTGCCCTTGGAGATTTCAATCAAATTTACCGTGCGAGAGACAAGAACAAGCGAAACGTTAACCGGAGTAGGATCAACCGTTTTCGAGCAACTCTGCATTCTTGCGAGCTTAAAGAGATTCACCTTCAGAATAGGCGTTTTACCTGGAGTAACGAGCGGACAAACCCGACGCTTTGCAAACTTGACTCCATCTTCTGCAACACCGAGTGGGACACCTTATTAAGCACCCACGTGCTTCATGCCCTTTCCTCCTCACTCTCCGACCATTGCCCACTCTTGCTTGCGGACGACATGGGTCCTAGAAGGTGATGTGCGAGGTAATGATAGTGATTTCTCGCCCTTCGTTGGTAAACCCCAAGTGGAAGGCGTGATGTAGCACGGCAGCAAATTTCCCTCAGTAAAGATACCAAGGTTTGTCTCCAGTAGGACTCCGGAGATGATAAGTAGGTGTCAGCGGCGCAACTGACGCGGACCTGCACACAGACACGATAACTTTGTTCCCAACAAAGTTCAGAGAGGTTGTCAATCTCTCCGGTCTTGTTGTTCACAAAGGATTAAACACAAGAGATAATGATAGCAATTGAAAGTAAAAGCAGAAAAGTAAATGAGCGTGTAAACAATGATGAGGATATGGACCAGGATACGTGATGTTCACTAGTGATGTCTCTCTCCCAAAAGACGATAAAACTGCTATACGAGGTAAACAAATTACAGAAAGGCAATTGACAGGATTATGAACGCACCGCAATGCTAACTATGCTACAAAAGAAAGGAAGAGGTTCAAAAGCATGGGCAGTATGCCAAGATAAGTAGACCGAAATCCATCTGCATCACCTACTAATCATCCACCTTGAGATATCTATCCAGAACATCTCGCTGGTATTAAGTTGCGAGCCCCACCCAAAGTGTAAACCCAAAGCAACAGACAACTGCATTAAAAAGAACTTTGCGTAAAGTAAACAATCCTTGTAACCGTGGTTACAAGCACCGTTGTTTTCCCCCTTGTGGCAACAACACATCCCCTAGACTCATGTTTCTGTCACTCAAGCGTGTCATCGGGGGGCATGAACCCACAATCGAGCAAAACGTTCCCTCTTGGAGTTACTACCTACTACTTGGCCAAAGCAATAAACAGCAACGGAGAACATGAAAGAATTACTTAGCACAAAAATATAAGAGATAAAAACCAAAGATATTACTCAATCACAATCTGAACATAATCTCATAATCCATCAGATCCTATCAAACTCAGCATAGCCACATCAGAAATATTACAAAAGTGCCTCGATCATGTAGGGAAGCTCACGAGGTCTAAACCATGAAGAACAAAGAGGGGAGGAGAACATCACATAGTTAATGATCACGGACCCATGGTCCAAGGGAAACTACTCACGAGACATCTGGGAAGCATCCATGGTGGAGAGGAGACTCCCGGAGGTCGGTCCTCCCTCCGGCAGGGTGCCGGGAAGAGGTCTTCTGGTGCTCTCGATCTCGGAAGCGCGGCGGTGGCGGAACAGAGGCGAGATCACGAAATAGGGTTCTGTCTTCGGAGTTTTCCCGAGACGGAGAATAAATAGGAGAAGGGGGGCAGCCAGGGCTGGACCAGGGGCCCCAGGCGCCCCCCTGGCGCGGCAAGGGGTGGGGCCCACCCCTGGCTCCCCTCTGGCCCCACTCGGGCTCTTCGCGAAGCTTCCTGTACGCTGATTTTTCCTGTATTTTTCCCGGAATTTTTCTGGCACTTTTTATATGGGGGGAAACTGAAATAGAAAAACAGCAGAAAACAGGAACTGGCTGTTGGGAAACGTAGTGGAAAACAAAATTTTCGGCCTACGAATCAAGAACCCAAGATCATCCAAGAAGATTGCATACAAGGTTTTAGGTCATGGCTCACCAACCGATGTAGCGGAAGTAGAGTTGGTGAAGCTCGTGGACGTAGTGGAAGTAGATCTCGCAAGTTCTCCCACGAACAGTCCCTCGATCAATCCCACGAACAAGTCCCGCGATCTAGTCCTACGGACAAGTCCCATGAACAAGCTCCTCGAAGAAGGGTCGAAGGTACGACCCCTCCATTAGTATCCACACATCCCGTAGCAGCAATCCAGCAGCGCTCCGCCGTCCAGAGATGAACGCCACCGAGAAAACTAGAGGGAGAAAACCCTAACGGATTCCGATCTAGAACAGCGTCTAAACCGGGGTCTAATTGTGGAGCAACGGGATTTAGAGGAGGGAGGGTGGCGCATAGGCCTTGGGGACAAGTTGTGTTGCGCCCCCCACCCCTCCCCCACATTATATAGGTGGCCAAGAGGCCCTTGGGGCGTAATAAGGGGGGTGGGGAGTCCAACTTGGACTCCCAAACCTCCCAAACCTTCCCACCGGAAACCTGCCATATTGGAGAGTTGGACTTTCCACCTGGAGGGGGATTCCTTCCCCTTGGTGCGCCCCCCACCCCTTGGCCGACCAGGGCAGCCTAGGTGGCTTGCCCCCCAAGGCTAGGGGCGCAGGGGAGTGGGTGGTACTGCCCGGAACCTTCTGGAACCTTCCATGACCTTCTAGAAGCTTCCAGGACCTTCCGGGACATACCGGGACCGTTTTGGGACATTCCGGACACTTCTGGAGCACTTCCAGGACCTTCCGAGACTGTTCTCAGACGTTCCGGAGCCATCCGGATAGTTTCCAAGACCATCCGAGTTACAGTTTAAGCCACCGGATGACCGCGAAGGTTGTCGGGACGCCCAACGATTATCCGGAAACTATTCCGGTTGATCCAGGACTTCCCCAGTACCATTCTCATATGTTCCGGAACCACCTGGGACTACTCCAGAGTGATCCGGACATAACCTTAAATACCCAGAACTACTTCTGGTGCCCTTATGAACAATTCCATAAATCTCCGGAACTACTTCCGGTACCCGTATGAACTATTCTGCTTTGCTTCCACTAAACCTTCTACCATACTAGTATTCTAACAGACTACTGCTCGTTAAGTGTGTGACCCAATAGGTTCGGTATAATGCGGACATGACTCAGAACATCTTCCGGACATAGGTCAATAGCCTTTTGTCAATAGCCAATAATCAACAGCGGAGCCATGGACACCCATGTTGACTCCCGCACATACACGAAGAAACTTCGAGTGAACCATTATGTTTAGTCATGTACCATTCCCTTTGCTTCGCGATATATGACAAAGTTAGAGGAGAGAAGTTTGGCACCCATGTGTAACAACTTTTGAACACAAGCCACTCGTTATCCTCTTTGCTCGTTTGTCCCTTTTCTCGTTATCGTATTCCGGTATCCCCGTGACTGAATCACAATGCGTCTGGCCAGACTATAATGGATACCGTCATACCGAGTGGGCCCGAAGTGAATATCTTCTTCATCGTGAAGGAGCAAATCCCATTCTTGAACTATCACAGTCACTAGCCACACCATCTGACATACCCAGAACTTATTTTACTACTTCCCATTTACGGGAGGATTCATCTAAGAACCAAAGCATGTCTTCCTGTGTGAAGCAACTCGATACTCTCATGGTCTAAGGAATTACGTATGTGATAACATTTCATGATATGACTTATAACGTAGTTACGATGTGATCTCTAAGTATATCATTCAATACTGGGGTCGGTTCAACATCATTGTTCTGCTAACAATATGTTCCCATTGCTACTGACATCCTTGTTACAAGAACAATGTCCATGATTAAGAAAACGTAATCATCAGTTAGCACATGAGCTGGTCTTAGAGGCTAAACCAGGAACTCTTGGTGTTTACATTTCCACACATGCAAATGAGTTTTCTTCTGAATCTCACAGTCAGGGTCATTGCAATTATAGCACAGAAATATAAACATTAATTACGAACGTGGAAATATATATAATAACATTTTATTATTGCCTCTAGGGAATATTTCCAACAGTCTCCCACTTGCACTAGAGTCAATAATATTATCAGTGCTTGAGCACTTTACACCTATGGCATACCGGTGTAAAACATGCTTCATTTGTGGTATAGACTTCATCATCGGATCTGACGTTTCAGGCCCGTTTGTATCTTGCATATCTTCGCGTTTTCACGCTATCATAAAATTCACTAATTTTATCAGTTTAGCTTTGTATATGTTTGAATCATTTGGTAGGACCTTGGTTCCTTAGAATAAGTCATGAAATCATTCGTCAATGTTCCATGAGCTTCAAGCATCTAGGAAACCATACCATGTTCATAAACGAATTTATGATTCAAAATACCCTCCTTGTTACTTCTTTAAGCAACAATATACTTAGCCTCTGTTATAGAATTCGCCACAGTATCTAACTTTAACACAGTTCCTTCATACTGTGCCACCCTTATGTGTGAAACACATAATCCCAATTAAAATCGAAAATCGATCGGAGTAAGTATGAAGACTGAATTGGTGTAACTGTTTACATCAAAATTATGCTGGTGTAACTTGTTACAACGAGCTCTTCATTATCTCCATTTTCCGAGAAACATATCTTATCTATCATAAGTTTAACTTTTCACTGTTTGTCCAATGATCAACATATTGATCACTTTGGTATCTTGCTCATAACCTTTTGAAGCACTGGACATATCTGGTCGTTTTACATATTATGGTGTACATGATTAATCCAAACACACGGGTGAGTGGAATTCAATTCACGTGTTTTTGCTTATCTGTGTTCATCAACACCGATTTCTGCAAACAACTTTTCACCATGACTTTGGCATTTCATACTAAATTACTTTAGTATCATGTCAATATGTAGTGTTGGCTTTAGCATGATCAGGCACTTACTATCTTCATAGATCACTATGCTCAATACTAATGCTATATCAGCCCAAGTTCTTCAACTGAAAACTATTTCCAATGAAGTCCTTATTCGTGTCAAGAAATTTATATCATTTCTAATCAACAATATGTCATCTACATAAGGTTTTAGAAATATTATTCAGCTCCCACTTACTTTCTTGAATATTCAAGCATCTTCGTTATTCCTGATGAAAACAAACTCTTTTGGCAATTTCATCACAACGAAAATTCCAACTCCATTATGCTAGCTCCAGTCCATCACTGGATATCCAAGGCTTGAATCTATTTTAGCATCCTTTGAATCGACAAAACATTCCGGTCGTATCACGTATACGTCCTTTGTTATATTTCCATGTAGGAACTTTGTTTTGACGTTCATTCTACCATATCCTATAAATGAGATATGTAGTAATTGCTAGTATAACCCGAACTGACTAAATCATTTCTACAGTCGACACTATTTCGCCGTAGTCAACCTTTGAACTTGCTAGAAAACAATTTTCCAACGAGTTGAGCTTTATGGATAAAACAATTTCATCCGAATCAATTATAGATCCATATATATATTCTTCAGACTTTTAGTCTTTCCGAGGGTCTACCAAGTTCAAAACTTGACTTACTTCCATGGATACTATCTCGGATTATTTGGCATTTAGCCAAATCCCGGAGTCAGGGCCCATCAACGCTTCTTTGTATATCACAGGTTTATCATTGTCGAACAACAATATCTCGTTTTACATATCATGAATGTTTGTACGATTTTTGTCTAACCTGTGTGGTTCAGCTGCGCACTCCTCTGAAGATTCAACAATCTTTGACAAGTTGCACTGTCCTCCCACTCACTCTTTTGTAAGAAACTATTTTTCTTCAAAACACATTGTTCTTAACAGCAAACAGTTTTGCTTTTGTGTAGTGATAGAGGAATACCAAAACTTTTGGCATAACCTTAACAAAGTAGCACTTATCTGATTTGGGGTTTTGAGTATGTCAAACATATGCCTCATATACCCAAATTTTAAGAAAAGACAACATGGTTTTAACAGTCCATACCACATCTAATATGGTGTCATTTCAACAGATTTGATGATGCTCTTTTCAGTGTAAAAGTCGTAGTCACTAACGCATAACTTTAATAAGTATAATGGCAAATTGATAAACGTCATATTTGATCTTACCGTGTCATACATGGCTTGATTACATCTCTCGAACACTTTACTCATAGTGGTGTTCCGGGAGACGCAAGTTATGACACTTCTTCACAACTCATCAGACGTTCGCTAAACTTGTAACTCAAATATTACTTTCTACAATCTAATTTGCAGAAGCTTTATTTTCTTGTTACAATGAATTTCTATTTCACTCTAAAATTCCTTAAACATTTCAAAGATTTCAGAAGTATGTCTCTATTGAACAGATATCCACATATCTACTTCAACTCATGAGTGAAGATAGGGAATCCACTGCACACAACTACACTTATTGGACTACACACATCATCATGTATGATTACCAATGGTTTAGTTGCCCGTTCATGTATGGCCTATCAACGGTGTTTTAGTCACATTACTTCGAGACAAAGATCGCAAGCGTCAAGTGATTCATAATCATATGACTCGAAAGTCCATCACTTATGGAAATTCTTCATGCATGTTATGTCACTTGTGATAAATGGCAGTGCCACATCTATGTGGTATTTCTGTCAGTCTTGCGACGTTTAGCATCAGTGTTATGGATGTTTAGTATTATTATCAAGATTCATAACATACAACCTATTCATAATGGAAGTATGGCCTTTACGTTATTCATAGCTTTGAACAACTCTCTTGCAACAAACATGATTCAAAATGATGTTTTGCAACAAGGCTAAAGTGTAGTAACAATTTACTCAACTCTAAAATGAATTATGAAGATAATCATAGAGTCAACACACGGCATAGTAAACCTTTTACCGTTTTCCCAAGCGTGTCAAAACTCATCATTAGCTGGTCATAAAGGCCATAGTATTTCTTGCATCAACTTGCAACGATATGCAATTGAAGTGATATTCCGATGATCAACAGTTTAATCACAATATACATAATCCACAATTAACTGCTTAATCATGATTCCCAAGAATTACATCTCTTGACCAGCAAAGAATTCATCTATAACTCTGTATGACTTTCATTTCTGAGCTGGATGTTCCAGTCTTCTTTCGTTTTGCCTTTATACGTATCATAGTTCTATTTCCAATGTCACTCCTACTCACAGAAGATCACACATGATCAAGGGTGGCGCATGCCATGGACTTTCCGGCATGTAAGTCTTACTAACACCCTATGGAACTTGCTTTCCCTTAATCCTCATCATCATATGATCAGTGTTCTTCTGGATCCCACACTTATCAGTTTCGTTAAGAGCACAGTGAATATTTTCAATAATGCTTACAATCATACATTGTACTAGATATCTTATATCCAACATTAATTGTCTTACCACTGAAAACAATTTTTCAGTTCCATGAATATAACATAACTATCCCAAACTTTTCGAAGTTCGGGTTTCATGGTGGTGAAGACAATGCACTTAGCTGTGGTGGAATTCTAGCATTTTTGGATTATGGACGTAAGTCACATCATCCATAGAATCAACGGGAGAGCATCAAAAATTTGCGATAGGACATGGTCCTTCTCGGCACTATTGAGGATAGTCCTCACAATACGGTACCAATCGTAAAGTTTTTACCAGATAATACAGTTAATCAAAATCAATTGGGAAGGTGGTAACGCGAGCCATTATTCTACAACGATAATGCAAATACTAAGACTTTGTTCATAATTAAGTTGCACTTGTGATTAATCAATTTAATTACTAAGTGCGCTCCCACTTAGATCAATATCTCTCGTAATTGATGCTGAAGTGATTCAAGATCCGACCCAATCGTCCGCCATTGATGTGACATCACTGATGACTTAGATTGGACCGGTAGGCCAACTTGCCAATCACAACACATGTGATTCTTGTTCATCTTTCGATGGGCGTGTTCCGGTAGCAAACTTTTATCCAAACCGTCAAGACAACCAAGTGTAATGCGCTGTGTGTTCTTTTAACACACCCGCCTTTTATGCGTCACACACGTGTGCACCCATGTGACATGACCTGCTCCGATGTGAAACATAGTATAGACGGTGCTACAGTTGGAAGAACACTATCAACTTGATATTGTTTTGCGAGAGATCACCCTAATAAAACACGACTACCGCGCATCAAACAAGGGTGCATCAAAGGGATAAACATCACAGGCAGTTCATAAAATTATGTGATATGATATAGCCCTTTGCTTCGTGAAGTCTTCATAGTCTTCACGCCGTCGTGGTAGAAGTCACCGCATTCACCAACTTTCTCCTTGGCGCCGGGAACGTCACCACGGCTTCCGGCATGTGCGTCGGGGTCCACCTCCGCATCGTAGATCATCACCTTGCATCTATCTATTGCTTTGCCTCGAGCTAATAAACAGTTCTGGCACGCAGGCCATAATTAAGTGACAATCATATGACTCCAGTCATCATGCCGTACCACGACACGCAGGTCGCGAATAAATATTACATAACATATAGCATCTCATACAAACACATTGCAAATCTTGAAGGCTATACCACATCACATGCATTCTCTGCAAAAAACGAGTTAGATCGCTATCTATACGGGTTGTTGCAAATTTTATCGTGGTTGCTAAGCAGGTTTACAAGGCAAACGAGAAACCCTAGACAAAACAAAACACGATACTTCTTTTGTTTCTAGTTTAACATACGGGGTGCGTGTAGCAACTAATGCCACAAGCCAAACTTCGTTAAACGCGTGACCCCCGTGTGGATTTGAGTTCATAAAATCCACAAGCCCGTTCATGTAAAATTTTCTATAGCAAGACTAGGATGAGATCCAAGGAATTTGATGTAGTCCATGATCAAGGCAACCAGCATACTAAGAGCAGCAGAGAAGGATCATGGTAAAACTCAAACCTTGTAGCAAAATCACATCATGCCGTCGAGCAAAGAAAAGATCACATGATAGGGAAGCAAACAAGAAAATCAATGCCTCATATCAACATATGATCTACCTAAACATGCATCTAATCAAGGATCGCTCTGATACCACTGTTGGGAAACGTAGTAGAAAACAAAAAATTTCGGCCTACGAATCAAGAACCCAAGATCATCCAAGAAGATTGCATACAAGGTTTTAGGTCATGGCTCACCAACCGATGTAGCGGAAGTAGAGTTGGTGAAGCTCGTGGACGTAGTGGAAGTAGATCTCGCAAGTTCTCCCACGAACAGTCCCTCGATCAATCCCACGAACAAGTCCCGCGATCTAGTCCCACGGACAAGTCCCATGAAGAAGCTCCTCGAAGAAGGGTCGAAGGTACGACCCCTCCATTAGTATCCACACATCCCGTAGCAGCAATCCAGCAGCGCTCCGCCGTCCAGAGATGAACGCCACCGAGAAAACTAGAGGGAGAAAACCCTAACGGATTCCGATCTAGAACAGCGTCTAAACCGGGGTCTAATTGTGGAGCAACGGGGTTTAGAGGAGGGAGGGTGGCGCATAGGCCTTGGGGACAAGTTGTGTGTGTCTTCCCCCACCCTTGGCTCACCTTATATAGGTGGCCAAGGGGCCTAGGGCGCAGCTCAAGGAGGTTTGGGAGTCCAACTTGGACTCCCAAGCCTTCCAAACCTACACATACGTTCCCACCGGAAACCTTCCATAATGGTATTTGGAAATCCCACCTGGAGGATCTCCCACCCCTTTTTGGTGCGCCCCAACCACCTGGCCGGCCAGGGCAGCCTAGGTGGCTTGCCCCCCAAGGCCAGGGGCGCAGTGCAGTGGGTGGTACTGCCCGGAACCTTCCGGAACCTTCTAGAAGCTTCCAGGACCTTCCGGGACCTACCGGGACTGTTTCGGGACATTCCGGACACTTTTGGAGCACTTCCAATACCTTCCGGAACCTCTAACGAATGTTCCGGAGCCATCTAAATGGGTTTCGGAGCCATCCGGGCAAAGGTTATTATGTCCGGTGAACACAACATATTGTTTAAGCTGTCCACCGATCACCGAAACTATTTCGGTTGATCGTAAACTTTCCCATTATCATTTTCATATGTTCCGGAACCACCTGGGACTACTCCAGAGTGATCCGGACATATCCTTAAATACCCAAAACTACTTTTGGTGCCCTTATGAACTATTTCATAAATCCCCGGAACTACTTCCGGTACCCGTATGAACTATTCTGCTTTGCTTCCACTAAACCTTCTACCATACTAGTATTCTAACAGACTACTGCTCGTTAAGTGTGTGACCCAATAGGTTCGGTATAATGCGGACATGACTCAGAACATCTTCCGGACATAGGTCAACAGCCTTTTGTCAATAGCCAATAATCAACAGCGGAGCCATGGACACCCATGTTGACTCCCGCACATACACGAAGAAACTTCGAGTGAACCATTATGTTTAGTCATGTACCATTCCCTTTGCTTCGTGATATATGACAAAGTTAGAGGAGAGAAGTTTGGCACCCATGTGTAACAACTTTTGAACACAAGCCACTCGTTATCCTCTTTGCTCGTTTGTCCCTTTTCTTGTTATCGTATTCCGGTATCCCCGTGACTGAATCACAATGCGTCTGGCCAGACTATAATGGATACCGTCATACCGAGTGGGCCCGAAGTGAATATCTTCTTCATCGTGAAGGAGCAAATCCCATTCTTGAACTATCACAGTCACTAGCCACACCATCTGACATACCCAGAACTTATTTTACTACTTCCCATTTACGGGAGGATTCATCTAAGAACCAAAGCATGTCTTCCTGTGTGAAGCAACTCGATACTCTCATGGTCTAAGGAATTACGTATATGATAACATTTCATGATATGACTTATAACGTAGTTACGATGTGATCTCTAAGTATATCATTCAATACTGGGGTCGGTTCAACATCATTGTTCTGCTAACAATATGTTCCCATTGCTACTGACATCCTTGTTACAAGAACAATGTCCATGATTAAGAAAACGTAATCATCAGTTAGCACATGAGCTGGTCTTAGAGGCTAAACCAGGAACTCTTGGTGTTTACATTTCCACACATGCAAATGAGTTTTCTTCTGAATCTCACAGTCAGGATCATTGCAATTATAGCACAGAAATATAAACATTAATTACGAACGTGGAAATATATATATAATAACATTTTATTATTGCCTCTAGGGCATATTTCCAACAGTCTCCCACTTGCACTAGAGTCAATAATATTGTCAGTGCTTGAGCACTTTACACCTATGGCATACCGGTGTAATAAATGCCTCATTTGTGGTATAGACCTCATCTTCGGATCTGACGTTTCAGGCCCGTTTGTATCTTGCATATCTTCGCGTTTTCACGCTATCATAAAATTCACTAATTTTATCAGTTTAGCTTTGTATATGTTTGAATCATTTGGTAGGACCTTGGTTCCTTAGAATAAGTCATGAAATCATTCATCAATGTTCCATGAGCGTCAAGCATCTAGGAAACCATACCATGTTCATAAATGAACTGATGATTCAAAATACCCTCCCTTGTTACTTCTTTAAGCAACAATATACTTAGCCTCTGTTATAGAATTCGCCACAGTATCTAACTTTAACACAGTTCCTTCATACTGTGCCACCCTTATGTGTGAAACACATAATCCCAATTAAAATTGAAAATCGATCGGAGTAAGTATGAAGACTGAATTGGTGTAACTGTTTACATCAAAATTCAGCTGGTGTAACTTGTTACAACGAGCTCTTACGAAAGGCCAGATTGGGGATGGAACGTCTGTGCTTTTTTGGAAAGATTTGTGGATGGGAGATGTACTTGCTGATGCTTACCCGAGGTTGTGCTCTTTTGCAAAAGACATCGACACCTCGGTTCAGGGCTTACTAACCACTGGAACACTGGGTGAAAGTTTCCATTTGCCTCTTTCGGTCACGGCTAGAACTGAACTTGATGAGCTGTAATCTGAGACAGTGGACGTGGTTCTGTCTACTGGTGTTAATGACACTTGGAGCTGCATCTGGGGGGGGCTGGTAACTTCACGCCTAGTAAATACTATCTTCACTGCTTCAGAGATATACAGGTGGATGAGGCTTTTGGTTGGATATGGAAAACCAAATGCAATAATAAGTGGAAATTCTTTGCTTGGTTGTTGTTGGCTGATCGTTTAAACACCCGTAACATGCTCCGCCGAAGGAAATTTGTGGTTCAGAATAATGACTACGGCTGCCTCCTTTGCGTTAATCCTCCCGAGGAGACCGTTGAACACCTATTTTTCTCTTGCCCGTTTAGCAAAATTTGCTGGGCTAAGCTGAACATCACCTGGCCTGATGATGGGAGCAGATTGGACATGATTCATGCGGCTAAAGAGCTTTGGATGGACCACATGTTCTTAGAGGTTTTCATAGTTGGTGCCTGGGGGCTTTGGAAAGAGAGAAATAATAAGCATTTCAGGAATCTGACCCCAACTATTGAGTCGTGGACTCTTAGATTTAAATCTGATTTTTCTTTACTTATACATAGAGCTAAGTCTGAGCTAGAACCTTTCATCACTCACCTGGTTAACTCTCTTTGATTTTTGCTTTTCCTCACTCCCTCTACCCCCCTTGTAAATTTCATCCCCCATCCCCCTGTATATAGCTATGTATCTCTCTTGTAACCCCCTCCCCCCAAGATAATGGAATAGGCAGTGGGTGGTCCACCCACTGTCATTAAAGCTTCAAAAAAAAACCAGCGCGCTGCAACTATCTATCTGCAGCGCGGTGAAGACAGAAGCGTTGCTGCTACTTTTCACTAGTAGCAGCACGGCCTGTCATACAACGCATTATTGTTATGTTTTTTTTCATTCATCCGAGCAGCACCGTAGTGCTCCAATTTGAATCCCTAGACATGATCCATGATGCGGCGCCATCGCTCCCATTACAAAGGAATTGGCGATTTGGATTCTTCGACCGCCCCTTTGAGGATCAACTCTCGTCGATCCCTTCACGGTTGATGCATCCAGGAGCGCTCCTCGTTCGTCCACTCTCTCACAATCAACTCTGCAAGCTGTACTACTGCATCATCCATCACCCTCTAGCATATCGCAATCACCCTCTTATTCACCTTCGATAGATGTTCAGTCCCCGCCCATCTCCTCTTCACTTCCTCGAGGGCACGCATCGAGTCCATCCAAAAACCGCACTCTTCCAGGAGCTACGTGCATCTCGCCGACTAGAACTCCTGCATCAAATGAACTATCATATCATGTCTGAACTATCCTAAGGTCTCATCAAATTCTTTTTGATTTGAGAAAAAACCCTCATATGTGAACTAATCCATACATTTTAAGAGAACCACTTCGGGTGATAAAAAGGATTCGAACTACGTAATCAAAATCTCTACAATTGCCTTAAGATACCAAGTTGAAGATATCAATTTTAAAAAAAAGAAGGACTCTGTCAGACCCTTCTACCATCGACGCCAGATAGCGCTATATTCCAGCTCGTGCCCATCAACACGCATCCAACACTGAGAACCAACCGTACCACGACTCCGAGACTCGATGCCGTTGACATGATAAATGCAACTCCGCTCCACATATTGGCCCCTTCAATCAGTACCTGCTCAAAAACAATACCCCAGGAGGGAAAATGACATTATAGTACCCGTGATCTTCCGCTTATGAAGGCTCGAATCTAGGGTATCCCTCGAAGCAAATGTCGCTGGAAGGAGAAGGGCACACTGTCAGCAACTACTATCGAGACCAAACGGTGTCCACTGCCACATTGCTCTCGCTATGACACCTTCAAGAAGCACATGACGCCTCGACACCTTGCTACAGTTTTCACCCAAGAAGCAGTAAGGTGGGAAGAGAAACCCTACATATGTCTCTAAGAAGAAAACCAACGCTCTCGAGCGTCGTCATTGTCGCGGCCGATCGTAGCCGACAAGGAAGTTATTCCAATTTGAACCACCACCACCCGCTTCACCCACAACCCTATGACCGACTAGGCAACGAGCACAACCAACATCCGATCAAGGACGTGCACACCAAGCAGGAACGAGATGCAATGGCTCGATCCGATGTCGTCGATTGACGGGGCTACAAAGCTTCAACCCACCCACAACTGAGTCATCGACCACCCGAGTGAAACATCAGAAGTCCGTCAACCCCTGGTGTGTCTAGATCTCAGTCGATTAAGACTTAACGAAATCTCATTCAAATGGAAGAACACGTAAAAAATAGTTTTTTATACACACTATCGCAAGAATATAGCATTGACTAAGACTTACCGATTGAGATTTAGCAATCCCCGCCAACCCCTCCTCACCCTGAGAAGGAACGTCCTCTCCATTGGACCGCCACCTGAGATCTAGGCTCATCACCATCAAGGGAAGCAACGTAGGCCCTGCCGCCATAATCCCTGACTGCGCAGGCCCCGACGCCAGCCTTACATGGCACTTGGCAGTGAGGAGGAAATCGCGGGGAGGGGGAATCCTCCCCCTAGTCACCCTCGACAGAGGCGGCCAAGATGTTGATACTACAACTTGGACGGATAAGGCTGCTCATAGTGGTGAGTAACTTAGACTAGTAACATATGCATTTTATTAGTCTATGTTACTACCTTTATAGTGGGTAATGTCATACAAGTAGTAATATAGAGACCTTATTTATTATTTTTATAGACTCATTTAGCATTGGGAAGCGTTATGTGATGATAACATATTATGTTACTCTATTTGTTTCTCTCTTCATTAATTACTTCACACATCATTACTTTTACTTATGTGGCATGTATATTACGGACGAGACTTGCCTGTGCCGCGAGCCTGCGACCTGGACGCCTGAAATCCATCGAACGGCTCCCCCTTCATCCGCCCAGTCATGGTTGTTTTCATTGGAAAAAAAACAGAAATATTGCTCTGTCTGTTGTTCCCATATCTGCATGTGTTGATTCCCTTCCGTAATACCCGCATACACCAATGAAACATGAGATAACTCATCGCGCGGGAACACATCCACACAAATACACATCTGGCGCCAAAAACTTATCTACCGTAATGCAAAAAAGGAGGTTAAGGAGATCTACACAATTGAAACACATCAATCTACAGTCTCAGCCATGCCAAAGCACATGCGATTTGTTCTCTCCAATTGAACAACATCATCCGTGATATATTTTTCAAGGACTAGTCATGGTGAATCACATGTATTTTTGTCGTCCCTGATGGCGATGAATCTCACGCATCAAAATCTCACCCCATCATTTAGGATGAATCATAGGCAATTTCTCCAATTTCTTCTTGTTGAATCGATTGTGCCACCACTGATTGCTTCCCATACTGCAATGCAAAACTTCAGTTTAGAATTTAGATAACCTGATTGTCTAATCAAATACAAAGGCACATGTCATGTTGCAAAGACTATACTGAATTAGTAAACAAAGTATTAAATATTGAAGAAGAATAAGAAGACATTATATACCGGCAATACCACCAACAGTAAGATAGTTGACACAGCCACATATATGTATTGACTAAATTGTTTATTACTTGATATAGGATTTGGAAGAAACTACAGATCACACGGGTGAAAGGGTACCAAAACTTGGCATGCAATAGAGGAAGCTTATTTCTTTTATAACAAGTATGCTGAAACTATCGGTTTTAGCATTAGAAGAAGCAGTGGCCATAAAGTGAAGAACTGTTCTACAATGCAACAACGAACATTTACATGCTCTCGTCAAGGTATGGGCTACATGTATTATGTTATGATTGCAAACATCTTCTAATGCACTAAGAAAATTAATACAACTTATAGGCCACCATGGGGATGATAAAAGAGAAGATACATTCACCTACAGCAGGCCTGAATCACGATGTGGATGTACTGTCCGTATGAAAATAAGCCTGAGAAACGAATTTTATGAGGTGTATGAATTTGAGGCATCACATAACCTCTAGCGTCGTGACATGACAAACCTATGTTTTGAATCCCTCACTGCAAAGGACTATTGGTATTGGGACCTCTAGTGCTGTCACAGGACAGGACTATGCCTTTCTTCATCAACAGAAGGCAACATAATAACAAATTTATATAGAGTTTACCCTTCTAAGTTGCCAGGCTATGTATTCTTTCCATGAGATGATTTTGCATCTCTTTTATGAAGCTTTGTAATATGTGAATCACACATTTGCAAACCAGCTCAAGAAAATTCCATTGAAGCAAATTTATTCGATTTTGTAGTTCTATGTATACTGTGGTTATATCATTTCAGAAACGATGCACTTATTGCTTATAACAATTTTTCTTTTCCACGACTAGTTCTTTATATATACAGCACTTGGAGAAACCCCATAAAGAATCAAGTTCAGAAACCATGTTCAGAGTCTGTACGTTCACACTCATATGCAAAAGGCAAGAAGCTTAGGAGCAAACAAAAATTTAACCTGTTTCGTGCTGAAGTGCGTGAAGAACTTCAGCCTGTCAGCGAAGATGCTCCCTTGTGGACGGACAGACGCACGGCGCACTTGTACACTTGGTGCCTGCCGCCTCCAGCTATAGGCTACTGCGCTCGAGCTAGTCAAAGTTCCTGTGCAGCGGGGATCTGCCGCCTGCCGCCGCGCTCGAGCTATCCAAAATTGTTGTGCTGCGGTGATCTGCCGCCTGCGTGCGCGCTCGAGCTGGCCGAAATTGTTGTGCTGCGGTGATCTGCCGCCTGCCGCCGCACTCGAGCTGGTACAAGCAGCTGCGCCTTGTAGCCTCGTCGCGCTCGAGCTGGTCCAAGTGGTTGCGCCGCAGGGAGCTGTGTCGAAAATCACTATTCTGACCTTTTGTTCAAACTTCAGCATACTTTAATCCTTCGTCGAAACTATTTGAAAATTTAACCCAATAGGATAGCGTCCGCCCAAGTGGCGCTACCTTCTATGGGATAGCGCCGTCGACGGTGGCACTACCATAGGGGCATCCTGATAAGGTAGCGCCACTGTAGACGGCGCTACCGTAAACGATGACGCTACCCTTCTGCATGCAAACGAGCTAAATGGGATAGGACGACAGCGACGTGTCTGCGGGTAGGATGTTCAAAGACGCTACGTACGCATGAACAGTGCACCACCCCCCGGCACCACACATACACGGTACACTACAGATAGGAAGCTTTTTACACTTTCGGTTCGCCGGCGACCCGTTCACGTGGCCTGAAAAAAGCATGTAACGTTGGCCTGACCCGGCCGTAGCTGCTGAGGTGGGTTAGTTTCAGTGTGGATGCATGCATGCACGGGGCTGGTTCGGCTTGCCGGTGTCCGCTCGAAATGGTGGCTTGGTTAGGGACCTGATCGTTCCGGACTGTGTCCACCGTGACATATGATGTCAATTTTTTGATAATTAAAAATCTCCCAAGCGAAGTATTTATTGCACACAATTTGAGCAGCACTATAATATTTGAACTAGCTAGTCATCTACAATATTACTAGTAGAATGTCCGTATGTTGCTACGGGCCTTTTGTTTTTTATTGTAATTTCATATTTATATTTATATTGTTATATAAAACATGGTGAATTTTTAGCCCTTTCAATGCAAGTTGGTGGCTGTTTTTAGTCGTAGTAAGTGGCTTCCTACTTAAAACTATATCACCTGTTAATTCTTCTTCTTCATAAATAGCTTATTAGTGTATGCAATATTTTTCACTATATAAAATGAATGTGACATTTCTCTCATAGCAAACAACCGTCTTTCCCTTACAAAAGTAAACAACCAATCCTTTTCTTTTTATCTTAAAAAAGCAATTCACTCTCTTATACCCTCACCACACGGCACAATGCTCACACTCAAATCTCATTCTCTTCGACACGACGTCGTAGCCGCATGCCTCCCCACCGCGGCTTCTCTGCCACCTTCCTTCTACACCACGACATTCAACCGGCACCTTTCTCTAACCGTGTCTTCCCTCCACGGTATCACACGCCCCTCTTCTCCCCTCCATGATGTCACATGCCTATTACCGGTGTCAAGGAATGCACACCATTGTAGCTGAGGGTGACCGCTACAATGTGGTTTTGCTGCCTTTCACCTATTTTTCTTCTCTCATTATCGATTTCAACATGAGAAGAAATAACAAAATTCATGATGTTGATTATGGTTTATTCTTATGAGTGTGGATTATGTACCTATACAAGCGGATACATGTTATATTATCGTCATTCACTAATGCATCGAGATCCACACGAAAATAAAACAATTTGCTCCTCAGAGGTGGCAACAGAACAACCGCATAAGCAAATATCGTATTATCCATAGCTGCAAGTAGCTCTTCCAGAAGGAGAAAAATCAAACATTCGAATCAACCCAAATTTATTAGTAGCAGGCAAGCCAGGAGCCAACGGTTGAGACTCCAGTTGACTGAAAACAACTGAAAGGCACAAAGGTTTGTTGCCCATCCTACTCTTCTGAATGAGTGTTAACAAATAAAAACACCCATTCAATCTGCTTTCCTGGTCTTTTCTCTGGAAGTGTTTGTTCTCTTGGTATCAAACATGGAGCCACCCTTTTTGGTTCCTTTCTTCTCGAGCCTGCCCTCGGCATTCAGCTTCTGAATCACGAAGTGATCAAGAGCCTGAAATAGATAAGTAAAATAGTTAAACACATCTCATGCATTTTCATGTTAAACGATATATGAAGTATATGAAGACATTAGGTGTCTGCACCATTTTTTCCTTTGCCCGCTCCAATATATCATCTTCAACACTTTTGTATGTGACAAAACGATATATGTTGACAGTATTTTTTGCCCAATCCTATGTACTCTACTCATTGCCTAGCATCACATTAGGATGCACAGTTCTTTTCGAGAAAGTTCACAATCTTTTGAAGTGGCTGCAGCTAGAAAAAGGTAGCGGAAGCAACCCATTTCATTTTTGAATTACACACACTTACATAATGTAGTATCAAATTCGAAATACCTATGAAAAATGCAAACATATATTTAAAAAAAATGCAAGTTTTAGTAGGTTCTAAAAAGCTAGTGATAGCTCCACTATCTTGTTTTAGGATGCTAGTAGTTAACAAAGCGTGAAAACCATTATAGCTAATTATATTTTCTCTTTGAGCACTGACCATTTTTACGTACTTATCTCCAGCAAGATGAACGCATCCATCGAAGAGTGTAAAAAGCTTGTGTACCGTGTACGTGTGGTGTCGGAGGTGGTGCATGCATGAACTTGGTCGCGACGATCGACCATTCATGCGTACGTAGCGTCTTTGAACATACCTACCCGCAGACACGTCGCTGTCGCCCTATCCCCTTAGCTAGGAGGGTAGCGCCCCTGACGATGGCGCTACCTACGTACAACAGCGCCGTCTACAGTGGCACTATCCTATCAGGATGCGGGACTCAGCGTGTCACGGTGGCATTATGGTAACGCCACTGTCGACGACGTTATCCATAGAAGGTAACGCCACTTGGACGGGCGCTACTTTATTGGGTTAAATTTTAAAATAGTTTTGACGAAGGGTCAAAGTGTGCTGAAGTTTGCTAGAAGGGTTAGAATAATGATTTTGGCCGGGAGCTGTCGCCTGTCTCCGCGCTCGAGCTGGTACAACCAAAACTGCGCCCTCCCATGATTGACCGCCCAAGTCTGGCTTCTCACGCTCGGGAACGGGAGAGCGGCGATGGATATGGTGGTGATTTTCTCCCCTCTGGCTTGCTGCTCTGTGTTTCGACAGAAAGGAGATGTTAAGCATACACGAGTTCAGGGCCACTCGTACGAGTCATTCGTATGGAGCTGCTCTCTGTGTTTTTTTTTCCAACGAAAACAGTCACGATTGGGCGGATGAAGGGGGAGCCGTTCGATGGATTCCACGCGTCCAGGCCGCACGGATGGTGGCACGCCCGCGGCGCACCCAAGTCTCGTCCGTATATTACTACTACTAGGACAATGTCCGTGCGTTGCAACGGGAAAATAAATCCTCGTGTTCCTCATAATATATTCATGTGATTTAGCGACATATGAAAAAGTTTAATTAATGTGATTGAATGATATATGGAAATATTTAATTAACGTGATTGAATTATGCATGGAAAGATGTTAATATGATTTAAGTCGCATATGGTAAGGTGTGGTTAAATAAGATTTGATGGAATAAGAAAACCGGTTGGACGAAAAACTCGATGAAGAGGCGTGGTGGAAGAAAATAAACCGGTTGACGAAACTGCTGGCAAAACACTTGGAAAGAACCGTGAGGAACCGAGGAACCGTTAGTTTTTTTTAATAGTAGAGACTAGTATGTTAGGGCAACTCCAACGCGCCAACGCATTTTGTCCGCGCGCGTCTGGATTTGCGTCTGGATTTGCGTCAAACCGGTCAAAATGGCGCCCAACGCTCAACCGCATACGTATTTATTGGCACGGTCACGTCCGCTCGGTGTCCGCGCAGACGCAAACCCCACGAAAAGCTGCGCCGAGTTTGGGCTGGCGCGGACACCGAGCGGACGCGTTGAACGTCCGCGACGGTCCGCGCTCGACGGTTCGCGTCCGCACTGGGGCCACTTGCCAGCCCCCCTGGCGTCTTTTTATAAGACGCCCCCACGCGGCGGGCCGTCGCTATCCACGCACCCGCCCCCACACTTGCCTCCCGCACCGCGACCAGAGCGCCACCAGAGCGCCACCAGAGCGACCAGAGCGCCGCCACCATGTCCAAGTGGTTTGGCCGCGTGAAAAACGACCACGAGGCCTCCGGCTCCGGGCGCCGGCGTGGCCGCTCTCCCCCTCCCCCCCCTCCTCCTCCTCCGCCGCGGGCACGCGTCTACCTTCCGGCACATCAGTGCCGGAACTACTGGCGGCACAAGTGCCCCGTCCCCTGGTCCAATGTCGGCCTGCCGGGCGAGTGGCTCTTGAGCCGCGACCGCGTGCCGGTGCCGCTCAATCTGGCCGCGTCTCTTCGCGACCAGAACGTGGCGCGGCCGCAACCGGCAGGCCAAGACCTAGGGGTGGCCGCGTCATCCCTCCGCCCGCCGTCGTCGCGCCCGAGGAGGCAGCATTCCAGGTCGCCGTCGCCGAGGAGGAGGCGGCGATCCAGCGCGCCATCGCCATCTCCGAGGCGGAGGAGAAGGCGATATGGCCCGGCCTGGATTTCGTCATCCAGCAGAGCCTCAACGCGCCTCCTCCTCCTCGACGCGCCGGTGAGGCGCTCCGCATCCGCGACGGGCCACCGCCACCGCCACCGCCACCGCCGCCGGACGTGAAGCCGCCGCCACCGCCCTCGCCATGGGCGGCGCAGTTCATGCCGCCCTACCCGCCGCCTCCTCCGCCACCCTATGGTCCCGGGGTGGACTCGCCGCCGCGCCACCACCTGCCGGAGCCGGAGCCATTCCGGGAGGGGTGGCAGTGGGAGGGCGTGAACACCTTTTCGGTGTTCGTGCCCATGGCGTCGGTGACCATCCCCATGGATGCCATCGACGAGGAGGAGCAACACATCAAGGAGGAGACGTACACGCGCCACCTCGCGGCCGAGCGCGCCGAGGCCGACCGCGAGATGAACGCGGAGTACGCTGCCTCGCACGCCGTGGCCGTCGTCGACCCGCCGCCGCCACGGCCACCGCGCAGCACCAGGGAAGCCCGCCGGGAGGCCAAGAGGGCGCGGCGGGCCGAGCGCGCGGCCATGGAGGAGCGCTGGCGGCGCGACTTCCCCTGGGCGCCGGTGCCTGCGCCAGTCGTCGACCTCTCTAGCGACGAGGAGGACGACATGGACAACGACGGCGGGGACGACGCGTAGGCGGCGGCATTGGCGCGCAGGACGCGGTTTTTATTTTTTTTAGGTTTTTTAAATTTAAGTTTTAATGTAATGGGAATGGTTTAAATTTATGTTTAATCAGTTAATTTTTTTTAAATGCGTTTGTGTCAGCGTGTTGGGCGAACGCGCAAAATGGCGGACAAAAACGGACGCGATAAGCGGACACGTCCGCGCAAACCGGACAAATCGACAAATCGCGCGTCCGTTTGCGTCGGCGCGTTGGAGTTGCCCTTACTCCGCAGTCTTTCCTTTTTTTTGCGATAAATGTTACCCTGAGTAGCCGACGAAGCATACGACACGGTGATTGGTTTGACCAGCACCGTCTCATTTCCGATTCGTGGAGTATTTACACAGCAACGAGGAAGCAAATGAAACGGCACTTCACACTTCACACAATACTTGCCACGCGCGCGATGGCCGCCTCCGCCCCGTCTGCGTCGCCGCCGCACGCCCTCTTCCTCCCCTACCCGGCGCAGGGCCACGTCATCCCGTTCATGGAGCTCGCCCACCGCTTTCTCGACCGTGGCTTCGCCGTCACCTTCGTCAACACCAAGTTCAACCATCGCCGCGTCGTGGCCGCCGCTGCCGCCGGCGCGACGACGACAGGCTCATCAGCCGGGGGAGGACGGCTGCGTCTCGTTGCGGTCGACGACGGGGTAGACGACGCCGGCGACCACGAGAACCTGATCATGGTCAACGCCGCCATGCAGGTGGCCATCCCGCCGCAGCTGGAGCCGCTTCTTGACGGCGAGGACAACGCGACCGGCGAGGGGCTAGGAAAGGTGACGTGCGTGGTGATCGACGCCGGCATGTCGTGGGCGCTGGATGTCGTGAAGCGTCGGGGGCTCCCGTCGGCCGCGCTCTGGCCGTCGTCTGCGGCCCTGCTGTCGGTGCTGGTCAATGCCAAGAAGCTGATTAGCGATGGCGTCATCGATGACGACGGTATGATAAGCAACGCAACTTGTGTTTGTATTCTTCTCAAGTTGTCGCTGGAATTTATGGGCTTCACTGTGCGCCTCACATGCCGTTTGTCCAACAACAAACTGTTATTAAAGGAAAACAATTATCCATTGAAAACAACTGTGTGCATTCTGCCGAAGATTATCGAAAAAAATCGTTATTTGATCCATTTTTAAACCCCGCTTCATTTTTTGGCCCAAAAAACTTCTTTTTTCTCATTTTGAAACCTAATTTTTTTATGTGGCATTTTTGTGAGTTTTCGTTCGCAAATCGTAACGGTGTTAAGTTTGATATAAAATTCATGTGTGTATCATGATAAATTATACTCCTTTAGGGATGCATGTAAATAATTTAATCATATACTGCATTAAGGGTAAATGGTTTCTTTGTCACACTTAAGAATGACAATTTTACCCATGGATAACCCTACCCACATGGATACATTTTTATACCCATGTGTAGTACCTATACCCTACCCATCAAGTCTTGGGTAGGGCACGGGTATAGCTTTGTACCCATGCGTATACTCGTACCCTACCATGTATATCATTTCACTATTTGACTAACCCATGCGTATCTATATCATATACTATTTCATCTACTAAGTGGGTACCTATAGCCTTTATAAATAATTGTCATGTACTCATGTACCTGCAATTGAGTTCAGATTATTTTCTTGTCAATGTGCTACCAAGAAATGTAAAAATATGAACATTTTTTGTACTATTTAATCTACCCAATTGGTACCTGATTGGTATGGGTATCCATCGGGTATGGGTGTGAGTACAGTTTCATACCCACGGATAAGGGTATGGATAGAATTTTGTATCCATGAACTATAAGAGTATGTGTATGGTATTGCTTTACTCTACCTATTGCCATCCTTAGTCAGACTTAACACTGCTCCTAGCTAAAACAGACGAAAGTGTCATATAAGAAACAAAGTGAAGTTTGAGTGTAAAAAAAGAAATTAGGGTAAAAAAGAAAGCAAATTTTAAGAAAAGATCAAATAAAAAATTCTTCCAAGATTATTTTTCTAGAATGCGCATATCATGCGTAATCGCATTAAAGAAGAAATGACAAAGAAGCGAGATACAAAATCCTTCGACCATTATAACGCTAATCATGAGAATTAGTCGTCACATCCACCACAAGGATGTCTCTGTAAATTTAGTGTTTCTTCATTCTCTGAATTCTATGTCGCAGGAGCACCCGTCAACTTGAAGAACAACTCGTTCCAAATTAACGAGTCCATGGCGCCCATGGACGCGACCTTCCTCGCCTGGAATTACATGGGCAACCGTGACGCCGAGCGCCTGGTGTTCCACTACCTCACCTCCACCGCCCAGGCCGCCGCAGCGAAGGCCGACTTTCTCCTCTGCAACACCTTCTCTGACATCGAGCCGGCCATCTTCGCCGGCCCAACGCCAGCTACCATCCTCCCCGTCGGCTCGCTCCGCACATGGCAGCGCCCGACGAGACATTCGCTCGTCGGGCACTTCTGGCACGCTGATGATGCCGCATGCATGTCCTTCCTCGACGCGCAACCCCACGGATCAGTCGTGTACGTGGCGTTCGGAAGCATCAGCATCATGACGGCGGCGCAGCTTCAGGAACTCGCGCTCGGGTTCGAGGCCTCCGGCCGGCCGTTCCTGTGGGTCGTCAGGCCTGAGCAGGCCAGCAAGCTCCCAGCCAGTTTTACAGACGCCATTGACGCGCTCCGGAAGGGTAAAGTTGTCGGCTGGGCACCGCAGGAGAAGGTTTTGGGGCACTCTGCGGTGGGCTGCTTCATTACACACTGCGGATGGAACTCCACGCTGGAGGGCATCCGCAATGGACTGCCATTGCTGTGCTGGCCGTACTTCACCGACCAGTTTACGAACCAGACATACATCTGTGACATCTGGAGGGTCGGGCTAAGGGCGGCAACGCCTGAGGGTGGCGGGCTGGTGACAAAGGAGAGGATCGTGGAGCTGCTGGATAGGCTTTTGGACGACGAAGGTGCCAAGGAAAGGGTGCTCAAACTAAAGGAGATGGCGGAGAACAACATGAGCGAAGAAGGCAAGTCGTTGGAAAATTTGAATGTGGTAATGGATTCCATGAGAAGGTAAATGTTACAGTATGTACTAAGAATGTGATAATGGAGTCCATGAGATGATGAGAAGATAAATGTTTTTTTTACCTTGAGAAGGTAAATGTTACTATGTACTAACACGGTTAACGTGCTGCTGTGTCTCCCCTCCAAAAAAAGAGAGGTGTTGTTAGCTTGGGTTTTCACCTGAAAATCATGATTTCGTACTCAAGGAACACCATAAAAAATGTGGTTTATCTATGTTGTCATCCACCTTATCAAGGTTGTTGTTGTAAATCACCAAACACTCTGCTTTCAAAAAAAGAAGTCACCGTATACTCGATACACATGCTTCTTCGCATCGAGAATCCCATCACCATTGTTATCTCCTGGTCTTCCAATAGAGGCTGCAGTAGTAAAAAAAAATTTATCCCCAACTTTAGTTGTTGGCACACTAAATTTAATCCACATCTGCTATTTTATTGAAATAGTGACGTTGTCTCATTTTTCTCGTACACCACCTATAACAGATTACTGCTGACGTGCCGTAAAAAAATCTACGTCAATAGTATGTGGGATCCATTATTCTGGCCCGGCGCAAGTTAGTACTAGTGTGTAACTTTTTCTCCACACCATTAATATCATATAGTACATATCTATGGTGTTCGAATTTTTTCCACGTCATTGCTAGTTGATTCAGTATGTTCAAAAGATTAAAAAAATTGAACCATTTAATGATGTCATGTGAGTTAAGTGGAATGTTAATGATATAATTATGCATGCCACTAAAATTTGAACTCTAAAGCCCATACATGTGCACGTATAAGTGTGGACTCAAAACTTCAATGCCTAACCGGCACGGCCAAAACTCCAAAGTCAGCACGTACAAGTGCTACCTCATCTTCAACCTCCATCACCGCCGTGCTCTTCGACGATAATGGCACCGCCTTATTCGACGATAATGACGATGCACTCTTCCATGGTGTCATGCTCTTCGATGACGACAATGCCGCATTCTCTGACGACAGTGCCGCACTCTTCTCGCCACTCGTCGAATGTCCACTAATGCAAGCGATAGCTATCAAAACGGGGTTTTAGGCCCATCCCCTACAGTTTTCAGAACTGTTTGCTTGCCTTCGATTGAGATGGATAGGCCTTTCCCACACGACAAAAAAAAATTGTTTGCTTTGCTCAACTTTTGGGTACACACTATACAAAATTAACTGTATGGAATGCTTATCAATTGCAGACGGTTACACAAATCCACCGTTTTGTATGATTATTTGTTGGCAGACGGTTCAGTTAATACAACCGTGTGGGATGTGTTATTGGCTTTATATAAAAAAAACTGTATCAACACTAGACGCCGGCTACTGCTCGTAGCGACGCTGGCTACTGTCGATAGCGTCCCTCGACGTCGGCTGCTACCATTAGCGGCCCTCATCATCAACATACATGGTAACAAGATCACATGCATACGATCATCAACAAGATCATACATTCAGTAACATAGGCTACTATGGCACTGGTTACTAACAGAATTACAAGAAGCAACCTTAAACAATAAAAATATAATAGAACTACGAATACTCCATACAAGAAAAAGTAAGAAATGCATCACCATGGCATTATTTACCACTTGTCTCATCAGGAGGCACATACATAACCAAAAACTAAGTGAGGAGAGGTAAGTACACGGCTCTATAGAGTGCAAACATCTTTTCAGGTTGATAAACACTCAGCATGAAACACACACTTGGTAATAAGAGCTACTCCAGGTGGTTTTAGCAATCATAATAGTGAACGAACCAGAACTAGAGAGGATAGCTATGTTCCGGAACCGAAGAGAACAACCCTCGTCATCTAACAAAGACACATTGACAACACTACACACGCCTTGGTAAGAACAAAAAAACATATAAACCGAGTATCATTTAGTACCAAACAGTTCTCGGTAAAATTGTTTTAACAGAAACTACATGATTCAACTTACTAACTTACGCTTGAGAAAGCACCATGGGAATATGCAAGACTCCCAAGCCTTATAGGGAATTTGACATCACAACATGGAAATATATTCTGGATCTTGAAGTCCTAATATTACAGAATTAACAAACACTCAACAAACAACAATTTATTAAGGTTACATGCACACTCTTATACGAAAAATGCTACACGCACGAGGGCTTACGGGTTTTCACGGGGCTACTCTCCAATTATCTATAATCCCCCCTCCAAATTAAACCCTGGTGGGCCCGATCATCTCCATTAGCCCAATCAAATTGTGGTAAAAACTGACCAGCCCATAAAACCCAGTAACAATTCCGTGTGTGTAGCAAAGCTCCTCTTATACACATGTGAGATTGGTACCTTGCATTTTGCAGGAAAGCCAAGCTTCTGGATTATACGAGCATACTGAAACATAAAAACATCTAAAATGTCATAAACTTTTCACCTCTGATATGTACGAAAAAAGGAAGCTAGACATTATACAATACCTTCCTAGCTACAAGTTTAGATTGTTGTTTGATGGCACTGAAGTAGTGCTCCTTGTTGGCTATCCCAAGTGGAAAGTTGAGAAGTAGTCAGCAACAAGTTTCCCTCAGCAAAGATACCTTCTTCGTCGGACTCCAAGAGATACAAGTAGGTGTCAACGGCGCCAGAAGTTTGCCGGATGGAGACAAGGTTGACGTGGACCTGCACACAACAACAACAAAACTTTGCTCCCAACGAGTACATAGAGGTTGTCAATCTCTCCAGCCTTGTCGTTTACAAAGGATCAAAACACAAGTGGAAAATAGTAGTGATGATTGCAACGGAAAGGAAATAAAAGCAGTAAATATTGGAGGTGTAAACAATGGTGGAAATATGGACCGGAGTCTCATGATGTTCACTAGAGTTGTCTCTCTCCCAAAAGACGATAAATAACTATGTTGGGTGAACAAATTACAGCTAGGCAATTGATAGAATTATGAACGCACCGCAATGCTATTTATGCCACAAGAGAGTTAGAGGCTCAATCGTACGGGCAGTACGCCAAGACAAGTAGACCATTTAATCATCACTATCTACTCACTAATCATCCACCTTGAGATATCTATCTAGAATATCTCGCTGGTATTAAATTGCTAGCCCCACCCAAAGTGTAAACTCAAAGCAATAGACAACCTCATTAACAAACTATGCGTAAGGTAAACAATCCTTGCAACCGCAGTTACAAACACCGTTGTTTTCTCCCTGGTGGAAACATCACATCCCTTAGTCTCATGTTTCTGTCACTCAAGCTAGATATCGGGTGGCATGACCCACAATCATGCATAACGCTCCCTCTTGGAGCTCCAATCTACTACGTGTCCAAAGCAATAAAAAGGGACGGAGAACATGCAAAAATACTCAAGAACAAATATATAAAAGGAGAACCAAATATATAACTTATCACAATCTGAACATAATCTCATAATCCATCGGATCCCCGAAAACATAGGAGAGAAACGGTAGAACTAATACATAGATGCCTTGATCATGTAGGGCAGCTCACAACGGCTAAGAATTGAAGCACAAGATTGGAGAGAAAACATCATATAGCTACTGGTCATGGACCCATCGTCCAAGGTGGACTACTCAGGCACATCCGGGAAGCGCTCATGATGGTTGAGAACCTCCCGGAGATCAATCCTCCCTCTGGCAGGGTACCGGCAGAGGGTCTTCTAGCGATCCCAATCTCGGGATCGCTGCGGCGGTGGAACAGTGGTGAAAATTGCGATACGGAGCACCTCCCGAGGGTATTCGGAACGGGGGCTAAATATAGGCCGAAGGAGGGCACTAGGGGAGGTCCCACCCCTCCAGGCGGGCCCCTGGCGCGGCCTCCCTCCTGGCCACGCCACCTGGTCGCCTGGGAGGGGGTTGCCCCCGTCTGGCCCCTCTTCAGGCTTTTGGAGTCTTCTTCTGCGCTGATTTTTTATTTTTTTAGTGGAATTTTCCGAGCACTTTAAATATTGCTAAATATCTGCAATGCACGGACGACAGCAGACAGAAACTGACACTGGGGCACTGAGTTAGTAGATTAGTCTAAATATGTTGAAAAATGTATGAAAATATAGCTAAACACATAGCAATATCAGCCATATAAGCATGGAACAAGCAGAAATTATAGATATGTTTGAGACGTATCATTGTTCACTCTTTGCTCCAGTGGAAACCTGATAATGCAGCAATGGTATTACTTTGCATCAGTGTGTGATTATGAGGATAAGAATAAAGATCTTGGTATAACTATCAAACTCCTTATACAAGAAAATGTTAACAAAAGGACACTGAATCAAAACATTTTTTTGCAGGTTTCCACCAAAACGAATGTGATCCATGGATACCCAAGAAATTTTTAACTGATCTCAAGTATCAACCCATTCTCAATAGTACTTTTGTGTATACTATGAATTCAGAATTTGCTCCGCGGCACAAATCCAGAGTAACGGACGTAGAAATTCATAGTACTGACAATAGCAGGACCAGCTGAATGTCCTAGACATGTCTACAAGGGTACATGAATTGAGCAAGTAACCATCATCAAGTTAGCTGCTGCTAGTCTGTTGATTTATTTATTCGAACCATTCTACCAGCAAATAGCAAATAACAAAATACGGGAAACAAGTATCACAATATGCATATAAGACTGTTAGGAAACAAGTTCACGTGTGAGAGAGAGACAACATGTTAGAATGTCGAGCACGAAAGATTAGTATCCATGGCGCCTTCATATCCTGTTCACGCATGAGAGAGAGACAACATGTTAGGATGTCGAGATCGAGATATGCATACAAGCCTGTTAGGAAACAAGTTCAAACTTAGCCTTAGATGATTACGACTAGGACTTTAGACCCTACGTACTAGGATATGACAAGGTAGCACATTACAAAACATACAAAGTTGATTACAACCCAACTAAGAAACTTTCTAATCTTGGCTAATTAACCAACTTAGAAATAACTACTAAATCCTAATCAGATTAAGGCACGATTATTCTAACAGGACGCACTGAGTCTGTAGTCAAGCATCTGATGGTAAAAACATGACCTGGGGTTCTATTTTTCCTCTATTCTCACATGTGCGTCTATTCTGCCGAGAAGCTACATCGCATGCTGAATACATCAAAACCACAATATCTTTTACTACTAAATACGACCAATCAATAATTATTGAAATAACATTGAAGATTACCAGTGCTAGTGCTCAGCTACGCGAGCAACAGAAATAATATTGAAGATTACTAGTGTAGCGCTAGTTGGCATGATTGATAAGTGGTGTGTGATGTGTTCGAATACAGAAAACAAACCAATGATTTGCTTAAACTACACATGTGTTGAATACCAAATGTCTGAGACGCATGCGCACTAGCTAAAAATGATGTGCATCTTGTATCTGTTCATTCACGAAGGGCTGGAACCGTAGATTACCTGATCGGGAGGAAGAAGCCGGTCGGTCAAGATGTCTCTGTTGCGCGGGGGGGGGGGGGGGGGGGGGTGGAGAAGCCAGCAGTGAAGATGTGTTGCATTTTTCTGGTAATCACTACATTGCACGACATATGTATCAATATTCAATAGTGAATTTAATTTTTTAGAAAATATATGTAAGGTGTTTTCTCCTTGGCCACTCTCATAATGAACAACTAGAAATGATTCACTTCCAGAGGAGTTTTCAGTGTCATCTAATGGTCGACAACGTTGTTAGGTAGCGTCATATCTTGGTTCTTGTTTGATGGTGGATGAGATAATAAGTTATCATTAGCTCCAAAATCAAAACTAAGTCTAGACTGGAAAAAAATTGTATTCCACATGTAAAATCTATTTATCAACAATTCCACATGTTAAAAAAACAATCTTTCGAGAATGAACATTCGCTATATTATGTTCTCTCAAAGATCTAGCATGGTAATCTATGTAATTCTAAATCATTCTGAAGGAACTATCTATCAGACATTTATGACCAAAAGATTTGTGTAATGATGAGAAAGGATAGTCAGGGTGTCGGGTATGGTATACACATTATATGAGGCGCTTCCAATGGCAGAATTTTTGTGGCCAAATTGGCTCATCGGGACCCTCCACCTTTGCCGATGGCAGTTTAGACGCACAGAGGAGCACTACCTCGCAGAGAGGCGGCTTTGTTGTAGGTGGCTAGCCTCCGGAAGCACCCATCACTGATTGTACAGTGACACGAATTGATGCTCGATGAAGGTCAGGGGCAGTGAAGGGGAGCTGGGCGCTCTACTCTTCCCCTCCTTGTCCACCTCGGTGGCGGGTTGGCGTCCTCTCGCTCCGAGTCCACAGACTCAGTTGTAAAGCGAATGGAAGGAGGGGTCGGTGGTCGTTTGCGGCTGGGGGTTGGTTGTGGTTCTCACGGCCTCACTGCGGTCCGAAACGAAGGGATCCATTCCTTGGATAGTGGGCCATTACCTGTAAGTGGTGGGGTGGGCGAACAAGGTTTAGAGGGGACTGAGAGGTGAGGAGCACGCACTCCTATTGTTTAACTAACCATCAGAGATCAGAAGGAAGGAAACCAATTTGCATGCCCCAATCCTTCATGATATTATAAAATGTGTTCATACATCTTCTATATCTAAATAGCTAACCCACACTACCATATTTCTCTCAACATGCAAGCATGCCACATCATCGTCCAACATGCATGTGAAAAGACCCAACTCAATATGGCGTTATACATAATAAATACCCACATGCAACTTGCATGCATGGAAATTTTCATTCTATTATGATATTATATTAAATTCATATAATAGTTCAAAAACTTTTTTCCTTCAAATATTCATGTTTCATTTAATCAAACATTTCACTGAAATATTTTGCAAAACATTCCTGCGACAACGTGCGAGGCACCATCTAGTTTGTCTAAAAGGTTCAAGACGACTCAAAATAAAAGTTCTTACCGATCAATAATAAATTATCATAATTTTTTTTTAAATCATTACATTTTTTTAATGTTAATGACATATTTTTCTTATTTATAAAAAGGTTCATATGACTTAAAAAATGTTCATACCATTTAACATAAAAAGGTTTCACAACATTAAAAAAATACTAATGCCACTTTTTAAAAGTGATCATGAATGTATAAAACTTTTGCAGTTTTTCATAAAAAGTTTATGACATGTTAAAAAAGTTACTAAGACAAATTACAAAAGTTTATAAATGTTAAAAAGTGAAATAAAAAAGGAGTATCTATAGTGAAATTTCCTTCAGTTCGCTTGGTATTACCCTGCATTTCTGGTAATCACTGCAATGCACGGCATATGTATCAATAGTGATTTTCACTTTTTTTAGACAACACATGTAAGGTGTGTTCTCCTTGGGCACTGTCATAATGAACAACTTGATATGATTCACTTCTAGAGGAGTTTTCAGTGGCATTTAATGGTCCACAACATTGTCGGGTAACGTAGTATCTTGGTTCTTGTTTGATGGTGGATGAGATAATGAATTATCATTAGCTCCAAAATCAAAACCAGGTCAAGACTGGAAAAAATTGTATTCCACATGTAAAATCTTTTTATCAACAATTACACATGTTAAAAAACAATCTTGCTAGAATGAACATTCGCTATATTATGTTCTCTCAAAGATCTAGCAAGGTAATCTATGTAATTCTAAATCATTCTGAAGGAACTATCTATCAGACATTCATGGCCAAAAGATATGTGTAACGGTGAAAAAGGATAGTCGGGGTGTCGGGTATGGTATACACATTATATGAAGCGCTTCCAATGGCAGAATTTTTGTGGCCAAATTGGTTCATCGGGACCCTCCACCTTCGCCGATGGCAGTTTAGACGCACGGAGAAGCACTTCCACGTAGAGGGGCGGCTTCGCTGTAGGCGGCCAGCCTCCGGAAGCACCCGTCCCTGATAGGACAGTGGCACGAATTGATGCTCGGAGATGGTCAGGGCAGTGAAGGGGAGTTGGACGCTCTACTCTTCCCCTCATTTTTCACCTCGGTGGCGGCGGTGTCGTCCTCTCGCTCCGAGTCCACCGACTCGATGGTAAAGCGAATGGAAGGAGGGATCGGTGGTCGTTTGCGGCTGGGGATTGGTTGTGGTTATCACGGCCTCAGTGCGGTTAGAGACGAAGGGATCCATTCCTTGGATAGTGGTCCATTACATGTAAGTGGTGGGGTGGGCGAACAAGGTTTAGATGGGAGCCGAGAGGTGAGGAGCACGCACTCCGATTGTTTAACGAACCATCAGAGATCAGAAGGAAGGAAACCAACTAGCATGCCCCAATCCTTCATGATATTATAAAATGTGTTCATACATTTATCTAAAATGTTCAGGACGACTCAAAATAAAAGTTCTTACCGATCAACAATAAATCATCATAACTTTTTAAAAATGTTCTTTACATTTTTTTAAATGTTCATGACATGTTTTTTCTTACATTTATAAAAGGTTCATATGACTTAAAAATGTTCATACCATTTATTGTAAAAAGGTTTCACAACATTAAAAATATACTAATGCCAACTTTTAAAAGTGATCACGAATGTATAAAACTTTTGCAATTTTTCGTAAAAAGTTCATGACATATTAAAAAAGTTACTCAGACGAATTACAAAGTTTTAATATTAAAAAGTGAAACAAAAAGGAGTACTATTGTGAAATTTCCTTCAGTTTGCTTGGTATTACCCTGCATTTCTGGTAATCACTACAATAGTGAATTTCACTTAGTTTAGACAGCACATGTAAGGTGTTTTCTCCTTGGTCACTCTCATAATGAACAACCATATATGGTTCACTTCGAGAGGAATTTTCAGTGGCATCTAATGGTCCACAAAATTTTCGGGTAACGTTGTCTCTTGTTTCTTGTTTAATGGTGGATGAGATAATGAATTATCATTAGCTCCAAAATCAAAACTAAGTCGAGACATGAAAAGAATTGTATTCCACATGTAAAATCTATTTATCAACAATTTCACATGTTAAAAACCAATCTTTCGAGAATGAACATTCGCTATATTATGTTCTCTCAAAGATCTAGCATGGTAATCTATGTAATTCTAAATCATTCTGAAGGAACTATCTATCTGACATTCATGACCAAAAGATTTGTGTAACGATGAGAAAGGATAGTCAGGGTGTCGAGCATTGTATATGCATTGTATGAAGCGCTTCCAACGGTAGAAATTTTGTGGCCAAATTGGCTCATCGGGACCCTCCACCTTCGTCGATGGCAGTTTAGACGCACGGAGGAGCACTGCCTCATAGAGGGGCGGCTTCTCTGTAGGCGACCAGCCTCCGGAAGCACTAGTCCCTGATAGGACAGTGGCACGAATTGATGCTCGGCGATGGCCAGGGCAGTGAAGGGGAGCTGGGCGCTCTACTCATCCCCTCATTGTGCACCTCGGTGGCGGTGGTGTCGTCCTCTCGCTCCGAGTCAACAGACTCGGTGGTAAAGAAAATGGAAGGGGGGGGGGTCGGTGGTCGTTTGCGGTTGGGTATTGGTTATGGTTTTCATGGCATCAGTGCGGTCACAAACAAAGGGATCCATTCCTTGGATAGTGGGCCATTACTTGTAAATGGTGGGGTGGGCGAACAAGGTTTAGAAGGGAGCCGAGAGGTGAGGAGCACGCACTCCGATTGTTTAACGAACCATCAGAGATCAGAAGGAAGGAAACCAACTTGCATGCCCCAATCCTTCATGATATTACAAAATGTGTACATACATTTATCTAAAATGTTCAGGACGTCTCAAAATAAAAGTTCTTACCGATCAACAATAAATGATCATAATTGTTAAAAAATGTTCATTACATTTTTTAAAATGTTCATGACATATTTTTTCTTACTTTTATAAAAAGGTTCATATGACTTAAAAATGTTCATACCATTTAACATAAAAAGGTTTCACAACATTAAAAAATACTAATGCCAATTTTTAAAAGTGATCATGAATGTATAAACTTTCACGATTTTTAATAAAAAGTTCATGACATATTAAAAAAGTTATTCAAACGGATTAAAAAGGTTTATAAATGTTAAAAAGTGAAACAAAAAGGAGTATCTATAGTGAAATTTCCTTCAGTTTTCTTGGTATTACACTGCATTTCTGGTAATCACTACATTGCACGGCATATGTATCAATAGTGAATTTCACTTTTCTTAGACAACACATGTAAGGTGTTTTCTCCTTGGGCACTCTCATAATGAACAACTTGATATGATTCACTTCCAAAGGAGTTTTCACCGTCATCTAATGGTCCACAACGTTGTCAGTTAACGTCGTCTCTTGGTTCTTGTTTGATGGTGGATGAGATAATGAATTATCATTAGCTCCAAAATCAAAACTAAGTCGAGACTGGAAAAATATTGTATTCCACATGTAAAATCTATTTATCAACAATTCCACATGTTCAAAAAAACATTTGAGAATGAACATGTGCTATATTATGTTCTCTCAAAGATCTAGCATGGTAATCTATGTAATTCTAAATCATTCTGAACGAACTATCTATCAGACGTTCATGACCAAATGATTTGTGTAACAATGAGAAAGGATAGTCAGGGTGTCGAGTATAGTATACGCATTATATGAGGCGTTTCCAACAAAAGAAATTTTGTGGCCACATTGGCTCATCGGGACCCTGCACCTTCGCCGATGGCAGTTTAGAGGCACGGAGGACCAATGCCTCGTAGAGGGGTGGCTTCGTTGTAGGCGGCCAGCCTCCGAAAGCACCCTTCCGTCATAGGACAGTGGCACGAATTGATGCTCGGCGACGGTCAGGGCAGTGAAGGGGAGTTGGGCGCTCTACTCTTCCCCTCATTGTCCACCTAGGTGGCGGCGGTGTCGTCCTCTCATTCCGAGTCCACAAGGGTTGGGGATTGTGTGTGGTTGTCACGGCCTCAGTGCGGTCAAAATCGAAGGGATCCATTCCTTGGATAGTGGGTCATTACATGTAAGTGGTGGGGTGGGCGAACAAGATTTAGAGGGGAGCCGAGAGGTGAGCAGAACGCATTCAGATTGTTTAACGAACCATCAGAGATCAGAAGGAAGGAAACCAACTTGCATGCCCCAATCCTTCATGATATTATAAAATGTGTTTATACATTTATCTGAAAGGTTCAGGACGACTCAAAATAAAAGTTCTTGCCGATCAACAACAAATCATCATAATTTTAAAAAAATGTTCATTACATTTTTTTTAATGTTCATGACATATTTTATCTTATATTTATAAAAGGTTCATATGACTTAAACATGTTCATACCATTTAACGTAAAAATCTTTCACAACAAAAAAAACTAATGCCAATTATGAATGTATAAAACTTTCACAATTTTCCATAAAAAGTTCATGACATATTAAAAAAGTTATTTAGACGGATTACAAAGGTTTATAAATGTTAAAAAGTGAAACAAAAAGGAGTATCTATAGTGAAATTTTCTTCAGTTTTCTTGGTATTACATTGCATTTCTTGTAATCACTACATTGCACGGCATATGTATCAATAGTAAATTCACTTTTTTTGGACACCACATTTAAGGTTTTTCTCCTTGGGCACTCTCATAATGAACAACTTGATATGATTCACTTCCAAAGGAGTTTTCACTGTCATCTAATGGTCCCCAACAAGTTGTCAAGTAACGTCGTCTCTTTGTTCTTGTTTGATGGTGGATGAGATAATGAATTATCATTAGCTCCAAAATCAAAACTAAGTCGACACTGAAAAAAAATTGTATTCCACATGTAAAATCTATTTATCAACAATTCCACATGTAAAATCTATTTATCAACAATTCCACATGTTAAAAAACAAACTTTCAAGAATGAACAGTCGCTATATTATGTTCTCTCAATAATCTAGCATGGTAATCTATGTAATTCTAAATCATTCTCAAGGAACTATCTATCAGACATTCATGACCAAAAGATTTGTGTAATAATGAGAAAGGATAGTCAGGGTGTCGGGTATGGTATACGCATTATATGAAGCACTTCCAACGACATAATTTTTGTGGACAAATTGCCTCCTCGGAACCCTTCACCTTCGCCGATGGCAGTTTAGACGCACGGAGGAGCACTGCCTCAAAGAGGGGCGGCCTCACTGTAGGCGGCCAGCCACCAGAAGCACCCGTCCCTGATAGGACAATGGCACAAATTGATGCTCGGCGACGGTCAGGACAGTGAAGCGGATCTGGGCGCTCTACTCTTCCCCTCATTGTCCACCTCGATAGCGATGGTGTCGTCCTCTCGCCCCGATTCCACAGACTCGGTGGTAAATCGAATGGAAGGAGGGGTCGGTCGTTTGCGGCTGGGGATTGGTTGTGGTTGTCACGGCCTCAGTGCGGTCAGAAATGAATGGATCCATTCCTTGGATAGTGGGCCATTACCTGTTAATGGTGGGGTGGGACAACAAGGTTTAGAGGGGAGCCGAGAGGTGAGGAGCACGCACTCCAATTGTTTAACGAACCATCAGAGATCAGAAGGAAGGAAACCAACTTGCATGCCCCAATCCTTAATGATATTATAAAATATGTTCATACATTTATCTAAAAGGTTCGGGAAGACTGAAAATAAAAGTTTAAATGTTCATTACATTTTTTTAAATGGTCATGACATATTTTTCTTACATTTATAAAAAGGTTGACATGACTTAAGAATGTACATACCATTTAACATAAAAAGGTTTCACAATATTAAAAAAATACTAATGCCAATTTTTAAAAGTTATCATGAATGTATAAAACTTTCGCAATTTTCCATAAAAAGTTCATGACATATTAAAAAGATACTCAGACAAATTACGAAGGTTTATAAATGTTATAAAGTGAAACAAAAAGGAGTATCTATAGTGAAATTTCCTTCAGTTTTCTTGGTATTACCCTGCATTTCTAGTAATCACTACATTGCACGGTTGTATTAATAGTGAAGTTCACTTTTTTAGACAACACATGTATGGTGTTTTCTCCTTGGGAACTTTCATAATGCACAACTTCATATGATTCACTTCCAGAGGAGTTTTCAATGTCATCTATTGGTCTAGAACATTGTCAGGTAACGTCGTCTCTTAGTTCTTGTTTGATGGTGTATGAGATAACGAATTACCATTAGCTCCAAAATCAAAACTAAGTCGAGTCTGGAAAAAAATTGTATTCCACATGTAAAATCTATTTATCAACAAGTCCACAAGTTAAAAAGCAATCTTTCGAGAATGGACATTCTCTATATTATGTTCTCTCAAAGATCTAGCATGGTAATCTATGTAATTCTAAATCATTCTGAAGGATCTATCTATCATACATTCATGACCAACAGATTTGTATGACGATGATAAAGGATAGTCGGGGTGTCAGGTATGGTATACGCATTATATGAAGCTCTTCCAACGGCAGATTTTCGTGGCCAAATTGGCTCATCGAGACCCTCCACCTTTGCCGATGGCAGTTTAGACGTACGGAGGAGCACTGCCTCGCACAGGGGCGGCTTTGCTGTAGGTGGCCAGCCTCCGGAAGCACCCGTCGTTGATAGGAGAGTGGCACGAATTGATGCTCGGCGAAGGTTAGGGCAGTGAAGGGGAAATGGGATCTCTACTCTTCCCCTCATTGTCTACCTCGGTGGCGGCGGTGACGTCCTCACGTTCCGATCCCACAGACTCGGTGGTAAAGCAATTGTAAGGAGGGGTCAGTGGTCGTTTGCGGCTGGGATTGGTTGTGGTTGTCACGGCCTCAGTGCGGTCAGAAACGAAGGGATCCATTCCTTGGATAGTGGGCCATTACCTGTAGGTGGTGGGGTGGGCGAACACGGTTTAGACGGGAGCCGAGAGGTGAGGAGCAGGCACTCAGATTGTATAATGATTCATCAGAGATCATGAATGTATAAATCGTTCGCATTTTTTTTGTAAAATGCTCATGACATATCAAAAAAGTTACTCAGGCGGATTAGAAATGTTTATAAATTTTAAAGAGTGAAATTAAAAGGAGTATTTATAGTGAAATTTCCTTCAGTTTGCTTAGTATTACCCTGCATTTCTGATAATCACTACATTGCACGAAATATGTATCAATAGTGAATTTCACTTTTTTAGATAGCACATATGTTTTCTCCTTTGGCACTCTCATAATGAACATCTTGATATGATTCACTTGCAGAGGATAATGTCGTCTCTTGGTTCTTGTTTGGTGGTGGATGAGGTAATGAATTATCATTAGCTCCAAAATCAAAACTAAGTCGAGACTTGAAAAAAATTGTATTCCACATGCAAAATGTATTTATCAACAATTCCACATGTTAAAAAACAATCTTTCAAGAATGAACATTTGCTATATTATGTTATCTCAAAGATCTAGCATGGTAATCTATGTAATTCTAAATCATTCTGAAGGAACTATCTATCAGACATTCATGACCAAAAGATTTCTGTAACGATGAGAAAGGATAGTCAGTGTGTCGAGCATGGTATACGCATTATATGATTAGCTTCCAATGGAAGAAATTTTGTGGCCAAATTGTTTCATCGGGACCCGCCACCTTCGCCGATGGCAGTTTAGACGCACGGAGGAGCACTGCCTTGTAGAAGGGCGGCTTCACTGTAGGCGACCAGCCTCCGGAAGCACCCGTCCCTGACAGGACAGTGGCACGAATTGATGCTCGGCGATGGTCAGGGCAGTGAAGGGGAAATGGGCGCTCTACTCTTCCCATCATTGTGCACCTCGGTGGCGGCGGTGCCGTCCTCTCTCGCTCCGAGTCAACAGACTCGGTGGTAAAGCGAATGGAAGGAGGGGTCGGTGGTCATTTGCGGTTGGGTATTGGTTGTGGTTTTCACGGCCTCAGTGCGGTCACAAACAAAGGGATCCATTCCTTGGATAGTGGGCCATTACATATAAGTGGTGAGGTGGGCGAACAAGGTTTAGAAGGGAGTCGAGAGGTGAGGAGCATGCACTCCGATTGTTTAACGAACCATCAGAGATCAGAAGGAAAGAAGCCAACTTGCATGCCCCAATCCTTCATGATATTATAAAATGTATTCATACATTTATCTAAAATGTTCAGGACTTCTCAAAATAAAAGTTCTTACCGATCAACAATAAATCATCATAATTTTAATAAAGTGTTCATTAATTTTTTTTAAATGTTGATGACATATTTTTTCTTACATTTATAAAAAGGTTCATATGACTTAAAAATGTTCATACCATTTAACATAAAACGGTTTCACAACATTAAAAAATACTAATGCCAATTTTTTAAAAGTGATCATGAATGTATGAAACTTTCACAATTTTTCGTAAAAAGTTCATGACATATTAAATTTTTTATTCAAACGGGTTACAAAGGTTTATAATTGTTAACTGGTGAAACAAAAAGGAGTATCTATAGTGAATTTTTCTTCATTTTGCTTGGTATTATCCTGCATTTCTGGTAATCACTACATTGCACGACATATGTTTTAATAGTGAATTTCACTTTTTTTAGACACACACATGTAAAGTGTTTTCTCCTTTTGCACTCTCATAAAGAACATCCTTATATGATTCACTTCTAGAGGAGTTTTCAGTGTCATCCAATGGTCCACAACGTTGTCAGGTAATGTCGTCTCTTGGTTCTTGTTTGGTGGTGGATGAGATAATGAATTATCATTAGCTCCAAAGTCAAAACTAAGTCGAGACTGGATAAAAATCCTTCAAGATATTATAAAATTTGTTCATATATTTATCTAGAATGTTAATGACTACTCAAAAAAAGTATTTACAGATCAATAATAAATCAACATATTTTTTTTAAATGTTCATTACATTTTTTTTAATGTTCATGACATATTTTTTCTTACATTTATAAGAAGGTTCATGTCACTTAAAAATGTTCATACCATTTAACGAAAAAATGTTTCACAACATTAAAATATTCTAATGCCAATTTTTAAAAGTGATCATGAATGCATAAAACTTTCGCAATTTGTTGTTAAATTTTCATTACATATTAAATAAGTTACTCACGCGGATTAGAAAGGTCTATAAATGTTAAAAAGTGAAATAAAAAGGAGTATCTACAATGAAGTTTCCTTTAGTTTCCTTGGTATTACCCTGATTTCTGCTAATCACTACATTGCACGGCATATGTATCAATAGTGAATTTCACTTTTTTACACAATACATGTAAGGTGTTTTGTCCTTGAGCACTCTTATAATGAACAAGTTGATATGATTCACTTCCAGAGGACTTTTCAGTTTCATCTAATTGGTCTGCAACGTTGTCAGGTAACATGATCTCTTGGTTCTTGTTTTATGGTGGATGAGATAATGAATTATCATTAGCGCCAAAATCAAAACTAAGTCAAGACTGGAAAACAATTATAGTATTGCACATGTAAAATCTATTTCTCTGCAATTCCACATGTTAACAAAAATCTTTCGAGAATGAACATTCGTTATATTATGTTCTCCCAAAGATCTGGTATGGTAATCTAAATTCTTTTGAAGGAACTATCAATTATACATTCCTGACAAAAGATGTGTGCACCGATGAGAAAGGATACTTGGGGTGTCGGGTAAGGTATAATATCATTTTGGTTGCAAGATTGTCTCGTCGGGGCCCTCCACCTTCACCGATGGTAGTTTAGACACACGGAGGAGCATCGCGTCGCAGAGCCGGGCGGCTTCGTTGTAGGCGGCTAGAAGCCTCCGGAAGCACGCATCCTTGATAGGACAGCGGCATGAATTGATGCTCAGCGATATTCAGAGCTGTGAAGGGGAGGCAGGTGCTCCATGCTCCGCCTCATTGTCCACCTCGGTGGCAGCGGTGCCGTCATCCCGCTCCGAGCCCAGAGACTCGATGGTAAAGCGAATGGAAGGAGGGTTCGGTGGTCGTTTTTGGATGTGGATTGGTTGTGGTTGTCACGGCCTGAGTGGGGTCAGAAACAAAGGGATACATTCCTTTGTATAGTGGGCCACTACTTGTAAGTGGTGGGGTGGGTGAACACAGCTTAGAGGGGAAGCGAGAGGTGAGGAGCATGCACTGAGATTAGTTAACGAATCATCAGAGATAAGTAGGAAGGAAACCAATTTGCATGAACACTCGATATCTTCCTCACTTCAATTCATCCGGCCCTCCCATCTTGTAATCCTCAATTCGTCCTACTCATTCTCCCGTAGGGCTGCCTCCCCAATCCTTCATGATATTATAAAGTGTGTTCATACGTTTATCTAAAAGGTTCATGGCGACTCAATGAAAAAAAAGTATATACCAATCAACAATGAATCATCATAATTTTTTTAGAATGTTCATTGATTTTTTTAAATGTTCTTGACATATTTTTTTTCTTACATTTATAAAAAGGTTCATTGACTTAAAAATGGTCATACCATTTAGCATAAAAAGGTTTCACAACATTAAAAAAATACTAATGCCAATTTTTAAAAGTGATCATGAATGTATAAAACTTTCGCAGTTTGTTGTAAAAAAGTTCATGGCATAGTAAAAAAAGTTACTCGGGAGGATTACAAAGGTTGGTAAATTTTAAAAAGTGAAATGAAAAGGAGTATCTATAGTAAAATTTCCTTCAGTTTGCTTGGTATTACCCTGATTTCTGGTAATCACTATGTTGGACGACATATGTATCAATAGTGAATTTCACGTTTTTTAGACAACACATGTAAGGTGTTATCTCCTTTGACACTCTCATAATGAACAACTTGATATGATCCAGTTTCATAGGAGTTTTCAGTGTCATCTAATTGGTACACAACAGTGTCAGGTAACGTGGTCTCTTGGTTCTTGTTTGATGGTGGTTGAGATGATGAATTATCATTAGCTCCAAAATCAAAACTAAGTCGAGACTAGAAAACAATGATAGTATCCCAGATGTAAAATCTTTTAATCTAAAATTCCACATGTTTAAAAACAATATTTCGTGAACAAAAATTTGCTATATTATGTTCTGCCAAAGATCTAGTATGGTAATCTATGTTATTCTAAATCATTTTGAAGAACTATCTAGCAGAAATTCATGACCAAAAGATGTGTGTAAGGTATATGGTTATATGAATCGCTTCCAACGAGGGATTTTTGGGGGCGAAATTGGCTCGTTGAGGCCCTCCACCCTCGCTGTAGAAAATTTAGATGCACGCAGTAGCGCCGCCTCGGAGAGCCGGGCGGCTTCGCTGTAGGCGGCCAGCCTCCAAAAGCACCCGTCCTTGATAGGACAGTGGCACAAATTAATGCTCAGCGATGTTCGTGTGGAGAAGGGGAGCCGTGCGCTACATTCTCCGCCTCATTGTCAACGTCGGTGGCAGCGGTCAGTCCTCCCTCTCCGAGCCCAGAGACTCGATGGTAAATGATACGTCTGAAACGTATCTATAATTTCTGCTTTCTCCATGCATGTTTTGGGTCATATTGCTATGCTTTTGATGCACTTTCATACACTTTTGATCATATTTGGACTAACCTATTAACTCAACACACCTGAGTGCCAGTTTCTGTTTTCTGCTTTTTTTATATTTCAAGTTTTCCCATTACTTAAAGTGCTAGAAAAATTCCGGGAAAATATATAAAAAATCAGCGACCCAGAAGCTTCCAGATGCCCGAAGGGGGACTGGGGGGGCACCTGGTGCCCACGCGGTCAAGGGGCGCGCCCCACCCTAGGCCGCGCCGGGAGGCTGCCTGGACCCCCTGGTGCCCACCTGGCTGCCCCCTTCGCCTACATTTACCTCTTGTTCCGAAACCTGTCGTGGGAAAGTCACGACAGATGTCCGAAGAGTCGAACTTAATATGAGACCTTTTCTGCGAGGCGATTTCATGGAGAGAGTCGACATTGAAAAGAGACTCGGTGATTTACCCATGTTTCAGCCCCTCTTTGTCTCGAGGTAAAAACCTACTCCTGCTTCCTCTTATTATGAGTTCCGACTCTCGAAAGAAGAGTCAGTTTGGCTGATTAAAAGAGAGTCAATCGAAAACTTAGTCTCGATGAGATCTAGGTTTCGCCGACAAGTGTCTAGTCCTATCTTAAGCTAAGATTGTTCCTCCTCTTGGATCCCATGGACCTCAGCTTATAAAGGCGTCGGGTCCCGGGATTTCGTGAGTCTGACTCTGACACGAGGTGGAGTCCTAATCTACTTTACAAATATGTTATGTGCTATTCAAGGTAAGTCGAATTCCTTCTATGGCTTCGATCTTCTTCCCTTGGCGCAACCGGCCTTGGGCAGGGTCTTCTCTTGTGGGCTTTTCGTAGGTGAGTCGACCCATAGACCTAATGTCGGGTCTGGGCTTTAGTCCATCCCCCTAACATTAGCCCCCAGGATTGGTGTGATGCTTCAGTCTTCACGTCAATCTTCTTACCTTCATCTTGGTGGTCGACTCTCTGATTCAGATAGACCGACTTCAACTTCCTTTGAGTTTTATAAAGAGTCGGTATCTATGTCTTCATCCCTTCGTTTCATCTTCCAATTTTTAAAATTTCTTTTGACTTTTTCAGTCAAAGATCCTTTATGGTATTTATGGTCACCCTGCCCGAAACGCCGGTTGGAGGCATTGATGTTGTAGTGGGAATCAAGGAGTCTTTCCATAAATGTTATTTACTATGGGTAGTTGGTATTGATTGATCTCTTCCTCGGATCTACTATAAATAGCCATCGGGTAGTTTTTATCTTGCAAGTGTCCGCATCTTTCTTCTACCTCTTCTCCTTCTACCATATTTTCCCCATGGCACCCAAGCTAGAAGCTCATGCCTCTTCAGCATCCGACGAACCCGGCTCCAACGCAGGTGCTCGTGGTCGAGGTCGCGGTCGTGGTCGTGGACGTGGGCGAGGTCGTGGCCGTGGGCGAGGTAGGGGAAGAAGTGCTCGCGCGTGATGGCGTGGACCTGGTAATGGCTTCTCGCCCTTTGTTGGTTACCCCAAGTGGAAGGTGAGATGTAGGATAGCAGAAAATTTCCCTCAGTGAAGATACCGAGGTTATCAATCCAGTAGGACTCCGATAATGATAAGTAGGTGGTGAAGCGAGCAACGCGCCGTTTAGATATTGCTCTCTTAACCTGGACCTGCACACAGACACTAATAACTTTGCTTCCAACAAAGTTCAGAGAGATTGTCAATCTCTCCGGTCTTGTTGTTTACAAAGGATCAAAACAAAATGGATAATGATAATGATGTTAGCAACTGAAATTAAATACAGAAAAGGAAATAAGCTTGTAAAGAATGATGAGAATATGGACCGGGGTCCCGTGATGTTCACTAGTGATGTCTCTTTCCCAAAAGACGATAAAACTGCTATGCGAGGTAAACAAATTACAGACGGGCAATTGTCAGGATTATAAACGCACCGCAATGTTAACTATGCTACAAAAGAAAGGAAGAAGCTCAAAAGCATGGGAAGTACGCCAAAATAAGTACACCGAAATCCATCTGCATCTACTACTAATCATCCACCTTGAGATATTTATCCAGAGCATCTCGCTGGTATTAAGTTGCGAGCCCCACACAAAGTGTAAACCCAAAGCAACAGACAACTGCATTAAAAAGAACTTTGTGTAAAATAAACAATCCTTGCAACCGCGGTTACAAGCACCGTTGTTTTCCCCCTTGTGGCCACAACACATCCCCTAGACTCATGTTTCTGTCACTCAAGCGTGTCATCAGGGGGCATGTACCCACAATCGAGCATATCGTTCCCTCTTGGAGTTACTACCTACCACTTGGCCAAAGCAATAAACAACAACGGAGAACATTCAAGAATTACTTCGAAACAAAAATACAAAAGATAAGAACCAATTATGTTACTCTATCACAATCTGAACATAATCTCATAATCCATCAGATCCCATCAAACTCAGCATAGAAAAAGCAGAAAGAGTACATATGTGCCTAGATCATGTAGGGCAGCTCACGAGGTCTAAACCATGAAGAACAAAGAGGGGAGGAGAACATCACATAGCTACTGATCACGGACCCATGGTCCAAAGGAAACTACTCACGGCACATCCGGGAAGCGACCATGGTGGAGGAGAAGCTCCCGGAGGTCGATCCTCCCTCTAGAAGGGTGCAGGGAAGGGTCCTGACGGTGCTCCCGGTCTTGGAAGTGTGGCGGCGGCGGAACAGGGGCGAGATCGCGAAAAAGGGTTTTTTCTTCGGAGGTTTCCCGTGATGGAGATTAAATAGGCGAAGGGGGGCAATTCTTGTAATCATCATGTAATTTTTCTTTGTCATATGATTTCCAAACTTGACATGGTGCTAGATGTTGCAAATTCATGTGATGATTTAAAATGCCACGGGGTTTTGAATTCATTTGAATTGCTTTTGAATTCAAACAATATGGTTAAAGAGAGGTGTTTGGAGATTTATCCATGTTGCATGTGTGCTCCCCTTGCCCCCAAACTTGGCATAGCCAATTCTTTCCCCTTCCCAGGCTTTCCAAAAACCTTGCACCATTTTTTCCACCTCCAAAAATGTGGGCCACAGTTCAAAGTGAGTTTGAATTTCAAAAATGGCCTCACATTTTAGTTGCTCCAAACATGGCCAAACCAATTTTATAAATTGGATAATATTGCAAGGATTCCAAAACATATTTGTATATGTTTTTATCGGTCAAGGTTTTCCCTCAACAATTCTTGGGATTTCTCTGTTTTTGATAAATAGAAAAATCCCTTTTATTGGTTTTTCTGGAGATAAGGGGAACCATGCCCAGCCAGCAGGCCCCCTTCTTTTCCCCGCAGCCCAGCTGGCCCGTGCCAGCGAAACAGTACGTGGGAGCCGCCCGCGCTGTTGGATTCCAATCGGAGGGGCCTCAGCCATCGCCTTTCCAGCGTGGCCAAAGTCCCCCCCCCCTCTACTCTCTCTCACACCGGCGACGCCATCGACGTCGATGCCGGCCAGCGTGGCTAGGAGAGCCTCCCCCTTTAAATCGAGCATGCCTCCAGCTCCGTGGAACCCTAGGTTCCCCATTTCCCCCCTCCTTTCTCCGCGCCGCCGCCGCTAGGGCCTAGGGGCGTCTCCCCTGTTCCCCGTCGGTGAGGTCAAATTCGCCGCCATCCCTCCATGACGACGAGCGTGCGCTCGTGTGCACGCACGAAGAGCTCATCCGCGTCAATTTCCCCTCGCAGGACGCCCCGTATCCTCCTCGCGACGACGCCGGCCGCCACGGGTGTCTTCTTCCCAGACAACGGTCGCCTCGTCCTCCACCTCTGCGGGACCGCGAGCTCGACTCCAACCCCCTCCCGGTGATCCTCATCGTCCTCTCCGTGTCCAGTAGAGCGTAGCCTTTCCTTCCGAGCGCGGCGTGGTTCTCTTCCCGTTGAGTGTCGTCGTCGGCGAGCAATCCATGGCCGAATTGTTCATGCCATGTCCGGGACCTTCTCGCGCGTCCTCTAGTTAGGCCCCGTTCGCACGTTTGGCACGCAAGGAGCCGCCTTGGCTCGTGCTGTTGTTGGCGTCGCGTCTGTAGCGTGTCGTCGACGCCGTGCTGCTGCCGGCGAGAGAAAGGCGCCCCCTTGGCCACCTTGCGATGAGCTCAGGGCACCCGCGTGTGCGTGGCATTGCCCTCTTGCGCCTCCAAGTCCCACCTGAGTCACCGGAGCCCTGTACACGACGACATCATCGTCGGAACACGTGTTGCACGCCCGTCTCTGAACTTTCGCGCGTTTGCCGTCGTGCATGTTCCCGGCGAGTTCGAGTATGCTTCAGAGCACCACCGAGGCCGTCCTGCACGTCTACGTGTTCGTGGGTGTGCAGGCTTCGTCCCTGAAGTCGCAGGCCAGTCGATGGCAGGGTAGACACGAGCGTAGCCTCGCCGTAAGATCCTGCCGGCGAGCAGTTTCAGCAGGGTCTGGAGAAATTTAGTTAGCCACGAGGAACACCTTAAGGTGTATCGTATGTGTGATCTGACGAAAAACCAAGCTTAGCGCAGTGGCAGGGAGCAAGCGAAGCAGCGTAGCGTCGAGGGTTCGAATCCCTTGGGGGACATTTCCCCCACCTTTTTTATTTCTTCCAGAGGCTGACAAGCATGCCCCGTAGGTCAGTGGCTGATGCCACTGCGATGTGGAGTTGGGCCGAGCCCAGTGGCTGCTAGGCGTGTGAGAAGCAGGTGGGTTGGTTCCTTGATGGACCAGTACCAGCCGAATACAGCCCAAGGGAACTGCCCCTCTTTTTTCTAGTTTTCCTTTTTCTGTAATTGTTTAAATTCCTGAATCTTGGAGATTTTGAATCTTGCAAGTGCTAGCTCATTTTGCAACATGTCATATATGTTTTCTGGGCAGAAATATGCAAGGGATATAATGGTGTTGCCCATTTAGTATTTTGAGCAAGTACAAATGAAATGTGACACAATTGTCACATGTGCCACCATTTTTCCTTTCTTTTCTTTTTCGATCTTTTTTGCACTTGTTCCAAAATAGCCATATCATATATGCATTTGGGGCAGAATAAATCAAGGTAGGTGATGGATCCCTCCATCTTGTGTTTTGTGTAACACAACTATGGAGGTGGTGTACATGACACATGTGCCCCATCTTTTCCCTTTATTTAACTGCTTTTTCCACTCAAATCCATTTCTTTCGTTCAATTGCTTAAGTTCCACAAGTTGGCACACTCAATGCACACACGATACGTCCAAAAAGTATCTATAATTTTTGCTTGCTCCATGCCTCTTTTCTATGATATTTCTATGATATTTCTATGATATTGATGAACTTCCATACACTTTTGATCATATTTGGACTAACTTATTAACTCAGTGCACCCAAGTGCCAGTTCCTGTTTTCTGCTGTATTTCTATTTCAGGTTTCCCCCTTATTAAAAGTACCAGAAAAATTCCAGAAAAAATATAGGAAAAATCAGCGTACCGAAAGCTTTGCGAAGAGCCCGAGAGGGGCCAGAGGGGAGCCAAGGGGGCCCCAGGCGGCCAGAGGGCGCGGCCCCACCCCTGGCCGCGCCAGGGGGGCGCCTGGAGCCCCTGGCCCACCTATGGTTGCCCCCTTTCGCCTATTTAATCCCCGTCACGAGAAACCCTCGGGGATGGAACCCTTTTTTCGCGATCAATCCTCTGTTCCGCCGCCGCCGCGCTTCCAAGATTGGGAGCACCAGAAGACCTCTTCCCGGCACCCTGTCGGAGGCAGGAATCACCTCCGGGAGCTTCTCCACCACCATGGTTGCTTCTCGGATTAACCGTGAGTAGTCCACCTTGGACCATGTGTCTATGATCCGTAGCTATGTTATGTTCTCCTCCCCTCTTTGTTCTTCATGGATTAGACCTCGTGAGCTGCCCTACATGATCGAGGCACTTATGTAATCTTTTTGCTGTTGCTATGTTGAGTTTGCTGGGATCCGATGGATTATGAGATTATGTTCAGATTGTGATTGAGTTATATATTTGATTCTCTTCTTTTATATTTATGTTTTTGAGTAATTCTTGCATGTTCTCCGTTGCTGTTTATTGCTTTGGCCAAGTAGTAGGTAGTGACTCCAAGAGGGAGTGTTATGCATGATTGTGGGTTCATGCCCCCCGAAGACTAGCTTGAGTGACAGAAACATGAGTCTAGGGGATGTGTTGTTGCCACAAGGGGGAAAACAATGGTGCTTGTACTTGCGGATGCAAGGATTGTTTACTTTACGCAAAGTTCTTTAATGCAGTTGTCTGTTGCTTTGAGTTTACACTTTGGTGGGATTCGCAACTTAATACCAGCGAGATGTTCTGGATAGATATCTCAAGGTGGATGATTAGTAGGTCGATGCAGATGGATTTCGGTCTACTTGTCTTGGCGTACTGCCCATGCTTTTGAGCCTCTTCCTTTCTGTTTAGCATAATTAGCATTGGTTTGCGCGCATAATCCTGTCAATTGCCCAGCTGTAATTTGTTTACCTCGCATGGCTATTTTATCGTCTTTTGGGAGAGAGACATCACTAGTGAACATCATAGTAACCTGTCCATATTTCTAACCCTGTTTACACCTTCAATTTACTTTCAGTATTTACTTTTCCGTAGCTATCACTATCATTATTATCCCGTGCGTTTTATCCTGTGTAAACAACAAGGCCGGAGGAATTGACAACTCCTTTGTACTCGTTGGGAGCAAAGCTATTTGTTGTGTGTCCAGGTCCAGGTGAAGTAAGAAACTTAGAGTTGTGAACGGCGCCATTGTTCACTTCACCACCTACTTGTATCCGTTGGTGTCCTATTGGTTTGACATTCAACCTTAGCATCTTCGCTAAGGTAAACTTGATGTTATCTACATCTCACCTTCCACTTGGGGTAACCAACGAGGGGCGAGAAGTTATCTCGTGTATCAAGCAAATTTCTGGCGCCGTTGCCGGGGACTCCACTCTTCAAGATAGGGGAGTTGCACACTATCTTTTATCTTCGCTTTTTAGTCTTGTTAGTTTACCTTTCAGTTTTTTCTTTAGTGTCTTTTATCAAAAATCAAAAAAATAGTTACCTTACTAGTAGTTATCATTATGTCTGGTCCTTTTGCCTTTGGTGAAGCAGAAGTGCTCGCCTTTAAACAAAGAGGTGGTGAAAGTCTAAAAGATGCCTGGTATAGAGTTGATGATTCTCAAAAAAGAGCCACCAAGAAGCAAACCACTACTATCCTGCTTAGAAACTTTTATGTTGGAATTACTTCTTGGAATAGGTTTATTATAGATACTGCTATCAATGGGAATTTCATAGAAGCCCCGGTTTGGGAAGATCTTAGTGGTATGGAAAATCTTGTTGGAAATCTCCCTGTTGCTAGCATTCAAGAGGACATTACCCTAGCTCATATTATGAAAAAACTTTAAAAGATAGAGCTAGAGATGCCAAGCATTAATAAAATAAGTGAGTTGGATCGTAAGGTTCAAGGGAATTTGAATAGATTAGATAGCTCCATGCATAAAAATTTCAAAACCTTGGACACCATCAAATCCCATGACCTGGACCCTTCTAGGATTGATAAGATTGAGGAAATCCTTGACACCCTAGGAATTACTTTCTCCTCAATCAAAAACAAAAAGGTGGAAACTCCAGCAAAGAAGGAACCTAGGTTCGTTTACGTTCCAAAGGCTCCTCGTTCCAAAAATAATCTAACTATTGCCAAAGGGGTTGAAACTGTGAAGACTTTGGAAGAGATACCTCTCTTTAAGATAAATGAGACTCCAATTGATTTTCCGCCTTTTGCTTTTATTCCTAGAAGTTTCTTTATTAGGCCTTTATTTGAAAGACCTCTTAAGAGTGGTTGTATTATTAAAGATATTTTTGATGATCTTGATGATGGTTCAATTGATACAACTTGATCTTTTTGCATTAAGCCTAGCTAATGGCTTTAAAGAAGTGCTTGTGGGAGGCAGCCGACAACGAATTTAGGTTTTCCCTTTTGTTTTTCTTCTATTTTTAGTAGGTCTTGATGATTGTTACTACTGTAGCAACATCATTGTATCTTTACTTTTCAAGCTTTGTGCCTTTTATAGCCTCATACGACAAGGAAAGTGAAAGTTGTGACATGATGTCCAGAAAACAGATTCTGTCCTCGTGACTAGAAAAATCAGAGAAAAATCCCAGTTCATATTTTTGAGCTGAATTTTTTACACAGCGTGATATATACAATTACGAAACTTTCGTATGTTATGAGTTTTTTGATTTGAGTTGCAGAAGTACACCTAACAAATTATTTCTACCCGTTGGTATATTTTTCACAGATTCTGTCATGTTTTGCCTTTTCTTCGTTTTGCAAACCTTAAGCTTGCTTTTTTTTAACTTTTTGGAAATCTTGAGAAACAGTAGCTCTTCAAGTTTATGTTTGTTTCCAGTAGAGAAAAAATTATTTTATTATGGGTACTAACCTCGCTAATCAGATTATGATGAGTTATGTATGAAGGGAGTTTTCAAGTGTGCGAGGGAAGATGATGAAAGAAGATCCATGAGTGTCAAGCGTTCAACATTGGGGATGCCCCAATGCATCCCCAAGAAATATTAAAGGAGAATCAAGAATCTAAGCTTGGGGATGCCCCCGTGCATCCCCTTCTCCATCGACAATTATCAGTTCGTCTCTCGTTTCACTATATTTTTATCACTTCATGCGTTATGTGCAATTCTTGGAGCGTCTCGCTCTTATGTTTTATTTTTAGTTTTCTTTAGCTTTGCTTGCTGTTCATAACAAGTTAGAACCCAGCTTTCTTTGTGTGGGAGAGAAACACGCTCCACTTCCAAAATTTAGAACACAACATAGGATTTTTTTTCATGCTTCTTTTTGCTGTGTGTGTTCTTTATCTTTTCGTAGCTACTGTCATGTTTTGCTCTTAGCTTTCATGCTTATATTTTTAAGAGATTTTGTTTAGTTTGTTGCTGGAACTCTCTTGAGTTTTCATGTTTATCTTGTTTAGAGAGTTTTTCTGTTGCACTGAGTTTTGTGTCTTGACTTGAAGTAGGTAATTGAGGTTGCTATTCTTTTTGTAGTAGTAACTTGCAATAGTTTTGAGGGGTTGTTTTGAGTAATGTTTGGACTTTTGGTGTCAAGAGCTTTAGCCTATTAGTGATAGATGTCGTATTTTGGGAAATCCATGTTTATTTTCAAAAACCTACAAATTAGTTGAGAACTCTAGCTACTAGCTGGATCACTACTCTTCTAAGGGGTCAAATATTAGAGTACACTCACGTACCATGAGTCGAGGATGCGCAAGGATAACCAAACCCCCATACACTCCTCCTCAGGGTACTTGTATCTTTGTGAAACCTCCTTATTAGATTGAGAGTTACCGATAATAAGTGCATGAGTTCTTTGGACTAATGTGAGTATTCGAAAGTTGACACTTCCACCTTCCCATATTTTTCTAGCCTCTCATGTGCCGTGCATTGGTTTCTTATCACTCCGAGAGTTGGCATCCACCTTCGCCGGTACATCCAAACCCTTGGCATGATATGCCCTGTCATCATAAACCTCCTTATATCCTTTCTCAAAACAGCCACCATACCTACCTATCAAGGTATTTCTATAGCCTTTCCGAGATATATTGCCATGCAACATCCATCTTCTCATGACTTGATCTTCATGTCATACATGCTACTTGCTTGATCGATGAGCCGCATGCTAATTGGGCCTTGCCCTAATCATTGCTACATGACGCGCTAGTATCATTGCATATCCTGCTACACTGGCAGAGGCATACATTTGCATACATCATGATAGTTACATCTTCTTTATGATTTGAGTACTTTGTAAAGTGTGAAAGATCTTCTATACTTTTTGTAATATATAGAGTGTTGCCCCTAAAGTGAGGAAAAGATCCCAAAGAGGACAAAATTAAAAGATCCCAAAGAGGACAAATGAGAGAAATAGAAAGAGCCATTGAGCCCACCAAAAACTACAAAAAAGGAGAAAAAAGAGAAAAAGAAATAAAAAGAGATAAGGGGGCACACTACTATTCCTTTTGAGAGATCCACACTCGTACTCCCTCTTATATCTTGTACTCCATAGAGATTATCATTCATGCATATAGCTATGTGGGGACCTTCACACTTTAGAACTTGGCTTGTATATTCCAATGATGAGCCTCCTAAAATGAGCTCTAGGTCTTCTTGGGAAGGCAAGTTGGATGCACCCCCACTAGTTCCATTAGAGAGCTTACCTTAGCTCATATGTGCATCCGTTGCATGGAAATACCTACTCCTCACATCATATCTATCATTTGGCTTTCTCTCGCCTATGATTGTCCTCATTGATGTGAGCCTTTCACACCCTTTTTGTCTTCCTCCTCCACCATATTCTCTCTTTGCCATCCTAAGTGTCAACTTTCTTTCTTACGCTCATCCATTGCATGAGTGTTCAAAATGTCGAAAATGAGTGGATCATTTTGACTTGTACCTGGCTAGTGTTCTGGGGATGAGTCAAGATAAGATTCCAAAGAAGACCAAGTGTGAAACTTTAGTAGATTGAGTTCTCAACATAAAAATACTTTTTCTCGTATATCCCTATCCCCTTTCTTGCACGCAAACACCATTTGGAGACATTCGAGTCACGGACAGCGAGAGCTCTTGCACCTTTATGTTCTTATGTTGCTTGTTTCAATGCCAAATATAGACTCTTGCTTGTTATGACTTGAATTGAATTACATGCCTTGATTGCTTTACTTAAAAGTTCTTATATGGTTGTTAGCATGTCACCACAGAAATTATGCTTGTTATCATTTACCTACTCGAGGACGAGCAGTAATTAAGCTTGGGGATGTTGATACGTCCAAAACGTATCTATAATTTCTGCTTGTTCCATGCCTCTTTTGTGTGATATTGCTATGATATTGATGAACTTCCATACACTTTTGATCATATTTGGACTAACCTATTCACTCAGTGCACCCCAGTGCCAGTTCCTGTTTTCTGTTGTTTTTCTATTTCAGGTTTCCCGCTTATTAAAAGTACCAGAAAAATTCCGGGAAAAATATAGGAAAAATCAGCGTACCGTAAGCTTCGCGAAGAGCCTGAGAAGGGCCAGAGGGGAGCCAGGGGGCCCCAGGCAGCCAGAGGGCGCGGACCCACCCCTGGCCCACCTCTGGCTACCCCCTTTCGCCTATTTATTCCCCGTGACGAGAAACCCTCGGGGACGGAACCCTTTTTCGCGATCTCTCCTCTGTTCCGCCGCCTCCGTGCTTCCAAGATCGGGAGCACCAGAAGACCTCTTCCCGGCACCCTACCGGAGGGAGGAATCACATCCGGGAGCTTCTCCACCACCATTGATGCTTCCCGGATTAACCGTGAGTAGTCCACCTTGGACCATGGGTCTATGATCAGTAGCTATGTGATGTTCTCCTCCCCTCTTTGTTCTTCAGGGATTAGACCTCGTGAGCTGCCCTACATGATCGAGGCACTTATGTAATCCTTCTCCTGTTGCTATGTTGAGTTTTCTGGGATCCGATGGATTATGAGATTATGTTCAGATTTTGATTGAGTTATATATTTGATTCTCTTCTTTTATATTTATGTTCTTGAGTAATTCTTGCATGTTCTCCGTTGTTGTTTATTGCTTTGGCCAAGTAGTAGGTAGTGACTCCAAGAGGGAGCGTTATGCATGATTGTGGGTTCATGCCCCCCGATGACTAGCTTGAGTGACAGAAACAAGAGTCTAGGGGATGTGATGTTGCCACAAGGGGGAAAACAACGGTGCTTGTACTTGCGGGTGCAAGGATTGTTTACTTTACGCAAAGTTCTTTAATGCAGTTGTTTGTTGCTTTAAGTTTACACTTTGGGTGGGATTCACAACTTAATACCTGCGAGATGTTCTGGATAGATATCTCAAGGTGGATGATTAGTAGGTAGATGCAGATGGATTTCGGTCTTCTTGTCTTGGTGTACTTCCCATGCTTTTGAGCCTCTTCCTTTCTGTTTAGCATAATTAGCATTGGTTTGCGTGCATAATCCTGTCAATTGCCCAGCTGTAATTTGTTTACCTCGCATGGCTATTTTATCGTCTTTTGGGAGAGAGTCATCATTAGTGAACATCATAGTACCCCGGTCCATATTTCCAACACTGTTTACACCTTCAATTACTTTCAGTATTTACTTTTCCGTAGCTATCACTATCATTATTATCCCGTGCGTTTTATCCTTTGTAAACAACAAGGACGGAGGAATTGACAACTCCTCTGTACTCGTTGTGAGCAAAGCTATCTGTTGTGTGTGCAGGTCCAGGTGAAGTAAGCAACTTAGAGTTGTGAACGGCGTCATTGTTCACTTCACCACCTACTTGTATCTGTTGGTGTCCTATTGGTTCGGCATTCAACCTTAGCATCTTCGCTAAGGGAAACTTGCTGCTATATACATCTCATCTTCCACTTGGGGTAATGATTCGTCCGAAACGCTTTTGTAGCCCTACACCTTTATGTTATTATGTTGCTTGTTTCAATGCTAATATAGACTCTTGTCTGTTATGACTTGAATTGAATTACATGTCTTGATTGCTTGACTTAAGAGTCTTATATGGTTGCTAGCATTTCACCACAGAAATTATGCTTGTTATCATTTACCTACTCGAGGACGATCAGGAATTAAGCTTGGGGATGTTGATACGTCCCAAACGTATCTATAATTTCTGCTTGCTCCATGCATGTGTTTGTGTGATATTGCTATGCTTTTGATATACTTTCATATATTTTTATAACATATTTTGGAACTAACCTATTTATGGTTGCAAGAGTGCACAAGTTCTTGTTTTTCTACTTTATGTGTAGGAATTACTTGGATAAAGGAAAGATCACAAAAAGAAGCCTTGTAAGAGTTGGACTCTAACTTTCCCGAAATTTGTCCCCACCAGACAGGTTTTAAAGATCGTCTCCTAAACGCTAAAAGACGGTCTCAAACGGAAAAACTTAAAACTAAAAAGTTGTAGGGAATTTTTTTCCGGTGAATTTAGACATAAAATTCTGTCCAATCGGAGAACGGATGCTTCCAGAAACCCCTAAATACAAAAGACGTAATCTGGATGACGCGAATCCGAGAGTCTATATAAAGAGAGGAAACCTAGGTCAGGGCACCACGAAATTTCCTCCCCCTTGGCAGCCGTCTTGAGGGGGAGATCAATCTCCACAGCAGCACCATCTCCAAGGAAGAAGAAGGGGACAAGGGTCTCTGCCCTAAGGGACGTGGCCGTGGCCGTGGGCGCCGCCGCCGCCGTGGCCGTCTCCTTCATCTCCTCCGGGCTGCACCTCTCCATCAACAACTCTCCCTCTCACCATGTCCATGTGTGAGTAGTTCCCCTCGGGGCTAAGCCTTATATCTTGATCTATGTGGTTTCTCTCTCTCCCATGATATGATCTTTGTTGTGATCATAGACTATGTTAATCTAGGGTGATCCCATGATATTTCTCCTTCCTCTATGTATTGGATTGATGTACTCAATTGATCTTATCTAGTATAATCTCCGAGACCATGGTGACATCGGTCTATTGGACATGGGTTAGAAGAATATTTTCATGAGTGATTTCCTATTTTGTGTGTGGATTGAAGATTGAGAGTCTTTTGGTGCTTGTCTTTGACTATCCTTTAGATATGTTGTGGTGATTGTGGTACTCTCTTTGGATGGCCGCGATGACATTGGGAAATCCATAGTTTGAGAACTACGAACTCTGAGGTGTGCTTTTGTAGGCCTACACAATTCTCGTCCTCTCTTGACCACAAAGGAATGACCTCCGAGTACGCCTCCATTGCATGTTTTATGGGAAATATCATGTGATTAGACTATCTTAACGTTGTTGGGAGTTGCCACTAGTGAAAGTATGAAGTCTAGGCCTTGTTTCCATCATTGTTACACCGTTTGCACTCACTTTTGTTACTTGTTTCTTTGCTGCACTTTTTATTACAGATTTATATTACTTTGTTTTTCCACACCTATCACCCATATTTTACCATCTCTTCGCCGAACTAGTGCACCTATACAACTCCTAGTTGTATTAGGTGTGTTGGGGACAAAAGAGACTTTTTGTATCTTAATTGCACGGTTGCTTGAGAGAGACCATCTTCAACCTCTACTTCCCTGAGTTCGATAAACCTTAGGTTATCCACTTGAGAGAAATTGTTGCTGTCCTACAAACCTCTGCGCTTGGAGGCCCAACATAGTCTACAAGAATACAAGCGTGCGTAGACATCAAGCTATTTCTGGCGCCGTTGCCGGGGAGGTGAGTGCTTGAAGGTATATCTTTAGATCTTGCAATTAAATCTTTTCCTTTCTTGTTTTTATTTTCACTAGTTAGGCTTTATGGAAAAAAATGAGAGAGCTCTATGAGCTCTACCTTGAGTTGGGACATGAAGTGTTTGAAGAAAAAATCAAAAAGCCTATGGAGCTTTATTATTTGCATAACACTCATGATAGTAGTAATGTTATTTGCATGTCTTCTTTGAATACTTTTGATACTAATGATATGCAAAGCCATAAGCTTGGGGATGCTACATTTTATGAAGATGATCTTTTTGGCCCCCCAAGTTTTGATGAGGAAATTTATTCTGATGATACTTTGCCACCTATCTATTATGATTATTGTGATGACACTTATTCTATAAAGAATGAATGTTTGGAAGTGTATCATGATAAGAATGATTCATGTGATAGCTATTTTCTTGAGTTTGCTCCCACTATTACTAATGAGAAGAATTTTTCTTATGTGGAGAGTAACAAAATTTCTATGCTTGTGGATCATGATAAGAATTTTTTATGTGATACTTATATTTTTGAGTTTATTCATGATCCCACTGAAAATTATTATGAGAGGGGAACATATGCTTATAGATATTTCAATAATATCAAGTTCCCTCTCTTTATGTTGAAGGTTTTGAAGTTGCACTTTTTTTGGCTTACTATGCTAATGTCTTTATGCTTCAATGAGTTATTTCTCTACAAGATCCCTTTTCATAGGAAGCATGTGAGGCTTAAATGTTTTTGGTATTTGCTTCTTCATACTCTCTTTCGTTCTTCAACTCTTATTCCTACGAGATCATCGTTAAAATCTTAAGCCTATCTTTATGGCTATAAAGAAAGAGCTCTAGGGAGACAACCCTTGTTATCTTTATTTTGAGTTTTTACTTTATGTTTTTAGTGGTCTTGATGATTTTTACTACTGTAGCAATATCATTGTATCTTTATTTTCAAGCTTTGTGCCAAGTTATAGCCTCATATGACAATGCAAGTGAAAGTTGTGACATGCTGTCCAGAAAACAGATTCTGTCCTCATGACGGGAAAAATCATAGAAAAATCCCATTTCATCTTTTTGAGCTGAATTTCTTACACAGCGTGCTCTATACAATCACGGTACTTTCGTATGTTCTGAGTTTTTTTATTTTAGTTGCATAAGTACCCCTAAAAAATTCTTTACTACCTGCTGTTCTGTTTTTCACAGATTCTGCCACGTTTTGTCTCTCCTAACTTTTGCAAACTTTAAGCTTGCTTTTTCTTTGAAAAAACCTTTTGGAAATCTTGAGAAACAGTAGCTCTTCAATAATATCTTTATATACAGTGGGAAAAAATTATTTATTAAGGGTACTAACCTCTCTAATCATCTTATGATGAGTTATGTATGAAGAGAGTTTTCAAGTGTGCAATGGAAGATGATGAAAGAAGATTCGGGAGTGTCAAGCGCTCAAGCTTGGGGATGCCCCCATGTATCCCCAACAAATATTAAAGGAGACTCAAGCGTCTAAGCTTGGGGATGCCCCATGCATCCCCTTCTCCATCAACAATCATTAGTTCGTCCTTCGTCTCACTATATTTTTATCACTTCATGCGTTATGTGCTATGCTTGGAGCGTCTCTCTCTTAGGTTTTAGTTTTAGTTTTCTTTAGCTTTGCTTGCTGTTCATAACAAGTTAGATCACGCCTTACTTTGTGTGGGAGAGAAACACGCTCCACTTTCAAAATCTAGAACACATCATAGGATTCTTCATGCCTATCCTTTTGCTGTTGTGTGTTCTTTATCTTTTCATAGCTACTGCCATGTTTAATTTTAGTCTTAGTTTGTCTTTAGAAAGAGCCTTGGCTTTTGTTTAGTTTGTTGCTGGAACTCTCTTTAGTTTTCATGTTTATCTTGTTAAGAGAGTTGATTGTTGCACTGAGTTGTGTCTTGTCTTGAAAGTAGGAAATTGAGGTTGCTATTTAATTTCAGTAGTAACTTGCAATAGTTTTGAGGCATTGATGTGAGTAATATTTGAACTTTTGGTGTCAAGAGCTCTTGCATCTTTATGTTCTTATGTTGCTTGTTTCAATGCTAATATAGACTCTTGTCTGTTATGACTTGAATTGAATTAAATGTCTTGATTGCTTGACTTAAGAGTCTTATATGGTTGGTAGCATGTCACCACAGAAATTATGCTTGTTATCATTTACCTACTCGAGGACGAGCAGGAATTAAGCTTGGGGATGTTGATACGTCCCAAACGTATCTATAATTTCTGCTTGCTCCATGCATGTTTTGTGTGATATTGCTATGCTTTTGATATACTTTCATATATTTTTATAACATATTTTCGAACTAACCTATTAATGGTTGCAATAGTTCACAAGTTCTTGTTTTTCTCCTTTATGTGTAGGAATTACTTGGATAAAGGAAAGATCACAAAAAGAAGCCTTGTAAGAGTTGGACTCTAACTTTCCCGAAATTTGTCCCCATCAGACAGGTTTTAAAGATCGCCTCGGAAATGCTAGAAACCTGCCTCAAACGGAAAAACTTAAAACTACAAAGTTGTAGGGAATTTTTTTCCGGTGGATTGAAACATAAAATTCGGTCCAATCGGAGTTCGGTTGCTTCCAGAAACCCCGAAATACAAAAGACATAATCTGGATGACGGGAATCCGAGAGTCTATATGAAGAGAGGAAACCTAGGTCAAAGGAAACCACAAAATTTCCTCCCCTTGGCAGCCGTCTTGAGGGGGAGATCAATCTCCACAGCAGCACCATCTTCAACTAAGAAGAAGGTGCCAAGGGCCGCTGCCCTAAGGGTCGTGGCCGTAAGCGCCGCCGCCGCCGTGGCCGCCGCCGTCGCCGTCTCCTTCATCTCCTCCGGGCTGCACCTCTCCATCAACAAATCTCCCTCTCACCATGTCCATGTGTGAGTAGTTCCCCTCGGGGCTAAGCCTTATATCTTGATCTATGTGGTTTCTCTCTCTCCCATGATGTGATCTTTGTTGTGATCATAGGCTATGTTAATCTAGGGTGATCCCATGATATTTCCCCTTCCTCTATGTATTGGATTGATGTACTCAATTGATCTTATCTAGTATAATCTCCGAGACCATGGTGACATCGGTCTATTGGACATGGGTTAGAAGAATATTTTCATGAGTGATTTCCTCTTTTGTGTGTGGATTGAAGATTGAGAGTCTTTTGGTGCTTGTCTTTGACTATCCTTTAGATATGTTGTGGTGATTATGGTACTCTCTTTGGATGGCCGCGGTGACATTGGGAAATCCAGAGATTGATAACTACGAACTCTGAGGTGTGCTTTTGTAGCCCTACACAATTCTCGTCCTCTCTTGACCAAAAAGGAATGACCTCCGAGTACGCCTCCATTGCATGTTTTATGGGAAATATCATGTGATTAGACTATGTTAATGTTGTTGGGAGTTGCCACTCGTGAAAGTATGAAGCCTAGGCCTTGTTTCCATCATTGTTACACCGTTTGCACTCACTTTTGTTACTTGTTTCTTTGTTGCACTTTTTATTACAGATTTATATTACTTTGTTTTGCCACACCTATCACCCATATTTTACCATCTCTTCGCCGAACTAGTGCACCTATACAACTCTTAGTTGTATTAGGTGTGTTGGGGACACAAGAGACTTTCTGTATCTTAATTGCACGGTTTCTTGAGAGAGACCATCTTCAACCTCTACTTCCCTGAGTTCGATAAACCTTAGGTCATCCACTTGAGGGAAATTGCTGCTGTCCTACAAACCTCTGCGCTTGGAGGCCCAACATAGTCTACAAGAATAGAAGCGTGCGTAGACATCAGGTAACCAACGAGGGGCGAGAAGTTATCTCGTGTATCAACACCCCCCCCCCTTTTTCCTTGCATCATCTTGTCACATGCTAGTCACATCTTTTTCACATGTGAACTTCCTTTTGGTACCTCCTTTGGTGTCAAGTTCACCGACACTTCTCCGTCTCCGGAATCGATAGATTTATTTCACGATGCTTTTACTATTGTTTAACTTGTTATTGTTGTTCAAGCCATGCCATGTTGCCATGTTATTTACACCAAAGTTAAGGCTATGACCAAAGCCATAAAAAATTGCATATGAAGTTGTTGACGTGTCGTCAACACCTTCATTTAAATTTGACTGATAGGGTCACATCATGCCTGTTAAACTTGATCATCTCATCCATGCTTGTGCATTTGATCTCGATGTTTACTTGTGTTACTTTCTTAGCTGGTACCGTACGCCAGAGCCTGAGCTTACCGAGGAGCCCTATGTGGAGCTGTCCGACAGCGAGCCCGAGGACCCTGCTACGTCTTCTCCGTCAACTACTTACCCAGGCAAGGGGATTTATATATAATTCTTTATAGCTTTCAGCTCTCTTGCCTAGCTGTATCTAGAACGGTTGCTTGATCCTACCACCATATACTTTTTCCCCTCAATTAAACCCAAACAGCCATGCCCCCACCTCCTAGAAAAACCTTGTTTGGCTATGTACCTTGCTTGTTTAACCATTGCTTAGTATGTGTAGGCACTTAACCTGTTGCTTATACCCATTGCTGCTTGGTGGATGATATAGTGAGGATCTCTCACTCCTCGTTGGTTACCCCAAGTGGAAGGTGAGATGTAGCGTAGCAGCAAATTTCCCCTATATAGAGGATAGGGTTTGTCTCCCGTAGGACTCGCAGAGATACAAGAAGGTGGTAAAGTGAACAATGGCGCCGAGGTTGCTACTTCACCTGGACCTGCACATAGATACATATAACTTTGCTCCCAACGAGTACAGAGGAGTTGTCAATTCCTCCGGCCTTGCTGTTTACAAAGGATAAAACGCACGGGATAATGATAGTGATAACAACTGAAAAGTAAACTAAGGATGTAAACAATGATATGAAGATGGACCGGGGTCCCGTGATTTTCACTAGTGATGTCTCTCTCCCAAAAGACGATAAAAGTGCTAGCGAGGTAAACAAATCACAGTTGGGCAATTGACAGGATTATGAAGGCACCGCAATGCTAACTATGCTGCAAAGAAAGGAAGGGCTCAAAAGCAATGGGCAGTACGCCAAGGTAAGTAAACCGAAATCCATCTGCATCTACTACGAATCATCCACCTTGAGATATCTATCCAGAACATCTCGCTGGTATTAAGTTGCGAATCCCACCCAAAGTGTAAATCCAAAGCAACAGACAACTGCATTAAAAGAACTTTGCGTAAAGTAAACAATCCTTGCATCCGCGGATACAAGCACCGTTGTTTTATCCCTAGTGTCAACAGCACATCCCCTAGTCTCATGTTTCTGTCACTCAAGCTAGACATCAAGGGGCTGAACCCACAATCAAGCATAACGCTCCCTCTTGGAGTTGCAACAAATCACTTGGCCAAAGTAAAATACGGCAGCGGAGAACATGCAAGAATTTCCTCAAGAACAACATATAAAAGAGAAGAACCAAATATATTACTCATCACAATCTGAACATACTCTCAAAATCCATCAGATCCCAACAAACTCAGCGTAGCAACGATAGAAAATTACAAAGGTGCCTCGATCATGTGAGGCAGCTCACGAGGTCTCGAAAGTGGAGGCACAAATAGGGGAGAGATAGATCACATAGCTACTGGTCACGGACCCATGGTCCAAGGGAAACTACTCATGGTACATACAGGAGGCGTCCATGGCTATGGATGGTCTCCCAGGAGGGGGTAGCTTCTCCAGGCAGGGTGCCGGAGCAGCTTCTCCAGGCAGCCCCGATCTTGAAACGGCGGTGACGGCGGTACAGAGGCGAGATGGCGAAAAAGGAGTCTCGTCTTAGGGGTTTCCACCCCGAGGGGTAAATATAGGCGAAGGGGGGTGTCGAGAGAGGCCACGGGGAAGCCAGGAGGCTCCCTGGCGCGGCCTAGGGTGGGGCCGCGCCAGGGACCCTTCTGGAGTCCCTGTGGTGGCCCCCCCTTCCGTCCTTTGCTGTTTCCAGAAGCTTCCGTGTCGCTGATTTTTTGGAGCACTTTTAATGGCCGGAAAACCTGAAATACAAAAACAGCAGAAAACAGCAACTGGCAGCTGGGTGCACTGGGTTAATAGATTAGTCCAAATATGCTCAAAAGTGTATGAAAGTTCAAGCAAAACATTGCAAAGTCAGACAAAACATGCATGGAGCAAGCATTAATTATAGATACGTTTGGGACGTATCAGTGGATTATCATGGTATTATCAGAAATTGGTTGATATTTATTATGATGATGTTAATTTATATTTGACGAAGGATGGGAGACCGGGCTGTTCCTGCCAGGTGTTTTGTTCCATTCGAGTCACCTAGGTCCCGAGTTCCGGGTATTGTGTTCCTTGATGAGCGTGCCTAATCGCGTGTGGGATTCTATGGGGTCCCCTTGTCTTACCTACCTAGCTCCAAACAGTTCTAGTGGTGGCCCGAGCTGATTTACCTTTTGAACCCGTGTGTGTAACTGGTTAGCGGTCAAGTGGATTTTAAAGAAACTCGGCCAGGAGGATGGTATATCCTGTTGGCCCACCTCAGGGAGCTAGGGGCGTCTGCCCGGGCGAGGGTTAGTCATATCGACCTCATCCAGACGGTAGAGACCGATTCGAGAGCGCGACCGGCTTTTGAGTTGGATGTCGACTCACCGGGGGCCACCCGGGATTGTGCGTTGTTAGTCAGAGGGACTCTGACGTTCTGGAGTTTCAGGCGCCTTCACCCGCCAAGCGGAAACCGGGCGTACATGTGAAGCCTATGATGGGCAGTTGGTACACCCCTGCAGGGTTAAATCTTTTCGAAAAGCCGTGTCCGCGGTTACGGACAACTTGAGACCTACTCCTTGTTCATATAATAACATCAATTTAATCATGCTTTAAAAGTTGCCAACGTGTGAGTTGCCTTGATTGCTCTTCTTCGTCCGGGGCGACTAAGAGGGGACAAGGTTGTGTTATGTTTGCGTAAGTATGTGGATAGCAGACCTATGACACGTTGTCAACGTAAGTTCTTGGATCTTCCCTTACTCTAATAGATCGTTAGCCACTTCTATATGCTATTGCGGCTGCAACCTCAACCACTATTTTTTCCTTTACCGTGAGAAGTTAGTTATTCCGCATTGATATATTCTCACCCCTTGCTTTTATTTTTCCCTTTATGTTTTGTCTGATCGGCCGCTGCAGTAGATTACTACCTCGACCCGAGCACCGGACGCTACTTCGTGGAGGTGCCCCCGGAGGAGGACGATGAGGAGGACTTCGCCCAATAGGACTATAGTTGGGTTCCGACGTTCTGTGGGTGGACTTGTTTATGTGCAGCCCTCTCTAGGGCCATTTGGATTTTGACCGTACCCAGTCGTGTTTGTCTTCTGCATGATGTCATGATGTACTGTTGGATCTTATGATCTCTGAGATGATGTAATAAATACCAATGGCGAGTGTATGCCCTGGACCTTATATATTTTATGTCTTAGTTGTTCATGCTTGATTTACCTGTTGTCGAGAATCCGATAGCGATACGAGTGCGAGTATCTTGCATCGGTGGCTACTTATGCGCTTCTATCTCAGGTCGGACGCGAAAGCGACTAACTCGAGATAGTACCGCATCGGGGGCCTTACAACTTGGTATCAGAGCAGGACTGACTGTAGGACCCCTTACTGGTCGAAGTCGAGTCTAGAAATTAATTTGTAGTTACTAAGGAAAATCGGAGAGTAGGAACTCTTTCTTTTCTTCTTACCCCATGATACGTCCAAAATGTATCTATACTTTCTTCTTTCTCCATGCCTCTTTTGTGTGATATATCTATGATATTGATGAACTTCCATACACTTTTGATCATATTTGGACTAACCTATTAACTCAGTGCACCCCAGTGCCAGTTCCTGTTTTCTGTTGTTTTTCTATTTCAGGTTTCCCTCATATTAAATGTGCTCCAAAAATTCAGGAAAAATCTAATAAAAAATCAGCGATCAGGAAGCTTCCAGAATCACCGAGGGGGGCAGAGGGGAACCACCAGGGCCCCAGGCGCCCTCCCGCTGTGCCCCAGGGTGGGGCTGCGCCAGGGGGGCGCCTGGACCCCTGGTGGCCCCCCTGGCTGCCCCCCTTCGCCTATTTATTCCCCGTGATGCAAAACCCCCAAGACGGGAACCCTTTTTCGCGATCTCTCCTCTGTTCCGCCGCCGTTGCGCTTCCAAGATCGGGAGCACCAGAAGACCTCTTACTGGCACCCTGCCGGAGGGAGGAATCACCTTCGGGAGCTTCTCCACCACCATGGATGCTTCCCGGATGAACCGTGAGTAGTCCACCTTGGACCACGGGTCTATGATCAGTAGCTATGTGATGTTCTCCTCCCCTCTTTGTTCTTCATGGATTAGACCTCGTGAGCTGCCCTACATGATCGAGGCGCTTATGTAATATTTTCTGCTGTTGCTATGCTGAGTTTGCTGGGATCCGATGGATTATGAGATTATGTTCAGATTGTGTTTGAGTTATCTATTTGATTCTCCTCTTTTATATTTATGTTCTTGAGTAATTCTTGCATGTTCTCCGTTGCTGTTTATTGCTTTGGCCAAGTAGTAGGTAGTGACTCTAAGAGGGAGCGTTATGCGTGATTGTGAGTTCATGCCCCCCGATGACTAGCTTGAGTGACAGAAACATGAGTCTAGGGGATGTGTTGTTGCCACAAGGGGGAAAATAACGGTGCTTGTACTTGCGGGTGCAAGGATTGTCTACTTTACGCAAAATTCTTTAATGCAGTTGTCTGTTGCTTTGAGTTCACACTTTGGGTGGGATTCGCAACTTAATACCAGCGAGATGTTCTGGATAGATATCTCAAGGTGGATGATTAGTAGGTAGATGCAGATGGATTTCGGTCTACTTGTATTGGCGTACCGCCCATGCTTTTGAGCATCTGCCTTTCTTTATAGCATCATTAGCATTGGTTTGCGCACATAATCCTGTCAATTGCCCAGCTGTAATTTATTTACCTCGCATGGTTATTTTATCGTCTCTTGGGAGAGAGACATCACTAGTGAACATCATAGGACCCCGGTCCATATTTCCAATGTTGTTTACACCCTCTATCAATTTACTACTTTATTATTTTTTCGTTGCTATCGCTATCATTATTATCCCGTGCGTTTTATCCTTTGTAAACAACAAGGCCGGAGGGATTGACAACCCCTTTGTACTCGTTGGGAGCAAAGCTATCTGGTGTGTGTGCAGGTCCACGACAACTGCTAATCTCTGGCACCGTTGTCACCTTCTTGTCGTTATCGGAGTCCTACTGGAGAAAAACCTTGGTATCTTCACCGAGGGAAATTTGTTGCTTTCTACATCTCAACCTTCCACTTTGGGTAACCAACGAGGGGCGAGAAGTAAACTCTCGTGACATCAAAGAAATTTCTGGCGCCGTTGTCGGGGACTCCGCTCTTCAAGATAGGGGAGTTGAACACTATCTTTTATCTTTGCTTTTTAGTCTTGTTTGTTTACCTTTCAGTTTTTGCTTTAGTGTCCTTTATCAAAAATAAAAAAATAGTTATCTTGCTTGATGCTGCTATGGGTTCCTCTGAGAACACCAAGTTGTGTGACTTCACTAGTCACAACAACAGTGACTTTATCTGCACTCCTATTGCTACACCTGCTACTTCAGCACCTTCTTATGAGATTAAACCTGCTTTGCTGAACCTTGTTATGAAAGATCAATTCTCTGGTGCTAGAGATGATGCTGCTTTGCACTTAAATAATTTTATTGAGCTTTGTGATATGCAAAAGTACAAGGAAGTAGATGGTGATATTGTTAAGCTTAAGCTTTTTCCTTTCTCCTTGAGAGATGAAGCTAAAATCTGGTTTCAATCCTTGCCTAAGAATAGCATAGACTCTTGGGATAAGTGCAAGGATGCTTTTATTGGGAAGTACTATCCCCCTGCTAAGATTATCCAATTGAGGAGCTTTATTATGAATTTTAGGCAATTCGATAATGAACACGTTGCCCAAGCTTGGGAACGCATGAAATCTCTAGTTAAGAATTGCCCTACGCATGGTTCGACTACTTGGATGGTTATCCAAACTTTTTATGCAGGCTTGAACTTTACCTCGCGAACCTGCTAGATTCGGCCGCGGGAGGAACCTTTATGTCAACTACACTTGGTGCTGCCACAAAAATTCTCGATGAGATGATGACCAACTATTCCCAATGGCACACCGAAAGAGCTCCAACAAGTAGGAAGGTAAACTCTGTCGAGGAGATCTCCTCCCTAAATGAAAAATTTGACTTGATTATGTCTCTACTTACCAAGCAATCTCCTATTGATCCTAAAGATATTCCTTTAAATTCTTTGATTGCTCAAGATCAAGTAGATGTGAACTTTATCTCTAGAAATAACTTCAACAACAATGCTTATAGGAGTAATTTTGGTAGCAATCCTAGACCGTTCCCCTCCAACAACTATGGGAACAACAACACTTATCCTAGCACCAAAAACTCCACTTATGAATTAGAGAGTATGCTTAAAAACTTTATAACTACCCAAAAAGCCTTCAACAAGAGTGTAGAGGAAAAACTAGACAAATTAGATAACCTCACGTTGAAGGTAGACAATTTAGCCCATGAAGTAGAATTGCTTAAAATTAGAACTTCCCCCCTTGAGGAGAGGAAGACCACTCCTATGAATGCTATCCAAGTGCAAATTAATGAAAACATTAGGATGATGGATAAACTCAAAGAGAGATGGGCTAGAGAAAAGGAGGAAGAAATAGAATTAAGAACCTTCCTACACACCATATTGTTGCTACTATCCAAGTGGTTGAGGATATCCAAACTCTTAGCACCCAATGCACCCCTAGTCCCATAGGACCTATTAATGGTGATGTTATGACCTCAACCGTAGAAGAAGGAACTCCTATGATTGTAGAAGCTATCAAACAAGTGAGCCTAAAGGACACCACTACCACTTTACTTGATAGTAGTGACCTTGATTTTGATAATTGCACCCTTTCTGAAGTTATTCGTTTCCTTCACAAGATGTCTAGAGACCCCCACACTAGCACACTTAATCTTGCCTTCACGGAGCATATCACTAATGCTCTCATCAAAGCTAGGGAGGATAAGCGGAGGGTAGAAGCCTCCATACCTAGAAATCTAGAAGATGGTTGGGATCCTATGATTAAATTAAGTTGAATAACTTTTCATGCTATGCTTTATGTGATGTTGGAGCTAGTACCTCCGTTATGCCCAAAAGAATGTATGATATATTTGAATTGAAACATTTTGTTCCTTGTTCTTTTGGTGTTCGTATTGTCGATTCTTCCATAAAGAAACCTTTGGGGAAGATAGATGATGTTCTTATCATTGTCAATGACAACTATGTTCCCGTTGGCTTTACTATTATGGACATTGAATGTGAACCTTCTTGTCCAATTATTTTGGGACGTCATTTTCTTCGCACCGTGGGTGCTATTATTGATATGAAAGAAGGGATTATAAAATTCCAATTCCCTCTCAAGAAAGGGATGGAACACTTCCCTAGGAAAAATATTAAGTTGCCTTTTGAGTCCGTTACACGGGCTAGTTATTTTCTTGAAAAGACTTGATCTATTTGCATTAAGCCTAGCTAATGGCTTTAAAGAAGCGCTTTCGGGAGGCATCCCACAACGAATTTAGGATTTACACTTTGTTTTTCTTCTGTTTTTAGTGGTCTTGATGATTGTTACTACTGTAGAAACATCATTGTATCTTTACTTTTCAAGCTTTGTGCCATTTATAGCCTCATATGGCAAGGGAAGTGAAAGTTGTGACATGCTGTCCAGAAAACAGATTCTGTCCTCGTGACTAGAAAAATCATGGAAAAATCCCAGTCCATCTTTTTGAGCTGAATTTTTTACACAGCGTGTTCTATACAATTACGGAAATTTCGTATGTTCTGAGTTTTTTGATTTGAGTTGCAGAAGTATCCCTAAAAAATTCTTTTCTACCTGTTGGTCTGTTTTTCACAGATTTTGTCCTGTTTTGCCTTTCCTTCGTTTTGCAAAACTTAAGCTTTCTGTTTATTTGCAAAAACTTTTTGGCATTCTTGATAAACAGTAGCTATTCAAGAATATCTTTATTTCCAGTAGAGAAAAAATTATTTTATTATGGGTACTAACCTCGCTAATTAGATTATGATGAGTTATGTATGAAGGGAGTTTTCAAGTGTGCGAGGGAAGATGATGAAAGAAGATTCAGGAGTGTCAAGCGCTCAAGCTTGGGGATGCCCCCATGCATCCCCAATAAATATTCAAGGAGACTCAAGCGTCTAAGCTTGGGGATGCCCCCGTGCATCCCCTTCTTCATCAACAATTATCAGTTCGTCTCTCGTCTCACTATATTTTTATCGCTTCATGCGTTATGTGCTATGCTTGGAGCGTCTCGCTCTTAGATTTTATTTTTAGTTTTCTTTAGATTTTCTTGATGTTCATAAAAAGTTAGAACCCAGCTTTATTTGTGTGGGAGAGAAACACGCTCCACTTCCAAAATCTAGAACACAACATAAGAGTTTTTCATGCTTGTCTTTGCTGTGTGTGTTCTTTATCTTTTCATAGCTGCTGTCATGTTTAGCTCTTAGTTTTTATGCTTATCTTTTCAAAGAGATTTTGTTTAGTTTGTTGCTGGAACTCTCTTGAGTTTTCATGTTTATCTTGTTTAGAGACTTTGCCTGTTGCACTGAGTTTTGTGTCTTGACTTGGAGTAGGTAATTGAGGTTGCTATTCTTTTGTAGTAGTAACTTTCAATAGTTTTGAGGTATTGTTTTGAGTAATGTTTGGACTTTTGGTGTCGAGAGCTTTAGCCTATTAGTGATAGATGTCGTATTTTGGGAAATCCGTGTTTATTTCCAAAGCTTACAAAATTACTTGAGAACTTTAGCTACTAGATGGATCACTACTCTTCTGAGGGGTCGAATATTAGAGTACACTCACGTACCATGAGTCGAGGATGCGCAAGGATAACCAAACCCCCATACACTCCTCCTCGGGGTATTTGTCTCTTTGTGAACCTCCTTATTAGATTGAGAGTTACCGATGATAAGTGCATGAGTTCTTCGGACTAATGTGAGTATTCGAAAGTTGACACTTCCACCTTCCCGTATTTTGCTAGCCTCTCCTGTGTCGTGCATTGCTTTCTTCTCACTCCGAGAGTTAGCGTCCACCTTCGCCGGTACATCCAAACCCTTGGCACGATACGCTCTGTCATCATAAACCTCCTTATATCCTTCCTCAAAACAGCCACCATACCTACCTATCAAGGCATTTCCATAGCCTTTCCGAGATATATTGCCATGCAACATCCATCTTCTCATGACTTGATCTTCATGTCATACATGCTACTTGCTTGATCGATGAGCCGCATGCTAGTTGGGCCTTTCCCTAATCATTGCTACATGACGCACTAGTATCATTGCATATCCTGCTACACTGGCAGAGGACAAAATTAAAATATCCCAAAGAGGACAAGTTAGAGAAATAGAAAGAGCCATTGAGGCCACCAAAAAATACAAAAAATAGCAAAAAGAGAAAAAGAAATAAAAAGAGAGAAGGGGGCACACTACTATTCCTTTTGAGAGATCCACACTCGTACTCCCTCTTATATCTTGTACTCCATAGAGATTATCATTCATGCATATAGCTATGTGGGGACCTTCACACTATAGAACTTGGCTTGTATATTCCAATGATGAGCCTCCTCAAATGAGCTATAGGTCTTCTTGAGAAAGCAAGCTGGATGCACCCTCACTAGTTCCATCGGAGATCTTACCTTAGCTCATATGTGCATCCGTTGCATGGCAATCCCTACTCCTCACATCATATCTATCATTTGGCTTTCTCTCGCCTATGATTGTCCTCATTGATGTGAGCCTTTCACACCTTTTTGTCTTCCTCCTCCACCATTTTCGCTCTTTGCCATCCTAAGTGTTAACTTTCTTGCTTACGCTCATCCATTGCATGAGTGCTCAAAATGTCGAAAAGGAGTGGATCATTTTGACTTGTACCTGGCTAATGGTCTGGGGATGAGTCAAGATAAGATTCCAAAGAAGACCAAGTGTGAAACTTTAGTAGATTGAGTTCTCAACACAAAAATACTTTTTCTCGTATATCCCTATCCCCTTTCTTACACGCAAACACCATTTGGAGACATTCGAGTCACGGACAGCGAGAGCTCTTGCACCTTTATGTTCTTATGTTGCTTATTTCAATGCTAGATATAGACTCTTGCCTGTTATGACTTGAATTGAATTACATGTCTTGATTGCTTTACTTAAAAGTTCTTATATGGTTGTTAGCATGTCACCACAGAAATTATACTTGTTATCATTTACCTACTCGAGGACGAGCAGGAATTAAGCTTGGGGATGTTGATACGTCCAAAACGTATCTATAATTTCTGCTTGCTCCATGCCTCTTTTGTGTGATATTGCTATGATATTGATGAACTTCCATAAACTTTAGATCATATTTGGACTAACCTATTAACTCAGTGCACCCCAGTGACAGTTCCTATTTTCTGCTGTTTTTCTATTTCTGGTTCCCCCATATTAAAAGTGCTCCAAAAATTCGGGAAAATCCAATAAAAAAATCAGCGACCAGGAAGCTTTCGGAATCACCGAGGGGGGGGAGCAGAGGGGACCCACCAGGGCCGCAGGCACCCTACCGGTGCACCCCAGGGTGGGGCCGCGCCAGGGGGCCGCCTGGACCCCTGGTGGCCCCCTGGCTGCCCCCCTTCGCCTATTTATTCCCCGTGACGCAAAACCCCCGAGAAGGGAACCCTTTTTCGCGATCTCTCCTCTGTTCCGCCGCCTCTGCGCTTCCAATATTGAGAGCACCAGAAGACCTCTTCCCGGCATGATCAGTATCTATGTGATGTTCTCCTCCCCTCTTTGTTCTTCATGGAATAGACCTCGTGAGCTGCCCTGCATGATCAAGGCACTTATGTAATATTTCTGCTGTTGCTATGCTGAGTTTGCTGGGATCCGATGGATTATGAGATTATGTTCAGATTGTGTTTGAGTTATATATTTTATTCTCCTCTTTTATATTTATGTTCTTGAGTAATTCTTGCATGTTCTCCGTTGTTGTTTATTGCTTTGGCCAAGTAGTAGGTAGTGACTCCAAGAAGGAGCGTTATGCATGATTGTGGGTTCATGCCCCCCGATGACTAGCTTGAGTGACAGAAACATGAGTCTAGGGGATGTGTTGTTGCCACAAGGGGGAAAACAACGGTGCTTGTACTTGCGGGTGCAAGGATTGTTTACTTTATGCAAAGTTCTTTAATGTCGTTGTTTGTTGCTTTGAGTTTACACTTTGGGTGGGATTCGCAACTTAATAACAGCGAGATGTTCTGGATAGATATCTCAAGGTGGATGATTAGTAGGTAGATGCAGATGGATTTCGGTCTACTTGTCTTGGCGTACCGCCCATGCCTTTGAGCCTCTGACTTTCTTTATAGCATAATTAGCATTGGTTTGCGCACATAATCCTGTCAATTGCCCAGCTGTAATTTGTTTACCTCGCATGGCTATTTTATCGTCTTTTGGGAGAGAGACATCACTAGTGAACATCATAGGACCCCGGTCCATATTTTCAATGTTGTTTACACCCTTTATCAATTTACTGCTTTGTTATTTTTCCTTTGCTATCGCTATCATTATTATCCCGTGCGTTTTATCCTTTGTAAACAACAAGGCCGGAGGGATTGACAACCCCTTTGTACTCGTTAGGAGCAAATCTATCTGGTGTGTGTGCAGGTCCACGACAACTGCTAATCTCTGGCGCCGTTGTCACCTTCTTGTCGTTATCGGAGTCCTACTGGAGACAAACCTTGGTATCTTCACCGAGGGAAATTTGCTGCTGTCTACATCTCAACCTTCCACTTTGGGTAACCAACGAGGGGTGAGAAGTAAACTCTCGTGACATCACCCCACCCTCCCACCCCTTTTCCGTGAGGAAGTGAAATGATGTAACGCCCCGACCACTCCCAACCGGTTAACCACCGATTCCATGGTCGGTGCGCCTGGGATCTAGACTGTCCTCACACACCAACACTAGGCTTTTCTGCACACTTTGTCCTCACTCGTGCGCACCCGGGATCAACTACCCGGTCGGTCACCCATCCCAAGACTACTCCAAGCCAAGCACGCTTAACTCTGGAGTTCCTTGGAGCTGGGCTTCTGGAAAAGAAGGTGCACCTTGTTTATATGAGTAGTCTATCATTCCTATTGAGATCCTGGGCTGTTACATAGAGGGTGTACTAGCATAGATGCACCCACTCAACACTTATCAACACAACACATAGTACCGATACGGAATATGGCGAAAGCACGTGATTATTTCTCCCGTGTGTCCTCAAGAACGTTTTAGCCTTTATAAGTTCAGTTGCTAGGCCTCTCCTTTGCTCGAAAGGATTGGGACACTTGTTACTCCTCAGTTCCTTTTACTTTGCTCGCTTTTACCTTTTTGTTGCTTATATCGAAAACCCCTAAAAAGTTATCTTTCAGTTCCTGCTGCTATTTCTTTACCAAAGTCACTTACCAATACCTTCTGCTCCTCGTTGGGTTCGACACTCTTATTTATCGAAAACGCTACAAACGATCCCCTACAGTTGAGGGTCATCATCATGACAACTTCACTCCACAAGAACTTGGGCACATTCATGGTAAACATCAATTCCCGGGCCACCTCCAGTAGGTGGCGATTTTTCCTCTCTGCCACCCCATTCTGAGGAGGTGTGCCCGGACAAGATGTTTGATGTAGGATGCCCTTGTCCGACATGAAGGCACCAATGGCCTTGTTAACATACTCAGTGCCATTGTCGGATCTGAATGCTTGAATTTTCACATTAAATTGAGTCTGAACAAGTGCATAAAAAACTCTGAAACACTAAAACACTTCATCTTTATGTTTCAGAAGATAGACCCAAGTCATCCGAGAATGGCAATCAATGAACGTAACGAAGTACTTCATACCACTGACAGATTCCACAGGACATGTCCATACATCAGAGTGAATTAACACAAAAGGAGATATGCTCCTGATCCCCTTACTCACATACGAGTTTATGGTATGTTTAGCAAACTCACACGCATCACAATTTAGCTTGCTCTTGTCCACACCACTCATGACATCAGGAAATACTTGATACATTTTGTCAAAAGACACATGTCCCATCCTACAGTGATGGAGTAGGGCTCTAGTCTCCTTATCATCGGCAACTGCAGCTAGCATGTGCATTCCCTCCTGGTTCGTCATGCCGCGGTCCATGTACCACAGGCCCGTACGCCCCGTTCCAGTCCCAAGACTCCTGCCCGTCGACCTCTCTTGGATCAAGAACATAACCTTGTCAACAATTATACGGCAATCAATTTGGTCAGCCAAATCACTCAAGGACACTAAGTTCACGGGAAAAGCTGGCTCATGCAGCACTAAGGATAATTCAATACTTGGTGTGCAGCTAACTGTCCCAAAACCTGTGATGGGCTGGGTTGTGCCATCTGTTGTGTGAATGGTTTTCTGATGTGTGGGAGAGTGTGGGATATAGGATTTAAACTCATTGAAGTCTCCAGCAACATGTTGTGATGCTCCAGAATCAAGCACACATTCAGAATTTATTTTATGGGCTGCTATTGATGCATGTTCAGTGTCACCCTCATTTGTATAGACAAAGTTGGTATAACCGGTAGCAGTCTCCTCGACTTTCGGGGACATGGACACGACTTGTATGATCTTCCTTCTGATCTCTTCCAACCCAATCCTCACCTTTTCTTTCTCATTAGCAGTTTCAGATTCAGCCACAATCACTCTCTTGACAAGAGATTCCATAACATTGGTCACTACACGGATGGACTTGAGAATATCATCGATATCTCCATCATTCTTGGCCGGCTGCTCCAGCCTGGCCTTGAAATCCTTCACCAGGTCCTCTGGCATCAGCAGCAGCAGCAGTTCAAAGACAGCAGCGTTTGCACTAGCAGTTCAGCCAACCTCTCCACTACCAATCCACAGCAAATTCAGCAGCAGCATCACATGCACCAGCAGCCCAACTCCAGCATGTCCTCTACCTTCGCCAAGCAGCAGCCTCCTCGCAGCTCCCTGCACAGCCTCTCCCGCGTGCCCACCCACTCCCAGTAGCAGCAGCAGACACAACCTCCTTCTCCTCTTCACCTCCCGCAGCACCACGGAGCAGCAGCAAGCAACAGCCGCAGCACACCCCACTCTCCTCGAGGAGACCAAGCCGCTCCTCATCTACCTCCTCCTGCCGCGCAGCACCAGCTCTCCACCTTCTCGCCGGACCCAGCCAGCCGACGTCGCCCGCGCAGCCGGCGCACATCTGCACGCACGCGCGAGGACAGCCACGCCCAGATGCGCCTCCGCCTCCTCGCCGGATCCCGCCGCCGGCCGGCGACTAAACCGGCGGCGCCGCCGTCGACGCCTCCTTCAGTGCCCCTCCGGCCTGGTCTGATACCATGTTGAACTTGGGAGAGAGGAGTACCTGGGGACAGCGTCCTGCTCTTGTCCAGTTGCTGGCGTGAGTTTCTCTCGCGTGTGGTTGTTTTGAGCAGCAAAAAACCTTAATTAACTGGGTTCAGTACAAACGGAATACAAACCGGATCATGTGGGTTAATAAGCCACACATGCCTTTCCACACCTAAAGAAGAACTGAATTTAACAACTTTAAAAACCTCCCTACTATTAGTTCTACTTTCAAAAGTAAATTGACAGAAATTAAACAGAGCCATCGTAGACTTGATTTCGCTGATTATCTTTCCATGTCGACCTTCGTTCCCAGTTTTGATATCTTCGATGATGCCTCGCTCCTCACATGCGATCACAACGTCATTTATCATTAGATCTTGGGCTAAGGCTTGGGCTTCTCTGCATGCCAACGCGGCCAGGCAAGCATTGCCAACCACTCCCCGAACCACAAGTGTCGACGAACCCATGTAATGGCCTTGATTATCCCTGACGATAGCTGCCACTGCTCCATGCTCTCCCCCTCGTCCCAAACCTCCTGCCGAGCGGATCAAAGTAGCACCCGGCCAGAAGTGTGTTGTTGTTTCCTGCGTCCTCCCATGAACTACCAACGCCCGACCAGCCCCTGTTGGAGTAACTGCAGATAGTTCCCCAATATAGCGTTGAATGAACATGTGTGTAGCCAGAGGGCTTTGCTGGATGTCTTCATGAATGATTTTTCGCCGCGCATGCCAGATCGCCCATAGGGTGATGACTACCCTAGTCAGCTCCTCATGTTTCAAAGAGGCGATCAGGGCAAATATCCATTGTTTCGCATTAATTTCTCGTGTCATCCTCATATGCTCGAACACATCACCATCCATGAAAGCCCACACGCAACGAGAGCTCGAACATTCAATTAACGAGTGTCTCCATGAGTCAGGCATTCCACATATTTGGCAGGCATCCGTAGTCGCCATCTTCCTCTTGTTCCTCACACCCTCTGTGGGTATTGATTGCTTGCCCAACCTCCAGAGAAAGTGACGAACCTTCCCAGGGACTTTAACCCTCCAAAGAGATCTCCAGCCCTGGGCATCCGCTTCTGGGTCCGAATGACTCGGCCTATTCTCCAACCAGTCCGATCTCCTCTGGCCAGTATCAGAAAGCATGCAATAGCATGATTTAACAGAGAAAAAACCCTTCTTATCAAAGTGCCACGCCCAGGTATCCTCACAGTCCTGGGTTGGTAGTGGAATTTTTAGGATTTCTGCAACATCGGCTGCCAGGAAGTTCTCTTCAAGCACTCGCATTTTCCAGACTGGGGAAGAAGCATCAATGAGCTCTCCAACCAGGTTCGGGCCATTCTATCTAAGCTGCACCAGAGGTCGCATATTGATGTCCCTTGGTATCCAGTTGTGCCCCCAAATACTGGTAGTCTTACCATTACCAATCCTCCGGACCAATCCTTGCTTCAGGATGTCTCTACCTTCAAGTATAGAACGCCATATAAGGGACGGGCTGCCCCCAAGTTCGGCTGACAAGATGTCCCTTGTAGGGTAATAAGCGGCCTTTAGCACACGAGCACACAATGAATCAGGGCAGGTGAGCAATCTCCAAGATTGTCTAGCCAGGAGTGACAGATTAAAAAGCTCGAAATCTCTGAATCCGAGTCCTCCCCTGTGCTTGGGCTTAGTCATGTCCCGCCAGGACACCGACGCCACCTTGCGAGCCCCGTTCTTGCTGCCCCGCCAGAATTGCCTCACGGTCTTGTTCAATTCTTCAATAAGACCACGTGGTAGCTTGAAGCACGACATAGAGTAAACAGGTACAGCTTGCACCACCGATTTGATCAGAACTTCTTTTCCCGCCATAGCAAAGAGCTTTTCTAGCCATCCTTTAACTCTCCCCCACAGTCTCTCTTTAAGATACTTGAAAGCACCGTTCTTGGAAGATCCGACATCTGACGGTAGTCCCAGATATTTGTCCTGCAATGTCTCATTTGGAACCTGGATGATGGCCTTTATCTCCCCTCTAATGTTATCCGGGCATCATTTACTAAAGAACACCGAGGACTTTGCTGGATTAAATCTTTGACCCGAAGCCGCACAATAAGTAGCCAACAGGTTTGACACCTCATTAGCCCCTTCCGAGTTTGCCTTAAAAAACAGCAGGCTATCATCTGCAAACAAGAGATGGTTAATAGGTGGCGCCGTAGGAGCCACTTGAAGACCACGCATTTGAGATGACTGATCACAAGACTTTAGGAGGCACGAAAGGCCCTCTGCTGCAATAAGGAACAAGTAAGGGGATATAGGATCTCCCTGCCGGATACCCCTTGACGGGGTGAATTCTTCCAATTTCCTTCCGTTGAATAACACTGAAAATGAGACCGAGCTTACCATACCCATCACCGTCTCCACCCATCTATTTGAGAAACCAATTTTCAGCATGATTGCCCTTAAATAGTCCCATTCAACTCTATCGTAGGCCTTCATCATGTCCAGCTTCATGGCACAATGACGGTGCTTCACCGCTTTGTTCCGCTTCATAAAATGCAAGCACTGATAGGCCACTATGATGTTGTCTGTTATTAATCTACCCGGGACAAAAGCTGATTGTTCTTCCGAAACTATAAACGAAAGTACAACTTTCAAACGGTTAGCCACCACCTTGGATGAAATTTTGTACAAAACATTGCATAAGCTAATCGGTCTAAAGTTTCTTGATGCAAGGCGCAGACCGATTGATAAAAGTAGATGGCATTTTTATCTGCGCAGATGAAATTTTGTACAAAACATTGCGCGAGGAGGACGGGGTTTTTAACCTTAGGAATCAGCACCAACACTGTTTTGCTTAAGATCTCCGCACTCTCCACACCCTCCACTATTTTCAGAACTGTTTTAGTTATCTCCTCGCCACAGACTCCCCAATGTTTCTGGAAAAAATGAGCCGGGTAGCCGTCGGGACCTGGAGCTTTTGACGGGTACATTTGGAATAATGCATTTTTAACCTCACTTGCAGAATAGGGGGCGTCAAGATTTTGTCTCATCTCTTCAGTGATCTTGCAAGGCACTTTATCAATCACGTCATTCATGTTATTGACGCCTTCGGATGTATAAAGATTTTGGTAAAACTGGCGTGTCATCTCTTCCATCTCCACCACATTCTCCACTGTAACTCCATCATCTCTCTCAAGCTTCTTGATAAAAAAATTACGTCTGCGCCTTGACGCTCTCAGGTGGAAAAAGTGCGTATTTTTGTCCCCCGCCGTTAGCCAATCGACCCGCGATCTTTGCTTCTCCAAGACTTCCTCCCTACAGTATAGCTCAAGCAGTCTGTCGTTGATGTTGATTTCCCTCAGACTGGGCGCCACGCGACCCGGGACTCTGAGAAGAATCTCCAGTTCAACTTTCAGGTTCTTTATTTCACTTTTTACGTGGCCGAACGTATTACGATCCCACAGTCGAAGGTCCTCGGAGAGGGACTGCAGTTTCGGACCAATTGACTCCACAGATTCTGCCGCTCCTTTGCTGGACCAAGAAGAGGCAATAAAACTCTGAAGCTCGGGGTGACGTTCCCACATTAGCTCATATCTGAAAGTCTTTGGCCTGTGCAAACGTGCCGAGCCATCCATTGTCACCAATATAGGTCCATGATCCGATGAAGAAGCAACAAGGTTCTCAACTACTACAGCTGGGAACATAGAACACCACGCTGGATCGGCTACAGCTCTGTCTAACCGCACTCTTGTGTATGTTCCCCCAGCTACTCTTTTTTCAAATGTCCAGTTCATTCCCTTGTAGCCCAAATCAGCAAGACCACAGATATCCAAACAATCACGAAAACCATCCATCTGAGATTGGATTCTCAAGTTAACGTCGTCATGCTCAGATTGTTGCAAAACCTCGTTAAAATCTCCCAGCATTATCCACGGCAATCCCGACGCACCAGCAATAGACTTCAAGTCGTCCCATGTCTTGTGGCGATCACTGGTTTGCGCTTCACCATAGACAAATGTGACTCTTATTGTATCAGCTCCAACTCCTTTTAACCCAATGTCTATATGATACCGAGAGAAACTCAAAATTTTGATCTCAATATCTTCATTCCAGAAAAACACCATCCCACCACTCCTCCCATCACTACCAACATCATAAGCATTGTCAAAGCCCAATGAAGATGCTAAAGCTTCATCACTATCACTTGAAATTTGGGTTTCGAGACAACAAAACACCGTGGGGGCAAATTTGGCCGCTAGCTCACGGGCCTCTCGAACTGTCGCGGGGTTGCCCAAACCGCGGCAGTTCCACGAGAAGAGACTCGTTGCGCCCGGCGGGACCCCTCCAGGAGGCCCGCCGATTTTACATTTAGGGTTTTTCCGTCACTTGAAGATTTCTTTGCCAACTTCTCTGTTCTGGTACGTTTGGGATCACTTGCCTTCGGTGGTGGGCTCGGAGGAATAGGAGGAGCCCCCCCATCCTTGGCCAATAGTGCCCGAGGGATTCTATCACTCGAGTCTCCAAGATCATCTCTTGTAAAGCTCCCTCTTCTCTTTGCCCTCTCAGCTTCAGTCATCTCAGTATCTTCAGACTCCGTGCCAAGTTCATTCCCCAGCTGTTCGGGCTGACCAGGATGGGCGTTTTGTACTGGTATAATTTCATTGCCCTGTTGTTGGCTTCCTCCTCCACCCGGGGGTGGCTGCCTAGTTCTAAAAAACCATGCAGCCCTCAGATTCTTGAACTTGAGAGCTTCAGGAGGGTGCAAACCATTACCATGCTCTTTGTAAACATGACCAAATCATCCACAAACCGCACACCAATCCGGCAACTTTTCATATTGGACTAAGAAAATATCTCTCTTTCCTCCACGTATGATTGATACATGGTTCTTGAGGGGTTTTTGAACATCCAGCTTTATCTTGACCCTAACAAAATTTCCTCCAAAATCCCTTGATGGTGTCTCTACAGCCACTACTTCCCCCACCTTAGACGCCAGTGCTTTGATCACAGGATAATACCCATCCGACAGGTTATGGATCTGCATCCATATATCAAAAGTGTTGAGACAAATAGAGGATGGCTTCGTGAAACCATCGTACTCAGCTAGCAGAACTGGGATCCCTCTGAAGTTGCAGGACCCTCCCTCCATCGCTTTCTCCCACTCGGCCAAGCACCTGAATTTGATTGATAAGAGGTTTGGCTCCAAGGGACGAAACCTAGTTTCCCTCGACAGATCCCAAGCAGCACGCATGCTTCGAAAGAAGGCGGACTAGCTATAGCTTTTCTCTATGTAAACCCTAACCACCGCCATCCAGCGCACAGCCTCTTCCACGTTCTGCACCTCTTCCTCGAAAACCACATCATCCATCTCGTCCTCTTGAATTCCCAACTGATCCATCAGCAGATCTATCTCATTCTTCGTCCCTTCTTCCATGGAGGCTGAATTCTCCGCCGTCGCCATACGACCAGCTCCGGCAAACGTTCACGAACCCAGAAGAGGAGCCCCGCCTCCACTCGTCCGATCAGAGGAGAAAGAACCGAGGACCCAGAGTCCCCGAGAAAGCTCGCCGTAAAGACTAGATATCGCCTCCGAAGTCGGCGAGAAAAACAAACCCTAACGAGAGGGGTCTCTCGCGTGTGGTGACACACTGGAACGAGAGAGTTGCGGCTCCTCTTCTAGGTCAGCCCCATATGGGCCTGGGACACTTGGGCCTCACATTCAACAATATGTATGAAAACGCGAGGCTTAATGTGCACTACACCTGATAATTTTTGGAAACTTACTAAATTATAGAAGAAATAATTAATTATCCATATTTTGTGACACCTATCCTTCGAAACTTTCTCCCATGTTGTCATGAGTGAATATTCAACTAGATTGTTGTTTGATATACTACAACGATATGGTGTTTTCTAGAAAACTATGGTGAAACATTTTTCTCTTGAAGTGCTGGACCACATGTTAATTTATGAAAAAGTGAGGGACTTTTTTGCAAAATAGTCAAAACGGAAGGAGAAACTTACCACCTTTGTTATTAGGTAAAAAATAGATAAAGATAAAAAACATGTTTAAAAGGATGAATCTGTTCTATCGTGATGAATTTCGTACGGTATTTTGCTTTTAGGGCGAACCACATGGTGGTTTTCGGTCGAATCTTCTAGAGATGTTCTTAGGCGCTATGTTGATACATACATGTCGTATCATGGTACAAGTTTGCTTCGTTCCTTGTGAACATTTGACCTCCATGGTGAACCACCAAACGTAAAAAGGTGAAACCGTCGTTGGTTCACGAGCCACGATGAAGTAGGATACTTGTGCGTAAACTGGAAGTAACACCAACCTAGGTAAGCGAGTAAGTGATAAAACTAGGACGCTACTAAGTGCCGAACGTCAGGAGCATAAAAAGATGGTTCGAATGCGCTGACGTCAGCGAGAAGAAATAAAACAGATGATATTAGTGGAATCTTTTGGGTTTTTGGTTTTTTAAATGTTTTATCTCTCAAATAAATAATCCAATTGAAAAAATCGTTTTCATAATTAAATCCGTCGCGACAAGCATTCCTATTGCACGTAAATTGCCATGTTGTTTACACTAAAATTGTCATTATTTACTTCAATTATGTTTTTTGTATGTTTTTTTTCGACGTTCTAAGTAAATTTGTCATAATTCATAAAATAAAAAAATTAAGACTTGCCTTGGGTAAAACACATGTTTATTTGTCATGGCAAAAATATATCTTAAATTGTCCTGGCGAGAGATATGTTAAATTTACAATGGACACAAAAAAATTAGTTTGACATTGATAGATAGAAAAAAATTAGGACGGTGATAACTACCACATGTGTTGCACGAATACATGACAATCATTAATATTTTTTATGACAAGTTTAGTCATGTGAGGGTGGCAACTTCAAGTTGTAGACGATAGTAACTTTTGTTTTAGGTGTCAATTTTTCTTTTTTCTTTTTGATTTTTTTTTCATATCGCAATTTTACATATGGAGATTATAGACACTATAAATAAAACATGGAAAATTGTAATTGGGTGAAAAACTATTACACCATTATAACCATGGTAAATTAGTCATTTCTACTAAAAATAGCCGTGTCTAACATTTTTTTTAAAAAATTGCCATGTTCCACACACTATCATGTTCAACGAATGAAAATTGTAATTTCATAGAAATAAAAATGGTCATTTCCTACAAATAAGAATGACCATGTCCTATAAATAGGAATTGTCATGTCCTATGAATAAGAATTGTTGTGTCATATGAATAAAAATTTCCATATATAGAAGACACTTCCGCCCATACATTTTTTAGATGGAAATTTTAGGTGTATATAGATAGCAATTATTAGTCAAAGTTGTCATGTATTTAGCGAAGTTGTCATGTATTAGCATAAGTTGTCATCTCATATGTGCTAAAATTTCCATCAAAGTGTGTGAGCTTGTCATCTTTCTGCCCACACGTGTGGCACGTTTTTATGGCAATTTTATCGTGCGCGAGTGACAAGTTTAGTCGCTAATCATGACAACTTTCACGTTTCAGACCATTTTTGCTATAGATAAAGTTATCCGTTTTTCTAAAAATTGTCATTCTCGCATTCTTAAATTTGCCCTCCAAAAAATGTAAGGGTGAATTGTCTCGGCCTAGATGCCAGGTCATTATCAATTGGAAAAGGAAAGAGTTTCCATATGTAGATAGAAGAAAATTGTCGTGGTTTGTATAATAGATTTGCTATGGGTACAAAATACAGACGTCGCCAGAGCAACACCACACCGTCGACAAAACGCTTCCTCTAATCCATGTCCCCTCTCCCACCGTCACGCGTTGAGATGCGCTGCAGAATCTCCTCGACGCATTCATAACTCAGGAGACCGACATGCCGCGCACCCCCTCCCCCTTTCCCCCTCTTCCACGCCAGATATCTGCTCGGGGTCCATTGAGCATCATCGCCGCTCTCCGGGGCCCTCGCCGATGAGTCAAAATGAGTTAAAAATAGAATGATAGATTTAAATCTAGAAGAAAAAAAATAGATGAAAGAAATCATGACAACTTCAGCGTAAACAACATGATAATTTGATCTAAAATAATAACCTCAAAACATAGCAATATGAGATCTAATTTTAAAAATCTCGCCGCGACGGATTTAGTGATAAAAACGGAATTTTAATCGCCTTTTTACTTAATAGATAAAAAATTTAAGTTAGGAAAACTTAAAAGCTACTAGTTAAATTTGACGTGAAGATGCCCGTTCGTTAAAATTGAGGAAATTTTTTTGGTGCATACCGGCTGCAAAATCCTTCTCGTGCATACCCTTTTCCAGATGCTTTCACGTGGCCCACCTCTCTATCTGACGATATCTGTTTGTTCGCTTCGTTCGTGGATTCTCTCGGCTCAGAAACTAACGGCTCGACTCCTTGACAAAAAGGCCTTTCTTTCCCAGTTGTCCGCCGCAGTCCCCTGCCCTGCCGCCCGCTCAAATCCGCCGCCGCAGTACTCACCTACCCCGCCGCCCGCTCAAATTCGCCGCCGCAGTCCACTGCCCCGCCGCCGTGGTCGCCTGTCACACTCCTTCGTCCGCCACGATGGATGGCAGGGCGCGCCCGATCCCGAGCGACCCTTATCAATCAGGTGGCTTCAATTCCTAAGAGGATTCATGGCCTCACTGCTCGTCCCTTCCTTCTTCGCCTCAAGCACCGACATCTCCGTCCACCAGGCGCACCTACTCCATCTCGCCCAAAACTGCTAATCCCCCTTCCTGTGTTGTTCCAAGGTGTTCCTGTTGTATTTGCATTGTTAGAAGACAACAATTCAGAGTGTGCAAGAATTCCTTAGATAGCAGTTGCTTTAGAATGGTCAGACCACTAAATTACCAACATCATCACTGAATGTGGACTGCACTGCAACAATGTCCTTCATTGACTAATGCAAGATTTTTCTTGTATAAAGGACAACTGTAAAATGAACTCAGAAATCTAGCGAAGGACAACAATCAAAATGTCGTTCATTGACTAATGTAAGATTTTTCTTGTATAAATAGATGAAGCATAAGGGGGAAAGTTCAATGCCTCATGGATGGTTATTTTGTTCATTCATTTGAACCTGGCCTGATTACAGCATACTTTAATTTCAATGCCTTTTTTCTATGACTATCAAGTATATGATCAAACTCACATTTTGTGCATGTCCTTTACTATTTTGGAACAGCTTCGTGTGCATAAGTTTGTGGCCGACTTCAAATATAAAAAAATTAATCCGCAAGGAGGAATGAGGAAATTGGAAATAAAGAGCGAACAAGATGCCACATAGTCATGCAGCAGCCACGCGTCGTTGTTCTTCTGGAAAAACACCCTCAAGTACACTGCTGCAACAAAACAGCTGCCGGTGAAACCTTTGCAGAAGATGCAAGGCTTGCTGGAGTAGACCTAGCCTAGGTATAAAAATTTGGAGTTGGACAACTGTTGTACCAATCTATAGCTGATTACTGTCCTTGACAGTGTAAAATAATGTGTATATAGTGTACCTTTTCATCTGAAATGCATATGGATGTTTTGAGATCTTCAACTTTATGAATGTGTTTCAGAAATATGATTGCTTCCCTAATTTCTCAGATTTGCTATACACTAATTTCTCATCGTACAGTAGCTTGCCGCTGACCGGTCATAATTGTAGGGTTACAATTCTGCTATAGAATTTAGGCACATTACATTAATCTACTGAAAGCTTTTAGCTTTAGGAACAATTCAAAATAACAATCTAGCGGCTGCTCTTGTTTATCAAACAACCATCTAGTGGCTGCTCCCTTCTGTCAAATAACCATCTAGTAGCTGATCATTGGCATTTGCAGGGCTAACTTGGAGTTATGTGTACTCGTGCAGCAGGGTACTATAAGGAGTAGACTGAAATCGATTCTTTGCATTAGAACATTAATTTAGCAACATACATCAGGTTGAGCTAGTCGCAAAATCAGTATTTACGAAAATAGTCAAGATTATGAAATAACAAATTGTTCTCGCAAGCATATGAGAAATCGCCATCCTTTAACACTGTCACACACACATAAAAAACAAAAAAAAACTTCTTATAGTTCTATATAAGCTATTTATCCAATTGCAACTTTCTAACATTCGAGGACAACGTGGCTTCTTGTTGAACTCCATGCAACAGGCTTGAAATCCACCTTGGACAAAACGATTGGACATGGTCGAGGGCTTCCCATACACATCAGCGGTGAAGCCATAGTCGAAGGTTGCCAATATACATTATTGGCAATTTTTGACATAGTGACATTAGCATATCTGTCTTGGGTCAGCGGAGCAGCCATGGTAGAAGTTTTACTGCATCATGTGTGAGAGCATTTTTTTTATGGAAGGTTGACTGGGGGAGAGTCTCCCACAGTCTTTTTTATTGAATGGGTATGGGGGAATACAACACGGAATTTACATATAATTCATGCTCATATGACTCAGGAGAGAGGGGGGTGGGGTAGAGATGAGGGGGGGAGCTACAGGCCTATCAAAGTGATATTACAAATGTGATATATACTGAGACAACTCAGGTTTTGTTCTATATCTAAGAGCAGAAAAGTCCTCTTTAAACCTCCCTATCCAAGATTCAACAGTGCTCGGGATCCCTCTGAATATCACATTATTTCTCTCTTTCCAGATCGACCATGCTACTGTGATAAACATCTCCAAAAACATAGGCTCCCTCCATTCTTCCTTTGCGTGCTCAATGGCTCTGGTCATATCAACATTTGAGGGGAAGGTCACGCCAAGTTTTGTCCAGCAGGATGCAGAGAAGGGGAAGCTCAGAAACAAGTGATTCACATTCTCATCTATGTCTTGGTCACATAGCACGCATGCATCTTTGTCAGCAGTTCTGTCACCTTGTATGTAGTGTCTCCTTCTCAGCATATTTTTAGTGTTGAGTCTGTCATTGATCATAAGCCAGGCGAAAACTTTTAGTTTCATGGTGTTCTTGGATTTCCACACCTTTTTGAGGGTTCTATGATCTTGTTCCTTCGAGAAGGCATGTTTATAAAACCTGGAGGACATGTATTTCCCTCCCTAGTCGAACACCCACACGTCAGTAATTTCAGGGTGCACCCTAAAGCCATCTATATCTCTTTGAATGCATCGAGCTTCAGACAGTGCCAGCCTAAAGAGAGGCGAATGGAAAACTTCAAAGGCTTCTGACGCCAACAACGCATCTCGAACCGATATATCTTCATTAACAGAGTAGGAAAACGCTCTGGGGAATTGTTCCTCTAGGATTTGGTCGCACCAGTTATCTTTCCAAAACAATGTTGAATCCCCCCTTCCAATTTGCACTGAGGAAATCCCTCTGAAGATGGGCATAAGAGAGCATATCTCCTTCCACCAGAAGGATCTTTGGGAGGGGGATGCATGCGGCACTATATCTTGATAGTAGGTGTTCCACACCAGATCAACCCAGGGCAAGTCTTTATTGTTGTAGAATTTATCTAGGAATTTCAGTAGTAACGCAGTATTCAGGATTTTTATGTCCAGAAAGCCCATACCTCCGTTCTCTTTGGGTTTGCATATCATGTTCCATGCCGCAAGGGCCCCATGAGCCGTTCTAGTCTCTCTATTTTTCCTCCATAAGCACAGTCTCCTGATTTTGTCCACATGTTCCACAATCTTCCCTGGCAATCTTATCGAGCACATGGCATATACAGCAATCGAGGTAAGAACTGACTTCACAAGCGTGAGTTTGGCTCCGTACGACATCATGCACAAGGTAGATGATAATTTCCTCTCGATTTTGGAGACCATGGGCATCAGATCAGTGACCGTAGGTTTTGTAGTTCCCATTGGTAGGCCAAGGTAAGTAAAGGGCATGCCCCCCAGTTCACAACAAAATATCGTAACCATCTCCTCGGCCTCCACGTCATTCATGTTCATCGGCACCAGGTTTGATTTTTGGAAGTTGATTTTCAGGCCTACTTTGTCAGCTTAATCAGACAAAATGTTTTCATATGTCTCGCCTGAGTTACCGAGGCCTGCATTACCAGGATCGTGTCGTCGGCGTACTGAATGATAGGGAAGTCCCGGCTACCAACTGGGGGTATAGGGTGTGTCAGATAGCCATTGCGAACACCATCGTTTACTGCAGCCTGGAGGAGATCCGCCGCCGGAACGAAGATTAGAGGCGAAAAGGGATCCCCCTGTCGCACCCCTCTCGCGCATTTGAATGTTTTACCAGGTGTACCATTAAGAAGGACCGAGGATTTCCCACTAGAAAAAATGCAGCGCATCCAATTAATACATTTATCATCGAAGCCCATACTGATCATGATTTGAATCATCGCTTCATGGCTGATAGTATCAAAAGCCTTGGAGAAATCCAACTTGAGTATGAAGTTTTTTGCCTTAGAGCTCTTGCATCGATGTATATATTCAAACGCCCATGCAAGATAGTACTGTATGGTTCTACCTTTAAGAAACACGTATTGATTCCTATGGATAATTCTCAGGATCCACCTCTGGAGTCTATCAACAAGAGATTTTGTGATAAATTTGAGACAACAGTTCAGTAATGTAATTGGTCTATAGTCGCTTGCAGTTTGTGGGCATTGGATTTTAGGTATTAGGGTGATATAACCATAGTTTATGCTCTCAATATTCAGATTACCATAGTGGAAGTCGTCGCATAGAGAATAAAAATCTTCTTTGATGATGTGCCAGCATGATTTGATGAAATGTCCACAAAACCCATCTGGACCCGGGGCACGATTCGCAGGCATGGCTTGTACGACATCATCAATTTACTTACGGGTGAAGGGTGCTGAAAGTTCGTGAAGTTCATCAATTCTTCTGATAATAGAGTTCAGGTCAAAGTTCATCGCAATGTTTGATACGTCTCAAACGTATCTATAATTTTTGCTCGTTCCATGCCCTTTTTGTGTCATTGCTACATCTTTTTGCCATGCTTTTGAATCATTTATTGGACTAACCTACTAATATAGAGCCCAGTGCCAGTTTCTGTCTGTTTTGTCTTTGGAATGCAGAAAAAAGTCCAAAAATGAAGTTGCTCAGAAAATTCCCAAAAAATTCCCAAAAAATATGTACATCGGAAGAGTCCTCCAGCCGGAGGATGGAGCCAGGAGGTGGCCCCAGGCCCCCAGGCGCCCTCCCGGCGCGGCCAGGGCCCACCCGCGTGGGGTGGCCGCCTGGGCGACCTGGGCACCGCCTCGGACTCCCCCTTTGCCTATAAAATCTCCGTGACGCAAAAACCCGAGATATCCAACCCTTTTCTCCAGAAGCGCTCCCGATCTCCGCCTCCATCGAAACCTAGCTTCGGGGGTCACCAGGATCCTGCTCCGGCACCCTGCCGGAGAGGGCCTTGGCCCCCGGGGCCATCTTCATCAACTCTTCTTCACCCCATGATGGGTCGTGAGTAGTTCCTTCTTGGACTACGGATTCTTGGCAGTAGCTTGTTGGTATCTTCTCCCCCTTGATCTTCAAATACAAAGTTCTCATGAGCTTCCCCACATGATTGAGATCCATATGATGTAATTGGTGTTGTGTTTGTTGGGATCCGATGAAAACTGTTACCTTGTTCAGTCCTAAGAGGTTTATGAATTTTTGTTGCTGCAATTTTGTTGTTCTTAATTCTTGTTACTAGTGCACGAGTAGCATGATTTCAGATTGGAGCACTTTATGGTTGCATGATTATAATTGTTGTTCTAGATCTTATCTACGGTTGTATGCACCTACTATAGTCCGGAACCGGCGATCCCAATGGTGACAGCTTCGGACACCAAAGGGGATGGGCTATAATTTGAGGATCACATGTGTTCATAGAGTGCTAATGCTTTGTTCTGGTGCTCTTTGACAGGAGCACCTTAATCTCCGTAAGTTCCCTTTGTCCCCGTTCGTAGCGGGGCGGTAGGACAATAGATGTTGTGCAAGTTCTTATTGCAAGCACGTACAACTACATACGGGACACATGCCTACGTTTGGTTCTTAGGCTAGGATTGCTCTAGTTTGTTTGGCTAGAGTTTGTGCAATTTTGTCAATTGCCCAACTGTAATTCGTTCACCCAACACGTGTCTTTTTGCTTGGAGAGTTACCACTAGTGAAACCTTGAACCCCGGTCCATCTTTCATCTTTATTGCCTTCGTTGTTACTATTTATCTCATCACTGTTGTTAATACTTTGTTACTACTTTGTGGTGTTGGTGATTGGGGAAGTCTCTAAGACTACACCCATCAACACACCGTTGCTACTAAATATATTGTCTAGTTCTTTTTCAGGTGTGGTTGAATTGACAACTCAACTGCTAAGGCTTATAAGTATTCTTTGGCTCCCCTTGTGTCGAATCAATAAATTAGGGTTATACCTACCCACGAAGACTGTTGCGATCCCCTACACTTGTGGGTTATCAAGGTTGTTTTCTGGCGCGGTTGCCGGGGACCATAGCTCTACTTATAAGTTCACTTGATAAGTACACTTTATCTTATTACTCTGTTTGCTTACAATGGTTAAATTCTTTGAAACTAGATCTTATTGGCAAGGTGGATTCACGGAGGATCAACAAAAATATTATAAGGAATACCGCTTGTCTGAAAAAGGAAAATTTATATGGAAAATTATATCTCAAGTTAATAGATATGCTAGAAACTTATGCTCTGATTATGATATATCTTATTGTTGTGATGAATCTTGTTGTTGCTTGCCCTTTAAACACCTTGCCTTCCAATGTTGGTGTAATGATAATGAAACCTTGGTATCTTATACTAGGGGGCATTATGATTTCTTTGATGTAGCACAAATAGAAGAATTTGTTGTTTTTAAGGGTGCCTATGAAATTGCTTCCTTTGTTGAAAATATTGAAGATGCCCCTTACAAATCTGAGAGTCTTGATATACTTAAATATTGCTTTGAGAATTTTAATAATGCTTATATTACTAATTATCTCAAAAGGTTCTCTCCACAAGAGGAAGAGACTAATGCTTTGCAGGACTCTACAGAAGAAATTGCTGAAACTGAAAGCTCATTGGATGAAAAAGAGGAGAGTGACGAACAAAAGGAGGAAGAATGGAGTAGCTACCCATCTCTACCAACTAATGAGAGTAACACTTTGACTCTTACTTTATATGATTGCCCTCCATGCTTACCTAAGGAGGCTGAGTGCTATATTGATTGCTATGATCCTATTGAATCTTTTGAAATATCCCTTTTTGATGAAATTGATGCTTGTGGCCATGATGCCCCTATGAATGAGACTTGCAAGGATGATTTTTATACTGTTATTTATGATAGCCCTTGCTATTTTGATAAGTCTTATGATAACCCTCTATTTTTGCCTACTATGAATGTTCTTGATAATGAGGAGTTATGCTTAGAAAGTTTATATGATTATGTCCTAGTAGATCATGACAAGCATGCTTTGTGTGATGTTTATATTGTTGAGTTTGTTCATGATGCTACTGAAAATTATTATGAGAGAGGAAAATTTGGTTGTAGAAATTTTCATGTTAGGAAAACACCTCTCTCCATGTTGAAAATCTTGAAGGTGCTCTTGTTTTACCTTCCTATGCTTGATACTTTGTGCTTCAGTTATTTATTTTCTTACAAGATGCCCATGCATAGGAAGAATGTTAGACTTAAATGTGATTCATATTTGCTCCTTTGATGCTCTCTTTTGTGCTTCAACTTTTTATTCTTTTGTGAGCATCGTTACACTCATGCCTAGCTAATGGGTTTAAAGAAGCGCTTCTGGGAGGCAGCCCAAAACGGATTAGGTTTATTTTTCTTTTGTTGTGTCTTGGATGTTGTTACTACTGTAGCAACAACATTGTATCTTTAATTTCAAGTTTTGTGCCAAGTTCTAGCCTCTTATGATAAGGGAAGCAAAAGTTGTGACATGCTGTCCCGAAAACAGATTATGTCTGCTTGACGGAAAAAATCAAAACAAATCACCAATTCATTTTGAGCTGAATTTTTTTACACATCATGCTCTATACAACTGTGAAACTTTAATATGTTTTGAGTTTTCTTATTTGAGCAGCAGTAGTGCACCTGAAAAATCAATCTTTACAATCTGTCCTGTTTTGGCAGATTATCTATTAGTGTACTAACCGCTCTAATAATTTTATGAGAAGTTTTGTGTGAAGGAAGTTTTCAAGTGTGCGAAGGGAGATGATGAAAGAAGATTTAGGAGTGCAAAAATCTTAAGCTTGGGGATGCCGCCGGCACTCCCACAAAATATTCAAGGAGACTCAAGCGTCTAAGCTTGGGGATGCCCCCGTGCATCCCCTTCTTCATCAACAATCATCAGTTCGTCCTTCTCCACACTATATTTTTATTGCTTCACATGATATGTGTTGTTCTTGGAGCGTCTTTATATTTGCTTTTAGTTTTTTTTGCTGGTCATTACAATGTCGGACCCTACCATGCTTGATTGGGAGAGATACACGCTCCACTTTATCATAGAACACTCTAGAGCTTCACTTATATCTGTTGAGTGTTAAATTTATCTACTGCCTGTTTTGCTAGCTCTTGTTCTTCACTTAGATCTTGTTTGAGAGCATTTAATTTCTTTTGTAGAAAGTATAGAACTCTCGTGCTTCACTTATATTTGTTTAGAGAGTTATTTCTGTTGCATTGGTTTATATGTCTCATGGTATGTTTTATATGTGGTGTATAGGTAATCTAGATCACTAGGTCTAGCTTAGGATATCTTGCAATAGTTTTGAGGTATTGATTGAGTAATGATGAATGTTTATGCAATTGAGTTTGCGCCCATTAGTGATAGGTGTCGCATCTTGGCTAACCGTGCCTCATTTTCGAAAACTATAAAAAAATAGTTGAGAACTCTAGCTACTAAAAGGATCACTAATCTCTACGGGGTTGGAATATATAGAGTACCACCACGTACCATGGGTCGAGGATGCGCAAGGATAACCAAACCCCCATACACTCATCCTCGGGGTAGTTGTCTATTTGTGAATCTCCTTACTAGATAGAGAGTTACTGATAATAAGTGCATGAGTTCTTCGGACTAATGCGAGTATTCGATTGTTGGTACTTCCACCTTCCCTTATTTTGCTAGCCTCTTCGGTACCGTGCATTGCCCTTCTCGTGGGAGATGGTGCAAACTTCGCCGGTGCATCCAAACCCTTGGCATGATACGCTTTGTCATACATAAACCTCCTTATATCTTCCTCAAAACAGCCACCATACCTACCTATCAAGGAATTTCCATAGCCTTTCCAAGATATATTGCCATGCAACATCCATCGTTTGTCATGTTCATATGACTTATCCTTCATTGTCATATTGCCTTGCTGCTACATTGGTAGGGGCATTCATATAGAGTAATTACTTTTTGATTCAGAGTTGTAAGTAAATAAAAGTTTGTTGATGTTCTTATAGAGTGTTGCCCCTACAGTGAGGGAAGGAATAAAAGATCCCTAAGTGGACGAAATAAAAAAGAGAGAGAGAACAAAGAGCCATGGAGGCCACCCAAAAACAAAAAAAAAACAAAAAAAGGTGAAAAAGAAAATAAATAAAAAAAGAGAGAGAGTGGGCAGCACTACTATCCTTTATTCCACACTTGTGCTTCAAAGTAGCACCCGTGCTTTATAGAGAGTTTCCATATCATTCTTATATAATGATGTGGGGATCTATACACCATAGAACTTGGCTTGCATATTCCAAGGATGAGCCTCCTCAAAAGAGCCCTAGGTCTTCATGAGCAAGAAAGTTGGATGCACCCCCACTAGTTCCACTGGAGGGCTTTCATACACCTATAGCTCTTGTGCATCCTCATGTTGCATGGCAATCCCTACTCCTCACACTATATCTATCATTTGGCTTTCTCCCGCCTATGATTTTCCTCATTGGTGTGAGCCTTTCTCACTTTTTGACTTCCTATCCCCCTCATTTATTCCATTTGCCATCCTAAGTGCCAACGTATCTTGCTCACGCTCATCCATTGCATGAGTGCTCAAAGTCGAAAGGGAGAGGACCAGTTTGACTGGTACCTGACTAGTGGTCTGGGGACGAGCCAAAATAAGATTCCAAAGGGACCATGTGTGAAATTTAGTAGATTGAGTTCTCAACAACTATTCAGTATTTTTTATGCTCTAAACCATCCCCATTCTTGGCACGGGGACCTCGACTGAGACATTCTATTCACGGACAGCAAGAACTCAATTTTTTATATGTTCTCCATTGCTTGCTTAATATCAACTATAGACTATTGGTTTATATCACTTTGTCTTTGGCTTATGTATCTTTATTACATTAGATTGATTGCCTTTACTCCTAAGTAGCATGTCACATCAAAAATTATCTTTTTATCATTTACCTACTCGAGGAAGAGCAGGAATTAAGCTTGGGGATGCTGATACGTCTCAAACGTATCTATAATTTTTGCTCGTTCCATGCCCTTTTTGTGTCATTGCTACATATTTTTGCCATGCTTTTGAATCATTTATTGGACTAACCTACTAATATAGAGCCCAGTGCCAGTTTCTGTCTGTTTTGTCTTTGCAATGCAGAAAAAGTCCAAAGTTGAAGTTGCTCAGAAAATTCCCAAAAAATTCCCAAAAAATATGTACATCGGAAGAGTCCTCCAGCCGGAGGATGGAGCCAGGAGGTGGCCCCAGGCCCCCAGGCGCCCTCCCGGCGTGGCCAGGGCCCACCCGCGTGGGGTGGCCGCCTGGGCGACCTGGGCACCGCCTCGGACTCCCCCTTTGCCTATAAAATCTCCGTGACGCAAAAACCCGAGATATCCAACCCTTTTCTCCAGAAGCGCTCCCGATCTCCGCCTCCATCGAAACCTAGCTTCGGGGGTCACCAGGATCCTGCTCCGGCACCCTGCCGGAGAGGGCCTTGGCCCCCGGGGCCATCTTCATCAACTCTTCTTCACCCCATGATGGGTCGTGAGTAGTTCCTTCTTGGACTACGGATTCTTGGCAGTAGCTTGTTGGTATCTTCTCCCCCTTGATCTTCAAATACAAAGTTCTCATGAGCTTCCCCACATGATTGAGATCCATATGATGTAATTGGTGTTGTGTTTGTTGGGATCCGATGAAAACTGTTACCTTGTTCAGTCCTAAGAGGTTTATGAATTTTTGTTGCTGCAATTTTGTTGTTCTTAATTCTTGTTACTAGTGCACGAGTAGCATGATTTCAGATGGGAGCACTTTATGGTTGCATGATTATAATTGTTGTTCTAGATCTTATCTACGGTTGTATGCACCTACTATAGTCCGGAACCGGCGATCCCAATGGTGACAGCTTCGGACACCAAAGGGGATGGGCTATAATTTGAGGATCACATGTGTTCATAGAGTGCTAATGCTTTGTTCTGGTGCTCTTTGACAGGAGCACCTTAATCTCCGTAAGTTCCCTTTGTCCCCGTTCGTAGCGGGGCGGTAGGACAATAGATGTTGTGCAAGTTCTTATTGCAAGCACGTACAACTACATACGGGACACATGCCTACGTTTGGTTCTTAGGCTAGGATTGCTCTAGTTTGTTTGGCTAGAGTTTGTGCAATTTTTTCAATTGCCCAACTGTAATTCGTTCACCCAACACGTGTCTTTTTGCTTGGAGAGTTACCACTAGTGAAACCTTGAACCCCGGTCCATCTTTCATCTTTATTGCCTTCGTTGTTACTATTTATCTCATCACTGTTGTTAATACTTTGTTACTACTTTGTGGTGTTGGTGATTGGGGAAGTCTCTAAGACTACACCCATCAACACACCGTTGCTACTAAATATATTGTCTAGTTCTTTTTCAGGTGTGGTTGAATTGACAACTCAACTGCTAAGGCTTATAAGTATTCTTTGGCTCCCCTTGTGTCGAATCAATAAATTAGGGTTATACCTACCAGTGAAGACTGTTGCGATCCCGTACACTTGTGGGTTATCAATGTTCATGTTGATCCCTTGTCTGTCTTTATAAGCTTTGAAAAGAACACTCTCTTTTCCTGCATGATCAGAGATTATGGACCCATCTTCAGTTTGCAAGGAGGATATGTTGTTGTTTTGAAATCTCTTCGTAGCCATTCTGTGAAAGAATTTTGTGTTTTCGTCCCCGAACTTATTATTCGAATGGTGCACCTCTTCTGCCAGTGTTGCTTTTGAATTTCCAACAAATGCAGTATATGATTCTTAAGGATATTGCGAAAATTCTTCTCGGGCAAAGTGAGAGGGCGAAGGTTCTCTATGACATCTAACCCATTTATGGCCCAATTAGTGTTATCAATCTTGATCCTTAGATGCGATATATTCTTGCTCCACCTCTTGAGAGTGTATCTGAGACGTTTGAGTTTATGGCATATCTTGGTCGCACTGTTATTGAGGTGACAAGGCGTGTTCCAGCAGTTTTGAACTATCTCAAAGAATCCTCTCTGACGAATCCAGTAGGATTCGAACGTGAAAATTTTACTGGCCGGAATAGCAGAGGTGATGCTAACAACACACGGGCAGTGATCCGAGACTGGTTTAGCTAAGGCTGTGACCATTGTATTGGGGAAAACTGAAGTCCAGGTGCTCGAGGTAAAAAAAACAGTCGAGTTGTTCCATTAGGGGATCTAATCTCATATTACTCCATGTGTATCTCCTGTGTTTGATGGGCAGCTCAACCAGATTATGCGATCTAATAAATTCATTGAATGTCAACATATCATCAACATTACCCCCAGGCTTATTACTGTTTTTAGGGCCTCGGATGTAATTAAAATCACCAAGTAAAATCCATTTTTCATTATCAGGGACATTGAGATTCATAAGCCAATCAGTGTAAGTAATACGATCTTCCCCTTCGTATGAGTCGTAAATGTTCACAAGTGTCCAACATTGGTCAGGTTGTGTGGATCGAAAGGAGAGAGTTTGGGAGAAAAAATTCTGTGAAAGTTCAGTACCAGTAAAAACTGAACTGTTCCAGATTGTGATAAATCCTCCTGATGCCCCTCTCGAAGGAACAAAGGCAAATTTATCCAATCTTTTGGGGCAGAAAGATTTAATATATTGCAAGTCAAAATCTTGCCTTTTGGTTTCTTGCAAACATAAGATATCACAACCAGATGTATAATGCAATTACTGATAGCAAGCAACTTATTATCGGAGTTCATACCACGAATATTCCAACAGACAATATTCCAGTTTTTGAATTTCATAACTGCAAACTGAGACTGAAAATAAAACTAAGAGGTGGTAGTCTCTTTCTCAGATACGCCCTGGAGCTTGTCCTCCGTTAGATCTTCTGGTGGAACCCCACAAAGCTCCACTCCTATCTGCTTCATGGTATGAATGCTTGTAGCTTCTGTGATCCTCATATTTTGGCCTGTCTCAGGCTGAGAAATCGATACCAAACTGTCAGCAGGATAATGATTTTTCCGAAAATTGACTCGAGGAACAACTTTGGATTTATATGTACGTCGTTCATTATAATTGGTTACCTTGAAACCATCGTACTTGTTTTCTTGAGTGATCCTTCTGAGTTTGAGGTCCTGGGCAGGAACAATAGAGAAACTCTTGCGGCTAAGGCTTTCTTGAACACCCGTCATCTGCACATTGGGAGAAAAGTTGCTACTGATCGCTGGACCTCTAGCTTTCTTGCTTCTGGGTGCGTCTTCATTGTCAATTTCTTCAGTCAGAGCGCCAAAATAAATGTCCCAGTTCCTCTTGGGGATGATGATTTCCATGTGGACTTTTTCTGAATTCAAGAACCCAGGCCAGTAAATGTGCAATATGGAAGCAGAGAAAAACTCCCATAGGGTGTTGCTGATCATAACTCCCATGTCAACTTCAGGTTCTGTCGTCAGGGTGAGGGTAGGCAAACTTGGTTTATATATGAAGGATCTCATAGATTTGAAGAATGCCTCAAGAGCAGAAACCTCCATGGTAAACTCAACTCCTCCTGCCCTGACAAATTTTAGAGAGCTCTTATGTGTTCCATTGGAAAGATCATCAGTAGCCCTCTCAATCTCTGAAACATGTTCATCCCAAGCATCTGCTCCATCGTCAGAGATATCTCCAGTTTGATGGACTCCATCCATCATTGATGGGCCATCGTAACCAGTGATCGTACGCCAGCTGGTACCCCTAAAGGGAGGGATAGTAGGGGGCCAGAATCCCCATCCATTGTTCTGTACCGGCGCTGGAGGTTGGACGACCTGAGCCCATCACGCGTCTGCATTTTGCTGGTTCCAAATATGTTGTTGAAGCTGATGCTCTTGTGCAGCCATCAGATATGGAAATTGTTTAGGGTGAGGTGATGCATTCATTGGAGGTGGTGGTTCTTCATTGCCTTGGTTTGGAGGGTTGGTGGGATGACTGTGCAGTATGTAAACCGGAACCATCCAAGATCTTCCAAGGCTGTCGTATGGATTGGCCCTTTTCACCACAATACTGTATGGTACATCCCTGAAGCTGGTGACCAATACTCTAACAAGTACTCGGGCCATGTTCGATCCAGGGCTTTTCCACAGAGACAGTCTACCAAAACTTGACACTGCTTTATTGACATAATAATCTGTCTGATAGTCTAATGGGAAAGCAAGCAAGACAATCCAAGCCTCAGCCTCAAAAACAAGGATGCGCATGTTGAGACCTTCATCATGCCTAACCGCAGAGAATTTGTAATCATTATCATATGGGTATGGCCCCATCATGATCAGATCGTCTCTAACAATGGAGGAAGAGAACCCAAACAGACCAGCTCCAAGAGGATATGTACTATGATAAACCACTGTGAGTCCAAAATCTTCCACCAGGATGCGACGTACCTCATTCATGACATTAACTCTTTCGTGCTCGAGAATCTCTCTGTTCAGAGTGATGATGGAATAATTTTCATGGGCAGTGGGCGGATCTCCCACCACCATGACGCTCCGTTGAGGTCTTCCTTCAGGTCCAGCTTCAATGTGAACTGGAGAATTTGTGAAAAATAGACCAGCAGGTGTGAGAGCATTGACGCTACCAACAATAAGATATTGTGTCATGGAAGATGAAATTGTTAAAAAATAGTAAAATATTAAAAAGAAAATAATCATCCCAAGCCAAATCTTGCGATTATCATCGCCTTCCTCTCTTCCGCTACACTATTTGAATCTTCTCCTAAAATCAGAAATACAAACTGAAAGAGATACAAAAACTGACTATCAAAGCATATAATGGATAAACTATTTTATGCGTCATTCAAATTTTCTGTAATCTATTTGTCATGTGTTGCATCATTCAAATTTTTTGTAATACATTTCTGAGTCATCCATATGCAGGTCATAGATTCTATTACTAGCCTAGAGGTAAATTTCTTCACTGATGATCTGTTTTAGGACAACATTTAACATGGTTGTTAGTTCTCTAGGAAATTCAGATTTGTCCAAAGAATTCAAGTTCCTAGTTAAAAACCATTGTATGGGAATTCCTAGGTACGGTATAGGTGGTGAAAAAATTTGTGCTCCTTCATGTGCTAAAACATATTATGTCCAATATCAAATTTCTTGGGAGCAAAAGCTGCCCATTTCACCTTCATAATGAGTTTCTGTCAGATAAATGACGACAAAATAATCATCTGTACAAAAACATAAAATTTCCGATATTAGAGTCAGTAATTGATACATTCCCTGATAAGATTTGTAGTGAGTAAGGGTGTTAAGAAAGTGAGATTACCAGTTTGGACCAACATGGAGGAGATGCTGATGTCTACGCACGCTTCTATTCTTGTAGACTATGTTGGGCCTCCAAGCGCAGAGGTTTGTAGGACAGCATCAATTTCCCTCAAGTGGATGACCAAAGGTTTATCGAACTTAGAGAGGTAGAGGTTGAAGATGGTATCTCTCAAGCAACCCTGCAATTAAGATACAAGAAGTCTCTTGTGTCCCCAACACACCTAATACAACTAGGAGTTGTATAGGTGCACTAGTTCAGAGAAGAGATGGTAAAATACGAGTGATAGGTGTGGCAAAGCAAGGTAATATAAATCTGTAATAAAAAGTGCAGCAAGCAAACATGTGAAAAAAGTGAGCACAAACGGTTTAACAATGGTGGAAACAAGGCCTAGGCTTCATACTTTCACTAGTGGCAACTCTCAACAACATTAACATAGTCTAATCACATGATATTTCCCATAAAACATGCAATGGAGACGTACTCGGAGGTCATTCCTTTGTGGTCAAGGGAGGACGAGAATTGTGTAGGGCTACAAAAGCACACCTCAAAGTTCGTATTTCTCAATCTATGGATTTCCCAATGTCACCGCGGCCATCCAAATAGAGTACCACAATCACCACAACATATCTCAAGGATATTCAAAGACAAGCACCAAGAGACTCTCAATCTTCAATCAACACACAAAAGAGGAAATCACTCATGATAATATTCTTCTAACCCATGTCCAATAGAGCGATGTCACCTTGGTCTCGGGGATTATACTAGATAAGATCAATTGAGTAAATCAATCTAATACATAGAGATAGCGGAAATATCATGGGATCACCCTAGATTAACATAGCCTATGATCACAACGAAGATCACATCATGGGAGAGAGAGAAGAACACATAGCTACTGGTAGAAACCTCAGCCCCGAGGGAGAACTACTCCCGCTTCATGCAGGGAGGAAGCAACGTCGATGGAGATGAATCCGGGGGCACTTCCCCGTCCCGGAAGGGTGCCGACACAGGAATTCTGGTCCCCCGAAGCTTGTTGGCGATGGTAGCGGAGATCGGAATCGCTTCTGGAAAAAGTACTTCGATATTAGGGGTTTCCACCCCGAGGGATAAATATAGGCGGAGGGGGTGTCGAGGGGGCCCACCAGGCAGCCAGGAGGCCTCCTGGCACGGCCTAGGGTGGGGCCGCGCCAGGGACCCTCCTGGTCTCTTGGTGGTGGCCCCCCTCCGCTACCTTGGTGATTCCGGAAGCTTCCGGGTCGCTGATTTTTTTATCTGATTTTTTCGGATTTTTTGGAGCACTTTTAATGGCCGGAAAACCTGAAATACAAAAATAGCAGAAAACAACAACTGGCAGCTGGGTGCACTGGGTTAATAGATTAGTCCAAATATGCTCAAAAGTGTATGAAAGTTCAAGAAAATCATGGCAAAGTCACACAAAACATGCATGGAGCAAGAAGAAATTATAGATACGTTTGGGACGTATCAACATCCCCAAGCTTAATTCCTGCTCGTCCTCGAGTAGGTAAATGATAACAAGCATAATTTCTGTGGTGACATGCCACACAACCATATAAGGACTTTTAAGTAAAGCAATCAAAGCATGCAATTCAATTCAATTCAATTCTTAACAAGCAAGAGTCTATATTAGCATTGACACAAGCAACAAAAGAACAAAAGGTGCAAGAGCTCTCGCTGTCCGTGACTCGAAATTCTCCAGATGGTGTTTGCGTGCAAGTAGGGGACTGGGAAAAAGAGAGAGAAAAGGTTGTTGAGAACAACTATCTACTAAAGTTTCACACTTAGTCTCCTTTGGATTCTTATCTTGACTCGTCCCCAGACCACTAGCCATGTACAAGTCAAACTGATCCACTCCCTTTCGATATTTTGAGCACTCATGCAATGGATGAGCGTGAGCAAGAAAGTTGACACCTAAAAGGCGAAACAGAAAGAAGGTGGAGGAGGAAGACAAAAATGTGTGAAAGGCTCACATCAATGAGGACAATCATAGGCGAGAGAAGGCCATATGATAGATATGATGTGAGGAGTAGGGATTGTCATGCAACGGATGCACATGTGAGCTAAAATCTCTCCAAGGAAACAAGTGGGGTGCATCTAACTTGCTTGCTCAAAAAGACCTAGAGCTCGTTTGAGGAGGCTCATCATTGGAATATACAAGCCAAGTTCTATAGTGTGAAGGTCCCCACATAGCTATATGCATGATGATGATCTCTATGGGGTACAAGGGATAGAGGATGAAGTACTAGTGTGGATCTCTCAAAAGGAATAGTAGTGTGCCCCCTTCTCTCTTTTTATTTTTCTTTTTCTTTTTATCTTTTTACTATTTTTTGTATTTTTTCGGTGGCCTCAATGGCTCTTCCTATTTAACTCTCATTTGTCCTCTTTGGGATCTTTTGATTTTGTCCTCTTTGGGATATTTTCCTCACTTTAGGGGCAACACTCTATACTTTACAAGAATATAGGAGATCTTTCACACTTTACAAAGGTACTCACATAAAGAAGATATAACTATCATGATGCGAATGTATGCCTCTGCCAGGATAGCAGGATATGCAATGATACTAGCACGTCATGTAGCAATGATTAGGGCAAGGCCCAACTAGCATGCGGCTCATCGATCAAGCAAGTAGCATGTATGACATGCAGATCAACTCATGAGAAGATGGATGTTGCATGGCAATGTATCTCGGAAAGGCTATGGAAATGCCTTGTAGGTAGGTATGGTGTCTGTTTTGAGGAAAGATATAAGGAGGCTTATGATGACAGAGCGTATCATGCCAAGGGTTTGGATGCACCGGTGAAGTATGCGCCAACTATCGAGGTGAGAAAGGGCAATGCATGGTACCGAAGAGGCTAGAAAAAGTATAGGTGGGTGGAAGTGTCAACTTTCGAATACTCACATTAGTCCGAAGAACTCATGCACTTATTATCGGTAACTCTCAATCTAATCAGGAGGTTCACAAAGAGACAAGTACCCCGAGGAGGAGTGTATGGGGGTTTGGTTATCCTTGCGCATCCTCGACTCATGGTACGTGAGTGTACTCTAATTTTCGAACCCTCCAGCGGTTAGTGATCCAACTAGTAGCTAGAGTTCTCAACAGGGGTTTTTGGTTTTAGAAAAACACACGGATTGCCCAAAATACGACATCTATCACTAATTGGCTCGAGCTCTTGACACCGAAAGTTCAAACATTACTCTAGTCAATACCTCAAAACTATTGCAAGTTACTACTATAAGGAGAATACCAACTTCAACAACCTACTTTCTAGTCGAGACACAAAACTCAGTGCAACAGGGTAAGTCTCTAACAAGATAAATCATGCAACCTATAGAAAGTTCAACCTGAGACAAAATAAAAGCTCTAGAAGAAAACTAAAGCACTACAACTAAACAGGGCAGTAGCTAAGAAAAGAAAAAGAACAACTCACAGCTAAGGAAATAATCATGCAAATCCTATGAGGAGTTGAAAGTCCAAGTATGTGATCAGAGGGGGAGGGGGTGAATGATTACTTCAACATTTTCTACTGAAACTATTGAAGTGAAGCATAAGTAGGGCGGAATAGCGAAGTAAAACTGGAAGCAAAACTAAATGCAGTGAATCAAAACACATTGAAGCATAACTGCGAAGAAAATGCAATACTGAAGGTAAATGCTTGAAGTAAAACGAACTGGAACTCAGCGATGTTTGTTCGACCAGTTCACGCTCTGCAAAGCGCTACGTCTGGTTGGAGGGACTGGTGATTGAACAGCTGGAGCAAATCTCTCTCGGTCCGTTGCTCCACTGCACCAAACTCCTTGAGCTTGGTCAGTTCTTCACTCGTGGTTGATTATTGAGGAAATCACCGAAACCTTTAACAAACTGGACTTCGAGGCGACAATTACTCTTCGCTCTCTGAAGAACAACACTCTAACCGTCTAGGAGAATTGCAGTTCTCCAAGATAAAAAGTCTAGTAAGCTTTCACCTAAGTCATCTCGAATCTACTCAGATCAATGGGACTTTGTAAGAGCAAGTTTTTCCCCCGAAGGTTTTGGACATTATTGGACAAAGCAGAAGTGGAACTAATATTGTTTTCGAGTATAAACAGATACTTAGGTTCCGAAAGAATGGAGTTTGCAAGTACAAGGTCGAAGGACAACTCACTGCAGCGAAGCTGCAGTCATCTACCGAAACCTTTGAAGGAAGACGACCCCTAAAAATGTCGTCGAAGAAAAAGTCTCTCTCGATTAAAAGCGCAACGAGGAGAAAGCTGAAGCTGGTCGAAGACTTAGTCTTTTTACTAGTTTCTCTTTATTTCGTTGACTCATAGGAAAAACCGTACTATTAAGAGGGGTTTGCTAGTTGAGATCTTAGTCGAAGTGAATTTTCTCTGCTCAATCTAAACCCACAAAAGCCTACCGAGAGAAATCTTACTAAGTCGAGTAAATAGCTCGAAGGCAAAGTCATCGCACTTCGTGCCTTCAAGAGAGAACTCGTTCGGTAAGTCAGCTTACTTGTTCCTCAAGTAAAGTTGCGCAGTGATTGGAATCCGACCGTTGTGGACACGCGTCAAGCGGTTGCATCGGGTCACTTCAGTCATTTTACCCATCGGGATCGCCAACTATAAATACCCCGCACCTACCCGCCATTTCGGGTGGGCTGCTCCACTGAAGATTCTAAGACAGAAGTCTGTGAGCATCCCAAGAGAGATTCATCGAGAGAAAACCAAAATCCCAAGTCTGAACTGAGTTGATCAATTCACTATGACTTAGGTTGAGATTAGAAGATCTTTTTATCTTGGAGAACTACAAGTCTCCTACACGGTTAGGCATCGCCTGTCATGCAGTCGAAGAGAAATTGTCACTTCTGAAGGAAGTTTGTAAAGGTCTCGGAGATGTCCTGAATCATCTACCACGAGTGAAAACTGGACAAGCTCGAGGAGTTTGTTGCAGTGGAGAATAGGACCGAGAGAGTTTTGCTCCAGGTGTTCAATCACCAGTCCCTCCAATCAGACGTAGCACTTTGCAGAGTGTGAACTGGTTTACCAAACATCGTCGTGTCAGGCTCGTTTTTCTTTCATGCTTTTACATTAAGTATTTACTTGTTGCCTGTTTGTCTTCGATGTTTTCCGTCGCTCCCAATCCTTTCGAGCTATGCATTACCTTCGATTCTGTATTTCCTTCGAGATGCCTTAGTCCTTCGCAGTTTGCATGAATTCCTTCTAAGTTCCTTAGAATTTTTAGAAGTGATCATTCACCCCCTCCCCCTCTGATCATTCTTGAGCTTTCAATTGGTATCAGAGCTGGGCACTCCCTACGCTCTGCGTATTTTGGTCTAACAACCTGGAGTGTTGTCAAGAATGTCGTTTGCAGCTGTTCGCTCGGCGGAACCAATCCCTATCTTCAATGGGAAGGACTAACCCTATTGGAAGGACAAAATGAAGAGGAATATCATGGCTATCAACTCTGCCGCTTGGGAAGTTGTCAAAACTGGTGTAACTGTCAAAGACACTAAAGTCATCACTCCTGAAGAGGCAAAGAAGATAGAGCTAGATGCTGAAGTCTGGGTCTTCATTACAAATCATCTGATTCCAGAGAAATATCATGAGGTCAAGAATATTCCTTCGGCCAAAGGTGTTTGGGACTATCTCGAGAAGATTGGTGAAGGTGTCTCTACTCAGAAAGATGCTCGTATTGACACCCTTCGAAGCAAGTTCTATCGTTTTCAAGAGGCACGAGGGAGAAAAAGTTAGCTCCATATACAGCAGGCTCACTGCGCTGTCAAATGAACTGATTTCCCTCGGTGCCGAAGACATTACCAATCGGATTATTGTCAGAACTTTGCTCCGTTCCCTTGATGATTCCTTCGATCACATTGTGCTGATGATCAAGGAAAGGACTGATTTCAAGGATCTAGTTGCAGCTGATATTCTTGAGAGACTTAATACCTTCGAGATGGAAGAAGATGAAACACGAGATGTTAATGGGACACGAAGAAAATCTCATGCACTGAAGGCCAGAGCTTCACATCACTCCTCTCCTGAAGCTAGTTCTGAATCGGGTTGTGCCTTAGATGACCCCGAGAACATTGGAAAAGATCTGGCACTGATAATGAGAAGATTCAATCGCTTTCAGAGAAGGAACTCCTCTTCACCGAAGAAAAACTACTCTTTAAGACATTCAAGCAATTCATCACAGCATCGATCATCATCCAGAAAATCATCAGCGAAAGATAACTGTTGCTACAAGTGCAAGAAGCCAGGTCACTTCATTGCTGATTGTCCTCTCTGGGAAATTGAACATAGATCAAAGCATTCTCCCAACAATTCTTCGATCAAGTCTCACAGATCGAGCAAAAACTATGAGTCGAAAAGATATGATTCAAAGTCCAGAAAAGACAAGAAAGACGGTTCTGATGATGACAAGAAGAAGAAGTATCACAAGCATCGAGAGGGTTCTTCCTCGAAATCACATTCCTCTCGACGAAAGAATTCCCACCGTGCCAAAGCCTATCTGGTTAAAGAGATGAACTCTGAAGATGAAGCATCCGGTTCCGAAGCTGAATCAAACCCATCTGGTTCTGGTTCTGAATCTGATGGTGTTGCTAGTTTAGCATTTGCTTCGAGTAAGACTTCAAGTTCATTCTTCACCAACCAAAGTAGCGAAGATGAATCTTCAGCTTACTGCTTCATGGCCAAGGCTAAGGTATCCTCATCTAAGAATTCCTACGATACTTCTGATGGATCTGCTTATGAAAGTAACTCTAGGATAAGCTATGCCAAACTTGCCAAAATTGCTTCTATCCAACAAGATGAGCTAGATTCTCTAAGTGAAACTATTCAAAAATCTGAGACTTTGTTGATCGATGAGATTGAGAAGGGTCAAACTTTGACGAATGAGCATGCTGCTCTGAAGGAAAAGTATGATGAACTTTCCTCTCGTCATGATCTTCTCTTAGTGGACTACGAGAAGCTAACCTATGAATTCCTTCAAAGGAAAATGGCTCTCGAGAAACTGAGAGAGGCGAATGAAGAGTTGGAAAGTGTCAATCTCACGCTCATGGCTCAACAAGGCTCAGAAGCTAAAAATGAATCTACTTCACCTTGCTTAACCTGTTTGGAACGAAGTAAAATTGAGTCTATTTCTGAGAGATCGAAAGGAAAGCAACCTATTGTTATTGACGATGCTAACCCCTCGAATGAGGAAACCATTACCGAGGAACTCCTCAGGTTGAAAATTTTATTTGAAACAGGCATGTTCAAAAGTGTGCAGGGACACCAGTACCTATGTGATATCCTTCGAAAGGCTCTTCTTCACAGGAATCCACGAAACGAAGGAGTTGGCTTCGAAAGGAAAATCAATCCTGATGGAACCTACTGGGAACCCGAGAAGTATCCTAAAACTGTCTGGATTCTTGCGAAAGAAAAACCCATTGATATTGCTAACCTTTCAGGTTTCAGTTGCAAAATTGACAAAGCCATTGTTGATGAATCACTTGATTCTGACTACAAGCTTGTCAAAGATAAGGAAGGAAAGGTGTCAGCTGAATTCGTTGGTACTCCTCCGAAGAATGGTTTCTATAAGCGACAGATTTGGGTTAGCAAATCTCTCGTAGAAAAACTGCCCCCTAACCATTCTATGCAGGGAAAATCCTCGGTACCACCGAATCACTACTATTCTCTCGAGGATAGAAATGAAACATTGGTGCTTTCTTCAAATGTTCCCCAGAAGGAATACTATCGTGTCGATAGAAATGTTTATCGCCATCGTAACAATAACACCAAAGTTGCTGTTACCCATCAGTACTCTAACCCCTCGTCGAGGAATTATATTTATGGTGTGCTTGATGGTCCAGATAGACAATGCAATCCTGTTCGCTATAATATTGCTGCCCCATCTAGCTCTTCCATGCCTTCTAAGTCACCTGCTCGTTTGTGGGTGGTTAAGAAGAACTAATTCTTCTGCAGGGCTATGTCTCCGGTGGATCCGAATGGGTCATGGATAGTGGATGTACAAATCATATGACCGGAGACAAAGATTTGTTCACCGAAGACAAACTCACTGAATCTTCACAGAGATACATTACCTTCGGTGATAACAACAAAGGAAAAGTAATTGGTTTGGGTAAGCTTGCTATATCGAAGGATAAGCATATTGATAAGGTTATGCTTGTTCAATCTCTTGGATATAATCTAATGTCTATCTCAAAACTTTGTAATATGGGTATGCTTGTACTGTTTTCTGCTTCTCGTTGTGTTGTCTTTTCATAGGATGATTATTCCTTCGTGTTCGAAGGATATCGCAAAGGTGATCTTTATGTCGTTGATTTTTCCTCGGGACCTCCTGTGTCCACATGTTTAATGGCCAAAGGCACTTCTGGTTGGTTATGGCACCGAAGACTTGGGCATGCAGGACTGAAAAACCTTCAAACTCTTATCTCGAAGAAGAACATCGTTGGAATTGATAATGTTAAATTCGATAAAGATCGTCTATGCAGTGCCTGTGAAGCAGGAAAGATTGCCAAGAAACATCACTCAGCAAAAACTATAATGACTACTACTCGTCCTCTTGAATTACTTCATATGGATTTATTCGGTCCTCAAAATTATGCTAGTCTTGGAGGTAACAAGTATGGTCTGGTTATTGTTGATGATTTCTCTCGATATACTTGGGTTTTCTTTCTAGATGACAAGATCAAGGTTGTTGAAATCTTCAAAACCTTCGCAAAGAGAGCTCAGACTGAATATGAATTATCTCTCACGCATATCAGAAGTGATAATGGTACAGAATTCAAAAAAACTCATATCGAAGAATTTCTTGATGAATATGGCTTTACCCATGAATTCTTGGCTGCTTATACACCGCAACAAAATGGTGTGGTCGAGAGAAAGAATCGAACACTTATTGAAATGGCCAGAACAATGCTTGCTGAATACAAGACTCCTATCAGGTTCTGGGCCGAAGCAATCAATACTACATGTCATATCATCAACAAGGTTTATCTGCACAAGTTTCTGAAGAAAACTTCACATGAACTTATTACTGGTAAAAAGCCAAATGTTTCCTATCTCAGGGTTTTTGGTGCTCCATGTTATATCAGAGATATGAATCACAGCTCCAAGTTTGCCCCAAAGGCTCACGAAGGTTTTCTTCTAGGTTATGGTTCGAATTCTCACACTTACAGAGTTTACAACTCTCATCTTGGCAAAGTTGTAGAAACTGTAAATGTTCGATTTGATGAAACTAACGGCTCTCAAAAGGAGCAATTACCTCTTAACCTGGATGAACCACCTTTGGATGAAGTTATCAGGTCCATGTCTATTGGAGATATTCGACCTGTCGAAGGAAATGCACGTCAAGCAAACAAGGATGATGATGGTCCAATGTTCCCACACATAGCCCGAGGCGCTGGAGATCAACATCCTGAAGCAAATGATGTACAGGTCAAAGGAGAACGCATAAACGAAGAAAATGTCCAACCCGAAGGAGAAGCTGAACCCGAAGGAAATGATCCCGAAGGACAAGCTGATCCCGAAGGTCAAGCTGATCCCGAAGAATAACCGGATCCACAAGACGATGAAGGAGTTTTACCTCGTGTTCGAAGAAGAGTGGACGTCGACTCAATTCTCGAAGAGATTCGTTTACCAGGTCGTCCCACCACTCGTTCTCGTACTCGATTAGCTAACTTCTATGGAAATTTCTCGTTTGTATCCATGCTAGAACCATCGAAATTTGATGAAGCCATGAAGGACTCAGACTGGATGAATGCAATGCTCGAAGAACTTAATAAGTTCGAGAGAAACAAAGTCTGGTCCCTTGTTGATAGACCTGATCCCAAGAAGCATAATATCATTAGTACAAAGTGGATTTTTCGCAACAAGCAAGATTAAGATGGCATTGTGGTAAGGAATAAAGCTCGACTGGTTGCTCAAGGCTACACCCAAATCGAAGGTATTGATTTCGGTAAGACTTATGCTCCAGTTGCTCGACTTGAATCCATTCGTGTCATGCTTGCTTTTGCCAATTACAATGGTATATTGCTATATCAAATGGATGTCAAAAGTGCATTTCTTAACGGTGAAATCGAAGAAGAAGTATATGTTATGCAGCCACCAGGTTTTGAAGACCCGAAGAATCCTGATAAGGTGTACAGATTGCACAAGGCCCTATATGGGTTAAAGCAAGCACCTCGTGCTTGGTATGAAACACTGAAAGATTTTCTTCTAAAGAAGGGTTTCAAACCAGGAACAACTGATCCGACTCTTTTTACTCGTGCATACAAAAATGATCTTTTTGTGTGTCAAATTTATGTCGATGATATTATTTTTGGTTGTACTAACCATGATATTAGCGAAGAATTTTCTCGTATGATGTCGAAGAAATATGAAATGTCTATGATGGGTGAATTGAAGTTCTTTCTCGGGCTTCAAATCCGTCAACAGAAGAATGGGACTTTCATCTCTCAAGAGAAGTATCTCAGAGATTTCCTGAAGAAGTTTGATCTTGTCAGTTGCAAAACTATCAAGACTCCAATGCCTATGAATGTTCATCTAGATGCAGATGAGAAGGGCAAACCTTTCGATCAGAAGAAATATCGCTCGATGATCAGTTCGCTTCTTTACCTTTGTGCATCTAGACCTGACATTATGCTATTAGTTTGTATGTGTGCTCGTTTTCAGGCAAACCCAAAAGAATCACATCATATTGCTGTCAAGCGAATTCTTCGATATCTGGCTCACACACCATCTTTGGGACTTTGGTATCCCAAGGGTGCCCAGTTTGATCTCGTTGGATATTCTGATTCTGACTGGGCTGGTGATCGAGTCGACAGGAAATCTACCTCGGGCACATGTCATTTTCTCGGTAGATCCCTTGTCTGTTGGGCTTCGAAGAAACAGAATTGCGTATCTATTTCTACGGCTGAAGCCGAGTATATTGCTGCCGGTTCATGCTGCACTCAGATTCTGTGGCTCAAGCAAACGCTGAAAGATTATGGTATTCTTGTGAAGAAAATTCCATTGCTATGTGACAACGAGAGTGCTATCAAGATTGCCCATAACCCTGTGCAACACTCTCGAACGAAGCATATTGACATTCGTCATCATTTTCTTCGAGATCACGTTCAGCGAGAAGATATTGTGATCAGCCATGTACACACCGAAGATCAATTGGCTGATATCTTTACGAAGCCCTTGGATGAAAAGAGGTTATGTGCACTAAGGTGTGAGTTAAACATATTGGACTCACGCAATGTACAGTAAGATCATAACTATCGGTACTATGTATTATATGTTTTCTTTCTATGTTGTTTACTTGCGTTATTTTTCTATCGTGTTTCTTTTTCGTTTGTTTTTTGTTCGTTTGGTGTTGTCCTATACACTTAACACTCCGAGTTTTATCATTGTTTTCCCCTCGGATTGATTAAGCATCGGACCCTGTTTTCCCTCTATTCAATCCCTACCCCATCTATGCTTTTCTCTCGTGAACATGTATATATGTACTCGATCAAGATTCCCTTCGAATGTCATTGATTCCGAAGGCAAATATATCGAACGTTTATCCAATTTTATACTCGATGTTCGATGAGTTTGGTCTCTGGACGTGGAGCAACTTTCTTTCGGTTCGTTGGGATTTTCCCGCGATTACCGCCACAAAATCCGTCCGTTGAATGCGGAGAGACCCGAAATCTGCGCCGTTGGATCAGATCTGACAGTTATGTCAGACCCCCTCCCCTATAAATACTGATCCATGCCACCGGCTCAGCCATCGCAATTTCCTCGACTTCTTCTCTCTGCTCCCGAAGTTCTCTCTCTCGCACCGCCGTGCTGCTCGTCGCCGTAGACTCCCTCGCCGCTTTGCTGCCGGAAGGAAGCCGCCGGAGACCTTCCCGTCGACGAGGAACTTCATCCGCGTCGCCGTAGTCGCCGTACATCACCGAGTTAGGGTATGCACGGCTCTAAGACTCGATTCCAATCTTTGCTGTTCATCGAGTCCTAGATTTGTTCTTGATTTTCTCTCCTTTTCTTAGGTCTGTTTGATCTGTTTGGATCATTGAATCTTGGGAAATCTGCTTCTAGCGTTTTCTGTCGATTCCCATCTGAGCTAGGTAAGAAATCCCTCGGATTCTCTCACTTTAGAAATTTCCTCAGAAACGTATCGATAGACTTGTGTTGTGCAATTCGTTCATACAGGTTCTTCGTTAGATTTGCACCCGATGGAAATCTAGCCTAGCACTTGCTTGAAAAATTTGCTGCAAGATATGCTTATCGATATGCTTACTGCATTCAAAATGATTTTCCTCGAAAACCGCTGGTACTTGTTAACAACTTTCCTATATTCCGTCATACCTATCTTTTTCGCAGGAAAATGTATGGGATCGAAGGAAATGTCAAAGCACCCAAGCGTGTAGGAGGCCGAACAAGAATCACCAACAACTCTGAAGGATTATCAGAGGAGTTGATCATCGAAAAGAAGTTAAGAACGCCTGAAGGTTCTGAGGATGAACGTACGAGAGAAAATCGTCTGCAAGAGATTCGAAGACTTCAAGCGCTTCGTTGGTATGAGTACAATTTTCTTATGCCACGCTGGGAGAGGCTGTTTGCTATGAAAAATCCTTGGTCTGATGTCAAAGCTTTAAGGCCAAAGTGGACGAAAGATAATCGACCACCTCCTCCAGCTGATGCTCATCCATCCTCTCTGAAAACTCCTGCCGATTTTCAAGAGCTGGTTGATGCTCGGGAAGCACGAGCACAGAAAAGAAAAGAAGCCAAAGCTAAAAAGGAGGCTGCTGCTGCTGATGGTACCGTGGAAGTTGGCCCAAGTGCCAAATTGAAGGCTGGCAAGAAATCAGCCAAACGAAAGAAAAAGGTGGTAATTGTCTCGCCACCAGATGCAAGATCCAATGAAGAAGCAAATTCTGATGATCAAGACCCTGGAACTGAGGCTGATGTCGAGGACATTCCTCTAAAGAAGAAGCCGAGCAGTAAAGGCATTAGGATCCAGGAGCCAGTTGCACAGGCTCCTCGAGCAAATATTGACTTGACCAACTTGGTCACTGATCCGCCCATTTCATCTGCTCCACCAGTTCAAGCTCGCCAACCAAAACCTTCGGCCAAATCGAAGGGAAAGCAAGCTCAAGTTGCTGAGGATTAAGAAACACTTGTTCACGTAAAGAAAGGTTGGCAAAGCAAAAAGAGCAAGAAGCAAAGGACTTAACAAATTCCAAGCTCCTGAACTGTCACAGCCAGCCCGAGCATAAAAAGGCCCAGGTTGCTCAACAACTAGGCATTTTACATTTGGTCAGTGAAAATTATCATCGACAAATTGCTGAAGGCAAAATTCCTGATGCACCGATAGAAAAGGTCGTGGCCCCCAGCGCCACCGAGAAAGTTGTGACTCCCACAGTCACGAAGGAAAAGGTTGCAGCCACAAGTGTTGCGAAGAATAATGCTGAGGCCCTTAGCGCCTCGAAGGATAAAGCTGCGGCCCCTAGTGCCATCACCAAACCTATTGCTGCTGCCAAAGCCACCAAGGAGGCCGAGAAGAAAGCCAAGGAGGCTAGGCAAAAGGCTCAGAATGTTCCAGTTCCTCGAGCCGCACCAGCTCCTGCACCTGCCCCTGCTGGACCTGTTGTTTCCGGCCCTCGTGCCGATGAAGAGAGTTCAAACGAAGGAGATTCTGGCACCCATGCTCCTTGGGATGCTGCTAATATTTCTCATATCCTCTAGAAGATGGCTAACACACCGAACAAAGTCACTGCCGAGGATGATGTCCCTGCTGAAATCCAAGAGCATGTTGCTCGATACATGATTCGCTGGGAAGGGTATATCACCCAGGATCGCAAGGACAAGGAGCAAGTGAATTTCTACTCCAGACAACTTCAAGAAGAAACCGAGGACATTGAGTCCCGAAAGTTTTTCAAATCCAAGATTGCCACCGCTGAAGCATCCAGAAGGGCTCAGAAGGAAAATCTGACCGCTGTCTATGAAAAGGTTCAACAAATTGTGTCGGCCGTATGCAAAGAGCACAATGATGCCTTATTCAAGAGACAATATCATAAGAGAAAGTCTGCTGCCCCAACCTCTGCGCGTGGGACGCCAGAGATTGAGAAGAATGCAAAGAAGGCCAAGTCTACCGAGGTCGTTGCTGCATCAGCACGACAGGAAACTGCACCAACCCCCACCAAGCAACCCACTCCTCCTCGTGAGAAAACTCCACCCCCTCGCCAAGCCACACCTCGACCTCGCCAAGCAATACCTCCACCTCGCCAACAAACACCTCCACCTCGTCAACCATCACCACCAAAAGCCTCGTCGCCACCACCAAAACCATCATCACCACCGAACATTATTCCATCAACCACCCCAGCCATCGAGACCCAAGCCCAAACAGAGACCGAGCAACTTGCTCAGGTCGAGCAAGAAACTCAAGCTCCCATCTCCTCTGCTCAGAAATATTACTCCTCTGCCCAGACTCTGCATGAAGGAGAAGACGCTGATGTTGATATCACGACAGTTTCCTCTCGTCAAGATGTCATCGAAGGAAACAGTTCTGGAGATGACGGTTCTAGTGATAGTTCTTCCTCCTCCTCATCAAGTTCCTCGAACAAAGAAATGGTTGATGCTTTCGCACAACTAGACGAAGATTTGGAGGCCATGGAGAATGAAGAGGCCGCTCAGAATGCTAATGCCGACGAAGGAGTTGCCGTCGAAGCGCAGGCCGAGAAAAATGCTCCTGCAGCCATCCCAGCTCAGGACATTGTAAACATTTCATCTTCAATTCCTCGCCCTGCTGAGCCAGTTTTCCAAATGCCAGACAATGCTGCCGAAGTTTTTCCTGTTGATGAGCTGCTCCATTCTGCTCATCCGAGAGAAATGATGCCTCTGTTTCGCTCAGATGTTCCTCGAGGAGGCCCCATCTTCAAAAGGCGCGAACACAAGCCATTTTTTCTTCGGAACCAATCCCTACGAGAAGCCCAGAAGTGCATATTCTCTTCGGTTTTGGACCCAAGAGCAAGCCATCTATTATACTCGTGTGTTGTACAACAAGGCTAGAGTGTTCTAACATCAATACCTCGATATGCCTTCGGTGTACTCCACTTCATGTTTCGAGAATGTTGCCGAGACAATTGATGGTCTTCATGCTCACAAGATGTTTGCTCTCGATTGTGGCTACAATCCCGAGCTTATCAAGCAATTTTATGCAACGCTCTATGTCACTGGTGATCCCGAGAACTCGAAGACGTGGAAATTTGATTATATGATCCAAGGCCAAGTATTCCATATGACTGTCGATCAATTTCTGGCCATCATCAATTTACCTCGGTTCGAAGGATTACCACACAAGCTCCATGACTTACCTGCTCCAACTCCTGCTGAATTTTCGACGATCATGAATCCAGATGTCGTAGGAGATAACTACCCGGCTGAGCCCAAGCCAAGACACTTAGTTTTTGAAGCAAAGGCATGGTTTTATATTCTTTCGAAGACTTTGATGCCAATGCTCGATGTGCACGATGATTTTCCTATTCCCAATGACGTACAACTTGCTCTGTTGAAGTTAGTCCATGGTCATCCTTTCGATTTTGAAGACTACTTCATCAGAACTTTGGTGTCTTGTGCTGATGATCACAATTCCCACAAGCCGTATGCACCATGGCTGATGGCTATCTGTAATTACTCTCGGGACGTGCCATTCCCCGTGTCAATTTTCCCGAAGATTTTCACTCCACCAGTTAGGGAAGTATTGCAGATTGTTGCTCGACCCAACGATCAATATGCTGAGCACACTGGCATCCGCGCCCATTTGACTGAGCGTAATGTTCGCTCGAAGTTTATCAAGCCAGTGCATCACATGGAAGTTTATCTTCGGTCCCAGCAAATGCTTCAACATCACATCGACCAAGATTTCATTCAGAAGCAAGCTTTGATGGACGAGATTAATCATTTGCGCAATATTACCATGAACAACAATCAGATGTTGCGTGAATGCCTTCGCCGAGATTGGAAAGGACTGCGGAAATTCAATTCCCTCGGTCAACTTCAACGATGTGGCTTCGAAGAATATCCTCCCCATCTGAACAGAAATTGGACTAATGATGATCGAGTAGATCGCCCGGATCCCAATATCCCCCGGCTGCCGAAGAACAGAGATGTACTCAGTGTTGATGACTATTACCACATCACTTTGAACACCTTCTCCTCCGACTCCGAGCAAGATGAAGCCCCTCGACGTCCAGCGAGAGTTTACACTCCACACCCTCGAAGCCCCAGGACCCCTCCGGAATCACAACTGGAATCTTCTGGAGATCAACACTCCTTCCGCACGAAGATCACTCCTCCAGGCGCTCGCCCAATTCGTCGTGCTCCAACGCTCGCCGAATCCTCTCGACGTCGCCGGAGCCGCCACAGCGAGTAGGGATTTCTTTCGACCCTATTCTCTCAACTTTTTGTACGTTGTGACAAAAAGGGGGAGATGTAGTGGCATCAAAGAAATTAGTTTGCCTTCGGGGTTAAGGGCTTTGCTTTTCATTCGATAAACTTTTGAACTTTGAGGTTTTCTGAGTAGTTTCAACAAACTTTCGATTCATATTCGATCTGGTTGTAACTAACTCTAAGTAGGACTGTGAACTGCTACTCTTTTTCGTAAGATATCTATCTGCTGCTTCCGATACTTAACCTTTTGCAGGAAGTTATGTTTCATATAAGTTCACAGGTCATTCGAGGAGATTGCATGTTTCTCATTGGATATTATCTGGAATGCAATTTCACTCGCTAAGATTATTGATGTTTTCCCCTCGACTCTACTTGTCAAAATATGCACTTCACAAGAAACTCTTATCTTCCGTGCATACATCAAGGGGGAGTATTTCATCGATCTTAGCACTGTTTTATCATCAAAAACTCAAAACTTTTTCAATTATTTATCGATGCCTGTTTTGTCAACAATCGTCCAAAAAGGGGGAGATTGTAAGAGCAAGTTTTTCCCCCGAAGGTTTTGGACATTGTTGGACAAAGCGGAAGTGGAACTAATATTGTTTTCGAGTATAAACAGATACTTAGGTTCCGAAAGAATGGAGTTAGCAAGTACAAGGTCGAAGGACAACTCACTGCAGCGAAGCTGCAGTCATCTACCGAAACCTTTGAAGGAATACGACCCCTAAAACTGTCGTCGAAGAAAAAGTCTCTCTCGAGTAAAAGCGCAACGAGGAGAAAGCTGAAGCTGGTCGAAGACTTAGTCTTTTTACTAGTTTCTCTTTATTTTGTTGAGTCGTAGGAAAAACCGTACTATTAAGAGGGGTTTGCCAGTTGAGATCTTAGTCGAAGTGAATTTTCTCTGCTCAATCGAAACCCACAAAAGCCTACCGAGAGAAATCTTACTAAGTCGAGTAAATAGCTCGAAGGAAAAGTCATCGCACTTCGTGCCTTCGAGAGAGAACTCGTTCGGTAAGTCAGCTTACTTATTCCTCAAGTAAAGTTGCGCAGTGATTGGAATCCGACCGTTCTGGACACGCGTCAAGCGGTTGCATCGGGTCACTTCAGTCATTTTACCCATCGGTCTCGCCAACTATAAATACCCCGTACCTACCCGCCATTTCGGGTGGGCTGCTCCACTGAAGATTCTAAGACAGAAGTCTGTGAGCATCCCAAGAGAGATTCATCAAGAGAAAACCAAAATCCCAAGTCTGAACTGAGTTCAGCAATTCACTATGACTTAGGTTGAGATTAGCCGATCTTCTTATCTTGGAGAACTGCAAGTCTCCTAGACGGTTAGGCGTCGCCTGTCAAGCAGTCGAAAAGAAATTGTCACTGCTGAAGGAAGTTTGTAAAGGTCTCGGAGATGTCCTGAATCATCTACCACGAGTGAAAACTGGACAAGCTCGAGGAGTTTGTTGCAGTGGAGAATAGGACGGAGAGAGTTTTTCTCCAGGTGTTCAATCACCAGTCCCGCCAACCAGACGTAGCACTTTGCAGAGTGTGAACTGGTTTACCAAACATCGTCGTGTCAGGCTCGTTTTCTTTCATGCTTTTACATTAAGTATTTACTCGTTGCATGTTTGTCTTCAATGTTTTCCGTCGCTCCCAATCCTTTCGAGCTATGCATTACCTTTGATTCTGTATTTCCTTCGAGATGCCTTAGTCCTTCGCAGTTTGCATGAATTCCTTCTAAGTTCCTTAGAATTTTTATAAGTGATCATTCACCCCCTCCCCCTCTGATCATTCTTGAGCTTTCAGACTTAGGCTTCAGTATTCTAGATTTTGGGTTTTGCTTCGGTGGCGTTTTGGGGTGATCTCTTCAATCTCTCTCAAGAATAATCTTGGAGCAGCCACCCGCAAATGGAGGAGGGGGCGGCGTATTTATAGTTGGCGATCCCGAGGTGCGGAATGACCAAACTAACCCGAGGTGACAGCTTGACACGTGTCCACAACGGTTGGATTTGTAATCACTGCGCAACTTTACTTGAGGAACAAATAAAGCTGACTCACGGACTTAGTTCTGCTTCAGAAGCCAAAGAACGAAGTCTTTGCTATTGAAGCTTAACTTAGTGCACATGAGATTTCTTCGCTCTGGCTTCTCACTTGGTGTGGATTTGATCTGAGCATTTTCTCAATGACTTCGGTGTCCACAAACTAAATACCCCTCTTGATAGTACGGTTTGTCCTATGACTCAAAGAAGAGAAAAAGAACTACACAAAAACATCTAAGTCTTGCGCCGTCTTCTTCATTTCCTTCAATGAGTTGAGCTTCAGGACACCTTCATTTTTGGGGGGCAACCTCCGTGATTAAGCTTCGCTCAGGGGGTAATGCTTTGATAACTTGAAGACCTTCCCTGAAGCTTTATCACATAGCTTGTCCTTCAGGAACCTATACAACTGTTTACACTAGAAAACATTGTTAGTTCCTCTACTGTCTTGTCCAACAATATCCAAAACACACGGGGGCAAAACTTTGCTCTTACAGGAGTTTTAGTTCAAACGGAGCGTGTTTATCTCCCACACAAATTAAGACGGGATCTAACTTGTTATGAACAGAAAGGAAAAATAAAGAAAATTAAAAATAAACCCTAAGAGCGAGACGCTCCAAGCATAGCACATAACGCATGAAGTGATAAAAATATAGTGAGACGAAGGACGAACTGATGATTGTTGATGGAGAAGGGGATGCACGGGGGCATCCCCAAGCTTAGACGCTTGAGTCTCCTTGAATATTTTTTGGGGATGCATGGGGGCATCCCCAAGCTTGAGCGCTTGACACTCCCGAATCTTCTTTCATCATCTTCCATCGCACACTTGAAAACTCCCTTCATACATAACTCATCATAAGATGATTAGAGAAGTTAGTACCCTTAATAAATAACTTTTCCCACTGGATATAAAGATATTCTTGAATAGATACTGTTTCTCAAGATTTCCAAAAGGTTTTTGCAAAGAAAAAGCAAGCTTAAGGTTTGCAAAAGTTAGGAGAGACAAAACGTGGCAGAATCTGTGAAAAACAGAACAGCAGGTAGTAAAGAATTTTTTAGGGGCACTTCTGCAACTCAAATAAAAAACTCAGAACATACGAAAGTTCCGTGATTGTATAGAGCACGCTGTGTAAAAAAATCAGCTCAAGAAGATGAACTGGTGCTTTATTCTGATTTTTCCCGTCACGAGGACAGAATCTGTTTTCTGGACAGCATGTCACAACTTTCACTTCCCTTGTCATATGAGGCTATACTTGGCACAAAGCTTGAAAAATAAAGATACAATGATGTTGCTACAGTAGTAACAATCATCAAGACCACTAACAACTGAAAGTAAAAAAACTCAAACTAAAGATAACAAGGGTTGTCTCCCTAGAGCTCTTTCTTTATAGCCATAAAGATAGGCTTAAGATTTTAATGATGCTCTCATAGGATAAGAAATAAGAGTTGAAGAACAAAAGAGAGCATCAAGAAGAAAATAAAAAACATATTTAAGTCTAACATGCTTCCTATGCAAAGGGATCTTGTAGAGAAATAACTCATGGAACCATAAAGATATTAGCATAGGAAGCCAAAATAAGTGCAACTTCAAAACCTTCAACATAAAGAGAGGGAACTTGATATTATTGATATATCTATAAGCATATGTTCCCCTCTCATAATAATTTTCAGTGGGATCATGAATAAACTCAACAATATAAGTATCACATAAAGCATTGTTACCATGATCCACATACAAAAGGGTACTCTTACTCTCCACATAAACATAATCTTTCTCATTGGTAATAGTGGGAGTAGGACTATCATAAACAACATGAACACTATAGATTAATTGTGTATTAGGAAGATGGTGTTCAACAAGGGAGTAATTCCCTCCATGATTATGACAAGTTTCATAAGGATAATTTCTCCTAATGTCATAGGTACCTTTATAATCACTAAAGATAGGAGTTATAACATCATCATAGTAGAGAAGAGCATTATCATTGCTAGCAACTGTATTTGTAAACATGTTGTCTTTATTCTTACTAGCAAAAGAATTATCAATTCCCACATCACTAATGGGTAAAGGACTTGCAATCCTATCATACCCAAGCTTAGAGCTTTCCATATCATCACTCTCAGAGTTAGTACCAAAAAGATTTTCAAGATCATAAGTAGCATTATCATCATTTTCCCAATCACAAAAAGTAACATGCATATCATAATCAAAATCATCTTCGATAGTGCCTACAGACTTAACATCAAGATAATAATGAATGCAATCAAGCTCACCGTCCTCCAAAAATTTATGTCCGTTAGGATAAAAATTGATGCGAGGAATATGCTCAGGCCAGGTTGATACCCATTATTCTTCCTTCTTGATCCTCTTCCTCCTCCTCTTATTTTTCTTCTTATTTACCTTAGGAGGGAGTGGTTGGAGATGAAGCTTCTCCACATATCCTGGTTTATCATTAGAAACAATAGGGGAAACTTGGGAGAAACTCTCCTTTTTATTAGTAGAGATATAAGAGACATTTTTATGCTTTGGTAAAGTTCCCTCCTTTCTAATCTTACTTATGTAATCATTTTCATGGCAATTAACAACACAATAGAGATGGCAATTTTGCAAAGTGTTGCTAATTCCTAAGGCATTAACATCTAGCCAAGAAGTCTTTTCTGATAACTCTTCACACATCAAAAATATCATAAGTTCATCATAAAGATCAGAAGTGATCATGTTATCACACAACTGATTAACAGTTATGCTTTCAAAGTTCATGCATTGAAAATTAAAGTGATCCTCTATGCATCAAAGTTCACAAGTAAAAGGATAAAGATCACACAATTCTCTACCAATTTCATTTAAATCTTTGACCCAAGTGATACGTCCCAAACGTATCTATAATTTATGCTTGCTCCATGCATGTTTTGTGTGACTTTGCCATGTTTTGCTTGAACTTTCATACACTTTTGAGCATATTTGGACTAATCTATTAACCCTGTGCACCCAGCTGCCAGTTGTTGTTTTCTGCTGTTTTTGTATTTCAGGTTTTCCGGCCGTTAAAAGTGCTCCAAAAAATCCGGAAAAATCAGATAAAAAATCAGCTACCCGGAAGCTTCCGGAATAACCAAGGCAGCGGAGGGGGGCCACCACTAGGATACCAGGAGGGTCCCTGGCGCGGCCCCACCCTAGGCCGCGCCAGGAGGCCTCCTGGCTGCCTGGTGGGTCCCCTCGACACCCCCCCATCCTCCTATATTTAGCCCTCGGGGTGGAAACCCCTAATATCGATCTCTTTTATGCGATCTCGCCTCTGTACCACCGCCGCCGCCGCTTCAAGATCGGGGCTGCCTGGAGAAGCTGCTCCGGCACCCTTCCGGGAGAAGCTACCCCCTCCGGGAGACCATCCATAGCCATGGACACCTCCCGTATGTACCGTGAGTAGTTTCCCTTGTACCACGGGTCCATGACCAGTAGCTATGTGATGTTCCTCTCCCCTCTTTGTGCCTCTACTTTCGAGACCTCGTGAGCTGCCTCACATGATCGAGGCACCTTTGTAATTTTATGTCGTTGCTATGCTGAGTTTGTTGGGATCTGATGGATTATGAGACTATGTTCAGATTGAGATGAGTAATATATTTGGTTCTTCTCTTTTATATTTTGTTCTTGAGTAAATTCTTGCATGTTTTCCGTTGCCTTTTTTACTTTGGCCAAGTATTTTGTTGCAACTCCAAGAGGGAGCGTTATGCTTGATTGTGGCTTTGGCCCCTTGATGTATAGCTTGAGTGACAGAAACATGAGACTAGGGGATGTGTTGTTGCCACTAGGGAGAAAACAACGGTGCTGGTGTCCGCGGATGCAAGGATTGTTTACTTTATGCAAAGTTCTTTTAATGCAGTTGTATGTTGCTTTGGATTTACACTTTGGGTGGGATTCGCAACTTAATACCAGCGAGATGTTCTGGATAGATATCTCAAGGTGGATGATTCGTAGTAGATGCAGTTGGATTTCGGTCTACTTACCTTGGCGTACTGCCCATTGCTTTTTGAGCCCTTCCTTTCTTTGCAGCATAGTTAGCATTGCGGTGCCTTCATAATCCTGTCAATTGCCCAACTGTGATTTGTTTACCTCGCTAGCACTGTTATCGTCTTTTGGGAGAGAGACATCACTAGTGAAAATCACGGGACCATGGTCCATCTTCACATTACTGTTTACATCCTTAGTTTACTTTTCAGTTGCTATCACTATTATTATTATCTCTTGCATTTATCCTTTGTAAACAGCAAGGACGGAGGAATTGACAACTCCTCTGTACTCGTTGGGAGCAAAGTTATCTGTATCTGTGTGCAGGTCCACGGTAAGCGCCGTGACACCTTCTTGTATCTCTTGGAGTCCTACTGGTTCGATAACCTTGGTATCTTCACCGAGGGAAATTTGCTGCTACGCTACATCTCACCTTCCACTTTGGGTAACCAACGAGGAGTGAGAGATCCTCACCGTATCAAGCCAATTTCTGACGCCGTTGCCGGGGACTCCAGTCTACAAGATAGGGGAGTTGCAGACTATCTTTTATCTTTGCTTTTTATTCTTGTTAGTTTACCTTTCAGTTTTTACTTTTGTGTCCCTTATCAAAAATACCAAAAATACCTGCTGCTACTATGGGTTCCAATGAAAACACCAAGTTGTGTGACTTCACTAGTCACAACAACAGTGACTCTATCTGCACTCCTATTGCTCCACCTGCTACTTCAGCACCTTCTTATGATATTAAACCTTCTTTGCTGAACCTTGTTATGAAAGATCAATTCTCTGGTGCTAGAGATGATGCTGCTTTGCACTTAAATAATTTTATTGAGCATTGTGATATGCAAAAGTACAAAGAAGTAGATGGTGAAATTGTTAAGCTTAAGCTTTTTCCTTTCTCTTTGAGGGATGAAGCTAAAATCTGGTTTCAATCCTTGCCTAAGAATAACATAAATTCTTGGGATAAGTGCAAGGATGCTTTTATCGGGAAGTACTATCCCCCTGCTAAAATTATTCAATTGAGGAGTAACATTATGAATTTCAGGCAATTGGATAATGAACACGTTGCCCAGGCATGGGAACGTATGAAGACGCTTGTCAAGAACTGCCCCACACATGGACTGACTACCTGGATGGTTATCCAGACTTTTTATGCAGGCTTGAACTTTACCTCGTGGAACCTGTTAGATTCGGTCGAGGGAGGAACTTTTATGTCAACCACACTTGGTGCTGCCACAAAGCTACTTGATGAGATGATGTTGAACTACTCTCAGTGGCACACCGAAAGATCTCCAACTGGTAAGAAGGTAAATTCTGTCGAGGAGATCTCCTCTCTAAATGAAAAGGTTGACCTTATCATGTCTCTACTTACCAAGCAAGCTCCTATTGATCCTCAGGATGTTACTTTAAATTCTTTGGTTGCTCAAGAACAAATAGATGTGAACTTTATCTCTAGAAACAACTTCAATAATAATGCTTATAGGAGTAATTTTGGTAGCAACAATCCTAGGCCTTTCCCATCCAACAACTATGGGAACAACAACACTTATCCTAGCACCAAAAACTCCACCTCTGAACTAGAGAGTATGCTTAGAGACTTTATCACTACCCAAAAACCTTCAACAAGAATGTGGAAGAAAAACTAGCTAAATTAGATAATCTTTGTTTTAAGGTAGATAACTTAGCCCTTGATGTTGAGATGTTAAAAATTAGAACCTCTCCCCTTGAGGAGAGTAAGGTCACTCCTATTAATGCTATCCAGTTACAAATCAATGAAAACATTAGGATGATGGCTAAACTTAAAGAAAGATGGGCTACAGAAAAAGAGGAAGAGGATAGAATTAAGAGCCTTCCTACCTACAACACAGTAGCCACTATCCAAGTAGTTGAGGATGTCCAAACAGTTAGCACCCATCACACCCCTAGTCCCACTGGACCTATCAATGGTGATGCTACCACCTCAACCATAAATGAAGAAACCTCTATGAACATAGAGGCTTTCAAACAAGTGAGCTTAAATGATATCACTACCTCCTTGATAGATAGTAGTGACCAAGACTTTGACAACTGCACTTTACCTGAAGTTATTGGTTTCCTACACAAGATGTCTAGAGACCCCCACACTAGCACACTTAATCTTGCCTTCACAGAGCATATCACCAATGCTCTAATTAAAGTTAGGGAGGAGAAGCTTAGATTATAAGCCTCCATACCTAGGAAGCTAGAAGATGGTTGGGATCCTATGATAAAAATCAAATTAAATAACTTTTCTTGTTATGCTCTTTGTGATGTTGGAGCAAGTACCTCTGTTATGCCCAAAAGAATGTATGAAATGTTTGAATTGAAACCTTTTGATCCTTGTTCTTTTGGTGTTCGTCTTGTTGATTCTTCCGTAAAGAAACCTTTGGGGAAGATCGACAATGTTCTTATCATTGTCAATGACAATTATGTTCCCGTTGATTTTACTATTATGGACATTGAGTGTGAACCTTCTTCTCCAATTATTTTGGGACGTCCTTTTCTTCGCACAGTTGGTGCTGTTATTGACATGAAAGAGGGGAATATCAAATTCCAATTCCCTCACAAGAAAGGGATGGAAAATTTCCCTAGGAAAAAGATTAAGTTACCTTTTGAGTCCGTCACACGGGCTAGTTATTTTCTTGAAAAGACTTGATCTTCTGCTTTAAGCCTAGCTAATGGTTCTAAAGAAGCGCTTTCGGGAGGCAGCACGCAACGAATTTAGGTTTTTCTTTTTTCTTTTATTCTGTTCTTAGTGGTCTTGAAGATTGTTACTACTGTAGAAACATCATTGTATCTTTACTTTTCAATCTTTGTGCCTTTTATAGCCTCATACGACAAGGAAAGTAAAAGTTGTGACATGCTGTCCAGAAAACAGATTCTGTCCTCGTGACTATAAAAATCATGGAAAAATCCCAGTTCATCTTTTTGAGATGAAATTTTTACACAGAGTGCTCTATACAATTACGAAACTTGCGTATGTTCTGAGTTTTTTGATTTGAGTTGAAGAAGTACCCCTAAAAGTTTGTTTCTATCTGCTGTTCTGTTTTTCGCAGATTCTGCCACGTTTTGTCTCTCTCTACTTTTGCAAACCTTAAGCTTGCTTTTTCTTTGAAAAAACTTTTTGGAAATCTTGAGAAACAGTAGCTCTTCAAGATTATGTTTATTTCCAGTAGAGAAAAAATATTTTAATACGGTACTAACCTCTCTAATCAGTATACAATGAGTTATGTATGAAGAGAGTTTTCAAGTGTGCGATGGAACATGATGAAAGAAGATCCTGGAGTGTCAAATGCTCAAACTTGGGGATGCCCATGTGCACCCCCAATAAATATTCAAGGAGACTCAAGCGTCTAATCTTGGGGATGCCCCCGTGCATCCCCTTCTTCATCAACAATTATCAGTTCATCCCTCGCTGCACTATATTTTTATCACTTCATGCGTTATGTGCTATACTTGGAGCGTCTCGCTCTTTACTTTTCTTAGGTTTGTTTTTGCTTTGTTTGCTGTAGTAACAAGTTAGACCCCAGCTTACTCTTTTGTGTGGGAGAGTTACACGCTCCGCTTGAACTAGAACTCCTCATAGGATTTGCATGCTTATTCTTTTAGCTGTGAGTTGTAGTGCTTTAGTTTTTTTTACAGAGATTTTCTTTTGTTTTAGGTTGAACTTTCTATAGGTTGCATGTTTTATCTTGTTAGAGAGTTTTCCTGTTGCACTGAGATTTGTGTCTTGACTAGAAGTAGGTAGTTGAAGTTGCTTTTCTCTTTGTAGTAGTAACTTGCAATAGTTTTGAGGTATTGACTAGAGTAATGTTTGAACTTTTGGTGTCAAGAGCTCGAGCCTATTAGTGATAGATGTCGTATTTTGGGCAATCCGTGTGTTTTTCGAAAACCAAAAAACCCCTGTTGAGAACTCTAGCTACTAGATGGATCACTAACCTCTGAAGGGTTTGAATATTAGAGTACACTCACGTACCATGAGTCGAAGATGTATATCAAATATACTCAAATTATAAAAATAAATTTGAGTTAAATTTCGAATTATCAAAAGTGGAATATTATTGGAAAATAATAAACTAAATTTTCCAAGGAATTTGGGGATATAAAATTTGTCGAAATCCGACTTACGGGATAGAAGATATGAATTTCTGAAGTTTGACTATTTTTGCTAAAATGAATTACGGGATTAATAAAAAGGATGCAAAATGGCGAGTTCTGATAGGTCTGTACCCATTCGATTTTTACAAAATAAAATGATGAACAAAGAGGGGAGAAAGGCTCACCGGAGATCTCGCCGAAATTTTGGAAAAAGGTCGCGGGCGTCAATAAACAGCCGAACGGGATAGAGGATGATTTGGGCGACTCGATGGACAAGGTTATAGCTCCAGGTTCGCCCTCGGATAGCGAAGAAGTTCCGTCGGAGTAGATAAGAACGCATGAAGAGCATGATGACACGGACGGCGTGCTCCGGCCTTCCATGGTGACGCAATCTTCATCGGAAGTGTGGATGTATCCTCACTCCGACGATGAATTGCTAACGAATGACAGGGTTTTGGGGAGGGACTTTCTGCGTGGGGATGTGTGGTTCAAAGGTGTCCTAGGGGCGGTATTTATAGGGTCATGGTAGGTCCATAGAAGGAGAGTGGACGAGGTTTTGGAAATGGAGTTAATGGCATTCATGAAGAAATAATGGGTATTAAAAGCGAGGTTTTGGAAATAGATTTAATGGCATTTATAGAGAAAATTATGGACAATTAAAAGCATTAAAACGCGTGTTTGTTTCCATGAATGGATTCCTCATGAACTTGTCCACAATTTTTGTGTAGGTTCTGAAGTGAATCAGTCAAAAGAGTATATGAGAGGAAAGGAGGAAGAACTTCAGTTGGCATGGCCATTTGCTTCTGTGTTCACGTACAAATGAACGAACGAGAGGAAGAAGACAGCTCGCTCGGGCTGTGGGCCTTAGTGGAAATTTGGCCCAAGATAAAGAAAAAGGAAAGAGAGATAGGGGAAAATTAGATAGATGACCTAAGTCCAATTGACTTAGGAATCCTATTTTTATTATTTGGGTTCAACATTCTCAAATAAAATTGGATAGGCCAAATAAAACGTAGAGAGTCTAGGAAAACTATATTTCCCTCTCAGAATACATTTTAGAAATAGATTTTTATAAATAAAAAACTCATTAACGACATTATTAAAAAAAATCAATACTGTTTTTGGAGAAGTCATATTATCTCCTCTCATTTTGTTTCTTAAATTATTGGAAATATTTAAATATCTCTTAAACATCAATATCCAATAAACTCCAAAATAAAAATTCGAGAATGAGTATGGGACCACAATAAATTTAAGAAAGTCATTTTATTCTCACTCGGAAATATTTAATTGTGGTTCGTACCAAATTTCAAAAGGACAAAAGAAAGAAAATCATTCTTTGAAATTTTGAATAAAGTTCACAACCAAAATTTTCATTATTGGATAAACGATTATCCAATTTTATTAAATGGTTTGTAAAGGTTTAAACAAAAACTCAAGGGAAAAGTTTTCATTTACCCCAAAATCAAAACAATTCAATCAATATTATATTATTTATTAACATTCCAAAATTTGGAAAATTTTGGGATGTTACAGGCGCGGCCCCACCCTAGGCCGCGCCAGGAGGCCTCCTGGCTGCCTGGTGGGTCCCCTCGACACCCCCTCCGCTTATATTTAGCCCTCGGGTGGAAACCCCTAATATAGATCTCTTTTCCGCGATTTCGCCTCTGTACCGCCGCCGCCGCTTCAAGATCGGGGCTGCCTGGAGAAGCTGCTCCGGCACCCTGCCGGGAGAAGCTACCCCCTCCGGGAGACCATCCATAGCCATGGACACCTCCCGTATGTACCGTGAGTAGTTTCCCTTGGACCATGGGTCTGTGACCAGTAGCTATGTGATGTTCCTCTCCCCTCTTTGTGCCTACACTTTCGAGACCTCGTGAGCTGCCTCACATGATTGAGGCACCTTTGTAATTTTCTGCCGTTGCTATGCTGAGTTTGTTGGGATCTGATGGATTATGAGATTATGTTCAGATTGTGATGAGTAATATATTTGGTTCTTCTCTTTTATATTTTGTTCTTGAGTAAATTCTTGCATGTTTTCCGTTGCCTTTTTTACTTTGGCCAAGTATTTTGTTGCAACTCCAAGAGGGAGCGTTATGCTTGATTGTGGCTTTGGCCCCTTGATGTATAGCTTGAGTGACAGAAACATGAGACTAGGGGATGTGTTGTTGCCACTAGGGAGAAAACAACGGTGCTGGTGTCCGCGGATGCAAGGATTGTTTACTTTATGCAAAGTTCTTTTAATGCAGTTGTATGTTGCTTTGGATTTACACTTTGGGTGGGATTCGCAACTTAATACCAGCGAGATGTTCTGGATAGATATCTCAAGGTGGATGATTCGTAGTATATGTAGTTGGATTTCGGTCTACTTACCTTGGCGTACTGCCCATTGCTTTTTGAGCCCTTCCTTTCTTTGCAGCATAGTTAGCATTGCGGTGCCTTCATAATCCTGTCAATTGCCCAACTGTAATTTGTTTACCTCGCTAGCACTTTTATCGTCTTTTGGGAGAGAGGCATCACTAATGAAAATCATGGGACCCCGGTCCATCTTCACATTACTGTTTACATCCTTAGTTTACTTTTCAGTTGCTGTCACTATTATTATTATCTCTTGCGTTAATCCTTTGTAAACAGGAAGGCCGGAGGAATTGACAACTCCTATGTACTCGTTGGGAGCAAAGTTATCTGTATCTGTGTGCAGGTCCACGTCAAGCGCTGTGACACCTTCTTGTATCTCTTGGAGTCCTACTGGTTCGATAACCTTGGTATCTTCACCGAGGGAAATTTGCTGCTACGCTACATCTCACCTTCCACTTGGGGTAACCAACGAGGAGCGAGAGATCCTCACCGTATCACCAAGTGATTGTTCTTTCATGCTTATGTTGCTTACAATACTTCTCTTCTTCAATCGTAGGCCTATCACAAGGTCTATCCACTCCACAAAAATTAACATGCTTATATAAAACTTCATTTTCAGGAATTGGATCATGCATGTTGCAATCATCATGAACAATCTCATTTTCTTTGCAAATCTCTTTAAAAGGTTCATGATGCTTGATCCAATTCTCCTTATGCATATTAAGATGTGAAGCAAAATATTTGAGGAAATCAACAAGGAGGTTAGAATCAAGCCCAAACTTAGCACTAAACTTATTAAAACTTGCAGTTTCAACAAAGGACTTAATGCAATCATACTCATAATTTATACCTGACTCTTTACCTTTGTCGATCTCCCAATATTCAGTATTGCGTCGAATTCTTTCAATGAGTTCCCATTTAGCATCAATCTTTTCGTTTGTGAAAGAACACATAGAGGAAGCATTGAGCAAGTCTTTATCCTGTCGAGAGAGCCTCGCATAAAAATTAGTAATAATTATATCTTTCGGGAGCCCATGGTTAGGACATTTTAGGATTAAGGTTTTCAGTCTCCCCCAAGCTTGAGCTATGCTCTCTCCGTCGTGAGGATAGAAATTATAAATATAATTCCTATTCTCATGAACTTCATGAAGAGGATAAAACTTGGAGTAAAAGAGACTGGATCTCTTCCCAATCCCGTAGGTGAGAATCATCTAGTAGCCTATACCATTCCAATGCTTTTCCTTTCAGTGACAAGGCAAACAATTTCTTCATGACTTCACCTCTTGTCAAACCTGAAATCTTAAATAACTCACAAAGTTTTGTAAGTTTCAACAAATGAATACTAGGATTGACTGTCCCATCATAACAATCATTAATAATTATTTCAACTATCCCAAGTGGTATTTTGAACGGGATACATTCAGTAGGTGGAGGAGAATTCTCTACCACGGGTGTGGTAAAGCGGCCTTCCCCAAACAGCGAACTAAGAGTGCAGTTTTCCATAAGCATAACTAGTGAAAAGTAAAAACAAGAAACGAAAAGATTTAATTGCAAGATCTAAAGATATACCTTCAACGCTTACCTCCCCGGCAACGGCACCAGAAATAGCTTGATGTCTACGCACGCTTCTATTCTTGTAGACTATGTTGGGCCTCCAAGCGCAGAGGTTTGTAGGACAGCAGCAATTTCCCTCAAGTGGATGACCTAAGGATTATCGAACTCAGGGAAGTAGAGGTTGAAGATGGTATCTCTCAAGCAACCCTGCAATTAAGATACAAGAAGTCTCTTTTATCCCCAACGCACCTAATACAACTAGGAGTTGTATAGGTCCACTAGTTCGGCGAAGAGATGGTAAAATACGAGTGATAGGTGTGGCAAAGCAAGGTAATATAAATCTGTAATAAAAAGTGCAGCAAGAAAACATGTGACAAAAGTGAGCACAAACGGTGTAACAATGGTGGAAACAAGGCCTAGGCTTCACACTTTCACTAGTGGCAACTCTCAACAACATTAACATAGTCTAATCACATGATATTTCCCATAAAACATGCAATGGAGACGTACTCGGAGGTCATTCCTTTGTGGTCAAGAGAGGACGAGAATTGTGTAGGGCTACAAAAGCACACCTCAAAGTTCGTAGTTCTCAATCTATGGATTTCCCAATGTCACCGTGGCCATCCAAATAGAGTACCACAATCACCACAACATATCTCAAGGATAGTCAAAGACAAGCACCAAGAGACTCTCAATCTTCAATCAACACACAAAAGAGGAAATCACTCATGATAATATTCTTCTAACCCATGTCCAATAGACCGCTGTCACCTTGGTCTCGGGGATTATACTAGATAAGATCAATTGAGTACATCAATCCAATACATAGAGGAAGGAGAAATATCATGGGATCACCCTAGATTAACATAGCATATGATCACAACGAAGATCACATCATGGGAGAGAGAGAAGAACACATAGCTACTGGTAGAAACCTCAGCCCCGAGGGAGAACTACTCCCGCTTCATGGAGGGAGGAAGCAACGTCGATGGAGATGAATCCGGGGGCACTTCCCCATCCCGGCAGGGTGCCGGCACAGGAATTCTGGTCCCCCGAAGCTTGTTGGCGATGGAGGCGGAGATCGGAATCGCTTCTGGAAAAAGTACTTCGATATTAGGGGTTTCCACCCCGAGGGCTAAATATAGGCGGAGGGGGGTGTCGAGGGGGCCCACCAGGCAGCCAGGAGGCCTCCTGGCGCGGCCTAGGGTGGGGTCGCGCCAGGGACCCTCCTGGTCTCCTGGTGGTGGCCCCCTCCGCTACCTTGGTGATTCCGGAACCTTACGGGTCGCTGATTTTTTATCTGATTTTTCCGGATTTTTTGGAGCACTTTTAATGGCCGGAAAACCTAAAATACAAAAACAGCAAAAAACAACCTCGCAGTTGGGTGCACTGGGTTAATAGAGTAGTACAAATATAATCAAAAGTGTATGAAATTTCAAGCAAATCATGGCAAAGTCACACAAAACATGCATGGAGCAAGCAGAAATTATAGATACGTTGATACGGTGAGGATAGTTCTCTCACTCCTCGTTGGTTACCCCAAGTGGAAGGTGAGATGTAGCGTAGCGGCAAATTTCCCTCGGTGAAGATACCAAGGTTATCGAACCAGTAGGACTCAGGAGATACAAGTAGGTGACAACGGCGCCAGAAATTAGGCGGTTGACGTGGACCTGCACACAGCAACAAATAACTTTGCTCCCAACGAGTACAGAGGAGTTGTCAATTCCTCCGGCCTTGTTGTTTACAAAGGATCAACGCAAGAGATAATAATAGTGGAAACTGAAAGTAAAGACTGAAAGTAAATTGAGGGTGTGCTTAGCGGCTTCTCGCCCTTCGTTGGTGAGCCCCAAGTGGAAGGCGTGATGCAGTGCAGCAGCGAGTTTCCCTCGGTGAAGATACCAAGGTTTGTCTCCCGTAGGACTCCGGATATGATAAGTAGGTGTCAGCGGCGCGACTGACGTGGACCTGCACACAGACACAGATAACTTTGTTCCCAACGAAGTTCAGAGAGGTTGTCAATCTCTCTGGTCTTGTTGTTCACAAAGGGTAAAACACAAGGGATAATGATAGCAAGTAAAAGCAGAAAAGTAAAGATAGCTTGGAAACAGTAATGAGGATATGGACCGAGATACGTGATGTTCGCTAGTGATGTCTCTCTCCCAAAAGACGATAAAACTGTTATGCGAGGTAAACAAATTACAGAAGGGCAATTGACAGGATTATGAACGCACCGCAATGCTAACTATGCTACAAAAGAAAGGAAGAGGTTCAAAAGCACGGGCAGTACGCCAAAATAAGTAGACTGAAATCCATCTGCATCTACTATTAATCATCCACCTTGAGATATTTATCCAGAACATCTCGCTGGTATGAAGTTGCGAGCCCCACCCATAGTGTAAACCCAAAGCAACAGACAACTGCAATAAAAGAACTTTGCGTAAAGTAAACAATCCTTATGACCGCGGTCACAAGCACCGTTGTTTTCCCCCTTGTGGCAACAGCATGCTCCCTAGACTCATGTTTCTGTCACTCAAGCATGTCATCGGGGGGGCATGAACCCACAATCTAGCACAACGCTCCCTCTTGGAGTCACTACCTACTACTTGGCCAAAGCAATAAACAGCAACGGAGAACATGCAAGAATTACTTAGGAACAACAATATAAGAGATAAAAACCAAATATATTACTCTATCACAATCTGAATATAATCTTATAGTCCATCAGATCCGATCAAACTCAACATAGCAATTGCAGAAATATTACAAAGGTGCCTCAATCATGTAGGGCAGCTCACGAGGTCTAAACAATGAAGATCAAAGAGGGGAGGAGAACATCACATAGCTACTGATCACGGACCCATGGTCCAAGGAAAACTACTCACAAGACATCCGGGGAGCATCCATGGTGGAGAGGAGACTCCCGGAAGTCAATCCTCCCTCCGGAAGGGTGCCGGGAAGAGGTCTTCTGGTGCTCCCGATCTTGGAAGCGCGGCGACGGCGGAACAGAGGCGAGTTCGCGGAATAGGGTTCTTCTTCTGGAGTTTTCCCGTGACGGGAGATAAATAGGCGAAGGGGGGAAGCCAGAGGTGGGCCAGGGGACCCCCTGGCGCGGCCAGGGGTGGGGCCGCGCCGGGTGGCCGCCTGGGCCCCCCCTGGCTCCCCTCTGGCCCCTCCAGGGCTCTTCTTGAAGCTTCCGTCACGCTGATTTTTTATCTGAATTTTCCCGAATTTTTCTGGCACTTTTTATATGGGGGAAAGCTGAAATAGAAAAATAGCAGAAAACAGGAACTGGCCCTGGGGTGCACTGAGTTAATAGGTTAGTCCAAATATGATCAAAAGTGTATGAAAGTGTATCTAGATCATAGCAAAATCACCCAAAACATGCATGGAGCAAGCAGAAATTATAGATACGTTTTGGACGTATCAACATCCCCAAGCTTAATTCCTGCTCGTCCTCGAGTAGGTAAATGATAACAAGCATAATTTCTGTGGTGACATGCTAGCAACCATAAAAGAACTTTGAAAAGTAAAGCAATTAAGGTTAGAGATTCCATTCAAGTCATAACATGCAAGATTCTATATTAGCATTGAAACAAGTAACAAAAGAACAAAAGGTGCAAGAGCTCTCGCTGTCCGTGACTCGAATGTCTCCAAATGGTGTTTGCGTGCAAGAAGGGGGATAGGGAATACGAGAAAAAAGTATTTTTGTTGAGAACTCAATCTACTAAAGTTTCACACTTGGTCTTCTTTGTAATATTATCTTGACTCGTCCCTAGACCACTAGCCAGGTACAAGTCAATTTGATCCACTCCTTTTCGATATTTTGAGCACTCATGCAATGGATGAGCGTAAGCACGAAAGTTGACACTTAGGATGACAAAGAGAGAAATACGGTGGAGGAGGAAGACAAAAAGGATGAGAAAGGCTCACATCATTGAGGACAATCATAGGCAAGAGATGCCAAATGATAGATATGATGTGAGGAGTAGGGATTGCCATGCAACGGATGTACATACGAGCTAGGAAGCTCTCCAAACTATATGTATAAAGATCCTCTCTATGGAGTACAAGGATATAAACGGAGTACTAGTGTGGATCTCTCAAAAGGATAGTAGTGTTGCCCCTTTCTCTCTTTTTATTTCTTTTTCTCTTTTTTCTATTTTTTTGTATTTTTTTTGGTGACCTCAATGGCTCTTTCTATTTAACTCTCATTTGTCCTCTTTGGGATCTTTTAATGTATCCACTTCGGGATCTTTTCCTCACTTAAGGGCAACACTCTATTTTACAAGAAGGTAAAAGAGATCTTTCACACTTTACAAGGTACTCAAAATCATAAAGAAGATGTAACTATCATGATGTATGCAATGTATGTCGCTGCCAGTGTAGCAGGAACATGTATGACATGAAGATCAAGTCATGAAGAGGTGGAAGTTGCATGGCAATGTAACTCGGAAAGGCTATGGAAATGCCTTGATCGGTAGGTATGGTGGCTGTTTTGAGGAAAGATAAAGGGAGGCTTATGATGACAGAGTGTATCATGCCAAGGGTTTGGATGTACCGGCGAAGGTGGACACCAACTCTCGGAGTGAGAAGAAGGTAATGCACGGCACGGGAAAGGCTAGCAAAATATGGGAAGGTGGAAGTGTCAACTCTCAATACTTACATTAGTCCGAAGAACTCATGCACTTATTATCGGTAACTCTCAATCTAATGAGGAGGTTCACAAAGATACAAGTACCCCGAGGAGGAGTGTATGGGGGTTTGGTTATCCTTGTGCATCCTCGACTCATGGTACGTGAGTGTTCTCTGATATTCGACCCCTCAGAAGAGTAGTGATCCATCTAGTAGCTAGAGTTCTCAACTAGTTTTGGAGGTTTTGAAAATAAACACGGATTGCCCAAAATACGACACCTATCACTAATAGGCTAGATCTCTTGACACCAAAAGTCCAAACATTACTCATAACAATACCTCAAAACTATTGCAAGCTACTACTAAAATTAAATAGCAACCTTAATCACCTACTTTCAAGACAAAACAAAACTCAATGCAACAACCAACTCTCTTTAACAAGATAAACATGAAGACTAAAAATAGTTCCAGCAACAAACTAAACAAAAGCCAAGGCTCTTGCTAAAGACAAACTAAGACTAAAACTAAACATGGCAGTAGCTATGAAAAGATAAAGAACACACAACAGCAAAAAGATAGGCATGAAGAATCCTATGATGTGTTCTAGATTTTGAAAGTGGAGCGTGTTTCTCTCCCACACAAAGTAAGAAGGGATCTAACTTGTTATGAACAGAAAGAAAAGCTAAAGAAAACTAAAAACAAAACCTAAGAGCGAGACGCTCCAAGCATAGCACATAACACATGAAGTGATAAAAATATAGTGAGACGAAGGACGAACTGATGATTTGTTGATGGAGAAGGGGATGCACGGGGGAATCCCCAAGCTTAGACGCTTGAGTCTTCTTGAATATTTTTTGGGATGCATGGGAGCATGACCAAGCTTGAGCGCTTGACACTCCTGGATCTTCTTCCATCATCTTCCATCGCACACTTGAAAACTCCCTTCATACATAACTCATCATAAGCTGATTAGAGAGGTTAGTACCCTTAATAAATAATTTTTCTCCACTGGATATAAATATATTCTTGAATATCTACTGTTTCTCAAGAGTGCCAAAAAGGTTTTGCAAAGAAAAAGCAAGGTTAAGGTTTGCAAAAGTTAGGAGAGACAAAACGTGGCAGAATCTGTGAAAAACAGAACAGCAGATAGTAAAGAATTTTTTAGGGGCACTTCTGCAACTCAAATAAAAAAACTCAGAACATACGGAAGTTTCTTAATTGTATGGAGCATACTGTGTAAAAATTTCAGCTCAAAAAGATGAACTGGGATTTTTCTGGAATTCTTCTGGTCACGAGGACAGAATCTGTTTTCTAGACAGCATGTCACAACTTTTACTTCCCTTGCCGTAAGAGGCTATAACTTGGCACAAAGTTGAAAAATAAAGATACAATGATGTTGCTACAGTAGTAAAAATCATCAAGACACAAAAAAGCAAAAATAAAAACCTAAATTCATTGCGGGCTGCCTCCCGAAAGCGCTTCTTTAAAGCCATTAGCTAGGCATGATACAAAAAAGAAGAATCAAGTTTTATCAAGAGAAAGAGAATAACTAGGGAAGTGTTCCATCCCCTTTCTGAATGGGAATTGGAATTTTATATTCCCCTCTTTCAAGTCAATAACCGCACCAACGGTGCGAAGAAAAGGACGTCCCAAAATAATTGGACATAAAGGTTCACACTCTATATCCATAACAATAAAATCAACGGGAACATAGTTGTCATTGACAATGATAAGAACATCGTCGATCTTCCCCAAAGGTTTCTTTATGGAAGAATAAACAAGACGAACTCCAAAAGAACAAGGCTCAAGAGGCTTCAATTCAAACATATCAAATATTCTTTTGGGCATAACAGAGGCACTAGCTCCAACATCACATAAAGCATAGCAAGAGAAGTTATTTAATTTAACTTTGATCATAGGATCCCAACCATCATCTAGCTTCCTAGGTATGGAGGCTTCTAGAAAATTCCCATTGATATCAGTATCTAATATGAACCTATTCCAAGGAGTAATTCCAACATAAAAATTTCTAAGCAGGATAGTAGTGGATTGCTTCTTGGTGGCTTTTCTATGAGAATCATTAATTCTATACCAAGCATCTTTTAAACTTTCTCCACCTTTTTGTTTAAAGGTGAGAACCTCTGTCTCAACAAAAGCAGAAGGACCAGACATAATGACAGCTAGCAAGATAAATAATTTTTTTGTAGTTTTTGATAAAAGACACAAAGATAAAAACTGAAAGATAAACTAACAAGACTAAAAAACAAAGGTAAAGGGTAGTGTGCAACTCCCCTATCTTAGCACTCGGCACCCTGCCGGAGGGAGGATTGACCTCCGGGAGTCTCCTCTCCACCTTGGATGCTCCCCGGCAACGGCGCCAGAAATTCTCTTGCTTAGCGGCTTCTCGCCCTTCGTTGGTGAGCCCCAAGTGGAAGGCGTGATGCAGTGCAGCAGCGAGTTTCCCTCGGTGAAGATACCAAGGTTTGTCTCCCGTAGGACTCCGGATATGATAAGTAGGTGTCAGCGGCACAACTGACGTGGACCTGCACACAGACACAGATAACTTTGTTCCCAACGAAGTTCAGAGAGGTTGTCAATCTCTCCGGTCTTGTTGTTCACAAAGGGTAAAACACAAGGGATAATGATAGCAAGTAAAAGAAGAAAAGTAAAGATAGCTTGGAAACAGTAATGAGGATATGGACCGAGATACGTGATGTTCGCTAGTGATGTCTCTCTCCCAAAAGACGATAAAACTGCTATGCGAGGTAAACAAATTACAGAAGGGCAATTGACAGGATTATGAACGCACCGCAATGCTAACTATGCTACAAAAGAAAGGAAGAGGTTCAAAAGCACGGGCAGTACGCCAAAATAAGTAGACTGAAATCCATCTGCATCTACTACTAATCATCCACCTTGAGATATCTATCCAGAACATCTCGCTGGTATGAAGTTGCGAGCCCCACCCATAGTGTAAACCCAAAGCAACAGACAACTGCAATAAAAGAACTTTGCGTAAAGTAAACAATCCTTGTGACCGCGGTCACAAGCACCGTTGTTTTCCCCCTTGTGGCAATAGCATGCTCCCTAGACTCATGATTCTGTCACTCAAGCATGTCATCGGGGGGGGGGCATGAACCCACAATCTAGCACAATGCTCCCTCTTGGAGTCACTACCTACTACTTCGCCAAAGCAATAAACAGCAACTGAGAACATGCAAGAATTGTTGGAAATATGCCCTAGAGGCAATAATAAAATGTTATTATATATATATTTCCACGTTCATAATTAATTTTTATATTTCTGTGCTATAATTGCAATGACCCTGACTGTGAGATTCAGAAGAAAACTCATTTGCATGTGTGGAAATGTAAACACCAAGAGTTCCTGGTTTAGCCTCTAAGACCAGCTCATGTGCAAACTGATGATTACGTTTTCTTAATCATGGACATTGTTCTTGTAACAAGGATGTCAGTAGCAATGGGAACATATTGTTAGCAGAACAATGATGTTGAACCGACCCCAGTATTGAATGATATACTTAGAGATCACATCGTAACTACGTTATAAGTCATATCATGAAATGTTATCATATACGTAATTCCTTAGACCATGAGAGTATCCAGTTGCTTCACACAGGAAGACATGCTTTGGTTCTTAGATGAATCCTCCCGTAAATGGGAAGTAGTAAAATAAGTTCTGGGTATGTCAGATGGTGTGGCTAGTGACTGTGATAGTTCAAGAATGGGATTTGCTCCTTCACGATGAAGAAGATATTCACTTCGGGCCCACTCGGTATGACGGTATCCATTATAGTCTGGCCAGACGCATTGTGATTCAGTCACGGGGATACCGGAATACGATAACGAGAAAATGGACGAACTAGCAAAGAGGATAACGAGTGGCTTGTGTTCAAGAAGTTGTTACACATGGGTGCCAAACTTCTCTCCTCTAACTTTGTCATATATCGCGAAGCAAAGGGAATGGTACATGAATAAACATAATGGTTCACTCGAAGTTTCTTCGTGTATGTGCGGGAGTCAACATGGGTGTCCATGGCTCCGCTGTTGATTATTGTCTATTGACGAAAGGCTGTTGACCTATGTCCGGAAGATGTTCTGAGTCATGTCCGCATTATACCGAACCTATTGGGTCACACACTTAACGAGCAATAGTCTGTTAGAATACTAGTATGGTAGAAGGTTTAGTGGAAGCAAAGCAGAATAGTTCATACGGGTACCGGAAGTAGTTCCGGAGATTTATGGAATTGTTCATAAGGGCACCAGAAGTAGTTCTGGGTATTTAAGGATATGTCCGGATCACTCTGGAGTAGTCCCAGGTGGTTTCGAATCATATGAGAATGGTACTGGGGAAGTCCTGGATCAACCGGAATAGTTTCTGGATAATCGCTGGGCGTCCCGACAACCTTCGCGGTCATCGGGTGGCTTAAACTGTAACTCGGATGGTCTTGGAAACTATCCGGATGGCTCCGGAACGTCCGAGAACGGTCTCGGAAGGTCCTGGAAGTGCTCCAGAAGTGTCCGGAATGTCCCGAAACGGTCCCGGTATGTCCCGGAAGGTCCCGGAAGCTTCTAGAAGGTCATGGAAGGTTCCGGGCTGTACCACCCACTCCCCTGCGCCCCTAGCCTTGGGGGGCAAGCCACCTAGGCTGCCCTGGCCGGCCAAGGGGTGGGGCGCACCAAGGGGAAGGAATCCCCCTCCAGGTGGAAAGTCCAACTCTCCAATATGGCAGGTTTCCGGTGGGAAGGTTTGGGAGGTTTGGGAGTCCAAGTTGGACTCCCCACCCCCCTTATTGCGCCCCAAGGGCCTCTTGGCCACCTATATAATGTGGGGGAGGGGTGGGGGCGCAAGAAAACTTGTCCCCAAGGCCTATGCGCCACCCTCCCTCCTCTAAACCCCGTTGCTCCACAATTAGACCCCGGTTTAGACGATGTTCTAGATCGGAATCCGTTAGGGTTTTCTCCCTCTAGTTTTCTCGGTGGCGTTCATCTCTGGACGGCGGAGCGCTGCTGGATTGCTGCTACGGGATGTGTGGATACTAATGGAGGGGTTGTACCTTCGACCCTTCTTCGAGGAGCTTGTTCATGGGACTTGTCCGTGGGACTAGATCGCGGGACTTGTTCGTGGGATTGATCGAGGGACTGTTCGTGGGAGAACTTGCGAGATCTACTTCCACTACGTCCACCCGCTTCACCAACTCTTCTTCCGCTGCAACCGTTGGTGAGCAAAGACCTAAACCTTGTATGCAATCTTCTTGGATGATCTTGGGTTCTTGATTCGTAGGCCGAAATTTTTTGTTTTCTACTACGTTTCCCAACAGTGGTATCAGAGCGATCCTTGATTAGATGCATGTTTAGGTAGATCATATGTTGATATGAGGCATTGATTTTCTTGTTTGCTTCCCTATCATGTGATCTTTTCTTTGCTCGACGGCATGATGTGATTTTGCTACAAGGTTTGAGTTTTGCCATGATCCCTCTATGCTGCTCTTAGTATGCTGGTTGCCTTGATCATGGACTACATCAAATTCCTTGGATCTCATCCTAGTCTTGCTATAGAAAATTTTACATGAACGGGCTTGTGGATTTTATGAACTCAAATCCACACGGGGGTCACGCGTTTAACGAAGTTTGGCTTGTGGCATTAGTTGCTACACGCACCCCGTATGTTAAACTAGCAACAAAAGAAGTATCGTGTTTTTGTTTTGTCTAGGGTTTCTCGTTTGCCTTGTAAACCTGCTTAACAACCACGATAAAAGTTGCAACAACCCGTGTAGATGGCGATCTAACTCGTTTTTGCAGAGTATGCATGTGATGTGGTATAGCCTTCAAGATTTGCAATGTGTTTGTATGAGATGCTATATGTTATGTAATATTTATTCGCGACCTGCGTGTCGTGGTACGGCATGATGACTGGAGTCATATGATTGTCACTTAATTATGGCCTGCGTGCCAGAACTGTTTATTAGCTCGAGGCAAAGCAATAGATAGATGCAAGGTGATGATCTACGATGCGGAGATGGACCCCGACGCACATGCCGGAAGCCGTGGTGTTGGTCCCGGCACCAAGGACAAAGTTGGTGGACACAGTGACTTCAACCACGACGACGTGAAGATAATGAAGACTTCACGAAGCAAAGGGCTATACAATATCACATAATTTTATGAACTGCCTGTGATGTTTATCCCTTTGATGCACCCTTGTTTGATGCGCGGTAGTCGTATTTTATTAGGGTGATCTCTCGCAAAACAATATCAAGTTGATAGTGTTCTCCCAACTGTAGCACCGTCTATACTATGTTTCACACCGGAGCAGGTCATGTCACATGGGTGCACACGTGTGGGACGCATAAAAGGCGGGTGTGTTAAAAGAACTCACAGCGCATTACACTTGGTTGTCTTGACGGTTTGGATAAAAGTTTGCTACCGGAACACGCCCATCGAAAGATGAACAAGAATCACCTTTGGTGTGATTGGCAAGTTGGCCTACCGGTCCAGTCTAAGTCATCAGTGATGTCACATCAATGGCGGACGATTGGGTTGGATCTTGAATCACTCCAGCATCAATTACGAGAGATATTGATCTGAGTGGGAGCGCACTTAGTAATTAAATTGATTAATCACAAGTGCAACTTAATTATGAACAAAGTCTTAGTATTTGCATTATCGTTGTAGAATAATGGCTCGCGTTACCACCTTCCCAATTGATTTTGATTAACTGTATTATCTGGTAAAAACTTTACGATTGGTACCGTATTGTGAGGACTATCCTCAATAGTGCCGAGAAGGACCATGTCCTATCGCTAATTTTCGATGCTCTCCCGCTAATGCAATGGATGATGTGACTTATGTACATAATCCAAAAGGCTAGAATTCCACCACAGCTAAGTGTATTGTCGTAATCACCATGAAACCCGAACTTTGAAACGTTTGGGATAGTTATGTTATATTCATGGAACTGAAAAATTGTTTTCAGTGATAAGAAAATTGATGTAGGATATAAGATATCTAGTACAATGTCTGATTGTAAGCGTTAGTGAAAATGTTCATTATGCTCAAACAAAACTGATAAGTGTGGGATCCAGAAGAACACCGATCATATGATGATGAGGATTAAGGGAAAGGAAGTTCCATATGGTGTTAGTAAGACTTACACGCCGGAAAGTCCATGGCCTGCGCCATCCTTGATCATATGTGAGCTTCTGTGAGTAGGAGTGACATTGGAAATAGAACTATGATACGTATAAAGGCAAAACAAAAGAAGACTGGAATAACCAGCTCAGAAATGATAGTCATACGGAGTTATAGATGAATTCATTGCTGGTCAAGAGATGTAATTCTTGGGAATCATGATTAAGCAATTAATTGTGGATTCTGAATATTGTGATTAAACTGTTGATCACCAGAATATCACATCGATTGCATATTGTTGCAACTCGATGCAAGAAATACTATGGCCTTTATGACTAGCTAATGATGAGTTTTGACACGCTCGGGAACACGGTAAAAGGTTTACTATACCGTGTGTTGACTCTATGATTATCTTCATAATTCATTTTAGAGTTGAGTAAATTGTTACTACACTTTAGCCTTGTTGCAAAACATCATTTTTGAATCATGTTTATTGCAAGAGAGTTGTTCAAAGCTATGAATAACATAAAGGACATACTTCTATTGTGAATAGGTTGTATGTTATGAATCTTGATAATAATGCTAAACATCCATAACACTGACGCTAAACGTCACAAGACTGACAGAAATACCACATAGATGTGGCACTGCCGTTTATCACAAGTGACATAAAATGCATGTAGAATTTCCATAAGTGATGGACTTTCGAGTCATATGATTATGAAATCACTTGACGCTTGCGATCTTTGTCTCGAAGTAATGTGACTAAAACACCGTTGATAGGTCATACATGAACGGGCAACTAAACCATTGATAATCATACATGATGATGTGTGTAGTCTAATAAGTGTAGTTGTGTGCAGTGCATTCCCTATCTTCATTCATGAGTTGAAGTAGATATGTGGATATCTGTTCAATAGAGACATACGTCTGAAATCTTTGAAATGTTCAAAGAATTTTAGAGTGAAATAGAAATTCATTGTAACGAGAAAATAAAGCTTCTGCAAATTAGATTGTAGAAAGTAATATTTGAGTTACAAGTTTAGCGAACGTCTGATGAGTTGTGAAGAGTGTCATAACTTGCGTCTCCCGGAACATCACTATGAGTAAGATGTTCGAGAGATGTAATCAAGCCATGTATGACACGGTAAGATCAAACATGACGTTTATCAATTTGCCATTATACTTATTAAAGTTATGCGTTAGTGACTACGGCTTTTACACTGAAAAGAGCACCATCAAATCTGTTGAAATGACACCATATTAGATGTGGTATGGACTGTTAAAACCATGTTGTCTTTTCTTAAAATTTGGGTATATGAGGCATATGTTTGACATACTCAAAAACCCCAAATCAGATAAGTGCTACTTTGTTAAGGTTATGCCAAAAGTTTTGGTATTCCTCTATCACTACACAAAAGCAAAACTGTTTGCTGTTAAGAACAATGTATTTTGAAGAAAAATAGTTTCTTACAAAAGAGTGAGTGGGAGGACAGTGCAACTTGTCAAAGATTGTTGAATCTTCAGAGAAGTGCGCAGCTGAACCACACAGGTTAGACAAAAATCGTACAAACATTCATGATATGTAAAACGAGATATTGTTGTTCGACAATGATAAACCTGTGATATACAAAGAAGCGTTGATGGGCCCTGACTCCGGGATTTGGCTAAATGCCAAATAATCCGAGATAGTATCCATGGAAGTAAGTCAAGTTTTGAACTTGGTAGACCCTCTGAAAGACTAAAAGTCTAGAGAATATATATATGGATCTATAATTGATTCGGATGAAATTGTTTTATCCATAAAGCTCAACTCGTTGGAAAAATTGTTTTCTAGCAAGTTCAAAGGTTGACTAAGGAGAAATAGTTTCGACCGTAGAGATGCTTTAGTCAGTTCGGGTTATATTAGCAATTACTACATATCTCATTTATAGGATATGGTAGAATGAACGTCAAAACAAAGTTCCTACACGGAAATATAACAAAGGACGTATATGTGATACGACCGGAATGTTTTGTCGATTCAAAGGATGCTAAAATAGATGCAAGCCTTGGATATCCAGTGATGGACTGAAGCTAGCATAATGGAGTTGGAATTTTTGTTGTGATGAAATTGCCAAAAGAGTTTGTTTTCATCAGGAATAACGAAGATGCTTGAATGTTCAAGAAAGTAAGTGGGAGCTGAATGATATTTCTAAAATCTTATGTAGATGACATATTGTTGATTGGAAATTATATAAATTTCTTGACACGAATAAGGACTTCATTGGAAATGGTTTTCGGTTGAAGAACTTGGGCTAATATAGCATTAGTATTGAGCACAGTGATCTATGTAGATAGTAAGTGCCTAATCATGCTAAAGCCAACATTACATGTTGACATGATACTAAAGTAGTTTAGTATGAATACGCCAAGAAGGATGTTCTTGCCGAGGTCACGGTGAAAAGTTGTTTGCGGAAATCGGTGCTCATGAACACAGATAAGAAAAACACATGAATTGAATTCCACTCACATGTGTGTTTGGATTAATCATGTACACCATAATATGTAAAACGACCAGATATGTCCAGTGCTCCAAAAGGTTGTGAGCAAGATACCAAAGTGATCAACATGTTGATCATTGGACAAACAGTGAAAAGTTAAACTTATGATAGATAAGATATGTTTCTCGGAAAATGGAGATAATGAAGAGCTCGTTGTAACAAGTTACACCAGCTGAATTTTGATGTAAACAGTTACGCCAATTCAGTCTTCATACTTACTCCGATCGGTTTTCGATTTTAATTGGGATTATGTGTTTCACACATAAGGGTGGCATAGTATGAAGGAACTGTGTTAAAGTTAGATACTGTGGCGAATTCTATAACAGAGGCTAAGTATATTGTTGCTTAAATAAGTAACAAGGAGGGTATTTTGAATCATAAATTCATTTATGAACATGGTATGGTTTCCAAGATGCTTGAAGCTCATGGAACATTGACGAATGATTTCATGACTTATTCTAAAGGAACCAAGGTCCTGCCAAATGATTCAAACATATACGAAGCTAAACTGATAAAATTAGTGAATTTTATGATAGCGTGAAAACGCGAAGATATGCAAGATACAAACGGGCCTGAAACGTCAGATCCGAAGATGAGGTCTATACCACAAATGAAGCATTTCTTACACCGGTATGCCATAGGTGTAAAGTGCTCAAGAACTGACAATATTATTGACTCTAGTGCAAGTGGGAGACTGTTGGAAATATGCCCTAGAGGCAATAATAAAATGTTATTATATATATATTTCCACGTTCATAATTAATGTTTATATTTCTGTGCTATAATTGCAATGACCCTGACTGTGAGATTCAGAAGAAAACTCATTTGCATGTGTGGAAATGTAAACACCAAGAGTTCCTGGTTTAGCCTCTAAGACCAGCTCATGTGCTAACTGATGATTACGTTTTCTTAATCATGGACATTGTTCTTGTAACAAGGATGTCAGTAGCAATGGGAACATATTGTTAGCAGAACAATGATGTTGAACCGACCCTAGTATTGAATGATATACTTAGAGATCACATCGTAACTACGTTATAAGTCATATCATGAAATGTTATCATATACGTAATTCCTTAGACCATGAGAGTATCCAGTTGCTTCACACAGGAAGACATGCTTTGGTTCTTAGATGAATCCTCCCGTAAATGGGAAGTAGTAAAATAAGTTCTGGGTATGTCAGATGGTGTGGCTAGTGACTGTGATAGTTCAAGAATGGGATTTGCTCCTTCACGATGAAGAAGATATTCACTTCGGGCCCACTCGGTATGACGGTATCCATTATAGTCTGGCCAGACGCATTGTGATTCAGTCACGGGGATACCGGAATACGATAACGAGAAAATGGACGAACTAGCAAAGAGGATAACGAGTGGCTTGTGTTCAAGAAGTTGTTACACATGGGTGCCAAACTTCTCTCCTCTAACTTTGTCATATATCGCGAAGCAAAGGGAATGGTACATGAATAAACATAATGGTTCACTCGAAGTTTCTTCGTGTATGTGCGGGAGTCAACATGGGTGTCCATGGCTCCGCTGTTGATTATTGTCTATTGACGAAAGGCTGTTGACCTATGTCCGGAAGATGTTCTGAGTCATGTCCGCATTATACCGAACCTATTGGGTCACACACTTAACGAGCAATAGTCTGTTAGAATACTAGTATGGTAGAAGGTTTAGTGGAAGCAAAGCAGAATAGTTCATACGGGTACCGGAAGTAGTTCCGGAGATTTATGGAATTGTTCATAAGGGCACCAGAAGTAGTTCTGGGTATTTAAGGATATGTCCGGATCACTCTGGAGTAGTCCCAGGTGGTTTCGAATCATATGAGAATGGTACTGGGGAAGTCCTGGATCAACCGGAATAGTTTCTGGATAATCGCTGGGCGTCCCGACAACCTTCGCGGTCATCGGGTGGCTTAAACTGTAACTCGGATGGTCTTGGAAACTATCCGGATGGCTCCGGAACGTCCGAGAACGGTCTCGGAAGGTCCTGGAAGTGCTCCAGAAGTGTCCGGAATGTCCCGAAACGGTCCCGGTATGTCCCGGAAGGTCCCGGAAGCTTCTAGAAGGTCATGGAAGGTTCCGGGCTGTACCACCCACTCCCCTGCGCCCCTAGCCTTGGGGGGCAAGCCACCTAGGCTGCCCTGGCCGGCCAAGGGGTGGGGCGCACCAAGGGGAAGGAATCCCCCTCCAGGTGGAAAGTCCAACTCTCCAATATGGCAGGTTTCCGGTGGGAAGGTTTGGGAGGTTTGGGAGTCCAAGTTGGACTCCCCACCCCCCTTATTGCGCCCCAAGGGCCTCTTGGCCACCTATATAATGTGGGGGAGGGGTGGGGGGCGCAAGACAACTTGTCCCCAAGGCCTATGCGCCACCCTCCCTCCTCTAAACCCCGTTGCTCCACAATTAGACCCCGGTTTAGACGTTGTTCTAGATCGGAATCCGTTAGGGTTTTCTCCCTCTAGTTTTCTCGGTGGCGTTCATCTCTGGACGGCGGAGCGCTGCTGGATTGCTGCTACGGGATGTGTGGATACTAATGGAGGGTTTGTACCTTCGACCCTTCTTCGAGGAGCTTGTTCATGGGACTTGTCCGTGGGACTAGATCGCGGGACTTGTTCGTGGGATTGATCGAGGGACTGTTCGTGGGAGAACTTGCGAGATCTACTTCCACTACGTCCACCCGCTTCACCAACTCTTCTTCCGCTGCAACCGTTGGTGAGCAAAGACCTAAACCTTGTATGCAATCTTCTTGGATGATCTTGGGTTCTTGATTCGTAGGCCGAAATTTTTTGTTTTCTACTACGTTTCCCAACAAGAATTACTTAGGAACAACAATATAAGAGATAAAAACCAAATATATTACTCTATCACAATCTGAACATAATCTCATAATCATCAGATCCGATCAAACTCAACATAGCAATTGCAGAAATATTACCAAGGTGCCTCGATCATGTAGGGCATCTCACGAGGTCTAAACAATGAAGATCAAAGAGTGGAGGAGAACATCACATAGCTACTGATCACGGACCCATGGTCCAAGGAAAACTACTCACAAGACATCCGGGGAGCATCCATGGTGGAGAGGAGACTCCCGGAGGTCAATCCTCCCCCCGGCAGGATGCCGGGAAGAGGTCTTATGGTGCTCCCGATCTTGGAAGCGCGGCGCCGGCGGAACAGAGGCGAGTTCGCGGAATAGGGTTCTTCTTCTGGAGTTTTCCCGTGACGGTGGATAAATAGGCGAAGGGGGGAAGCCAGAGGTGGGCCAGGGGACCCCCTGGCGCGGCCAGGGGTGGGGCCGCGCCGGGTGGCCGCCTGGGCCCCCCTGGCTCCCCTCTGGCCCCTCCCGGGCTCTTCTCGACGCTTCCGTCACGCTGATTTTTTATCTGAATTTTCCCGAATTTTTCTGGCACTTTTTATATGGGGGAAAACTGAAATAGAAAAACAGCAGTAAACAGGAACTGGCACTGGGGTGCACTGAGTTAATAGGTTAGTCCAAATATGATCAAAAGTGTATGAAAGTGTATCTAGATCATAGCAATATCACCCAAAACATGCATGGAGCAAGCAGAAATTATAGATACGTTTTAGACGTATCAGGGTGTAAACAATAATGTGAAGATGGACCGGGGTCCCGTGATTTTCACTAGTGATGTCTCTCTCCCAAAAGACGATAAAAGTGCTAGCGAGGTAAACAAATCACAGTTGGGCAATTGACAGGATTATGAAGGCACCGCAATGCTAACTATGCTGCTAAGAAAGGAAGGGCTCAAAAGCAATGGGCAGTACGCCAAGGTAAGTAGACCGAAATCCATCTGCATCTACTACGAATCATCCACCTTGAGATATCTATCCAGAACATCTCGCTGGTATTAAGTTGCGAATCCCACCCAAAGTGTAAACTCAAAACAACAGACAACTGCATTAAAAGAACTTTGCGTAAAGTAAACAATCCTTGCACCCGCAGGTACAAGCACCGTTGTTTTATCCCTGGTGGTAACAGCACATCCCCTAGTCTCATGTTTCTGTCACTCAAGCTAGACATCAAGGGGCTGAACCCACAATCGAGCATAACGCTCTCTCTTGGAGTTGCAAATAAAATACTTGGCCAAAGCAAATACCGCAACGGAGAACATGCAAGAATTTACTCAAGAACAAAATATAAAAGAGAACAACCAAATATATTACTCATCACAATATGAACATAGTCTCATAATCCATCAGATCCCAACAAACTCAGCATAGCAACAGCAGAAATTACATAGATGCCTCGATCATGTGAGGCAGCTCACGAGGACTCGAAAGTGGAAGCACAAAAGGGGGGAGAGATAGATCACATAGCTACTGGTCATAGACCCATGGTCCAAGGGAAACTACTCACGGTACATACGGGAGGCGTCCATGGCTATGGATGGTCTCCCGGAGGGGGTAGCTTCTCCCGGCAGGGTGCCGGGGCAGCTTCTCCAGGAAGCCTCGATCTTGAAACGGCGGCGGCGGCGAAACAGAGGCGAGATCGCGAAAAAGGAGTCCGTATTAGGGGTTTCCACCCCGAGGGGTAAATATAAGCGAAGGGGGCGTCGAGGGGACCCACGAGGCAGTCAGGAGGGTGCCTGGCGCGGCCCAAGGTAGGGCCGCGCCACCTGCCCTCCTGGCTTCCTGGTGGTGGCCCCCCTTCCCTCTTTTGGTGATTCCGTAAGCTTCTGTTGCGCTGATTTTTTATATATTTTTCCCGGATTTTTTTGAGCACTTTTAATGGCCGAAAACCCTGAAATACAAAAACAGCAGAAAACAGAAACTGGCAACTGGGTGCACTAAGTTAATAGGTTAGTCCAAATTGGTTCAAAAGTGTATGAAAGTTCAAGCAAAACATGGCAAAGTCACACAAAACATGCATGGAACAAGCAGAAATTATAGATACGTTTGGGACGTTTCAACATCCCCAAGCTTAATTCCTAATCGTTCTCGAGTAGGTAAATGATAACAAGCATAATTTCTGTGGTGACATGCCACACAACCAAAAAAGGACTTTTAGGTAAAGCATTCAAAGCATGCAATTCAATTCAAGTCTTAACAAGCAAGATTCTATATTAGCATTGACACAAGCAATAAAAGAACAAAAGGTCCAAGAGCTCTTGCTGTCCGTGACTCGAATGTCTCCAAATGGTGTTTAGGTGCAAGAAGGGGGATAGGGAAGTACGAGATAAAAAAGTAAGGTTGTTGAGAACAACTATCTACTAAAGTTTCACACTTGGTCTCCTTTGGATTCTTATCTTGACTCGTCCCCAGACCACTAGCCAGGTACAAGTCAAACTGATCCATTCCCTTTCGATATTTTGAGCACTCATGCAATGAATGAGCGTGAGCAAGAAAGTTGACACCTAAAAGGAGAAACAGAAAGAAGGTGGAGGAGGAATACAAAAAGGTTTGAAAGGCTCACATCAATGAGGACAATCATAGTCGAGAGAAGGCCATATGATAGATATGATGTGAGGAGTAGGGATTGCCATACAACGGATGCACATGTGAGCTAAAATCTTTCCAAAGGAACTAGTGGGGGTGCATCTAACTTGCTTGCTCTAGAAGACATAGAGCTCGTTTGAGGAGGTTCATCATTGGAATATACAAGCCAAGTTCTATAGTGTGAAGGGTCCCCACATAGCTATATGCATGATGATGATCTCTATGGAGTACAAGGGATAGAAGATGAAGTACTAGTGTGGATCTCTCAAAAGTAATAGTAGTATGCCCCCTTCTCTCTTTTTATTTTTCTCCTTTTCTCTTTTTTTATTTTTTTGGTGGCCTCAATGGCTCTTTCTATTTAACTCTCATTTGTCCTCTTTGGGATCTTTTGATTTTGTCCTCTTTGGGATCTTTTCCTCACTTTAGGGGCAATACTCTATATTTTACAAGAATATAGGAGATCTTTCACACTTTACAAAGGTACTCACATAAAGAATATGTAACTATCATGATGCAAATATATGACATGAAGATCAAGTCATGAGAAGGTGGATGTTGCATGGCAATGTATCTCAGAAAGGCTATGGAAATGCCTTGTAGGTAGGTATGGTGGCTGTTTTGAGGAAACATATAAGGAGGTTTAAGATGACAGAGCGTATCATGCCAAGGGTTTGGATGCACCGGCGAAGTATGCGCCAACTCTCGAGGTGAGAAAGGGAAATGCACGGTACCGAAGAGGCTAGAAAAAGTATAGGTGGGTGGAAGTGTCAACTTTCGAATACTCACATTAGTCCGAAGAACTCATGCACTTATTATCGGTAACTCTCAATCTAATAAGGAGGTTCACAAAGAGACAGGTACCCCGAGGAGGAGTGTATGGGGGTTTGGTTATCCTTGCGCATCCTCGACTCATGGTACGTGAGTGTACTCTAATATTCGAACCCTCTAGAGGTTAGTGATCCATCTAGTAGCTAGAGTTCTCAACAGGGGTTTTTGGTTTTCGAAAAACACACGGATTGCCCAAAATACGACATCTATCACTAATAGGCAAGAGCTCTTGACACCATAAGTTCAAACATTACTCTAGTCAATACCTCAAAACTATTGCAAGTTACTACTACAAAGAGAACAACAATTTTAACTACCTACTTTCAGTCAAGACACAAAACTCAGTGCAACAGGAAAACTCTCTAACAAGATAAAACATGCAACCTATAGAAAGTTCAACCTAAGACAAAAGAAAAAACTCTAGAAAAACTAAAGCACTACAACTAAACAGAACAACAGCTAAGAAAAGAAAAAGAACAACTCACAGCTAAAAGAATAAGCATGCAAATCCTATGAGGAGTTCTAGTTCAAGTGGAGCGTGTTTCTCTCCCACACAAAAGAGTAAGTTGGGTTCTAACTTGTTACTACAGCAAACGAAGAAAAAGAAAACTAAAAACGAAACCTAAGAGCGAGACGCTCCAAGAAAAGCACATAACGCATGAAGTGATAAAAATATAGTGCAACGAGAGACGAACTGATAATTGTTGATGAAGAAGGGGGTGCACGGGGGCATCCCCAAGCTTAGACGCTTGAGTCTCCTTGAATATTTATTGGGGGTGCACATGGGCATCCCCAAGCTTGAGCGTTTGACACTCCTGAATCTTCTTTCATCATCCTCCATCGCGCACTTGAAAACTCCCTTCATATATAACTCATTGTAGGCTGATTAGATAGGTTAGTACCCTAATAAAATAATTTTCCTCTACTGAAAATAAAGATTTCCAGGAAGATCTACTGTTTCCCAAGATTGCCAAAAGGTTTTTTCAAAGAAAAGGCAAGCTTAAGGTTTGCAAAAGTGAAGAGAGACAAAACGTGGCAGAATCTGTGAAAAACAGAACAGCAGGTAGTAAAGAATTTTTTAGGGGTACTTATGCAACTCAAATCAAAAAACTCAGAACATACGTAAGTTTCGTAATTGTATAGAGCACGCTGTGTAAAAATTTCATCTCAAAAAGATGAACTGAGATTTTTCTCTGATTTTTCTAGTCACGAGGACAGAATCTGTTTTCTGGACAGCATGTCACAACTTTTACTTCCCTTGCCGTATGAGGCTAAACTTGGCACAAAGCTTGAAAAGTAAAGATACAATGATGTTGCTACAGTAGTAACAATCATCAAGACCACTAAGAACAGAACAAAAGCAAAAATAAAAACCTAAATTCGTTGCGGGCTGCCTCCCGAAAGCGCTTCTTTAGAGCCATTAGCTAGGCTTAAAGCAGAAGATCAAGTCTTTTCAAGAGAATAACTAGCCCGTGTGACGGACTCAAAAGGTACCTTAATCTTTTTCCTAGGAAAATTTTCCATCCCTTTCTTGAGAGGGAATTTGAATTTGATAGTTCCCTCTTTCATGTCAATGATAGCACCAATTGTGCGAAGAAAATGACGTCCCAAAATAATTGGACAAGAAGGTTCACATTCCATGTCCATAATAGTAAAATTAACGGGAACATAATAGTAAAGGTTTATTTACGGAAGAATCAACAAGACGAACACCAAAAGAACAAGGATCAAAAGATTTCAATTCAAGCATATCATACATTCTTTTGGGCATAACAGAGGTACTTGATCCAACATCACAAAGAGCATAACAAGAGAAGTTATTCAATTTAATTTTTATCATAGGATCCCAACCATCTTCTAGCTTCCTAGGTATGGAGGCTTCTAGTCTAAGCTTCTCCTCCCTAACTTTGATTAGAGCATTGGTGATATGCTCTGTGAAGGCAAGATTGAGTGTGCTAGTGTGGGGGTCTCTAGACATCTTGTGTAGGAAACCAATAACTTCAGGTAAAGTGCACTTGTCAAAGTCTAGGTCACTACTATCTATCAAGGAGGTAGTGATATCATTTAGGTTCACTTGTTTCAAAGACTCTATGTTTATAGAGGTTTCTTCATCTATGGTTGAGGTGGTAGCATCACCATTGATAGGTCCAATGGGACTAGGGGTGTTATGGGTGCTAACAGTTTGGACATCCTCAACTACTTGGATAGTAGCTACTGTGTGGTAGGTAGGAAGGCTCTTAATTCTCTCTTCTTCCTTGGGTACAACTTCGAGTTTAGCTGCCATTTGGTTTATCAAGGTAGATTGGTTATGAGACATGTTTGAAACATAAGTGTCGATGGCAGTGAGTCTAGTTTGGAGACTGGAAATGTCACCGTTCAGGCTCTCAAGCTGTTTGCTAATGTTTTGCAGAATAGAGGAGTGCTCATCTAATTGTCTAGAAAAGGCCTTGTTTTGTTCAAACTGAGTGTGCATATAGTTTTTGGTGGCCTTTTCTATTTCTACAAGTTTCTCATAGCTGGGCAGGTCTTTTTCCCTATAGTTCTGGCTGTAGGAGTTGCCGGTGGTAGGATAAGTGTTGTTCCCATAGTTGTTGGATGGTAAAGGCCTAGGATTGTTGCTACCAAAGTTACTCCTATAAGCATTATTGTTGAAGTTGTTTCTAGAGACAAAATTAACATCTACTTGCTCCTGAGCAACCAAACAATTTAAAGGAACATCTTGAGGATCAATAGAGGGTTGCTTGGTAAGTACAGACATGATAAGGTCAACCTTTTCATTTAAAGAGGAGATCTCCTCGACAGAGTTTACCTTCTTACCGGTTGGAGATCTCTCGGTGTGCCATTGCGAGTAATTCAGCATCATCTCATCTAGTAGCTTTGTGGCAGCACCAAGCGTGGTTGACATAAAGGTTCCTCCCGTGGCCGAATCTAACAGGTTCCGCGAGGTGAAGTTCAAGCCTGCATAAAAAGTCTGGATAACCATCCAGGTAGTCAGTCCATGTGTGGGGCAGTTCTTGACAAGAGTCTTCATACGTTCCCAAGCCTGGGCAACGTGTTCATTATCCAATTGCCTGAAATTCATAATGTTACTCCTCAATTGAATAATTTTAGCAGGGGGATAGTACTTCCCTATAAAAGCATCTTTGCATTTACTCCAAGAATCGATACTGTTCTTGGGCAAAGATTGTAGCCACTCCTTGGCTCTTCCTCTCAAAGAGAAAGGAAAAAGCTTCAGCTTGACGACGTCTCCATCCACTTCCTTGTACTTCTGCATGTCGCAGAGCTCGATAAAGTTGTTTAGGTGCAAGGCAGCATCTTCTCCTGCTCCTGAGAATTGATCTTTCATAACAAGGTTAACCAGAGCAGGTTTAATCTCATAAGAAGGTGCTAAAGTGGCAGGTGGAGCAATAGGAGTGCAGATAAAGTCACTGTTGTTGTGACTAGTGAAGTCACACAACTTAGTGTTTTCATTGGAATCCATAGTAGCAGCAGGTATTTTTGGTATTTTTTATTAGGGACACAAAAGTAAAAAACTGAAAGGTAAACTAACAATACTAAAAAGCAAAGGTAAAAGATAGTGTGCAACTCCCCTATCTTGTAGACTTGAGTCCTCGGCAACGGCGCCAGAAATTAGCTTGATACGGTGAGGATAGTTCTCTCACTCCTCGTTGGTTACCCCAAGTGGAAGGTGAGATGTAGCGTAGCAGCAAATTTCCCTCGGTGAAGATACCAAGGTTATCGAACCAGTAGGACTCAGGAGATACAAGTAGGTGACAACGGTGCCAGAAATTAAGCGGTTGACGTGGACCTGCACACAACAACAAATAACTTTGCTCCCAACGAGTATAGAGGAGTTGTCAATTCCTCCGGCCTTGCTGTTTACAAAGGATCAACGCAAGAGATAATAATAGTGGCAACTGAAAGTAAATTGAGGGTGTAAACAATAATGTGAAGATGGACCGGGGTCCCGTGATTTTCACTACTGATGTCTCTCTCCCAAAAGACGATAAAACTGCTAGCGAGGTAAACAAATCACAGTTGGGCAATTGACAGGATTATGAAGGCACCACAATGCTAACTATGCTGCAAAGAAAGGAAGGGCTCAAAAGCAATGGGCAGTACGCCAAGGTAAGTAGACCGAAATCCATCTGCATCTACTACGAATCATCCACCTTGAGATATCTATCCAGAACATCTCGTTGGTATTAAGTTGCGAATCCCACCCAAAGTGTAAACTCAAAACAACAGACAACTGCATTAAAAGAACTTTGCGTAAGGTAAACAATCCTTGCACCCGCAGGTACAAGCACCGTTGTTTTATCCCTGGTGGAAACAGCACATCCCCTAGTCTCATGTTTCTGTCACTCAAGCTAGACATCAAGGGGCTGAACCCACAATCGAGCATAACGCTCTCTCTTGGAGTTGCAAATAAAATACTTGGCCAAAGCAAATACCGCAACGGAGAACATGCAAGAATTTACTCAAGAACAAAATATAAAAGAGAACAACCAAATATATTACTCATCACAATCTGAACATAGTCTCATAATCCATCAGAACCCAACAAACTCAGCATAGCAACAGCAGAAATTACATAGATGCCTCGATCATGTGAGGCAGCTCACGAGGACTCGAAAGTGGAAGCACAAAAGGGGGGAGAGATAGATCACATAGCTACTGGTCACGGACCCATGGTCCAAGGGAAACTACTCACGGTACATATGGGAGGCGTCCATGGCTATGGATGGTCTCCCGGAGGGGGTAGCTTCTCCCGGCAGGGTGCCGGGGCATCTTCTCTAGGCAGCCCCGATCTTGAAACGGCGGCGGTGGCGGAACAGAGGCGAGATCGCGAAAAAGGAGTCCGTATTAGGGGTTTCCACCCCGAGGGGTAAATATAGGCGAAGGGGGGCGTCGAGGGGACCCACGAGGCAGTCAGGAGGGTGCCTGGCGCGGCCCAGGGTGGGGCCGCGCCACCTGCCCTCCTGGCTGCCTGGTGGTGGGCCCCCTTCCCTCTTTTGGTGATTCCGGAAGCTTCTGTTGCGCTGATTTTTTATATATTTTTCCTGGAATTTTTGGAGCACTTTTAATGGCCGGAAAACCTGAAATACAAAAACATCAGAAAACAGAAACTGGCAACTGGGTGCACTGAGTTAATAGGTTAGTCCAAATTGGTTCAAAAGTGTATGAAAGTTCAAGCAAAACCTGGCAAAGTCACACATAACATGCATGGAACAAGCAGAAATTATAGATACGTTTGGGACGTATCATACGTTTGGGACGTATCAGACGCGCACGGTGGAGGAAGAGGCACAGAAGATGGGAACGACCGCGGAGATCGTGAATCCACCGAGGAAGTCAAGTTGTGAATCGAGGAAGCCCAAGAGAGTGTGATGCGTGCTCTTCATCATGGCCTCGCGGCGGACGAGGGGGTGGGGCACCGGCGAACGAAGATGGATTGGCCGACGGGCAGAGGAAAGGAAAGGAGCGACTCGACTGCGTGGGTTTCCAATAGATCAGCTAAGCCGGGATGACACCTTTGAAGCCGATCTGAGAGGCTGTTGAGCCGAGCGCCGAGCGAAGGCGAGCCGAGCGTGGGCGGGCGAACAGGAAACGTGGGATCGTGAGGTGGGGTACGTGGACGTATCTGGCGAAGGGCATGCACCAAATTTTTTCCCAAAAATTATACGCGAGCGTTTGAACCAACTTGCTTCATGTCTGACGTTCTGCACTTAGACTACCCATAGTGGGAGTAACATCTAGTAACATCACATTTATCAATGCAAAATGGGTGAGTGGCAAGTAGTTAATGAAGAAAGAGATGGATGTGGTAACTTAGGGCACTCCCAATGCTAGTATCTTAGCACGTAATCACAGACATTTTGCTCATGTCGCATAGTATTTAATGAAGAAAGAGAGGGAGGTTGTATCTTAACTAAGATACAACCCTTGCACGTGGCCATATGCAAAAAAGCATGATTAAACCAATCACATTTATGCATGAAGCTAAAATCATTAAATAAGATACACCATCTAAGAAACAATGCATTGTGAAGGTTGTATCTTAAGTTTTTATTGCTCCTATGAAATCGCGCTAAGAAACAATGCATTGGGGGAGCCCTTAGGTAGTTAGGCTGCCCGTAATGGGAGTATCATAGGTAGTATCATAGATGCCAACTAAGCAATTTTAATAGGTGGCAAGCAATTTAATGAGAAAAAATAGGATGTAGTATCATATTAGGGCACTCCCAATGCTAGTATCTTAGCACGAAATCATAGGTATTTTGCTTATGTGGCATGATACTTAATGAAGAAAGAGAGGGAGGTTGTATCTTAGCTAAGATACAACCTTTGCACGTGGCCATATGCAAAAAAGCATGGTTAGACCAATCACATTTATGCATGGAGTCAAAATCATTAAATAAGATACAATCTCTAAGAAACAATGCATTGTGGAGATTGTATCTTAAGTTTTTATTGCACCTATGATATTGTGCTAAGAGACAATTAATTGAGGGAGCCCTTATGATACCGTATCATGTTAAATGCAGTATTACTATGTGTCTTGCATGACAATAAATACTACTACTTATGATACTACTATATGATACTATGCATTACGGGAGTAGTATCATGCACTAGTATCATATGCATTATATCAACTTATGATACTACCCATTACAACCAGCCTTACTTGCTCTTTGAGTAACACCACACATACCAATACAATATGAGTCTACAACATGATAAATGAAGTGTTACATGACACCATATCTATGTTACGCCCCACTATATAGGTAGTAACATAGACTAGTAACAACGCGATGTTACTAGTCGAAGTTACTTCCCACTATGGCTAGTTTTATTACATACTCCCTCCGATCCTAAATAAGTGTAACTTACGACACTTTTTTAGGATCAGAGGTATTACTATTTTTTTAAACTATGTATACACTGTTCGTTTTCTCGTTCTTTCCCTTTTCTCGAGTCTTGGTGCATTCATATCAATATATTTTGAGTGTAAACGGCAAGAGCTCTGCCTTTGCATTATAGAAGGGGGGAAAATGGTCCAGTTAATAGGGAAACCGAACCCAAAAACCATACAACGCGCGATTAATATGGGAAACCGGCAAAAACCACACCCAACAACTCATGGCACATCATCTGTGCCGGAAACAAGAGCCCCAAGTCCTAGGAAGGGAGGCCATGCCTTGTGTCCAACAAAGACGAACTCCACAAACTCTCTACCATGGCAGCACACCGAAGTTCACCCTCGCAACAGAAGTGGTCAAGCATTGGCCTGAACTAAGGCGCGCACCGCCTCGATCACCTTGGGCGAGTGTTCCTTCTTGTACATCTGCAAATAGTGTTGCATCTTCTCATTCAGGTCATTCTCGGAGGCTTTTCCTTTGCTCTTGAGTGTTGGAACCTCTCCAAAGGCCTCCACCCGCCTATACTCCGCGCGCTTGGCGACAGGAATGTCGCAATTTTTGTTTTTCTTATCCAAACGACAGCTTCGTCTCTCTAAGAGAGAAGGGGCAACCTCTTCCACCTGCAAAACTTGCGACGAGTTAGACACAGTGAGAGAAAGCTCTTCGAGGAACTCCCCCCACGGAGAGGAGGCCCTCCCAAGAGGCTCATCTGCATCCATCTGAACCAACTCCTTTGAAGGCTTCCCGGTGCAAGGAGCACTGGAAACCTTCGGCTCCTCCAATGTCGACTGCTCAACAGGCTCCACCTCAAACATAACCATGTCAAAGCAAGATGGCACCTTGGTCCCCTCCTCCACGCCTTGACTCACCATCCCGAGTCAGGAGGATCATCCGTGGCCTGCACCAACACACCACCAACCTCCATACCACTGGCCACCACAGGAGAAGCAACTTCACCAAGCTCGCCTGGCACCAAAGAAGCAAGACTTCCATTCAAAACCTCCATCTGCTCCGTATGGCCGGAGACCTGCTCAGTCCAATCCTGCACAGCAGCGACCAAGTCGCGAAGAGGCCGGAACACATCCTCCAGACGAGCGACAAAGATGGCCTGCAGCTCATTGCTAAGCGCCTCCGCCTGGGCAGCAAGAAGGGGTTGCATCAGCTGCTGCAAAACCGCTTCGGAAACCCCCCAGAGGAGCCACAGCCGCACTCTTAGCAGTCGCAGGACCCACTGGAGCAACCGCGTGTCGCCCGGGTGAGCAACAACCGATGCCCAGGAGCGAGGAGGTGCTATTGGCGAGCCATTGCAGGGGCCAGAGACCTTGTGCGCAGCAACGGCATCCCGCGGGAAATCCGAAGGCCGACGAGGACTACCTGCAGCCGGGCTGGAATGGAGGGAATCTTGAATGGCTTGCTGAAACTTCCAGCAGTCACGCTCGCGGTGACCAGAGCGGCGGCAGGCCAGGCACTTGACGCGACCAAGACAGCCAGCAACGCGGTGGTAGGGCTCCAGACACCGGAAGCACAAGCCGTGCACCCTCCGCCTGAAGGCAATGGCGCGGTCGTTCCACTCACGACGAGGAGAAGGGGGCGGCTTGGTCCGCGGCCGGTGACGATGGTCTCTCACCTCATGCCACCCCAGCTCGTCACCTCCCTCGTCCGGAGCAGCAACAGGAGGCCAAACCACCAGCGGCATGGAGCTGACCGGGAGCGTGGCCGGAGAGGAAGTCGACGGGGGCGCAGTGGCCGGGCCAGCAGGCGACGGAACGGCAGCGAACGGAGCAGCATGGACGAGTGGCGCTCCACCCTCCACCGGAGCGACCGTCGGCGCAGAGAGTGGCTCGGGATCGGGATCGGGATCTGGATCGGGAACATCCTCCCTGGGGGTGCTGGGAGGGGGAGGTGGGGCAGGGCCCGAGCTAGGAGCAGCGGGGGATGGGGAGGCCATCAGGCGGGCTAGGAGGAGGAAGGGCTGACGGGAGGGTGGGTCAACGCGGCGGCGGGGGCGCCGGGCGCGGAGTCGCCAGCGCATCGCAGGAGGCGCTCGGATGGGCGTTCATTCATATCAATATATATCACGTCGAACAATGAAGGAATACATCACCATCTCAGCTCAACAAATCAAAGAAGCGTACAAAGTAACCATTAACCTAGACCTACGACATAAGCTAGTATCTAGAAGGCTGCGTTGTATGTGAAGATATCCGTCAGTTGTTTTATCAGTCAGTTGTGGCACTGTCAGCCTTTTGATCTTTTGCCCATCCGTCCGTCAGTCGGGCCGCCATTCTCCTCGGCTCCGCTCGAGTCTAATAATCTCCTCCTCCGTCACGCCAAATGAGGCCCGCCGGATAAGGACACGCCGTGAGGCAGGCTGGTAGCACGTACTCCTATGTTGGTGATTCACCACCATTGCACGCTTAGAGGAGCAGAGCGACGGCGACGGCCACAGCGAGGACGAGTTGCGACGCGTGGGCGGCAATGGAGACGCCGCCTGCCGTGGAGAACTGCTCGCCGCCGTTGTAGACCATCGTGCCGTTGGTGACCGGCACGCCGGCGGCCTGTGGGTTCTCGTCGTACTTCCCACTGTGGAACGAAACACACAAGCATACGGGTTAGCATAGCATACGGGACATACTATAATAATAAGTTGTGATTTCTGAATGCAGCAATGCTACATCTACAGGTTTTTACGGATTGTTTTACAGGTTCATCTAAATTAGCAGGTTTTGATTGGCTAAAGGAAAAACTGGGGTGCCAGTTGAATTCAGGGGGCTGGAGAGATTAGTCGAAGGAGCAGTTCCGTAAAAACCTGTAAAAAACCTGTATGTTTAGCATTTTCGTTTCTGAATGTTGTACTATCACACAAGATACTGTAGTTATGGGGGTTGCAGATATTTTTGTGGGACGCAGATATTTTGGGCAGCCCGTAAATGCCCCTTGAGGACGTGTCCCTCTGACTCTGAGCACGCGAACGTGGGGAGGCAGTTGGGAATAGGACAGCCAAAATGAATGAATGCCATCGTCGGCCTAGCCAAGGCCACGCGCGAAACGGCTAGAACTCGCTTCACTCATATCGGGCTGCGTCAGTTCGTTTGTCCTGGACTGTGCGCGCGTGCCAACTGGGACCCACCACGGTGTGGGTTCCTAGCCGTTGCTGTCTGCATTCCGGCCGTTGAATCTACAGTCGTCAGAGAGGTCTGGCAATCTACAGTAGCATAGCCTAGGGAGTGAACAAATTGCAGAGGCCACATATTATATTCAGTCGCCATAGCAACAGTGAACTGTGTCGCCAACTCGCCATATACAACAGGTCCTACCAACTAAAAAAAAATAGGTCCTACTAAAATCTCAAACATTCGCGCCATTTTAGTGAAACTACGACGGACTATCTACAACGGAACTGTACTCGGTTGCGTGATTAGCCAGCTGAACGTGCTGAAATACGAAGGAAGCATCAGGGAAGGGGGTTAATATTATTACCTGGTGGTGGTGGGGCAGAAGGTGATGGCGTAGCTGGTGCCGGCGGCGCAGGTGAAGGTGGAGGTGGAGTCGTCGTACGCGTAGCTGTAGGCGCGCGGGCACGCGCTCTTGAAGTACTGCGAGTAGGCCGACGGCCGGCACGTGTTCGGGCTCCCGTACGCCCCGCTGCAGCAGTATTCCGGCGACCCGAACGCCTCGCACGCGCTGCGGCACGCCATGGCGCTCCCGCCCACCTCGCTGGTGCCGCCGCCGCCACCCGTCGACGCCACCTTCAGCGCGGCCGGGCACGCCGCGTTCAGGTCCACCAGGCAGCCCGTGGCCATGCACTTGGCCCCGCCCGTCGAAGCGGCGGTCGCGGTGCCGGCGCCCTGCGGCACCACGAGCATCGGGAGGTTGTAGCCGTCCACGAGGCTGACGTCGAAGAAGTCCATGCCGCCGGAGCCGTCCAGCGTGAACTCCACCAGCGAGGCCGGCGGCGCGGCGCCGCCGCCGTTGCACTGGAGCGCGCCCGAGCCGCAGTCGCCGGTGGCGCAGGTGAACTTGCCGGCGGCGTCCTCGGCGCAGAGCGTGCGCGCCCACATGCGCCCGGACCAGCCTGCCGGCGCGCTCACCGTCGCCGACGCGCCCTGCGCCAGCGCGAACCCCGTCGTCGACAGCGGCGCAGTGCCCGCGCCCGACAGCAGCCCCGGCCACACCGTGTAGCCGCAGTTGTTGGTCATGGTGAACGTCGCCGACAAAGCAGCTGCAAGCACCACCCAACAACTTAAACCGATCAGACAGATAGTAATGCGCATTGCAACATAGCAGAGCCTCGGATCGAAGCGCAAAGATGGATCAATTACCTGGAAGCAGAAGTAGCAGAGCGATCAAACTGAGAGCGACTTGAGCTTGGCTCCGTGCCATTTTCTTTACTAGGAGTGGTTCACAAGGCCTCAGCTCCAAGCTCTCTGCTGCAATTCTCCTCTGCTTTCGTGTAATGAAACGGGACGGGGGAGGGTGACCAGGTTGAAGACGGTCGGCTGACTTAAATAGACGGCGCAGCACAAGCAAACAGGAAATGGAGTCGTATCTGCCCAACGGACACTGCAAGTGGGGTCAGATAAGACAGATGTCGGCAACGGCTCTCACACCCTGGCCCTCTCACCACCGTCTATCTATCTTGTCCGTAGCCACCGTCCTACGTCCGCTGCCTCGGCGCCGTGCTCGGTGCACTGAAATATCTAAGCCGGCGAGAGGTGGACGATGGAGTTGGGAAAGATTTGGCCGTTTGCCGATCCATTTATAGAGGCGAGGCATGGCCGCGTGGGACGGGGGCGGTGGTTGATGACCGGCGAAGAAAGCCGGAAGGTGAGCAAGAAAAGAAATCTCTGACGACGCGCATCTAGCTGTTGTCTGCAATGTTTCAGTTTACGTGTTGGACTTGATGTGATTTTGTTTCCTCATCGAAAGGGGTTCCACTTTCGTGATCCTGAAGCTGCAAAATAATCGATCGCACCCCCTCCTATGACCTCGTGCCAAGGCACATCGATGTTTCGTAGGGAGATTATTAATAAACGGGCTCAAGTTTCTGTATCTTGCCTTGCACGAGATATCAACGAGACTTAAACAAACGTTATTCTCGGGAAATATTTGTATCCATGGAAAAAAAAATTGTCTGATGGAGTTTGTGAACAGGAAGATGTACGTAAACCCTTTTGCCGCTTCTGTGAATTGCCGCCTCTCCGTGTTATTTTCCTATGCGAGCACGCCGCCTGGAAACGAAACTGCCCATGCGGGGGACCGGCGATCTGCTATATCCGCCGCGATTTGGATTGCAACTATGCTTGCATGTGCTGATGTGCAGATCAATCACTCTGCTGAACCAACCACGGGCAAGCCAACGTAGCATGCCCCAACGGCCGAGAGCTCATGCAATGATTTAGAGCAACTTAGTAGAACCGTTATATTCTCCGTGTTGCAAAATAACGGATAATATTGCATATCGATGGCCCTTCGACACCTTAATATTGCATATCGATGTGCTAAAAAGGCAGGAACAGATGCATCATATTTTCTCGATCTGTAAATTTTTTACGAGAAGTGTCAGAACTAACCTCACAATTCATATATACGGCACTTTGTGAATTTGTTTGCGGTTTTGGCTATACTTTGTGCCAACGCACGCAATCGACAAGCGGACCGCCGCCCAGACTCGTCCGACCGTGTGCCTGCGCTGCGACGGCTAGATCTGACCGGCAAGGGGACGCAGGCTTCGGTGGCGCGGTTCGGAGGCGGGGTTGGTGGTGCGGGGTCCGGCTGGCAGCGCGGGACGGTGGTGTGGCAGCCTGTAACACCCTCAGACCCAGTACAGTAATCACTACAGTGATTCCACTGTTAGTGATCATTACTGTTGACAATCAAGATATGATCACCTTTGATCATAGCTCTGTCAATTTACAACCCTGATTAAATTTGCAATTATTTGTGGATTATAATTTTGCTCCAAGAAGATATGGGTGATTATTAAATCATCTTGCCGTTTACTAAACCAAGTAAACTCCTAGTCTCAACAAGAATCACAAGTCAGTGGAAATTATGAACCCAAGGTGGTGGGGTTATCAAAATTGTTTTGAAAATTAATATGGAAATGGAAATCATAGATCAAACCAAAGTTGTGAAACCTATTAATAGAATTGCCTAGCCATCATAGGGCCATGTTAATATAGTAATGGATATTTTATTAAAGTGTTTTAGGAATAATATGAAATAAAAATAAATGCTTGGGAATTATTGAATTGCCATGGTAATTATAATAAACAAGTGAAATTTTATATGCACTAAAAATTGTGAAACCATTTTTATTAAATACCTAATAATTAGTAGGTCATATAAAAAGATAAATGATATTTTATTAACTATTTAAATAATGCAGATAAATATAAACAGTAGCAAAAATAGCTCCATATAATATTTTGTGCAATGAATAAAATCTAAATGATTTTATTATTGTTCAAATATTTTTCTAGCAGTAGACTAAACTACAAAAATATTTTTGGTGTAGTTTGCATATTTTACAAAATTGTATTTGTAGGCAAATAAAATGCAAACAAGATAGAAAAGAAAACCAAAAACTAAGAAAATAATAAAAATCCCTAAATCCCGCTGGGGGCGAGGCCCACCCCGGCTGCCCCCTTCCTCTCTCCTCCTTCTCCCTCCCTCCCACCAACCCCCTGCCCCCATCCCCCCCGCTGTAGCCATGGACAGGGGGCACGCACGCCATGCCCCCCCCCACCTCACCTGCTCCCTTCCCCCTCTCACCTGCCCCCCATGGATAAGGACGCCCCTGAGCCTCACGCCCCCTCCCATCTCTGAAACCCTAGGTCGAGCCCGTCCCTCTTTCCCCGCCTTGCCCTCGCCTGTTCCACCTTGCCCGAGCCCGGCCGTGGCCGCCGTCTCGCACCGCCGCGGCCAACGACAACGCCAAGCTCTGCCGCAGTGTCCGGAGGGCGCCCCGTGGTCGTCTTCACCACCTCCATGAAGGAATCGACTTGAGAAACCTCGTGGACCTCCGCCCCCTCTTTCTTCCCCGCCGCCGGTCGTCTCCTACCTCGCCGAAATTCGCGCGGCTCGAGCCCTCCCCGCGCCTGTTGCCAGCCTCTACACGCTCGCGGTGAGCATCTCAACCGCCGCCAAACTATTCCTGGACCTCCCCCTCGCTCTGGACATCATTGCCATGGAAGCCGAGCTCGGGCCGCCATGAACGTCGGTGTGCTTCTCCCGTGTGGTGTAGCTCATGCCAGTGACACCAGTTTCCTCTTGGTGTGCGGTAGATCACCTCTAGATAGGTCGCGCTCGAGCTTTGTACCCGGGCCCCAACTCCCCTCTGTTCCGAACCGCGCCGCCGCCTGCCACCGTCGTGGCGGTGGACTCCGGTCACCCCCAGTCGCGCGGCGACCATCAAGCGACGCGACAAGCTCCCAGCTCACGAACGAGCCCACCCACGTGTGCTCATGTCGCCGGTGGCGAGCGCGCGGTCGCCGGCAGTGGGCTCCTCCTCGCCGGCGTGGTGTGGATGACTTGGCACCATTATGGTTAGGCTATTCCCCTCTGTGTCACTGGTGTGTGGGCCCAAGTCCAGTTGGTTAAGTTAAATCACTGTTAAGCTATTTACCCCCCAGAGTCAATGACCAGTGGGCCCTGCCCTTGCTTAAATTAATTGATTTAAATTATATTAACTCTAAGGCAATGACATGTGGGTCATGTGCATTATTTAAAATATAAGATAAATTGTTTAAATAACCAGAGGCTGACATGTGGGTCCCACATGTCAGTTGACTGGTCAACCAGTGCTGTTCTGGATAATGTCTATTTAATATTAAAATAAATTCAAAAATTCTTTTAAAATGATTAAAAACTTTGAAATTCAATAACTTTTAAACCGTAACTCAGATTCAAAAACTTTATACATGAAAATTGATCAGAAAAATATAACGAATACGAATACGCTATCCGTATGTCAACCACCCCCCTCTAACACAACGAACATCGACACCCCCCTTCCGGACCGTCTGTCCGATAAATTGTCCGGTACTGCTAAAGTACCCGGATGAATTTATTTCGAACACGAAAGTTGTTCGGAATAGATCAACTAACCCGGATACACCACCCACACATGTGTCGGATGTCCACGACACCTCCGGCATGATATCTCCCCCCTCCGGACACCTTGTCCGATAATCACCCGGAGCTGGCCGTTCATCCCCGGATGAATTTCCGCTCCGAGCAACGTGCATTGCACTGCGTTAGAACACCGTTAACATTTCATCTGACATGTCATGCATTTGTTTGTATATGCTTGCTGTGTATTTACTGTTTCTTCCCCCCCTAATCTCCGGTAGACCCCGCTGCTGCCGTCGACTACACCGCTGCTGAGTACGACTACTTCATCGACGACCGTACCGCTACTACCGAGCTTCCAGGCAAGCAGAGCCATTCTCTTCCCCAGATATCGCCTATCTTTCCGTACATTTCTTGCACTAGGCATTGTTACTGTTGCTGCTACGATTTCAATCCTATTCAATTGCATAGCCTATTTTTGTCGCCCCTTGATGTACCTTCCTTTACTCCTATGCTGCCTATTATTACTTATGCATTATTCAGAAGTAAACCCTGCGCATTGTTAGCTAGGTTTAGAATAGAGGGTCGTGATCACTTTGTGAGTGATCGCGGGAACGATATATTACAACTGCAACAGGTACGGATCAATGCAGACGCCCTAGGGAACCTACAACGGCGAGACTCTGCTGAGTCGCTTCGAGTTTGGCTTACGAGTGGAATGGAATCGTATTTCACTCTCATCGGCTCAGTAGCGTAGCATCACTGGGATGATAAGAGGGTATTCCTCTTTAGTTCACTCCGCTGGTGTCTCGGCACCACCGTGGTGATACGAGAATATTCATCTTTAGTTCATCCCGCTGATGTCTCAGTCGAGCCAGCTCAAGTGTACCATCGAGGGTGACTCCTCCTGGTTTCACTTAATGGTAGGGACTCGAACCAACTGGTGTCCTTAAAGGTAAGAAGTCGGGCGACCCAACGGTGCCCGCGGGAGGTATTGCGACGGGACGACAGGGAGGGTACGACCAGTGTACCGGTGTGCTTGGCCCCTGATCGTTGGCCGCGAGAGTTACCAAACCACGAAAGTCGAGCTCCTCCAGGAGCACACGCGAGACAAGGTAAGGATACGGTTCACCTTGTTGGTAACCGCGGTGACTTGGTGGGACGACAGGGCAGGAACCGATGTACTAGTGGTCCTGGCTGCTGTCGTTGTCCGCGGGTCAGTTAAGTCGAGGCAACGATAACGGTTGTCACGCAGGTTAATTAAAATGCTAAATGGTTCAGTGGATGTCTTGAGTTGGCTATATGCCATGTACGCACTACCTACCCGTGGGAATTACGAGTTATGGGCTCCTCTGCTTCGTAGTGTCGTCCGAGGACTCTTCAGACGTCAGCAGTACCGTGGCCTGCGCAGGGAAGTGAGCTCTACGAAGTGTTGAGTTTGAAAGATGGGCTACGAAGTGTCAGATAGCCTCTGTGGAGCGTTCCCTAACAAGGTTCCCGCCACCCTGGAGATCCGTGCGTGTAGTGTAACACAAGTGCACCCCTGCAGGGAAGATTTAATCTATTCGAATAGCCGTGTCCACGGTAACAGGACGCTTTATGCTGAAGCTGGATCTTACCACTAGAAACTATTATTATTAAACTGTATGGTTCCGGGTTTTCTTCCTCGCGGGGATGTCGAGGAGGTGATCTCAGAGGCATTGTTAATTATTACAACTTATTATTATACAATGCTGCAGCAACTTCAGCTGCATTGTTACTTTATGCTTTATATAAACTGTTGGCTGATTCTTACCTCATGCTGCAAGACCCGTCGGAAGATGCTAGTCTTCGATAGGCCTAGCTTCTTACCCTTATTCTGATTTCTATCTTGCAGTCCACTATATACAGCCTCTTCTTTCCGTTGATACAATGCATAATGCTTAGTAGCGGACGTAAGACTCGCGGGTATGCTAGATACTCACCTGCTTTATTTCCCCCCCTTTATTGTTTTGCCTGATCGGCCGCTGCAGTCGACGTTGGAGCCGTGGAGTCCAGGAGCAGGAGATCCGCGATGCCGACCACCACAACATGAAGATCCCCGATGCCTTCTACGACGTCGAGTTCCCCTTTGACCAGGAGTAGTTTGGAGGTTCCCAGGAAGGAGGCCTCGCCTTTTCGATCTGTTGTTGTTTGTGCTAGCCTTCTTAAGGAAACCTTGTATCCTTGTGTCTGTACTCAGATACTATTGCTTTCGCTAACTTTGTGCTCTCGAGCTGTTGTGTTCGAGCCCTCGTGGCCCATGGATTGTATTAAACAGCCTGTATTATTTTATTTGTAGAGTTGTGTTGTGATATCTCACCGTGAGTCCCTGATTTCGATCGTGTACCTTGTGTGTATGATTACTGTACACGGTCTGATTTTGGGGGCGTCACACAACCTCCTTCTCCCAGGACTGGGTCGGGTGCTTGGTCCTAGGATTTGTGCTTGGGCGGGGCGGACTTGGGCCCGGGGCAGATCGGGGTCGTTCCCGGGTAGGAGTGGCTGGTCTTGGCCTGGGATGCCTCCGTGGACGGGCCGTCTACTATCTGGCATATTTATCGGTGCCTTGAACTCGGTTTGGCTTCGTGCGAGCTCCAAGGTGGGCTTGACGGCGGCCGTCGGCAGTCCTACGATCGTGTCCCCTAGCTCCAGGAGGGCTTACTGGGGATGCAGGCGTTGACGTCTCCCACAGTGAGTGGGAGGGTCACCCAGATCCGAGGACTGATGTCGGGCACCGAGTGGACAGTGAGCTCTACTCGTCCGACCGGGAGTTGAAGCGTCGTGAGGTGGAGGGTGGCGGTGTCTTGGGGCAGGGATGCCGGGGCGGCGGCCCTGGATGGTGGACCACATGGTTGCTTTCCGGCAGGCGCCATGGTGGTGGTGGCTCCTCTCCCGGTTGTGTGGGCAACGGGTGGCGGAGTGGCGGGTAGCTCGGGCATTCACTCTCCAGTAGGGTGATGCCCTGATCCGGATCTGGGAACTACAGTGGTGGATTGGCGGGTAGCTCGGGCATTCACTCTCCAGCAGGGTGGTGACCCGATCCGGATCTGGGAACTATACCTCTTTGTGCTATCCCTAGCGGCATCGGTGATACGAATGAGTTGCCGAGTGAGAGCTCTGTGTCTTGGCACCGGCGGCGGTGACACCCGTGGTGCCGCTCTCTTCCTGAAGACGTCGTCGTGGTTCTTCTCCTTGTGTCAAGGCTCCGGGTGAAGACCTTTGTCTATCTGGACTCGGCAGCGGTGACGCTCTGCACCGTTCTCCCTCTTGAGGGTGTTGCTGTGGAGCTTAGGTGTGTTAGGATGTAGTGTGAGGTTGTGTGTAGTTCTGTCGATGCCATCTGCTGGTCGCGTAGGTGCATCGCTTTTCTCAGGATCGGCTTTGTAAGAGGGTTACCTCACCACCTTGTATCGTTTGGCCGTGTACCTTGGTTCGATTCCTTTATCTATAAAGGGAGGCGAAAGCCTAATTTCTGATACTTTGTGCCAACTGCCGGAGCGAGGCAACGACCGCCGACGAGTCAGATGAACCCACGACAACGGTCGGGAGCAGCCGACGACAGGCCACGAAGGACACGGCCAACCCTGTCCACGAACACCACGGGTATTGCCAGCCCCGGCCGGCGGGCGGCGCCTGACGACGATCAATGAGGCCACAGCCAGGCGGCGGGCGGGCACGGCAGGAGGCAGCCGCTGGCGGCTACGGCCAGCCACGGGAGGCCACAGGCAGCGGAAGCAGTTGGTTTGGACCGATTTCTTTTAAAGTTTATATATAGGGATTTTATTGTAAATTTATAGCACATTTGATCTGTCCGAACGAAATCGTATCGGAAAAACGCTAAAAGATGTTTTGTGGGTAATACCATATCTGTTTTACAGTACGCAGATATGGCGGATCTATTAGAGTTGCTCTTAGCAGATACCCTATAATGTGAAACATCCAAATTCAATTTACGAATCACCACAAACATAAAATGATACACGGAATTTCGTGGGGCAAATGAGTTAAATTCATACGAACTATTTACATATTCGAAACTAGAAGTTTTCGGCGATGCAAACACTACTGAAACATCGCCAAAGTCTAAAAAAGAAAAAAAACTACATTGTCTAATCGTCGGAGGTCGCCGGGAGTCATCGCCTCACTTCTTCGCCGGGCAGTTGAGGTAGTAGTCCTAGGCGGATGTCTTCAACACCTCCACCAGCTCCATCTCATCCTCAGCCGCCGCAAGGCGTTCGGCTACGCCCTCCTCAACGACATGCACGACCTTTTTGGTGGCGAGGAGCTCCCCTTCCGCCATATGATGGTGATGCGTGGCCGGCTAGAGGATCTCCTCAAGTGCATGGAAGCACACCCACCCGCTCTGCCTGACGCTGGACAGGGCATGGGCTTTCGCGGAGCCACCTGAGGCGCGCGGCAGCAGGAGCTTCCCGCCTCTTAATTAGTTGTGCCAGCTTCGCTTGGCCGGCGGTGGCCCTCTCCAATAACCGCGGTAGCTGCAACCACCTAGAGCCACCGAGGTTGCTTTCCCGGAGTACGGGAAATGGAAAATGGGATGTGGTGGCGGGGAGGGGAACGAACGAGAGACAGGAACCCTATCCACCCTTCCGCACCATAGATATAGCGCACGGGAGGTGATTGTACGGTTTGCCCGCATAAATTCTACGGGAAGTACGAAAAATGGCGGATCTTTTCTAACAGAAAAACTTGCCCGTTCATCAAAAAACCTGTATATATACGGGCCAGCAACGGAATGACGCATCTGCTAAAGTTGTTGTAACTCCAGCAGATACTGCAAAATCATTATGATGGTCACCTTAAATAGAAAATGCGATACAAAATCAACACGGTATAACAGATCTACCATTCGGGACACCATATATAAAATATATTAAAACTTAATATTTGGCGAGTACATAGATCGTCGAAACTACGCCGGATTTTATAACAACATAAAATCAAACTAAAAAGTAGCCAAGGGAGGTCGCCGGAGCACGCCACCTACTTGCTGACGTTGAGGTTGAACTCGAACGCTGAGTTCATGACCGTGAAGTCGTAGTTGTAGTCCTCTCATGCGACCTGCGGACGCTCGTCGGCACCGTCATCGCCCGTCGCCACGGCTGTCTTGGCCGCAAAGAGCTCGCGCTCCACATCGCGGAACCGTTCCATCGACGACCAAAGGAGGTCGTCGAGTTTGTGGAACCCCGCCCAGGCGATGTTCGTGTTGCGGGGCAGGTCGCCGCCAGTGCGTGCTTGAGCCGACCGTGCCAGCCTACCTCGTCGCCGTGACAAGTGCGCATCGGCAGTCACGATGAGTGATGACCTCGGTAGCTGCTCGAACCTCTTCGAGCCATGGCTATTTCTTGTCGGAGGTAGGATGCGAAGCGACGGAGATGCGGCAACGGGAGGGGGATCGAATACGACAAAACAATCCTAAATCCCCCTCCCTACCAACATCGCAGATATCAGTCGAAACGATCATTTCTGGGTCATTCGCATATTATGTACGAATCGGATGAGTTTTTGCAGATTTGATCTTACTCAAAATAACATACGCCCATCAAAAATTTCGTAGATATACGAATCAACGGTGGAATGGCTCATGTACTAAAGTGCTCTTACAAGTTCATACATACATAGATCCAGAGCTGGTAAGCCGATGGACAGGGACGTTCACATGCCGCGTGACACGCGCGCACATGCTAGCATCTTATCCAAGGTCTCGCATGACGCATGTCGCACACTTTTATCTCTCACCGTGCACCGTGCACGAGATCGTCGGCCCACCAAGAATTCCGGCAGCCGGAAAGATAGATGATTTCACGGCCTGAAACACAGCCTTCCGAACAAATAGCAAGTAGGTGCTTTATCGCAGTCTGCAGGACGTACACTAGCCAAATTAAGGTATTGATCCCTGTTGGATAGATCGAACGCTTTCGTGACTCGGCGAGACTTTTACCACTTTCCCGGTTCCATTCTGTACACACACACATAGGAGGTCTGCGCTTTCTCTGTACCTGATGAGAAAGTGCTTATGTGGCGACAGCAAACGGTGAGACATCACGAACCGCGCATGTTTTATTTGCAGGGGATTCAACATCCCAATACTAGATCTTAGGCACACGATGCATGGAAGCTTTTGATCGGGCAGGATGTCCCCTTTGACGATGACTAGTAAGCTTGCACGTGCATTGGTGTAATGTTTTTTTATATAAACCTATTCTTTTGCTTCTAATTCATAATAGGTGTATTCTGCATAGTGGAAGTTAAGTATTTCCAGGGTATGAAGAAAAGGAATTCTAGCATGATATATTAATGCTAACTAATATGGTGAAGAATTATATTTTATATCAGCATGAACTGCAAAAGAATTGTCGACTAACATGTAACAAAGGGGTCTAGAACAAAATATAATTATCAATCAGATGTTGCTATTCATAGAGATCTTCAAAAGCTTCCGGTAAAGAATAAAATGAGTAAACCAGTGAAAGTATACAATTATTGATTTTGGCATAAACCATTTTTTTCATAATATGCCTCAAACCGTTGTCAGGAAACTCATCTCATTGGTAAAGATTAAAGTGAGTAAATGAGTTAAAGTATAAAATTATTGATTTTGGCATATAACATTTTTCATAGTAAAATCCAATACAAACCACTGTCAGGAAACTCATCTCATTCATATTTGGTTAATTTTACAGACATGTATCAATTCATGCACAAATGTCGATGATAATGAACACATGAAATAAATAAATATAAACATATCACCATATCAAATATCATTTGAAAACTTTATTAACTAATTGAACTACAAGAACCAACCATTGAACTATCTGATCAAGCTACTTGCCAGGAAATTGATACTTAGCAAGATGAAAATTAGAGCAGCTAAAACAAAGCAGTACATCCGTGTTATAATTATAGGATTCTTAGCAAGATTCCATATTACCAGCTTGATCAGAATGCTAAAACAATGTAGTACATCCGTATTAATCATTTTAAAATTTTGATTAAACCGAACCATCAAATACAATAAAATCTGCAGTTCACAAAACACGAACAGATCATCAATATTTAGAATAGTTCACACACAAATACAAAATTCAGAAAATAAAAATAATCTTACCAGATAGTTGAAAGTTGAAACTACTGCCGGCAACTCTCGCGAAGCAGTGCCCTTGTGCTGCCTTGCACTACACCACGGATAAGAGGGACATCAGGGAGAAATCGGGTTGTGGCCGCACATGCTTGCGTTCTGAAGCTTTCGCCTGCTGTCTACTTGCCTAGTCCACCATCGATTGAAACAGTCCATATTGTATCGAGTGAAATGAACCTAGAAATATTTGCAACTGAAATCTTCTCTCGGCGGAAAATAAATTTGATCTTCTCACCATCATTATCAACAAGCATAATCTGTTTTCTTTGTGTACATCTAAAAGGTTCCAAGGTCTCAATCTTCTCAGTTCACCAAGAAAAAAAGGGTGTGTTCTGAACCTTTCTCTAACAAAGTCAGCTTCTAAAGTTCACCCAATTCAATTTTATTAAGAGTAGTAAAGTTCTTCCTTTTTATTCCCATCACCACAGAAAGTAATTTTTATAGCACAAAGCAAATATGTGTTTGCAGAGGTATAATACCATTAAACCACGAATCTGTCTATACATATCCACCAGCAAAGCAATTGACTTTCATGCTCCAAGAACAATATTCAGTAGAATAGCAGTATATTAAAAAGATCTGGTAAATCGACAAATAGGGGAGAAATTGTGCGGCAAGAGGGAGAAAAACAAAGCTGGGACTGAACCTGGGAGCCCCATCCAATGACACTGCCCTGCTTGACGCCTTTTGTTTTTGGAACCGCCCTCCAGGGACTTTATTAAATAGGTGGAACACAATCTGATTGTACATCCACAACCAGATAGCCAGGAATTACAAGATGATCAACACACTGATCAGATAATTTTAAAGTTGTCGTAGCACACATATGTGCTATTTTATTTGCACTTCTCTTAACAAACCTGATCTTGAATTCCTAGAAGTTTTGTGAGATTTCATCTCACGCACAACAGCAAAGATCCAGCTGATCTATCATCCGACGCGTTCCACATATCACATGTCGTTTTGCAGTCATTTTCAATAATAACTCTACGCATGTTCTTCTCCACTGCTAAAATAACAGCATCCTGGCACATAGTTAACTCCAGAATTAGAGGGTCGATCTGCTCTTTATCTCTTGCAGTTGTCGCCCAGATAAAGGCCCCTTCATGGTCTCGTACAACTGCATCCACTCCCCCTATTCTTCCTTGAGCACACACTGCATCATCAATGTTAATTCTTTTACATCCCTCCTTTGGCGGTGCCCATTGCTGGTGTTTTTTCAGGAACATCCAAAGCTCTAATTAGTACATCAATTACCTTCATAGAAATTTTTTTGGCTGGTACAGAATCTCCGCATGAGAATAGAAAGAGAATACTTATTCCTGCTAGTCCATATTGCCCACATAACAGAGACTAAAATAGTGAGAGAAAGCATTTTTTTCCCTGACTAGTCTTGTTCTAGGTAGATTTTATCATGTCCTGCTTAGATCAAGTTATACTATAACTTAGAACGCCTTGAACACAAATCACCTGGAAATGTTTGGATGATATCATTCGAGTGTTTTGTGGTTGTGTGGAGGAAGTAGCGGATGGACGTTGGGAAGAAGGCCTTCTCGCCAATTCAAACCGAGCAACCGGCGGTAGAGCCAGCCGTAGAGGAAGATGGCAAGGTTGAATATGTTGGGAAGGGGGTGCCTTTGCACAATCAAGCTTGCAAGTGCTCAATACGTAGGACGACGAAGCCGCAACACGTGATGGCCGGCCTCCTGCTAATAAAAAGGCTTTTCTTTTTTATTTAATGTAGAGAGAGAAAAGAGGAATTAAAGAAATAGATAGAATTGAAATTAAATTGTGTAAAAATATGGTTTAAAATCAAGAGATTATTTATAATTTAACAAAAATGATTTCAACAATTTGGAGGAAGTAAATTCAAATGGGTTTGAACTACAACAGTGATATCTTGTGATAAAAAAACATGAAATTCTTGGGGGAAATTGGTGAAGTGAAATATGGCATGGTCCAATGGTTTAGTTTTTAGGCAAATATGCGAATCATACAACATTTTTTATTTTTGTAATTAATAAATAGAAAATAAATTAAATTAAGTGCCAACAAAAAGCAAAATTGATGATGAAAATTTTCTTGCACATGGAATTGATCATACATCATCATGGACAAGTCTCATACATGAATGAAAAAGAAAATTTACAACATGAATAGAAAATATACATTTGGAGCATTACAAGCGGGTTTGTTACAGAGAGTCACCATGTGCAAGGTTGTGTATATAGGCTTTTCATGTTGTCTCTTACACACATATTTCCGGCTAAAACAATTTCAGTAAAGTGTGATGTAAGATTTACGATTGGTTCCCCTAACAAACATATTCCTTCCATATAACCACAAATAAAAAAATATCATTGAATAAATAGGTTAGTTTGAAATAACATATATGGAACTACATCAAACTAGACAAACAAAGGCCCGTAACACAACTTCAAATTATCATAATCACATTAGATTTAAATGTACATCAGAAACCAGATGGACCAAACGCAGCAATCATCAAGGAGGATTTCAAGTTTGTAATTTTAATTTTGAATCTAGGCGTAGAAATTATGAAGTAGATAGTTTAGCTAAATTCTCTTTGCATTTAGATTTTGTAGACATGTTTGGTTTGAAAACAGTCATGATCCTATAGCTATTCCTCCGACCTTAGTTGTCGACTAAACTGGGACGAAATTTTCTCAAAAAGTATCTTTATCTAAAGATAAAACTGAGAGCCATCATGCAATTCATCAATCATCCCATTTTGAAAACAAGGAATTGTTTATTGAACGGAGGCATTTGGAAGCAACCTTAACTTAACAATATAGTTCTACTCCCTTCGTTTTAAATTAGATGACTTCCATTTGTATACACATATGTATAAATGGAAACCATCTAATTTGGAACGGAGGGAGTATTTGCTACAAAAGTCATTTATGTATATCAAACAACAAGAAAATTTTAATGTATGGAGTAAAACAACTAGAAAGAGGAGGACATCTAGAAATTTTACCAAGCCGTGCTTCCACTCAAAGGATAGTTATCATCAAGGAAACCTGAAAAAATATAGAAATGATGACTCGCAATCAGTGTGGAGCTGGTAAAACTTCCATGTAGGGTCATCTATCGTGATAGAGATCAAAAGATTAAACTTAGCTTAGAATAGAACTATTATGAAGCTTAATTTTTTTAAAGCGTATATTAATATCGCAAATATACCAATTATACCCAGCCTCTGCAACAACGTAATGCCCTAACGGCATTACGGATGCACACAACAAAAAGAAACAGAAAAAGAATTACAAAAAAGAGAAGTCCCGCTAGAATGATCTATTCCTCGAATCAACAATACTAAGCTTAATGCAGCATAAGAAGAACTATGAAGCTTAATGGAGAGGTCCATTGTACTGTAAGATATTAAATCCAGTTCAAGCGGTCAAGCTGTGAAAAACATCTTGTTCTAAGCAAAATGTACTTCAAATGTCTCCAAAGATATGGCTACCAAGTAAATTTGCAACTACCGGTCTTCAACTTGCAACTGCCTCACGGATGAGGATTCAGGAGTGATGACTCATCTCCAATGAAGCATCCATGTCTCCTTCCAACTCTGCCGTGCGCCTTCCTAGGAAAAAGCATCAACAGATCGGTGGCAGAGAAGGTCCAAGGAAGGAAACAACCGGGACGTGAGCTCCACTCTGTTCTTACGGCCGGACAGAGCCGAGTGGAAGATGACTGAAGCGAATGAGCTTTTGCGGAGGGTCGACGACATGGGAGGCAGGCAAACTGTGGATCAACGTGCGTGAGGGCCGGGGAGGAAGGTGGGCAGTCGCGCCGAGCGGCTTGAGGCTTTTCTTCCTTGTGAGACCTTTTTCCATGGCAAAAGTTAGTCGTGGAACATGGCAGGCATCCTCTCCGGAAAGTTTGCAACAGCGATCTCGGACCGGCAATCCTTTTGCCCTGCGAGACGAGATGAGGCTAATCCGATCCATGTGGCTGTTAGGCTGTTATACAGTTATAGACAGTTGAGAGCTGGGACTGACTGAAAGATCCTGCAAGGCATCAGGATTCAGGACAGAAAATCTCTCCTGCATGGATATCGCGGTTTACTTGATCGGTCAGTTGCATAGCTCATGTATCTGGATTTACAATCCTATTCTCTGCATTGCGAGCGTGCGATATTTGGAAACCCGGCACATTTCGGCGTAAGAAGAAGATGGGTTCCTTTCGTAGCCACGCAAGAGGGAAATGGACTCGCCGATTCCATGATTTCCTGGTCCTGCAATAGATTCGGCACACTAAATACAGTTAACAAGAAGCCAAGACAGTCGATTCACGTCACGTGTCTAGTATGCGTGTTTCCTCTCGTGATTCCATATCCACACATGTCATAGCTGAAAATGGCCTCGTCACAGTGCCAGTCGCTGTAGGAGGTCAGGGTGTTATCGCTTCGTCGGCAGATATTACCATTTACTTCAGAGATTCTGCACTCCGATATTATGTGCCACACATTTTTACTTGCAGTTATCCTGATGCAGTGGCAACGCTCGTTGTGCTGATGTGTTGCGACACAGCTTTGAGCAGCCGGCTGCGATTGTTCTGCTCGAGGAAAACTTGGAAAGCGAACAGATTAAAGGTTAACTGCAGATTTGGCCATCAATCGGGTCCCTCACACTCCTGCAGTGCTGCTCATCGCACACGCAATTGTCACCGGCTTGTGGTGTTGTGTGAATTTATTAAGACAAAGTACATCGAAGTGATGCTGAATTCCGGGCCCTGCCACATCAGACGAAGCTTCATCTGGAAAAAAGATTTGCAGCAAAAAAAAGGGAAGACAGGATAAGGTTATCTGCGTTACTTGCTGACTTTGCTATAATGCTATGGAGCCCATCTCGAGTTAATGAACCGAAAGAACCAAATCTGTTCTCATTCCATTGATACACTTTTTGTTGATTTAGTTCCATTTTCACGCACCTTTTTTAAAAACATTTTTTTTGTCAGTGCTCTCCTCTGACCAGAAAATAAGCCCCTCGTTCCCTCAAAAGAAAAGAAAATAAGTCCCTTATTCTTTCCAGTTGCTTGCAAGACAGTGTTAAAAAAGGAAAAGAGAAACATTGTCTGTTGTTCGTTGATGACAGAAAAAACACCGGTGTATACAAGTGCACATTTTTTTACTTGAGAAAAGGGCCGATCTTTTAATCCCGGCATTCACGGATGCATACAATCACAAATTTATTTAAAATAATGAAATACGTAATTATATTTTTTTTATCAAAATGGATGACATGAATCAAGATCGAATACATTTACGACCAAGGGTGGTTTTAATTGATTTAAAATGGAGTATCAAGAGGATACAAACATAATGAATACACACCCATCTTCTACATAACTAGAATGCACACAACTAATACGAACACAAGTACACAAAAACACGTCGATACATAAAAAAAATCATATAAGACCAAAGCTATGCATAAGACAAAAAAAAAATTAAAAGCGATCTGATCCGCAATCGCTAAACTACATAAAATACCATATCCGCATGAATCATGTGTGACGCCTTCGAAATCAAGTCGTGTACAATAATCATACATGCAAGATACACGATCGAGATCAGGGACTCACGGTAAGATATCACAATACAACTCTACAAAAAAATAGAAGTTGTTTAATACAAGCCAGGGTCCACTAGGGCTCGAATACAACAGCTTGAGAGCACAAAGTTAGCGGAAGCAATAGTATCCGAGTACAGACACAAGGTACACATGATCTGCCTTAAGAAGGCTAGCACAAAAATAACAACGATTGAAAAGGCGAGGCCTCCTGCCTGGGAACTTCCGAACTACTCCTGGTCAACGGGGAACTCGACTTCGTAGTAGGCATCGGGGATCTCCTGCTCCTAGACTCCAAGGCTCTAACGTCTGATGGCAGCAATCGGTCGAGTATATAAAACAAAGGGGGAGAATAAAGCAAAGGTGAGTATCTAGCATACCCGTGAGTCTTACGTCCGCTACTAAGCAATTATGCACTTGTATCAAATGGAAAGGGGCGGCTATATATAGTGGATTGAATGGTAGAAAGTCAGAATAAGTATGAGAAGCTAGGCCTATCGAAGACTAGCATCTTCCGACGAGTCTTGCAGCACAAGAAGAGAACATCCAACAGATCATATAAAGCATAAAGTAACAATGCATCAGAAGTTGCTGCAGCATTGTATAATAGTAAGTTGTATTAGATAACAATTATCAATGCCTCCAAGAATCGTTCCTCGACTTCCCTGCGAGGAAGAAAACCCGGAACCAACAGTTTAATAGTAATAGTTTGTAGTAGTAGGATCTGGCTTCATCATAAAGCGTACTGTTACCGTGCACACGACTATCCAAATAGATTATCATCCCTACAGAGGCTGCACTACTGTTACCCTACACGCTCGGATCTCCAGGGTGACGTACACCTTGTTAGGGAATGCCCCACCGAGGCTATCCGATACGCCGAAGTCCATCCTTCAAGCTCAACAGAGAGGCCATCCTCCGGTCTAAATCCTAAGCACAAAGGGACTTTGGACCCCTGCCCTTTGTACTCCTGCGCGGTGCATGCGTGGCCGGTGAAGCAGACCCACCTCACACTACCGGAGTAGATGGTCCAATCCCGACAATCAGGCCGCGATACTGCTGACGTCTGAAGAGCCATCGAACGAGGCTACTACGCAGAGGGCCCACACCGTAATCCCGCGTGGAGGTAGCGCGAAAAGGGCACGACGTCCCACTCAAGTCATCCACCTGACCCATTAAGCATTTTTTTATTTTCTGCCGACACAACCGTTATCGTTGCCCCTATCTGGGTGAGTCGCGGGCAACGACAGCAGCCAGGTCCACCGCCATAACCAGAGCCGGTGTCGCCTGCCCTGTCGTCCCACCAACTCGTGCGGTTACTAACAAGGTGAACCGTCTCCTTACCTTATCTCGCGTGTGCTCTTTGAAAAGCCCGACTTTCGTACAACAGGGTATCTCACGGCCAACGAGCTAGGACCAGGCCCACGATTGTCAGAACCCTCTGTTAGGTATGTGCTAGGATCAAGTCTCACATTGCATTCATGTTAAAAATTTCAAAAAGAAATTAGAATTGAGGAAAGCAGAAAGCCCTAAAATTCCTTTTGCATTTTTGAAAACTCACATAAATGAGTGTGATCACATATAAAGTGATTTGGATTCAAACCCACGCTCATATATTTTTCAAATATTCAAAACAAGAGCTTGGAATTAAATTAAACCCCTATTTGAATTAAAGTTCAAGTAATTTAAAATTTAAAAATGTTCAAACTTTATAAGTGGCTAGCCTATTATATTTTGAGGCCATATAAAAAGTTTCAGCATTTTATAAAATGCCTAGCTATTTATTTAGCACAGCAAAACAAGTGACAGAAAAGAAAACATAAAAGAAAAGGGAAAAGGAAACTCACCTGGATCTGGCCCAACTAACTGCACCGCAGCCCAGCAGCCGGCCCAGCCCACCCCACCTTGTCGTCTACCTCCCCCGCGCCCCGAAGGTGCTCGCTGTAATGCATGCACGCCGCCGCCGACGCCACGGCCACGCAGCTGCTTCCCCCGTCCACGTCCTGGCGCCTGGAGACGTCCTGAGACGACGTGGATCCTTTCCCCCTCCTCTGGCTCCTCCTTCCCCCTCCCCCTTGCCGTGTTCTTCACCCGCCGTAGCTCACCGCGGAGTGCGCCGCCGCACCGACGTGGCCAACGGCCTCTGCTCGCCTCACCAACTTGTCTAGGACGCGCGCCGTGATCGTCTTCATCGCCGTGTGCAAGCGATCGAGGCTGGGAGCCCTGAGCACGCCTTCCCCTTCATCGAGCCGCTGCCGGACCCGCAAGAGCTCGTCGCCGATTCCGCCGAAGCCGCAGCTCCTCCGGCCTCCTAGACCCCGCCATCACGCTCAGGGTGAGCCCCGTCGTGTTTCCCCTCTCCCCGCGTCCGATTTGGTGCTCCAAATCGCTGTAGCCACCTCGGCCGAGCCCAGCCGCCGCTTGAGCTCATCGCCGACGACGCTCCGATAGCCCCCTTGCCCAACCGTGCGCCCAGGTCGAAGCGGAAGACCACAAGGAGCATTTAGGCGCTCTCCCCGTGCCAAATGGTGGCCGGGAAGTCCCTCTGGCGACCCTCCGCCATGCACTGAAGTCGCCGCCGGCGAGGTGCCGACGTGGCCATCATTAGGGACTAATCCCCCCTGTTAGTTGACCCCAGGTCAATGACAGGTGGGGCCCCCAACCCCTAAACCCCACTGTTAGTTCTAATTAAAACGGGATTAATCCCTCTGCCACTGACAGCAAGGCCCCACACGTCAGCAGCCCCCCCTACGTCATGCTGACGCCAGCATGACGCAGTAAATCAGTTAAATGATTTATTTAATTCAGAAAAAGTCAGAAAAAGCTATAAACTTTAGAAAATCATAACTAATTCATTCTAACTCCAAATTGGACAAATAATATGTCTAAAATTATCAGAAAAATGCAAGGAATGTGAATATGGACTTTGTTTCCATGTTTGACCAATTTAAATTGGGTGAACAGTGGCATATGTCCATATGGCTTTAATTAGAATTCAAATTTGGAGTGAATTTGCAAATGACTTTTCATTCCACTTCTTTTAAATGGAATTGCCAACACATTGTGACCATGAACATCACCTTACAATATTGATCATGTGCTTGAGCATTGCATTTACATTTATCCCTTCATTGCTTTGTTTGCTTGATAGAAGTGGAGCCGGAACCGAAGGCCACCCCCTTCGTTGAAGACCCCGATATTGAACCTCGTCAGCAAGGCAAGCAAAACCCCATTGATCATGTCGATAAAATCCCACTTCCCTCTCAGTCTCGCTTATGCATTGTTTAGGATGATTACCATGCTACGTTTCTACCGCATAGATGAACCCATTCCTTTGCATGACCTATCATTTGTCACAGTAGTAAGCAAACCACAATCCTAGCAGATGTAGGAGTTGATTGTTATCATGTGACCCCTGCAACTGTTACTGCTTATTGCATGCTTAGAGTGATACAATGTGGATACTGTTATGTGAGTCGGGATGGTAGTGATCATGTTGATGATGGTGGAAATGTGTTGGTGAATCTACCCTAATACAAGGTGAACGATGAGAGGCCGTGTAGGAGTACATAGTGGGTTGTCTCGTTGAACACCGCCTTAAGTCCGAGTTCTTGTGTGGTGATCCAAGAAGAAGAGTACAACCACACATTGGGCTCAATGAACCCTCTCAACCTAGTACCTCACCCCGTTCGAACCCCAGAAGTCGCAGTAGTTCGGAGTTCTGGTAGGGCTGTGGCATGGTCTGCGAAGTGGATGAACGGCTACTCAGACCGGCTTGGGACCCTGCACACATCGTTTGAGGCCGTACTGGAACCTCGGCCAGACTTCCATACGGACCCCCCTCAGATAGGCGACTCTCTGGACTAGAACGGAGCTGTGGGCGAAGTGTTGTGGTGAACATCCTCGCCGACACCCCTTGAATGGTGTCGAGGCCAAAGGCGGTAACTGATGGTCATGTGTGTGTAGCGGTACACCCCTGCAGGGTTAAAAAACTATTCGAATAGCCGCGTCCGCGGTTATGGACTGCTTGGAAAGCTGTGCTCGATTATTAGACAACTTCAATGGATACCTATAAAACTTTCCAAGATAAGTGTGAGTGCTATGGCGTGCTTTCTCGTGGGAAGTCGAGGAAGGCACCATAGTGGTGTAATTGGTTGGAGACATGTAGTGGACTCGTGTACGCTTCTTACCTCAAGTCTGGTACTCGTAGTTCAGGACTAGCCAAGTCAAAGTTGGCACTTCTGCAGTGAAACCCCACCTCCCTTTACCTTGATACATGTGCATGAGTAGTATAGCTCATACGTAAGTCTTGCTGAGTACGACTTTATACTCACGTTTGCTTATTCTATGTTTTAGATGAACCCACTGACCCCGAAGGTGGATTCTTCCTGGAGCTCGACGACTGATCAAACTAGTGTAGTCCCAGTCAGACGAGTGGTCCCTCGTGGAAGGGCTTGTTTATAAATAAGGCTTCTCTAAGCCATTTGTTAAACTTGTCTGTACTCAGACCTACTTTGCTTCCACATGCCTGTTGTAATGTTGGATCACGGTCTCGTGATCTCTGTGTGCACTCTGTAAGAGTTATCAATAAAGATGTAAACTTTGTAGAGAATTGCAATGATACCTGCTGTTCATACTAGACATGTGTGTTGCGTGTATGATTATATCATGCATGTCTTAGTATGGGTTTTCGAGACCTTAGTTGTGATCTGGCTGGCGGTCTTTTATACACCAAGTGGCCCTTAGATGTGCGCAGCTTGGGGCATCGCGATGCGATTTCTCGTGACTCTGTCACGTGCACACTTTGATGTATGATCGAGCCCGCCCTAGACCCCGACTAAGTGATCGGGCTGGAGTAAGTCTATGTAAGGGTTATAATACAATCGATAGTATGGTTGAGGCGACTTGTCTATGAGTATGGGAGTTCACCACCCATATCATTTAGACTTGTGTGCGGACGATGATGACCAATCTCAGTTGATCATCCGGCCTGGATGGGATGCCCCTCACGTTCGATGCTTTCCGAGAATGTTCTATGCTTGGCCTTGTCTGCTTAGACAAGTGGGTACGGTTCTCGGCTCTCCATATGATTGTGTTGTAGCGGGTCTTGCATACTCTAACCCCGGGTCCCGACAGACTTGGTATCAGAGAAGGACTGACTGTAGGATTATCAGCCTTGGTAGAAGTTGAGTCTAGCCTTCTATAGTTATATTGTTACTCTGGGTATATAAGGGAACACCGTAAGGCTTCTTTTTTCCTCCTTATCTTCATCGTTCCGAGTTCTGAGTCACCCTCATCTTTTCTACGGGAAGATAGGACTAGTCTCATCTATGTCTTACTAGAACATCTCGTTGATTGCTTCCTAGTAGCCGTAGGACAGTTGTGTTGGGTTGTCTAGAGTCTTTGGGCTTCCAGTTTTTGACTTCCTAGTATAATTGCTATTCCAATGTTGTGAGAATTTCCATTTCTCTTGCAATTACAACCGTTATGTTGTCCGAGTCATTCCAGGTTTCTTCATAATCTGATGCATTTGCAAAATCCTTCCCTCTATTTCGGTTGTCTTTCCAGAAGATTTTCTAGGTGGCATGCCCAACAGTTCCATAGTGTTTGTTGTAGGTTTTCTTCTAGAAACCTATATTGATGCATTTGCAGTTCTTCCTCCCAGTTTAGATGTCTTCTAGCCAGAATAACCACACTAACCATCGTGTTGGGGTAATTTGCTACATTGACATATCTGTTGTAGCCCTAGTAATCCATGGTCGTCCTCTAGGAAAACCATCTAGTAACCCAACCCCTTAAATCATACCACCCGAAAGATGTGTAGAGTTCATAGTGGATCTTATGCCAGGAACCGCACCAATTTCCAGACGCCCATACAAAATGGCCCCACAAGAGTTAGCTGAGATTAAAATCCAACTTGAATTTTTTTTGGCAAAAGGCTTCATCCACCCTATCTCAACGCCATGGGGTTGCCCCGTTCTGTTCGTAACGAAGAAAGATGGAACAGAAAGGATGTGCGTAGACTATCGCCCGCTAAATCTAGCGACGATAAAGAACAAATACCCACTTCCCAGGATCAATGATCTTTATGATCAACTTGCTGGATCCTCTGTCTTCTCCAAGATGGATTTGAGATTAGGCTATCATCAAATCAAAATCAGAAACGAGGACATTCCCAAAAGGACTTTCACTACTCATTATGGTCTTTACGAGTACACCGTCATGTCCTTTGGATTAACCAATTGATACGGTGAGGATCTCTCACTCCTCGTTGGTTACCCCAAGTGGAAGGTGAGATGTAGCGTATCAGAAAATTTCCCTTGGTGAAGATACCAAGGTTATCGAACCAGTAGGACTCCAAGAGATACAAGAAGGTGTCACGGCGCTTGACGTGGACCTGCACACAGATACATATAACTTTGCTCCCAACGAGTACAGAGGAGTTGTCAATTCCTCCGGCCTTGCTGTTTACAAAGGATTAACGCAAGAGATAATGATAGTGATAGCAACTGAAAAGTAAACTAAGGATGTAAACAGTGATATGAAGATGGACCGGGGTCCCGTGATTTTCACTAGTGATGTCTCTCTCCCAAAAGACGATAAAAGTGCTAGCGAGGTAAACAAATCACAGTTAGGAAATTGACAGGATTATGAAGGCACCGCAATGCTAACTATGCTGCAAAGAAAGGAAGGGCTCAAAAGCAATGGGCAGTACGCCAAGGTAAGTAGACCGAAATCCATCTGCATCTACTACGAATCATCCACCTTGAGATATCTATCCAGAACATCTCGCTGGTATTAAGTTGTGAATCCCACCCAAAGTGTAAATCCAAAGCAATAGACAAATGCATTAAAAGAACTTTGCGTAAAGTAAACAATCCTTGCATCCGCGGATACAAGCACCATTGTTTTATCCCTGGTGGCAACAACACATCCCCTAGTCTCATGTTTCTGTCACTCAAGCTAGACATCAAGGGGCTGAACCCACAATCAAGCATAACGCTCCCTCTTGAAGTTGCAACAAATCACTTGGCCAAAGTAAAATACGGCAACGAAGAACATGCAAGAATTTACTCAAGAACAAAATATAAAATAGAATAACCGAATATATTACTCATCACAATCTAAACATAGTCTGATAATCCATCAGATACCAACAAACTCAGCATAGCAACGGCAGAAAATTACAAAGGTGCGTCGATCATTTGAGGCATCTCACGAGGTCTCGAAAGTGGAGGCACAAAGAGGGGAGAGATAGATAACATAGCTACTGGTCACGGACCCATGGTCCAAGGGGAACTAGTCACGGTACATACGGGAGGTGTCCATGGCTATGGATGGTCTCCCGGAGGGGGTAGCTTCTCCCGGCAGAGTGCCGGAGCAGCTTCTCCAGGCAGCCCCGATCTAGAAACGGCGGTGGCGGCGGTACAGAGGCGAGATCGCGAAAAAGGGATTTGTCTTAGGGGTTTCCGTCACGGGGGGTAAATATAGGTGAAGGGGGCACCGAGAGGGACCACAAGTGTCGGGACCCGGGGTTTGCATATGTAATTCCTGCTACAACTCAATCATATGAAGAGCCGAGAGTCGTACCCACTTGTCTAAGCAGACAAGGCCAAGCACGGAACACTCTCGGAAAGCGTCGAACGTGAGGGGCATCCCATCCAGGCCGGATGATCAACTGAGATGGGTCCTCATCGCCCGCTCACAAGTCTAAATGATTATGGGTGGTGAAATCCCATACTCATAGACAAGTCGCCTCAACCATATTATCGATTGAATTATAACACTTACATAAACAGACTCCAGCCCGATCTCTTAGTCGGGGTCTCGGGCGGGCTCAATCATACAACAAAGTGTGCCACGTGACAGATTCACGAGCAATCGCATCGCGATGCCCCAAGCTGCACACATCTAAGGGCCACTTGGTGTATAAAATACCGCCGAGAAGAACTCAACTAAGCTATCGAATCCCACACTAAGACATGCACGTTATAATCATACACGCAACATACATGTCTAGTGTAAACAGCAGGTAACACAACATGAACTCTACAAACTCATACTTTTATTGCATCTGCTATACAGAGCAGATATAGTAGTGTTACAAGCAGAGATCACATAACTGTGACCCCACATTACATCATACAACAACGGAAGAAAATTATGTCTTAGTAAAGACAAGGTTAACAAATGGCTTAAGAAGCCTTTAAGAAAACACAACGACACTCCAGAGGGACCAAGCTACTGTCTCGGACTACATTACTTCGTCGACGTCGAGCTTGAGGGGGAGGCCACCATCGGGGTCAGTGGTCTCGTCTCTAAAACATAGAATAAGCAAACGTGAGTACAAAGTCGTACTCAGCAAGACTTACGTCAGAACTATACTACTTATGCTCAGGTATCAAGGTAAAGGCAAGTGGGGTTGTAATGCAGAAAGCTTTGACTTGGCTATCCTGTACTACGACTACATAGAGTTGAGATGAGAGGCGCACACGAGTCCATATAATCTTGATCACCACATAAATACACAACCATGGATCCTTTCTCGACTTCCCCACGAGGAAGCAACCCATAGCACTCACACTTATCTTGCGATTTTTAGAGTATCCATTTGAGTTGTCTAATGATCAAGTAAAGATCTCAAAGTAGTCCATAACCGCGGACACGGCTATTCGAATAGTTCATTAACCCTGCAGGGGTGTACTTCTTCACATACGTAGCTACCACTTACCGCCTAGAACTCGTCACCTTCAAGAAGTGTCGGCGAGGATAGTACCACGACACTTACCTCACATCTCCAACTCTAGTCCAGGGGATCGCCTATCTGAGTATGTACCCCAATCGGGAATCCGGCTGGGGTTTCCGTTCAGGACCCAGACGATGTATGGACGGTCCGACAAGCCCACCTCGATGGATGGTCTTGCGCTTGCCTAAAACTGTGCTACGTTATGAAATCAAATAGCAGAAAAATTAACCCATGCGAATCCTGGACCATAGTCGGGGTGAGTTAATAGGTCGAGAGGGGTTAATGAGCCCAACATGTGGTAGTAATCTGTGTCTTGGATAACAACACAAGAACTCGGGGCCTAGGGCAGTGTAAATGAGACAACCCACTGTGTACTCCTACACAACCTCTCATTGTTCACTTATATTAGGGTGACTTCATCAACACGTTACCACATTGTTGCATGTGTTCGCTACCATCCCGATACATCACCCAGATGGATCATCTTCATTGCATTCAACTCTAACATGGCATAGCATAACATGGATGAAGGGCCACATGATGAACACAAACAATCTTGTATCTGCTAGGTTGAGGTTTGCTTAATACTGTGGCAGCAATGATAGGTCATGCAAAGGATGGGTTCAACTAGCGATAGAACGGTAACATGTGAATCACCTAATCATGCATAAGAGAACAAGAGGGAAACTGGTTTTTTATAGATATGATCAAAAGGAGTTTGCTTGCCTTGTTGACGATCACGAGGTGTCACTCTTCAGGGCAGTTGGAAACTACGTCCCGCGATGAATCTATCGAGAAGAGGCAAACACCGAGACAACAACAATGTAAACATCACATTGCAATGCACAATCAAGATGCATAATATAGCATGGCATGGTATTGATGTGATCTAGGTTCAATTTGTCACATGTTAATTGAAGTTGATTTGAATAAGAAATTCAAATTCAAACTCCAAATGTTGTTCAAATTAGCCAAAGTTGCATTTGCTAATGTTTGGTCTTTGTAAACTATGTTGTTATGTGTATGATATGCCTCTGATGTTCATTTGATAAGGTTGGCATTGCAAAGATTTAATTTGAAATGATTTAAACATTTATTTTGAATTATTCCAAATAACCCAAATAGCTAAATGCTACTGGTCCATCATCATAGATGTGTTTTTCATCTATGAAAATATGATATTTGGAATCCTTGCATTTTTCTGATGATTTTTCATATATAACACTTTTGATTTGGAGTTACAGATAATTTTCTATGAATTTCTGAAGATTTAAACAATTTCTGGAATTTCTAGTAATTAGAGAAATTGATTTATTGCGCAAGCATGATGCAAGGGTGACGCCAGGGGGGGGGGGCTGACATGTGGGGCCAGCATGTCAGTGGGACTGGGGTTAATTTCCGTTTAGTTTAAATTTAATTAGAGGATTAAGGGGGGCTGGCCCCACCTGTCAGTGGCTTAGGGCCAAACTAACCAGGGGTTAGCCCCCTAATTAAGCCAGCCTACCGGTGTTTAGCCGCCGGTGGCACTGGACGCGGAGGCACCCACTGGAGAGGGGCCCTCCGGCCACCTCTTGGCACGGGAGAGGCGCCAAACAGGCCCTCTCGCACGCGTGCGTCCTCTAGAGGGGAAGGGGAGGCCAAAGGCGGGCCGGCAGCACGCCGGCTAACAGCCCCGCGGTGGCCGGAGCTCGGGCTCCAGACGAACGCGACGACGGGGGGGGGGGGGGGAGGGGAGAGTAGCTCACCCTGAGCATGTCGGAGGGGACGAGGAGACCGGAGGGGCAGCGGCGGCGGTGCAATTCCTCGCCGGAGATGGATGGCCGTGGCGGATGAACTCGAAGCTGGCGTCTCCCACAGAGCTCCTCCGCTTCAATTGATCGGGCACGAAGACGAAGACGGGTGCGGGGAACGTCTTGGACAACACGGCGGAGCTAACGGTGGCCGGTGGCCATGCCTGCCCACGTCGACGGGCTCGGTGGCGCTCGGGTCCTCGCGGGATCTCGCCGGAGAGAGAGGGGAAAAGGTCCAGGGAGGCGAAATGGAAGGGGAGGCTTGGGGGGGGGGCGTCCACGGCGTGGATATGGATGAAGGGGGCAGCCAGGCAGCTGCCTGGCGGCCATGCCGGGCTCGCCGGCGACCTGGCTGCCTGCCTGTCCAGTGGAGGAAGACGACCCTGCCCTTTTGGGCTGGGCCTCCTCTGCTGGGCCAGGTGGGCCAGGTAGGCCGAAGGGGTAAGTGGCCTTTGGCCCTTTTTGTTTCTTTTTCTTTTTCTTTTATTTGCTTTCGGTTTTTATTTGTTTTGCTCTGGAAAAAAATACCAAGCATTTTGACAAAATCCTCAAATATTTAATTTGGACTTATGTGACATATAGTTAGTCACTCCCAAGATTTGAAGATTTTTGAAATTCAAAACATTTGAATTTCAATTCAAATAGCATTTAAATTTAATTTCCAAGCCTCTGTTTGAATATTTGAAAAATCCATGAGCATGGGTTTGACTCCAAATCATTTTTAAAATGATCACACTCATTTATAGGACTTTTCAAAATTGTTTGGAGGAGTTTTGGAAAAACTTTTTAGCTGCCCTTTTTATTTAATTTCATTTTGAGGCTTTTCCAAATCCCCAATTCTTAAACCATAAAATTTAAATATGATGCAATTATTTCTAGTAATAAAAGCACATACCAAAACTAGGGTTGTGACAACTCGCCCCCACTCAAAAGTAGTCGGGAAGAGGGTGGGGTATTCAACTCGAAGATGATCTTCTCGTTCCCAGGTGGCTTCGTTCTCAGAATGGTTGGACCACTGCACTTTGAGGAACTTGATCTTCTGAAGTCGGGTGGTACGCTCAGCTTCATCAAGGATACAGACGGGATACTCTCGATACGACAGGTTTTCTTGGAGATCAAGCGTTTCGTGGTCTACTTCGCGGATGGGGTCCTTGAAGAAACGCCTGAGTTGAGATACGTGGAAGACATCGTGAACCTGAGAAAGATGCGGGGGTAGTTCAAGTTGGTAGGCAACTTCTCCACGTTTATCTAGAATGCGAAAGGGACCGATGTAACGTGGGGCCAATTTGCCTTTGATACCGAAGCGATGGGTTCCCTTCAGAGGAGTAACCCAGAGGTAAGCTTTCTCGTTCAGCTTGTAGCTTTCTGGCCTATGATGACGATCATAGTAGCTTTTCTGGCGAGACTGGGCTGTTTTCAATTGCTCACGAACAATGCGAACCTTCTCTTCTGCTTCCTGGATCATATTCGGTCCAAAGAATTGTCTTTCACCGGTTTCTGACCAGTTCAATGGTGTTCGACATTTTCGTCCAAAGAGAAATTCAAAGGGTGCCATGCCCAAGCTAGATTGGAAGCTGTTGTTATAAGCAAACTCGGCGAATGGAAGAGATTTCTCCCAAATCTTTCCGAATGAGATAACACAGGCTCTGAGCATGTCTTCGAGAACTTGATTGACTCTTTCTACTTGACCACTTGACTGGGGATGAAAGGCAGTGCTAAAGGAGAGATGGGTTCCCATGGCATTATGAAAACTTTCCCAAAATCGAGAGGTGAAAAGACTCCCATGGTCTGAATTGATTTCCAAAGGAACACCATGGAGAGAAACAATCCGGGAGATATATAAATCCGCTAACTGGCTAGCAGTTATACTCTCGCGAACAGGAAGGAAATGAACAACTTTTTAAAGGCGGTCAATGACCACGAAGATGGCATTGTTTCCCATTTGAGATTTTGGAAAGCCAGTGAGGAAATCCATACTGACTTTATCCTATTTCCACTCAGGAATGGCTAAAAGTTGAAGAGTACCAGCTGGTCTTTGATGCTCTGCTTTCACACGACGACAAACATCGCACTCAGCAATATGTCGAGCGATTTCTCGCTTCATCCTAGTCCACCAAAATCTCTGGCGTAGATCTTGATACATCTTAGCACTACCAGGATGAATCGAGAGAGCGGTGTCATGAGCTTCCTTAAGGATCTGTTGCCTTAGATTCCTATTCTTTGGAACTACTATCCTGTTCTCGAAGTACACAGTACCCTCATTGCCTAGGGTAAAACATTTGGCCTTACCGCTAGCAATGTTTTGTTTGATATATCGGATACCTCGATCACGTTGTTGAACAACTTTGATTTGATCCTCAAGAGTTGGTTTCACTACCAAGGTGGAAAGGAATCCATGAGGAACAATCTCGAGATTGAGCTTTCGAAATTCCTCACAGAGAAGTGGTTGATACTGTTGTAACATGAGGTTGTTACAATACGACTGACGAATTAGTGCATCAGCCCTGACATTGGCTCTGCCTGGGGTGTAAGAGATACTTAAGTCATAATCTTTTATCAACTCTATCCAGCGTCTTTGCCTGAGGTTAAGATCTGGCTGGGTGAATATGTATTTGAGGCTTTGGTGATCGGTATAGATTTCACAACGATTACCAAGGAGGTAATGTCGCCAAGTCTTCAGGGCATGAACTACGGCAGCGAGTTCAAGATCATGGGTAGGATAGTTCTCTTCATGTGGACGCAACTGGCGTGAAGCATATTCTACCACATGTCGATCTTGCATAAGTATGCATCCTAACCCTTGCCATGAAGCATCACAATAGATTTTGAAATCCTTTTTGGTGTCTGGAGGCGCAAGTACGGGTGCAGAAGTCAATCTTCTCTTTAGCTCTTGAAAGCTTTCCTCGCACTTGGGGGTCCATTCGAATTTCTTATCTTTCTTAAGGAGTTCATTTAGAGGCTTTGCAACTTTGAAGAAGTTCTCAACGAAGCGGCGACAATAGCTTGCTAAGCCAAGAAAACTCCTAACTTGCTTAACCAATTCAGGTGGAGTCCAATCAAGGACGGCCTGAACTCTCTCGGGATTCACAGCAATGCCTTTTGCAGAAATCATGTGGCCTAGATAGGTCACTTCTAGAAGCCAGAATTCACATTTGGAAAACTTAGCATAAAGGCGATGCTCTCTAAGTTTCATCAATACCAGCCTTAGATGCTCAACATGTTCTTCCTTGTTCTTCGAGTAGATGAGAATTTCATCAAGATAAACCACAATTTTTTTATCTAAGTACTCCATGAAGATTGAATTCATCAAGCGCGAAAAGTGGCTGGGGCATTGGTTAAACCAAAGGACATGAAGGTGTACTCGTAAAGACCATAACGAGTAGTGAAATCCGTCTTGGGAATTTCCTCGTTTCTGATTTTGATTTGATGATAACCTAATCTCAAATCCATCTTGGAGAAGAAAGAGGATCCAGCAAGTTGATCATAAAGATCATTGATCCTGGGAAGTGGGTACTTGTTCTTTATCGTCACTAGATTTAGCGGGCGATAGTCTACGCACATCCTTTCTGTTCCATCTTTCTTCGTTACGAACAGAACGGGGCAATCCCATGGCGATGAGCTAGGGCGGATGAAGCCTTTTGCCAACGAAGATTCAAGTTGGATTTTAAGCTCAGCTAACTCATGTGGGGCCATCCTATATGGGTGTTTGGAAATTGGGGCGGTTCCTGGGATAAGATCTACAATGAATGCTACACATCTGTCAGGAGGCATTCCTGGCAGCTCTTCTGGAAAGACATCCAGAAAGTCACAAACTATCAGAATATCTTCAAGGTTAGGAAGGGGATGTTCATTTAACGAATATAGCTGGGTTTCTGAACCTTGAGATGCGAAATGGACTATCTTGCCGGAAGGATGAGTGAGTTGGACAGATTTAGTGGCACAATCAATCTTGGCACGGTGTTTTGACAACCAATCCATACCTAAGATGATATCGATATCTGAAGATTTGAGGGCTATGAGAGAAGCAAGGAATACAACATCCTCAACGGCAATTTCATTGTCATGACTTACCCTACTGGTACGCCATGTGGATCCTGGAGTTTTAATCATGAAAGGGGTAGGCAAATCCTCAAATGAAATGTCATGCAGGAGTGCGAACTTTTCAGATAAAAGGAATGAGAAGCTCCAGAATCAAATAGAACAGAAGCAGGTTTGGAGTTAACAGGAAGTGTACCGAGTACAACCTTAGTATCCTCTTGGGCTTCTTTGATGGTGGCATGGTTCACACGTCCGTATTCAACAATAGCGGACTTGTCTTTGGAAGACTTTGGTGGCTTAGCTTTGGCTTTATGTTTTGGAAGAGGGGGAACTTTCTCTTGCAATGAACACTATCGTGCAATATGGCCAGGATTACCACACTTGTAGCACACTCGGGTGTTAGGTTGTGGAGTTTGGGTGGAAAGCTCTCTACTATCTTTCTGGGTTTTCTTGCTTTGTGGAGATGGCCTTGAAATCAAGTGCGAAGGAATGGCATTAGTTGGGATCCAAATTCGACGTTTCTGAGAACCCGAACTAGAAGATGAAGCAAGATCACGATCACGCTTGCGAGACTCTTCAAAGACCTCATTTCCATGCTCAGCTCTGAATGATCTATTGACCAAATCCTCGAAGTTGACAAATTCAAGGAGATTGAGATCATGACGAAGGACAGGGGTAAGTCCCTTGCGGAACCTTGCCTGCTTCTTGGCATCGGTTGATATCTTCTCAGGGGCATAACGAGAAAGTCGATTGAACTCAGTCCTATACTGATGAACAGTCATATTTCCCTGAGATAGGTTGCAGAACTCTTCCCTCTTTATTTCCATCAATTCATCCAGAATGTGGTACCCTTGTAAGGCATCACGGAACTCCTACCAAGTCACTACGTGACCATCAGGTTGCATTGCAACAAAACTTCCCCGCCATTCACCAGCAGCACCTTCCATAAAGTATGCCGCAAACATCACACGATCATCTGGAGAAACATACGCCGTCTCAAGCTTATGCTCGATGGAACGGAGCCAATCATCGGCATCAAGGGGCTCAGATGAACATCAGAAAACTGGCGGGTTCAAAAGGATAAAATCCTGGATGGATATTACCGCATCTCGCTGGAGAGAAGTATTCTTCTCAATGAGCTCCAAAAGGCGTGTTTGATGTCAGAACCCTTTGTTAGGTAATGTGCTAGGATCAATTTCACTTTGCATTCATGAAAGAAATCAAAGGAAATTCAATTTCAAAATCAAAATGGGAGAAGGAACCCCCCCAGATGAATTAATTCAAAAGGCCAGATAAAAATCTTCTCCAAAAATTCATGTTAGATTTTTGAAAAGTCTTATAAATGAGTGTGATCACATATCAAGTGATGTGGGACCCATCCCGTGCTCATAGATTTTGAAAATATTCAAAAAGTGCCTTGGAATTAAAGAAATACCCCTATTTGATTTAAGATTCAAATTATTTGAATTTTAAAAATGTTGAAACTTTATAAGTGGCTAGTCTATATTATTATGAATCCATATAAATTTTTTCAGCATTTAATAAAATGTTTAGCTATTTTATTTAGCTAAGCAGAACAAAGATCAGAAGAGAAAACAGAAGGAAAAAGAAAAAAACAGAAAGTAGCCCACTTACCTGGGCCACCTCGGCCCGACTTACCTCTCCTGCAGCCCAGACCGCGAACCCCCCTTGTCGTCCTTCTTCCCCGCGCTGCCAAGCAGCTCGCTGGAGGGCAGAGCGCGGCGACGACGACACCTCGACGCCTTCAAGCTTCCAGGCCCCCCCGTGGCCTCTTCTCGCACCTGGACGCGTCCTGGAGACACACCGCTCCACTCCACTCCCTCCACGAGCTCCCTCCCCTCCTCTCTCGCCCGATTCATCTCCGCCCGAGAAGGACGCCGGAGCACCGTCGATCCCCCGCGTAGCCATCGACGCCGAGAAGCCCCTGGAGCCTGTCCATCGTCTTCCTCGTCGTCGTCTTCATCGACCTGCAGAAGAAGGCGAGCCCGGAGCCCTCCTAGTCACCTGAATCGAACTCGAGCCGCCGTCGGACCCGCAAGAACTCTCCGACGAATTCGTCATCATCACGCCGCCGTTCACCTCACCGTCTGCTCTGCTGAGTTCCTGGTGAGCTCACGATCAAAACCCCTCACTTTACCCCCTCGATTGCTTCCTCTAGACATGGCCACCATGAGAGCCGAAGCTCCTCGCCGCCGGAATCCATAGAGACGTCCAACCGCTACGCAGTCGAGCTCGCCATGTTGTCCATCACGTTCCCCGTGCTCCACTTCTTCGAACCAGCCTAACCCCGCCTCGATCCGTGCCTTGTAACGAGATCCCGATCACGGCCGTGGCTCGGTCGCCGCAGAACTCGACGCCGGCGAGCGTACAGTGCACCCCAGCACTTGGGATCAGTCTCATTCGACGCGCACAAGTGAGGGCTTCAAGATGGTGGTCTCCGCGCTCCAATTCGTCGACGGAATCGCCCTCCCCGTGCAGCGCCGCCGCGGCTTTGGTCGCCGGCGTTTAGCCACCGGTGGGTTAGCCATCCCCCCCCCCCCCCCCCGTTAATCACCCATCTAATGACCCCCTGGGTCACTGACCAGTGGGCCCAGTGGCTTAATTAAGCCACTGGTTAATTTAACCAGCCGGATTAAATTAACCCAGTCACTGACACCCTGGACCCACATGTCAGCCCCCCCTGACGTCAGCCTGGCACAATAAATCATTTAAATGAATTTCCAGAAAATCAATAAGAATTAAAGAAATTCCAGAAATTCCAGAAAATACCCCAAACTTTGGAAATTCATAGAAAATTCATATTAACTCCAAATTGGACAAATAATATATGAAAAATGATCAGGAGAAAATTATATTTCCAAATATGCAACTTTCAACTATGTTGTAATTGATTTTAAAATGGGACCAGTAGCATATGTCATTTGGTTTATTTGAAATTAATTCAAATTCAAATCAAATGATCTTGCAACTTGGACCATGGAATTATGCTACAATTCAACCACACTTCAGAGGCATATCATACACATTTGAAGATGATTCAAAATGATCCAAACAATGTCACATGCAACTTGGTTAAGTTGAATTCAAATGTGGAGTTTGAATTTGCAATTCAATTTGCAATATAGTCCATTTAAATGGAATTGCTTCACACATCAAAGCATGTACATCAAGTTTCAACCTTCCATCATGTGATTGTGCATTGTATTTACTTTGCTACTTTGCTTGTTGTTTGTCGAGTAGAGGTGGAACCGGAGCAAGAGGCTGCCCCCTTCGTTGAAGACCCCAAACCCGAACCTCGTCAGCAAGGCAAGCAAACCCCCATTGATCATGTCGATAAAATCCCACTTCCCTCTCATGTCTCGCTTATGCATTGTTTAGGATGATCACCATGCTACGTTTCTACCGCATAGATGAACCCATTCCTTTGCATGACCTATCATTTTGTCATAGTAGTAAGCAAACCACAATCCTAGCAAATGTAGGAGTTGTTTGATATCATGTGGCCCCTACAAATGTTTATCGCTTATTGCATGCTTAGTATGATACCATGTTTTTACTGTGATGTGAGTCGGGATGGTAGTGATCATGTTGATGTTGGTAGAAAAGTGTTGGTGAATCGACCCTAATACAAGGTGAACGATGAGAGGCTGTGTAGGAGTACACGGTGGGTTGTCTCGTTGAACACCGCCCTAAGTCCGAGTTCTTGTGTGGTGATCCAAGATGAAGAGTACAACCACACATTGGGCTCACTGACCCCTCTCAACTTACTAACTCATCCCTTTCGATGTCCAGATGTCGCAATAGTTCGGAGTTCTGGTAGGCTTGTGGCCTGGATGCTAAGTGAGAGAACGGCTCATCCGAGACCGGCTTATGCACCACGCACACATCACTTGGGTCCATTTCGGTAAACCGGCCGGGTTCACGATAGTGGTAACCAACCCAAGTAGGCGGCTTTCTCGGACTAGATCGGCTATGAGGTAACAGTTGTGGTGAGCATCCTCGCTGGCACCCCTTGAATGGTGTCGAGATCAAAGGTGGTAAATGATGATCATGTGTGTGTAGCGGTACACCCCTGCAGGGTTAACAAAACTATTTGAATAGCCGCGTCCGCGGTTATGGACTGCTTGGAAAGCTTAGCTTGATTATTAGACAACTTGAACTGGATACTTCTAAAACACACCAAGATAAGTGTGAGTTCTATGGCGTGCTTTCTCGTGGGGAAGTCGAGGAAGGCACCATAGTGGTGTAATTGGTTGGAGAATGTAGTGGACTCGTGTACGCTTCTTACCTCAAAGTCTGGTACTCGTAGTTCAGGATTAGCCAAGTCAAAGCTGGCACTTCTGCAAGTGAACCCCACCTCCTTTTACCTTGATACATGTGCATGAGTAGTATAGCTCCTATGTAAGTCTTGCTGAGTACGACTTTGTACTCATGTTTGCTTAATCTATGTTTTAGATGATACCACCGACCCCGAAGGTGGCTTCTTCATCGAGCTGGACCACTGAAGACCAACTAGTCTAGTCCCAGTCAGACGACTGGTTCCCTCGTGGAGGGCTTGTGTTTAAATAAGGCTTCTTAAGCCATTTGTTAAACTTGTCTGTACTCAGACATAATTTGCTTCCGTTTGTGTTGTAATGTTGGATCACACGTTTGTGATCTCTGTTTGCACTCTATAAGAGTTATCAATAAAATTGTACACTTTGTTGAGAATTGCAATGGTACCTGCTGTTCATACAAGGCATGTGTGCTGCGTGTATGTTTATAACATGCATGTCTTTGTATGGGTTTTCGAGACCTTAGTTGTGTTCTGGCTGGCGGTCTTTCATACACCAAGTGGCCCTTAGATGTCCGCAGCTTGGGGCATCGCGATGCGATTGTTCGAGACTCCGTCTCGTGCACACTTTGTGGTATGATCGAGCCCGCCCTAGACCCCGACTAAGTGATCGGGCTGGAGTAAGTATATGTAAGAGTTATGAGATAGTCGATAGTATGGTTGAGGCGACTTGTCTTTGAATATGGGAGTTCACCACCCATATCATTAGACTTGTGTGCGGACGATGAGGACCCATCTCAGTTGATCATCCGGCCTGGATGGGATGCCCCTCACGTACGATGCTTTCCGAGAACGTTATGTGCTTGGCCTTGTCTGCTTAGACAAGTGGGTACGGTTCTCGGCTCTCCATATGACTATGCCTTAACTGGACTTGCATACGCTAACCCCGGGTCCCGACAGACTTGGTATCAGAGCAGGACTGGCTGTAGGACTAGTAGCCTTGGCCGAAGTCGAGTCTAGCCTTCTATAGTTATATAGTTACTTTGGGTATATAAGGGAATAACGTAAGGCTTGTTTTTTCTCCTTACCCCCTTCGTTCTGAGTTCTGAGTCACCCTCATCTTATTCTACGGGAAGATAGGACTAGGCTCTCCTCTGTCTGATTAGAACATTTCGTTGTTTGCTTCCTCATAGCCGTAGGAAAGTTGTGATCGGTTTGTTAGAGTGGTTATGCTCCCTGATTTATTACATCCTATGTAAGTGCTGTTGAGATGTTGTGAAGATGTCCAATTTTCTTGCAATTACAGCCGTTATGCTGTCCGAGTCATTCCAGGTTTCTTCAAAATCTGATGCATTTGCGAAATTCTTCCCTCCTTTTCGGATGTCCTTCCAGAAGTTTTTCTAGGTGGCATGCCCGACAGTTCCATAGTGTTTGATGTATGTTTTCTTCTAGAAACCTATAGTGATTCAATTGCAGTTCTTCCTCCCACTTTAGATGTCTTCTAGCCAGAAGAACCACACTAACCATCGTGTTGGGGTACTTTGCTACTCTGACATATCTGTTGTAGCCCCTAGTAAACCTTGGTCATCCTCTAGGAAGCTATCCAGAAATCCAACTCCTTAAACCTAGCCACCCGACAGCTGTGTAGAGTTTATAGTGGATCTTGCCCCAGGAACCGCACCAATTTCTAGACGCCCATACAAAATGGCCCCACGTGAGTTAGCTGAGCTTAAAACCCAACTGGAAGCTTTGTTGGAGAAAGGCTTCATCCGCCCTAGCTCATCGCCATGGGGTTGCCCCGTTCTGTTCGTAACGAAGAAAGATGGAACAGAAAGGATGTGCGTAGACTATCGCCCGCTAAATTTAGCGATGACAAAGAACAAGTACCCATTTCCCAGGATCAATGATCTTTATGATCAACTTGCAGGATCCTCTGTCTTCTCCAAGATGGATTTGAGATTAGGTTATCATCAAATCAAGATCCGAAACGAGGACATTCCCAAAACGTCTTTTACTACTCGTTATGGTCTTTACGAGTACACCGTCATGTCCTTTGGTTTAACCAATGCCCCCGCCACTTTCTCACGCATGATGAACTCGATCTTCATGGAGTATTTGGACCAGTTCGTCGTGGTTTACCTCGATGACATCCTTATATACTCGAAGAACGAAGAAGAACATTCCGAACACCTAAGGCCGGTATTGATGAAACTTAGAGAGCATCGCCTGTATGCTAAATTCTCCAAGTGTGAATTCTGGCTACCAGAAGTGACCTACTTAGGCCACGTGATTTCTGCAAAAGGCATTGCTGTGAATCCCGAGAGAGTTTAGGCCGTCCTTGACTGGACTCCACCTGAATCGGTTAAGCAAGTTAGGAGTTTTTTTCGTCGAGAACTTTTCTAAAGTTGCAAAGCCTCTAACTGAACTCCTCAAGAAAGATAAGAAATTCCTATGGACTCCCAAGTGCGAGGAAAGCTTTCAAGAGCTAAAAATAAGATTGACTTCTGCACCTGTACTTGCACCTCCAGACACCAAAAAGGATTTCAAAATCTATTGTGATGCATCACGGCAAGGGTTAGGATGCATACTTCTGCAAGATCGACATGTGGTAGCTTATGCTTCACGCCAGTTGCGGCCACATGAAGAGAACTATCCTACCCATGACCTTGAACTCGCTGCCGTAGTTCATGCCCTAACAACTTGGCGACATTACCTCCTTGGTAATCGTTGTGAGATTTATGCCGACCACCAGAGCCTCAAATAAATTTTCACCTAGCCAGATCTTAATCTCAGGCAAAGACGTTGGATTGAGTTGATAAAAGATTACGACGTAGTAATTTCTTACACCCCAGGCAAAGCCAATGTCATGGCTGATGCACTAAGTCGTAAGTCGTATTGTAACAACCTCATGTTACAACAGTATCAACCACTTCTTCATGAGGACTTTCGCAAGCTCAACCTTGAAATTGTTCCTCATGGCTATCTTTCTACCTTGGTGGCGAAACCAACTCTTGAGGATCAAATCATAGTTGCCCAAAGGCGTGCACGAGGTGTTCGCCGGATCAAGGAGAACATTGCTAGCGGAGTTGCTAAATGTTTCTCCACAGATAGCAAGGGAACGGTATTCTTTGAAAATCGTTTGGTAGTACCTAAGAATAGGGAACTAAGGCAACTCATCCTCAAGGAAGCCCATGACACACCCCTCTCAATTCATCCCGGTAGCACAAAAATGTACCGAGATCTACGCCAAAGATTTTGGTGGACTAGGATGAAGAGAGACATTGCTCAATTTGTTGCCGAATGTGATGTTTATCGTCGCATTAAGGAAGAACATCAAAGACCTGCTGGTACACTTCAACCTTTGTCTATTCCCGAGTGGAAATGGGACAAAGTCGGTATGGACTTCATCACCGTCTTTCCAAGAACCCAGAAAGGAAACAATGCCATCTTCGTTGTCATAGATAGGCTTTCCAAAGTTGCTCACTTCCTTCCGGTTCGCGAGTCTATAACTGCTAGCCAGTTAGCGGACTTGTACATCTCTAGAATTTTATCCCTTCATGGTGTTCCTTTGGAAATAAATTCTGATCGCGGTAGCCTTTTCACCTCTAGATTTTGGGGAAGCTTTCAGAATGCTATGGGAACTCATCTCTCCTTTAGTACAGCTTTCCATCCTCAGTCTAGCGGTCAAGTCGAAAGGGTTAACCAAATTCTTGAAGACATGCTCAGAGCTTGTGTTATCTCATTCGGAAAGAATTGGGAGAAGTCTCTTCCATTCGCCGAATTTGCTTATAACAATAGTTTTCAATCTAGTCTGAACATGGCTCCTTTTGAACTCTTATATGGACGACGATGTCGAACACCTTTAAACTGGTCAGAAACCGGTGAAAGACAATTCTTTGGACCGGATATGATCAAGGAAGCAGAAGAGCAAGTTCGCATTGTTCGTGATCAATTGAAAGCAGCCCAGTCTCGTCAGAAAAGCTACTATGATCGTCATCATAGGCAAGAGAGCTACAATCTGGATGAGAAGGCTTACCTTCGGGTTACTCCTCTGAAGGGAACCCAACGTTTCGGTATCAAAGGCAAGTTGGCCCCACGTTACATCGGACCTTTCCGCATTATTGCTAAACGTGGAGAAGTTGCCTACCAACTTGAACTACCCCCGCATCTTTTCCGAGTACATGATGTATTCCATGTGTCCCAACTCAGGCGTTGCTTCAAGGACCCTATCCGCGAAGTCGACCATGAAACGCTTGATCTCCAAGATGACCTTTCTTATCGAGAATACCCCGTTCGTATTCTTGATTCCGCAGAGCGTGTCACTCGTCGTCAGAAGATTAGGTTTCTGAAAGTGCAATGGTCACACCACTCTGAAAGAGAAGCTACGTGGGAAAGAGAAGACCGTCTCAGTGCCGAGTACCCCACCTTCCTCCCGCAGACTTCTGAATCTCGGGGCGAGATTCTTTTGAGTGGGGGCGAATTGTCAGAACCCTCTGTTAGGTAATGTGCTAGGATCAATTTCACTTTGCATTCATGAAAGAAATCAAAGGAAATTCAATTTCAAAATCAAAATGGGAGAAGGAACCCCCCCCAGATGAATTAATTCAAAAGGCCAGATAAAAATCTTCTCCAAAAATTCATGTTAGATTTTTTGAAAAGTCTTATAAATGAGTGTGATCACATATCAAGTGATGTGGGACCCATCCCATGCTCATAGATTTTTCAAATATTCAAACAGTGCCTTGGAATTAAAGAAATACCCCTATTTGATTTAAGATTCAAATTATTTGAATTTTAAAAATGTTGAAACTTTATAAGTGGCTAGTCTATATTATTATGAAGCCATATAAATTTTTTCAGCATTTAATAAAATGTTTAGCTATTTTATTTAGCTAAGCAGAACAAAGATCAGAAGAGAAAACAGAAGGAAAAAGAAAAAAACAGAAAGTAGCCCACTTACCTGGGCCATCTTGGCCCGATTAATCTCTCCCGCAGCCCAGCCCGCGAGCCCCCCTTGTCGTCTTCTTCCCCACGCTGCCAAGCAGCTCGCTGGAGGGCAGAGCGTGGCGACGACGACACCTCCACGCCTTCGAGCTTCCAGGCCCCCCCCGTGGCCTCTTCTCGCACCTGGACGCGTCCTGGAGACACACCGCTCCACTCCACTCCCTCCACGAGCTCCCTCCCCTCCTCTCTCGCCCGATTCATCGCCGCCCGAGAAGGACGCCGGAGCACCGTCGATCCCCCGCGTAGCCATCGACGCCGAGAAGCCCTCGGAGCCTGTCCATCGTCTTCCTCGTCGTCGTCTTCATCGACCTACAGAAGAAGGCGAGCCCGGAGCCCTCCTAGTCACCTGAATCGAACTCGAGCCGCCGTCAGACCCGCAAGAACTTTCCGACGAATTCGTCATCATCACGCCGCCGTTCACCTCACCGTTTGCTCTGCTGAGTTCCTGGTGAGCTCACGATCAAAACCCCTCACTTTACCCCCTCGATTGCTTCCTCTAGCCATGGCCACCATGAGAGCCGAAGCTCCTCGCCGCCGGAATCCATGGAGACGTCCAACCTCTATGCAGTCGAGCTCGCCATGTTGTCCATCACGTTCCCCGTGCTCCGCTTCTTCGAACCAGCCTAACCCCGCCTCGATCCGTGCCTTGTAACGAGATCCCGATCACGGCCGTGGCTCGGTCGCCGCAGAACTTGACGCCGGCGAGCGTACAGTGCACCCCAGCACTTGGGATCAGTCTCATTCGACGCGCGCAAGTGAGGGCTTCAAGATGGTGGTCTCCGCGCTCCAATTCGTCGACGGAATCGCCCTCCCCGTGCAGCGCCGCCGCGGCTTTGGTCGCCGGCGTTTAACCGCCGGTGGGTTAGCCAACCCCCCCCCCCCCCCCCCCCCCCCCCCGTTAATCACCCATCTAATGACCCCCTGGGTCACTGACCAGTGGGCCCAGTGGCTTAATTAAGCCACTGGTTAATTTAACCAGCCGGATTAAATTAACCCAGTCACTGACACCCTGGACCCACATGTCAGCCCGCCCTGACGTCAGCCTGGCACAATAAATCATTTAAATGAATTTCCAGAAAATCAAAAAGAATTAAAGAAATTCCAGAATTCCAGAAAATACCCCAAACTTTGGAAATTCATAGAAAATTCATGTTAACTCCAAATTGGACAAATAATATATGAAAAATGATCAGGAGAAAATTATCTTTCCAAATATGCAACTTTAAACTATGTTGGAATTGATTTTAAAATGGGACCAGTAGCATATGTCATTTGGTTTATTTGAAATTAATTCAAATTCAAATCAAATGATCTTGCAACTTGGACCATGGAATTATGCTACAATTCAACCACACTTCAGAGGCATATCATACACATTTGAAGATGATTCAAAATGATCCAAACAATGTCACATGCAACTTGGTTAAGTTGAATTCAAATGTGGAGTTTGAATTTGCAATTCAATTTGCAATATACTCCATTTAAATGGAATTGCTTCACACATCAAAGCATGTACATCAAGTTTCAACCTTCCATCATGTGATTGTGCATTGTATTTACTTTGCTACTTTGCTTGTTGTTTGTCGAGTAGAGGTGGAACCGGAGCAAGAGGCTGCCCCCTTCGTTGAAGACCCCAAACCCGAACCTCGTCAGCAAGGCAAGCAAACCCCCATTGATCATGTCGATAAAATCCCACTTCCCTCTCATGTCTCGCTTATGCATTGTTTAGGATGATCACCATGCTACGTTTCTACCGCATAGATGAACCCATTCCTTTGCATGACCTATCATTTTGTCACAGTAGTAAGCAAACCACAATCCTAGCAAATGTAGGAGTTGTTTGATATCATGTGGCCCCTGCAAATGTTTATCGCTTATTGCATGCTTAGTATGATACCATGTTGTTACTGTGATGTGAGTCGGGATGGTAGTGATCATGTTGATGTTGGTAGAAAAGTGTTGGTGAATCGACCCTAATACAAGGTGAACGATGAGAGGCTGTGTAGGAGTACACGGTGGGTTGTCTCGTTGAACACCGCCCTAAGTCCGAGTTCTTGTGTGGTGATCCAAGATGAAGAGTACAACCACACATTGGGCTCACTGACCCCTCTCAACTTACTAACTCATCCCTTTCGATGTCCAGATGTCGCAATAGTTCGGAGTTCTGGTAGGCTTGTGGCCTGTATGCTAAGTGAGAGAACGGCTCATCCGAGACCGGCTTATGCACCACGCACACATCACTTGGGTCCATTTCGGTAAACCGGTCGGGTTCACGATAGTGGTAACCAACCCAAGTAGGCGGCTTTCTCGGACTAGATCGGCTATGAGGTAACAGTTGTGGTGAGCATCCTCGCTGGCACCCCTTGAATGGTGTCGAGATCAAAGGCGGTAAATGATGATCATGTGTGTGTAGCGGTACACCCCTGCAGGGTTAACAAAACTATTCGAATAGCCGCGTCCGCGGTTATGGACTGCTTGGAAAGCTTAGCTTGATTATTAGACAACTTGAACTGGATACTTCTAAAACACACCAAGATAAGTGTGAGTGCTATGGCGTGCTTTCTCGTGGGGAAGTCGAGGAAGGCACCATAGTGGTGTAATTGGTTGGAGAATGTAGTGGACTCGTGTACGCTTCTTACCTCAAAGTCTGGTACTCGTAGTTCAGGATTAGCCAAGTCAAAGCTGGAACTTCTGCAAGTGAACCCCACCTCCTTTTACCTTGATACATGTGCATGAGTAGTATAGCTCCTATGTAAGTCTTGCTGAGTACGACTTTGTACTCACGTTTGCTTAATCTATGTTTTAGATGATACCACCAACCCCGAAGGTGGCTTCTTCATCGAGCTGGATGACTGAAGACCAACTAGTCTTGTCCCAGTCAGACGACTGGTTCCCTCGTGGAGGGCTTGTGTTTAAATAAGGCTTCTTAAGACATTTGTTAAACTTGTCTGTACTCAGACATAATTTGCTTCCGTTTGTGTTGTAATGTTGGATCACACGTTTGTGATCTCTGTTTGCACTCTATAAGAGTTATCAATAAAATTGTACACTTTGTAGAGAATTGCAATGGTACCTGCTATTCATACAAGGCATGTGTGTTGCGTGTATGTTTATAACATGCATGTCTTTGTATGGGTTTTCGAGACCTTAGTTGTGTTCTGGCTGGCGGTCTTTCATACACCAAGTGGCCCTTAGATGTCCGCAGCTTGGGGCATCGCGATGCGATTGTTCGAGACTCCGTCTCGTGCACACTTTGTGGTATGATCGAGCCCGCCCTAGACCCCGACTAAGTGATCGGGCTGGAGTAAGTATATGTAAGAGTTACGAGATAGTCGATAGTATGGTTGAGGCGACTTGTCTTTGAATATGGGAGTTCACCACCCATATCATTAGACTTGTGTGCGGACGATGAGGACCCATCTCAGTTGATCATCCGGCCTGGATGGGATGCCCCTCACGTACGATGCTTTCCGAGAATGTTATGTGCTTGGCCTTGTCTTCTTAGACAAGTGGGTACGGTTCTCGGCTCTCCATATGACTATGCCTTAACTGGACTTGCATACGCTAACCCCGGGTCCCGACAGACTTGGTATCAGAGCAGGACTGACTGTAGGACTTGGTATCAGAGATCACATAACTGTGACCCAACATTACATCATACAACAACGGAAGCAAATTATGTCTTAGTAAAGACAAGGTTAACAAATGGCTTAAGAAGCCTTTAAGAAAACACAACGACACTCCAGAGGGACCAGGCTGCTGTCTGGGACTACATTACTTCGTCGACGTCGAGCTTGAGGGGGAGGCCACCATCGGGGTCAGTGGTCTCGTCTCTAAAACATAGAATAAGCAAACGTGAGTACAAAGTCATACTCAGCAAGACTTACGTCAGAACTATACTACTTATGCTCAGGTATCAAGGTAAAGGCAAGTGGGGTTGTAATGCAGAAAGCTTTGACTTGGCTATCCTGTACTACGACTACATAGAGTTGAGATGAGAGGTGCACACGAGTCCATCTAATCTTGATCATCATATCAATACGCAACCATGGATCCTTCCTCGACTTCCCCACGAGGAAGCAACCCATAGCACTCACACTTATCTTGCGATTTTTAGAGTATCCATTTGAATTATCTAATAATCAAGTAAAGATCTCCAAGTAGTCCATAACCGCAGACACGACTATTCGAATAGTTCATTAACCCTGCAGGGGTGTACTTCTTCACATACGTAGCTACCACTTACCACCTAGAACTCGTCACCTTCAAGCGGTGTCGGCGAGGATAGTACCATAACACTTACCTCACGGCTCCAACTCTAGTCCAGGGGATCGCCTATCTGAGTATGTACCCCAATCGGGAATCCGGCCGGGGTTTCCGTTTAGGACCCAGACCATGTATGGACGGTCCGACAACCCCACCTCGACGGATGGTGCTGCGCATGCCTAAAACGGTGCTACGTTATGAAATCAAATAGAAGAACAATTAACCCATGCGAATCCTGGACCATAGTCGGGGTGAGTTAATAGGTCGAGAGGGGTCAATGAGCCCAACATGTGGTAGTAATCTGTGTCTTGGATCACAACACAAGAACTCGGGGCCTAGGGCAGTGTAAATGAGACAACCCACTGTTTACTCCTACACAACCTCTCACTGTTCACTTATATTAGGGTGACTTCATCAACACGTTACCACATTGTTGCATGTGTTCGCTACCATCCCGATACATCACCCTGATGGATCATCTTCATTGCATACAACTCTAGCATGGCATAGCATAACATGGATGAAGGGCCACATGATGAACACAAACAATCTTGTATCTGCTAGGTTGAGGTTTGCTTAATACTGTGGCAGCAATGATAGGTCATGCAAAGGATGGGTTCAACTAGCGATAGAACGGTAACATGTGAATCACCTAATCATGCATAAGAGAACAAGAGGGAAACTGGGTGTTTATAGATATGATCAAAGGGAGTTTGCTTGCCTTGTTGACGATCACGAGGTGTCACTCTTCAGGGCAGTCGAAAACTACGTCCGGCGATGAATCTATCGAGAAGAGGCAAACACCGAGACAACAACAATGTAAACATCACATTGCAATGCACAATCAAGATGCATAATATAGTATGGCATGGTACTGATGTGATCTAGGTTCAATTTGTCACATGTTAATTGAAGTTGATTTGAATAAGAAATTCAAATTCAAACTCCAAATGTTATTCAAATTAGCCAAAGTTGCATTTGCTAATGTTTGGTCTTTGTAAACTATGTTGTTATGTGTATGATATGCCTCTGATGTTCATGTGATAAGGTTGGCATTGCAAAGATTTAATTTGAAATGATTTAAACATTTATTTTGAATTATTCCAAATAAACCAAATAGCTAAATGCTACTGGTCCATCATCATAGATGTGTTTTTCATCTATGAAAATATGATATTTGGAATCCTTTCATTTTTCTGATGTTTTTTTCATATATAACACTTTTGATTTGTAGTTACGGATAATTTTTTATGAATTTATGAAGATTTAAACAATTTCTGGAATTTCTAGTAATTAGAGAAATTGATTTATTGCGCAAGCATGACGCAAGGGTGACGTCAGGGGGGGGGGCTGACATGTGGGGCCAGCATGTCAGTGGGACTGGGGTTAATTTCCGTTTAGTTTAAATTTAATTAGAGGATTATGGGGGGCCGGCCCCACCTGTTAGTGGCTTAGGGCCAAACTAACGAGGGGTTAGCCCTCTAATTAAGCCAGCCTACCGGCGTTTAGCCGCCGGTGGCATTGGACGCGGCGGCGCCCACTTGAGAGGGGCCCTCCGGCCACCTCTTGGCACGGGAGAGGCGCCAAACAGGCCCTCTCGCACGCGTGCGCCGTCTGGAGGGGAAGGGGAGGCCAAAGGCGGGCCGGGAGCACGCCGGCTAACAGCCCCGCGGCGGCCGGAGCTCGGGCTCCAGACGAACGCGACGACGGGGGGGGGGGGGGGGGGGGGTCCTGGAGAAGAACGGGGAGGAGGGGAGGGGAGAGTAGCTCACCCTGAGCATGTCGGAGGGGGCGAGGAGACCGGAGGGGCAGCAGCGGTGGTGCAATTCCTCGCCGAAGATGGATGGCCGTGGCGGATGAACTCGAAGCTGGCATCTCCCACAGAGCTCCTCCGCTTCAATTGATCGGGCACGAAGACGAAGACGGGTGCGGGGAACGTCTTGGACAACACGGCGGAGCTAACGGTGGCCGGTGGCCACGCCTGCGCACGTCGACGGGCTCGGTGGCGCTCTGGTCCTCGCGGGATCTCGCCGGAGAGAGAGGGGAAAAGGTCCAGGGGAGGCGAAATGGAAGGGGGAGGCTTGGGGGGCGTCCACGGCGTGGATATGGACGAAGGGGGCAGCCAGGCAGCTGCCTGGCGGCCATGCCGGGCTCGCCGGCGACCTGGCTGCTTGACTGTCCAGTGGACGAAGACGACCTTGCCCTTTTGGGTTGGGCCTCCTCTGCTGGGCCAGGTGGGCCAGGTAGGCCGAAGGGGTAAGTGGACTTTGGCCCTTTTTGTTTCTTTTTCTTTTTCTTTTATTTGCTTTCTGTTTTTATTTGTTTTGCTCTGGAAAAAAAATGCCAAGCATTTTTATTAAATCTTCAAATATTTAATTTGGACTTATGTGACATATAGTTAGTCACTCCCAAGATTTGAAGATTTTTGAAATTCAAAACATTTGAATTTCATTTCAAATAACATTTAAATTTAATTTCCAAGCCTCTGTTTGAATATTTGAAAAATCCATGAGCATGGGTTTGACTCCAAATCATTTTTTAAATAATCACACTCATTTATAGGACTTTTCAAAATTGTTTGGAGGAATTTCGGAAAAACTTTTTATCTGGCCTTTTATTTAATTTCATTTTGAGGCTTTTCCAAATCCCCAATTCTTAAACCATAGAATTTAAACATGATGCAATTATTTCTAGTAATAAAAGCACATACCAAAACTAGGGTTGTGACAACAGGGCAGCCAGGAGGCTCCCTAGCGCGGCCTAGGGTGGGGCCGCGCCAGGGACCCTTCTGGAGTCCCTGTGGTGGCCCCCCTTCCCTCCTTTGATGTTTCCGGAAGCTTCCGTGTCGCGATTTTTTATCTGATTTTTCCGGATTTTTTGGAGCACATTTATTGGCCGGAAAACCTGAAATACAAAAACAGCAGAAAACAACAACTGGAAGCTGGGTGCACTGGGTTAATAGATTAGTCCAATTATGCTCAAAAGTGTATGAAAGTTCAAGCAAATCATGGCAAAGTCACACCAAACATGCATGGAGCAAGCAGAAAATATAGATACGTTTGGGACGTACCAACATCCCCATGCTTAATTCCTGCTCGTCCTCGAGTAGGTAAATGATAACAAGCATAATTTCTATGGTGACATGCCACATAACCATAAAAGGACTTTTAAGTAAAGCAATCAAAGCATGCAATTCAATACAAGTCTTAACAAGCAAGAGTCTATATTAGCATTTACACAAGCAACAAAAGAACAAAAGGTGCAAGAGCTCTCGCTGTCCGTGACTCGAATGTCTCCAGATGGTGTTTGCGTGCAAGCAGGGGATAGGGAAATACGAGATAAAAAAGTAATTGTTGGGAACAACTATCTACTAAAGTTTCACACTTAGTCTCCTTTGGATTCTTATCTTGACTCTTTCCCAGAGCACTAGCCAGGTACAAGTCAAAATGATCCACTCCCTTTCGATATTTTGAGCACTCATGCAATGGATGAGCGTGAGCAAGAAAGTTGACACCTAAAAGGCGAAACAGAAAGAAGGTGGAGGAGGAAGACAAAAGGTGTGAAAGGCTCACATCAATGAGGACAATCATAGGCGAGAGAGGGACAAATGATAGATATGATGTGAGGAGTAGGGATTGCCATGCAACGGATGCACATGCGAGCTAAAAGCTCTCCAAGGGAACTAGTGGGGGTGCATCTAACTTGCTTTCTCAAGAAGACCTAGAGCTCGTTTGAGGAGGCTCATCATTGGAATATACAAGCCAAGTTCTATAGTGTGAAGGTCCCCACATGGCTATATGCATGATGATGATCTCTATGGAGTACAAGGGATAGAGGATGAAGTACTAGTGTGGATCTCTCAAAAGGAATAGTAGTGTGCCCCCCTCTCTCTTTTTATTTTTATTTTTCTCTTTTTTGTATTTTTTTTGTATTTTTTGGTGGCCTCAATGACTCTTTCTATTTAACTCTCATTTTTCCTCTTTGGGATCTTTTGATTTTGTCCTCTTTGGGATCTTTTCCTCACTTAGGGGCAACACTCTATGTTTTACAAGAATATAGGAGATCTTTCACACTTTACAAAGGTACTCACATAAAGAAGATATAACTATCAAGATGCAAAGGTATGACATGAGGATCAAGTCATGAGAAGATGGATGTTGCACGGCAATGTATCTTGGAAAGACTATGGAAATGCCTTGTAGGTAGGTATGGTGGCTGTTTTGAGGAAAGATATAAGGAGGCTTATGATGACATAGCGTATCATGACAAGGGTTTGGATGCACCGGCGAAGTATGCACCAACTCTCAAGGTGAGAAAGGGAAATGCATGGTTTTTGAATAATTTCGAGATGGTACAAGAAAGTCTTCGTTAAGATGGCCGGTAAATACCACATAGGAAGGTTAGGCGGACTCATATGGAATAACTGGTTTCAAGGATTTTGGATGCACAAGCAGAATTCTGCTTAGTGCAAGCGAAGGCTAGCAAAAGACTGGGAAGCGACCAACTAGAGAGAAATAACAGTCATAATCATGCAGAGCGATAAAGTAACATTGAATTGGGCATGAAAATGATATAAATATTCTGAAAGTCAAAGATCATCAACACATAGCAGACTTTTTAGTCTTAAACATGTGTAGGCATGTGATGTCTACGCACGCTTCTATTCTTGTAGACTATGTTGGGCCTCCAAGCGCAGAGGTTTGTAGGACAGCAACAATTTCCCTCAAGTGGATGACCTAAGGTTTATCGAACTCAGGGAAGTAGAGGTTGAAGATGGTCTCTCTCAAGCAACCCTGCAATTAAGATACAAGAAGTCTCTTGTGTCCCCAACACACCTAATACAACTAGGAGTTGTATAGGTGCACTAGTTCGGCGAAGAGATGGTAAAATACGAGTTATAGGTGTGGAAAAGCAAGGTAATATAAATCTGTAATAAAAAGTGCAGCAAGCAAACATGTGACAAAAGTGAGCACAAACGGTGTAACAATGGTGGAAACAAGGCCTAGGCTTCATACTTTCACTAGTGGCAACTCTCAACAACATTAACATAGTCTAATCACATGATATTTCCCATAAAACATGCAATGGAGACGCACTCGGAGGTCATTCCTTTGTGGTCAAGAGAGGATGAGAATTATGTAGGGCTACAAAAGCACATCTCAAAGTTCGTAGTTCTCAATCTTTGGATTTCCCAATGTCACCACGGCCATCCAAAGAGAGTACCACAATCACCACAACATATCTCAAGGATAGTCAAAGACAAGCACCAAGACACTCTCAATCTTCAATCAACACACAAAAGAGGAAATCACTCATGATAATATTCTTCTAACCCATGTCCAATAGACCGCTGTCACCTTGGTCTCGGGGATTATACTAGATAAGATCAATTGAATACATCAATCCAATACATAGAGGAAGGGGAAATATCATGGGATCACCCTAGATTAACATAGCCTATGATCACAACGAAGATCACATCATGGGAGAGAGAGAAGAACACATAGCTACTGGTAGAAACCTCAGCCCCGAGGGAGAACTACTCCCGCTTCATGGAGGGAGGAAGCAACATCGATGGAGATGAATCCGGGGGCACTTCCCCGTCCCGGCAGGGTGCCGACACAGGAATTCTGTCCACCCGAAACTTGATGGCGATGGCGGCGAAGATCGGAATTGCTTCTAGAGAAAAGGGGTCCGGAATCAGGGTTTCCTCCGCGGGGGTAAAAATAGGGCCAAAGGGGGGCACCAGGGGGGCCACAAGGCAGCCAGGAGGGTGCCCGGCGCGGCCTAGGGTGGGGCCACGCCAGGGACCCTTCTGGAGTCCCTCTGTTGGCCCTCCCCTCCTTCCCTTGTGATTCCAGAAGCTTCCGGGATGCTGATTTTTTATATATTTTTTCCGGAATTTTTGGAGCACTTTTAATGGTCGGAAAACCTGAAATACAAAAACACCAGAAAACAGGAACTGGCAACTGGGTGCACTGAGTTAATAGGTTAGTCCAAATATGCTCAATAGTGTATGAAAGTTCAAGCAAAACATGGCAAAGTCACACAAAACATGCATGGAGCAAGCAGAAATTATAGATACGTTTGGGACGTATCAACATCCCCAAGCTTAATTCCTGCTCGTCCTCGAGTAGGTAAATGATAACAAGCATAATTTCTATGGTGACATGCTAGAAACCATATAAGGACTTTTAAGTAAAGCAATCAAAGCATGCAATTCAATTCAAGTCTTAACAAGCAAGAGTCTATATTAGCATTGACACAAGCAACAAAGGAACAAAAGGTGCAAGAGCTCTCGCTGTCCGTGACTCGAATGTCTCCAGATGGTATTTGCATGCAAGCAGGGGATAGGGAAATATGAGATAAAAAAGTAATTGTTGAGAACAACTATCTACTAAAGTTTCACACTTAGTCTCCTTTGGATTCTTATCTTGACTCGTCCCCAGACCACTAGCCAGGTACAAGTCAAACTGATCCACTCCCTTTCGATATTTTGAGCACTCATGCAATGGATGAGCGTGAGCAAGAAAGTTGACACCTAAAAGGCGAAACAGAAAGAAGGTGGAGGAGGAAGACAAAAAGGTGTGAAAGGCTCACATCAATGAGGACAATCATAGGCAAGAGAAGGCCATATGATAGATATGATGTGAGGAGTAGGGATTGCCATGCGACGGATGCACATGTGAGCTAAAAGCTCTCCAAGGGAACTAGTGGGCGTGCATCTAACTTGCTTGCTCAAGAAGACCTAGAGCTCGTTTGAGGAGGCTCATCATTGGAATATACAAGCCAAGTTCTATAGTGTGAAGGTCCCCACATAGCTATATGCATGATGATGATCTCTATGGAGTAAAAGGGATAGAGGATGAAGTACTAGTGTGGATCTCTCAAAAGGAATATTAGTGTGCCCCCTTCTCTCTTTTTATTTTTCTTTTTCTCTTTTTTCTCTTTTTTGTATTTTTTTGTGGCCTCAATGGCTCTTTCTATTTAACTCTCATTTGTCCTCTTTTGGATCTTTTGATTTTGTCCTCTTTGGGATCTTTTCCTCACTTTAGGGGCAATACTCTATGTTTTACAAGAATATAGGAGATCTTTCACACTTTACAAAGGTACTCACATAAATAAGATATAACTATCATGATGCAAATGTATGCCTCTTCTAGGATAGCAGGATATGCAATGATACTAGCGCGTCATGTAGAAATGATTAGGGCAAGGCCCAACTAGCATGCGGCTCATCGATCAAGCAAGTAGCATGTATGACATGAGGATCAAGTCATGAGAAGGTGGATGTTGCATGGAAATGTATCTCAGAAAGGCTATGGAAATGCCTGGTAGGTAGGTATGGTGGTTGTTTTGAGGAAAGATATAAGGAGGCTTATGATGACAGAGCGTATCGTGCCAAGGGTTTGGATGCACCGGCGAAGTATGCGCCAACTGTCGAGATGAGAAATGGCAATGCACGATACCGAAGAGGCTAGAAAAAGTATAGGTGGGTGGAAGTGTCAACTTTCGAATACTCACATTAGTCCGAAGAACTCATGCACTTATTATCGATACCGAAGAGGCTAGAAAAAGTATAGGTGGGTGGAAGTGTCAACTTTCGAATACTCACATCCTTGTCTGTGGACTCGCTGGTAAAAATCATGTAAGCCGCATCTTGCTGCGGGTACTGGTTCTGCTGCTGAGGTGGTCCTCTGTTCTGGGGTGGTGGTGGTGGTGGTGGTGGTAAAGCTTCTCCCTTCGCAATCCTTCTCACGTAGTCACACTGCCGAGTGGTGTGCGCAGACGGCCTCCCAGGCGTGCTGTGCAACTTGCATGGTGCGTCCAACATATCCTCGAACGTGTACTTGGGCTTCATCTGCCCTGGGGGTCTCACATTTGGTCTCATCTTCCGACTGCCTCCTGCAGCCGCTGGATCTTCCTCATTTTGAACAGCGGCCACCTGCCGACTGCCATACTGAGTATCAGGCTGTTCGTCCTTGCGCTTGCCGTTGTTCTGCTGGTTGTTGTTGTTGTTGTTGCGATTGTTCTCTCTTCTCTCCTTCCGACTGAGGCCTTGGTTCCCTGTGTCCGACTGCGGAGCCCCTGGTGATTGGATCACACCTCCAACTCCGAGTTGGATAGGGCGCATCGCAGAATCGGACATAGCGAACGCATTTGCCACCTTCATGAGCTCAGCAAGCGACGTGAAGTCTTTGCGGAGCAGCTTGTGCTTCAACATTGAATCCGCCAGGCATCCATCAGTAAAATACTGAATGGCCTGGATCTCATGGACTCCTTCGCATGAATTCTTCAGCTTGATCCACCGAGATAGGTAATCTCGGAGGGGCTCGTCCTTGCCTTGCACACACAAAGCTAATTGTCGCGGGAGGTTGGGCCTCTCATACGTGCTTGTGAAGTTGTGAATGAATGCGGTCGTGAAATCCTCCCAGCAATTCACACTGTCCTTGGGCAAACTGTTCAACCACGTCCGCGCTGAGCCCTGCAGCATGAGAGGTGCATAGCGGACTGCTACACGCCGATTGCCTCCTGCGATGCGGACTGCCGTCAAGTAATCGGACATCCAATCTTCCGGTTTCACCGAGCCATTGTACTTGGGAGTGTCTCTCGGCAACGTGAAGCTTTTGGGTAATCTCTCCGTCCGAATGCGGTGACCAAAGCATGATGGGACAGCTTCTCCTTCTTCATCCTCCTGAGCTTCCTTCTCCAGGAGCTCAATGCGATGCCTTGCGTCGTTCTGGCCGATTTGGCGAGGGCCAAGTCGGGTGCTGATTGCTGGTCTTGGCGCCGATTGCTGCGGGATGTCATGGCGCCTGCTGTTAACAGCTGGCTCTTCCATTCTTCTGCTTGCTGCTGGAGGTGGCCGATTGCTTCTGACCTTGCTGTCATGCCGAGATGGTGCAGGTTGATGCGTGTTTTGGCGCGTTGCATTCGGTCGCAGGCTAGCTCCCGCATTCGGCCTCACGGTTCCTCTTGATGCTTCTGGCTCAGCATTCTGATTGCCCATTGCTACAAGCCTCTGCTCTTTTGCGGCCGCTATCAGCTCACGCATTCGGCGCGACTGTTCGCGCCGCTCATCTCCCTCCAATTCTTCCAGCTCGAGCGCTATCTGCTCGGCTGCTCTCAAGTTCTTGTCCGGTGTGCTATATGCTGGCCTCTGGATGAATGCCGACTGCGCTGGTTGCTCCGGTTGCATTGGCCTTCTCGGACGCTCCGGCTGCTCAGCTCCTGATAGCTGCTGGTTGACTGCTCTTCCTCGGCTTCTCAGGTCTTCCAGGACTGCGGGCTCAATCGGCCGGCGCGGTCCTGCATGTGCTGCATTGTATTCCCTTGTGATGGCTCCCAGCCGACGCGCTTCTGCCAGCACTTGCTCAGCCCTGCGAGCCAGAGCGAGCCGTGCTGTTTCCAGCTCGGTGTGCACCTGCTCCGGATCACCATTCCTGTTCACGGGTGTGTACAACACATCCCGCAGCGCACTGGTGCCGATTCGCTCTGCCGCATCAGCTACTTCCTTGGCCTTCCTTGCTGCGCTTGCCGGATCACGGTTGGTCGACGAGGAAGCCCCCGCCATCATGACAGCGGCGTGCAGTCGGCCCACCTCTCGGCCAGGCGCTGCGACGCAGCCCCTGGTCGAGAGCGGATCTGTAGCACACGAGAAGATGCGGATGTCTTTGGGATATGCCTTAGGGAAGCTGCCAATGAAGAGGCGATGACTTCCCACTTGCAGCGACACTCCGGGCGGCAAGGGTGCTCCAGCCTTGTACCGCGCCGAGTAGTCCACTACATAATCGATTGCCCCACGCCTTAGAATCAGGCCGGAGGCGTGGCTACCACCTGACGCAGAGGAAAATCCCACCCGGATCTTGACTCCAGTCGACGCCTCGGTCTGCCCCACAGTGGGCGCCAACTGTCGTCGATATATGACGGCAGATGCCATGGGGATGGCTGAAGTGAGGGGAAGACACGAGGGAGAGAATGTCGATGGTGCCGGAATCGGGTTAGGCACGAGCACGGTGAAGACACCATGATGTACCCAGGTTCGGGGCTCTCCGGAGAGATAACACCCCTACTCCTGCTTGTCTCTTGTATATCAATGAAGGAACTACAATAACTGCTCTTCTACCTTCTCAGGGGAAGGAGTACACCGCCGCCGTGGGCAGGGTCCTCTCCTGCTTCCCTGAGGAATGACTACGGGCAGTAAATGAACTGAAGGGGGAATGAGTTAATGAGATCTCAGGTGTAGCCTCTCTCGCGCAGGAGGGGTACCCTGGCTCTTATAGTGTGAGTCCAGGGTACTATGGTAACTTCATCGCCGAATGGGCCCATCCGTCATCCTCTAATCGGCCTGGGCCCACCGACTGCTCCTCTCCGGGTGACCCGGAGCCTACGAGCGGCGGCCCATGCTGCTACCTCGTAGGACCTAGGAGTGAACAGTGGAGCTAGGGGGTGCGGTCTTGTCGGCCTGTCCTCGGAATCGGCGGGGAGGTCGACACCGTATCTCCAGCAAATCCTCGACATGACCTGGCCTTCCTGCCACCCAGATATCTCGGGATATGGCATTTATGACCTCGTAATCATACCCCCGACTGGGTGGTAGGTTGCTCCGATTGCGCCTGGGCCGACTGGTGGTTCCTGGTGGGGTCGATTGCTCTGGGCAATCGGCCTTCTAGGAATCGGCCTCGGTCCAGCTGCGGACTGATCGGATGATCATCTTTAGTGAAGGGTGGCCCGATTGCGCTTGGGCCGACTGCTGGCATTTGGCATGGTCGATTGCCTTGGAGCAATCGGCCGTACCTCTGCCCAGCTCGGCCCAGCTGCAGCCCAATTGGTCCATCCTTGTCTTGAAAGTTTGCTTCCGCTTGGGTTAGCCTACCCGGGTACCAATCCCCCGACACTAATCAGGATGTTCACAAAGAGACAAGTACCCCGAGGAGGAGTGTATGGGGGTTTGGTTATCCTTGCGCATCCTCGACTCATGGTACGTGAGTGTACTCTAATATTTGAACCCTCTAGAGGTTAGTGATCCATCTAGTAGCTAGAGTTCTCAACAGGGTTTTTTTGTTTTCGAAAAACACACGGATTTCCCAAAATACGACATCTACCACTAATAGGCTCGAGCCCTTGACACCAAAAGTTCAAACATTACTCTAGTCAATACCTCAAAACTATTGCAAGTTACTACTACAAAGAGAAAAGCAACTTCAACTACCTACTTCTATTCAAGTGTCACAACCCCAAGTTAGGTATGTGCTAGGTTAAGCATAGGCCTTTGCATCATGCAAAAATTCAAAAGAAAATTCAAAAATGGGGAAAAGAAAAGCCCTGAGAATTTAAATCAAATGGCCAGATAAAAATCTTTTTCCAAAAATCATTTGAGTATTTGGAAAATTCCTATAAATGATGCTGATCATTTTAAAAATGGTTTGGGAGCAATCCCGTGCTCATGGAATTTTCTAATTCTCAAACAATGCCTTGGAAAATTAAATAAAACCCTATTTGAATTAAAATTCAAATTATTTGAATTTTAAAAATGCTCAAATTTTATAAGTGGCTAGCTCTAGCTTTTATGAGGCCACATAAAAAATATTGGCATTTAATAAAATGCCTAGCTATTTTAAATAGCTAGGTCAATCAATTTACAGAAAATATAAAAAGAAAAGAGTAGAGAAACCTTACCGCTCGCACCAGGCGAGGCCCAACTCCTCTGGCCCGGCCCACTCCAGCGTCTTGTCTTCTACCTCGCCGGCCAGCAGCACACAGGGAGCTGCGTGGAGGGCATGCCTCGACGCCGTGCCACCTCCAGCTTGCTCCCCTGGCCACCTAGCCCACCCTGAGGCGCCTGGAGACCCCCAGGTCCATCTCCCCCTTCGCTAGCTCGTCTTCCCCCTCTCTCTCTCGTCTGTTCCGCGCAAGCCCGAGGAGCTCTTCTCGCCGCCGACGTGCGCCCGCGCGGCCACCGGCTTGCTCCCGCCGCACCACGTTGTCCACGACGACCGCCGTGAAGGTCTGCGTCACCCCGGCCCTTCGATTCAAGCGGGGAAGCTCTGTGCGCGACGCCTGCCTCGAATCCTTCCGCCGCTGTCCTCGAACTCCGGCGAGCAATCTCCCTCCCTCCGGTGCTCCTCCAGCGTCCTCGACCCCGCCGCTGCGTCCACGGTGAGCCTGCGGATCGATTACCCCTTTCCTTTGCTCCTTCCGCGCCGTTTTTCTCCTCACCGTCGAAGCCAGAGGTCCAGCCGCCGCCATGGCCGACGCCACCGTCGCACCAAAGCCCGCCGTGACCCCCCGTTGGCCCCTGCAGACGCGCGAGGCGAAGAGCAACTCGCCCGTGCCCCCAACGCCCCTCCCCGTGCGCTGTTTAGCAAACCCGGCGGTGCTCCGGCGAGCACAGGGGTCGCCGGCGATGACTAGCCATTAGGCCCCCTAACCTGCGTGCTAATCACCCCCTAACCCCCTCCCACGGCCAATGACAGGTGGGGCCCTACCCCCTTAACTGTCTGGTTAAGTTAGTTAACCACGGGTTTAACCACACTGTGGCTGACAACAGGGCCCCACTGGCCAGAGCCCACCCACGTCATGCTGATGTCAGCATGACGCAGTAAACAGAAATTGTTTTAAAAGAAAATCAGAGAAAATACAGAAATTCCAGAAATTCATTTAAACTTTGGAAATTCATAATTAATTCATCCTAACTCCAAATATGTCTAAAATTATCAGAAAAATACAAGGATTATGAATATGCAACTTGTTTCTATGTTTGACCATTTTAAAATGGGTTAACAGTAGCAAACATGCATATGGATCCTTTTCAAATTCAAATTTGGAGTGATTTTGCAAATGATTTTGCAACACCCTTAATTCCAATGGATTCATCCACACATCAGAGACATTACTTCAACTATACCACCTCACTTCATGATCAACATTTTCAAATGAACTTTCATGCATTCAAATGCATTTGAATTTCATCGATAAATCAAATGGAGTTTGATTTGCATTTCAAATGCAATATACTCCGTTTAAATGGAATGCTCAACACATCAGTACCATGAACATCACCATTACAATCTTATTCATGTGATTGTGCATTGTACATTATGTTGATCCTATGATTGTCATGTTGCTGATAGACGTGCAACCGGAATCGGAGGCCACCCCCTTCGTTGAAGACACCGTTATCGAAACCTCGTCAGCAAGGCAAGCAAACCCCCATTGATCATGTCGATAAATCCCAATTCCCTCTCATGTCTCGCTTATGCATTGTATAGGATGATTACCATGCTACGTTTCTACCGCATAGATGAACCCATTCCTTTGCATGACCTATCATTTTGTCACAGTAGTAAGAAAACCACAATCCTAGCAAATGTAGGAGTTGATTGATATCATGTGGCCCCTGCAATTGTGACTGCTTATTGCATGCTTAGAGTGATACCATGTTGATACTGTTATGTGAGTTGGGATGGTAGTGATCATGATGATGATGGTAGAAAGGTGTTGGTGAATCTACCCTAATACAAGGTGAACGATGAGAGGCTGTGTAGGAGTACACGGTGGGTTGTCTCGTTGAACACCGCCCTAAGTCTGAGTTCTTGTGTGGTGATCCAAGATGAAGAGTACAACCACACATTGGGCTCACTGACCCCTCTCAGCTTACTAACTCATCCCCTTCGATGTCCAGATGTCGCAATAGCTCGGAGTTCTGGTAGGTCTGTGGCCTGGCTGCTAAGTGAGAGAACGGCTCATCCGAGACCGGCTTATGCACCACGCACACATCACTTGGGTCCACTTCGGTAAACCGGCCGGGTTCACGATAGTGGTAGCCAACCCAAGTAGGCGGCTTTCTCGGACTAGATTGGCTATGAGGTAACAGTTGTGGTGGCATCCTCGCTGTCATATCTTGAACGGTGACACGCAAAAGGCGGTAACTGATGACACGTGTGTGTAGCGGTACACCCCTGCAGGGTTAACAAAACTATTCTAATAGCCGCGTCCGCGGTTATGGACTGCTTGGAAAGCTTAGCTTGATTATTAGACAACTTGAACTGGATACTTCTAAAATACACCAAGATAAGCGTGAGTGCTATGGTGTGCTTCTCGTGGGGAAGTCGAGGAAGTAACCATAGTGGTGTAATTGGTTGAAGAGATGTAGTGGACTCGTGGACGCTTCTTACCTCAAGTATGGTACTCGTAGTTCAGGACTAGCCAAGTCAAAGCTGGCACTTCTGCAATTGAACCCCACCTCCCTTTACCTTGATACATATGCATGAGTAGTATAGCTCCTATGTAAGTCTTGCTGAGTACGATTTTCTACTCACGTTTGCTTAATCTATGTTTTAGATGAACCCACCGACCCCGATGGTGACTTCTAACCGAAGTTCGAAGAATGAAGACTCAAACCAAGACCAAGCTAGTGTAGTCCCAGTCAGACGACTGGTTCCCTCGTGGAGGGCTTGTTTTTAGATAAGGCTTCTCTAAGCCATTTGTTAAACTTGTCTGTACTCAGACCTACTTTGCTTCCGCTTATCTGTTGTAATGTTGGATCACATGCTTGTGATCTCCGTGTGCACTCTGTAAGAGTTATTAATAAAGATGTATACATTGTAGAGAATTGCAATGATACCTGCTGTTCATACTAGACATGTGTGCTGCGTGTATGTTTATAACATGCATGTCTTAGTATGGGTTTTCGAGACCTTAGTTGTGATCTGGCTGGCGGTCTTTTATACACCAAGTGGCCCTTAGATGTGCACAGCTTGGGGCATCGCGATGCGATTGCTCGAGACTCCGTCTCGTGCACACTTTGATGTATGATCGCGCCCGCCCTAGACCCTGACTAAGTGATCGGGCTAGAGTAAGTCTATGTAAGGGTTATAATACAATCGATAGTATGGTTGAGGCGACTTGTCTATGAGTATGGGAGTTCACCACCTATATCATTTAGACTTGTGTGCGGACGATGAGGACCCATTTCAGTTGATCATCCGGCCTGGATGGGATGCCCCTCACGTTCGATGCTTTCCGAGAACGTTCTGTGCTTGGCCTTGTCTGCTTAGACAAGTGGGTAAGGTTCTCGGCTCTCCATATGATTGTGTTGTAGCCAGGCTTGCATACGCTAACCCCGGGTCCCGACAGACTTGGTATCAGAGCAGGACTGACTATAGGATTATCAGCCTTGGCCGAAGTCGAGTCTAGCCTTCTATAGTTATATAGTTACACTGGGTATATAAGGGAACAACGTAAGGCTTCTTTTTTTCTCCTTACCCTCATCGTCCTGAGTTCTGAGTCACCCTCATCTTATTCTACGGGAAGATAGGACTAGGCTCACCTCTGTCTGATTAGAACATCTCGTTGTTTGCTTCCTTGTAGCCGTAGGAAAGTTGTGCCCGGTTTCCTAGCATTGTTGTAATACTGATTTCTTACATCGTATTATGCAAGTGTTGTTTATACGTTGCAAGAAAAGACAATTCTTACAATTACAGCCGTTATGCTGTCCGAATCATTCCAGGTTTCTTCAAAATCTGATGCATTTGCAAAATTCTTTCCTCCTTTTCGGTTGTCCTTTTAGGAGAACTTCTAGGTGGCATGCCCGCCAGTTCCATAGAGTTGTTGTAGTTGTTGCTCTAGAAACCTATAGTGATTCAATTGCCGCTCTTTCTCCCACTTTAGATGTCTTCTAGCCAGAAGAACCACACTAACCATGGTGTTGGGGTACTTTGTTACTCTGACATATCTGTTGTAGCCCCTAGTAAACCTTGGTCATCCTCTAGGAAGCTATCTAGAGATCCAACCCCTTAAACCTAGCCACCCGACAGATGTGTAGAGTTTATAGTGGATCTTGCCCCAGGAACCGCACCAATTTCTAGACGCCCATACAAAATGGCCCCACGTGAGTTAGCTGAGCTTAAAACCCAACTGGAAGCTTTGTTGGAAAAAGGCTTCATCCGCCCTAGCTCATCAACATGGGGTTGCCCCGTTCTGTTCGTAACGAAGAAAGATGGAACAGAAAAGATGTGCGTAGACTATCGCCCGCTAAATCTAGCGACGATAAAGAATAAGTACCCACTGCCCAGGATCAATGATCTTTATGATCAACTTGCAGGATCCTCTGTCTTCTCCAAGATGGATTTGAGATTAGGTTATCATCAAATAAAAATCCGAAACGAGGACATTCCCAAAATGGCTTTTACTACTCGTTATGGTCTTTACGAGTACACCGTCATGTCCTTTGGTTTAACCAATGCCCTCGCCACTTTCTCACGCATGATGAATTCGATCTTCGTCGATCTTCTTTAAAGCCATTAGCTAGGCATAAAGCTTATAAAAGGTGCTCTCATAAGAATAAGAGTTTGAAGCAAAAGAGAGCATCAAGAAGAAAATATGAAACACATTTAAGCCTAACCCATTTCCTATGCATAAGCCTCTTGTAAGAAAATAAGTCAAAGAAGCACAAAGTGACATGCATAGAAAGGTGGAACATGAACAATTTCAAAACTTTCAACATGAAGAGAGGTGTTTTTGCAACATGGAAGTTTCTACAACCAAACTTTCCTCTCTCAAAGTAATTTTCAGTAGCATCATGAACAACATCAAGAATATAATCACATAAATCATGTTGTTCATGACCTACAAGCACACGTGTATTGTTTTCAACACAGTTTTTAGGATGATAAGATAGATGCAACCCATCACATTGAGTCTTGATAATAGCAAAATTCTCCGGAGTTGGAAATTTCAAAAGGATAATAGGGCAATCAAGTGTGGGTGCAATAGCAATAATTTCATGCTTAACATAAGGAACTATAGCAAGTTCATCTTCGTAGGCATCATCCATAGTGGCATCATGGCCATCAACAAAGCAAGTATCAAAATCATCAGAAAGGGAAGTATCAAGTGAGTCCTTGGAATCATAAGATTCCTCTTCATAGCAAGCATTAGACTCTTCTTGGGCAGCAAGCATTCTGTTTTTAAAATCCTCAATATAAGCATTGGAAGTATAATTCTCAAAGCAATAAGCAAGAACAACAAAGTTTTCAGACTTGTGAATAGTATCATAATACTTTCCAATCAAAGAAGCAGTCTCATAAGCACCTTTAAAAGCAACAAACTCTTCAATCTTTTCAACATCAAAGTAATCATAAACACCTTTGGCATAAGAAGATAGGATCTCATTTTCATTAAACTCACATTGGAAAGGAAGGTGTTTACGCTCTATATTAGATCAGCAAGTAAAATCATAAATGTGGCATAAAAACTCAGCATAGCAATAAGAAACTTGTATTTGATCCCATAAGTGTTTCCCTTTCTGAGATAGGCGGTGCCGCGTATAATGAGCATGCTCATCCAATGATTTTACCTCAACCAAGTCAGTTGGGTTTTCAGCGCGAGCACAAATTGATCGAAGACGAGCCAAGTGAAACATGTCCATCCTACCATATTTTGGTGGTTCCACACCCATGGTGAAGATAGCATTAGTAGGTATTTTTGGTATTTTTGATAAGGGACAGAAAAGTAAAAACTGAAAGGTAAACTAACAAGACTAAAAAACAAAGATAAAAGATAGTGTGCAACTCCCCTATCTTTTAGACTGGACTCCCCGGCAATGGCGCCAGAAATTGGCTTGATACGGTGAGAATCTCTCACTCCTCGTTGGTTACCCCAATTGGAAGGTGAGATGTAGCGTAGCAGCAAATTTCCCTCGATGAAGATACCAAGGTTATCGAACCAGTAGGACTCCAAGAGATACAAGAAGGTGTCACGGCGCTTGACGTGGACCTGCACACAGATACATATAACTTTGCTCCCAACGAGTACAGAGGAGTTGTCAATTCCTCCGGCCTTGCTGTTTACAAGGGATTAACGCAAGAGATAATGATAGTGATAGCAACTGAAAAGTAAACTAAGGATGTAAACAGTGATATGAAGATGGACCGGGGTCCCGTGATTTTCACTAGTGATGTCTCGCTCCCAAAAGACGATAAAAGTGCTAGCGAGGTAAACAAATCACAGTTGGGCAATTGACAGGATTATGAAGGCACCGCAATGCTAACTATGCTGCAAAGAAAGGAAGGGCTCAAAAGCAATGGGCAGTACGCCAAGGTAAGTAGACCGAAATCCATCTGCATATAGTACGAATCATCCACCTTGAGATATCTATCCAGAACATCTCGCTGGTATTAAGTTGCGAATCCCACCCAAAGTGTAAATCCAAAGCAACATACAACTGCATTAAAAGAACTTTGTGTAAAGTAAACAATCCTTGCATCCGCGGATACAAGCATCGTTGTTTTATCCCTGGTGGCAACAGCACATCCCCTAGTCTCATATTTCTGTCACTCAAGCTAGACATCAAGGGGCTGAACCCACAATCAAGCATAACGCTCCCTCTTGAAGTTGCAACAAATCACTTGGCCAAAGTAAAATACGGCAACGGAGAACATGCAAGAATTTACTCAAGAACAAAATATAAAAGAGAAGAACCAAATATATTACTCATCACAATCTGAACATAGTCTCATAATCCATCAGATCCCAACAAACTCAGGATAGAAACGGCAGAAAATTACAAAGGTGCCTAGATCATGTGAGGCAGCTCACGAGGTCTCGAAAGTGGAGGCACAAAGAGGGGAGAGATAGATTACATATCTACTGGTCACGGACCCATGGTCCAAGGGGAACTACTCACGGTACATACGGGAGGCGTCCATGGCTATGGATGGTCTCCCGGAGGGGGTAGCTTCTCCCGGCAGGGTGCCGGAGCAGCTTTTCCAGGCAGCTGATACGTCCAAAAAGCATCACTATTTTATATTGTAATTTCATCCTATTCATTGATATATTCCACTTTAAAGTATTGTTCTTATGTTGTTTTGGCTTGTTTTACACAGTTTACAACTTTCCGATGCCGAAGCAGCAGAACCAGGATTCAGCGGTGAAAAGTGGACACCAAGTTGCTGAATCAGATCAAGTCCAAATACGATGAAAATTTACGGGGATCTTTTTTATGGGAATTGAATGGGGATCACCGAAGACGGAGGTGAGGGGACCCACCAGGCAGCCAGAAGGGTGCCTGGCGCGGCCCCCCTACTGGCCGCGCCAGGCACTCGCCTGGATGCATGGTGGCCCCACTCGGTGCCCCCTCTCGCCTATAAGACCCCCCTGGGGTGAAAACCCTAAAAAGGGAAGAGTTTCCGTGTTTCGCCGCCGCCACGGGGCGGAAACCTACAGAGGAGAAAATCCATCTCCGGCGGGCAGATTCTGCCGGGGAGATCACGGGCATCATCGAGATCATCATCAACATCATCATCATCATCGTCATCATCATCGTCACGGGCATCATCGAGATCATCATCAACATCATCCCCAACATCAGCACCATCTCCATCTCCATCTCCATCCCATCTCATCTCACAATTGCAACTTGTGTTGTAATCCGTACTATCTATCCTCTCTACTCTGTTGAGGTTGATTACTACTTTCTGGTGAATGCTATTGAGTTTTGTTGGAGAATTATCATTGTGTCCAGATTGTTTGCCACCCATCTATCACCTCTGTTCATGATCTCTTTTATGTCTTGTGAGTAGTTACTTTAGTTCTTGAGAACATGGGAGAAGTCTAGTTATTAGTAGTCATATGATGTTGAAGTATTATGTGTTGTTTGATACTTAAGTTGTGTTGTTATTTATCTAGTGGTGTTATGTGAGTCGAACACTTAACACTTCACCTTTAATGGGCCTAGAGGAATACGTTGTGCACAAAGGATGCTTATGGTAGGTTGCCGGAGTGACAGAAACCTGAACCCCAGTTCGCACACTTTTGCACAAGGGAGTTATGGATCCTTGATCGTAATGTTGTGGTTAGGCTTATGCCTTAATTACTACCTTGTATTTGCGGATGCTTGCAAGGTGTGTAATCATAAGAGTACACTTATCTTAGTCTAGAAGGTGTACTAGCATTGATCCACCCACCGACACTTATCAACACAATACATATTACTTGGCGGAGTATGGTGAAAGTAACTTGGCTATTTCTCCCGTGTGTTCTCGAGAACGCTTTAGCTTTTATAAGTTTAGTTCCTAGGCTTATCCTTGTGAAAGGATTGGGCCACTTGCTACTCCTCAGTTACCCTGTTTACCTTGCTTGTCTTTTACTTTTCTGTTGCTTAAACCAAAAACCCCTAAATATTTACCTTTGAGTGTGTGCAGCCTTTCCTTATCCAGTGTCACTTATCAACACCTTCTGCTCCTCGTTGGGATCGACATCCTTATTTATCGAAAAGCTACAATTGATCCCCTAGACTTGTGGGTTATCAAGAATCGTTTATTGGCGCGGTTAACAGAGGAGGCAATCCCACTAAACCTATTAACTTCACCGCCATCAACGAGCTTTTCTGGCGCCGTTGCCGGGGAGTGTAGCGCTATTGGTAAGTGAAGCCGGTAAGGAAATCTTTATTTTTTGTTATTACTTTCAGTTCCTATGGACTCTGCTACTGTTGGTTCGTTGCTGGTAAGGAGCCGCCCCAAGACTGTGGTGGTCACTACTACCCCTACTGAAATTGTGCCCTATAAAATACCACCTGGTATTATTGATCATGTCTTATCTAATCATTATACAGGAGAAGGACATCCGGGAGAACACATTCTATATTTATCACGATTATGTTCTTTATTCAAGCTTGCGGGTGTATCGATGGAGTTCGTCATGAAGAAACTATTCTCCATATCACTCAAAGATAAAGCTTCAGATTGGTATAAGTTACTCGATAACTCTGATCTGCTTGAATGGCCAGAGCTTATGTCTCTCTTTTATGCAAAGTTTTATCCTCTTCGTGAAATTCACCAAGACAGGAACTACATCTACAACTTTTGGTCTCGTGACGGAGAGAGCATCGCTCAAGCTTGGGAGAGACTGAAGTCCCTGATGCTCAAATGCCCAAACCATGAGCTCCCCAAGAAATTATACTTACAAATTTTTATGCCAGGCTCTCTCGTCAGGACAGGGAGATGTTGGATGCCTCCTCTAGCGGGGTATTCCAGACCAGAAGTATGGAGGAAAAATGGGATCTTATAGAAAGGATCCAGAAGAACACTGAAGACGGGGAAATTGATAAAGGTATTGAACCCGCTATAAACTATGAGCATGAATACATTGAGAGTTATGTGAAGACTGATTACTTTAATACCTTTTTCTCTAAAATTGGTCTTGATTCCCAGCTAATGGTTGACTTTTGCAAGGACTTTGCCTCGCATATTGATTCTTCTGAAAAGAAGGAGAGTCAATATCATAAACCTTTCAAGGAGTCACCTATTGAGATTAATGTTACTAATCCTGTTTTACCTACAGTTGTGTATGAACAGCCTGCTTATCCCTCAAGGATAAAGGAGCACTCTTTTGTTACAGGTATTCTAAACAAAAACGGAAGGACCACTGACGAACCTGAGGACATGATCAAGGTCAAGCCTCAAGTTGCAATGGTCAAGGATCTGGTAACCGGTGATATTAAAGAATCCACTATTAGTTTTTGTGCTGTTTCCACTAACATTGTCACAGCCAAGAACAGAGGCCCAATTTCAGGTACACCAGTTGTATCTGTCAAAATAGATCATAATTACTATGGGCTATGTGATTTGGGATCTAGCGTCAACGCTATTCCCTTCAAACTTTATCAAGAGATCATGCACGAGATTCAGCCGTGTGAGATCGAGGATATTAATGTCATGATTCATCTTGCAAATAGACAAACGATCTCTCCTGTTGGGATTTTGAGAGATGTTGAAGTACTCTGCGGGAAGGTAAAATATCCTACTGACTTTCTTGTACTTGGTTCAGTGCAAGATAGTTTTTGACCTATTATCTTTGGTAGGCCCTTCCTCCGCACCTGTGGAGCTATAATAGATTGCAAGAAAGGTAAAGTTTCTGTTGAATTCAACGGTGAGCCGTATGAATTTAATTTTTCTAAGTTTTCTAAGCAGCCTCGTGGTACTGACTTGTCAAGAAATGAAAAAATTATTGAAGAAATTTCTTCTATTGCTATTCCTCCTAATGATACTTTGCAGCAATTTATGGAAGACCACGAGAATGACATACATATGCAGGAGAGGGATGAACTAGAATACATATTTTTAAGACAAACTCCTAACCGGAAGCACAACCTCCCGGTTGAACCTTTAGGAATACTCTCACAACCAAAAGAAGACCCGGTGTTTGATCTAAAACCACTACCCGATACGCTCAAGTATGCTTATTTAGATGAAAAGAGAGTATATCCTGTTATTATCAATTCTAACCTTTTAGGGTATGACACCGAGGTACTATTGGCTATACTCTTGATGATCTCAAGGGTATTAGTCCATCCATTTGCCAACATACTATCAATCTCGAGCCCAATGCTAAACCAGTTGTTGATCATCAACGACGGTTGAACCCAAAGATGAAGGACGTGGTTAGGACGGAGGTTCTCAAACTTCTAGCCGCAGGTATCATCTATCCTATAGCTGATATTAAGTGGGTAAGTCCTGTTCATTGTGTTTCTAAGAAAGGAGGTATAACTGTTGTTCCTAATGATAAAAATGAACTAATACCTTAGAGGACTATTATTGGATATAGAATGTGTATTGATTTCAGGAAGTTGAACAAGACCACCAGGAAGGACCACTATCCTTTGCCCTTTATTGATCAAATGCTCGAGCGGCTGTCTAAAAACACCCACTTCTGCTATCTTGATGGGTATTCTGGCTTCTCCCAGATTCACGTTAACACCGCGGATCAAGAGAAGACCACCTTTACGTGTCCTTACGGTACTTATGCTTATAGGCGTATGCCTTCTGGTTTGTGTAATGCACCTGCTACTTTTCAGAGGTGTATGTCTGCAATATTTCATTGTTTCTGTGAGGACATTGTAGAAGTTTTCATGGACGACTTTTCCGTCTATGGAAACTCCTTTGACCACTATCTCCACAATCTTAATAAAGTTTTGCAGAGATGTGAAGAAACGAATTTGGTGCTCAATTGGGAGAAGTGCCATTTCATGGTTAACGAAGGGATAGTTCTTGGACACAAGATTTCCGAAAGGGGAATTGAAGTGGACAAGGCAAAAATTGAAGCTCTTGAAAGGATGCCCTATCCAAGGGACATCAAAGGTATTAGTAGTTTTCTAGGTCATGCTGGTTTCTATAGGTGATTTATCAAGGACTTTTCTAAGACCTCGAGACCCCTTACCAATCTTCTCCAGAAGGATTCTCCTTTTGTATTTGATGAAGATTGTAAGGAAGCTTTTGAAGTTCTTAAGAAAGCCTTGATAACCGCTCCTATAGTACAACCACCTGACTGGAATTTGCCCTTTGAAATTATGTGTGATGCTAGTGATTTTTCTGTTGGAGCTTTTTAGGACAAAGGGTTGACAAGAAGCTGAATGTCATCCACTATGCCAGCAAGACACTTGATAGTGCTCAAAAGAATTATGCTACTACCGAGAAGGAATTCTTGGTAGTGGTCTTTGCTTGTGATAAGTTTAGACCTTATATTGTTGATTCTAAAGTTATTATTCATACTGACCATGCTGCTCTTAAGTATCTTATGCAGAAAAAGGACGCCAAACCAAGAATCATTAGATGGGTACTCCTTCTTCAAGAATTTTATTTGCAGATTGTCGATAGAAAAGGAGAAGACAATCCGGTGGCGGATAATCTTTCAAGGATGGAAGATATCCCGCACGATCCTATTCTAGTCAACGACAGTTTCCCAGATGAACAACTTGCTGTTGTAAAAGTACAATCTCATTCCGACCCTTGGTTTGCAGATTATGCTAATTTTATCGTTGAAAAGTTTTTGCCTCCAGGTTTTACATTTCAGCAGAGGAAGAAATTCTTCACGGATTTGAGGCACTACTTTTGGGATGATCCACATCTTTTCAAAGAAGGTCCGGATGGGATTGTGAGAAGATGTATACCAGAGCACGAGCAGCAGGACATTCTTCGACAATGTCACGATAGTCCCTATGGAGGACATCATGCTGGTGAAAGGACCGCACATAAAGTTTTACGATCAGGTTTTTATTGGCCTACTCTTTTTAAGGACGCCCGAAGGTACGTTCTATCTTGTGATAAGTGTCAGAGAGTTGGTAACAATAGAAGGAGAAATGAGATTCCTATGAATTACTCACTAGTGATCGAACCTTTCGATTGCTGGGGTTTTGATTTTATGGGTCCTTTTCCTCCTTCACACAAGTAGGCACACATCTTAGTTGCTGTTGATTATGTAACCAAGTGGGTTGAAGCAATCCCCACTGAGAGTGCTGATCATAAGGCATCTTTGAAAATGCTCAAGGATGTAATTTTTCCTAGGTTCGGAGTACCAAGGTACCTCATGACAGATGGAGGGTCACACTTCACGCATGGAGCTTTAAGGAAAGCTCTAGCGAAGTACGATGTCAATCATACGATTGCATCACCGTACCACCCTCAAACTAGTGGGCAAGTTGAGCTCACCAATAGGGAGATCAAGTTGATCTTACAGAAGACAGTAAACAGTTCTAGAAAGGACTGGTCAAAGAAGTTAGGAGATGCTTTGTGGGCGTATAGAACTGCTTACAAAAACCCCATGGGCATGTCTCCGTATAAAATGGTCTATGGCAAGGCTTGCCATTTACCATTAGAGTTAGAGCACAAGGCTTTCTGGGCTGTCAGAGAGCTAAATGCTGACCCAAAGTTAGCTGGTGAAAACCGTATCATGAACTTGACTTCTCTAGATGAGTGGAGGAGTGAAGCTTACGAGAGCGCTAAAATGTTCAAGGAAAAGGTAAATAAGTGGCACGATAAAAGAATTCTGAAACGTGAATTTAATGTTGGTGATAAAGTTTTGTTGTCTAGATCTCGTTTCAGGTTTTCTCCAGGTAAACTACTTTCCATATGGGAAGGACCTTTTCTTATCGAAGAAGTATATTGGTCTAGTGCAATCAAGATCAACAATTTCGAAGGCACCAAACCTCAAGTTGTGAATGGACAAAGACTCAAACATTATATGGCAGGTGATCCAATCAATGTGGATGTAAACATGATATATATAAGAACTCATGAAGAGCATGTTGCAGCCCATTTTCAGACTCTGGCAGGAGCAGAATAAGAAAAGGTATGTATTACGGTAAGTAAACATCGCGATCGTCAATAAAAGTTTACTTTAAAAAGTTTTTGCAAAATTAGGAAAATTCCAAGCCGGAGAGGAACTCTAGGGGGCCCAGGAGGCCTCCTAGCGCGCCCCTCCTGACCGCGCCAGGCACCCTCCTGGGTGCCCTGGACTCCGACTCCGACTCCACCTAGGCTTGAAACCTTCCTTATGTTGCGGAAATTTTTTCTATATATTTGCCCGGATAGTCCCGGCACCGTATCTCTCGATTTCGCGTGTTTTCTTTCTCGGTCTGTTTCTGCCAGGAAAACTTTCAGCAGATCTAGGTGCCATGACTTCCCCAAGTTCCCCCAAGGACAAGTTCGTCGTCAACGTCATCAACCCTTACCTCGCTGAGGTGAGGAAGCACCCCCAGGTCCTTCGTGTGGAGGACAGTGTTCTCCACAAGGAGGATCTGAAGGGACCTGTCAAGGAAGGGAGCACCGAGGAGCGGCTGAAGGAGATGGATCATGAGGTCTTCAAGTTCAAGAATATGGTGGAGCGCGGTGTTGAAGTTAACTTCAACATCATGAACGAGATCGAGACTTCCCACTAGAAGGAGATGAAGGTGATGTGGTCAAGTTTGGCCGCATTGGAAGAAAAAGTTTATGAACTCCAAGCACAGATCTATGATCTGCAGAACCAGAACTGTGAGTATGAACTAAAGTTTCTGCGCATGGGTTTAGGTGCTAAGTGTAGGATCTTGGAGACGGGAATGTCCTTCGAGACTGGAGAAGAGCTACCATGGAAGCGCTTCGCCAAGGAGTACGTGACTGAGAAGAAAAAGAATGAGGAGTAAATCTCCTCGGGTAATGGCATCCCCTCATCTTGTTCCAAGCTTGGGGGAGTGCCGGGTATCTTTATCTTTATCTTCGTCTTTATGAGTCAAGTAGAGTCGTATCATGTCTAGGGAAGTTACTTTATGAAATAGGTGTTGCTTTGAGGTCTATCACTCCTTTTGTGGAGAGCTTTGTATCCGTGAGTGTGGGGTCGTCTATTAAGGAATATTAATGAGAAGTTTATTGGTTTCTTCGCTGCACTCGGTATTCTCTTCACGCAATCGATATTATGAGCTGATTCTTATGGGGAGTATTGACCTTATATCAGGTATGGCTTCGAAAACTTTATTTAAATCTTGGCAAGTATAGCTTTGGTCATAACAACAAGCATGGTTTTCTCAAAGTAGCGACATAGCCAAAACCTTTGTGTTATTATGCTATAAGTGTTATGTTGACAAGGAAGACAACTTGATGTTTCATGCTAGTTTTAATGTTTATGCTTTGTATTGCTTGCATCTAAGTTGTCATCAATTGTTTGGTCTCTCAAAGCCTTGCTAGCCAAAACTCTGTACTAAGCGGAATTCTGCTTGTACTTCCATACCCTGAAACTAACATCTTCCACTTGAGTCCACCATACCTTCCTATTTGTGGTATTCCACTATCACTCCTAAAGTATATAATTTGTGTGCTATCTCTAGATGTTCACAATCTTCTGTTTTGTGCCGCTGATTCAGCTCATGAGGAAGTGGTGGGTAACCCATGATCTTCTTAATTTGGAAAAGTTTTATCTTGGGATTGCATGTCTAATCTGCAAACCCCTAATACGAGAAGGGACTAGCATGAGTGCCCAGCTGGTAAAAGATAAATACTAACACACAAGTTTCTTCGCCCTTTTATGAGTGATAAACAAAGGAATTTAAGGGGATGTGATCGTTCCCACATGGGAGCCGTTCCTCGAAACTTGTCCAAATCATGAAGTGAGTGAGTTATCTATCAGCAGTCGTTGACGGATCATGCACCTCCCAAAAGTATGTTTTTTATTCTGTTTGATCTAGAGATGGCACATGAGTTTTCCCTGCTTACCCTTTTGCACGGGGTTTATCCTTTATTTTGTGCTGATTCAGTCTTTCCTACTTCCTTACTTCTTGAGAGAGAACAGACACTTGATGTTAATAAAGATTCTTGCATACAAATCTGCATTGAAAGTTAGCATGTTACATCTTTGTTGACATTATCTTTTGATAAGTGAGTTGTTTGCAAAAGCTTGCTTAGTAAACATATTCCTTTGTGTTAGCATGTGCACTTCTTGACTGATAACATGTTCTTTCCAAAGCTTCAATTGGTTTCATTATAAGTGAAAGAACAAAAGTAAAAAGTTATTAATTGTTCCTTGACCAAGGCTATGTTTGCCATGATTTGATGAGTTTTCTAGGTCCTACTTTGTTATAATTGTTACTACTTTCTCATAAGGACCTTATGAGTTGAGGTTGCTGTCGAGGATGCTTCAGCTTGGTGAGAAATCTTGATTCTTCTTGTCCGTATTCTTTTATCGAAACTTGTGGACAGGTTACCGAGCTCAGTAATCGCTTGGGGACAAGCAAGGTCTAAGCTTGGGGGAGTTGATACGTCCAAAAAGCATCACTATTTTATATTGTAATTTCATCCTATTCATTGATATATTCCACTTTAAACTATTGTTCTTATGTTGTTTTGGCTTGTTTTACACAGTTTACAACTTTCCGATGCCGAAGCAGAAGAACCAGGATTCATTTGTGAAAAGTGGACACCAAGTTGCTGAATCAGATCAAGTCCAAATACGATGAAAATTTACGGGGATCGTTTTTATGGGAATTGACTAGGGATCACCGAAGACGGAGGTGAGGGGACCCACCAGGCAGCCAGAAGGGTGCCTGGCGCGGCCACCCTACTGGCCGCTCCTGGCACCCTCCTGGATGCCTGGTGGCCCCCCTCGGTGCCCCCTCTCTCCTATAAGACCCCCCTGGGGTGAAAACCCTAAAAGGGGAAGAGTTTCCGTGTTTCGCCGCCGCCACAGGGCGGAAACCTACAGAGGAGAAAAGCCATCTCCGGCGGGTAGATTCCGCCGGGGAGATCACCTCCCGGAAGGGAGATCGTCGCCATCATCATCGTCACGGGCATCATCGAGATCATCATCAACATCATCCCCAACATCAGCACCATCTCCATCTCCATCCCATCTCATCTCACAATTGCAACTTGTGTTGTAATCTATACTATCTATCCTCTCTACTCTGTTGGTGTTGATTACTACTTTGTGGTGAATGCTATTGAGATTTGTTGGAGAATTATCATTGTGTCCAGATTGTTTGCCACCCATCTATCACCTCTGATCATGATCTCTTTTATGTCTTGTGAGTAGTTACTTTAGTTCTTGAGAACATGGGAGAAGTCTAGTTATTAGTAGTCATATGATGTTGAAGTATTATGTGTTGTTTGATACTTAAGTTGTGTTGTTATTTCTCTAGTGGTGTTATGTGAGTCGAACACTTAACACTTCACCTTTAATGGGCCTAGAGGAATACATTGTGCACAAAGGATGCTTATGGTGGGTTGCCGGAGTGACAGAAACTTGAACCCCAGTTCGCACACTTTTCACAAGGGAGTTATGGATCCTTGATCGTAATGTTGTGGTTAGGCTTATGCCTTAATTACTACCTTTTATTTGCGGATGCTTGCAAGGTGTGTAATCATAAGAGTACACTTATCTTAGTCTAGAAGGTGTACTAGCATTGATTCACCCACCGAAACTTATCAACACAATACATATTACTTGGCGTAGTATGGTGAAAGTAACTTGGCTATTTCTCCCGTGTGTTCTCGAGAACGCTTTAGCTTTTATAAGTTTAGTTCCTAGGCTTATCCTTGTGAAAGGATTGGGCCACTTTCTACTCCTCAGTTACCCTGTTTACCTTGCTTGTCTTTTACTTTTCTATTGCTTAAACCACAAACCCCTAAATATTTTCCTTTGAGTGTGTGCATCCTTTCCTTATTCAGTGTCACTTATCAACACCTTCTGCTCCTCGTTGGGATCGACATCCTTATTTATCGAAAAGCTACAATTGATCCCCTAGACTTGTGGGTTATCAAGAATCGCTTATTGGAGTGGTTAACAGGGGAGGCAATGCCACTAAACCTATTAACTTCACCACCATCAACAGCCCCGATCTAGAAACGGCGATGGCGGCGGTACAGAGGCGAGATCGCGAAAAAGGGATTTTCCTTAGGGGTTTCCGTCACGGGGGTAAATATAGGCGAAGGGGGCACCGAGAGGGGCCACAGGGCAGCCAGGAGTCCCTGTGGTGGCCCCCCTTCCCTCCTTTGGTGTTTCCGGAAGCTTCCGTGTCGCTGATTTTTTATCTGTTTTTTCTGGATTTTTTGGAGCACTTTTAATGGCCGGAAAACCTGAAATACAAAAACAACAGAAAACAGCAACTGGCAGCTGGGTGCATTGGGTTAATTGATTAGTCCAAATATGCTCAAAAGTGTATGAAAGTTCAAGCAAATGATGGCAAAGTCACACAAAACATGCATGGAGCAAGCAGATATTATAGATACGTTTGGGACGTATCACCAATGCCCCCGCCACTTTCTCGCGCATGATGAATTCGATCTTCATGGAGTACCTAGATAAAATTGTTGTAGTTTATCTTGATGACATTCTCATCTACTCGAAGAACGAAGAAGAACATGCCGAACATCTTAGGTTGGTATTGATGAAACTTCGAGAGCATCGCCTATATGCTAAATTCTCCAAGTGTGAATTTTGGCTACCAGAAGTGACCTACTTAGGACACGTGATTTCTGCAAAAGGCATTGTTGTCAATCCCGAGAGAGTTCAGGCCGTCTTTGAATGGACTCCACCTGAATCGGTTAAGCAAGTTAGGAGTTTTCTTGGCTTAGAAAGCTATTGTCGCCGCTTCATCGAGAACTTTTCTAAAGTTGCAAAGCCTCTAACTGAACTCCTCAAGAAAGATAAGAAATTTAATGGACTCCCAAGTGCGAGCAAAGCTTTCAAGAGCTAAAAATAAGATTGACTTCTGCCCCCGTACTTGCGCCTCTAGACACCAAATAGGATTTCGAGATCTATTGTGACGCCTCACGGCAAGGGTTAGGATGCATACTTATGCAAGATAGACATGTGGTAGCATATGCTTCACGCTAGTTGCTTCCACATGAAGAGAACTATCCTAACCATGATCTTGAACTCGCTGCCGTAGTTCATGCCCTGACAACTTGACGATATTACCTCCTTGGTAATCGTTGTGAGATCTATTCCGACCACCAAAGCCTCAAATATATATTCACCCAGCCAGATCTTAATCTCAGGCAAAGACGCTGGATAGAGTTGATAAAAGATTATGACTTAGGAATTTCTTACACCTCAGGCAAGGCCAATGTCATGGCTGATGCACTAAGTCGTAAGTAGTATTGTAACAACCTCATGTTACAACAGTATCAACCACTTCTTCATGAGGAATTTCGAAAACTCAATCTTGAGATTGTTCCTCATGGCTATCTTTCTACCTTGGTGGCGAAACCAACCCTTGAGGATAAAATCATAGCCGCCCAGAAACATGATAGTGGTATTCGAGAGATCAAGAAGAACATTGCTAGCGGATTTGCTAAATGTTTCTCCATAAATGATCAAGGTGTCGTTTTCTTTGGCACTCGATTGGTTGTACCACGAAAACACAATCTTAGGAGGCTGATTCTTAAGGAGGCTCATGATACTCCCCTTTCGATTCATCCCGGTAGCACAAAAATGTACCGAGATCTACGCCAAAGATTTTGGTGGACTAGGATGAAACGAAAAATTTCTCAGTATGTTTCCGAATGTGATGTTTGTCGTCGCATTAAGGCAGAACAGCAAAGACCTGCTGGCACTCTTCAACCTTTGACTATTCCCGAGTGGAAATGGGACAAAGTCAGTATGGATTTCATCACTGGCTTTCCAAAAACCCAGAAAGGAAATGATGCCATCTTCGTTGTCGTTGACAGACTTTCCAAAGTTGCTCACTTCCTTCCCGTTCGTGAGTCCATAACTGCTAGCCAGTTAGCGGACTTGTATGTTTCTAGAATTGTGTCTCTTCATGGTGTTCCTTTGGAAATCAATTCTGATCGTGGTTGCCTTTTCACCTCTAGATTTTGGGGAAGTTTTCAGAATGCTATGGGAACTCATCTCTCCTTTAGTACAGCTTTCCATCCTCAGTCTAGCGGTCAAGTTTAAAGGGTTAACCAAATCCTTGAAGACATGCTCAGAGCTTGTGTTATCTCATTCGGAAAGAATTGGGAGAAGTCTCTTCCATTCGCCCAATTTGCTTATAACAATAGTTTCCAATCTAGTCTGAACATGGCTCCTTTTGAACTCCTATATGGACGAAGATGTCGAACACCCCTAAACTGGTCAGAAACCGGTTAAAGACAATTCTTTGGACCGGATATGATCATGGAAGAAGAAGAGCAAGTTAGCATTGTTCGTGATCAATTGAAAGCAGCCCAGTCTCGTCAGAAAAGCTACTATGATCGTCATCATAGGCAAGAAAGCTACAGTCTGGATGAGAAGGCTTACCTTCGGGTTACTCCTCTGAAGGGAACCCAACGTTTCGGTATCAAAGGAAAGTTGGCCCCACGTTACATTGGACCTTTCCGCATTCTTGCTAAACGTGGAGAAGTTGCCTACCAACTTGAACTACCCCCGCACCTTTCCCGAGTACATGATGTATTCCATCTGTCACAACTCAGGCGTTGCTTCAAGGACCCCATCCGCGAAGTCGACCATGAAACGCTTGATCTCCAAGATGACCTTTCTTCTCGAGCATACCCCGTTCGTATTCTTGATTCAGCAGAGCGTGTCACTCGTCGTCAGAAGATTAAGTTCCTGAAAGTGCAATGGTCACACCACTCCGAGAAAGAAGCCACATGGGAAAGAGATGACCGTCTCAGTGCCGAGTACCCCTTCTTCCTCCCGATGGCTTCTGAATCTCAGGACGAGATTCTTTTGAGTGGGGGCGAGTTTTCAGAACCCTCTGTTAGGTATGCGCTAGGATCAAGTCTCACATTGCATTCATATTAAAAATTTGAAAAATAAATTGGAATTGGGTAAAGCAAAAAGCCCTAAAGATTTTAATTCAAATGGCCAGATAAAAATTTGCTCCAAAAATTCCTTTTGCATTTTTGAAAACTCACATAAATGAGTGTGATCACATACAAAGTGATTTGGATTCAAACCCATGCTCATAGATTTTTCAAATATTTAAAACAGGAGCTTGGAATTAAATTAAACTCCTATTTGAATTAAAGTTCAAATAATTTGAAATTTAAAAATGTTCAAACTTTATAAGTGGCTAGCCTATTATATTTTGAGGCCATATAAAAAGTTTCAGCATTTTATAAAATGCCTAGCTATTTATTTAGCACATCAAAACAAGTGACAGAAAAGAAAACAGAAAAGAAAAGGGAAAAGGAAACTCACCTGGATCTGGCCCAACTAACTGCATCGCAGCCCAGCAGCCGGCCCAGCCCACCCCACCTTGTCGTCTACCTCCCCCGCGCCCCGAAGGTGCTCGTTGTAATGCATGCACACCGCCACCGACGCCACGGCCACGCAACTGCTTCCCTCGTCCACGTCCTAGCGCCTGGAGACGTCTTGAGAAGACGTGGCTCCTTTCCCCCTCCTCTGGATCCTCCTTCCCCCTCTCCCTCGCCGTGTTCTTCACCCGCCGTATCTCGCCGCGGAGCGCGCCGCCGCATCGACGTGGCCAACGGCCTCTGCTCGCCTCACCAACTTGTCCAGGATGCCCGCCGTGATTGTCTTCATCGCCGTGTGCAAGCAATCGAGGCCGGGAGCCCCGAGCACGCCGTCCCCTTTGTCGAGCTGCCGTCGGACCCGCAAGAGCTCGTCGCCGATTCCGCCGCAGCTCCTCCGACCTCCTAGACCCCGCCATCGCGCTCAGGGTGAGCCCCGCCGTGTTTCCCCTCTCCCCGCGTCCGATTTGGTGCTCCAAATCGCCGTAACCGCCTCGGTCGAGCCTAGCCGCCGCCTGAGATCGTCGCCGGCGACGCTCCGATAGCCCCCTTTCCCAACCGTGCGCCCAGGTCAAAGCGGAAGATCACAGGGATCATTTAGGTGCTCTCCCCGTGCAAAATGGTGGCCGGGAAGCCCCTCCGGCGACCCTTCGCCGTGCACCGAGGTCGCCGCCGGCGAGGTGCCGACGTGGCCATCATTAGGGACTCATCCCCCCTGTTAGTTGACCCCAGGTCAATGAAAGGTGGGGCCCCCATCCCCTAAACACCACTGTTAGTTCTAATTAAAACGGGATTAATCCATCTGCCACTGACAGCAAGGCCCCACACGTCAGCAGCCCCCCTACATCGTGCTGACGCCAGCATGACGCAGTAAATCAGTTAAATGATTTATTTAATTCAGAAAAAGTCAAAAAAAGCTATAAACTTTAGAAAAACATAACTAATTCATTTTAACTCCAAATTGGACAAATAATATGTCTAAAATTATCAGAAAAATGCAAGGAATGTGAATATGGACATTGTTTTCATGTTTGACCAATTTAAATTGGGTAAACAGTGGCATATGTCCATATGGCTTTAATTTGAATTCAAATTTGGAGGGAATTTGCAAATAACTTTGCATTCCACTTCTTTTCAATGGAATTGCCGACACATTGTGACCATGAACATCACCTTACAATATTGATCATGTGCTTGAGCATTGCATTTACATTTATCCCTTGATTTCTTTGTTTGCTCGATAGACGTGGAGCCGGAACCGGAGGCCACCCCCTTCGTTGAAGACCCCGATACTGAACCTCGTCAGCAAGGCAAGCAAAACCCCATTGATCATGTCGATAAAATCCCACTTCCCTCTCAGTCTCGCTTATGCATTGTTTAGGATGATTACCATGCTACGTTTCTACCGCATAGATGAACCCATTCCTTTGCATGACCTATCATTTGTCACAGTAGTAAGCAAACCACAATCCTAGCAGATGTAGGAGTTGATTGTTACCATGTGGCCCCTGCAACTGTTACTGATTATTGCATGCTTAGAGTGATATAATGTGGATACTGTTATGTGAGTCGGGATGGTAGTGATCATGTTGATGATGGTGGAAATGTGTTGGTGAATCTACCCTAATACAAGGTGAACGATGAGAGGCTGTGTAGGAGTACATAGTGGGTTGTCTCGTTGAACACCGCCTTAAGTCTGAGTTCTTGTGTGGTGATCCAAGAAGAAGAGTACAACCAAACATTGGGCTCACTGATCATATGAAGGACACAACTCAATCATATGAAGAGCCGAGAGCCATACCCATTTGTCTAAGCAGACAAGGCCAAGTACAAGACACTCTCGGAAAGCTCGAACGTGAGGGGCATCCCATCCAGGCCCGGATGATCAACTGAGATGGGTCCTCATCGTCCGCTCACAAGTCTAAATGATTATGGGTGGTGAAATCCCATAATCATAGACAAGTCGCCTCAACCATATTATCGATTGAATTATAACACGTACATAAACAGACTCCAGCCCGATCACCTAGTCGGGATCTCGGGCGGGCTCAAACATACAATAAAGTGTGCCACGTGACAGAGTCACGAGCAATCGCATCGCGATGCCCCAAGCCGCGCACATCTAAGGGCCACTTGGTGTATAGAAGAAAGCCGGCAAGAACTCAACTAAGCTATCGAATCCCACACTAGGACATGCACGTTATAATCATACACACATCATACATGTCTAGTGTAAACAGCGGGTAACACAACGTGAACTCTAAAAACTCATAGCTTTATTGCATCTGCTATACAGAGCAGATATAGTAATGTTACAAGCAGAGATCACATCACTGTGATCCAACATTACATCAAACAACAACGGAAGCAAATTATGTCTTAGTAAAGACAAGGTTAACAAATGGCTTAAGAAGCCTTTAAGAAAACACAATGACCCTCCAGAGGGACCAGGCTGCTGTCTGGGACTACATTACTTCGTCGACGTCGAGCTTGAGGGGGAGGCCACCATCGGGTTCAGTGGTCTCGTCTCTAAAACATATAATAAGCAAACGTGAGTACAAAGTCGTACGCAGCAAGACTTACGTCAAAACTATACTACTCATGCTCAGATATCAATGTAAAGGCAAGTGGGGTTGTAATGCAGAAAGCTTTGACTTGGCTATCCTGTACTATGACTACATAGTGTTGAGATGAGAGGCGCACACGAGTCCATCTACTCTTGATCACCACTTCAATACACCACCATGGAACCTTCCTCGACTTCCCCACGAGGAAGCAACCCAAAGTACTCACACTTATCATGCGATTTTTAGAGTATTCATTTGAGTTGTCTAATAATCAAGTAAAGATCTCCAAGTAGTCCATAAGCGCGGACACGGCTATTCGAATAGTTCATTAACCCTGCAGGGGTGTACTTCTTCACATACGTAGCTACCACTTACCGCCTAGAACTCATCACCTTCAAGTGGTGTCGGCGAGGATAGTACCACGACACTTCCCTCGCGGCTCCAACTCTAGTCCAGGAGATCGCCTATCTGAGTTGTACCCCAATCGGGAATCCGGCCGGGGTTTCCGTTCAGGACCCAGACAAGCCCACCTCGACGGATGGTGCTGCGCTTGCCTAAAACTGTGCTACGTTATGAAAGCAAATAGAATAACAATTAACCCATGCGAATCCTGGACCCTAGTCGGGGTGAGTTAATAGGTCGAGAGGGGGTCAATGAGCCCAACATGTGGTAGTAATATGTGCCTTGGATCACAACACAAGAACTCTGGGCCTAGGGCAGTGTAAATGAGACAACCCACTGTGTACTCCTACCCAGCCTCTCATTGTTCACTTATATTAGGGTGACTTCATCAACACGTTACCACCTTGTTGCATGTGTTCACTACCATCCCGATACATCACCCAGATGGATCAACTTTATTGCAAACAAGTCTAGCATGGCATAGCATATCATGGATGAAGGGCGACATGATTAACACAAACAAATCTTGTATCTGCTAGGTTGAGGTTTGCTTAATACTGTGGTAGCAATGATAGGTCATGCAAAGGATGGGTTCAACTAGCGATAGAACGATAACATGTGAATCACCTAATCATGCATAAGAGAACAAGAGGGAAACTGGGTTTTTATAGATATGATCATAGGGGGTTTGCTTGCCTTATTGTCGAGACTCGGTGTGCCACTCTTCGGAGAAAACAGGGACTATGTTCGGCGATGGATCTATCGAGAAGAAGCAAACACCGAGACAACAACAATGTAAACATCACATTGTAATGCACATTCAAGAATGAAACATGGCATGGTACTGATGTGATCTAGGTTCAATTTGTCACATGTTAATTGAAGTTGATTTGAATAAGAAATTCAAACTCCAAATGTTGTTCAAATTAGCCAAAGTTGCATTTGCTAATGTTTGGATATGGTAAACCATGTTGTCATGTGTATGATATGCCTCTGATGTTCATGTGATAAGGTTGGCATTGCAAAGATTTAATTTGAAATGATTTAAACATTTATTTTGAATTATTCCAAATAACCCAAATAGCTAAATGCTACTGGTTCATCATCATAGATGTGTTTTTCATCTATGAAAGTATGATATTTTGAATACTTGAATTTTTCTGATGATTTTTCATATATAAATTATTTGATTTGGAGTTATGGATTAAAAGTTATTGAAATTCAAAGATTCAATCAAATTCTGGAATTTCTGGATTATTTGTAAAATGGAAAAGACTTTACTGCGTCAGCATGACATCATGATGACGTCATGGGGGCGCTGACCAGTTAACCTGACACGCGGGGCCCATCTGTCATTGTCTCTGGGTAAACTCTGTTTTAATTAAAATGACAGGGGATTAGGGGGGGCAAGGGCCCACTTGTCAGTGGGTGATTAGGGGGATTAGGCCCTAATCACATTGGCCGGCCGGCAGTTAACCGGTGGCAGCCACGGGACGCGGCGGGGGCACGCCGGAGTGGCGATTCCAGCCTCGGGAAGGCACGGGGGAGGCACCAAATTGCTCCCCGTGGCCTCACGCACCCACTGGTGCAGGCCAGCGACCTCGAGGCGGCCTGGAGCCACGCCGGCGACGAGGAGACACGGCGGCCGTGCTCGGCTCTGACGGGAACGACGACTAGCGACGCATGGACGAGCGAGAGATGGGGAAAAAGATGCGCCAGCTCACCGTGAGCAAGAAGGAGAGGTCGGAGAGCTCGGGGAGGCGCTGGAGGCGGCGAATTTGGCGATGGCGTGCCGGCGGCCGTGAAGGAGACGGAGGTCGCAGGCGTCGTCATTGGGGGTCCTCGGCTCCAATTGATCAGGCGCGACGATGAAGACGAGCGCGGTGGAGCTTCTGGACAAGGCGGCAAGGTGAACGGGGCACGGTGGCCGCGGTGGTGCATGGTGGTGAGCTACGGCGGCTTTCGGGATGTCGTGGAATCTCGCCGGAGAGAGAGGGGAAAGGGGTCCAGAGGGAGGGAAATGGAGGAGGAAGAGCGCAAGGGCTCCACGACGTTAGAAGGCGGCAGGGGAGCAGCCAGGCAGATGCCTGGCGCCCATGCCGTGGCCGGCAGCGAGCTGCCTGCCTGCCTGGCCTGGGAGGAAGACGACCCTCCCCTTTTGGGCTGGGCCTCCTCTGCTGGGCCAGGTGGGCCAGGTAAGTGGCTTCGGCCTTTTTACTGTTTTTCTTTTTATTGCTTCTGTTTTATTTGTTTTGCTCTGGAAAAAAAATACCAAAGCATTTTTAAAAATCCCCAAATATTTATCTTGGACATATGTGACATAAAGGTAGTCACTCCCATGTTTTGGAGATTTTTGGAATTCAAATTATTTGAATCCAATTCAAATAGCATTTAAATTTAATTTCCAAGCCTCTGTTTGAAAATTTGAAAAATCCATGAGCATGGGTTTGACTCCAAATCATTTTTAAAATGATCACACTCATTTATAGGACTTTTCAAAATTGTTTGGAGGAATTTTGGAAAAACTTTTTATCTAGCCTTTTATTTAAATTCCTTTTGAGGCTTTTCCAAATGCCCAATTCTTAAACCAAGAATTTAAACATGATGCAATTACTCTAGTAATAAAAGCACATACCAAAACTAGGGTTGTGACAACTCGCCCCCACTCAAAAGAATCTCGTCCCGAGATTCAAAAGTAGTCGGGAAGAGGGTGGGATACTCGACTCGGAGACGGTCTTCTCGTTCCCAGGTGGCTTCTTTCTCAGAATGGTTGGACCACTGCACTTTAAGGAACTTGATCTTCTGACGTCGGGTGGTACGCTCAGCTTCATCGAGGATACGGACAGGATACTCTTGATAAGATAGATTTTCTTGGAGATCAAGCGTTTCGTGGTCTACTTCGCGGATGGGGTCCTTGAAGCAACGCCTGAGTTGAGATACGTGGAAGACATCGTGAACCTGAGAAAGATGCGGGGGTAGTTCAAGTTGGTAGGCAACTTCTCCACGTTTAGCTAGAATGCGAAAGGGGCCTATGTGACATGGGGCCAATTTGCCTTTGATACCGAAGCGATGGGTTCCCTTCAGAGGAGTAACCCGGAGGTAAGCCTTCTCGTCCAGCTCGTAGCTTTCTGGACTATGATGACGATCATAGTAGCTTTTCTGACGAGACTGGGCTGTTTTCAATTGCTCACGAACAATGCGAACTTTCTCTTCTGCTTCCTGGATCATATCCGGTCCAAAGAATTGTCTTTCACCGGTTTCTGACCAGTGTTGGATATGTGCCCTAGAGACAAATTAATAAAGATATTTGTCACATATCCGTTTTGTTCATAATACGTTTTATACTGTGCTATAACTGTATTACTTGGAAATACTAATACAGGTGTAGTATAAAACATGGTCCGTAGTTTAACTCGGGTAAACTATCTCATTGGGCAATTGATTGATCAAGCTTTCCTGATCATGGCGACACTTAAGTCCATTGACAATGAGGTCATATCATTAAGGGGAATGATGTGATGGACGTACACCCACCTAAAGTATTGCAATGTGATCGAGTCACATAGTTCAGCGTTGCTATGACTTTGTAACGTATGGCTTAGTCCTTAGACCGTAATGATCATACGTAATCACGATCTATGAGGAGACTTTGATTTGTATCCCACCGCCTGACTGAAATATGCTGGCTATAACGGAGCACTTTGGGTATTCCGAAATAGATGGTTGATGAGTATGTTAATAGATCAGAGCGGGATTTGTCAGTCCTTGTGACAGGACAGGTACTCTGGGCCCACTCGGTGATATTGCATCAACACCTTGCAAGGACGTGACTAGGTCACAAGAGATGCAATGATCATGGACGAGAGAAGTTGTTTGTTGTGAACGAGATGTGAACACGGTATGTGGGATACCGACGATCAAACCTCGGACAAACAAAGTACCGCAGCACAAAGGGATTACGTCGTATCGTTAACGGTTTCCAAAAGCGATCGAAGTTCATTCGATGGAAGCGCAGGGGCTGTCAAGGATTGTAACCAGGTCCAACTGACTAGTCATTGGTCAATGAGAAGAGTCTCGACCATGTCTGTTGTTTCCCGGACCGTTAGGGTGTTACACTTAAGGGCAATCGATGCATAGGACAGTTACGGGATCAATCGGTGAAATAGGAGAAATCACCGGAATAGTTCCGGAGCAGGACGGAATGGTTTCCGGACATTTTGAATAGTTCAAAATAAAGTTTAATTGTTTTAATAATGTTTTTATTATTTAATTATCTGAATTAAATATTTAAAACATATTAAATAAATTAAAAAAAATGGGAAAAAGGCTATATGGGCCCATGGGGCCCATTAGGGGAGGAGGGGGTTTCCCCCCTTGGGCTTGGCGCCAAGGGTGGGGCCCATCCCCCCCTATGGCTGGCGCACCTCCCCCCTTGGGGGTTTAGTCCCACATGGGGGAGGGGAGGAGGATCACACCCCCCCTTGGCCTATATAAGGAGGGGTAGACCCCCCTTTTTCCAAGTACACCAATCTCCTTCTTTCTTCCTTCTCCTTTTCCGGAAGTGGACTCCCCTTGTTTGGAGTCTGCACCAGGATTGGAGTTCTCCACCATAAGGCAAGCCGTCGCTCTGCTGGAGTCGGGATCCATAGTCGTCTTTCTTCCGCTGCTCGCCTGGTTCGGAGCCCGGGAGGAACATCGATTGTACCGTACGTGTATAATCTCTTCGAGGCACTACACCTGTGGTGCTACTTCGTCGCTGGAGGTTTACCAGGAGTCATCCTCGCCGGTGGTGGTCTTCTACACGACAGGGAGGTCGTAGTACTGAGTCTACGCCAACCACGTTCGTAAGAACGTTTCCCTATTTCGGTCTTCAAAGGTATGAACACCGATTCCCTCCGTTACTTTACATCGCCATAGCATAGATCTTGGGTTCGGGTACCGTAGGTGTGAAAAATTTGTGTTTTCTGCCCCATATCCCAACAGTGGTATCAGAGCTAGCTATGCGTAGATGTATTGTACGGGTAGAACACATCTAGGATGTGGGCATCGAATCTTCATTCGTTACCCTCCCACGTGTACCCATTTAGCGTTGTGGCAATGTTTGATGAAGTGGCCCCCGACCGACCTTACGCGTTTACGCGAGACTGGTTCCACGCTTGACATATGGCTTGTACCATATAAAGTGGCTAGGGGGTGTCTGTCTCTCTGCATTAGCGATGCGAAGATGTTTGCAACGGAGGGCCCCGACAGGGGGTAATAGAGACGGATGGGAGACGGTGTTGTGGCTTGTTTTTCGCAGGATAGAAACGGTTCTCTCTCTTGAAACCCCTAGCAGCCACGTAAAAATTGCACAAGCTAAAGTAGAAAGGCGTTTAACTTTGCTTTGCATGAAGGGGGATCATAGGTTGTATGATTTCCAGTTTACTTCCTGTTTTATGCTAGTATGCTAGATATATCGACGGTAGCACGAAACAGGACCATCTCTCACAATACCAAATTTCTGTTCTCACCTCGTGGGCACCGCCTGGAAGGTTCTCCCATATGGCTTGATGCTCCGTACATACCGGAGTTGTCCTACATATTAAACGGAGTTCGCATGAGGTTGGGTTCGGCAAGCCTGGCATATGCAGATATGGCCTTGCTGAACAGCTAACATCAAGGTCCGATTGGCAGGCTTGACGTATGTAGATGCAGGCCTGGAACACAGAAGACCGAAAGGTCGAGCACGAGTCACATGCCTGATGTGATTGGCTTAGAGGCCTACCTGGTTCGCATACTAAAAGCCGTAACTATCGGGGGAGGTATGGGGGCTGGGATTGTGTAATCACTTAGTTAAATTGAGAGGTGTTTATCTAAGTGGGAGCTTTCTAGAATTTTGAGATTAAATTGAAACTCCACATTATGAACAAAAGTCTAAGTATGTATCCTTGTGAATCAACCTTGTAGATGGCAGCACCTCGCCCCTCGTTCAACTTAGGATCATTCCTAGAGAAAGATAAGCTAAAAACAGATGGGACAAACTTCACCAACTGGTTCCGCACCCTAAGGATTCTCCTCGTTCCCCTCAAAATGGCATACGTACTAGAGGACGCGTTAGGTGACGCACCAGCAGATGATGCCAGTCAAGACGAGAAGAATGTCTATCTCTCCAGGACTGATGATTACAACCTTGTCCAGAGTGGCATGCTTTACTCCATGGAGGCTGAGCTGCAGAAACGTTTTGAGAGGATGGGTGCATATGAGATTATCACCGACCTCAAGGCGGTCTTCGCACCTCAAGCCAGGGCTGAACGGTACGAGGCTTCTGAAGCTTTCTTCTCAGCAAAGATGGACGAGCACGGCAGCGTGAGTGAGCACGTAGTCAAAATGTCTGGCTACGTTCAGCGCTTGAATGCTCTGGAATGCCAGATTCCAGATGAACTTGCTGTTGATAGGGTGTTGCAGTCGCTTCCCCCTAGCTACAAAAGCTTTGTGCTGAACTACAACATGCAGGGGATGACCAAAACCCCTTCTGAGTTGTTCGCCATGCTGAAGAGCGCCGAGGTTGAGATCAAGAAGGAGCACGCCGTCTTCATGGTCAACAAGACCATTGACTTCAAGAAGTCAAGTAGGCGGGAGAAGGCCAAAAGAGGTGGCCCCAAGAGGGATGGCAAGTCAGTTGCCGCTCCTCCCAAGGCACCCAAGCCTAAACTCGGAGTGGAGTGCTTCTACTGCAAGGGTGAAGGTCACTGGAAACGCAACTGTCCCAAGTACCTAAAGGACAAGAAGGCTGGCAAGGTCACCAAGAGAGACGAAGGTATATTTGATATACATATTGTTGATCTTCTCTTGACAAGCGCTGGGAACACATCCTGGATATTTGATACAGGATCTTTCGCTCATATTTCTAATTCCATTCAGGGACTAAGGAATAGGAGACGCTTGCTCAAAGATGAAGTGACGATGCGCGTGGGGAATGGCTGTCGGATTGAGGTCTTGGCGGTCGGCACGAAGCATCTTAGTCTCCCTTTGGGATTGGTTTTAGTTCTGAGTAATTGCTACTATGTACCCGCATTGAGTGTGAACATCGTTAGTGGCTCTTGCTTGAAGCGAGACCACTATTCTTTTAAGTCTGATACAATTGGTTGTTCGATTTATAAGGATGAAATTTTTTATGTTCACGCACCGGAGTTGCATGGTTTATTCGTACTTAATCTCGATGGTCACGTGTGTCACGTTAACAATATTGAGGCCAAAAGATTGAAGAATGATGAAGATCACATGATGATGTGGCATTGCCAACTTGGTCATATTGGTATAAAACGCATGGAGAAGCTCCATAAGGATGGACTTCTTGAGTCATTGGATTTTGGATCCCTTGATACATGTGAACAATGCCTCATGGGCAAAATGACAAGGACTCCATTCAATGGCATAATGGAGCGTGCGGATGTCTTATTGGGGATCATACACTCGGATGTATGTGGACCCATGAACGTCCCCACTCGCAATGGTCTTCGTTACTTCGTGACCTTCACTGATGATTTGAGTAGATATGGGTATATTTACTTGATGAAGCACAAGTCTGAAACCTTTGAAAAGTTCAAGGAATTTCAGAATGAGGTCGAAAATCAACTCGGAAGAAAAATCAAGCACCTTTGATCGGATCGAGGTGGCGAGTATTTGAGTCACGAGTTTGGCAATCATCTGAAGTCTTGTGGCATAGTACCACAGCTTACGCCGGCAAGCACACCTCAGAGAAACGGTGTGGCTGAGCGACGTAATCGAACCCTATTGGATAGTGTACGATCGATGATGTATCATACTGATTTTCCTGTGTCATTCTGGGGGTATGCATTAGAAACTGCCGTTCATATTCTTAATAGGGCACCATCCAAATCCGTAAAGACAACACCATTTGAAGAATGGCATGGCACAAAACCTGAGTTGTCTCACCTGAAGATTTGGGGTTGTGAGGCTTATGTTAGGAAACTACAGCATAACAAACTTGAATCCAAGGCGGATAAGTGCATCTTTGTGGGCTATCCCAAGGAAACTTGTGGATACACCTTCTACAATAAGTCTGACAGCAAAACGTTTGTTGCCAAGACGGGACACTTTCTTGAGAAGGAGTTTCTCGCGAAAGAGTTGAGTGGGAGGAAAATAGACCTCGATGAAGTGACTGACCAATCACTCCAATTGGAAGAAACGGCTACGGAATTTGTTCTGGAACCATCTTCCACAGTGGGAGCTGAAGAGAATGGCCAGAACGACATTCATAACGATCATGACATTAATGATGATCATGATGAGAATGAAGAGGAACCTTTTATGCCCCGTAGGTCATCAAGAGTCCGTCAACCTACTGAGTTTTACGGACAGCTTGTGAATGCAATCTCGGCTGATGAGTCGGATGAACCTACAAGTTACAAAGAAGCAATGGAGGGACCCGAGTCCGAGAAATGGCTCGAAGCCATGAAATCCGAAATAGACTCCATGTACACCAACAAAGTATGGACTTTGGTGGATATTCCCGAGGACCGCAAGGCCATCGAGAATAAATGGATTTTCAAGAAAAAGACTGACGCATACGGAAACGTATTTGTCTACAAAGCTCGACTTGTCGCGAAGGGTTTCCGACAAATTCAAGGAGTTGACTACGAGGAGACATTCTCTCCTGTAGCGATGATAAAGTCTATTCGGATCCTACTAGCAATAGCTGCATATCATGATTACGAGATATGGCAGATGGATGTGAAAACTGCATTCCTAAATGGCAACATTGAGGAAGAGTTGTATATGATGCAACCAGAGGGGTTTGTCGATCCAAGGAACGCTGGTAAGGTTTGCAAGCTTCAACGGTCCATCTATGGGTTGAAGCAAGCATCTCGGAGCTGGAATCTTCGATTTGATGAGGTCATTAAAGCTTTTGGATTTGTCCAAAACGTCGAAGAGTTCTGCGTCTATAAGAAACTGAGTGGGAGCTCTGTAGCATTCCTTGTGTTATATGTAGATGACATATTACTAATAGGGAACGATAAGAAATTCTTAGAGGAAGTGAAGGAATATCTGAATGGAAACTTTTCCATGAAGGACCTAGGTGAAGCTGCGTACATATTGGGGATTAAGATCTATAGAGATAGACCTAATCGACGGTTGGCCTTGAGTCAGAACACTTATATTGACAAGATTTTGAAGAGGTTCAAAATGGATGACTCCAAGAGAGGTCTCTTGCCAGTTATAAAAGGTGTCAAATTACGCGTGACTCAATGCCCAACCACAGCAAAAGAGAAAGAGGATATGTCCTCAAAGCCCTATGCCTCAGCCATAGGTTCTCTCATGTATGCTATGTTATGTACCAGACCGGATTTAGTGCTAGCCATTAGTATGACTAATCGCTACCAGAGTAACCCGGGAATGGCTCACTGGACAGCAGTAAAGAACATCCTTCAGTACTTAAGAAGAACCAAGGATATCTTTCTCGTTTATTGAGGAGTTGATGAGGAGCTCACCGTAAAAGGTTACATTGACGCAAGCCTCGGCTCAGACCTAGATGACTCGAAATCCCAGACGGGATATGTTTTCATGTTGAACGGTGGCGCGATTAGCTGGAGGAGCGGCAAACAGTCAGTCGTCGCTCAATCTTCAATGGAGTCGAAATACATTGCCGCTTGTTAAGCGTCAAACGAGGCGCTGTGGCTGAAGAAGTTCGTGATCGAGCTTGGCGTCTTTCCCAGTTGCACTGACCCCGTGGGGATCTTCTGCGACAACACGGGTGCCATTGCTAACGCGAAGGAGCCAAGAACTCACTCTACAGCCAAGCACATCCTCCGAAAATTCCATGTGACGCGAGACTACGTCAGGGATGGACACACTAGGATTCACAAGATACATACGGATCTGAACGCAGCAGACCCGATGACTAAACCTCTTCGACAGGGCAAGTTTGAAGAACACCGAGAGACCATTGGTGTTAGATACATACCTGATGTAAACTAGTGTAATTTGTACTCTAGTGCAAGTGGGAGACTGTTGGATATGTGCCCTAGAGAAAAATTAATAAATATATTTGTCAGATATCCGTTTTGTTCATAATACGTTTTATACTGTGCTATAACTGTATTACTTGGAAATACTAATACAGGTGTAGTATAAAACATGGTCCATAGTTTAACTCGGGTAAACTATCTCATTGGGCAATTGATTGATCAAGCTTTCCTGATCATGGCGACACTTAAGTCCATTGACAATGAGGTCATATCATTAAGGGGAATGATGTGATGGACGTACACCCACCTAAAGTATTGCAATGTGATCGAGTCACATAGTTCAGCGTTGCTATGACTTTGTAACGTATGGCTTAGTCCTTAGACCGTAATGATCATACGTAATCACGATCTATGAGGAGACTTTGATTTGTATCCCACCGCCTGACTGAAATATGCTGGATATAACGGAGCACTTTGGGTATTCCGAAATAGATGGTTGATGAGTATATTAATAGATCAGAGCGGGATTTGTCAGTCCTTGTGACAGGACAGGTACTCTGGGCCCACTCGGTGATATTGCATCAACACCTTGCAAGGACGTGACTAGGTCACAAGAGATGCAATGATCATGGACGAGAGAAGTTGTTTGTTGTGAACGAGATGTGAACACGATATGTGGGATACCGACGATCAAACCTCGGACAAACAAAGTACCGCAGCACAAAGGGATTACGTCGTATCGTTAACGGTTTCCAAAAGCGATCGAAGTTCATTCGATGGAAGCGCAGGGGCTGTCAAGGATTGTAACCAGGTCCAACTGACTAGTCATTGGTCAATGAGAAGAGTCTCGACCATGTCTGCTGTTTCCCGGACCGTTAGGGTGTTACACTTAAGGGCAATCGATGCATAGGACAGTTACGGGATCAATCGGTGAAATAGGAGAAATCACCGGAATAGTTCCGGAGGAGGACGGAATGGTTTCAGGACATTTTGAATAGTTCAAAATAAAGTTTAATTGTTTTAATAATGTTTTTATTATTTAATTATCTGAATTAAATATTTAAAACATATTAAATAAATTAAAAAAAATGGGAAAAAGGCTATATGGGCCCATGGGGCCCATTAGGGGAGGAGGGGGTTTCCCCCCTTGGGCTTGGCGCCAAGGGTGGGGCCCATCCCCCCCTATGGCCGGCGCACCTCCCCCCTTGGGGGTTTAGTCCCACATGGGGGAGGGGAGGAGGATCACACCCCCCCTTGGCCTATATAAGGAGGGGTAGACCCCCCTTTTTCCAAGTACACCAATCTCCTTCTTTCTTCCTTCTCCTTTTCCGGAAGTGGACTCCCCTTGTTTGGAGTCTGCACCAGGATTGGAGTTCTCCACCATAAGGCAGGCCGTCGCTCTGCTGGAGTCGGTATCCATAGTCGTCTTTCTTCCGCTGCTCGCCTGGTTCGGAGCCCGGGAGGAACATCGATTGTACCGTACGTGTATAATCTCTTCGAGGCACTACACCTGTGGTGCTACTTCGTCGCTGGAGGTTTACCGGGAGTCATCCTCGCCGGTGGTGGTCTTCTACACGACAGGGAGGTCGTAGTACTGAGTCTACGCCAACCACGTTCGTAAGAACGTTTCCCTCTTTCGGTCTTCAAAGGTATGAACACCGATTCCCTCCGTTACTTTACATCGCCATAGCATAGATCTTGGGTTCGGGTACCGTAGGTGTGAAAAATTTGTGTTTTCTGCCCCGTATCCCAACAACCAGTTCAATGGTGTTCGACATTTTCGTCCATAGAGAAAATCAAAGGGTGCCATGCCCAAGCTTGATTGGAAGTTGTTGTTATAAGCAAACTCGGCGAATGGAAGAGATTTCTCCCAACTCTTTCCGAATGAGATAACATAGGCTCTGAGCATGTCTTCGAGAATTTGATTGACTCTTTCTACTTGACCACTTGACTGGGGATGAAAGGCGGTGCTAAAGGAGAGATGGGTTCCCATAGCATTTTGAAAACTTTCCCAAAATCGAGAGGTGAAAAGACTTCCACGGTCTGAATTGATTTCCAAAGGAACACCATGGAGAGAAACGATCCGGGAGACATATAAATCCACAAACTGGCTAGCAGTTATACTCTCGCGAACAGGAAGGAAATGAGCAGCTTTGGAAAGACGGTCAATGACCACGAAGATGGCATTGTTTCCTTTGTGAGACTTTGGAAAGCCAGTGATGAAATCCATACTGACTTTATCCCATTTCCACTCTGGAATGGCTAAAGGTTGAAGAGTACCAGCAGGTCTTTGATGCTCTGCTTTCACACGACGACAAACATCGCACTCAGCAACAAATTGAGCGATTTCTCGCTTCATCCTAGTCCACCAAAATCTCTGGCGTAGATCTTGATACATCTTAGTACTACCAGGATGAATCGAGAGAGGGGTGTCATGAGCTTCCTTAAGGATCTGCTGCCTTAGATTCCTATTCTTCGGAACTACCATCCTATTTTCGAAGTACACAGTACCTTCATTGTCTAGGGTAAAACATTTTGCCTTACCGCTAGCAATGTTCTGTTTGGTATATCGGATACCTCGAGCACGTTGTTGAACAACTTTGATTTGATCCTCAAGGGTTGGTTTCACTATCAAGGTGGAAAGGAATCCATGAGGAACAATCTCGAGATTCATCTTTCGAAATTCCTCATAGAGAAGTGGTTGATACTGTTGTAACATGAGGTTGTTACAATACGACTTACGACTTAGTGCATCAGCCATGACATTGGCTTTGCCTGGGGTGTAAGAGATACTCAAGTCGTAATCTTTTATCAACTCTATCCAGCGTCTTTGCCTGAGATTAAGATCTGGCTGGGTGAATATGTATTTGAGGCTTTGGTGATCGGTATAGATTTCACAACGATTACCAAGGAGGTAATGTCGCCAAGTCTTCAGGGCATGAACTACGGCAGCGAGTTCAAGATCATGGGTAGGATAGTTCTCTTCATGTGGCCGCAAATGGCGTGAAGCATAAGCTACCACATGTCTATATTGCATAAGTATGCATCCTAACCCTTGCCGTGAAGCATCACAATAGATTTCGAAATCCTTTTTGGTGTCTGGAGGCGCAAGTACGGGTGCAGAAGTCAATCTTCTTTTTAGCTCTTGAAAGCTTTCCTCGCACTTGGGAGTCCATAGGAATTTCTTATCTTTCTTGAGGAGTTCAGTCAGAGGCTTTGCAACTTTAGAAAAGTTCTCGACGAAGCGGCGACAATAGCTTGCTAGGCTAAGAAAACTCCTAACTTTCTTAACCGATTCAGGTGGAGTCCAGTCAAGAACGGCCTGAACTCTCTCGGGATTGACTGCAACAGCTTTCGCAGAAATCACGTGGCCTAAGTAGGTCACTTCTGGTAGCCAAAATTCACACTTGGAGAACTTGGCATAAAGGCGGTGCTCTCTAAGTTTCATCAACACCAGCCTAAGATGTTCTGCGTGCTCTTCTTCGTTCTTCGAGTAGATGAGAATGTCATCAAGATAAACCACAACAAATTTATCTAAGTACTACATGAAGATCGAATTCATCAAGCGCGAAAAAGTGGCTGGGGCATTGGTTAAACTGAAAGACATGACGGTGTACTCATAAAGACCATAACGAGTAGTGAAAGTCGTCTTGGGAATGTCCTCGTTTCTGATTTTGATTTGATGATAACCTAATCTCAAATCCATCTTGGAGAAGACAGAGGATCCAGCAAGTTGATCATAAAGATCATTGATCCTTGGAAGTGGGTACTTGTTCTTTATCGTTGCTAGATTTAGTGGGCGATAGTCTACGCACATCCTTTATGTTCCATCTTTCTTCGTTACGAACAGAACGGGGCAACCCCATGGCGATGAGCTAGGGCGGATGAAGCCTTTTGCCAACGAAGCTTCCAGTTGGATTTTAAGCTCAGCTAACTCATGTGGGGCCATTCTATATGGGCGTCTGGAAATTGGGGTTGTGCCTGGTATAAGATCTACAATGAATTCTACACATCTGTCATGGTGGCATTCCCGGCAGCTCTTCTGGAAAGACATCCGAAAAGTCACAAACTATCGGAATATCTTCAAGGTTAGGAAGGGGATGTTCATTCAACGAATATAGCTGGGTGTCTGAACCTTGAGATGCGAAATGGACTATCTTGCCGGAACGATGAGTGAGTTGGACTGATTTAGTGGCACAATCAATCTTGGCACGGTGTTTGGACAACCAATCCATACCTAAGATGATATCGATATCTGAAGATTTGAGGGCTATGAGAGAAGCAAGGAATACAACATCCTCAACAGCAATCTCATTGTCATGACTTACCCTACTGGTACGCCATGTGGCTCCTGGAGTTTTAATCATGAAAGGGGTAGGCAATTCCTCAAATGAAATGTCATGTAGGAGTGCAAACTTTTCAGACAAAAAGGAATGAGAGGCTCCAGAATCAAATAGAATAGAAGCAGGTTTGGAGTTGACAGGAAGTGTACAAAGTAAAACCTTCGTATCCTCTTGGGCTTCTTTGATGGTGGCATGGTTCACACGTCCGTATTCAACAATAGCGGACTTGGCTTTGGAAGGCTTTGGTGGCTTAGCTTTGGCTTTATGTTTTGGACGAGGAGGAACATTCTCATGCAATGAACACTGTCGTGCAATGTGGCCAGGATTACCACACTTGTAGCACAAACGGTTGTTAGGTTGTGGAGTTTGTATGGCAAGCTCTCTACTACCTTTCTGGGTTTTCTTGCTTTCTGGAGATGGTCTTGGAATCAAGTGCAAAGTAAGGGCACTAGTTGGGATCCAAATTTGACGTTTCTAAGAACCCAAACTAGAAGAGGAAGCAAGATCACGATCACGCTTGCGAGACTCTTCAAAGACCTCATTTCCATGCTCAGCTCTGAATGATCTATTGACCAAATCCTCGAAGTTGACAAATTCAAGGAGATTGAGATCATGACGAAGGATAGGGCTAAGTCCCTTGCGGAACCTTGCTTGCTTCTTGGCATCGGTTGATATCTTCTCAGGGGCATAACGAGAAAGACGATTGAACTCAGTCCTGTACTGATGAACAGTCATATTTCCCTGAGATAGGTTGCAGAATTCTTCCCTCTTTCTTTCCATCAACTCATCCAGAATGTGGTACCCTTGGAAGGCATCACGGAACTCCTGCCAAGTCACTATGTGACCATCAGGCTGCATTGCAACAAAACGTTCCCACCATTCACCAGCAGCACCTTCCAGAATGTATGCCGCAAACATCACACGATCATCTGGAGAAACATGCGCCGTCTCAAGCTTACGCTCGATGGAACGGAGCCAATCATCGGCATCAAGGGGCTCAGATGAACATCGGAAATCTGGCGGGTTCAAAAGGATAAAATCCTGGATGGATATTACCGCATCTTGCTGAAGAGAAGTATTCTTCTCAATGAGCTCCAAAAGGCGTGTTTGATCACGTCGATTTCGCTCAGCCTCCATCATGATTTCTGCTGCAGAAGGCGGTGAAGGAGGATCATCATCACCACTTTGATTATCGTGACCAGATTCAACACATCTAGTTCCACCTGACATTCTGTGTGATAAAAATCAACAATTAGAGTAGGATTTACGATGGAATCAAAGCAAGGATGATATAATTTAAGAGCGGACAAGATTGTAATGCAAAAGCATTGGAATCACGGAAAACACTCGACAAATCGGACAGCATAACGGCTGTACCGGGGCGGAAAAATGAATCAATCTGCAAGAATGATCAGAACCTTCTCAAAAGGCTTGATGGATTGGTGACTCTAGACGACCAAAAAATTCCTACAGCTATGGAGAGTCAAACAATGAGATGTTCTAGTATAGACATAGAAGAGCCTAGTCCTATCTTCCCGTAGAAAAGATGAGGGTGACTTAGAACTCAGATCGATGAGGGTAAGGAGAAAAATGAAGCCTTACGGTGTTCCCTTATACCCAAAGTAACTATATAACTATAGAATGCTAGACTCGACTTCGGCCAAGGTTTACTAATCCTACAGGCAGTCCTGCTCTGATACCAAGTCTGTCGGGACCCGGGGTTTGCATATGTAATTCCAGCCACAACTCAATCATATGAAGAGCCGAGAGCCATACCCACTTGTCTAAGCAGACAAGGCCAAGTACAAGACACTCTCGGAAAGCTCGAACGTGAGGGGCATCCCATCCAGGCCCGGATGATCAACTGAGATGGGTCCTCATCGTCCGCTCACAAGTCTAAATGATTATGGGTGGTGAAATCCCATACTCATAGACAAGTCGCCTCAACCATATTATCGATTGAATTATAACACGTACATAAACAGACTCCAGCCCGATCACCTAGTCGGGATCTCGGGCGGGCTCAATCATACAACAAAGTGTGCCACGTGACAGAGTCACGAGCAATCGCATCGCGATGCCCCAAGCTGCGCACATCTAAGGGCCACTTGGTGTATAGAAGACCGCCGGCAAGAACTCAACTAAGCTATCGAATCCCACACTAAGGCATGCACGTTATTATCATACACGCAGCATACATGTCTAGTGTAAACAGCAGGTAACACAACGTGAATTCTACAAACTCATAGCTTTATTGCATCTTCTATACAGAGCAGATATAGTAGTGTTACAAGCAGAGATCACATCACTGTGATCCAACATTACATCAAACAACAACGGAAGCAAATTATGTCTTAGTAAAGACAAGGTTAACAAATGGCTTAAGAAGCCTTTAAGAAAACACAACGACCCTCCAGAGGGACCAGGATGTTGTCTGGGACTACATTACTTCGTCGACGTCGAGCTTGAGGGGGAGGCCACCATCAGGTTCAGTGGTCTCGTCTCTAAAACATAGAATAAGCAAACGTGAGTACAAAGTCGTACTCAGCAAGACTTACGTCAGAACTATACTACTCATGCTCAGATATCAAGGTAAAGGCAAGTGGGGTTGTAGTGCAGAAAGCTTTGACTTGGCTATCCTGTACTACGAATACATAGAGTTGAGATGAGAGGCGCACACGAGTCCATCTACTCTTGATCACCACTTCAATACACCACCATGGATCCTTCCTCGACTTCCCCACGAGGAAGAAACCCAAAGTACTCACACTTATCTTGTGATTTTTAGAGTATCCATTTGAGTTGTCTAATAATCAAGTAAAGAATTCCAAGTAGTCCATAACCGCGGACACGGCTATTCGAATAGTTCATTAACCCTGCAGGGGTGTACTTCTTCACATACGTAGCTACCACTAACCGCCTAGAACCCGTCACCTTCAAGCGGTGTCGGCGAGGATAGTACCACGACACTTACCTCACGGCTCCAACTCTAGTCCAGGGGATCGCCTATCTGAGTTGTACCCCAATCGGGAATCCGGCCGGGGTTTCCGTTCAGGACCCAGACGATGTATGGACAGTCCGACAAGCCCACCTCGACGGATGGTGCTGCGCTTGCCTAAAATCGTGCTACGTTATGAAAGCAAATAGAATAACAATTAACCCATGCGAATCCTGGACCATAGTCGGGGTGAGTTAATAGGTCGAGAGGGGGTCAATGAGCCCAACATGTGGTAGTAATCTGTGCCTTGGATCACAACACAAGAACTCGGGGCCTAGGGCAGTGTAAATGAGACAACCCACTGTGTACTCCTACACAGCCTCTCATTATTCACTTATATTAGGGTGACTTCATCAACACGTTACCACCTTGTTGCATGTGTTCACTACCATCCCGATACATCACCCAGATGGATCAACTTTATTGCAAACAACTCTACCATGGCATAGCATATCATGGATGAAGGGCCACATGATGAACACAAACAAATCTTGTATCTGCTAGGTTGAGGTTTGCTTAATACTGTGGTAGCAATGATACGTCATGCAAAGGATGGGTTCAACTAGGGATAGAACGACGACATGTGAATCACCTAATCATGCATAAGAGAACAAGAGGGAAACTGGGTTTTTATAGATATGATCAAAGGGGGTTTGCTTGCCTTATTGTCGAGACTCGGGGTGCCACTCTTCGGAGAAAAAAGGGACTACGTTCGGCGATGGATCTATCGAGAAGAAGCAAACACCGAGACAACAACAATGTAAACATCACATTGTAATGCACATTCAAGAATGAAACATGGCATGGTACTGATGTGATCTAGGTTCAATTTGTCACATGTTAATTGAAGTTGATTTGAATAAGAAATTCAAATTCAAACTCCAAATGTTGTTCAAATTAGCCAAAGTTGCATTTGCTAATGTTTGGATATGGTAAACCATGTTGTCATATGTATGATATGCCTCTGATGTTCATGTGATAAGGTTGGCATTGCAAAGATTTAATTTGAAATGATTTAAACATTTATTTTGAATTATTCCAAATAACCCAAATAGCTAAATGCTACTGGTTCATCATCATAGATGTGTTTTTCATCTATGAAAGTATGATATTTGGAATCCTTGAATTTTTCTGATGATAATTCATATATAAATTATTTGATTTGGAGTTATGGATTAAAAGTTATTGAAATTCAAAGATTCAATCAAATTCTGAAATTTCTGGATTATTTGTAAAATGGAAAAGACTTTACTGCGTCAGCATGACATCATGATGACGTCATGGGGGCGCTGACCAGTCAACCTGACACGTGGGGCCCATCTGTCATTGTCTCTGGGTTAAACTATGTTTTAATTAAAATGACAGGGGATTAGGGGGGCCCAGGGCCCACTTGTCAGTGGGTGATTAGGGGGATTAGGCCCTAATCACACTGGTCGGTCGGTGGTTAACCGGCGGTAGCCACGGGACGCGGCGGGGGCACGCCGGAGTGGCGATTCCAGCCACGGGAAGGCACGGGGGAGGCACCAAAGTGCTCCCCGTGTCCTCGCGCACCCACTGGTGCAGGCCAGCGACCTCGAGGCGGCCTGGAGCCACGCCTGCGACGAGGAGACACGGCGGCCGTGCTCGGCTCTGACGGGAACGGTGACTGACGACGCATGGACGAGCGAGAGAAGGGGAAAAAGATACGCCAGCTCACCGTGAGCAAGAAGGAGAGGTCGGAGAGCTCGGGGAGGCGCTGGAGGCGGCGAATTTGGCGATGGCGTGCCGGCGGCCGTGAAGGAGACGGAGGTCGCAGGCGTCGTCCTTGGGGGTCCTCGGCTCCAATTGATCAGGCGCGACGATGAAGACGAGTGCGGTGGAGCTTCTGGACAAGGCGGCGAGGTGAAAGGGGCACGGTGGCCGCGGTGGTGCACGGTGGTGAGCTACGGCGGCGTTCGGGATGTCGTGGAATCTCGCCGGAGAGAGAGGGGAAAGGGGTCCAGAGGGGGGGAATGGAGGAGGAAGAGCGCAAGGGCTCCACGGCGCTAGAAGGCGGCAGGGGAGCAGCCAAGCAGCTGCCTGGCGCCCATGCCGTGGCCGGCGGTGAGCTGCCTGCCTGCCTGGCCTGGGAGGAAGACGACCCTGCCCTTTTGGGCTGGGCCTCCTCTGCTGGGCCAGGTGGGCAAGGTAAGTGGCTTCGGCCTTTTTACTGTTTTTCTTTTTATTGCTTCTGTTTTATTTGTTTTTCTCTGAAAAAAATACCAAAGCATTTTTTAAAATCCTCAAATATTTATCTTGGACATATGTGACATAAAGCTTGTCACTCCCAAGTTTTGGAGATTTTTGGAATTCAAATTATTTGAATCCAATTCAAATAGCATTTAAATTTAATTTCCAAGCCTCTGTCTGAAAATTTGAAAAATCCATGAGCATGGGTTTGACTCCAAATCATTTTTTAAATGATCACACTCATTTATAGGACTTTTCAAAATTGTTTGGAGGAATTTTGGAAAAACTTTTTATCTGGCCTTTTATTTAAATTCCTTTTGAGGCTTTTCCAAATCCCCAATTCTTAAACCAAGAATTTAAACATGATGCAATTACTCTAGTAATTAAAGCACATACCAAAACTAGGGTTGTGACAGTTCGAACCCCAGAAGTCGCAGTAGTTCGGAGTTCTGGTAGGGCTGTGGCATGGTCTGCGAAGTGGATGAATGGCTACTCAGACCGGCTTGGGACCCTGCACACATCGTTTCAGGCCGTACTGGAACCTCGGCCGGACTTCCATACGGACCCCCCTCAGATAGGCGACTCTCTGGACTAGAACAGAGTTGTGGGCGAAGTGTTGTGGTGAACATCCTCGCCGACACCCCTTGAATGCTGTCGAGGCCAAAGGCGGTAACTGATGGTCATGTGTGTGTAGCGGTACACCCCTGCAGGGTTAAAAAAACTATTCGAATAGCCGCGTCCGCGGTTATGGACTGCTTGGAAAGTTGTGCTCGATTATTAGACAACTTCAATGGATACCTATAAAACTTGCCAAGATAAGTGTGAGTGCTATGGCGTGCTTTCTCGTGGGAAGTCGAGGAAGGCACCATAGTGGTGTAATTGGTTGGAGACATGTAGTGGACTCGTGTACGCTTCTTTCCTCAAGTCTGGTACTCGTAGTTCAGGACTAGCCAAGTCAAAGCTGTCACTTCTGCAGTGAAAACCCACCTCCCTTTACCTTGATACATGTGCATGAGTAGTATAGCTCCTACGTAAGTCTTGTTGAGTATGACTTTGTACTCACGTTTGCTTATTCTATGATTTAGATGAACCCACTGACCCTGAAGGTGAATTCTTCCTGGAGCTCGACGACTGATCAAGCTAGTGTAGTCCCAGTCAGACGACTGGTCCCTCGTGGAAGGGCTTGTTTATAAATAAGGCTTCTCTAAGCCATTTTTAAACTTGTCTGTACTCAGACCTACTTTGCTTCCACATGCTTGTTGTAATGTTGGATCACGGTCTCGTGATCTCTGTGTGCACTCTGTAAGAGTTATCAATAAAGATGTAAACTTTGTAGAGAATTGCAATGATACATGTTGTTCATACTAGACATGTGTGCTGCGTGTATGATTATATCATGCATGTTTTAGTATGGGTTTTCGAGACCTTAGTTGTGATCTGGCTGACGGTCTTTTATACACCAAGTGGCCCTTAGATGTGCGCAGCTTGGGGCATCGCGATGCGATTGCTCGTGACTCCATCGCGTGCACACTTTGATGTATGATCGAGCCCGCCCTAGACCCCAACTAAGTGATCGGGCTGGAGTAAGTCTATGTAAGGGTTATAATACAATCGATAGTATGGTTGAGGTGACTTGTCTATGAGTATGGGATTTCACCACCCATATCATTTAGACTTGTGTGCGGACGATGAGGACTCATCTCAATTGATCATCCGTCCTGGATGGGATGCCCCTCACGTTCGATGCTTCCGAGAACGTTCTGTGCTTGGCCTTGTCTGCTTATACAAGTGGGTACGTTTCTCGGCTCTCCATATGATTGTGTTGTAGCGGGTCTTGCATACGCTAACCCCAGGTCCCGACAATGATGGTATCCGTCTGTCCTGCCGTCCCTATACAATCCCTGTGCGGCCAACGTTGGGTCATCCGACTCCTTACCTTTAAGGACACTAGTTGATTCGAGTGCCTACCATCAAGTGAAACCAGGAGGAATCACCCTCGATGGTACACTTGAAGAGGTTCGGTCGAGACATCAGCGGAATGAACTAAAGAGGAATATCCTCGTATCACCCCGGTGATGCTACGCTACCGAGCCGGCGACGAGAGTGAAATACGAGTCCATCCACTCGTAAGTCAAACTTGAAGCGACTCGGAGAGTCTCGCCGTTGTAGATTCCCTTGGGCGTCTGCTCTGTACCGTACCTGTTGCAGTTATAATACTAATAATAATAATAAAAGTCTCGCGTTCACTCCCCAGAGTGATCACGGCCCGCTATATAATCCTATTTGACTAAAAATGCACAGAGCCAACTGCTGAATATAATATATATAATTTATAGGCAGCATAAGATAAAGGAAGGTAAATCAAGGGGCGACAATGACAGGCTATGCACTTTAATAGGTAAGAAACGTAGAAGCAGCAACAATGCCTAGTGCAAGAAATGTACGGAAAAGATAGGCAATATCTGGGGAAGGAGAATGGCTCTGCTTGCCTGGAAGCTCGACGATAGGGGTACCGTCGTCGACGAAGTAGTCGAACTCGGTGGTGTCATCGGCGGCAGCAACGGGGTCTACCGGAGAATAAGTGGGGAGAAACAGTAAATACACAACAATAATAGTAATACAAATGTATGACATAGAAGATACAAAGCAACGGGGCTCTAACGCTGTGATTTTCCTGAAGCAGGAATTTATCCGGTGATGACTCATCAGTACCGGTTGATTACCGGACAGATGATGTGGAGGGGGAAAGTTCCATGTCTGCAGTGTTAGAGACAACTGACAGACATGTGGATAGTGTATCCGTGTTTGTTTATCCATTCTGAACAACTTTCACATACAGAACATTTTCATCCGGAAAGTTTTACTGGTTCTGGTCGTCTCACAGACAGATGAACTGAAGGAGAAATGTTCCACGTTCGGTATGCTAGAGGGGGGCGGTTGTTATACGGGTAGCGTATTCGTATTCGTCGTATTTTTCTGAGCAACTTTCATGTATAAAATATTTTGATCTGACCCGGATTAAAAGATATTAATTTTCAAAATTTAAATCATTTAAAAGAATTTATGGATTTCTTTTATTACTATTTAATAACATTATCCACAATAGTGCATTTGACTGGTCAAACCTGACAGGTGGGGTACACATGTCATACATAGTGTCAATAATTCCTATTATATTTAGTCAATTAGTAAAAGGGGACCCACATGTCATCTACACATATAATAAACTCTATTTTTCTTAATCTAAAAAGCCAGTGGGGCCCATCTATCATTGACACATGTTTTAAGCATTTGATTTAAATAGCTATTAAACTACTGGACCCATATTGTAACACCCTCATTGTCAGTGAACAGTAATCACTCTTGCTAATGATGGTTACTGTTCCAAAATTCTTGCTTTGATCAACCATGATAATCTTGGACCAATGCAAAGTCATATTTCCCTTTTGTTGGATATTAAAATTATGTGACAAATAAAACTTGGTCCAAAATTGTGCAACCACTTTTGTTAAATCCCAAATATTCAGTGGATCACTTAGATATGTGCATTGGAATTTATTGAGCTCTAAAATAAATCAATCAAATATAAACAGTAGCCAAAAATCCCTTTTCATCAAAACAATAATTAAAACAAAGGCTAAATGTATTTATTAATGTACAAAACTTTTTGTGTGCCCCTGGTAATGTGCATTAATAATTATGTAACTGGTTTAATAATTTACAAAAATATAAAAGCTACTAAAATAAATAAAAACAGATAAAAGGGCAAAACAGAAAAGCAAGAAATAAAAACGACCTAATCTAACGCCCATGGGCGAGGCCAACCCCCCTCTCCCTCACTGGGCTGAGCCCATCTGGCCCACCCCCACCTTCTCCCTTCCCTGTTCACCCGCCATGGCGTGGCGGCCATCGACCGGTGCCACGGCGAGGGGCTTCGCCGTACCGCGCATCGGGCGGCTCCCGGGCGACCATAAGAACTCCCCTCGCGCCCTTGGAACCCTAGCCACCCCTTTCCCATTCCCCTCCTCCCCCTCGCGCTCCGCCGCCTCCCTACGCAACAGCCGGCGCACGACCGTCGCCGCGGCCCGAGCGCCACCGCGGCCACCGTGCTCCCCCTGCCACCGGAGCTTGACCTGGAGAACCACCTCGCTCCTCCGTTTCGCCTCGTCCCTCAAGCTCCGACCGAGACGCGCTGCAGCGCCGGATCCAAGACGTTCCCCGTCGCCACGGCCGCCAAACTCCGGCGACAAATACATCGCCACCAGAGCTTCCCTGGCTCCCTCGTCACTTCTACAAGCTACCCGGTGAGCTTGCGCCCGTTTTTCCCATCGTCGTATTCACTCCCGCTCGTATTCGCGTCGTCCCCGCATCCATCGTTCTTCGGCCGCCGCCTGCGCACTCACCGCCGTCGAGGTGGTCGTCCCCGGCGTCTGCCTCGCATACCCGTAGGCGCGCGGCCTCGTGCCCGCGGCTGGCCAAATGGTGGCCGAGGACGCCTTCCGGCGAGCTTCCGTCGTGCCACGGCTGACCTCCGGCGCGCCCCCGTGGTTAATCCAGTGGGTGTCCCACATACGTGCGTGCCCCACTCGGTTTAGTTAACCACTAATTAATCACCCCATAATTAAAATGATTGGAGACAAAAACCCCTGCTGCCTATTACATGTGGGGCCACCCCCTTAATTAACTACTAGATTATTTAAAATTGTTTAGTTAAAACATTAGTTAAGCTAGAGCCTATGACAACTAGGTCCCACTTGTAAGTATTTAAATAAAATGAATTTATAATAAAATCAGTGTATGACATGTGGGCCCTGGCCCTATTTAAATTGATTAAATGTTTTCATTATCACTGTGAGGCTGGCCAGTGGGACCAACTGGTCAAGTTTGACCTGGTCAACCCCTCTGTGGATAATGTTAGATTAAATAATAAAAGAAATTCAGAAATTGATTTAAAACTTTAAAATTCAATATCTTTTAAACCGTAGCTCAGATTGAAAAACTTTATACATGAAAATTGATCAGAAAAATATAACGAATAAGAATACGCTATTTGTATACCAACCACACCCCTCTAAGACAACGAACATCGACATTCCCCTCTCCGGGCCGTCTGTCGATAATCACCCGGAGCCGGAATTTCATCCCCGGATGAATTCCCGCTCCGAGCAACGTGCATTGCACTGCGTTAGAACACCGTTATGAATGCATATGTCTGGTCATGCATCTGTTTGTTATGTTTTCTTTTTATTCACTGTTTCTTCCCCCCTTAATCTCCGGTAGACCCCGCTGCTGCCGCCGACTACACCAGTGTTGGGTACGACTACTTCGTCGACGACCCTACCCCTACCGTCGAGCTTCCAGGCAAGCAGATGATACGTCCAAAACGTATCTATAATTTCTGCTTGATCCATGCATCTTTTGTGTGATATTGCTATGATATTGATGCACTTCCATACACTTTTGATCATATTTGGACTAACCTATTAACTCAGTGCACCCTAGTGCCAGTTCCTGTTTTCTGCTATTTTTGTATTTCAGGTTTTCCCATTACTTAAAGTGCCAGAGAAATTCCGGGAAAATATAGGAAAAAACAATGTACAGGAAGCTTCGGGAAGAGCCCAAGTGGGGCCATAGGGGAACCAAGGGTGGCCCAGGCGGCCACCTGGCACGGCCACCCCCTAGGCCGCGCTAGGGGGGCTCCTGGGGCCCCTGGTCCACCTCTGGCTGCCCCCCTTCGCCTATATATCCCTCTCGTCCCGAAACCCTCGAAGACAGGACCCTTTTTCGCGATCTCTCCTCTGTTCCGCCACCGTCGCGCTTCCAAAATCGGGAGCACCAGGAGCCCTCTTCCCGGCACCCTGCCGGAGGGAGGAACCACCTCCGGGAGCTTCTCCACCACCATGGATGCTTCTCGGATGAACCGTCAGTAGTCCACCTTGGACCATGGGTTTATGATCAGTAAACATGTGATGTTCTCCTATCCTCTTTGTTCTTCATGGTTTAGACCTCGTGAGCTACCCTACATGATCGAGGCACATATGTAATATGTCTGCTGTTGCTATGCTGAGTTTGCTGGGATCTGATGGATTATGAGACTATGTTCAGATTGTGATTGAGTAATATATTTGATTCTCCTCTTTTATATTTATGCTCTTGAGTAATTCTTGCATGTTCTCCGTTGCTGTTTATTGCTTTGTCCAAGTAGTAGGTAGTGACTCCAATAGGGAGCGTTATGGATGATTGTGGGTTCATGCCCCCTGATGACTAGCTTGAGTGACAGAAACATGAGTCTAGGGGATGTGTTGTTTCCACAAGGGAGAAAACAATGGTGCTTGTACTTGCGGGTGTAAGAATTGTTTACTTTACGCAAATTTCTTTAATGCAGTTGTCTGTTGCTTTGAATTTACACTTTGGGTGGGATTCGCAACTTAATAACAGCTAGATGTTCTGGATAGATATCTCAAGGTGGATGATTAGTAGGTAGATGCAGATGGATTTCGGTCTACTTATCTTGGCGTACCGCCCATGCTTTTGAGCTTCTTCCTTTCTTTATAGCATAGTTAGCATTGGTTTGCGCACATAATCCTGTCAATTGCCCAGCTGTAATTTGTTTACCTCGCATGACTATTTTATCGTCTTTTGGAGAGAGACATCACTAGCGAACATCATGGGACCCCGGTCCATATTTCCAACACTGTTTACACCACTATTTATTTTCTGCTTGATTTCCTTTTCTGTTGCTATCGCTATCATTATTATCCCGTGCGTTTGATCCTTTGTAAACAACAAGGCCGGAGGGATTGACAACCTCTCTGAACTCGTTGGGAGCAAAGTTATATGTTGTGTGTGCAGGTCCACGTCAACCGCCTAATTTCTAGCGCCGTTGTCACCTTCCAGTCGTTGTCGGAGTCCTACTGGAGACAAACCTTGGTATCTTCACCGAGAGAAATTTGCTGTTGTCTACATCTCAACCTTCCACTTTGGGTAACCAACGAGGGGCGAGAAGCCATCAAAGCTAATTTCTAGCGCCGTTGTCGGGGATTCCGAAGCGCAACAAAGGAGTGGTCCCGCCAACCGCTAATTTTTGGCGCCGTTGCCGGGGACTCCACTCTTCAAGATAGGGGAGTTGCACATTATCTTTTATCTTTACTTTTTACTCTTGTTAGTTTACCTTTCAGTTTTTGCTTTAGTTTCCTTTATCAAAAATCAAAATAATAGTTACCTTGCTTTTAGTTATCCTTTCTATTTAGCCAAGCATGTTAGGATTTGGTGCCTTGAGGGAATCGGAGGTCCTATATTTCCATCAAAGGGATGGAGAAAATATGAAGAAGGCATGGGACAGAATTTCTGATGCACATAGGAGAATTATGCCTTGGATACCTATAAAAATTGTACTTAGAAATTTTTACCATGGTCTTTTTAGATGGTGCAAACACTCTCTTGATATTATAGCCGAAGGAGATTTCTTAGATTGTGATGAAGCTAGAGCTCTTGAAATTATACATGGTCTATCTAGTTACTTTGTTTATGATCATAGTTTTGATACTATTATAGATAGACTTGCTACTATTGAAAAGATAATGGATGCTCTAGACTTGAGAGAAGTAAAGAAACACAAGCCAAATAAGAAAGATGTTTATGAGTTAGATGGTGACTGGGAACCCTTTGTTAGAATTAGTATATCTAATCAAGACTTCCTTGATTTTTGTGACATTGGATCCATGGTTTCTACTATGCCAAAAGTTGTTTATGATTCTTTAAAATTTAACATGGACAAATTGTCATCCTATCATGAACATGCTAATGGAGATATTTCTGAGATCCAGGGGAGGATAAAAGATGTACCGGTTACATTCCTAAAAGGGATTGCAATGGTTGAGTTCTTCGTCATGAAGCCAAACCAAGGAAACATAGTGCTTGGACGGGATTTCCAACGGGACGTAAAGGGCTTCATTGATATAGGTAACGGACAAATACGCCTACGTGATACGTCCAAAACGTATCTATAATTTCTGCTTGCTCCATGCCTCTTTTGTGTGATATTGCTATGATATTGATGAACTTCCATACACTTTTGATCATATTTGTACTAACTTATTAACTCAGTGCACCCCAGTGCCAGTTCCTGTTTTCTGTTGTTTTTCTATTTCAGGTTTCCCCCATATTAAAAGTTCTCCAAAATTTCGGGAAAAATCCAATAAAAAATCAGCGTTGTAGAAGCTTCGGGAATCACCGAGGGGGGCCAGAGGGGACCCACCAGGGCCCTAGGCGCCCTCCCGGCGCGCCCTAGGGTGGGGCCGCTCCAGGGGGCCGCCTGGACCCCTGGTGGCCCCTCTGGCTACCCCCTTCGCCCATATATTCTCCGTGACGTGAAACCCCCGTGACGGGAACCCTTTTTCACGATCTCTACTCTGTTCCGCCGCCGTCGTGCTTCCAAGATCAAGAGCACCAGGAGACCTCTTCCCGGCACCCTGCCGGAGGGAGGAACCACCTCCGGGAGCTTCTCCACCACCATGGATGCTTCCCGGATGAACCGTGAGTAGTCCACCTTAGACCATGGGTCTATGATCTGTAGCGATGTGATGTTCTCCTCCCCTCTTTGTTCTTCATGGATTAGACCTCGAGAGCTGCCCTACATGATCGAGGCACATATGTAATCTTTGTGCTGTTTCTATGCTGAGTTTGCTGGGATCCGATGGATTATGAGAATATGTTTAGATTGTGTTTGAGTAATATATTTGATTCTCCTCTTTTATATTTATGTTCTAGATTAATTCTTGCATGTTCTCCGTTGCTGTTTATTGCTTTGGCCAAGTAGTAGGTAGTGACTCCAAGAGGGAGCGTTATGCATGATTGTGGGTTCATGCCCCCTGATGACTAGCTTGAGTGACAGAAACATGAGTCTAGGGGATGTGTTGTTGCCACAAGGGGGAAACAACGGTGCTTGTACTTGCGGGTGCAAGGATTGTTTACTTTACGCAAAGTTCTTTAATGCAGTTGTTTGTTGCTTTGAGTTTACACTTTGGGTGGGATTCACAACTTAATACCAGCGAGATGTTCTGGATAGATATCTCAAGGTGCATGATTAGTAGGTAGATGCAGATGGATTTCGGTCTACTTGTCTTGGCGTATCGCCCATGCTTTTGAGCCTCTTCCTTTCTTTATAGCATAGTTAGCATTGGTTTGCGCACATAATCCTGTCAATTTCCCAGCTGTAATTTGTTTACCTCGCATGGCTATTTTATCGTCTTTTGGGAGAGAGACATCACTAGTGAACATCATGGGACCCCGGTCCATATTTCCAATATTGTTTACACCTGCTATCAATTTACTGCTTTATTTACTTTTCCGTTGCTATCACTATCATTATTATCCCATGCGTTCTATCCTTTGTAAACAACAAGGTCGGAGGAATTGAAAACTCCTCTGTACTCGTTGGTAAGCAAAGTTATTTGTTGTGTGTGCAGGCCCAGGTGAAGTAAGCAACCCTGAGTTGTGAACGGCCCCATTTTTCAATTCACCACCTTCTTGTATCTGTTGGAGTCCTACTGGTTCGATATCTACCTTAGCATCTTTGCTAAGTGAAATTGCCGCTACGCTACATGTCAACCATCCACTTTGGGGAACCAACGAGGGGCGAGAAGTAAACTCTCGTGCTATCAAAAGAAATTTCTGGCGCCGTTGCCTTGGACTCCACTCTTCAAGATAGGGGAGTTGCACACTATCTTTTATCTTTGCTTTTTAATCTTGTTAGTTTACCTTTTAGTTTTTGCTTTAGTGTCCTTTATCAAAAATCAAAAAAATAGTTACCTTGCTTTTAGCTATCCTTTCTGTTTAGTCAAGCATGTTAGGATTTGGTGCCTTGAGGGAATCGGAGGTCTTAGATTTCCATCAAAGGGATGGAGAAAATATGAAGAAGGCATGGGACAAAATTTCAGATGCACATAGGAGAATTATGCCTTGGATACCTATAAAAATTGTGCTTAGAAATTTTTACCATGGTCTTTTTAGATGGTGCAAACACTCTCTTGATATTATAGCTGAAGGGGATTTCTTAGCTTGTGATGAAGCTAGAGCTCTTGAAATTATACATGGTCTATCTAGTTACTTTGTTTATGATCATAGTTTTGATACTGTTATAGATAGACTTGCTACTATTGAAAAGAGAATAGATGCTCTAGACTTGAGAGAAGTAAAGAAACCCCAACCAATTAAGAAAGATGTTTATGAGTTAGATGGTGACTGGGAAGCCTTTGTTAGAATTTGCATCTCTAATCAAGACTTCCTTGCTTTCTGTGACATTGGATCCATGGTTTCTACTATGCCAAAAGTTGTTTATGATTCTTTAAAATTTAACATGGACAAATTGTCATCCTATCATGAACATGCTAATGGAGATATTTCTGAGATACAGGGAAGGATAAAAGATGTACCAGTGACATTCCTTAAAGGGATTGCAATGGTTGATTTCTTCGTCATGAAGCCAAACCAAGGAAACATAGTGCTTGGGAGGGATTTCCTCCGGGCCATAAAAGGCTTCATTGATATAGGTAAGGGAGAAATACGCCTACGAGGGAAGGCAAAAGGTATGTACCCCTTTATTAAAAGAAACAAGGATGAGCTTGTTGAGGAACCATTTGAATCGATTTACAACTCTGATTATTATGAGGACCTTTGATTCCTCTATTTGCATTAAGCCTAGCTAATGGCTTTAAAGAAGCGCTTTCGGGAGGCAGCCCGCAACGAATTTAGGATTTCCTTTTTGTTTTTCTTCTGTTTTTAGTGGTCTTGATGATTGTTACTACTGTAGCAACATCATTGTATCTTACTTTTCAAGCTTTGTGCCAATTATAGCCTCATATGACAAGGGAAGTGAAAGTTGTGACATGTTGTCCAGAAAACAGATTATGTCCTCGTGACTGGAAAAATCACAGAAAAATCCCAGTTCATCTTTTTTAGCTGAATTTTTTACACAACGTGCTCTATACAATTACGGAACTTTTGTATGTTCTGAGTTTTTTTATTTGAGTTGCATAAGTTTCCCTGAAAAATTCTTTACTACCTACTGGTCTGTTTTTCACAGATTCTGTCCTGTTTTGCCTTTTCTTCATTTTGCAAACCTTAAGCTTGCTTTTTCTTTGCAAAAACTTGTTGGAAATCTTGAGAAACAGTAGATCTTAAATATTATCCTTATTTCCAGTAGAGAAAAAATTATTTTATTATGGGTACTGACCTCGCTAATCAGATTATGATGAGTTATGTATGAAGGGAGTTTTCAAGTGTGCGAGGGAAGATGATGAAAGAAGATTCAGAAGTGTCAAGAGCTCAAGCTTGGGGATTCCCCCATGCATCCCCAAGAAATATTCAAGGATACTCAACCGTGTAAGCTTGGGGATGCCCCCGTGCATCCCCTTCTCCATCAACAATTATCAGTTCGTCTTTCGTTTCACTATATTTTTATCACTTCATGCGTTATGTGCTATGCTTGGAGCGTCTCTCTCTTAGGTTTTATATTTAGTTTTCTTTAGCTTTGCTTGCTGTTCATAACAAGTTAGAACCCAGCTTTCTTTGTGTGGGAGAGAAACACGCTCCACTTTCAAAATCTAGAACACAACATAGGATTCTTCATGCTATATCTTTGTTGTGTGTGTTCTTTATCTTTTTCATAGCTACTGCCATGTTTAGCTCTTAATTTTCATGCTTATCTTTATAAGAGATTTTGTTTAGTTTGTTGCTAGAACTCTCTTGAGTTTTCATGTTTATCTTGTTTAGAGAGTTTTTCCTGTTGCACTGAGTTTTGTGTCTTGACTTGAAGTAGGTAATTGAGGTTGCTATTCTTTTGTACTAGTAACTTGCAATAGTTTTGAGGTATTGTTTTGCGTAATGTTTGGACTTCTGGTGTCAAGAGCTTTAGACTATTAGTGATAGATGTCGTATTTTGGGCAATCCGTGTTTATTTTCAAAACTTACAAAATTAGTTGAGAACTTTAGCTACTACATGGATCACTACTCTTTGGAGGGATCGAATATTAGAGTACACTCACGTACCATGAGTCGAGGATGCGCAAGGATAACCAAACCCCCATACACTCCTCCTCGGGGTACTTGTATCTTTGCGAAACCTCCTTATTAGATTGAGAGTTACCGATAATAAGTGCATGAGTTCTTCGGACTAATGTGAGTATTCGAAAGTTGACACTTCCACCTACCCATATTTTTCTAGCCTCTCATGTACCGTGCATTGCCCTTTCTCACCTCGAGAGTTGGCGCATACTTCTTCGGTGCATCCAAATCCTTGGCACGATACTCTCTGTCATCATAAGCCTCATTATATCCTTCCTCAAAACAGCCACCATACCTACCTATCAAGGCACTTCCATAGCCTTTCCGAGATACATTGCCATGCGACATCCACCTTCTCATGACTTGATCTTCATGTCATACATGCTTTTGCTTGATCGATGAGCCGCATGCTAGTTGGTCCTTGCCCTAATCATTGCTACATGACGCGCTAGTATCATTGCATATCCTGCTACACTGGCAGAGGCATACATTTGCATACATCATGATAATTTCATTTTCTTTATGTTGAGTACTTTTGTAAAGTGTGAAAGATCTTCTATACTTCTTGTAATATATAGAGTGTTGCCCCTAAAGTGAGGAAAATATCCCAAAGAGGACAAAATCAAAAGATCTCAAAGAGGAAAAAATCAAAAGATCCCAAAGAGGACAAATGAGAGAAATAGAAAGAGCCATTGAGGCCACCAAAAAAATAGAAAAACATAGAAAAAACAGAAAAAGAAATAAAAAGAGAGAAGGGGGCACACTACTATTCCTTTTGAGAGATCCACACTCGCACTCCATCTCATATCTTGTACTCCATAGAGATTATCATTCATGCATATAGCTATGTGGGGACCTTCACACTATAGAACTTGGCTTGTATATTCCAATGATGAGCCTCCTCAAATGAGCTCTAGGTCTTCTTGAGCGAGAAAGTTGGATGCACCCCCACTAGTTCCATTGGAGAGCTTACCTTAGCTCATATGTGCATCCGTTGCATGGCAATCCCTACTCCTCATATCATATCTATCATTTGTCCTTCTCGCCTATGATTGTCCTCATTGATGTGAGCCATTCTCACCTTTTTGTCTTCCTCCCCCATCATTTTTCTCTCTTTGCCATCCTAAGGGTCAACTTTCTTGCTTACGCTCATCCATTGTATGAGTGTTCAAAATATCGAAAGGGAGTGGATCATTTTGACTTGTACCTGGCTAGTGGTCTGGGGATGAGTCAAGATAAGATTCCAAAGAAGACCAAGTGTGAAATTTTAGTAGATTAAGTTCTCAACAATAAAAACTATGTTTTACTCTCTCGTATATCCCTATCCCCTTTCTTTCACGCAAACGCCATTTGAAGACATTCGAGTCACGGACAGCGAGAGCTCTTGTACCTTTATGTTCTTATGTTGCTTGTTTCAATGCTAATATAGACTCTTGCCTGTTATGACTTGAATTGAATTACATGCCTTGATTGCTTTACTTAAAAGTTCTTATATGGTTGGTAGCATGTCACCACATAAATTATGCTTGTTATCATTTACCTACTCGTGGACGAGCAGGAATTAAGCTTGGGGATGTTGATACGTCCAAAACATATCTGTAATTTCTGCTTGCTCCATGCATCTTTTGTGTGATATTGCTATGATATTGATGCACTTCCATACACTTTTGATCATAGTTGGACTAACCTATTAACTCAGTGCACCCCAGTGCCAGTTTCTGTTTTCTGCTGTTTTTGTATTTCAGGTTTTCCCATTACTTAAAGTGCCAGAAAAAATCCGGGAAAATATAGGAAAAATCAGCGTACAGGAAGCTTCGGGAAGAGCCCAAGTGGGGCCAGAGGGAGCCAGGGGTGGCCCAGGCGGCCACCTGGCACGGCCACCCCCTAGGCCGCGCCAGGGGGCGCCTGGGGCCCCTGGTCCACCTCTGGCTGCCCCCTTCGCCTATATATCCCTCTCGTCCCGAAACCCTCGAAGGCAAAATCCTTTTTCGCGATATCTCCTATGTTCCACCGCCGCCACCCTTCCAAGATCGGGAGCACCAGGAGCCCTCTTCCCGCCACCCTGTCGGAGGGAGGAATCACCTCCGGGAGCTTCTCCACCACCATGGATGCTTCCCGGATGAACCGTGAGTAGTCCACCTTGGACCATGGGTCTATGATCAGTAGCTATGTGATGTTCTCCTCCCCTCTTTGTTCTTCATGGTTTAGACCTCGTGAGCTGCCCTACATGATCGAGGCACATATGTAATCTTTCTGCTGTTGCTATGCTGAGTTTGCTGGGATCTGATGGATTATGAGACTATGTTCAGATTGTGATTGAGTAATATATTTGATTCTCCTCTTTTATATTTATGTTCTTGAGTAATTCTTGCATGTTCTCCGTTGTTGTTTATTGCTTTGGCCAAGTAGTAGGTAGTGATTCCAAGAGGGAGCATTATGCATGATTGTGGGTTCATGCCCTCTGATGACTAGCTTGAGTGACAGAAACATGAGTCTAGGGTATGTGATGTTGCCACAAGGGAAAAAACAACTGTGCTTGTACTTGCGGGTGCAAGGATTGTTTACTTTACGCAAAGTTCTTTAATGCAGTTGTCTGTTGCTTTGAGTTTACACTTTGGGTGGGATTCACAACTTAATACGAGCGAGATGTTCTGGATAGATATCTCAAGGTGGATGATTAGTAGGTAGATGCAGATGGATTTCGGTCTACTTGTCTTGGCGTACCGCCCATGCTTTTGAGCCTCTTCCTTTCTTTATAGCATAGTTAGCATGGTTTGCGCACATAATCCTGTCAATTGCCCAGCTGTAATTTGTTTACCTCGCATGGCTATTTTATCGTCTTTTGGGAGAGAAACGTCACTAGTGAACATCATGGGACCCTAGTACATATTTCCAACACTGTTTACACCCACTATTTATTTTCTGCATAATTTCCTTTTCTGTTGCTATCGCTATCATTATTATCCCGTGCGTTTGATCCTTTGTAAACAACAAGGCCGGAGGGATTGACAACCTCTCTGAACTCATTGGGAGCAAAGTTATCTATTGTGTGTGCAGGTCCACGTCAACCGCCTAATAGCTGGCGCCGTTGTCACCTTCCTGTCGTTGTGGGAGTCCTACTGAAGACAAACCTTGGTATCTTCACCGAGGGAAATTTGCTGCTGTCTACATCTCAACCTTCCACTTTGGGTAACCAACGAGGGGCGAGAAGCCATCAGCAGAGCCATTCTCTTCTCCAGATATCACCTATCTTTCCGTACTTTTCTTGCACTAGGCATTGATACTGCTGCTACGTTACAATCCTATTCAATTGCATAGCCTGTTTTTGTCGCCCCTTGATGTATCTTCCTTTATCCTGTGCTGCCTATAAACATATATTATATTCAGCAGTGAGCCCTGCGCATTGTTAGCTAGGATTAGATAGCGGGCCATGATCACTCAGGGGAGTGACGCGGATACAACTTATTACAACTGCACAGGTACGGTACAATGCAGACACCGCCTAAGGCCTCCTAGCTTGGCTCTGCCGAGCCACCATCAAGTGTGAGCTATAAAGGAGTCATCCTTGTACTCCACTCGTTGCTGACTCTGTATAGCCGCTCTAGGTACCTGAGAAACGGTTGTCCTTAAGGTAAGAAGTCGGGTGACCCAACGGTGCCCGCGAGTGGTATTGCGACGGGACGACACGCAGGGTACGACCAGTGTACCGGTGTGCTTGACCCCTGATAGTTGGCCGCGAGAGTTACCAAAACCACGAAAGTCGAGCTCCTCCAGGAGCACATGCGAGAGAAGGTAAGGAGTCGGTTCACCTTGTTGGTAACCGCGCGCTTTGACGGGACGACAGGGCGGGCACCGATGTACTGGTGGTTCTGGCTGTTGTTCATTGTCCGTTGTGTTGTTAGTCAGACAGCAATAACGGTTGTCTGCGAGATAATAATAAAATGCTAAATGGTTCGGTGGATGACTTGAGAGGCCCGTTGGTCTGTACGCACTACCTTCACGTGGGATAAGGAGTTATGGGCTCCCCTGCGTCGTAGTTCATTTGAAAGCTCTTCAGACGTCAGCAGTATCGCGGTTTGATTGCCGGGAAGTTGTGTGTCTTCTTTACTCGCGAGTGGTCTTTGCTTTTGCTTCCTGGCCAGCCTCGCACCGTGCAGGAGCGTGCAAGGGTGAGGGACCTAGACCCCTTGGCGCATAGGGTTTTGTCCAGCGGATGGCCTCTCTGCTGAGCCTAGGATGGGCTGCGCCGTGTCAGATAGCTTTGGTGGAGCGTTCCCTAACAAGGTGCCCGCCACCCTAGAGATCCGAGCGTGCAGGCTGAACAGTAGTGCACCCCTGCAGGGAGTTTAATCTATTCGAATAGCCGTGTCCACGGTAAAAGGACGCTTTATGCTGAAGATGGATCTTACCACTACAAACTACTACTATTAAACTGTATGGTTCTGGGTCTTCTTCCTCGCAAGGAAGCCGAGGGAGGGAACTCGGAGGCATTGCTATTATTACAACTTACTATTAAACAATGTTGCAACAACTTCTGCTTCATTGTTACTTTATGCTTTATATTGAACTGTTGGCTATTCTCTCCTCATGCTGCAAGACTCGTCGGAAGATGCTAGTCTTCGATAGGCCTAACTTCTCTTCCTTATTCTGATTTCTACCTTTCAGTACACTATATATAGCCTCCCCTTTCCATTTGATACAAATGCATAAATGCTTAGTAGCAGACGTAAGACTCGCGGGTATGCTAGGTACTCACCCTTGCTTTATTTTTCCCCTTTTTGTTTTTCCTGATCTGCCGCTGCAGTCGACGTTGGAGCCCAGGAGCAGGAGTACCCCGGAGGCTACTACTAAGATGTCGAGTTCCCGTCGACCAGGAGTAGTTCGGTGGATCCCAGGCAGGAGGCCTCGCCTTTTCGATCTGTATCTCTGATGTCATTTGTGCTAGCCTTCTTAAGGAAAAACTCGACTAACCATGTATGTACTCAGATATTATGGCTTGTATAACTTATGTATTCGGATCCTCGTGATCCCTGGTTTGTATTATTAGATTTATATTATTTGTGTTTAGTGTTGTGCTGTGATATTCTCACCGTGGCACCCTAATCTCAGCCGTGTACCCTGCGTGTATGATTACTGTACACGGATTGATTTTGGGGGCGTCACACATATGTAAGTTGCAATAGGGGGTTTCTCTAGTTAATTTAAATCCATGCTAATTAGAGAGGGGTATGGGGCCCATGTGTCATAGACAAATCGGGGCTGCAGGGCCGGTAGCCGTGGCAGTGACGAGGTGAAGGGAGCGGCGGCTGTGGTGCGTCCCGAGCCGATTCCACGCACAGGATGATGTAGACGACCCCGACGAACACCACGGACACGCCGGTTGGGCTTGGTCCGTGATACGTCCCAAACATATCTATAATTTCTGCTTGCTCCATGCATGTTTTGTGTGACTTTGCCATGTTTTTCTTGGAATTTCATACACTTTTGAGCATATTTGGACTAATCTATTAACCCAATGCACCCAGCTGCCAATTGTTGTTTTCTGTTGTTTTTGTATTTCAGGTTTTCCGGCCATTAAAAGTGCTCCAAAAATCAGGAAAAATCCGATAAAAAATCAGCGACACGAAAGCTTCCGGAAACACCAAAGGAGCGGAGGGGGGCCACCACCAGGAGGCCAGGAGGGTCCCTGGCGCGGCCCCACCCTAGGCCGCGCCAGGAGGCCTCCTGGCTGCCTAGTGGGTCCCCTCGACACCCCCCTTCGCCTATATTTACCCCTCGGGGTGGAAACCCCTAAGACGGACTCCTCTTTCGCGATCTCGCCTCTGTACCGTCGCCGCCGCCGTTTCAAGATCGGGGCTGCCTGGAGAAGCTGCTCCGGCACCCTGCCGGGAGAAGCTACCCCCTCCGGGAGACCATCCATAGCCATGGACGCCTCCCGTATGTACCGTGAGTAGTTTCCCTTGGACCATGGGTCCGTGACCAGTAGATATGTGATCTATCTCTCCCTTCTTTGTGCCTCCACTTTCGAGACCTCGTGAGCTGCCTCACATGATCGAGGCACCTTTGTAATTTTCTGTTGTTGCTATGTTGAGTTTGTTGGGATCTGATGGATTATGAGACTATGTTCAGATTGTGATGAGTAATATATTTGGTTCTTCTCTTTTATATTTTGTTCTTGAGTAAATTCTTGTATGTTCTCCGTTTCCATATTTTACTTTGGCCAAGTGATTTATTGCAACTCCAAGAGGGAGCATTATGCTTGATTGTGGGTTCAGCCCCTTGATGTCTAGCTTGAGTGACAGAAACATGAGACTAGGGGATGTGTTGTTGCCACCAGGGATAAAACAACGGTGCTTGTATCCGCGGATGCAAGGATTGTTTACTTTACGCAAAGTTCTTTTAATGTAGTTGTCTGTTGCTTTGAGTTTACACTTTGGGTGGGATTCGCAACTTAATACCAGCGAGTTGTTCTGGATAGATATATCAAGGTGGATGATTCGTAGTAGATGCAGATGGAATTCGGTCTACTTACCTTGGCGTACTACCCATTGCTTTTGATCCCTTCCTTTCTTTGCAGCATAGTTAGCATTGCGGTGCCTTCATAATCCTGTCAATTTCCCAACTGTGATTTGTTTACCTCGCTAGCACTTTTATCGTCTTTTGGGAGAGAGACATCACTAGTGAAAATCACGTGACCTTGGTCCATCTTCATATCATTGTTTACACCCTCAATTTACTTTCAGTCTTTACTTTCAGTTGCCACTATCATTATCTCTTGCGTTGATCCTTTGTAAATGGCAAGGCCGGAGGAATTGAAAACTCCTCTGTACTCGTTGGGAGCAAAGTTATTTGTATCTGTGTGCAGGTCCAGGTGAAGTTAGCAACCTCGGCGCCATTGTTCACTTTACCACCTTCTTGTATCCTTCGGAGTCCTACGGGAGACAAACCTTGGTATCTTTGCCAAGGGAAAACTTGCCGCTGCACTATATCTCACCCTGCACTTGGGGTAATCAACGAGGGCTTGAAGAGTATTAACACTCTCTTGCCATCAGTCCGGCCGTTGGCCGCGAGATCGAGAGGGCGCGGCCACGGGCGCGTCTGAGCCCGACGGGGAGGAAGAACAGGGCGAGCGTGAAAAGGGGATCGAGAAAAATAGGGAGCTAGGGTTCCTCGGGGTGCGGTGGAGCTCTTATCCACCCACGACGTTGTAGCGACGCAGGGGAGCGACCAGGCTAGGTGGCGACGGCGACTGTCGTGACCGTGGCGACGGGTCGAGTGAGCAGGGGAAGAGGGAAACGGGGGAAGGGGTTGCTAGTTGGGCTTGCTTGGGGTTTTTCCCAGGGCGAGTTATAACATTTTGCGATTTTTCTTAATTCTGCTATCCTCACATTACTGTCTTAATTTCATTTGCCAAGTAATTGGTTTTTGTAAAATCTCTCACCAGACCCAATATTCATATTACATTGTATTGTACTGCTACAAAAAGTGTGGTGCTTCTATAAAGTCATTTGAATTTCATTTAAATATCAAAAGGTCACCTGGTGCTGATTTTCTACTGTTTTGATTTATTTAGCTATCAAATGGTTTTTGTCCAAGGTGAATCTTGTTCCATTATTTGTGTTGCACATTATAACAGTGCCACAAAAAGTCTGGGGATTTAATAAATTCATTTAATATTTCTTTTGAATATGCAATGGTTAAATGGGGCTGTTTTGGCTCTGTTATGATTTGTTCGAAATATTCAAAAGTTATATTAAATATCCACTACCATTGAATCTTGGTCTACTGACTTTTATGAAATTTATAAAATTGCATGCACAATTTTTGGGCCAAGTTTAATTTCCACATTGTTTTGGAATTCTTTTATTGGGATGAATTTGATCAAGCCATGATCAAGGGTGATCATTATCAGCATAATCATGATGACTTGGTAATTAACAAGGTGATCAATGTAGCGTGACACCCGGGGTGTTACATCATGTCATGATACCATAGGAAAGACAAAATTCTTCAATAACAACGCATTCAGGAAGGGAGCGACTTGCAAGCACCACCGTCATCGGATTCAACCATCTAAGGTCAGAATCTAGTTTTTCACCTTGAAGAACTACTGTTGGCATATCCTAACAATGCCTCCAACAAGTTAACGACATATAGACATCGCCATTACCAGGTATATCCAACACAGAAGACCTGGGCTTTAACATCAGGACTCAAGACCGTCTGCTTGAGTAGCACCACCATCGATGGCACTTATGTGTTGACGCCGTCACTTTTTCATGATCCCAATAGCTACATGCTATATGGACCACCGCCACTACACAACCATTCCTCTGCGTCAAGTCATCATCCATAGTATGGATCTCCACGTCAAAGTTAGCCAACGGGTTTGAAGAGATGAACCCCCGCGATTAACTTCCGATGGCTATCGCAATCAGCAATGAGTCTGCTGCTAGGACAAAATAGTCATCAAGGACCAATACCGATGGCGGAGCACACCCTACTGATGACCACCTTACAAAGAGAGCCATACATAGGCCCATCGGCCTACATGGTTGGATCCGGAGCACGAAAGGTCGATCAATATCGCCTGCACGAAGCGCCGCCACTGCTAGCCAGAAGATTGGCACCATGGACCTCCACTCCCACGGTGGCTTAGTCGTCCCTGGACATCAGTATCGAGAGCATTTGATCTACGCAGGGGATGCCAAACCATGCATCCATCAAAGCTTGTGCCGGCTACGCCCACGTGCACCACCCCATGGCCACACTTCCCGAGAATGTCATCGCTTCATACCAGAGCATTGTCGTCTCGTGCATGTTAGCCACCAACCCCCTCGCCATGGATTAAGACTATCCCACAACAACCGACCCAAGCCAGCCGCCTGTTCGAGCCCACCTCATCCCTAGAGCCACCGTTCCCCATAGACCGACCGAGGAATCCCGACTGTCGTGGTCGTTGATAGGACCCAAGATGGGAGAGATAAGCCGATATGGGGAATGCCCCGTCGCCACCTTCCTCGGAACCGCCAAGGCTTCGCCAGTAGGGCCTCAGGTAGCAATGAGACATGAGGGGTGGGGTAGGGCCTCATGGCCAGTGAGGTTTCTAGTTGATGTTTGGTGATACCCTTTGAAGCCATCAAGATTGTTTTCATTATCTAACCAAATATGATCAAGGTGGATTTCATTGGATGATCTCAAAGGTTAACATAGTTGGGTTCATAAGGATCAAGGACTTGGGAGAATAATGGAAGAGAAGAATTCAAGTATGATTTAAGAGAAGATCATAGTGAGCCCGTGTTGGATTTTGGTTGATCATGTCATGAAGAAAGCAACTGTTATGAAGAATTCATTGTGCCTCTCAAGTGATTGTTAAGGAGCATTAAGAAGAGCAGGTGTTATCCGATGTAATATTCATGATGAAACTTGATATGGTCATGAAAGAGTCTTTGGTGATCTAATATTTAAGCAATGAAGTGAAACGAAGAGTTCATAATGGCTTTCAAGAAACCAAGAGGGAGCATGAAGTAAATATGTTGGTTGACCAAGATGAAGCTTAAAGATTGTATCTATATGGTCAACACACAAGCGCAAATATTGTACCTCACAAGATCAAGTGATATATTGGTATGGTAAGTAATTATGAATTGCGCTTTGTGTACTAACCCATGCTATGTGTTCGTTATTTATATGGGGGTTAAGGCTTTCTCATAGGCTTGCTCTAAAAGAAATATTCAAGTTGCCTATGTGTGAATAATATCAAATGGTGATGGTCATTGAGCTTGAAGAGTTAAAGTACTAGATAAGCATACCGAGGTTATATGCTTTGCAGCTTGTGATACACATTGTGATAATGTACATGTGAAGATTGTCTTAAGTGAAGGCTTCCCTGATTGCAATATGAGGAAGAAATTCAAGAATCTTCACCAAGTGATTCTGGTCAACAAAAGGATTCCAACTTGAGGCAAGTGACACAAACATAATCAAGCTTAAGATGAATTCACAGGGAAAAGGTATAACTTAGCTAGGTTTTCCTAGTTTTGCCAGTCTCATGGTTCTTGGCGGGAGACTAGATTATTGGTTTGATAGTCGTACTATCAATGGGACTATCGGGCGAGTAGCTTGATCTCGACGTATTTAGAGTGCTCAAACCTTTGAATGTTTGCATCATTCTTTTTTTATCTGGGGTGGTTTATCTCTTTGAGGACCCTCGGCTTGTCTATAGCTTTAGAACAATCCCATGATCATCGAAATCGGTGTTCGTATGACAAAGATATGCATGTTTCAGTTTCCTTCTTTGGGTTGTCTATGAGTACACCATGGGCACGGAATTTGAGGTTGTGGGCATGGGGTCCCCATACGCACGAGGCTTGTACTGTGAGCATGGGGTGTCCACGAAGTGTTCATTGTAGCCCCCTTCTCTCCCCCCCCCCTATTTGGGTGTTGTTCATATACATATCTACCACTATTTTGAGCCACAAACCACCTCACGCAAACCCCTATCTCCCCTCTATGTGAAGGGTTATTTGTGGATCGATCTTGGAGCCATTTGTTCCTCTCTTCCATTGTTTACCCTCTCTTCAATCTCCTACCTTCCCGAGTTGCATCTTGTAAGATTGAGAGAGTGAGTTGAGCATTCGTTGCTTGACCTTGCGTTGCAGTTGTTGGATTGGTTTGATCTCCCTGCATCGATTTGTCAGTTTGGTGGTATTGCCTTGGCGATCTCTTTGAGAAGTTCGTGAAGAGGCTTAGGTGGGCAAGGTTCCCTCGAAATCTTTTGTGCTTATGGTGTGCTCTGGGGAAGTTTGTAAAGGTGTGTTGGTCGCATTCAATACCAACCTCGAGTGATTTGAGGCTCATCCATTGGGGGTGATTCGTAAGGAAGAATACGGTGAGCTACTTGGTAGCGCTTTGCAGCTTTGGCTTCGGCATCGCTTCAATGGAGATTAGCACTCTCTCAAAGGAGTGTGAACTTCGAGATAAATCCGCGTCCCCTGACTCACATGTGGTTATCTTATTCCCTCACCCTTTAATTTTCGCAATTCATACTTTCTCATATTGATAAAGTATCTTTTGCTAGTTGTATCTTTCATTTCCATCTCTTGTGATATATATGTATTTTCTAGTTTCCTTTAAGTGCTTATTTTGTTTAGCATAGGTTGTTGGTTCTTAGCCTCTTAGGTTTCTCCCCCATCCTTTGAAGTATTTACTAACTATCTTTAACTCTTTCTCATCACATCTACACAATCTCTGGCGGTGATAGGCTCGTTTCGGAAAAAAAAATCACTACTGCCAAGAAATCATTTATCAGAAGCCAACTAAGTTCAAACCTGAAGGAGTTGTCCTTGACTTATTTATCCTTCATAGTATCAAGGATCAACGGGTTATGGTCTGAGATAATTCAGGTTAATTTATGAACAATAGCCAAGGGGGATAAATTTCCCCAACCAGCACACATAAGGAGTCTATCCAATTTTCCAAAGTATGATTGTCATGATTATTGGACCACGTATATATGCCTCCAGCCATGTCAATCCCGTTAGTTCATATCCATTGATGATAGAATTAAATGGATCATAGTTGTTATTATTGTCGAAGTTCATGTTCTTCTCTCCAGCAAACCCGAGCAGATTAAAAGCACGGCCCAAGAGGATGAGTATGCCTTTTGATATGAGCAAACCCCAGCCAACTGAATGACTCCATTTTGTTTTCATCTCGTATAACATAATACACAACCAGAATAACCCAGTAAATCTGAAGTTTTATATCAAATAGCATAATCTTGATGTGGTATTTTCCTTGAGAGATATGTTAAGTAGGATCTAACACCACCCAAAATACCTCAAGATTCATCACCATGGAAATCCAATACCAAGAGAATTGATTAAAAAGGATAGAATTTTCTTTAAAAAAATACTAGGTGAGTATTTCCTCTTCATGGTTTCCTGCAACCCCAATTAGTCAACATTACGTTGCTTCAACAATAACGTCCTCATTAGAAAGAACGGAAAATGATTTTTGATGAGATATTTTATTACCTTCCAGGTTATGGCCAGCCATCCTCCTTGCAGCTCTGTCAGCAATTCTTTGTTGCCCTTCCCCTTGTTGAGCCACTCTAACTGTAGTCTAACACTGACCAGCCGCCCCAAGATTTCCAGCATTCATGTTTGGTTTTTGGTTCAGAGCAGCCACATTAGAATGTAGAGAAAAAAGACAGATATTTTCTCAAATACGTGCCAGAACCGTCATCCTCTGCCTAGTAGAGTACCTACCAACAAAGTGCCATATTATTTGGATGTAAACACCAGAGGACTCCTTCATCTTTGGTTTCAAAATGCTGTCTCGCTGTAATGCTTACCAGTGAGCCATCCAGTTGTTTGAGTCTTCTCTTCGTGCACTGAATTAACTTCAGTCTCTTCACATCAGCAAGTCAGACAGTACACATACATCACCGAGATATCACAGTCCAGTAAACCTAAGAACACAAGCATCATCGAGGCATCACAATCCAGCCATTTAAGGAGCAGTACACTTTTACTGGGTAGCTGATTGCCAACACTGGCGGCCATCTCGGTTCTTCAGTTTTCCATCTCTCCCAAGACATTTACTGCTCGCTTCATCAGAAACCAAACGTAGCAACAACCGGTTTATCAAACCTCACATGCAAGTGCCGACTGCTACTGAGCTTTCAGAGATTAGCTTAGATGCATTTAGCCACCAAGATTTTTAGCAAGGTTCCTCCATTCCATTATCTTATCCTTTAATCCCCACAACTGTTGGTTAAGCCATGCCCATCAATCCCCCACTAATAATAAATCTCATCGCACAATCCGCACCTTTCCGCCAAAAGATACGGCCATCGATCACCAAGCACCAAACCTCGATACAATCCTGATCCATCCTGGAAATTGCAGAGAACAATTTAGCCAGCCCTAGACCTTCATCTCCAGACTGCAAATTGCAGAGAAGAAAAGGTTATCTGAATCCAATCCAGCCCCATTCCATGGCATGCTTTCACTTTGCTGAAGAAAGCAAGCATGATAATAAAGCTAGCCGGTAAACGGCTGCTCCTGGCTTATAAATACAGCCATGGAGGGAGAGCTCAGATTCCCCTTCTTCCTTCCCGCTCTCTCTGCCTCTCATCCTCATCTTGATATTTTATGGGTGGTTGCTCCTCACCTCCCTCCTAGCCCAAGACTTCTCTACCTCTACTGTCCCACTGTCTCCCACTGCTGTACTAAACTAGTACTGGAGCTGGACTGCCAGTACAGATACTGACAGGTTGCGTGCGTCTACGCTGTGTATTGACACTATATACCTCTCCTTGCCCTCGCCATTAGTGACCGCCATCACCAGCCGGAGCTGCATTGCTTCAAGAACATGGGAATCCAAAGAGTTTTCGTCGTTATCGCGTTGCTTTGTGTATGCCTGAGAGGTAATTCGATCGTCGTAGAGGGAATCTGTTCTGGCAATCGAGTGAAAGTTGATTGTATCAGGAGTTCTTGTAATGGTGAGCTGAGTTGACATCGTGTTTGTGTTTTGATGTTTGCTGCAGAGAGTGGAGCAGTGACATTCACGTTCCTGAACCGGTGCACGGGGACGGTGTGGCCGGGCATCCTGTCGAACGCCGGGACGGCGAGGATCGAGCCCACGGGCTTCGCGCTCCCTCCCGGCGCGGCGCGCGCGCTGCCGTTCCCGACCGGCTGGTCAGGCCGGATGTGGGCGCGCACGGGCTGCGCGCAGGACGCGGCCGGAAGGTTCGCGTGCGCCACGGGCGACTGCGGCACCGGCACGCTGGAGTGCGCCGGGCGGGACGGCGCGACGCCCGCGACGCTGGCGGAGTTCACGCTCGACGGCGGCGGCCACAACGACTTCTACGACGTGAGCCTCGTGGACGGCTACAACCTCCCTATCCTAGTTGAGCCGGCGGGGAGCAGCGCGACCGGCATGACGTGCGCGGCCGCGGGCTGCTCGGCGGACCTGAACCTGCGGTGCCCGGCGGAACTCCGGTCCGCGGGCGGCGGCGCGTGCCGGAGCGCGTGCGACGCCTTCGGCAAGCCGGAGTACTGCTGCAGCGGCGCGTTCGCCAACCCAAACACCTGCCACGCCACCGCCTACTCGCAGGCGTTCAAGCTGGCGTGCCCGCGCTCATACAGCTACGCCTTCGACGACCCCACCAGCACCTTCACCTGCGCCGGCGGCCGCGATTACACCATCACCTTCTGCCCCGTCGCCACCCCAAGGTCCGTCCGTGCCCCCTCACTAACCTTAACCACCGCATTTAATTACTACCTTCGATGGCAAACGCTTGCTGTCCCGTGACGTTTAGGTTGATTAACTCATGGAAAGATGTGAGCTTTGCACGCGGTGTTAGGTAAGCATGCATGCGTCTTCTTCCAGGGGACACGATGATGAAATCGCCATTGGCATGGTTGGTGCATGGACAATGGGCACTCCATGTCACCTTATCTCACCCACATTTTTAGCCGCATACGAAATGCGTGCAAGTGCACGGTATTCCAATACGCCATGCTTACGGAACTGAAGGGGACAGTGAGAGCGAGAGGCTTGGAAGATAATTTACAATTGTGATGATTAGTCTTGGGTTACCAGTTTATTAATTGGTAAATGTCTCATTCATGTTGCATTTAGTGGGTGCTTAACTTGTGGAGGGTGGTTTGGTTTGACCCCCTGTGGATGGCTTCACTTTTCACTGCCGTCGGTTTGCACATCAGCGTCAGTCAATCGTCAGGGCAGGGCCGGGGTGTCATTTTCTTATCTTGTGAAGTCAGAAAAGGCTAGGCCAGGGGATGATTGCCGATGTCACCATGAAACTACCATCACACTTTACCGCAAAGGATCGAAGGAAAAGTGCAAAAAAAAACAGCTTTCAAAGCTGGATTGTGTTTCTCATGTTCCTTTTTACATTTTATTTTATCTACTGCCTTCCAGTTGGAGCATCTGATCGTGAACTCATCGTCATACTTGCGATATTGTTTGTTTCCGTGCGCAGCCTGAAGTCGGCGGGTGGAGCGACGGTGGTGCCGACGCCGACGATGCCGGGCTCGACCGCGTTCGCGCCTCCGGTGATGCCGAGGCAAGCAGGCGGCCAAGCGGACGGGCAGGGCGTGATCCTGGGGGACAACTCGTGGCTCGCCAACATGGCCACCGGCGACATGTCGGCGGCGACGCCAAGGAGGACGGCCATGATCCCGGCCGCGCCGCTGGCGCTCTTCATCCTCCTCCTCTTGCTCCTATAGCATCAGATCATCACAAGGGCCAGCCATGGCATATCCATCCATTCAAATGAACAAAAAAAATAGCAGAATTAGCATGTAAATTTTTGGTAAGAAGGGGAAGAAGGACAAAACGTTTGCAAGTCGGCACCGGCCGGAGCGAAAGCGAAACGGCGCGCTCCCATGCCGTTGGTGACTGGGATCGGAAAGAAGGGGTCGTTGTTGATGTGCACTGCACGGTGGGGGGCAAGCCCAGTGGGGAATGATTCCATCTGACCAAATATCGCAATTGTAAAATCCATCATCTTTTTCATGTTCCTTTGTCTAGTTTGCACGGTTGTGGAGTACAGAAGAAATATAGTAAGTTGTAGAAGAGATTATTATATTGGAAATTCGAATGGTAGCTGTATAGTCTATAGATGACCCCGCTGCCCGAGAGCAATAACGATTGTATATGCGCACTCGCCGTCCAGTTCTCCGGCCGCTAGTGGCCAACAAACTGAGAGGCTAAGCCTGAACGTGCTATGATATCCATGAATTGAGGGATTGGGCTCAAGTTCACATCCTTCTGTCCCTCCTTCTGTCATGGAACAGAACGTACAGATACTTACCTGTCAGTCATGGTAGCTCTGATCTGTAGTGGCACAGTGCTCTTGCTTGCCGTCGCTGATTTGCCATAATCAGAGACGTGGGAGTTCCATTATTACCACTGACAGTCTAGCTGCCAAACAACCATAATACTCGTACAATCACCGAACATCTTCTTGCAGCTAGGATGATTGGTATGCATCTAGACTGGATGCGTGCCTCAATCAACAACTAAAAAGGAAGGAGAATGGCCCCGTAATGGCCGAGTTGGCGGCATGGACTGAAATTCTAGAATACAACTCCTACGACGACAAATTGTACGTCCACTATAGAATACATTTATAAGCTGGTATTGGTGGCGCAAGCTTCGGTGTTGGGCACATGGGGTGTGCCATGCCATCTGGGAGGATCAAACCAGATGCTGGAAGGCCGGCCGGGCGTGGTGGCCTGGTGGGGAGGACATGGACATGGACGCCGCGGCGGTGGCCATTCCCTTGTGGCTTGGTTTGGTCCACTCCTTTTGATGAGTGTGGCCAAAGGAAGGTTCAGTTCAGCTCAGTGCCTACTCTCGTTCCTTCCCTAAACCCTACCAACGGCGTACTACCTATCATATCACCTTTGCTTTCCGCATGCTCGACGTTATTCCCTGTGGCCCAATGCTAACCTACTACTACTAGTCATCTTCCTTGGGAGGTTCAGATGAAAGCAATCAGTCGTACTGTACCTACTACCAACTAACATTCTGCCTCTAGAGATCGTCGAACTTGTCATGGCGAAACCTCGAGTCCGGTTGTCTGATCCATGCGACGAGACACGCACGGTTTAGCTACATCAGAGACGGGTGGGAGAGACGGCCATGGTTTCTTTCAGGTTAGAGATCCGTCGCCTTTTGGAGGCCAAATTGGCAGGTTTCTCCGATATGGCAGTGTAGTAGCTCGTGGACTTGGGGATCACCGAAACTGCCAGAGATCTGACTTAAACTGGCGCAACCGAGCAAGGACACACGTTGCTTTCGGGCAGAAATGACGCCATCGCACGAGGCTGTGAGCTAACCCTGACAAGGATCGGCCACCGACCACTCGTTTTTCCTGCTGACGGCGAGCTGCCCATTCTGATACGCGGCTTGAATTTCTCGTTATATACATATGCGAGCACAGTTAGATCGTCACTGCAACTGTGCCTCACTCAAATTAACAAGTGATATGGGCTTATGATTGCGTTAAGTATACTTATTACTTGCTTTGAGTGGTTGTGTTTGGCTGGCCAGGGCGGTTGTGCTTGCTTGCACCCTCGTGAAGGGTTCACCTTTTGGTTGACTCCCATGTTGCTCATGGAACTCAAAGCCACCAAGATTAGCTGTGATTTCAGTTTGTTAAGCCAAACTGAGGAATCTTGAGCCAAAAGTTGAGTCCATCGACAGCAATCTTCTGGTGATAAAGGATTCGAAAGGGAAGTCCAATTTTTGCTAGCCAAAGGAGGATATACGTACTTGTAAAGAGGAAAGAGGGGGAAATAATGGATCTGGTGCCGACAACAGTTAAAACAAGTCGCCTTTCATTAGATCCATGTTCTTCAGTAATGGAATGGAACATGCGTTCATCAGACCCCCTCCTCATCCCTGCAATCAGCATTGCTGCCTCACATGCTTAGCAATTCAGAATGGGCCGTCATTATTACGTTGCTCTCACTTATTATTATATGTATGGTGCATTCGTGCATATACAACTACTTATTATATGTATAAGGATGGCAATGTATATGGTATGGGTAGGGACCATATACCCATATCCATATACTACATGGATACAAAATTTCAATTTTACCCATATTTGTACTCATGGAAATGAAATTTTACCTATACACATAATCGATGGGTACCCGAACTCATTAGGTAGATCAAATAGTACATACACTATTCACAATTTTACATTTATTGGTAGCACATTGACAAAAAAATATCTTAACAATGTACCGAGAGATTGATTTTTGTATATTCTACTAGGCCCAGTCTTCTCAACTTATATACTACATGGGGGGGGGGAGGATCTAGGGTTACATGTATCTTAATCGACTATGATCAAGGAGATTGAATCCTTCCCACAGAAGCTTCATTGATCCTTCATGGACCTCATCAGATGGCCCATGATGGAATCCTCTCAGAGATCATCGGCCCAACCTATGAGGACGAACCCGTCATGATGAGAGGCCCCTTATATAGGACACTATCACCTACAAATTTCATGTGTGGGCTATTATGTGCTACAAATCCACTATCCCGTACACTCTTTTATCAATATCGCCCAAGATGGCCTTCTCAATGGCGGCAGTCAGGAGGACGTTGGAGTGCGAAGCGTTCAATATCATGGACAATCACAACAAACGAGAGAACACATATGACCGTGGGATGAACTCTCTTGAACAAGAATACCGACTGCATGGCTCAATCACCGGTTGTGACTATGGTACACTTGATTCGAAAGATAGTATTTGTCAGGACGACATCATGGAGGACGACACCATCGACATTGAGTATTGGGCCCTGATCGCTCAACGAAGATTGTTACGAGGATGGTGCCACACTTAGCACTTGATAATGGTGGTTTGAATGTCAGTGTGGGGGATACTCGTTCTACGATGGTAGTCGGAAGGACAATGCAATGACATCGTTTTTTCACACTTCTCAACTTTGATGGTTGTACATCCTTGATAGGACATATTCAATTCTGTTTTAGAAGTGTGCAATTATCTTCTCCATCAAATATAAGTCTAAAAAACATTGCATTATCTATGAAATTATTGTTCCTTGTTAACTTCTTCGATATGTCTTCATCCAATGTAAAAGGGTACTTTCGACATCTTTTTGTCCAGAAAAATCACTTCTCGCCGTGTTATCCAAGCATGCAAGGTTGGCCCACAAGGGATATTGATTGGTCTAGAAGTTTCAAGGAGAAAATAGATTCAATCTTTTTGTTTTCTCCTAACAATAAATATTGTATATAATTCATGTGCCCACTAAACTATCTCTCTAAGAAATGTCATGAATATTCATTCTTTTAAAGAATGGTGCATCTCTGATAGCATCCACATTAGAAAAAAAATACTTTTTGGTAAAAAAAAATGTGGCTTCTTGTTGCCCAAGGCATGTATGCCGCACCCATCCTACCATTCAGGTGTGTGCATTATAAAATCCGCAAAGACACTCCCTCTCAAGAGCCATGGTGTTCCATGCTTCATTTTCCTTGGGCACGTTCTCTCCAAGAGCATGATATAGATTGGCCTTTTCTGCATCCATATCACGTTTTTTGTTTACGTTCCCATCATATTGACATACACTTACATTTCAACCGATGTCATGATAACCAAATCTCAGCCATGATGGACAATCATCTATCGAGGAAATTAAATCTCTAAGATTGCAGGAAAATCGTTGTCGGGGCAACAAAATATATCTCATACCAACAAATCGTTGGATTTAATTTGGCTGCCATGATAACATTTTCCTACTTTGTCAAAGATTTTACTACCACATTTCGCTACCTTGGTTGAGAACTCTGCATTGATTTGTTTTTCATTGTACTCTTAAATTTATTTATAGACATGTGTTTACCGGTATTGGAATGAAATTATAGGTTGAAATGCTTGGAATGTAAATAAGGAGCATTGTATAATTGCGAAAAAGGAAATTTACATAATGCTCTTAGACAGAACATCATTTGGGAAACTAGGGTGTGGATGAAAGCCTTCAACATATGTGCTATCAAAGGTTGCTATTTAATTCGTGGAAGAAATAAAAATTGTCCCCCTTTGCCTTGCAATGCTATACCTACTAACCATCCCACATGAACCAATCTTCTACCGTTTGGTAACATCGCAAACACCAAAGAAGTGGTTTATGGCACCAAAAATTATTACTTGGTGTTGGACCAGAGAGGGTAACAAACAACATGAATTTCAAGGAAAAATTAGGTTCCTATCTGTAGTTGCAATACCCATATTTGATGGACAAGGTAACTACATATTTTAGGGAAAGATTGGGATATTGTGACTCACAAACGGTATTGTGGTGACTAAGGAAGTGAATTCATTCAAGAAGAATTTTCATCCAATGAGAAATGGGATGACACATGTTGCAATAGATGACATTGTTGCCAATCAATGCTTAAAAATCATCCCATTATAGCATCAAACAAATGTTGTCAAGGTTATCCAAACTCATTAAGCGTACTCAATTTCTAGGAGCAATGGTATTCTGAATGCATCAGCCCTAGGTGGGACTCGCCATGGCTCCCTTTTGGGGGCTTTGTAAAAAAATCTCCTAATCTTTCTATCATTTTTACCTCTTCCGAAAAATATCTAAAATGAAAAATAGCATGGAAGCAATTTTCACCAAGTCATTCAAAGCTTATGAATTGTTAATGATAATATATCCATAATGTCGTCGTCTTTGACATGGCTTCAATAGCCTAGAACTCAACTTAATCATATCATGTACGCCGCCGACCCTCATCATCATGTGCATAGCACTATACTCGTCATATGCATGCATGCAAGTCGAGCGTTCAAGACTCAACGCCTTCCTCCAAACTGAGTTCATCCTTTCTTCTACATGTTCTCCTTTACTAACGTCCAACATGTTAAATGACATGTAATCTATTCAGCCCTCCTCGTCGCCACCATCAAGTAGGCCACCCCGAGCACCATTGAGGAGGCGGTGTAAGGCTATTCCCAATGCTTGGATCTTAGCAATCTTAGCACTATTTCATATGAAAAATGTCAAGGTGGCACAATAATTATTGAATTAGGAGATATGAGCTTATGTTAATGGAGAAATGTCTCTTTAACTCGTTTTCCTACATCACAAAATTAATTCTCCGATCAGGAGTGGCCTCGCTCTCTCTCTCTCTCTCTCTCCCTCTCTCCATGTTTCTCTCCTTCTCTTCTCCACAACTAGGCACACTGTTGAGGTGAAAGCATGACCCTTGAACAAATTAAATGAAGCATCACTTTGATACAACACGTAAGGCCTTGTTTAGATTAAAGGAATTTTACAAGAATTTCATAGGGATGGAGTGCTATCGGAATTCCTATGTGCCCTTCAAACTGTAGTATTGGCTTTGAAAATTTCCATAGGAATCTTTCCTTTATTTCTATTTGTAGGATTCTAAACTTTGGTCAAATATCATGTTATCTCTTCCTTTAAGATGTCAAATGCAATTGTGTCTTTATCTCTCCTCCCCCTCCTACAGAAAGAATTTCCTGCAAAATTCCCGTAGAGCATCCTAGAAACCATGTTGTAGAATTCATGTGTTGCAGGTTACAAGACATATAACTTCCAATTCCTACAGTTTTCCTATTTCTGTGTATTTTCTATCTGCATTCCAAAGTGACCCTAAGATACAATACTTTTCGATGGTTCTCTCTAAATATCTTCTCCAACCTAGAATAGCGCGTTAAAATCCACATTGCGAGTGACCTAAGCACCACTCTGTGCCGATATTGTTGATCTTGGCGAGCTCAATTTTGGTTTAATGGATGGATAAGGTGGAAGGGTAACCGAAACGACATGGAGGTGCAAGAAACAGACAACAATTTTTCAGAATAGGCTTTTGTTGCTACATTCTCAAGGGAGTACATCGCATGGCACCTCTCTTTGTTCGTAGAGATTTGCTAACCAGCTGGAAGGGGATATATATTTTCATCGGCCTTGTAGAATCGAAGGGGTAGCACAACAGGATTACGTGTAGGTAGACCTGGGCATATCTTGGGCCGGGCCTAAAAAAGCCTGCAGCACAAAAACAAGGCCCGAGCCTGGCCCGATTGTCAGGCCTAAATTTCAAGCCCAGGCCCGGCCCATCAGTGCATAAAACGTCGGCGGGCCTTAGGCCTTGGGCTGGGCCTTCCCTAAATAGCGGTTTCATCAAGCCCAAGCCTAGCCTGACGCAGCCTTCGGGCCTAAAAATCAGGCCCGAGCCCAGACCATGGGCATGGTTGGGTCGGGCCAGGTTCCCAATGCCCAGGTCTGCCTGCAGGTAAAGACTGAAGACGATCTTATCACAAAAAAAAAAGACCGAAGACGATCAGCGCAGCATCAGTTTCAGCTCCATGGACAATATAACACAGAATTACCAGAGCGACAATAAGTTCCATTCGATAATGACTTAAGGCTGAAAGTTCCAAGCCGCACATACACAGCAATACATATCTGCATAAGTAAAACGAGCATAAACCACATCCTTCCGACAAGCCCTAGAAGCCAACACATGCATGGTGTCTAATACGCAAGTACATAGAAATCTTTTATAAAAGTGGATGTCTTTTTCCACGTATTTTCGTTGCAATGCAGCGTGCAAAAAAGAAGATACCTTTCGGGAAGTGTCACTTTTATGCCATGCAAATCGCACATTCGTCAGAGATCCCCTAGGTGCTAGGGCAGATGGGGGACTGACAAGAACGCTGGACCTAATGAGGCGGTTCATGAAGACGTCAAATCAAAGCATTCAGTATGGTGGACCATCCGAAATCACTCAAATATCAACACACATATTGTTCATACTTAATTGTCAGCTATCGACCACGCACATATTGTATTTGCAATCAAAACTAAGTTCTAGTAGTACAGTGGCGTCACAAAATTAGCTAGGAAACCTGCATATGAGTTTGAGATCTTACCTACACACGTTCAGAAGCATCATCAACAGCTGCGTATCGTATCTACCCGTGGAAAATTGCTGGAGATCGCTTTCATCCAGTCAGCACTGAAAAAAGGCCGTTGGAACAGCGATTAGATAGGAACCAACTGCGTTTGGACAATCTGACGAGGCAATGAGGCACAGGGCATCATAAGTTAATAAAAGATCAGGGAGGCCGTGATGCAGCAACCACTTCATTGGGTTAACGTATCTCGTGAAGGACGTCAACTGAGTGAGCACACGCAAAGTCAGAGAAAGTGCTAAAAATGACATCGGTTTCAACCAGCAACGTCTAATCAACTTGGCTACGTCGAAGTTCCAAATAGTAGTACTGTACAATAAATTGTTTTCCACCGCCGACCACAGGCATATCACCTCGGCCACATCTGCTGTGATGTCATATCTTGAAGGGTGCAATGCATCCACATCAATATGAAATCATTTTGTTTTTACGTTTCACTCTCCAGGTTTATGCACCAAGAAAATTACCGAAGCAATTACTGTGCACAGTTAGATAATCTAAACGTACTAGATCATGTACAAACACATCGCGCTTAGATACCACTTTTTTTAAACACCAATGTTTATTTCTCAAGCAGGAGCGTTTAATTAAGCGCTCGTACTCGATCCATAAGCACTAGTGCTTAAGTAACATCTGATTTCTTTTTCTATGCATCCATCTAAGCGCCTTGCATTCTACATGACCTTGGAGTTATCCGGTCACAATTGCACAAAAGGGATGGTATGGGAATCTCCTGACTCAAAGAATACCCCCCCCCCCCTCCCGGTGCCGCTCCCGCGAGCGGCCCGGGCGGAACTCTAGCGTGCGCCGCCACCCTCCCCCACCCCGCCTCCCTCCTCCCTCACCGCCGCCAGGGGGCACCGCCGGGCGAAGCCCGTGCGTGCGTCGGCGGCGGCGGGGTGTTCTCCCCTCTCGTCGGCTTCAAGGCGGCGCGGGACGCCCGAATCGACGGGACGGCGCGGTGGCCGCGGCGGGCGGCGCGTAGGTCGGTGGCGGCTTGGGGCAGCGGCGGCCTCCTCCTCCGGGCGGAGCCGTGTGCCCTGGCGGGCGGCGTGGTGCCGCGCGGGTCGTTGAGCTGGCCAGGAGCGGAGGACCAGCGGCGGCTAGGGGCGGTGCCGCCTTGTGCGGATCTGGGGATCCTTTTCCAAGATCTCCGGCGAGGGCTTGTTGGCGGCGCCGCGGAGGCTCTCTCTCGGGGGCGGCTGGTCTACGACAAGATGGTTGAGCTGGCTGGCAGCATTCGGAGCACGAATCTGGTGCCTTTGGGCGTTGGCCGGCGCCATTTGGATGCTCACGGCAGGGAAGGTGATGGTTGTCACCGAACTCTGGCATGGTCAGGGACCCTGGGTTAGTCATGAGAGGCATAGGTTGGACGATAGCTCGTCGGCTAACAGGAGGATACGTTCCTGCTCGATTTTATTGATTAGAGATGGCGATTACAGGGGAGCCAAGGCTGGTGCGCACAAAGCTAGGGTTACAGATTGTGTATTGCTCTATCTCGACGTCTCCCCTCCTAGCCCTTATATACCAGGCTAGGTCTCAGGGAGTCCGTCCTGGATTACAGATGAGGTTTCCTAACCCCGATCTTGTTTCGTACGGCAGGTTTGCACCTTCCTTATGAGTCGCAGACTCCTACGTCGGTGCCACTAGTGGGCCAAGGCTGGGCCCAGGCGGCATCTCTGTGGGCCTTCTGTCTTCGGGTACACCGGGTAGACCCATCCATAGGAGTTGTGGGGTCACCCCCTCGTCAGTAGCTCCCGAGTGCTTGGGGGGCTCGAAGAGTCGAACAGGGACTCGAGTCCATACTTGCGTCGTTTTTACGTATGCACGGTTCAACCGCGGGTTGCTGGCAGTCTGGGGCCTTGACAAAACCTGTTTCGAGGGATGCTAAGCTGAAAGGGCCCAAGGAGTCGACTGGTCGAGCCTTGGTGAATTGCACTAGTGGAAAAAACCGCAGTAGCCAAATCAAACCCACGTCCCTCGACATGAGCTTGGAACACTGGTGTCGAGCAAAAGTCATGCCGCTGCAGGTCTTATAGTGATCAATTGCCGCTAGTAAAGTTCGTAGCCTAGGCGCGTGCGCCCGGCTTTTTCTATCATGCAAGCGCATGGAAAAGGTTGGGAGTGAAATCGCTCTGCGGCAAGTCCCAGCCCGGCCGATCTGCGCAGCGGGGTCTTACCTACACGCTAAGCTTGCGTGGCATCTAGGCACAGTGTGTCGTGTTCCAGGAATATGTATTTTTATTGAGGCGCGGAGCCTAGTAGATAATGCACCCACTTGGAATAAACAATCAAGTGAGCTGTTTTAGCGGTCACTCACAGAGCTTTGTCGGGCGCTCGGGCGAGGAGTAGTGTAGAGGAGTACTTGCTCGGGAGGTCTTCGAGTGTTCGGGTACTTAGAGTTATGCGAGTAATCACTCGAGTATCGCCTTCGCTCTCGGGGTGAGGGAGCACCCGATACTCTGGGACCGTTCGATCTGGCGACTGCAAGTCTGCTTATCTTGTGTCGTGGTGAGGGAGCACCCGATACTCTCATGGGTGCGAGTAATCACTCGAGCATGTTTTTTCTTCTAGGTGAGGGAGCACCCGAGACTCTCATGGGTGCGAGTAATCACTCGAGCACGGTATTTTCTTTAGGTGAGGGAGCACCCGAGACTCTCATGGGTGGATAGGCTCCCGATGGGAGTGAAATATATTTGAAAAAATGTATTTGAGTCAGTAAAGACAGTGCTTGCAGGCTGTATTTTTTGCGCTGCCATTTTAATTTACCTCTTCTTGGTAAGGATAACAATCTCTTTGCTGGAGGACCGTCAAAGATGCTCTGTCTGCGAACCGTCATGTCTTCATGGCCGGTCATAATAATGACTGTTGGTGGCGTGCTACAGCCGCCTGTTGAGTTATCGGTGCGAGCATTGAAAACACGCGAGATTTGACGCGTCCAGCGCACAGTGCCGCCCATGTGAAGGCATCTTTGTCTCGGAATTCGAATCGCCCGGCATGCTTGGTCTTTGAATTAATTGCTGCCGTCGTCTGGGCTTCTGCGTTCCCTTGGGGTTGTGCTATAAATAGACCCCTTTTCTTCATCTGGCAGTAGTGTTCGTCCTCTGCTCCTCTTGCTCCTCTTCTTCATCTCCTCATGGGGCCAAAACGAGGTATAGGTGTGACTAACCGCGGCCGGGTTCGCCATGGTCGCGATGGTTGTACTCCGCACTCTTCTCGCAGTGTTCTTCGTGGTGCACCGTCGACGCCTTCCTCCTCTTCCTCGAAGGAGGGTTTCTGGCGCTATGATTTCCTCCTGTGCGTTCGTGGCCGGGACGCCGCTCGCATTCTGCTTCCTTCTGCATTTTCTGCCCTTGTTTCTGAGCGCAGTCTTGATGGCTTGTTTCTTCGTCTTCAGGGGTGCGCTCGATCTCCTTCTTATGTTAAGTTGGAGATCGATAGTTCCCGCTTGATTTTTCTTGGCGTTGGCTGGAAATCGTTTGCTCGACACTTGAACTTGTGTGATGGTGACACTCTTTGTTGCCATTTTGATGGCGAAGACACTCTTATCATCCGCGCCTTTGACCCGAGCGGCAACCGCATGGATCCGTACTTGCCGGAGACAAGCGGCGATGGTTCTGACAGGTCGAGGAGTCCTTTGCCTGCGTCTTCAACTGCTTCCTCCTCCAGCAACTCTTCGGGTGCTGATGCTGAGCCATCTTCAACTGCTTCCTCCTCCGGCTCTGAAGAGGACCCCGACGTCAAGCCACCGATCAAGCGGGCGCGCCAGGCGACCTTGTAGAAATGGAGGCAGCGGCGTCATCTTTGACGGCAGCTCGGGTGGAGCTGGAGAATAAGCTGGTGGAGCAGGAGAAGAAGCTGGTGGAGCATCGTCTTTGGTGCTCCACAAATAAGTCGAGCTTCACCTTTTGTTATGTCATTGACATCATGAGCTGGCTGCTTCGACTCCTCCTTTGTCTGTGATGATGCTCGTTGTCTTGGTGCCAATCATCCCAGCATGGGCACACATGTAGAAGTCATAATTCCTTGGGTGATTGATGTTGTAGGCTTATCGGCTGCTTGTGTCTTTTGTAACTGGGTTAGTTCTCCATGTAATGAGGATTTCCTTCGAGGAATCAGAGCTGCCTTCTATCCAATGTACTTCGAGTCTTTTTGTACTGAAAATGATCTTTGAGTCCTTGTAGTGCGAACTGTGCTTGAGTCTTTGTAATGGAATCTGTCTTCGGGTCCTTTGCAACTGAGAGCTGTCATCGAGTCATTTGCAAACGAGAGCTGTCTTTGAGTCCATCAAATATTTGCACTGTGGGTTCTATCGGGTGCGCGACAGCGCTCCCGATGGGAGTAGCCCCCGAGGCTACGTTTGAGTCGGAGAGTTGGACGTAGGCTGAGATTTGTTCCCTTTGTCGTTCTTCCTTTAATTTCTGTCTTTTATCGGCTGCGCGGCGGCGCTCCCGATGGGACTAGCCCCCGACTCTTTAGGTGATCGTTGGCGATCAGGTGAAGACAAAAAAATTGTCTACGTCCTACGCTCCATCTGTTGGAAATATGCCCTAGAGGCAATAATAAAATATTATTATATATATTTCCACGTTCGTAATTAATGTTTATATTTCTGTGCTATAATTGCAATGACCCTGACTGTGAGATTCAGAAGAAAACCCATTAGCATGTGTGGAAATGTAAACACCAAGAGTTCCTGATTTAGCCTCTAAGACCAGCTCATGTGCTAACTGATGATTACGTTTTCTTAATCATGGACATTGTTCTTGTAACAAGGATGTCAGTAGCAATGGGAACATATTGTTAGCAGAACAAGGATGTTGAACCGACCCCAGTATTGAATGATGTACTTAGAGATCACATCGTAACAACGTTATAAGTCATATCATGAAATGTTATCATATACGTAATTCCTTAGACCATGAGAGTATCAAGTTGCTTCACACAGTAAGATGTGCTTTGGTTCTTAGATGAATCTTCCCGTTACTGGGAAGTAGTAAAATAAGTTCTGGGTACATCGGATAGTGTGTCTAGTAACTGTGATAGTTCAAGATTGGGATTTCCTCCTTCACGATGAAGAAGATATTCACTTCGGGCCCACTCGGTATGATGGTATCCATTATAGTCTGGTCAGGCGCATTGTGATTCATTCACGGGGATACATGAATACGATAAAGAGAAAAAGGGACAAACGAGCAAAGAGGATAACGAGTGGCTTGTGTTCAAGAAGTTGTTACACATGGGTGCCAAACTTCTCTCCTCTAACTTTTTCATATATCGCGAAGCAAAGGGAATGGTACATGACTAAACATAATGGTTCACTCGAAGTTTCTTCGTGTATGTGCGGGAGTCAACATGGGTGTCCATGGCTCCGCTGTTGATTATTGGCTATTGACAAAAGGCTGTTGACCTATGTCCGAAAGATTTTCTGAGTCATGTCCGCATTATACCGAACCTATTGGGTCACACACTTAACGAGTAGTAGTCTGTTAGAATACTGGAATGGTAGAAGGTTTAGTGGAAGCAAAACGGAATAGTTCATACGGGCACCGGAAGTAGTTCCGGGTATTTATGGAATTGTTCATAAGGGCACCAGAAGAAGTTCTGGGTATTTAAAGATATGTCCGGATCACTCTGGAATAGTCGCAGGTGGTTCTGGAACATATGATAATGGTACTGGGGAAGTCCTGGATCAACCGGAATAGTTTCCGGTTAATCGGTGGGCGTCCCGAAAACGACCGACGAACCGACGCAGGGCATCGGGCAGGCTAGACCGTAACCCGGATCGTCCCCGAACCTATCCAGATAGTTTCGGAACGTCCGAAAACGGTCCCAGAATGTCTTGGAAGTGTTCCAGAAGGTTCCGAAATGTCCCGAAACCATCCCGGAAGGTCTCGGAATGGCCGAGAATGGTCCCGGCGGGTCCTGGAAGGTCATGGAAGGTTCTGGAAGGTTCCACAAGGTTCCGGACAGTACCATATACGCCCCACCACCCTTAGCCTTGGTTGGCAAGGCACCCCAAGGGGGCTGGCCGAAATTTAGGTGGTGGGGTCGCCACATGTGGGAGGAGTCCTCCTTGGACTCAGACTCCCCGGTGGGAAGGTTTCCCTTTGGGAGGAGGAGTCCCAAGGGGACTCCACCACCCCCTATTGCGCCCCAAGGGCCTCGTGGCCACCTATATAATGAGGGGAGGGGGTGGGGCGCAACACAACTTGTCCCCAAGGCCTATGCGCCACCCTCCCTCCCTCTAAACCCCGTTGCTCCACAATTAGACCCCGGTTTAGACGTTGTTCTAGATCGGAATCCGTTAGGGTTTTCTCCCTCTAGTTTTCTCGATGGCGTTCTTCTCTGGACGGCGGAGCGCTGCTAGATTGCTGCTACGGGATGTGTGGATACTGATGTGCGAGGTGATGATAATGATTTCTCGCCCTTCGTTGGTAAACCCCAAGTGGAAGGTGTGATGTAGCACAGCAGCAAATTTCCCTCAGTAAAGATACCAAGGTTTGTCTCCAGTAGGACTCCAGAGATAATAAGTAGGTTTTAGCGGCGCAACTGACGCGGACCTGCACACAGACACAAATAACTTTGTTCCCAACAAAGTTCAGAGAGGTTGTCAATCTCTCCGGTCTTGTTGTTCACAAAGGATCAAACACAAGGGATAATGATAGCAACTGAAAGTAAAAGCAGAAAAGTAAATGAGCGTGGAAACAGTGATGAAGATATGGACCGGGATACGTGATGTTCACTAGTGATGTCTCTCTCCCAAAAGACGATAAAACTGCTATGCGAGGTGAACAAATTACAGAAGGGAAACTGACAGGATTATGAACGCACCGCAATGCTAACTATGCTACAAAAGAAAGGAAGAGGCTCAAAAGCATGGGCAGAACGCCAAAATAAGTAGACCGAAATCCAACTGCATCTACTACTAATCATCCACCTTGAGATATCTATCCAGAACATCTCGCTGGTATTAAGTTGCGAGCCCCACCCAAAGTGTAAACCCAAAGCAACAGACAATTGCATTAAAAAGCACTTTGCGTAAAGTAAACAATCCTTGTAACCGCGGTTACAAGCACCGTTGTTTTCCCCCTTGTGGAAACAGCACATCCCCTAGACTCATGTTTCTGTCACTCAAGCATGTCATCAGGGGGCATGAACCCACAATCGAGCATAACGTTCCCTCTTGGGGTTTCTACCTACTATTTGGCCAAAGCAATAAACAGCAACGGAGAACATGCAAGAATTACTTAAGAACAAAAATATAAGAGATAAGAACCAAATATATTACTCAATCACAATCTGAACATAATCTCATAATCCACCAGATCCCATCAAACTCAGCATAGCAACAGCAGAAAGATTACAAAAGTGCCTCGATCATGTAGGGCAGCTCACGAGGTCTAAACCATGAAGAACAAAGAGGGGAGGAGAACATCACATAGCTACTGATCATGGACCCATGGTCCAAAGGAAACTACTCACGACACATCCGGGAAGCATCCATGGTGGAGAGGAGACTCCCGGAGGTCGGCCCTCCCTCCGGCAGGGTGTCGGGAAGAGGTCTGCTGGTGCTCCCGATCTCGGAAGCACGGCGGCGGCGGAACAGAGGCGAGATCGCGAAAAAGGGTTCTGGCCTCGAGGGTTTCTCGTCACGGAGAATATATAGGCGAAGGGGGGCAGCCAGGGGGGCCACCAGGGGTCGAGGCGCCCCCCTGGCGCGGCCAGCCCCTGGGGCGCGCCACCAGGGCGCCTGGGCCCCTGGTGGTGGCCCTCTGTCCCCACTCAGGTCCTTCCGGAAGGTTCTTCTGCGCTGATTTTTTATCTGATTTTTCCCGAATTTTTGGAGCACTTTTTATATGGGGGAAAACTGAAATAGAAAAACAACAGAAAACAGGAACTGGCACTGTGGTGCACTGAGTTAATAGGTTAGTCCAAATATGATCAAAAGTGTATGAAAGTGTATCTAGACCATAGCAATATCACACAAAACATGCATGGAGCAAGCAGAAATTATAGATACGTTTTGGACGTATCAGATACCGGTAGAGGGATCATAACTTTGATCCTTCTTAGAGGAACTTTTTCTTCTTCTTCCTCAGAGATCTGTTCGAGGGAATTGCTCGAGGGATTCATTCATGGGATAGATCGTGGGACGGATCGTGAGACGCACGAGATCTACTTCCACCCGCTTCATCAACTCTTCTTCCGCTGCAACCGTTGGTGAGCAATGGCCTAAACCTTGTATGCCATTTTTCTTGGATGATCTTGGGATCTTGATTCGTAGGCACGAATTTTTTTGTTTTCTACTACGTTTCCCAACAGCGGTATCATGAGCGATCCTTGATTAGATGCATGTTTAGGTCTAGATCATATGTGTGATATGAGGCATTGATTTTCTTGTTGCTTCCCTGTCATGTGATTTTTTCTATGCTTGATGGCAAGTTGAGGTTTTGCTACAAGGATTGAGTTTTCCATCGATCCCTCTATGCTTCTTTCAGTATGCTGGTTGCCTTGATCATGGTCTACATCAAATTCCTTGGATCTCATCTTAATCTCGCAATAGAAGATTTAACATGGAGGGGCTTGTGGATTTTATGAACTCAAATCCACACGGGGGTCACGCGTTGAACGAAGTTTGGCTTGTGACATTAGTTGCTACACGCACCCCGAACGATAAACTAGCAACATTGAAGTATCGTGTTTGGTTTGATTAGGGAACAACATTTGCATGTAACCTGCTAATCAACCACGATAAAACTTGCAACAACCCGTGTAGATGGTGATCTAACTTGTTTTTGCAGAGTATGCATGTGATGTGGTATAGCCTTTAATGTTTGCAATGTGTTTGTATGAGATGCTATATGTTATGTAAAATTTATTCTCGACCTGCGTGTCGTGGTACGGCATGATGACTGGAGTCATATGATTGTCACTTAATTATGCCTGCGTGCCAGAACTGTTTTTTAGCTCGAGGCAAAGCAATAGATAGATGCAAGGTGATGATCTACGATGCGGAGGTGGACCCCGACGCACATGCCGGAAACCGTGGTGTTGGTCCCGGCGCCAAGGAGAAAGTTGGTGGAGACGGTGACTTCTACCACGACGACGTGAAGACAATGAAGACTTCACGAAGCAAAGGGCTATACTATATCACATAATTTTATGAACTGCCTATGATGTTTATCCCTTTGATGCACCCTTGTTTGATGCGCGGTAGTCGTATTTTATTAGGGTGATCTCTCGCAAAACAATATCAAGTTGATAGTGTTCTTCCAACTGTAGCACCGTCTATAGTATGTTTCACATCGGAGCAGGTCATGTCACATGGGTGCACACGGTGTGACGCATAAAAGGCGGGTGTGTTAAGAACACACTGCAATTACACTTGGTTGTCTTGACGGTTTGGATAAAAGTTTGCTACCGGAACACGCCCATCGAAAGATGAACAAGAATCACCTTTGGCGTGGTTGGCAAGTTGGCCTACCGGTCCAGTCTAAGTCATCAGTGATGTCACATCAATGGCGGACGATTGGGTCGGATCTTGAATCACTCCAGCATCAATTACGAGAGATATTGATCTGACTGGGAGCGCACTAAGTAATTAAATTGATTAATCACAAGTGAAACTTAATTATGAACAAAGTCTAAGTATTTACATTATCGTTGTAGAATAATGGCTCGCGTTACCACCTTCCCAATTGATTTTGATTAACTGTATTATCTGGTAAAAACTTTACGATTGGTACCGTATTATGAGAACTATCCTCAATAGTGTCGAGAAGGAGCTTGTCCTATCGCAAAATTTTTATGCTCTCCCGCTGATGCTATGGATGATGTGACTTACGTCCATAATCCAAAATGCTAGAATTCCACCAAAGCTAAGTGCATTGTCTTCACCACCATGAAACCCGAACTTCGAAATGTTTGGGATAGTTATGTTATATTCATGGAACTGAAAAATTGTTTTCAGTAGTAAGACAATTAATGTTGGATATAAGATATCTAGTACAATGTATGATTGTAAGCATTAGTGAAAATGTTCACTGTGCTCTAAACAAAACTGATAAGTGTGGGATCCAGAAGAACACCGATCATATGATGATGAGAATTAAGGAAAAGGAAGTCCAAAGGATGTTAGTAAGACTCACACGCCGGAAAGTCCATGGCATGCGCCACCCTTGATCATATGTGATCTCTATGAGTAGGAGTGACATTGGAAATAGAACTATGATACGTATAAAGGCAAAGCGAAAGAAGACTGGAATATCCAGCTCAGAAATGAAAGTCATACGAAGTTATAGATGAATTCATTGCTGGTCAAAAGATGTAATTCTTGGGAATCATGATTAAGAGGTTAATCTTAATTCTTGTATATTGTGATTAAACTGTTGATCACTAGAATATCACTTCAATTGCATATCGTTGCAAGTCGATGCAAGAAATACTATGGCCTTTATGACTAGCTAAAATGATGAGTTTTGACACACACGAGAACACGGTAAAAGGTTTACTGTACTGTGTGTTGACTCTATGATTATCTTCATAATTCATTTTAGAGTTGAGTAAATTGTTACTACACTTTAGCCTTGTTATAAAACATCATTTTTGAATCATGTTTATTGCAAGAGAGTTGTTCAAAGCTATGAATAACATAAAAGGCCATACTTCTATTGTGAATAGGTTGTATGTTATGAATCTTGATAATAATGCTAAACATCCATAACACTGACGCTAAACGTCGCAAGACTAACAGAAATACCACAAGTGTGTGGCACTGCAGTTTTTCACAAGTGACATAACATGCATGAATAATTTCCTTAAGTGATGGACTTTTGAGTCATATGATTATGAATCACTTGACGCTTGCATACATTGTCTAAAAGTAATGTGACTTAAAACACCGTTGATAAGCCATGCATTAACGGGCAACTAAATTATTGAAAATCATACATGATGATGTGTGTAGTCCAATAAGTGTAGTTGTGTACAGTGGATTTTCTATCTTCACTCATGAACTGAAGTAAATATATGGATATCTGTTCAGTGGAGACATACATCTGAAATCTTTGAAACGTTCAAAGAAAATTAGAGTGAAATAGAAATGTATTGTAACAAGAAATAATGCTTCTGCAAATTAGATTGTAGAAAGTAATATTTGAGTTACAAGTTTAGCGAATGTCTGATGAGTTGTGAAAAGGTGTCATAACTTGTGCCTCGCGGAACTCAACTAAGAGTAAAGTGTTCGAGAGACATAATCAAGCCATGTATGACACGGTAAGATCAAATACGACATTTATCAATTTGCCATTATAGTTATTAAAGTTATGCGCTAGAGACTACAACTTTTACACCGAAAAGAGCACCATCAAATCCGTTGAAATGACACCATATTAGATATGATATGGAAATGATAAAACCATATTGTCTTTTCTTAAAATTTGGGTGTATGAGACATATGTTTGACATAGTCAAAACACCAAATCAGATAAGTGCTACTTTGTGAAGGTTATTCCAAAAGGTTTGGTATTCCTCTGTCACTACACAAAAGCAAAACTGTTTGCTGTTAAGAACAATGTGTTTTGAATAAATTGGTTTCTTGCAAAAGATTGAGTGGGAGGACAGTGCAACTTGTTAAATATTGTTGAATCTTCAAATAAATGCGCAGCTGAACCACACAGGTTAGACAAAACTCGTACAAACATTCATGATATGTAAAACGAGATATTGTTGTTCGACAATGATAAACCTGTGATATACAAAGAAGCGTTGATGGGCCCTGACTCCGGGATTTGGCTAAATGCCAAATAATCCAAGATAGTATCCATGGAAGTAAGTCAAGTTTTGAACTTGGTAGACCCTCCGAAAGACTAAAAGTCTGAAGAATATATATATATATATGGATCTATAATTGATTCGGATGAAATTGTTTTATCCATAAAGCTCAACTCGTTGGAAAATTGTTTTCTAGCAAGTTCAAAGGTTGACTACGGCGAAATAGTTTCAACCGTAGAGATGCTTTAGTCAGTTCGGGTTATATTAGCAATTACTATATATCTCATTTATAGGATATGCTAGAATGAACGTCAAAAACAAAGTTCCTACACGGAAATATAACAAAGGACGTATATGTGATACGACCGGAATGTTTTGTCGATTCAAAGGATGCTAAAATAGATGCAAGTCTTGGATATCCAGTGATGGACTGAAGCTAGCACAATGGAGTTGGAATTTTCGTTATGATGAAATTGCCAAAAGAGTTTGTTCTCATCGGGAATAAACGAAGATGCTTGAATGTTCAAGAAAGTAAGTGGGAGCTGAATGGTATTTCTAAAACCTTATGTAGATGACATATTGTTGATTGGAAATGATATAAATTTCTTGACACGAATAAGGACTTCATTGGAAATAGTTTTCAGTTGAAGAACTTGGGCCAATATAGCATTAGTATTGAGCACAGTGATCTATGAAGATAGTAAGTGCCTGATCATGCTAAAGCCAACACTACATATTGACATGATACTAAAGTAGTTTAGTATGAAACGCCAAGAAACATGTTCTTGCCAAGGTCATGGTGAAAAGTTGTTTGCAAAAATCGGTGTTTATGAACACAGATAAGCAAAACACGTGAATTGAATTCCACTCACCTATGTGTTTGGATTAATCTTGTACACCATAATATGTAAAACAACCAGATATGTCCAGTGCTCCAAAAGGTTGTGAGCAAGATACCAAAGTGATCAAGATGTTGATCATTGGACAAATAGTGAAAAGTTAAACTTATGAAAGATAAGATATGTTTCTCGGAAAAATGGAGAGAATGAAGAGCTCGTTATAATGAGTTACACCAGCTGAATTTTTGATGTAAATAGTCACACCAATTCAGTCTTCATACTTACTCCGGCCGATTTTCGATATTAAATGGGATTATGTGTTTCACACGTAAGGGTGGCACAGTATGAAGGGACTGTGTTAAGTTAGATACTATGGCGAATTCTATAATAGAGGCTAAGTATATTGTTGCTTAAAGAAGTAACAAGGGAGGGTATTTTGAATCATCAGTTCATTTATGAACGTGGTATACTTTCCTAGATGTTTGAAGCTCATGGAACATTGATGAATGATTTCATAACTTATTCTAAGGAACCAAGGTCCTGCCAAATGATTCAAATATATACAAAGTTAAACTGATAAAATTAGTGAATTTTATGATAGCGTGAAAACGCGAAGATATGCAAGATACAAACAGGCCTGAAATGTCAGATCCGATGATGAAGTCTATACCACAAATGAAGCATGTATTACACCGGTATGCCATAGGTGTAAAGTGCTCAAGCACTGATAATATTATTGACTCTAGTGCAAGTGGGAGACTGTTGGAAATATGCCCTATAGGCAATAATAAAATGTTATTATATATATTTCCATGTTCGTAATTAATGTTTATATTTCTGTGCTATAATTGCAATGACCCTGACTGTGAGATTCAGAAGAAAACTCATTTGCATGTGTGGAAATGTAAACACCAAGAGTTCCTGGTTTAGCCACTAAAACCAGCTCATGTGCTAACTGATGATTACGTTTTCTTAATCATGGACATTGTTCTTGTAACAAGGATGTCAGTAGCAATGGGAACATATTGTTAGCAGAACAAGGATGTTGAACCGACCCCAGTATTGAATGATGTACTTAGAGATCACATCGTAACAACGTTATAAGTCGTATCATGAAATGTTATCATATACGTAATTCCTTAGACCATGAGAGTATCAAGTTGCTTCACACAGTAAGATGTGATTTGGTTCTTAGATGAATCTTCCCGTTACTGGGAAGTAGTAAAATAAGTTCTGGGTACATTGGATAGTGTGTCTAGTAACTGTGATAGTTCAAGATTGGGATTTGCTCCTTCACGATGAAGAAGATATTCACTTCGGTCCCACTCGGTATGACGGTATCCATTATAGTCTGGCCAGATGCATTGTGATTCAGTCACGGGGATACCGGAATACGATAACGAGAAAAAGGGACAAACGAGCAAAGAGAATAACAAGTGGCTTGTGTTCAAGAAGTTGTTACACATGGGTGCCAAACATCTCTCCTCTAACTTTGTCATATATCGCGAAGCAAAGGGAATGGTACATGACTAAACATAATGGTTCACTCGAAGTTTCTTCGTGTATGTGCAGGAGTCAACATGGGTGTCCATGGCTCTGCTGTTGATTATTGGCTATTGACAAAAGGTTGTTGACCTACGTCCGGAAGATGTTCTTAGTCATGTCCGCATTATACCGAACCTATTGGGTCACACACTTAACGAGTAGTAGTCTCTTAGAATACTGGAATGGTAGAAGGTTTAGTGGAAGCAAAACGAAATAGTTCATACGGGCACCGGAAGTAGTTCCGGGTATTTATGGAATTGTTCATAAGGGCACCAGAAGAAGTTCTGGGTATTTAAAGATATGTCTGGATCACTCTGGAATAGTACCAGGTGGTTCTGGAACATATGAGAATGGTACTGGGGAAGTCCTGGATCAACCGGAATAGTTTCCGGTTAATCGGTGGGCGTCCCGAAAACGACCGACGAACCGACGCAGGGCATCGAGCAGGCTAGACCGTAACCCGGATCATCCCCGAACCTATCCAGATAGTTCTGGAACGTCCGGAAACGGCCCCGGAAGGTCTTGGAAGTGTTCCAGAAGGTTCCGGAATGTCCCGAAACCATCCCGGAAGGTCCGAAATGGCCGAGAATGGTCCCGATGGGTCCTGGAATGCCATGGAAGGTTCTGGAAGCTTCCGGAAGGTTCCACAAGGTTCCGGACAGTACCATATGCGCCCACCACCCTTAGCCTTGGTTGGCAAGGCACCCCAAGGGGGCTGGCCGAAATTTAGGTGGTGGGGTCGCCACATGTGGGAGGAGTCCTCCTTGGACTCAGACTCCCCGGTGGGAAGGTTTCCCTTTGGGAGGAGGAGTCCCAAGGGGACTCCACCACCCCCTATTGCGCCCCAAGGGCCTCCTGGCCACCTATATAATGAGGGGAGGGGGTGTGGGCGCAGCACAACTTGTCCCCAAGGCCTATGCGCCACCCTCCCTCCCTCTAAACCCCGTTGCTCCACAATTAGACCCCGGTTTAGACGCTGTTCTAGATCGGAATCCGTTAGGGTTTTATCCCTCTAGTTTTCTCGGTGGCGTTATTCCCTGGACGGCGGAGCGCTGCTGGATTGCTGCTACGGGATGTGTGGATACCGGTAGAGGGATCATAACTTTGATCCTTCTTCGAGGAACTTCTTCTTCTTCTTCCTCAGAGATCTGTTCGAGGGAATTTCTCGAGGGATTCGTTTGTGGGATAGATCGTGGGACGGATCGTGAGACGCATCACGAGATCTACTTCCACCCGCTTCATCAACTCTTCTTCCGCTGCAACCGTTGGTGAGCAATGGCCTAAACCTTGTATGCCATCTTTCTTGGATGATCTTGGGATCTTGATTCGTAGGCACAATTTTTTTTGTTTTCTACTACGTTTCCCAACACCATCCACATTTCCTCCAGAGTACTTTGTGTTCCATCTGGTTGTAGCCGTGTCTTCCTTTTGATTCCGTACAGTTTTCAGTGGGTGACGCCTTTCCGGGGTTTTTGCTTGGACCCTTTAGGTTTCGGGCTGCGGCGTCTCTCGGGGGGAGATGGTGCTCGAGCCCCCGAGTGCTTTGAGTGAAGATCGCGTGAGAGACAATAGCGTCTCTCGGGGGGAGTTTTGCACTCGATCCCCCGAGTGCTTTAAGTGAAGATTGTGTGAGTGACGATAGCGTCTCTCGGGGGGAGTTTTGCACTCGAGCCCCCGAGTGCTTTAAGTAAAGATCGCGTGAGCGACGATAGCGTCTCTCGGGGGAGTTTTGCACTCGAGCCCCGAAGTGCTTTGGGTAAAGATCGCGTGAGCGACGATAGCGTCTCTCGGGGGGAGTTTTGTAGTCTAGCCCCCGAGTGCTTTGGGTAAAGATCGCGTGAGTGACGATAGCGTCTCTCGGGGGGAGTTTTGTACTCGAGCCCCCGAGTGCTTTGGGTAAAGATCGCGTGAGCGACGATAGCGTCTCTCGGGGGGAGTTTTGTACTTGAGCCCCCGAGTGCTTTGAGGTGGTAGTATTTGGGCAACATCATTTTATTGTGTCGAAGGTTTACATGAGCTGCCAGATGAGCATGACGGGTGGAGACTATGGGTAAAACAGGCGTAGGTTCGCTACGTTCCATGGATTTCCCACGTCCTCGTCAGTCTTCGGTTTCTTCAGTCTATATGCGCCTCCTCCTATGACTTCTTTGATTATGAACGGTCCTTCCCATTGGGGGCAAGCTTGTGGACTTTCTCTTGAATGAGCCGTAGGACAAGGTCACCTTTGTTGAAGGTTCTGGTGCGCAGGCGGTTGCTTTGGTAAGTGCGCAGCTTGTCCTGGTACCCCTCTGACCTTGCTAGGGTTGTGTCCCTTGCTTCGTCTGCTGTATCCTTGTCGTCTTGCAGTGCTTCTTCTGCTTCTTCTTCTTCGTACCCCGAGATCCGGGGTGCCCCGAATTTGAGGTCGTGTGGTAACACTGCCTCCGACCCGTACACCATGAAGAAAGGTGTGTATTGGGTTGCGGTATTTGGGGTGGTACGCAGGCTCCAAAGTACTGCAGAGAGTTCTTCTATCCAGTTGCCTGCGGCTTGCTCGAGTGGTGCAAGGAGCCGCTTTTTGAGTCCTCCGCATACTAGGCCATTTGCTTTTTCCACCTGGCCGTTAGACTGTGGGTGCGCAACTGATGCGTAGTTGATTTCGATGCCCAGTTCTTCGCAGAAATTCTGAAATTCTTCCGTTGTGAAGTTCGTGCCGTTGTCCGTGATGATGTTGTGTGGCACCCGGAACCTGAAGATGATTGATTTGATAAAGTTCACTGCCGTGAGGGCTGTGGAGCTGGTGATGGGCATTGCTTCGATCCACTTAGTGAACTTGTCGACTGCTACCAGCAGGTGTGTTCTTCCTCCTTTTGATGACTTCTTGAGTGGGCCTACCATGTCGAGTCCCCAGGTGGCGAACGGTCATGATAGTGGTATGGTCTTGAGTTCTGAGGCTGGAGCGTGTGGTCTGCTGGTGAATTTTTGACAGGCAATGCAACGCCGTACGATGTCTTCTGCGTTTTTCATCGCAGTGGGCCAATAAAACCCTACTCGGAACGCTTTGGACACGAGCACTCGACTGCTCGCGTGGTGCCCGCAGGTGCCCTCGTGGATTTCGAGCAGTAGGGCTTTGCCGTCTTCTTCATCTATGCACTTATGGAGCATCTGGGTGATGTTGCGCTTGTATAGCTGTTTGTTGATCATTGTGAATGCCTTTGATCGACGACTGATGCGCTGAGCTTCTGAGACATCTTGTGGTAGAGTGCCTTCGATTAGGAATCGGAGGAACGGTTTTGTCCACGCGGGTCCTTCGAGTGTTGTTGGATCTGTAGGTTCGACCGCTTGGCTGTTGTTGCCTTCAGATGGACTTGCTGATGCCACCTGTGCTGGCTCTGTGTTGTCGTCATCTACAGTTGCCTCTGGTGCTGCTGTTGTTTCCTTGATATATCTCTGGCTGATGCTTTCGAGGAAAACGCCGGGTGGTACTGGTCCTCGAGTCGATCCAATGTTTGCGAGTTCATCGGCTTCTGTGTTGTTTGTTCTCGGGATATAGTTGAGCTCGCAGCCGTCGAAACTTCTTTCGAGCGTGTTGTAGAGCTTATGATAGGCCGCCATGTTGTCGGCTACTGCATTGCAGTCTTTCATCGCCTGCTGGACGACGAGATTGGAGTCTCCGTAGATTACGAGGCGAGTGGCACCGCATGTTTTGGCCATGCGCATGCCATAGAGCAGTGCCTCGTATTCGGCTTCGTTGTTGGAGGCGTGGCTGAAGTTGATCTGGAGGACGTATTTGAGGTTGGTTCCTTTGGGGGAAACCAGAACAACTCCTGCTCCGGCTCCTTGCTGTCTTTTAGACCCGTCGAAAAACATTGTCCATGAGTTCGATAGGTCCGGGGGGCCTGGTGTCTGGGCCTCCGTCCACTCGACCAGAAAATCTGGGAGGACTTGGGCCTTGATTGCTGTTGGGTGCTTGAACTGTAGGTCCCGCGGGCTGAGCTCAATGTTCCACTCGGCGACTCGCTCAGTCGCTCCGGGGTTGTTGAGGATGTCCGCGAGTGGTGCGCTGCTCACGATTGTGATGGGGTGTTCGTCGAAGTAGTGCGACACCTTTCTTGAGGTCGTGATGATGGCCAGTAGTAGCTTCTGGTAGTGCGGGTACCGTTGCTGGGATTTTGTCAAGAGCATGCTGAGGTAGTAGATCAGCCTTTGTATGCTCTAGACCTTGCCTTCTTCTGTGCGCTCGACGACGAGTGTTGTGCTTACCACGCTGTTGCGTGCTGCCACATAGAGGTACAACTTTTCTCGTTCTTTGGGTACCGCCAAGATTGGTGGGGTCGAGAGTGTCTTCTTCAGGTCCGCGAATGCTTTGCGGGCTTCTTCGGTCCACTCGAATTTCTCCCCTTTTCTGAGCATCTGATAGAATGGCAGTATGCGCTCTCCCAATCTGCTGATGAAACGACTTAAGGCTGCGAGTCTTCCGGTGAGCTGCTGTACGCCTGTGATGTCGGTTGGCTCCTGCATCCTGGCGATTGCTCGAACTTTATCGGGGTTCGCTTCGATTCCTCGGGCGGAAACCATGTACCCGAGCAACTTCCCGGCTGGGACGCCGAATGCGCACTTCTTCGGGTTGAGCTTGATTCTGTACTTGTTGAGTGTTGCGAAGGTCTCGAGCAGGTCGTCGAGCAACGTGTTTGCACTGTAAGTTTTGATGACGATGTCGTCCACGTAGACTTGCACATTTCTTCCGGTTTGCTCTTTCAAGCAGGCTTGCATCATCCGCTGGTATGTGGCACCGGCGTTCTTGAGTCCGAAGGGCATTGTCCTGTAGCAAAATACGCCATAAGGGGTGATGAATGATGTGTGCTCTTCGTCTTCTTCCTTCATTCTGATCTGGTTGTATCCTGAGTAGGCGCCGAGGAACGATAGTAGATCGCATCCTGCTGTCGAGTCGATTATCTGATCGATTCTTGGCAGGGGAAAGTGACTGGCCCGTAGTCGACGCACATTCGTAGAACGTTTATGTCTTTCTTGGGGAGCAGCACAGGGTTGGCGATCCAAGTGGCTTTCTTCGTCTCTCGGATGAATTGGGCGTCGAGTAATCGGTTGACTTCCTCCCCTATTGCTCTGTACTTGGGTTCTGAGAATCTTCGTAGTGCTTGCTTCACTGGCTTGGTGTTTGGTTTGATGCGCAGCGCGTGTTCCGCGAACTCGCGCAGTACTCCTGGCATGTCGGTTGGGCACCAGGCAAAGATTTCCCATTCTTCACGGAGGAAGGCAATGAGGGTCGTTGCTTGCTCTTCCGGGAGGTGGGCGTACACGCGGACTGTTTATTCTGGGTCCGTCGGGTGCACCTGGTGGGTGACCGTGTCGCTGTCGATCCTGAAGTCTCGTCCATACTCTTTTGACTCGCTTCGGCTTGCTAGCGGAAAGATACTTTTGTCTGTCGCCATGGCTATCTCTGTGAGTTCTTGCTCAGCTCCAAAGGTGTCGGAGACTTTATGGAAATCGCGATCGCATTGGTCTGATTTGGTGAAGCTCCCGTTAACTGTAATGACGCCCGCGGATCCTGGCATCTTGATTTTGAGGTAGGCGTAGTGCGGAATCGCCATGAATTGCGTGAATGTTGGACGCCCCAGTATGGCGTGGTACTGTGACTGCCAATCGAGTACTTCGAACTCGAGGGTGTGTCTTGTGAAATTGCGTCTGCTGCCAAAGACAACTTCGAGCTCGATTAATCCAAGGGAAGTAGCCGGTTCTCCTGGGACTACTCCGTATAACACGGTGCTTGATTTCTTCCATACTGATCGTGGGATCAACATCTTGCGTAGGGTGCTGACGAAGATTATGTTCATGTTGCTGCCTCCGTCCATGAAGATTTTGTCCATGTCGTACCCTCCGATTTGGGCATCGAGTACCAGGGGCGCGTGCCCTGGCCTTGGGAGTACAGGCGGGTGATCATTCTGGGAGAACGTGATGCTGGTTTCTGCGTTGTGTAGCTGGTAGACCTCGACTGTGTTTAGGTTCTCGGCTGCTCTGGCTTGCAGGATGTAGGCGTCATGTTGGGCTTGCGATACCCTGCCTTCTTGGATCGTGTACACCTGTCCTTGAGTCGGCAACTTCTCGGTTCGTCTAGTGCGCTTGGCTTCTCGCTGTTTTTCTTCCTTGAGGCTGTCGGCGAGTTCGTTGAACAGGCGGCAGGCTCCCAGAGTGTGACTCGGTCTGATGTATCCCCAGCTGTCTTTGAAGCAGTGGATCGTGCAGGGTCCTTCTAGTTGTTCCTTGACCGTGAGTTTGCCGGATCCGGCGTGGCGTTTCCTCCTTGAGATTTGGAAGAACAACGCGTGATCCGCTGGGTTCTCGTGAACTCGCGGGTCAATTTCGATCCCCTCGCTTAGATTCTGGTTCCTTATGAGATTGGTGAATTCGTCTGGTATTCGATCTGGGTCATAGTATTCGCCGGTCCGAGTCTCGGAGTCGCTGTCCTGGCGGGCGACAGCTGTCTGCGCGGCGGCGGGTCGTCGAGTGGTCGGCGAGCGCGTGGCTGTATAGTTCGACTCGTCGAGTGTGGTCTCTTCGTAGAATCCTCGCGCCTGTCTTCTGGGTCGTCGGTTTTTTCCTTGTTGGCGATGATCATGGCGGTCGCTGATTTCGAGCTCGGAGTCGGTGTCTTGTTGCGTGGCGGGTGCCTGGGTGGCGGTGGGTCGTCGAGTGGTCGACAAACCCTCTGCTTCGTGTTGTAGCTCGTCGATCGGGGTCTCCATGTGGAACCCTCGCGCCTTTCTTTTGGGTCGTCGAGTTCTCTTTCGCTGGCGGTGAGCTCGATTGCCACCGTAGTATTGGTCTTGGCACGGATGCAGCCTGAGCGATCTCGCTGGGTCGGCAGAGATGTTTGCCGTGATCTTGAATTCTTCGGGTGGATTGCATCTGGTTCTTGCTCTTGAGTTGTGGCTTGCTGAGGACGGAACCGCCGAGATCGTAATTCCAACCTGTGTAGTTCCCACAGACGGCGCCAATTGACGGGGATGTACCCCGGCAAATCCCATGGTCAGGGACCCTGGGTTAGTCATGAGAGACACAGGTTGGACGATAGCTCGTCGGTTAACAGGAGGATACGTTCCTGCTCGATGTTATTGATTGGAGATGGCGATTACAGGGGAGCCAAGGCTGGTGCGCACAAAGCTAGGGTTACAGATTGTGTATTGCTCTATCTCGACGTCTCCCCTCCTAGCCCTTATATACCAGGCTAGGTCTCAGGGAGTTCGTCCTGGATTACAGATGAGGTTTCCTAATCCCGATCTTGTTTCGTACGGCAGGTTTGCACCTTCCTTATGAGTCGCAGACTCCTACGTCGGTGCCACTAGTGGGCCAAGGCTGGGCCCAGGCGGCATCTCTATGGGCCTTCTGTCTTCGGGTACACCGGGTAGGCCCATCCATAGGAGTCGTGGGGTCACCCCCTCGTCAGCTGTCCGGACCGTTCTCTTCCGGCGCTATGTACGATCGTCGCTGGCTAATCCAAGGAAGCTGGAGTTGCTATTCTTCGGAGGTCATTAGTGTCGGTCGAGACGCGGCTAAGTGCTCGGACTAGGGTAGGCTATTTGTGTCGTAGTTGTGGTGTCGTGTTGGTGTGTCCTTGTACGTTCCGGGTGTGGAGTTGGTCACCTTTGTTGTTCGCAACGAATGGTTGACACGTTTGTATGTCTTATTTCTCTCCTTCTATAAAGCTAGGTACGCAATTTGCGTACCCTCGAAAAAAGGAATCTCCTGACTCGAAAGTTAGCTACATGATGAGTAATCTCAGTGGCAAATGATAACTGATGTTTAATTAAACCAGAAAAAGAGAAGGTAAACATATGGAACTTTAGAATACCCAGATGATGTCACTAATAAACTGAACACAAATAAGCATCAGCTTCAAATTTTACTGATGGGGACCAAAATAAAGCATACTGAAGAAGGAACAACAAAAAGTTATTAGCTTGCAGCTGCTATGAATCTAGAGAGATTGATGAAGAAATTGAATTTGCAAGCGTCCATCATCTCTGTTTCTGTCACTTCAAGAAAAAGGGGGTGATGTCACGGGAAAGAAATCAACTAAGGTTCAGTTACAGATATTACACTGTTGTATTTCATAAAGAATAACGAACAGATAATGCTAATGCATACAAATGAACACACCTAAGATCAAACAAAATGTCCAAAGGTAATTCTGACCAACAAAGGATAGCAATGCTCCTCGTTATAGTTGGGCCACGATGTGTCATCTCCCGCCACATAACTTTTGTGCAGATTCCAGACAGTGGGATCATAGTTCTCTATCAACTCGTAACATAAACCATATTCTTCGATTATTTCTAGGAACTTGTTGAGTGAATCACCTCTCTTCGGGCTCAGAAAGATAGCCTGTGAGGTCTCCGAATGCTTCAACAAGGATTTGACTGTCCGGGCAAGGCTTTGATGGAATTGCTTGAAAAATGTACTGCAAGACAAGTGAAATGTGAATAGGACAATCCTTGTAAGGAAAACTGAGCACTGCCTATTAGTGGCTGACTTGACTTACAGCTAGGCTGCTTGCTCTATAAATAATTACTATAGTCTCTTCAGCTGGGAAACACAAGTTTAATTGTTTCTATATTTTGACTGGATGCATATGAAAGAATGATGATCCGATCAAAGCACATACAGGATGGAAAAAGCTCAAACTTTTTCGCCTAATCAATATTACAGACCCGCCACATTAGAGAATAAAACTGACACATGAAATGACACTTAGCAGGAGCAGTTGATTAGTGTTCAAGAATAGTGAAGTGGTAAGGGGTAGAACATACCAGTCACTTGCAACAATGATGTCAAAAGAGTTCAACATGTCTGAATCTTTCTCTTGATCCCAGTGCAGTGTCATAGGTTTAACTTTCGTTTGACCAAAAGTTTCTGCATTGATGGATATGTTCTGCTGAATATCTGAGGTTTAATGGATTACAAAGCCATAAAAGGTAACATCTAGAACAGACCGATTTGATGTGCTATTGGGTCGTAGTATTCACGAAAAGTAGCACAAAATAGCATGTGTAGTATGTGGCCCATATTACATCAATACTAAGGAAATTTAAATTATGCAACAGGTTTTCCATAACTGATTAAAAAGGATACATCCAACTACTTGTGGGTTTCCATCAGAAATAACAAGTTCGTCAGCATTTGCACAGGCTGCAATAACAAGTCCCGCCAATCCGTAACCAGCTCCAAGTTCAAGCACCCTTTTAGACCTACAATGAATTTGAAAGGCAAGAATTCTGAGAAATATAGCACGTAGACTGAATTTAGTCAAAGAAGCAATAGACTATTATTGTCACCTAAGCATAATTTTTTGTTTGTAATTTGTACGCTAAAACAAGAATTCAGTACACAGTTCTAGATAGGGTTAATGAGAAATAAAAACTGTTACAAGGCTAAAACATAGGCCAAAATAACTGACCCTTGTAATAGTTTTGAGATCTCATAAATCCTACCTAGAAAATCTCCCGAATCAAGTTCAGGACAACTGGAATATCTGTGCAATTTACTCGAGCACGAGCAACTCAAATTACTCAAGCATGTTATGCAATCTGTAAAAGCAAGCGTACTGTTGATAAAATAAGACGAATTAGCCCACGTGTGTTACATGGTTAAGTACACCTCACTACAAACCTGAACATATCTGAATGGTTGATACAGTAGAAGGCAAGGACCTCTTCTGATGGCCAACAACCTTCAGGGAAGAAAAAGCATAAAGATAGACATAGATGAACAGTACCACATGAGCAGCATAGTGGGTGAAAGAACAACAAATAAGTTGAAACTTCAGAATTGTATATTAGCCATGGCACTTTGAATCCTGCATTCCTGCATTAACATGTTACATCCTACTTCAGAAGATCTAGGTTAACCATGTTAGACAAGTGGTTAATGCAGCATCTGGTGTCACAGAAAATTGATACCTGGCTGGAAGCTAGCCAGTTAGGTGGTTTATTAGAGATGATCAACCCATTTTAAATCTTGAGAGCATGAATACTATAAATATGGGTGAATCTTGTAACAGATAATTTCAAGAGCTTGTTGGATATGTGAGACTACCGTTTCTAGTCAAACCAGGCTAAATTCCTATGCATAGGAGGGCTTCGAAGACTATACTTGGCCAAAAAGGACAAGAAATGTAAGTAGAATGAACAATGTGCCAGACAGTTCATATTTTGCATAGACAAAAGGTTTTCATACCCCCTTTCCACACAAAGTATGATCCTGTTACTTTACATTCCAAACAAAAATTTGAAAACTCTTCAGTTGGCAGGCAGTAACTTATGACAACAAAACTACAATAATTGCAGCAAATGAGATAAACATGACCATGCAGGGGAACTTAGGCTAACAGATTGAAAACCCTAATCCATGATAATAACATGCTTCTGTTGAACAAGAAACTTACATACTAGTCCAGTAGTGTCAATATTGTATCTGTTGGAAGCTTCGATATCATTTAGTTCCAGGGAATCATCTCTTCTGTATCTGTAATCAAACACTTAAATATTAAATTAAGGAATTGTAGCGAACACTTTTCTAATTGGTGGGGCTTACTGGACAGAAAGAGAATAGTGTGATTCCCAATTTTATCAGAAGACAAGTAAAAGACCACTGTGTGTATTACAACCATAGTTTTAAATAGCGGGCTATGACACTACTTTTATGCACTAAATTGACGCTATAGTGTGCTAAATGGCGCTAAATTGAACATGATGTGTTTAGCATGATGCCCCTCCAATATATAGTGACGCTATAGCATTTAGTATGACAATAATTACGGGGGAAATAGTTGACTGCTTACATTACATTAAGTTCCGGTGAACCTCCACAGGGCAGCTTGTAACAAACATAGACATCTCTTTGGCATTCCACACCATTTTCATTTCCATTTAATGATTTTCCTTGTAATTTATCTAACTGTGAATTTGGCACTTCGTGACAGTCGATCAGATTAAAACCACGCGATGCCTTTCTCGAAATCTTGTTGGTATCACCTTTCTTCTGCAGGTCCTTAGAAGTTCCCTCTGTGTATAAAAACAAATTAAATATGTTAACCTCTAGAAGGTACAAATTACAGATTTGAGTGGGTGATGGGGGCGCAAACTAGTTAAAGTTGCAAAAGCTTAAACATAAAGGTTGAATGGAAACAACGCCGACAAAGAAATGTAGCTGCATTACAGTAACCAGAACGACATTTCTTTTAAAGTACTCAGATATGAGGGAAATGGGCCAAGCTCATTTAGTTGAGGGAGTGGATCTACAATCCCACTGGCTGGGTTCAAAGCCTCACAGATGCAAATCTAGATTTCTATTTATAACATCAGGGCTACCCCTCCAATTTTATTTTCAAAATTACTCAGTTATACACATAAATGGCATGTGCCATAATGAATATGTGTGTTAACCATTTTTCCTGAATTTAAATTTTGCAGGCACATGAATTCAGAACTGGAATAGCATAATGAGCCATTGACAGCAACAGCGTTGAACATGCGTATCTCGATCTGCTGAAATGCAAGTTGGCAGAAGGTATAGCCCAATTAACGGTGCTAGAGGTGTCAAGAGTGAAGATAATAAAGGCGCAAAGCCTTCTTCACCGCCCTACCCATGTGGAAGAGTTCTTGTCTACTGGGTCGCCTGATAGCGGCAGATCAAGTAGAACCGGAAGCTAAACGAAACCCGATCGAGTACAAAATCTGTTGTGGAACGAGAAAGGAACGGAAACGGAGGGACCTGATGCGCGCGGAGCGGCGGAGCGAGAGAGCAGGGCGCGGCGAAGGATGTGCCACCGCAGGCTGGCATTGGAGGGACCACGGGCAGGAGCGGAGGACTGCGGCGGCTCCGGCAACGGGGAAGGCGAGGAGGATCCCATGGGGACTGGAGTCTGGAGAGGAGCCCGAGATGTCTGGTTCAGTTTGGTTTTCCTCGGGCCGGGAAGCACCGATCCGACGCGGTCGTGTGTGCATGGTTCAACCAAACCAGGTTGGGAGCTAATGTCAAAAAAAAAACCAGGTTGGGAGCTAGGACAGTGTGTTGTGACTGTAGAAGGATAGAGAGGGGTTTGGTGCAATCGATGTTTATTGCTTGAGCCTTGGAGGCATATATATAGGAATACAATGATCTACTTGGAGTACAAGACAAGGCAAGAATAAATCCTAGTCTATCTCTTGTTTCCTAATAGTCAATATACTCAACATCCTCCCGCAGTCACAACGTAGCGACACAGACGGTGAGACTGGAAAATAATCCGAAGGCGGAGCCGACGGACATCCCCACCACAGTCGTAACGGTCGACGCATCGCGGAGTTCGTGGCTGGAGTGGAAGCCAACGAGGTTCCCAAGCAGGCGGTAGCCCTTTGTGTCGTTGTCGAAGTAGCGGAGAGCTTAGGGTGGTGAAGCCGTAGTCGAGGTAGCCGTGCGAGAAATGCCGTGGTCGATGTCGAGTCGGGGTAGCCGGTGTCGAGGTAGTAGCCGAGGAGCCGCGGGTGCAAGGAAGTCAGGAGCGTAGCGCGGCTCAGGAAGAGCGGCACTGGCGGGCGGTCGTCACTCGTAGCACGGGACGTCGCGAAGAAGATGGTGGTGACGTCCGGAAGGAGACGGTGTTGACGAAGCGTCGCGCCGGGTTTGCCAATCCCGGGGACACGTCGTAGACGAAGGCACGCGTCGGTGTTGCCAGCACCGGGCATGCGTAGACAGACGAAGACGATGTCGACGAAGCGCCGCACTAGGCTTGCCAGGCCCGGGGACATGTCGTAGATGAAGGCACACATCGGTGTTGCCAGCACCGGGCATGCGTAGACGGGGACCAATAGAAGTTGTACGCCATGTCGATGGGGCTAGCAGAGAAGGACTCAACGATGGTTGCGGCGCCGACCGACGCAATGTCGATGTCGCACGCGGTCGTCGGAGTAGATGAAGTGGTCGAGGAAGATGACGGCGACGCTGGCGATGAGCTGGTGCTGGACGAAGACAAAGAGGTGGACGACGATGAAGCCGGCGAAACTAGAGGTAGCCCGTGGGGGGCCACGTCAGTCGCCGGTAGAGGCGGCGCGGCTCGGTGGAGCGGCAGCGGTGAACAGGGAGTCGGCGCGGCTCGGGTGAGCGGCAGCGGCGCGGGTGGTGCGGCGAGGGTGGAGCTCGACGTAGGCGATGAAGAACCCAACAGCGTGACGAAGACCATGCGCGGACGGCAGCGTTCCCGCGCCAAGAGAGGCGACGCGGCCCATGCCACGGGGGCGTCAACACGCGGGGACGGCAGTGGACCGCGGGCTGCGGCGCTACGGCCTGAAGGGGCGACGCAGTAGCGGGGAAGATCACGGGGCGGCGGCGGCGACCACGTGCCGCGACACTACGGCCCGTGGGGGCGACGCAGCGGCGGCATGCGTGTCGGGCAGCCGCGGGGACGGCCTCGGGGCGGCGGTGTGGACTGCGCGCCGCGACGCTGCGGCCCGTGGGGGCGACGCTGCGGCGGCGCAGAAGTCGGCCCAACCACGGGGAGAATCACGGGGGGCGGCGCTGCGGCCCGAAGGGGCGATGCGGCGGCCGCCCGATGCTCGATCGGTGGATAGGCGCTCGTACTCGGGGGGCGTTCTTCACGGAATCCGGCGGAGGCGCACGCGGGCGACTGTACGGGTCGTCAACGCGGCGTGGAGGGGGCGATCGCGCGGGCGGGCGGGTGATCAATCCGATCGCCCGCGAGGTGGAGGAGCGCCGCTCGGCGTCTTGATGGCGACGGGGGGCCGAGCGAACCAGCAGCGCCGGCGCGTCGCGGGACTAGCCGACGTGACTCCAACGTTGTGGAGACAGCCGACGCGACTCCAACGGCGAGAGGCCCCAGCCGGCGCGGGGCCAGCCGGGGTGTCGGGGACGTCGCGGGTCCAGCCGGCGCACGCCCGATCGGCGCGGGGCCAGCCGGAGGTATCGGGGACGTCGCGGGGCCCGGGGCGGGCTGTAGTTGGTGGTGACGATGGCGGTGGAGGACTCCGATCTGAAGCAGGGCGGCGACGCCCGGCGTGGGCGACGTTCGGGCTAATGCGCGGAAGGCGGCCACTACGGGCCGCCGCGTCGCGCGAAGCCGCCGTGTCGGTGAAGAAGCCGGCAGTTGCGCCGGAGTCGAAGTAGAGGCGCAGTGGATCGACGACGGCGATGGGCGACGCAAACCGATCTTAGATCGGAAAACCAAAAAAGACGCCGATCAAGACGACCGACGGAGAGAAAAAGCCCCGATCAAGGGATCGGGAGAAAAGACTCTAGGGCGGCCGGTCCACGGGATCGGCGGACGAACCCTAGTTACGGGCGGCGCGGCCCCCAGCGCCGGCGATCAGGGATCGGCGCCGGGGGCGGCACGGGCGGAAGCGACGGCGGTGGCTAGGGTTTAGGACCGGTTAGGCTGATACCATGTAGAAGGATAGAGAGGGGTTTGGTGGAATCGATGTTTATTGCTTGAGCCTTGGAGGCATATATATAGGAATACAATGATTTACTTGGAGTACAAGACAAGGCAAGAATAAATCCTAGTCTATCTCTTGTTTCCTAATAATCAATATACTCAACAGTGCCGCTGTCTGCCTCAATTTGTCACAGACTCTCTTTTTTCGTGTCTTATATGATTTCTAATAGTTTAAATATCAAACATGTTTTTAATAAAACTGACATCGGATGAGGGGCGATATAATTTTTAAAGGGTGTCTCGACGTGACTCTTCACTTAAGTTTGATTTGTATGAATTGTTCATCTCTATTTTACTTGTGTATTTGGTTTATATGAGTATATGTTCGATATTTTTAGTCAGTTGTATGCCATTTATCATATCAGTAATATTGTGATGATACTAATATGAGTTAAACTTAAAAAAAATCTCAATCTAAAAATCTTATATGTTTGTTTATTAATTGAATTTGCTACCGATCAATAACCAAGCCCATTTACAGGTGCTCATTGCAAAAGACGGTAGACCAAAATCATTTTGTGGCTCACGTCTATAAATGTGTGCTAGATTTCTTTGAAGATACTACTAATATAAACATTGCCCTTGAGGAACAAAGGTAACCTATCGCTACCCAGACTGATGTGTTCACTCTCTATGATATGCTAATCGAATAGAAAAAAAAATCCTGAATGATTATAATTCCTCGAAGAAAATCATTATTTCTTTCACATTCATTGGGATTTTAAGTATGCGCTGGGTATTAAGTTTATAACTTAATTTCAGTGTTGATTCGATAAGTTCTTCCACTTTAATCAGCATGATTGCCCCCTAGGGGTAATAACTTTGTGAGATAGATTTGATTTTATTATCAGTCCCAACTCTACATAAACATCTCTTGAAGGTTTCAATATCAGAAACAACACCTTGCCATATGTGCGACTATGTCTTCTTTGGTCCGGTCTCTAAAATATTTCCTTCTGATTAATATTTTTAAATGATAAGTGCCACACGTGTGGCACAAAGGAGTTCGGTCCAACCGTCCGCATTCCGTACCACGTCAACATAATCGCCCCTTTTTTTCTCTCTTCCACGCATGCATGCAAATAGACGAAACAATTGATGTCAGTGGGATTTTTTGTATTTTTAAATTTTTAAATATTTTATCTCTTCAATGAAAATCTGATTAAAAATCCATTTTCAATATTAAATCATTCGCGGCGAGATCTTCAAAGTTAGATCATATACTTATATGTTTTGATGATTTTTTGGGGGTTCAAAAGTTACCATGTCTATAGTACGTAAATTAACATGGTGTTTACACTGAAGTTACAATGATATGTTTAGCTAAAAAAATTTCTAGGTCTAAACCTACCATTGTATTTCAACTACTCCTCACTCATCGGCGAGGATCCCCGATGAGTTGTGGGGTAGACCGTGGCCCCCGAGCAGATAACCGACGGCGGGGAGGGAGGGATGCGCGGCATGGCGGGCTCCTGGGACACAGATGCGTCAAGGAGATTCTCGGGGTGCATCCGATGTCTGGTGGCAAGGAAAGCAGAGGGGTTGCGGGTCGAGTCGAGCGGCTGTCGCGGTGTGGTGTTGCACCGACGGCAACTCTTTTTTTGTATCCATGAAAAAACTACTATACAGACCACAACAAATCTTTTCTATCTACCCAAGGAAAACTCTTTCCTTTTTTATCCATGGCAAATCTAATATATTTTGGCAATTTAAGATGTTTTTTTGCCATGGAAAATAAATATGTTTTTCCACAACAAGTTTTGGAGTTTTTATTTATGAACCATGGCAAAATTACTTCATGGATCATGAAAAATCTTCTAGTAATTAACCATGGCAAAAAAATCATGGACCATGACAATTGTTAGTAATTGACCATTGCAACAAAACTATTATGAACCATGGCAAAGTTACTTCATGGATCATGAAAAATTGTACTAATTCACCATGGCAAATTTAGTTTATGAATCATGGTAATTTTTAGTATTTTGACCATGGAAATTTTACTATTTTAACCATGGCAATTATTATTTTTGTACAAAACATGGCAATTTTAATGCATAGATCATGTCAAATTTTAGTAATTCACCATGACAATTTTAGTTTATGGTTCATGAAAAAATTAATCATTGATCATGGCATTTTTTTCAGTAATCGACGACAGATTTTGTTATTATGAAGCATGTCAAATTTAGTTGATGGATTATGGCCAATTTTAGTAATTCATTAGGGTATTTCTTGTTTCCCTTTTTGTATATCATGGCAATTTTTGGTTTTGAAACATGGTAAGAGAATTACTTTCTATTTGATTTTGGCAATTTTTAGTTTTTATGATATTAGAGCAAATGTAGTTTACACATCATGACATTTATATCTTTATTACCATGGCGAAATTCACTTATTTTTGCAAGATGTCAAACTTTACTTTTATATATTGTCACGGCTAATTTACCTTTACTGCCACGAGAAATCCACATGTACTGCTACGGCAATTTTTTTAACATATACTGCATTTTTACTTCTTTTTGCCATGACAATTCCTCTTTCTTGATTTCATATCAAAGAACATTGTAGCATAATTTTATTAATGAAAAAAATATTAAAATCTTGTTGTCATGTTTTTTCATGTAGATATTTTTGTAAATTTCGTAGTTGAGCAGTGTAATTTCTTGTACGTTTTTTTTCTTTCTTGGGTTTTTTGTTTTTTTTATGGGTCACCAAGTATTTTGGTACAGTGTCCCATTAGAGAACGCTTATGTCTATGTTTTTTTAGAGAATAAAATTCGTAATACATACTCCCTCCATTCCTAGATATAAGGTGTATAAGTTTTTAAGAAAAAGTTCAAAATATATGGTGCATTGCGCTGCAACACTCATCTCGATAAATTTTTTAGAGATTTGATCAGGTTTCCTTATTTCTTGCAGCATAGAGAAGTTCATTAATTTTCTTGTAGACTCATTTTGCATTGAGAACCGCTATGTGATGGTAACATATTATGTTACTCTATTCATCTCTCTCCTTTTTAATTGCTTGCCACATCATCTCTTTTGCTTATGTGGCATCTATGTTACTACATATGTTACTTCCACTATAAGCAGTCTTATTACCTTATAGACTCATTTTGCATTGAGAACCGCTATGTGATGATAACATATTATGTTACTCTATTCATCTCCCTCATCTTTAATTGTTTGCCACGTCATCTTTTTTGCTTATGTGGCATCTATGTTATTATCTATGTTATTCTCACTATGAGCAGTATAATAATTGTTTTTCATTTGTTCTGCTGCCCCCGTAGGCCCCTATGTTTGCCGAAGAGAGTGGCCCCTTCCTCTTTTGCCTCCCGTAACTGACGGGTCAATCAAGTGATTTCCTCTTCCACAATTATTACTCCCTCGGCTCTTCTCACCTGAGGTTGCATCTCTCCCGATCCCCCATCTATCTCACTACATCGCTCATGTTGTTCGATGCCTCGCGGCGCAGCCGAACTCATGTCTCACCACTCAGGCTGCAAGTGGGACTACATGTGGGAGTCCCACCTTTAACCGACTTGGTCCCAGTACGCTTAGTGGGGAAAAACTGGACATCCCACCAAAACATACACTGGCGACGGGTGGATGTCTCAGAACGTCATCCCGTCGGCGCTCTCGTCGGTGTTGTCCTCCGCCGGGGCCGACAGCATCGCCAGCCGCCGCTAGCCGACCGGGAACACGGGCGGTTTGCACCGCAGCCTCCTCGAATCCGTGTACACGGGCGGGCGGTTTAATCTATCCATTCACTCTCCGCTGGGCTCAAATAAAACAAGTGGGTTAAAGTGGAAATTCAATGGATTAACAGGGGCTAGCCCACTTAATATTTTTCATATTCAGCGGGACTTCACTAATACAATTTAAGTGGGATGGGATAAGTAGTCCCACTGGAATCCGGTCCCACCTGCAGGCCTGCTCACCACCTTCTGCCGCCCGTGTGCCTTGCCACGGTTTAGGGATTGATGAGCATCTACTGCGGGTCTGTATCAGTCTCAGCTGGTGCTGATCGGGGTGCCCTGAGCATCTTCGAGACAGCGGTCGCGGATTAGATTTTTCTTTGGTTCTGTTCTGTCCAAGCTAGCTTTGGCGCCGCTGGTGGCTGGATCGGTCAGTTACAATGGGATCGAACCAGGTGTACACATGTTGCACATTGCTGTTCTTTTGGTCTCCTAGATAGTTAAGATGCTTGTCCTTCTCTACGTAATTTAAATGAATCAATACGGAAATTTGGGTTTGTTCCACGAGGCAAGCTGCAGGCGACTTCCTATACTTTCTATACTATTCCCCAGCTCTCAAGATTTTTCGGAGGGCAATAAGTAGGCGCTAATGACGAATATGAGGCTGGCACGTGTAATTCCGGCTAAGAATGGTTGCGCAATGGACTGGCACGTGTAATTGCTGTTAGGAATAGTTTATGCCCAAAGCATCCTTTCGTAGAGTTGTGTCCCTTATGTATAGACACCTCTTCAATCTCTCTCTGTCAATAGTTGTATCTCTTCGAACAGTCATGTCTCTTATAACAGGTGCCATTGACATCCCAAATCCTTGTATAAATAGGGCTTTGCCCACAAGCAATAAACACAAGTTTGAGATCAATTCTTTACACGTTATCATGCACTTTGCTCTGCCGAGAGCGAGAAGGCCAAAACAACTAGTTCGCCCTCTTCGCCGTAGGTCGTGGGCACCCGTCGGCAGCCAAAACAACTAGTTCGCCCTCTTCGCCGTAGGTCGTGGGCACCCGTCGGCAGCGCCCTGCGCCGCGCGCGCCCTTCCGCAGCCCGTGGCTGCGCTCCAGCGCCGTGCCCCGCGCTCGGCCTCTGCGCGTGCTCCGTGCACGGCCGCCCGGCCTCCGCGCCTCTCACCGCTGCATCCCACGCCGATGCCGCCCGTGGTCGTCGCGTCCGCCCCGGCGCTCGCCCATGGCCGTGGTCGCCCGGCCTCCGCGCCACGCCCGTCCAAACACCGCGCTCCATCGCCCGACGTCAGCGCCACACCCGGCCATGCGCCTCGCCCGGCCTCCGCGCCGGCCACGCCCGGCCTCCATACTGGCCATGCCCGGCCTCTGCGCCGTCCTCCGCGCCGGCCACGCCCGAAGCTCGCCGCCTCCTGCGCCGATTTGCGTCAACAATGGCTGCCCGCCAGCCTGACTTCCGAGCGGGGGCATGGGAGCCCGCCTCCCTGGGCTTCGACCTCCACCCCAACGCTGCGAGCAGCGGCAAGCCCTCATCCCGTGGGTCGTCCTCCTCTCGTCGCTGTTGAGGCTGCCTTCCAGCCGCTGTGATCCCCGCCTGTGTGGTGGTTTCCGGTGGTGAATTGAGGATTGAGTGGCTGGAGATCTCCTTATCCTGTTGACTAGATAGTCTGGATGCACGCACATAGTGAGTACTACAGTACGTACTAAATAAATCCTATGTGATAGGTTTTGGCCAGACTAATAACTAGTAGTACTAATTAACACTTCGGTGGATAATCACTAGTACTCAGGATTTTTTTAGATGATCCAACTAATAGTACTCTTAAGTACTTGTCATGTTTTAGATTATCTATATTTGTGATATTACATCATGTACTAAATTGTATATTGACATTTTAGACCAAATTGTATCTATAAATGATTATGTGTTCAATGTGTTTGCAATTTGCAATCCCTATAAACATATACAAATGATACAATAATTTTATTTTGCAATTGAGATTTTTTGTCTCTTGCAAAAAAAATTCATATCAACTCACCATCAGTTAAGTCCAAAAATGCTTGCAAAGCACAAAATTAACTTAACTCGAATTGAATTGATATGCAAAAAAACATTATCTCAAATTTATATATGGGATCACAAGATAATGTGGTATCTACTGCGCAATATGCAGATTATCCACAATTAAGATAAGGTCTACATTTTGTCAAAATTGACATTGTGACTACCTTCATTGTGCTCTTCCATATATTTTAATCATACAATAACATAAGGTACTAAGACCAAGACATCTACTGACTATACTCAGATTATGTTTCTTAGTACTGTGAGATATACCTCATAATAAATTTAATTATCTCCAAAGTGTTATCATAGATGATTTGAGATCTACATTCAAGTCTTCACTTGAACTTGCAACTTTGCAAAATTTTATTACAACATTACCATGATGACTTCTAATTTACTCACAAGTAAATAAATAAAAAGTCTATGGTTTGAACCCCATGTAAGCCAAGATGACCATAATTCGATGAGCAAACTCTCGACGGTCACAACTAATCTACATGGCATACGGATGTTGAGGTCAACAATGTGTCTCATGGAATTATAGCGGCACGTCAACCATCCCATGGTGCATGCCCCGCTACCAAATCACAATTATGAGTGAACATGTGGCAAGTTATCAATAAGGTATGAACATCAGGACAATCATCTTGCCAAAGCAAATCATGATTGAACACATCTCCAACTCCAAGGTTTATATCTGTGGGAGAATACCATCATGAGGTTCATAAAATTTGCTTCAGCTTGCAATTTGCAAAAGCAACCCACATTATGGTGAAAATAGAAGACATTGTCTACTATTTTTTTATCATTGATAGGATCTTAATTATAGCAACAAAATCGTGCAAAAGATCCTTATTTTATCTCCGATTTCCTACATTTAATTCTCTAGGAGGAGAAACTTGATGAAATCTTTAAAAATCATCATTACAACCATGTCGGTTTTTCTCCTCTACGTGTTGTATATGCACATTTTCGGGATACCAAGTTTGATGGCTCTCCTAGAAGTCAATCAACAAACTGCAAAGGGAAATGCAAATGCAACAAGAAGCACAAGTCATATGCATCAGATCGTGGGAAAGGCAATACAAAGATGAAGTTTCATAAAAACTAATCTTTGTCAAAAGTGTGTATGCTATCAGCATCCCCCAAAATGCAATACCCTACGACATATGATCAAATAATCCATGACACAATCGACCCGCTGAAGGGTAAAGATATGAAGCACACTTGAATCTTCAATCTGACTGTATCCAGGAAGCTATTATTCAAATCATGTAACAACAAAGCTCTCCGACAGTCATGAAATCCTATGAACAAGGAGAACATGGTCATTAAATATGCTTTACATGACATGTTTTTGAGACTTCACTAGTCTCCCAACTCCTTATCAACATCCATTTATTGTTGTAATAAAAACATTGTTGTCGTTGTCATCATATATTGTTTATCACAATATATTGTATCATCACTTTGATACAATTACATTTGTATGTGTTCTATATATCTAATAAAGATTTCTCATATTGAGAATCTTCAAAACTATATATAGATTTCTACGGGGGTCAATCTGATGAAAGAGTATAAGTTCCTTGTGGACATATGCACCACGAACTCTATACTTAGGGCAGTAAAAAAAATACATTTCCACTCTTACTTAGAGAAAATGAGATATTTTAACAATCGCTAGACGCGATGATGTAATTATTGGTTCCATTCGAATCATATTACTGTCCCTATGGATACTCAAGAACCATCAAGGATTTTTTTTAATTAAATCCAGGTTTCAGATCAATTCTTTACAATTGCAATTGGCTTCTTTTCTTAATCGGTGATTGGTCAAGGTTGTTTCTCTTACGTGTCTGCTCTGTGTACATGGCGGTATCTGGTAGCTTGCATGGAAGCATGGGGTGTACGTGGTTTGTTGCATGTGGTTTCTGGTTGCTTCTGGGTGTCTTGACTTGCCGCTTTGACTGCTGTTTTAGGCTATAAATAAGGCACATAATTGTTGTGCATTTTTTGCGGGTTAGAGAAAGGTTCCTGGTTGAAAGGTTTAGTGGTTATGGTACGTGATGGGTGTGCTTCGCGCCGTCGAGGCCGTCTGTGTACTATTCCTATTCGAGCGTCTCGCACTTCTGGTGTGTCTGCTCCTATTGTTGATCGTTCATCTGATGTTAGTTCTACCCGGTCTGCTTCGCGTGTGCTGTCTTCTGTTCGATCTGGTTCAGCTGTGGTCCGTGGTCGTTCGTCTTCGATTTCGCGATCTGGTGTGTCGAGAGGGGTGCGATTGATACGCGAGAGATGATAATTGCTTCTCGCCCTTTGTTGGTTACATCAAATGGAAGGTGAGATGCAGCATAGCGGCAAGTTTCCATCGGTGAAGATACTGAGGTTTAGAGTATCGATCAGTAGGACTCCGGAGATGATAAGTAGGTGTCAGCGGCGCAACTGACGTGGACCAGCACACAGACACAAATAACTTTGCTCCCAACGAAGTTCAGAGAGGTTTTCAATCTCTCTGATCTTGTGGTTTACAAAGGATAAAAAACACAGGATAATGATAATGAGAGCAACTGAAAGTAAATACTTAAGAGGAAATAAGCTTGTAAACAATGATGAGAATATTGACCGGAGTCCCGTGATGTTCACTAGTGATGTCTCTCTCTCAAAAGACGATAAACTGATATGCGAGGTAAACAAATTACAGATGGGCAATTGACAGGATTATATACGCACCGCAATGCTAACTATGCTACAAAGAAAGGAAGAGGCTCATAAGCATGGGCAGTACGCCAAAATAAGTAGACCGAAATCCATCTGCATCTACTACTAATCATCCACCTTGAGATATCTATCCAGAACATCTCGCTGGTATTAAGTTGCGAGCCCCACCCAAAGTGTAAACCTAAAGCAACAAATAACTGCATTAAAAAGAACTTTGCGTAAAGTAAACAATCCTTGGAACCGCGGTTACAAGCATCGTTGTTTTCTCCCTTGTGGCCACATCACATCCCCTAGACTCATGTTTCTGTCACTCAAGCTTGTCATCAGGGGGCATGTACCCACAATCGAGCATAACGTTCCCACTTGGAGTCACTACCTACTACTTGGCCAAAGCAATAAATAGCAACGGAGAACATGCAAGAATTACTTAGGAATGGAAATATAAGAGATAAAACCAAATATATTACTCTATCACAATCTAAACATAATCTCATAATCCATCAGATCCCATCAAACTCAGCATAGCAAAATAAGAAAGATTACATATGTGCCTCGATCATGTAGGGCAGCTCACGAGGTCTAAACCATGAAGAACAAAGAGGGGATGAGAACATCACATAGCTACTGATCATGGACCCATGGTCCAAAGGAAACTACTCACGACACATTCGGGAAGCGTCCATGGTGGAGGGGAAGCTCCCGGAGGTCGACCCTCCCTCCGGCAGGGTGCCGGGAAGGGTCCTGACGGTTCTCCCGATCTTGGAAGCGCGGCGACGGAGGAACAGAGACAAGATTGCGAAATAGGGTTCTGTCTTCAGAAGTTTCCCGTGGCGGAGAATAAATTGGCGAAGGGGGGCAGCCAGGGGGGTGATACGTCTCAAACGTATCGATAATTTCTGCTCGCTCCATGCATGTTTTGTGTGATATTGCTATGATCTAGATACATTTTCATACACTTTTGATCATATTTGGACTAACCTACTAACTCAGTGCACCCTAATGCCAGTTCCTGTTTTCTGCTGTTTTTCTATTCCAGGTTTCCCCCATATTAAAAATGCTCCAAAAATTCAGGAAAAATCGGATAAAAAAATCAGCGTAACGGAGTCTTCCAGAAGCACCCAAGTGGGGCCAGGGGGCCACCACCAGGGGCCTGGCCGCGCCAGGGGGGCGCTTGGACCCCTGGTGGCCCCCCTGGCTGCCCCCCTTTGCCTATTTATTCTCCGTCACGGGGAAACTCCGAGGACAGAACCCTATTTCGCAAATTCTCCTCTGTTCCGCCGCCGCCGCGCTTCCAAGATCGGGAGCACTGTCAAGACCCTTCCCGGCACCCTGCCGGAGGGAGGATCGACCTCCGGGAGCTTCTCCTCCACCATGGAGGCTCCCCGGATGTGCCGTGAGTATTCTACCTTGGACCATGGGTCCGTGATCAGTAGCTATGTGATGTTCTCCTCCCCTATTTGTTCTTCATGGTTTAGATCTCGTGAGCTGCCCTACATGATCGAGGCACATATGTAATTCTGTCTGCTTTTGCTATGCTGAGTTTGATGGGATCTGATGGATTATGAGATTATGTTCAGATTGTGATAGAGTAATATAATTGGTTCTTATCTTTTATATTTTTGTTCCGAAGTAATTCTTGCATGTTCTCCGTTGCTATTTATTGCTTTGGCCAAGTGGTAGGTAGTGACTCCAAGAGGGAACGTTATGCTCGATTGTGGGTACATTCCCTCTGATGACACACTTGAGTGACAGAAACATGAGTCTAGGGGATGTGATGTGGCCACAAGGGGGAAAACAACGGTGCGTGTAACCGCAGTTACAAGGATTGTTTACTTTACGCAAAGTTCTTTTAATGCAGTTGTCTGTTGCTTTGGGTTTACACTTTGGGTGGGGCTCGCAATTTAATAGGAGCGAGATGTTCTGGATAGATATGTCAAGGTTGATGGTTAGTAGTAGATGCAGATGGATTTCGGTCTACTTATTTTGGCGTACTGCCCATGTTTTTGAGCCTCTTCCTTTCTTTTGTAGCGTAGTTAGCATTGTGGTGCATTTATAATCATGTCAATTGCCCATCTGTAATTTGTTTACCTCGCATAGCAGTCTTATCGTCTTTTGGGAGAGAGACATAACTAGTGAACAACATGGGACCCCGGTCCATATTCTCATCACTGTTTACACGCTCCTTTACTTTATTGCTTTTTTACTTTCAGTAGCTATCATTATCATTATCCTGTGTTTTTTATCCTTGGTAAACAACAAGACCAGAGAGATTGACAACCTCTCTGAACTTCGTTGGGAGCCAAGTTAATTGTGTTGTGTGCAGGTCCGCGTCAGGTGCGCCGCTGACACCTACTTATCATTGCCGGTGACGAGGGGGTGACCCCACGACTCCTGCGTATGAGGATACCCGGTGTATACGAAGCCACAAGGCCCGCTAGGAAGCCACAACAGGCCCACGGCTGGCCCGACCAAGCACCGACGTAGGAGTCCGCGATTAGTATGGAAGGCACGACTTGGCGTACAAGGCGAGACTAGAACTAGGAAACTATCTTTGTAACCTAGAATGGACTCCCCGGGACCTAGCCTAGTATATAAAGGCTGGGAGGGGAGACGTCCAGAGCAATCCAATACGCATCCACACTCCTGGTCTTGCGAGAACTCGCCTTGCCTCCCCTGTAATCGCCCCCTCACACAATAATATCGAGCAGGAAGAGCTTCTCCTGTTAGCCGACGAGTAACGTCCAACCTGTGCCTTCTCTATGACTAAGCCAGGGTCCCTGACCATGGGATTTGCCGAGGCTGATCCCCGTCAATTGGCGCCGTCTGTGGGAACTACACAGGTTGGAATCACGATCTCGGCGGTCCCGCCCTCAGCAAATCAGGACTCGAGGACTAGAACCAGATCTAGCCCAATCGAGAAATTCAAGTTCACCGCAAGCATCTCCATCACCCCGACAAGATCGCTTAGCCTGCAGCCGAATCAAGTCCAGCACCCCGACGACCGTCAGATCCATCGTCAACGGAAAAGAACTCGACGACCCAGAAGGAAAGCACGAGGACTCTACTCGGGGACACCACTCGAAGAGTCGCGACGCGTAATAGAAGACTCGCCCACCAGTCGACGACCCGCCGCCACCCGGATTCCCGCCACTCGTCAAGACAGCGACTCAGAAACTCAGACCGGAGAATACTACGACCCAGATCGAAGGCCAGATGAATTCGCCAACTTCATCTGGAACCAATCACTCAGCGAAGGGATAGAACTCGACCCAAGATTCCACGGCCGAACAGAAGACCACCCGCAGATCTTTCAAATCTCAAGGAGAAGAAGGCACGCCGGATCCAGTAAACTCACAGCCAAAGAGCAACTGGAAGGACCTTGCGCGATCCACTGTTTCGAAGACAGTTGGGGACACCTCATAGCAAGCCACACCCTAGGAGATTGTCGCCTATTCACCGAACTCTCCAACAGCCTCAAGGAGGAGAAGCAGCGTGAAGCCAAGCGCACTCGAAGAAGCGCGCAGTCACCAGCACCAAGTACAGAAAGGCAATACCCCACGTCCCATGGACGAATCTGCATGATCCAAGAAGGAAGACCCTCGAAAGCAAAGCAAGACGCCTACACCTTGCAGGCCGAAGCACCCGAAGGCCTAAAGATAGCAGAAATCTACCAACTGTGCGGCGCTGAGACCAGCATCACCTTCTCACAGAGCGACCACCCGCCCGCAGTCCCAAGGCCAGGGCACGCACCCCTGGTCCTCGAAGCCCAAATCGGAGGTTACGACATGGACAGAGTCTTCATGAATGGAGGCAACAGTCTAAACATAATCTTCGCCAGCACCCTGCGCAAGATGTTAATCCCACGATCAGTCTGGAAGAAGTCAGGCACAACAATACATGGTGTAGTTCCGGGTGAAGCAGCCGCCTCCATCGGAACAATCGAGCTTGATGTAATCTTCGGCAGCAAGCGCAACTTCGCAAAGCAAGTCCTCGAGTTCGAAGTGCTCGACTGGCAGTCGCACTACCACGCCATACTCGGGCGACCAGCGTTCGCACAATTCATGGCGGTCCCGCACTATGCATATCTCAAGCTCAAGATGCCGGGACCTGCAGGAATCATCACAGTCAAGGGAAGCTTCACCAAATCGGACCAGTGCGACCGCGATTTCCACAAATCCTCCGACACATTTGGAGCCCAACAACAGCTCAAAGAAATAGCCATGGTGACGGACAAAAGCATATTTCCACTGGCAAGCCGAAGTGAGACAAAAGAATTCGGCCGCGATTTCAGCATCGACAGCGACACAATCACACACCAAGTCCACCCAACAGACCCAGAGAAGACGGTTCGCGTATATGCCCACCTTCCAGAAGAGCAAGCAACCGCCCTCATAACCTTCCTTCGCGAAGAGTGGAAATTTTTTGCCTGATGCCCAGCCGACATGCCCGGGATACCACGAGAATTTGCAGAACATACGCTCCACATCAAACCAAACACCAAACCAGTAAAGCAGGCACTGCGACGATTCTCAAAACCCAAGCGCAGAGCAATCGGAGAAGAAGTCAACCGACTACTCGACGCACAGTTCATCCGAGAGACAAAGAAATCAACCAGGATATCAAACCTAGTCCTAGTCCCTAAAAAGGACACCGAGGTACTAAGGATGTGCGTTGACTATGGGCCTATCAACAAGCACTGCCCAAAAGACCACTTCCCCCTGCCAAGAATCGATCAAATAATCGACTCTACAGCAGGATGCGACCTCCTCTCCTTCCTCGACGCATAGTCAGGATACAATCAAATCAGGATGAAGGAAGAAGACGAAGAGCACACCTCGTTCATCACCCCCTCCGGAGTATTCTGCTATCAAACAATGCCCTTTGGCCTAAAAAATGCAGGAGCCACATACCAGCGGATGATGCAAGCATTCTTGAGAGACCAGATCGGCAGAAACGTCCAGGTCTATGTAGACGATATTGTCATCAAAACCTACAGCGCAAACACGCTACTCGACGACCTCCGCGAGACATTTTCGGCCCTCAACAAGTACAGAATCAAGCTCAACCCCAAAAAGTGTGTGTTCGGCGTCCCAGCCGGAAAGTTACTCGGGTACATGGTCTCTGCCCGAGGAATCGAAGCAAACCCCGAAAAGGTTCAAGCAATCGCCAAGATGCAAAGGCCAACCAACATCAGAGGAGTACAACAGCTCACAGGAAAACTCGCATCATTGAGCCGTTTCATCAGTAGGCTAGGCGAAAGGACCTTACCGTTCTACAAACTGCTGAGAAAAGGAGAAAAATTCGAGTGGACCGAGGAAGCCAGCAATGTACTCGCAGACCTAAAGAAGACCCTCTTGACCCCACCAATCTTGGCGGTGCCTAAAGAAAGGGAAAAGTTGTACCTGTACATAGCAGCACGCAGCAGTGTCGTGAGCACAGTGCTCGTCGTCGAGCGCGCTAAAGAAGGCAAAATCTAGAGCATACAAAGACCAATCTACTACCTCAGCACGCTACTCACAAAGCCACAACAACGGTACCCACACTACCAGAAGCTCCTGCTCGCCATTATCATGACCTCCAGGAAAGTATCACACTACTTCGACGAACACTCCATCACAATCGTGAGCAGTGCACCACTCGCGGACATCCTCAACAATCCCGGAGCGACCGGTCGAGTCGTTGAGTGGAACATGGAGCTCAGCCCGCGAGACCTGCAGTTCAAACACCCAACAAGAATCAAAGCCCAAGTACTCCCAGACTTCCTGGTCGAGTGGGCAGAAGTCCAAACACCAGGCCACCCAAACCTATCCAACTCATGGACGATGTATTTCGACGGATCCAAAAGACAGCAAGGAGCTGGAGCAGGCGTCTTACTAGTCTCCCCCAAAGGAACGAAGCTCAAATACATCCTCCAGATCAACTTCAGCAACGCCTCCAACAACGAAGCAGAATACGAGGCACTACTTCACGGCATGTGCATGGAAAAAACTTGCGGTGCCACCCGCCTCTCGATCTATGGCGACTGCAACCTCGTCGTCCAACAGGAGATGAGAGACTGCAACGCAGTCGCAGACAACATGACAGCCTACCAGAAGCTCTACAACACACTAGAGGGAGGATTCGACGGCTGTGAACTCAACTACATCCCCAGATAAAATAACATAGAAGCCGACGAACTTGCGAACATCGGATCGACTCGAGGACCAGTACCACCCGGCATTTTCCTCAAGAGCATCAACCAGAGATCAATCAAAGCAAAGCCAACGGAAACCAAGATAGTGGCAGAGGAAGATGACACAAAGGAACCAGCACAGGTGGCAGCAACGAACACAGCCGACGACACAAGCAGCCAAGCAACCGAACCCGAAGAGCCGGCAGCACTCGAAGGCCCAGCATGGGCAAAACCTTTCCTTCTATTCCTAATCAATGGAACCCTACCACAAGATGTTGCAGAAGCCCGATGCATTAGTCGACGATCCAAAGCATTTACAGTAATCAACAGACAGCTCTATAAGCACAACATTTCTCAGGTCCTCCAAAGGTGTATAGATGAAGAAGACGTCAAAGCCCTACTACTCGAGATCCACGAAGGCACCTGCGGACACCACGCGAGCAGTCGAGCACTTGTGGCCAAGGCCTTTCGAGCAGGTTTCTACTGGCGACCCGCTATGAGAAACGCAGAGGATATCGTACGGCGTTGCAACGTCTGCCAAAAGTTTGCCAGTAGGACGCACGCCCCAGCATCGGAGCTCAAAACCATACCGCTATCATGGCCATTTGCCACATGGGGACTCAACATGGTAGGCCCACTCAAGAAATCCTCAAAAGGAGGACGAACACACCTGCTAGTCGCAGTCGACAAGTTCACCAAATGGATCGAAGCAGTACCAATCACCAGCTCAACAGCCCTCACGGCGGTCAACTTCATCAAATCAATCATCTTCAGATTTGGAGTACCACACAACATCATCACAGACAATGGCACAAACTTCACAGCAGCAGAATTCCAAAACTTCTGTCAAGAGCTGGGCATCAAAATCAACTACGCCTCAGTCGCACACCCACAGTCCAACGGCCAAGTGGAGAAAGCAAACGGCCTAGTATGCGGAGGAATAAAGAAGCGACTACTAGCACCACTAGAACAAGCCGCAGGAAACTGGATAGAGGAACTTCCCGCGGTACTATGAAGCCTGCGCACCACCCCAAACAGCTCAACCCAATATACACCTTTTTTCTTGGTATACGGGGAAGAAGCAGTACTGCCGCACGACTTAAAATTTGGAGCCCCCATAATCTCAGGATACGAAGAGGAAGAGGCAGAAGAAGCATTGCAGAACGACAAAGACATAGCAGACGAAGCACGGGACACAACCATCACAAGATCTGAAGGATACCAGGACAAACTGCACACATATCAAAGCAGTCGCTGACGGGGATCAACCCTGGCAAATCCCATGGTCAGGGACCCTAGGTTAGTCATAGAGATGGCACAGGTTGGACGATACTCGTCGGCTAACAGGAGAAGCACTTCCTGCTCGATATTATTGCTTGAGGGGGCGATTACAGTGGAGGCCAAGTCGAGTTCTCGCAAGGCTAGATGCGTATTGAGTTGTCCTGAGCGTCTCCCCTCCCAGCCTTTATATATTAGGCTAGGTCTCGGGGAGTCCGTACTAGGTTACAGAGATGGTTTCCTAGTTCTAGTCTTTGCCTTGTACGCCAAGTTGCACCTTCCATGTCAGTCGCGGACTCCTACGTCGGTGCCTGGTTGGGCCAATCGTGGGCTTGTCTTAGCTTACCAGCGGTCCTTCTGTCTTCATACACACCAGGTAGCCTTACATGCATGAGTCGTGGGGTCACCCCCTCGCCAGTCACCTGCGGACCAGAACGTTCACCAAAGGAGACCTCGTGTTACGACTGATACAGGAAAAAGTGCACAAGCTTGCCCCACAATGGGAGGGGCCGTTCATCATCTCGGAAGTCAGAGGAGGAGGCGCATACAAGTTGAAGAACCCAAAGACCAATGAGGACGTGGGAAACCCATGGAACGTAGCGAATCTACGCCTGTTCTACCCATAGTCCTCTAGGCACCGTCAGAGACATTGGCATCAGCACCGATCGACAACCATTTAAAAACTCAAAGAAATAAAATAATGCTGCCCAAAAACCTCACTTAAAAGAGCTCGGGGGCTCAAGCATAAAACCCCCCCCGAGAGACGCTATCCTCGCTCACGCGACTATACTTAAAAGCACTCGGGGGCTCGAGCATAAAACTCCCCCCGAGAGACGCTATCCTCGCTCATGCGACTATACTTAAAAGCGTTCGGGGGCTCGAGCATAAAACTCCCCTTGAGAGACGCTATCCTCGCTCATGCGACTGTACTTAAAAGCACTCGGGGGCTCGAGCATAAAACTCCCCCCGAGAGACGCTATCCTCGCTCATGCGACTATACTTAAAAGCACTCGGGGGCTCAAGCATAAAACTCCCCCCGAGAGACGCTATCTTCGCTCATGCGACTTTACTTAAAAGCGCTCGGGGGCTCGAGCATAAAACTCCCCCCGAGAGACGCTATCCTCGCACATACGACTATACGTAAAAGCACTCGGGGGCTCAAGCAAAAATGCCCCCCAAAAGACGCTATCTTCGATGAAACGCGATCTCATCCGCAAGCACTGGGAAGCCAGAACTCAAGATCTCCTCCAACGCACCAAGACTCCTCCGCAAAAGAATCATATCAAAGAACGCAAAGTTACCTAGTCTTCACCTGATCGCAAGCGATCACCTAAAGACTCGGGGGCTACTCCCATCGGGAGCGCTGCCGCGCACCCGAAGGACAATTTCATTACAAAGGAGTCGAGCACAATTTCATTACAAAGGAGTCGAGGACAATTTCATTACAAAGGAGTCGAGGACAATTTCATTACAAAGGAGTCAAGGACAATTTCATTACAAAGGAGTCAAGGACAATTTCATTACAAAGGAGTCAAGGACAATTTCATTACAAAGGAGTCGAGTACAATTTCATTACAAAGAAGTCAAAAGACAGTTATCACTATAGAAGGACCCGAAGAAACTACAAGACGGGTTACAATTATCCCAAGGAATTATGACTTCTACATGTATGCTCATGCTGAGATAGTTGGCACTTTCGTACCACAACTTGACGAGCATCACCACAGAGAAAGTAGCAACTCAGTCTGCGAAGAAGCAGGTCGCCGTCCTCCAGTTCTACAAGGTGCCTCACCCACTGACGCAACCGCTTGATGACCGGCTTGACGTCCAGCTCATCCTTAGAACTAGAAGAGCAAACACCATCAGCAGAGGAATCAGCCGAAGATGAAGACACGGGAGAAGCAGGCAAACCACCACTCGATCCATCAGAATCACCACTGCTTGTTTCCTCCCAGTATGGATTCAGACGATTGACACCGGCATCAAATGCACGGACATTAAGAGTATCTTCGCCGTCGAAACGACAACAAAGGCTATCTCTGTCGCACAGATTCAACCGACGATAAAACGCCCTCCAGCCAGACCCAAGGAAAATCAAGGACGAATTATCAACTTCCAACTCCACCCAAGAAGAAGACCAAGCGCATCCGTAAAGACGAGCCAGAAACCCCTCAAATTACGCTCAGAAGCAATGGAGGCAAAAGAGAACGGGAGAGGAATCCGGGAAGCGGTCCGGCTAAGAACACACAAAAGAAAGTCATAGCGCCAAAAACCCTCTTCCGTAGAAGAAGAAGGCCCCGACACAACTCCACGACGTCCACCGCGGGAAGAGCAAGGCGTGCGGCTACCACGGCCACGGCCCCGCCCAGTCACACAACCACCACGCTTGGGCGCCATATGAAGAAGAAGTAGAAAAGAAAGATGCGAAGAATGGTTGCCAAGGACAGGAAACCACAGGAGGTATTTATAGCGCAATCCAAGGGCAAACCAGGAAAAACACGCAGAAGCCCAGGCGGCGCCATCATTGCATCAAAGACCAAATGGGCCGGGCGTTACGAATTCCAAGGCAATATGCCTTCACACGGTCAGCATTTATTTACAGGACACGTCAAATCTCGCTTGTTTCCCATACAAGCCTTGGAAACCCAACATGCAACAGGCAGCATGACGTTCAAACCATCATTATGACGGTCCAGAAGACGCGACGGATGAATAAAAATCAAACACCATCATAGGTCATCAAACAACATGACAATGCATATCAGCATGACATCTCAAGAGGGACGGATCAAGATAAAAGCAGTTGGAAAAAAAACCAAAAGATTCCAAAAGCAAGCTATTTCTTGATGTCAAAATTTTCTGATTCTAAAAATCCCTTACTCCCATCGGGAGTACCTTTATTCGAGTTTGGGTGCTCCCTCACCCAGAAAGCAAAGACGTGCTCGAGTGATCACTCGCACCAGCAGAAACAACATACTCTCAGAGTTCGAGTGCTCCCTCACCCTAAAGTCAGTAAAGCATTCGAGTGACTACTCGCAAAAAGACTCAGCAATTCAACAATACGATCTACTCGCACACTCGACAACATTCCGAGTAGGTGCTTTCCTATTTTCTTCGCCTGAGTTCGTTACGAACTCCGCGAGTGGCTGCTAAATAGCTCACTTGATCGTTTATTCCAAGTGGGTGCATCGCTAACCAGGCTCCGTGCCTCTATAAAAGCAATTATGCCTGGGCTACGACACACTGTACCCAGATGCCACACAAGCTTAGCGTGTAGGTAAGACCCCGCTGCGCAGAACGGCCGAGCCGGGACTTGCCGCAGAGCTATTTCACTCCTGACCTTTTCCATGCGCTCGCATGATAGAAAGTGCCAAGCGGACGCGCTTAGGCTATTTGCTTAGACTGGCAGCAATTGATCCTATAAGACCTGCAGCGGCATGACTTTGCTTGACACCCGTCGTTCCAAGTTCATGTCGAGGAACGTGAGCTTGATTGGGCTACTGCGGTATTTGCCACTAGCACAATTCACCAAGGCTCGACCAGTCGACTCCTTGGGCCCTTTCAGCTTAGCAATCCCTCAAAACAGATATTGTCATGGCTCAAAACTGCCAGCGACCCGCGGCGATGCCGCGCCTACAAAACGATAAAGCGTTCGAGTCCCTACGCGACTCTTCGAGTCCCCCAGGCACTCGGAGGCTACTGAGGAGGGGGTGACCCCACGACTCCTGCGTATGAGGATACCCAGTGTATACGAAGCCACAAGGCCCGCTAGGAAGCCACAACAGGCCCACGACTGGCCCGACCAAGCACCAACGTAGGAGTCCGCGACTAGTATGGAAGGCACGACTTGGCGTACAAGGCAAGACTAGAACTAGGAAACTATCTTTGTAACCTAGAACGGACTCCTCAGGACCTAGCCTAGTATATAAAGGATGGGAGGGGAGATGTCCAGATCAATCCAATACGCATCCACACTCCTGGTCTTGCGAGAACTCGCCTTGGCCTCCCCTGTAATCGCCCCCCTCATGCAATAATATCGAGCAGGAAGAGCTTCTTCTGTTAGCCGACGAGTATCGTCCAACCTGTGCCTTCTCTATGACTAACCCAGGGTCCCTAACCATGGGATTTGCCGGGGCTGATCCCCGTCAGCCGGAGTCCTACTAGTCGATACTCAACCTCGGTATCTTCATCGAGAGAAACTTGCTGCTACGCTGCATCTTACCTTCCACTTGGGGTAACCAACGAAGGGCGAGAAGCAATCCTATCTCGGGTATCAAGGGGCCACCAGGGGTCCAGGTGCCCCCTGGCGCGGCCAGGCCCCTGGCCGCGCCAGCTAGGCGCCTGGGGCCCTGGTGGGTCCCTCCTGCCCCCCTTTTGGACTCCGGAAGGTTCCTTACCGCTGTTTTTTCATTTGATTTTCCCGAATTTCCGAGCACTTTTAATATGGGGGAAAGCTGAAATAGAAAAACAGCAGAAAACAGAACCTAGCACTGGGGTGCACTGAGTTAATAGGTTAGTCCAAATATGATCAAAAGTGTATAAAAATGTATCTAGATCATAGCAATATCACACAAAACATGCATGGAGCAAGCAAAAATTATCGATACGTTTGGGACGTACCAACATCCCCAAGCTTAATTCTTGCTCGTCCTCGAGTAGGTAAATGATAAAAAGCATAATTTCTGTGGTGACATGCTAGCAACGATATAAGAACTTTGAAAAGTAAAATAATCAATGTATGTGATTCAATTCAAGTCATAACATGCAAGAGTCTATATTAGCATTGAAACAAGTAACAAAAGAACATTGGGTGTAAGAGCTCTCGCTATCCGTGACTCGAATGTCTCCAAATGGTGTTTGCGTGCAAGAAAAGGGATATGGAATATGAGAAAAAAGTTTTTTTGTGTTGAGAACTCAATCTACTAAAGTTTCACACTTGGTCTTCTTTGGAATCTTATCTTGACTCGTCCCTAGACCACTGATACGTCTCAAACGTATCTACTTTTCCAAACACTTTTGCTATTGTTTTGCCCTCATTCTTGCATGAATTGGACGAAACTAACCCGGACTAACGCTGTCTTCAGCAGAGCTGCCTGTATGGTTTTATTGTGCGCAGGAAAATGGATTTTTGGACATCTCAGAAAATTCCCAGAAAAAACACAGAAAATCCACGCACCCGAAGGGCCACTTTGCCAGAAGTCGGACCAGAGGGCAGGGAGAGACCTTCACCGAGCATGGTGAGGGGTCTTCTTCCGGTTGGAGCGCAGGGCCTTCCTCATGGGAGGACCCGAGGACTTCGGTGTACGCACCGGAGGCCTCATACGACTCCTGGACTCACCATCACCCCGGAGCAGGAGGCTCCTGGGGGCAGTAGCCGCTACCAACTTAGGCCAAAAGCCTAATCTTGGGGGAGTACGTTCCCTTCTCACCTTTCCATTCTATTATTCGTTTTCATTTTGTTCTCTTTGATCTTTTCGAAGTTTTTGCCGTTCTTCTTTGTTCTTTTATTTTGAAAAAAAAACAACAAAAATATTTCTCTTTTCTTTTTCTTTCGCTAAACCTTTGGAAAATCCAAAAATATTTTCTTTTCTCTCTTTAGTTTGCTTTGTTGTAGAGTTCAGCTCGAGTCCGTGATGGCATTTGCACTTGATTATATATTTCCTACGTTCAACCGTGCAAGTGACAAGGCAGTAATGACGAAGATCGACGATAGGGATGCAACAAGGAAAACCGGTATGAAATCTTCTTGTTTCTACTTTTGTACATATGCTTGTACTTATGATTTAGAGACCAGCTTGTAGCGACATAGTGCTATGTTTACAATGCTTTCCCAGTGTTCATGATTTCCTTGTGGCTAATCTCAAATATCTAAAGTACATAATGTGTTGTTGAAATGATTTACATGCATTGCATTGTTCATAGTTTAGCATACTGAAGTGGTATTTCCCTTTGGAGAATTCTTGGATTGACTTGGCACATGCTTACACATGTTTATGACTAAAAAGTATACTTTGCCTTGATGATCTTTGAATTTCGGAATGGTTATATCATTCTCATGCTCAATTCAATGTTACTTTGTCGCTCTGCATGATTATGACTATTATTGCTCTCTAGTTGGTCGCTTCCCAGTCTTTTTCTAGCCTTCGCTCGCACTAAGCAGATTTCTTCTTGTGCATCCCAAATCCTTGAAACCAGTTTTTCCATATGAGTCCACCATACCTTCCTATGTGTTATTTACCGGCCATCCTAATGAAGACTTTCTTGTACCATCTCGAAATTATTCAAAAGCACTCCTGTGTTGTGCCTCTGTTTCAGCTCATGAGGAAGTAGTAGGTGATTCATTACCGTCTTATGTTAGACATGTTTTATTCAGGGATTGCATGTCTAATCTGCAAACCCCTAATACGAGGAGGGACTGGCATGAGTGCGCCCAGCTCAGAAAAGATAATCACAACCAACAAACCCTCCTTCATGCTTTGTCGATGATAAATCATAAAACTTTGGCAGTTATAAACAAAGGAGATTAAGGGGATGTGATCGTCTCCATCTTGGGAGCCGATCCTCGAAACATGTCTAGTGTAAGAGGTGATTGAGTTGTCTACTAGCATTCTTTGACGAATCATGCACCTCCAAAAACATTTTTTATTTCTGTTTTCAAAGCCAAGAGCTCTGGTACAAGTTTAGTTTTTTGCTTCCGGCCATGGGTTTTCAACCTTTCCATCAAACTCCACGGTTCGAGAGTCTCCACCTTCTTTCTTCAAAGCACCAACTAGGAGAGCATAATTTTCATTCTGAGTGTAATGTGCATTATCCCAAAGTATTACATTGTCTTTTACATGAGTGTGGTATTATTTATTCTGAAGTTCTTAGTTATAGTCTCCTTTAAAACTCCAGAGGATTTTCTGCATTTATGTTTTGCTTCACTCATGGAGGCTAGTGAAATACCACTCTAGTATGTTCAAGCTTTGTGCATTGTAATCCTGTCGTGATTTTCAGTAGCATATTATTTACTTTTAGTTGTTTGTGATTGATCACTTGAAAGAAGGATTGCTTCGTGCATTGTCCTCATAGCATTGTTTTGATACTTGCTAAATTCTTTTCGTAGTACATGCTTATATACATTTATTGAAGCAAAAGAGTTTGTCAAAGTATTCTTTGTCGCGTTCAGTTCGTTGTACTGAATTGCTTGAGGACAAGCAATATGCTAAGCTTGGGGGAGTTGATACGTCTCAAACGTATCTACTTTTCCAAACACTTTTTCTATTGTCTTGCCCTCATTCTTGCATGAATTGGACGAAACTAACCCGAACTAACGCTGTTTTCAGCAGAGCTGCCTGTATGGTTTTATTGTGCGTAGGAAAATGGATTTTTGGACGTCTCAGAAAATTCCCAGAAAAAACACAGAAAATCCACGCACCCGAAGGGCCACTGTGCCAGAAGTGAGACCAGAGGACAGCCAAGGGGGCCCCAGGCGCTCCCCTGGCGCGGCCAGGGGTGGGGCCGCGCCCTCTGGCCGCCTTGGGGCCTCTCCCCTCCTTTGGTGCCCTACCGAGGCTCCTCTTTATTCCCGTGACGGAGAAATCCCGAAACAGAAGTCGTTTTCCCAATTCGCGTCGTGGAGTCGCTGCGACCCTCTGTTCTTCTCCGGTTGGGCTAATCTGGAGGCTGTTTTGGCCTCCGGTGAGGGGAGATCATCGCCATCGTCATCATCATCACCACTCCATCCTCCCTCCATGACTTCTCCATCCATGTGTGAGTAATTCCCTGCTGTAGGCAAAGGGGGATGCTAGGGATTGGATGAGTTAGATCATGTAATAGTTTATCAGATTGTTGGGGGCATGTTGCCTATCATCTAGATTGTTGTTTACCATCTCTGCTTCAACTTGTTGCTCTTAATGCTTGTCACTTTGGGCTCGAGTGCCATGATTTCAGATCTGAACCCTATCTATGAGTTGTATGCACCTGTTATTTGTGTTCTTGATCCTATCTATGAGCTGTATGCACCTGTTATAGTCCGGAACCGGCGATCCCAAAGGTGACAGTTTGGGACACCAAAGGGGATGGACTATAGTTTGAGGATTCCATGTATCCTTTGATTGTTAATGCTTTGTTCCGGTGCTCTTTGACAGGAGCACCTTAATCTCCATAAGTTCCTTTTGGCCCCGTTCGTAGAGGGATGGTAGTTCAAAAGATGTTGGGCAAGTTCTTATTGCAAGCACGTACAACTACCTATGGGGTACATGCCTGATGTTTGATTTATGCCTAGATGATCATTGCTTTTCTGTGTGCCTTGCCCCAAGTTAAATACATGATATATCTTATCCATGCAGCGCCCAACCATCCATCCCCCTAGCCTATGGTGTTTTTTAATTCTGCTGGTTACTAGTTGTTTACTTTTGCTGTTTTACTGTCGCTATTTCACCACCACTATTTCCGTTGCCATCACCACTTCCATATCACAGTTACTACTAATATCTTGTTGCAAGTAAGTGTATCTTAGGTGCGGTGGAACTGACAACTCCACTGTTAAAGCTTGTGGATATTCTTTGGCTCCCCTTGAGTCGAATCTATAAATTGGGTTATTCTTACCCGCGAAGACTATCTCGATCCCCTGCAATTGTGGGTTATCAAGCCTGTTTTCTGGCGCCGTTGCCGGGGAGCATAGATTTATTCACAAGTCTACTTGAAGTATTTTACCTGCTGCAATTTATCCGCTATGGGTAAGAAAGAAGACCCCAAGGTCCCAATCTTACCATCCCGTACGAGAAAAGGTACTGTTCTGAACACGAGTGCTACACTTGATTCTCCTTCAGTTATGTGTAAGTTTGCTTCACCTCCACCACATGATGCTTCTACTGAATCTGTTACTATGTCTGATACTTTTGATGATGCTTCCACTACTCTTGATGATATTGGTTCACTTAGTCACGCTCTTGAGGAACAGATCGCTGCTGCTGCAAAAAAATCTGGAATTGAAATTCCCGATATTTGCTACCCTTTTGATGGAACTTACAATTATCCTGATTTGAGTAAACTCAAGGAGAGAATCCTTGATGATGATTATATTATACTTGATGATGATTTATGCAGGGAGCTAATAGAGTTTGTCGACTCTGACCTTGATGCTATTAAGAAGCTTCTCGAAAAACACTCCCTGAGGAACAAGACTGTTCCTGATCCTAAATTTGCTACATCTCCTATATGCATCAATGATCCTGATTACAATTTCTCTGTTGATCTTTCACTTATATCGATGGTTGAAGCTGACCCCTTTTATGGCAGAGAAAATGACGATGCTATTGCACACCTGACCAAACTCACTGAGTTAGGTGGCTTGTTTACTACAGATGAAAAGATACGAAACTTCTATGTTACTAAGCTTCTTCCTTTCTCTTTAAAGGAAGGTGCTAAAGCATGGTATAATGCACTACCATGTGGTTCCATTAGGAGTCCTCAAGACTTAGCTCACTCTTTTGTTGATAAGTACTTTCCTGCTCATATGCAACATGCTGCTTTACGAAGAATTTATAACTTTAAACAGTTGCAGGATGAGAACCTCCCTAAAGCTTGGGGGAGGTATTGCAGCCTGATCCAGGATAGACCGGGGCATGGAGTTCCTAAGAATGAATTAATTGATATATTTTATGCTGGTCTAACTGATGAATCTATATCCTATTTGGACAGTTGTGCTGGTTGTGTTTTCAGGAAAAGAACACCGGACGATGCAGAAGAATTAATGGGCAAGATTGCCAAGAACCACGAAGATTGGTCCGTCCCTGAACCACCTCCACCACCAAAAAAGGTGCATGCTTGTCCTAAGCCCCGAAGATATGCAAGAAGCAAAGAAGTCTATTAAAGAGAAGGGGATTAAAACTGAAGACGTAAAGAATCTACCCCCTATTGAGAAGTTGTGTGAGCCTACCACTCACCCTCCTATGGTAGAGGTACACTCTCTTTTAGATTTCAATGCAAGTGACTTTCCTCTTGGTAAGCCTCCTGATCAATACTTAGATGAGCTTGATAATTTCATTATGAAGCAAAATCACTTTAATGAGAGGATACAAAATCAGTTGCATGATAATTCCCTTGCTATCAAAAGCTTGCTTGATGCTCTAGGTAGAACAATTAATGATGTTAAATGTCTTGTGAAGCATTTTCATATGGTTCAAACTCAGCTTGATCAAATTTCCAATGTGCAAAAAGATTTGCTTGCTAATAATGCCAAACAGGATATACAGGCCTTCGGGATTAAACCCCGAGGAGGAACTAGCACTCAAGATCCTCTCTATCCGGAGGGGCATCCGAAGAGGATCGAGCAAGATTCTCAAATACAGGAAGAATAAATTGTTAGCTCTCTGAAGAAGAAGAAGAAGCACAAAGAAGCTGACAATTCTAATGATACAAATAGTATATCTACCTCCGATGCTGAGACTGAAGACAGTGCTGAATCGGAAAAGGATATTGAAAAGAATGATCCACCAGAAGTTCGAGAAGAAGAAGCACCCGATAAACGCAAGAAATACACTAGAGAAGACTTCATCGCAAGAAGACATGGGAAGGAAAGAGAACCATGGGTACAGAAACCCATGCCCTTTCCAGGCAAGTCTCTCAAAACTAAAGAAGAAGAGCATTACAATAAGTTTTGTGAGTGGATGAAACCTCTTTTTCTTCAAATTCCTTTGACTGATGCTAGTAAGTTACCTCCTTATTCAAGATATATGAAAGATATTGTTACTAATAAAAGAAAAGTTCCTAATGAAGCAATATCTACTATGCTTGCTAACTACTCTTTTAGTGGCAAGATTCCTGAGAAACTTGGTGATCCAGGTATACCCACCATTCCTTGCTCCATAAAGAATAATTATGTCAGGACTGCTTTATGTGATCTGGGAGCAGGAGTGAGTGTTATGCCTTTCTCTCTTTACAAGAGACTTTGTTTAGAAAAACTAATCCCTACAGATATCTCTCTTCAGATGGATGACAAGTCAACAACCGTTCCCATTGGTATTTGTGAGGATGTTCCTGTTGAAGTTGCTAATTGTTTAATCATTACTGATTTTGTTGTGCTTGACATGCCCGAGGATGGGAGCATGTCTATTATTCTTGGTAGACCTTTTCTTAACACTGCAGGTGCTATTTGCAATAAAGGAACGGTTACTTTCGATGTGAATGACAAAGAACACACGGTATATTTTCCGAAGAAGATTGACAAGAGGCATGGCCTCAAGTCTATAGAGAATATCGAGACCATGAAGATTGGTGATTGGGATGTCCTCTATATGTGCACCACAAATACAAAACTATTATGGTGGGGACAATATCCATTAAAATAAAGGTACCATGAATGCTTCATAGTAAGTGAAACTTTTTTCTCTATGTATTGCTAGTTTGGTAGTAGGACTTGATCAACCTTGCTATTAGATGAGTTTTATATAAGTAAAGAGTAGAAGTTGTTATGTTTGCATTTCTTTTAGCTTTATATTTCTTGATGTACCAAGTTTATATTTTTTTCAAACTTCACTACTCTAATCATTGCTCCAAGTTTTCAGAAAGTTTCACAGCTTTTTGAACTTCGAAAAAATATCAACAGTGAAGTTGTCAGAAAAATTCCAGAAAAAATATATTAAAAATTTCCATGCCGGGAGTGACCCAGAGGCACCTGGGGCTGACCAGGGGGGCCACCAGTGGCCCAAGCGGCCTGCCCCTTGGTCGCGCCCACAGGCCCCACCTCCAGGTATGTCTTCTTCCTCCTCTTTCCTCTCTCTCCAAAAACAAGAGTTCTGCTCCAGTTCTTGCGTTCTTTCTGTTCTTGTAGGGGATTTTCGATCTCTCTCTACAGCCCACCATTCGAGCTGAGATGTTGAGCAAATACTCCCTGGTATGCAAATCCTTCACTCCTCCAATTAGATTTTTGATTGGTGGCTTCATTTGTGAGTATTTAGTAGCTCTTGGTGCTGTTCATATGAGCTTTCATGCATGTGTAGAAATTTATTTTCCAAGTTTTGGTGCAAGTTTATGCCTTAGGTAAGTGAGTAGAGTAGTTTGACTCAACTCACTTTGTTTAAATCCTTGTTTTTGGTGAATTGTAAAAAATTTCACAAATGAGTTTCTTTGGAAAAGCAAAGGGGTGGCTTGGGAAGAAGAAGCCCGAGCGCTCCGATCGAGTTACTAGAGTTGCAGCTTCACCCTCAGCAATTAGGGTGAGCTACAATGAAGATCACGTGCCCCTGGAGTTGTTGGAAGATACAAGTCCAGCATGCGCAATGATGTATCCATGCGATAATTTTCTTACAGCTGCAGGAATTAAGGAGGAATTTTATGGCCTTTGTGCCAATGCAGGTTTGACACGGCTAGCTTTATGCCGTGTGGTACAATACAAGAAGCTCACCTCCTACTTTGTTAACAGTTTTTGTTATAAACATGATTATGGAACCGTCGAGTTCAAACTTTATAATGATCTCATAACCATGTCTTTGGCACAATTTTGTGATATAATAGGTGTGCCGAACGTTGGTCAGACGGCGAAGATGACCATGCAGCCTTCTGGGTTGAGGACTCTCTTCAACTCCCTTTGTTGCCAGGAGGAGACCGACATTCGGCGTACAAAGTTTTCCAGCATCCAGTTTCCACACCTCAGGTATTTTGCGTATTTTGTTGCTAGAGAGGTGTTAGCTCGTGACAACACGAGCAATGGTTCTGCACCAGATTTCGCTATTTATGCGAACGCCCTTTCTGATAAGAATGAGTATAATGTGGGTTCCTTGATTGCTCAGCGCCTTGTTACGAACAGTAACAAAGGCGATTTATATGGTGGCGTTTACGCCACACTTATCCTTGAGTCTCTTGAGCGCACCCCACATCCTGATGATGTTCCCTTTTCATACGCGAGTCTCGATCTTGCGGCTATGAAGAGGCACAAGTTTGTTACCATGACTTCCCAGTTTGGTAACCTTGATTATATTTTGAGGTTTGAAAGGACCATTACTCGTGAGATTCGTCTACCTGCACCACTTTTGTTTGATAGCACTCGCAGGAACGGATGGTCCTTCAATGAGATTCAGTTCGATGAGTTCATGGCTCATTACCAGCCGCAAAACCCCATTGAGGGGGTTGTGCCCGATGAAGAGGAGCATGGTGAGTTCCCACCTTTCCAGGGAGAGACCTTTACCGAGCATGGCGAGGGGTCTTCTTCCGCTTGGATCGCAGGGCCTTCCTCATGGGAGGACCCGAGGACTTCGGTGTACGCACCGGAGGCCTCATATGACTCCTGGACACACCATCACCCCGGAGCAGGAGGCTCCTGGGGGAAGTAGCCGCTACCAACTTAGGCCAAAAGCCTAAGCTTGGGGGAGTACGTTCCCTTCTCACCTTTCCATTGTATTATCCGTTTTCATTTTGTTCGCTTTGATCTTTTCGAAGTTTTTGCCGTTCTTCTTTGTTCTTTTATTTTGCAAAAAAACAACAAAAAGATTTCTCTTTTCTTTTTCTTTCGCTAAACCTTTGAAAAATCCAAAAATATTTTCTTTTCTCTCTTTAGTTTGCTTTGTTGCAGAGTTCAGCTCGAGTCCGTGATGGCATTTGTACTTGATTATATATTTCCTACGTTCAACCGTGCAAGTGACAAGGCAGTAATGACGAAGATCGACGAAAGGGATGCAACAAGGAAAACCGGTATGAACTCTTCTTGTTTCTACTTTTGTACATATGCTTGTACTTATGATTTAGAGACCAGCTTGTAGCAACATAGTGCTATGTTTACAATGCTTTCCCAGTGTTCATGCTTTCCTTGTGTCTAATCTCAAATAGCTAGAGTACATAATGTGTTGTTGAAATGATTTACATGCATTGCATTGTTCATAGTTTAGCATACTGAAGTGGTATTTCCCTTTGGAGAATTCTTGGATTGACTTGACACATGCTTACACATGTTTATGACTAAAAAGTATACTTTGCCTTGATGATCTTTGAATTTCGGAATGGTTATATCATTCTCATGCTCAATTCAATGTTACTTTGTCTCTCTGCATGATTATGACTATTATTGCTCTCTAGTTGGTCGCTTCCCAGTCTTTTGCTAGCCTTCGCTCGCACTAAGCGGATTTCTGCTTGTGCATCCAAAATCCTTGAAACCAGTTTTTCCATATGAGTCCACCATACCTTCCTATGTGGTATTTACCGGCCATCCTCACAAAGACTTTCTTGTACCATCTCAAAATTATTCAAAAGCAGTCCTGTGTTGTGCTTCTGTTTCAGCTCATGAGGAAGTAGTAGGTGATTCATGACCGTCTTATGTTAGACATGTTTTATTCAGGGATTGCATGTCTAATCTGCAAACCCCTAATACGAGGAGGGACTGGCATGAGTGCGCCCAGCTCACAAAAGATAATCACAACCAACAAACCCTCCTTCACGCTTTGTCTATGAGAATTCAGAAAACTTTGGCACTGATAAACAAAGGAGATTAAGGGGATGTGACCGTCTCCATCTTGGGAGCCGTTCCTCGAAACATGTCTAGTGTAAGAGGTGATTGAGCTGTCTACTAGCATTCGTTGACGAATCATGCACCTCCAAAAAACATTTTTTATTTCTGTTTTCAAAACCAAGAGCTCTGGTACAAGTTTAGTTTTTGCTTCCGGCCATGGGGTTTCAACCTTTCCATCAAACTCCACGGTTCGAGAGTCTCCACACTATTTCTTCAAAGCACCAACTAGGACAGCATAATTGTCATTCTGAGTGTAATGTGCATTGTCCCAAAGTATTACATTGTCTTTTCCATGAGTGTGGTATTATTTATTCTGAAGTTCTTAGTTATAGTCTCCTTTAAAACTCCAGAGGAGTTTCTGCATTTATGTTTCGCTTCACTCATCGAGGCTAGTGAACTACCACTCTAGTATGTTCAAGCTTTGTGCATTGTAATCCTGTCTTGATTTTCAGTAGTATATTATTTACTTTTAGTTGTTTGTGATTGATCACTTGAAAGAAGGATTGCTTCGTGCATTGTCCTCATAGCATTGTTTTGATACTTGCTAAATTCTTTTCGTAGTACATGCTTATATACATTGATTGAAGCAAAAGAGTTTGTCAAAGTTTTCTTTGTCGCGTTCAGTTCGTTGTACTGAATTGCTTTAGTGCAAGCAATATGCTAAGCTTGGGGGAGTTGATACGTCTCAAACGTATCTACTTTTCCAAACCCTTTTGCTATTGTCTTGCCCTCATTCTTGCATGAATTGGACGAAACTAACCCGGACTAACGCTGTTTTCATCAGAGCTGCCTGTATGGTTTTATTATGCGCATGAAAATTGATTTTTAGACGTCTCAGAAAACTCCCAGAAAAAACACAGAAAATGCACGCACCCGAAGGGCCACTATGCCAGAAGTGGGACCAGGGGGCAGCCAAGGGGCCCCCAGGCGCCCCCCTGGCGCGGCCAGGGGTGGGGCCGCGCCCTCTGACCGCCTGGGGGCCTCCCCCCTCCTCTGGTGCCCTACCGAGGCTCCTATTTATTTCCGTAACGGAGAAATCCCGAAACAGAAGTCGTTTTCCCAATTCGCGTCGCGGAGCCGCCGCCACCCTCTGTTCTTCTCCAGGAGGGCTAATATGGAGGCTGTTTTGGCCTCCGGTGAGGGGAGATCATCGCCATCGTCATCATCATCACCACTCCATCCTCCCTCCATGACTTCTCCATCCATGTGTGAGTAATTCCCCCTGCTGTAGGCAAAGGGGATGGTAGGGATTGGATGAGTTAGATCATGTAATAGTTTATCAGATTGTTGGGGGCATGTTGCCTATCATCTAGATTGTTGTTTATCATCTCTGCTTCAACTTGTTGCTCTTAATGCTTGTCACTTTGGGCCCGAGTGCCATGATTTCAGATCTGAACCCTATGTGTTTGCATGAATATATTTGTGTTCTTGATCCTTTCTATGAGTTGTATGCACCTGTTATAGTCCGGAACCGGCGATCCCAAAGGTGACAACTTGGGGCAGCAAAGGGGATGGACTATAGTTTGAGGATTCCGTGTATCCATTAATTGTTAATGCTTTGTTCCGGTGCTCTTTGACAGGAGCACCTTAATCTCAATAAGTTCCTTTTAGCCCCCTTCGTAGCGGGATGGTAGGACAAAAGATGTTGTGCAAGTTCTTATTGCAAGCACGTACAACTACCTATGGGGTACATGCCTGATGTTTGATTTATGCCTAGATGATCATTGCTTTTCTGTGTGCCTTGCGCCAAGTAAAATACATGATATATCTTATCCATGCAGCGCCCAACCATCCATATCCCTAGCCTACGGTGTTTTTTAATTCTGCTGGTTACTAGTTGTTTACTTTGGTTGTCTTGCTGTCGCTATTTCAACACCACTATTTCCGTTGCCATCACCACTTCCATATCGCAGTTACTACTAATATCTTGTTGCAAGTAAGTGTATCTCAGGTGCGGTGGAACTGACAACTCCACTGTTAAAGCTTGTGGATATTCTTTGGCTCCCCTTGAGTCGAATCTATAAATTGGGTTATTCTTACCCGCGAAGACTATCTCGATCCTCTGCAGTTGTGGGTTATCAACCACTAGCCAGGTACAAGTCAATTTGATCCACTCCTTTTCGATATTTTGAGCACTTGATGGATTCTCGCCCCTCGTTGGTTACCCAAAGTGGAAGGTTGAGATTTAGACAACAACAAATTTCCCTCGGTGAAGATACCAAGGTTTGTCTCCAGTAGGAATCCGATAACGAGAAGAAGGTGACAACGGCGCCAGCAATTAGGCGGTTGACGTGGACCTGCACACACAACAGATAACTTTTCTCCCAATGAGTTCAGAGAGGTAGTGAATCCCTCCGGCCTTGTTGTTTACAAAGGATCAAACGCACGGGATAATAATGATAGTGATGGCAACGGAAAAGTAAATAAAGCAGAAAATAAATAGTGGGTGTAAACAGTATTGGAAATATGGACCGGGGTCCCATGATGTTCACTAGTGATGTCTCTCTCCCAAAAGACGATAAAATAGCCATGCGAGGTAAACAAATTACAGCTGGGCAATTGACAGGATTATGTGCGCAAACCAATGCAAACTATGCTATAAAGAAAGGAAGAGGCTCAAAAGCATGAGCGGTACGCCAAGACAAGTAGACTGAAATCCATCTGCATCTACCTACTAATCATCCACCTTGAGATATCTATCCAGAACATCTCGCTGGTATTAAGTTGCGAATCCCACCCAAAGTGTAAACTCAAAGCAACAGACAACTGCATTAAAGAACTTTGCGTAAAGTAAACAATCCTTGCACCCGCAAGTAGAAGCACCGTTGTTTTCTCCCTTGTGGGAACAACACATCCCCTAGACTCATGTTTCTGTCACTCAAGCTAGTCATCAGGGGGCATGAACCCACAATCATGCATAACGCTCCCTCTTAGAGTCACTACCTACTACTTGGCCAAAGCAATAAACAGCAACGGAGAACATGCAAGAATTACTCAAGAACATAAATATAAAAGAGGAGAATCAAATATATTACTCAAACACAATCTGAACATAGTCTCATAATCCATCAGATCCCAACAAACTCAGCATAGCAACAACAGAAAGATTACATATGTGCCTCGATCATGCAGGGCAGCTCACGAGGTCTAAACCATGAAGAACAAAGAGGGGAGGAGAACATCACATAGCTACTGATCATGGACCCATGGTCCAAGGTGGACTACTCACGGTTCATCCGGGAAGCATCCATGGTGGTGGAGAAGCTCCCGGAGGTGGTTCCTCCCTCCGGCAGGGTGCCGGGAAGAGGTCTCCTGGTGCTCCCGATATTGGAAGCGCGGCGGCGGCGGAACAGAGGAGAGATCGCGAAAAAGGTTTCTGTCCTCGAGGGTTTCGGGACGAGAGGGATATATAGGCGAAGGGGGGCAGCCAAAGGTGGACCAGGGGCCCCAAGCGCCCCCCTGGCGCAGCCTAGGGGGTGGCCGCGCCAGGTGGCCACCTGGGCCACACCTGGCTCCCCTCTGGCCCCACCTGGGCTCTTCCCGAAGCTTCCTATACGCTGATTTTTCTGGCACTTTAAGTAATGGGAAAACTTGAAATACAAAAACAGCAGAAAACAGGAACTGGCACTGGGGTGCACTGAGTTAATAGTTTAGTCCAAATATGATCAAAAGTGTATGGAAGTGCATCAATATCATAGCAATATCACACAAAAGAAGCATGGAGCAAGAAGAAATTATAGATACATTTTGGATGTATCAACATCCCCAAGATTAATTCCTGCTCGTCCTCGAGTAGGTAAATGATAACAAGCATAATTTCTTTGGTGACATGCTACCAACCATATAATATCTTTTAATTGAAGCAATCAAGGCATGTAATTCAATTCAAGTCATAACAGGCAAGAGTCTATATTAGCATTGAAACAAGCAACATAAGAACATAAAGGTGCAAGAGCTATTGCTGTCCGTGACTCGAATGTCTCCAAATGGTGTTTGCATGCAAGAAAGGGGATAGGGATATACGAGAGAGTAAAACATAGTTTTTATTGTTGAGAACTTAATCTACTAAAGTTTCACACTTGGTCTTCTTTGGAATCTTATCTTGACTCATCCCCCGACCAATAGCCAGGTACAAGTCAAAATGATCCACTCCTTTTCGATATTTTGAGCACTCATGCAATGGATGAGCGTAAGCAAGAAAGTTGACACTTAGGATGGCAGAGAGAAAAATGATGGGGGAGGAAGACAAAAAAGGTGTGAAAGGCTCAGATCAATGAGGACAACCATAGCCGAGAGAAAGCCAAATGATAGATATGATGTGAGGAGTAGGGATTGCCATGCAACAGATGCATATATGAGCTAAGGTAAGCTCTCCAATGGAACTAGTGGGGGTGCATCCATCTTGCTTGCTCAAGAAGACCTAGAGCTTATTTGAGGAGGATCATCATTGGAATATACAAGCCAAGTTCTATAGTGTGAAGGTCCCCACATAGCTATATGCATGAATGATAATATCTATGGAGTACAAGATATAAGAGGGAGTACGAGTGTGGATCTCTCAAAAGGAATAGTAGTGTGCCCCCTTCTCTCTTTTTATTTCTTTTTCTCTTTTTGTATTTTTTGTATTTTTTTGGTGGCCTCAATGGCTCTTTCTATTTCTCTCATTTGTCCTCTTTAGGATCTTTTGATTTTGTCCTCTTTGGGATCTTTTGATTTTGTCCTCTTTGGGATCTTTTTCTCACTTTAGGGGCAACACTCTATATATTACAATAAGTATAGAAGATCTTTCACACTTTACAAAAGTACTCAAATCATAAAGAACATGTAACTATCATGAAGTATGCAAATGTATGCCTCTGCCAGTGTAGCGGGATATGCAATGATACTAGCGCGTCATGTAGAAATGATTAGGGCAAGGCCCAACTAGCATGCGGCTCATCGATCAAGCAAAAGCGTGTATGACATGAAGATCAAGTCATGAGAAGGTGGATGTTGCATGGCAATGTATCTTGGAAAGGCTATGGAAATGCCTTGATAGGTAGGTATGGTGGCAGTTTTGAGGAAGGATATAAGGAGGTTTATGATGACAGAGCGTATCGTGCCAAGGATTTGGATGTACCGGCGAAGGTGGACGCCAACTCTCGGAGTGAGAAGGAGGCAATGCACGACACAGGAGAGGCTAGAAAAATATGGGTAGGTGGAAGTGTCAACTTTCGAATACTCACATTAGTCCGAAGAACTCATGCACTTATTATCGGTAATTCTCAATCTAATAAGGAGGTTCACAAAGAGACAAGTACCCCGAGGAGGAGTGTATGGGGGTTTGGTTATCCTTGCGCATCCTCGACTCATGGTACGTGAGTGTACTCTAATATTCGATCCCTCCAAAGATTAGTGATCCATCTAGTAGCTAAAGTTCTCAACTAATTTTGTAGGTTTTTCTAAAATAAACACGGATTGCCCAAAATACGACATCTATAACTAATAGGCTAAAGCTCTTGACACAAAAAGTTCAAACATTACTCATGGCAATACCTCAAAACTATTGCAAGTTACTACTACAATTGAATAGCAACCTCAATTACCTACTTCAAGTCAAGGCACACAACTCAGTGCAACAGACAAACTCTCTAGACAAGATAAACATGAAAACTCAAGAGAGTTCCAGCAACAAACTAAACAAAAGCTCTTAAAAAGATAAGAATGAAAACTAAGAGATAAAACATGACAACAGCTACGAAAAAGATAGAGAACACACACAACAAAGAGATAGGCATGAAAATCCTATGTTGTGTTCTAGGGTGAAGTGGAGCGTGTTTCTCTCCCACACGAAGAAAGATGGGTTCTAACTTGTTATGAACAGCAAGCAAAGCTAAAAAAAACTAAAAAGGAAATAAAGAGCAAGACGCTCCAAACATAGCACATAACGCATGAAGTGATAAAAATATAATGGAACGAAAGACGAACTGATAATTGTTGATGGAGAAGGGGATGCATGGGGGCATCCCCAAGCTTAGACGCTTGAGTCTCCTTGAATATTTCTTGGGGATGCATGGGGGTATCCCCAAGTTTGAGCGTTTGACACTCCTGAATCTTCTTTTATCATCTTCCCTCGCACACTTGAAAACTCCCTTCATACATAACTCATCATAATCTGATTAGCGAGGTTAGTACCGATAATAAATTTTTTTTGTCTACTGTAAATAAGGATATTCTTGAAGAGCTACTTTTTCTCAAGATTGCCAAAAAGTTTTTGCAAAGAAAAAGCAAGCTTAAGGTTTGCAAAATGAAGAAAAAACAAAACATGACAAAATCTGTGAAAAATAGACCAGCGTGTAGTAAAGAATTTTTTAGGGATACTTCTGCAACTCAAATAAAAAAAACTTAGAACATATAAAAGTTCCGTGATTCTATAGAGCACTCTGTGTAAAAATTTCAGCTAAAAAAGATGAACTGGAATTTTTCTATGATTTTTCCCGTCACGAGGACATAATCTGTTTTCTGGACAGCATGTCACAACTTTCACTTCCCTTGTCATATGAGGCCATAAATGACACAAAGCTTGAAAAGTAAAGATACAATGATGTTGCTACAGTAGTAACAATCATCAAGACCACTAAAAACAGAAGAAAAAGAAAAAGGAAAACCTAAATTCGTTGCGGGCTGCCTCCCGAAAGCGCTTCTTTAAAGCCATTAGCTAGGCTTGATGCAAGAAGATCAAGTCTTATCAAGAAAATAAGTAGCCTGTGTGACAGAATCAAAAGGTAACTTAATCTTTTTTCTAGGGAAGTGTTCCATCCCTTTCTTGAGAGGGAATTGAAATTTTATAGCCCCTTCTTTCATATGAATAACAACACCCACGGTGCGAAGAAAAGGACGTCCCAAAATATTTGGACAAGAAGTTTCACATTAAATGTCCATAATAGTAAAATCAACGGGAACATAATTTTCATTGACAATGATAAGAACATCATCGATCTTCCCCAAAGGTTTCTTTACGGAAGAGTCAACAAGACGAACACCAAAAGAACAAGGGTCAAAAGGTTTCAATTCAAATATATCATACATTCTTTTGGGCATAACGGAGGTACTAGCTCCAACATCACATAAAGCATAGCAAGAGAAGTTATTCAATCTTAATTTTAATCATAGGATCCCAACCATATTCTAGCTTTCTTTTCTACCCTAAGCTTCTCCTCCCTAGCTTTAATGAGAGCATTAGTGATATGCTCCGTGAAGGCAAGATTAAGTGTGCTAGTGTGGGGGTCTCTAGACATCTTGTGAAGGAAACGAATAACTTCCGAAAGGGTGCAATTATCAAAATCAAGGTCACTACTATCAAGTAAAGTAGTAGTGGTGCCCTTTAGGCTCACTTGTTTGGTAGCTTCTATAGTCATAGGATTTTCTTCTTCTACGGTTGAGGTCATAGCATCACCATTAATAGGTCCTATGGGACTAGGGGTGCATTGGGTGCTAAGAGTTTGGATATCCTCAACAACTTGGATAGTGGCAACGGTATGGTGTGTAGGAAGGCTCTTAATTCTATCTTCTTCCTCCTTTTCTCTATCCCATCTCTCTTTAAGTTTAGCCATCATCCTAATGTTTTCATTAATTTGCACTTGAATAGCGTTCATAGGAGTGACCTTCCTCTCCTCAAGAGGAGAAGTTCTAATTTTAAGAAATTCTACTTCATGGGCTAAATTGTCTACCTTCGACGAGAGATTATCTAATTTGTCTAGTTTTTTCCTCTAAACTCTTGTTGAAGGATTTTTGGGTAGTGATGAAGTCTTTAAGCATACTCTCTAGTTCAGAAGTGGAGTTCTTGGTGCTAGGATAAGTGTTGTTATTCCCATAGTTGTTGGAGGGGAACGGTCTAGGATTGCTACCAAAATTACTCCTATAAGCATTGTTATTGAAGTTGTTTCTAGAGATAAAGTTCACATCTACTTGATCTTGATAAATCAAAGAATTTAAAGGAACATCATGAGGATCAATAGGAGATTGCTTGGTAAGTAGAGACATAATCAAGTCAACTTTTTCATTTAGGGAGGAGATCTCCTCGACAGAGTTTACCTTTCGACCTATTGGAGCTCTTTCGGTGTGCCATTGGGAATAGTTGGTCATCATCTCATCGAGTAGTTTCGTGGCAGCACCAAGCGTTGTTGACATAAAGGTTCCTCCCGCGGCCGAATCTAGCAAGTTCCACGAGGTAAAGTTCAAGCCTGCATAAAAAGTTTGGATAACCATCCAAGTAGTCAAACCATCCGTAGGGAAATTCTTAACAAGAGATTTCATGCGTTCCCAAGCTTGGGCAACGTGTTCATTATCCAATTGCTTAAAATTCATAATATTACTCCTCAATTGGATAATCTTAGCTGGGGGGTAGTACTTCCCAATAAAAGCATCCTTGCACTTATCCCAAGAATCTATGATATTCCTAGGCAAGGATTGAAACCAGATTTTAGATCCTCCTCTCAAGGAGAAAGGAAAAAGCTTAAGCTTAACAATATCACCATCTACTTCTTTGTACTTTTGCATATCACATAGCTCAACAAAATTATTTAAGTGCAAAGCAGCATCATCTCCAGCACCGGAGAATTGATCTTTCATAACAAGGTTCAGCAAAGTAGGTTTAATCTCATAAGAAGGTGCTGAAGTGGCAGGTGGAGCAATAGGAGTGCAGATAAAGTCACTGTTGTTATGACTAGTGAAGTCACACACTTGGTGTTCTCAGAGGAACCCATAACAGAAGCAAGCAAGGTAACTATTTTTTTGATTTTTGATAAAGGATACTAAAGAAAAAACAGAAAGGTAAACTAAAAAGACTAAAAAGCAAAGATAAAAGATAGTGTGCAACTCCCCTATCTTGAAGAGCGGAGTCCCCGGCAACGGCACAAGAAATTAGGAGGTTGGCGGGATCACTCTTTTGCTGCACTTCGGAATCCCCGGCAACGGCGCCAAAAATTAGCTTGATGGCTTCTCGCCCCTCGTTGGTTACCCAAAGTGGAAGGTTGAGATGTAGACAGAAGAAAATTTCCCTCGGTGAAAATACCAAGGTTTGTCTCCAGTGGGACTCCGACAACGACAGGAAGGTGACAATGACACAAGCAATTAGGCGGTTGACGTGGACCTGCACACAAAACAGATAACTTTGATCAGTTCAGAGAGGTTGTCATTCCCTCCGGCCTTGTTGTTTACAAAGGATCAAACGAACGGGATAATAATGATAGTGATAGCAACGGAAAAGTAAATAAAGCAGAAAATAAATAGTGGGTGCAAACAGTATTGAAAATATGGACCGGGGTCCCATGATGTTCACTAGTGATGTCTCTCTCCCAAAAGACGATAAAATAGCCATGCGAGGTAAACAAATTACAGCTGGGCAATTGACAGGATTATGTGCGCAAACCAATGTTAACTATGCTATAAAGAAAGGAAGAGGCTCAAAAGCATGAGCGGTACGCCAAGACAAGTAGACCGAAATCCATCTGCATCTACCTACTAATCATCCACCTTGAGACATCTATCTAGAACATCTCGCTGGTATTAAGTTGCGAATCCCACCCAAAGTGTAAACTCAAAGCAACAGACAACTGCATTAAAAAACTTTGCGTAAAGTAAACCGTCCTTGCACCCAAAAGTAGAAGCACCGTTGTTTTCTCCCTTGTGGAAATAGCACATCCCCAAGACTCATGTTTCTGTCACTCAAGCTAGTCATCAGGGGGCATGAACCCACAATCATGCATAACACTCCCTCTTGGAGTCACTACCTACTACTTGGCCAAAGCAATAAACAGCAACGGAGAACATGCAAGAATTACTCAAGAACATAAATATAAAAGAGGAGAATCAAATATATTACTCAAACACAATCTGAACATAGTCTCCTAATCCATCATATCCCAGCAAACTCAGCATAGCAACAACAGAAAGATTACATATGTGCATCGATCATGTAGGGCAGCTCACGAGGTCTAAACCATGAAGAATAAAGAGGGGAGGAGAACATCACATAGATACTGATCATGGACCCATGGTCCAAGGTGGACTACTCACGGTTCATCCGGGAAGCATCCATGGTGGTGGATAAGCTCCTGGAGGTGGTTCCTCCCTCCGGCAGGGTGCCGGGAAGAGGGCTCCTGGTGCTCCCGTCCTTGGAAGCGCGGCGGCGGCGGAACAGAGTAGAGATCTCGAAAAAGGGTTCTGTCCTCGAGGGTTTCGGGACGAGAGGGATATATAGGCGAAGGGGGCAGCTAGAAGTGGACCAGGGTCCCAGGCGCCCCCTCTGGCATGGACTAGGGGGTGGCCGCGCCAGGTGGCCGCCTGGGTCACACCTGGCTCCCCTCTGGCCCCACCCGGGCTCTTCCCGAAGCTTCCTGTATGCTGAATTTTCCTATATTTTTCCCGGAATTTTTCTGGCACTTTAAGTAATGGGAAAACAGGAACTAGCACTGGGGTGCACTGAGTTAATAGGTTAGTCCAAATATGATCAAAATTGTATGGAAGTGCATCAATATCATAGCAATATCACACAAAAGAAGCATGGAGCAAGCAGAAATTATAGATATGTGTTGGACGTATTAGCACGCATGCAATGGATGAGCGTAAGCACGAGAGTTGACACTTAGGATGGCAAAGAGAGAAATATGGTGGAGGAGGAAGACAAAAAAGGTGAGAAAGGCTCACATCAATGAGGACAATCATAGGCGAGAAGGGCAAATGATAGATATGATGTGAGGAGTAGGGATTGCCATGCAACGGATGCACATATGAGCTAAAAATCTCTCCAATGGAAATAGTGGGGGTGCATCTAACTTGCTCGCTCATGAGGACCTAGAGCTCTTTTGAGGAGGCTCATCCTTGGAATATGCAAGCCAAGTTCTATAGTGTGAAGGTCCCCACATACCTATATGCATGGATGATCATCTCTATGGAGTACATGGATAAGAGGAAGTACTAGTGTGGATCTTTCAAAAGGATAGTAGTGTTGCCCCTTTCTCTCTTTTTTTTTTCTTTTTTTTGTATTTTTTTTGGTGGCCTCAATGGCTCTTTCTATTTAACTCTCATTTTTCCTCTTTGGGATATTTTATTTCTTTCATTTTGGGATCTTTTCCTCACTTAAGGGCAACAATCTAATTTACAAGAGGGTATAGAAGATCTTTCACACTTTACAAGGTACTCAAATCATAAAGAAGATGTAGCTATCATGATGTATGCAATGTATGCCGCTGCTAGTGTAGCAAGAACATTTATGATATGAAGATCAAGTCATGAAGAGGTGGATGTTGCATGGCAATATATTTTGGAAAGGCTTTCGAAATGCCTTGATAGGTAGGTATGGTGGCTGTTTTGAGGAAATATATAAGGAGGTTTATGATGACAGAGCGCATCATGCCAAGGGTTTGGATGTATCAGAGAAGATGGACGCCAACTCTCGGAGTGAGCAGAAGGAAATGCACAACACAGGAGAGGCTACCAAATATGAGTAGGTGGAAGTGTCAACTTTCAATACTTACATTAGTCCGAAGAACTCATGCACTTATTATCGGTAACTCTCAATCTAATAAGGAGGTTCACAAAGAGACAAGTACCCCGAGGAGGAGTGTATGTGGGTTTGGTATTCCTTGCGCATCCTCGACTCATGGTACGTGAGTGTACTCTAATATTCGATCCCTCCAAAGATTAGCGATCCATCTAGTAGCTAGAGTTCTCAACAAGTTTTGTAGGTTTTTGAAAATACACACGGATTGCCCAAAATACGACACCTATCACTAATAGGCTAGAGCTCTTGACACCAAAAGTTCAAACATTACTAACATCAATACCTCGAAACTATTGCAAGTTACTACTAAAATTAAATAGAAACCTCAATTACCTACTTTCAAGACAAGACATAACTCAGTGCAACAACCAACTCTCTTAACAAGATAAACATGAAAACTAAAGAGAGTTCCAGCGACAAAATAAACAAAAGCCAAGGCTCTTGCTAAGACAAACTAAGACTAAAAACTAGACAGGGCAGTAGCTACGAAAAGATAAAGAACACACAACAGCAAAAAGATAGGCATGAAGAATCCTATGATGTGTTCTAGATTTTGAAAGTGGAGCGTGTTTCTCTCCCACACAAAGTAAGACGGGATCTAACTTGTTATGAACAACAAGTAAAGCTAAAGAAAAATGAAAATAAAACCTAAGAGCAAGACGCTCCAAGCATAGCACATAACTCATGAAGTGATAAAAATATAGTGAGACGAAGGACGAACTGATGATTGTTGATGGGGAAGGGGATGCACGGGGGCATCCCCAAGCTTAGACGCTTGAGTCTCCTTGAATATTTATTGGGTATGCATGGGGGTATCCCCAAGCTTGAGCACTTGACACTCCTGGATCTTCTTTCATCATCTTCCATCGCACACTTGAAAACTCCCTTCATACATAACTCATCATAAGCTGATTAGAGAGGTTAGTGATACGCTCAAACGTATCGATAGTTTCTGCTCGCTCCATGCATGTTTTGTGTGATATGGCTATGATCTAGATACACTTTCATATACTTTTGATCATATTTGGACTAACCTACTAACTCAGGGCACCCCAGTGCCAGTTCCTATTTTCTGCTGTTTTTCTATTCCAGGTTTCCCCCATATTTAAAGTGCTCCAAAAATTCGGGAAAAATCGGATAAAAAATCAACGTAACGGAGTCTTCCAGAAACACCCAAGTGGGGACAGAGGGCTACCACCAAGGGCCCAGGCGGCCACCTAGAGCGGCCAGGGGGGCGCCTGGACCCCTGGTGCCCCCCTGGCTGCCCCCTTCGCCTATTTATTCTCCGTGACGGGGAAACTCCGAAGACAGAACCCTATTTCGCAATCTCGCCTCTGTTCTGCCGCCGGGCGGTTCCAATATCGGGAGCACCGTCAGGACCCTTCCAGGAAACCTGCCGGAGGGAGGATCGACCTCCGGGAGCTTCTCCTCCACCATGGACGCTTCCCGGATGTGCCGTGAGTAGTCTACCTTTTGACCTTGGGTCCGTGATCAGTAGCTATGTGATGTTCTCCTCCCCTCTTTGTTCTTCATGGTTTAGACCTCGTGAGCTGCCCTACATGATCGAGGCACATATGTAATTCTTTTTGATTTTGCTATGCTGAGTGATGGGATCTGATGGATTATGAGATTATGTTCAGATTATGATAGAGTAATATAATTGGTTCTTATCTTTTGTATTTTTGTTCCGAAGTAATTCTTGCATGTTCTCTGTTGCTATTTATTGCGTTGGCCAAGTGGTAGGTAGTGACTCCAAGAGGGAACGTTATGCTCGATTGTGGGTACATGCCCCTTGATGACAAGCTTGAGTGACACAAACATGAGTCTAGGGGATGTGTTGTGGCCACAAGGGGGAAAACAACGGTGCTTGTAACCGCGGTTACAAGGATTTTTTAATTTACGCAAAGTTCTTCTAATGAAGTTGTCTGTTGCTTTGGGTTTACACTTTGGGTGGGGCTCTCAACTTAATACCAGCGAGATATTCTGGATAGATATCTCATGGTGGACGATTAGTAGTAGATGCAGATGGATTTCGGTCTAATTATTTTAGCGTACTGCCCATGCTTTTGAGCCTCTTCCTTTCTTTTGTAGCATAGTTAGCATTGCGGTGCGTTTATAATCCTGTCAATTGCCCAATTGTAATTTGTTTCCCTCGCATAGAAGTCTTATCGTCTTTTGGGAGAGAGACATCACTAGTGAACATCACGGGACCCCGGTCCATATTCTCATCACTGTTTACACACTCCTTTACTTTATTTATTTTTTACTTTCAGTTTCTATCATTATCATTATCCTGTGTTTTTGATCCTTTGTAAACAACAAGACCAGAGAGATTGACAACCTCTCTGAACTTCGTTGGGAGAAAAGTTAATTGTGTTGTGTGCAGGTCCGCGTCAGGTGTGCCGCTGACACCTACTTATCATCGCCGGAGTCCTACTGGTCGATACTCAACCTCGGTATCTTCACCGAGGGAAATTTGCTGCTACGCTGCATCTTACCTTCCACTTGGGGTAACAAACAAAGGGCAAGAAGCAATCCTATCTCGCGTATCAAGCGAATTTCTGGCGCCGTTGCGAGGGATTCCGAGTGATAAGATAGGGGAGTTGCCCACGACCTTTTACCTTTACTTTTTAGTCTTGTTAGTTTACCTTTATTTTTTTTATCTTTGTGTCTTATATCAAAAATTACAGAAAAATCTGGCACACCTGCTGCTACTATGGGTTCCTCTGAAAACACAAAGTTGTGTGACTTCACCAGTCACAACAACAAAGACTTTATCTGCACTCCTGTTGCCACACCTGCCACTTCAACTACCTCTTATGAAATTAAACCTACTTTACTAAACCTTGTTATGAGAGATCAATTCTCGGGTGCTGGAGATGATGCTGCTTTACACTTGAATAATTTTGTTGAATTATGTGATATGCAAAAGTATAAAGAAGTAAAAGGTGATGTTGTTAAGCTCAAGCTTTTTCCTTTCTCTTTGAGGGACGGAGCTAAAATCTTGTTTCAATCTTTGCCTAGGAATAGCATAGATTCTTGGGATAAATGCAAAGATGCTTTTATTGGGAAGTAGTACCCACCTGCTAAAATTATCCAATTGAGGAGTAACATTATGAATTTTAGGCAATTGGATAATGAACATGTTGCCCAAGCTTGGGAACGTATGAAATCTCTTGTTAAGAAATGCCCTACACATGGTTTGACTACCTGGATGGTTATCCAGACTTTGTATGCAGGCTTGAACTTTACCTAATGGAACCTGTTAGATTCGGTCGCGGGAGGAACCTTTATGTCAACTACACTCGGTGCTGCCACCAAACTCCTTGATGAGATGATGACCAACTATTCCCAATGGCACACCGAACGCGCTCCAACGGGGAGGAAGGTAAATTCTGTCGAGGAAATTACCTCTCTCAATGATAAAGTTGATTTAATTATGTCTCTACTTACCAAGCAACCCTCTATTGATCCTCATGATGTTCCTTTAAATTCTTTGGTTGCTCAGGAACAAGTAGATGTGAACTTCATTGCTAGAAACAACTTTAATAATAATGCTTTTAGGGGCAACTTTGCTAGTAATCCTAGACTGTTTCCATCCACTTATGGGAACAACAACACCTACCCTAGCAACAAGAACCCCACTTCTGAACTAGAAAATATGCTGAGAGATTTTATCACTACCCAAAAAGCCTTCAACAAGAATGTGTAAGAAAAGCTAGCTAAATTAAATAATCTTTGTTTGAAGGTAGACAACTTTGCCCTTGATGTTGAGATGTTAAAGATTAGAACCTCTCCCCTTGAGGAGAGTAAGGCCACTCCTATTAATGCTATCCAGTTATAAATTAATGAAAACATTAGGATGATGGCTAAACTTAAAGAAACATGGGCTCAAGAAAAAGAGGTTCCTACACACCACACTGTTGAAACTATCCAAATTGTTGAGGACACTGAAACTATTAGCACCCAATGCATTCCTGGTCCCATCGGACCTATTAATGGTGATGCTAATACCTCAAACATAGAAGAAGAAACTCCTATGAACATAGAGGGTTTCAAACAAGTGAGCTTAGATGACACTACTACCACCTTTGATAGTAGTGATATTGATTTTGATAGTTGCACCCTTTCAGAAGTTATCAGCTTATTACACAAAATGTCTAGAGACCCCCACACTAGCACACTCAATCTTGACTTCACGGAGCATATAAAAAATGCTCTCATCAAAGCTAGGGAGGAGAAGCTTAGGATAGAAGCCTCCATACCTAGGAAGCTAGATGATGGTTGGGACCCTATGATAAAAATCAAATTAAATAACTTCTCTTGCTATGCTTTATGTGACGTTGGAGCTAGTACCTCCGTCATGCCCAAAAGAATGTATGGTATGTTTGAATTGAAACCTTTTGATTCATGTTCTTTTGGTGTTCGCCTTGTCGACTCTTCCATAAAGAAACCTTTGGGGAAGATCGACGATGTTCTTATCATTGTCAATGACAACTATGTTCCCGTTGATCTTATGATTATGGATATAGAGTGTGAACCTTTATGTCCAATTATTTTGGGACGTCCTTTTCTTCGCACCGTTGGTGCTGTTATTGACATGAAAGAGGGGAATATAAAATTCCAATTCCCTCTCAAAAAGGGGATGGAACACTTCCCTAGAAAGAAAGTCAAGTTAGCTTTTGAGTCCGTTACACGGACAAGCTATTCTCTTTCTCTTGATAAAACTTGATTCTTCTTTTGCATTATGCCTAGCTTAAAGGCGTAAAAGAAAGCGCTTGTTGGGAGGCAACCAAGATGTTTTTTACTTCTGTTCTTAGTGGTATTGATGATTGTTACTATTGTAGCAACATCATTGTATCTTTATTTTCAAGCTTTGTGCCAAGTATAGCCTCATATGACAAGGGAAGTGAAAGTTGTGACATGCTGTCCAGAAAATAGATCCTGTCCTCATGACGGAAAAAATCAGAATAAATCACCAGTTCATATTTTTGAGCTGAGTTTTTACACAGAGTGATCTATACAATCACGGAAGTTTCGTATGTTCTGAGTTTTTTTATATGAGTTGCAGAAGTTCCCCTAAAAAATTCTTTACTACCTGTTGTTCTGTTTTTCACAGACTCTGCCACGTTTTGTCTCTCCTAACTTTTGCAAACCTTAAGCTTGCTTTTTCTTTGCAAAAACCTTTTGGCAATCTTGAGAAACAGTACCTCTTCAAGAATATCTTTATATCCAGTGGGGAAAAATTATTTATTAAGGGTACTAACCTCTCTAATCAGCTTATGATGAGTTGTGTATGAAGGGAGTTTTGAAGTGTGCGATGGAAGATGATGAAAGAAGATTCGGGAGTGTCAAGCGCTCAAGCTTGGGGATGCATGGGCATCCCCAACAAATATTCAAGGAGACTCAAGCGTCTAAGATTGGGGATGCCCCCGTGCATCCCCTTCTCCATCAACAATCATCAGTTCGTCCTTCGTCTCACTATATTTTTATCACTTCATGCGTTATGTGCTATCCTTGGAGCGTCTCGCTCTTAGGTTTTATTTTTAGTTTTCTTTAGCTTTGGTTGCTGTTCATAACAAGTTAGATCCCGTCTTACTTTGTGTGGGAGAGAAACACGCTCCACTTTCAAAATCTAGAACACATCATAGGATTCTTCATGCCTATCTTTTGCTGTTGTGTGTTCTTTATCTTTTCATAGCTACTGCCATGTTTAGTTTTAGTCTTAGTTTGTCATTAGCAAGAGTCTTGGCTTTTGTCTAGTTTATTGCTAAAACTCTCTTTAGTTTTCATGTTTATCTTGTTAAGAGAGATGGTTGTTGCACTGAGTAATGTCTTGTTTGAGAAGTAGGTAATTGAGGTTGCTATTTAATTCTAGTAGTAACTTGCAATAGTTTTGAGGTATTGATGTGAGTAATGTTTGAACTTTTGGTGTCAAGAGCTCTAGCCTATTAGTGATAGGTGTTGTATTTTGGGAAATCCGTGTTTATTTTCAAAACCTACAAAACTAGTTCAGAACTCTAGCTACTAGATGGATCACTAGTCTTTGGAGGGTTCGGATATTAGAGTACACTCACGTACCATGAGTCGAGGATGCGCAAGGATAACCAAACCCCCATACACTCCTCCTCGGGGTACTTGTCTCTTTGTGAACCTCCTCATTAGATTGAGAGTTACCGATAATAAGTGCATGAGTTCTTCGGACTAATGTAAGTATTGAAAGTTTACACTTCCACCTCCTCATATTTGCTAGCCTCTCCTGTGCCGTGCATTGCCTCCTCTCACTCCGAGAGTTGGCGTCCACCTTCGCCGTCACATCCAAACCCTTGGCATGATACACTCTGTCATAATAAACCTCCTTATAACTTTCCTCAAAGAAAGCCACCATACCTACCTATCAAGGCATTTACATAGTCTTTCCGAGATATATTGCCATGGAACTTCCACATCTTCATGACTTGATCTTCATGTCATACATGTTCCTGCTACACTGGAAGCGACATACATTGCATATATCATGATAGATAAATCTTCCTTATGATTTGAGTACCTTGTAAAGTGTGAAAGATCTTCTATACCCTCTTGTAAGTTAGAGTGTTGCCCTTAAGCAAGGAAAAGATCCCAAAGTGGACAAAATAAAAGATCCCAAAGAGGAAAAATGAGAGTTAAATAGAAAGAGCCATTGAGGCCACCAAAAAATATAAAAAATATAAAAAAAGAAAATAAAAAGAGAGAAAGGGGCAACACTACTATCCTTTTGAAAGATCCACACTAGTAGTCCCTCTTATCCTTGTACTCCATAGAGATGATCATGCATATAGCTATGTGGGGACCTTCACACTATAGAACTTGGCTTGCATATTCCAAGGATGAGCCTCCTCAAAAGAGCTCTAGGTCCTCATGAGAGAGCAAGTTAGATGCACCCCCACTATTTCCATTGGAGAGATTTTTAGCTCATATGTGCATCCGTTGCATGGCAATCCCTACTCCTCACATCATATCTATCATTTGGCCTTCTCTCCTATGATTGTCCTCATTGATTTGAGCCTTTCTCGCCTTTTTGACTTCCTCCTCCACCATATTTTTCTCTTTTCCATCCTAAGTGTCAACTCTCGTGCTTACGCTCATCCATTGCATGAGTGCTCAAAATATCGAAAAGGAGTGGATAAAATTGACTTGTACCTGGCTAGTGGTCTGGGGACGAGTCAAGATAAGATTCCAAAGAAGACCAAGTGTGAAACTTTAGTAGATTGAGTTCTCAACAATAATACTTTTTTTTCTCTCATATTCCCTATCCCCCTTCTTGCACACAAAAACCACTTGGATACATTCGAGTCACGGACAGTGAGAGCTCTTGCACCTAATGTTGTTTCATTGCTTGTTTCAATGCTAATATAGACTCTTGCATGTTATGACTTGAATTGAATTACATACCTTGATTTCTTTACTTTTCAAAGTCCTTATATGGTTGCTAGCATGTCACAACAGAAATTATGCCTGTTATCATTTACCTACTCGAGGACGAGCAGGAATTAAGCTTGGGGATGTTGATACGTCTCAAATGTATCGATAATTTCTGCTCGCTCCATGCATGTTTTGTGTGATATTTCTATGATCTAGATACACTTTCATACACTTTTGATCATATTTGGACTAACCTACTAACTCAGTGCACCCCAGTGCCAGTTCCTGTTTTCTGCTGTTTTTCTATTCCAGGTTTCCCCCATATTAAAAATGCTAAAAAAATCGGGAAAAATCGGATAAAATATTAGTGCAACGGAGTCTTCCAGAAGCACCCAAGTGGGGCCAGAGGGCCACCACCAGGGGCCCAGGCGCCCAGCTGGCGCGGCCATGGGCCTGACCGTGCTAGGGGGCGCCTGGACCCCTGGTTGCCCCCCTTCGCCTATTTATTCTCCGTCACGGGGAAACTCCGAAGAGAGAATCCCATTTTGCAAATTCTCCTCTATTCCGCCGCCTCCGCGCTTCCAAAATCGGGAGCACCATCAGGACCCTTTCCGGCACCCTGCCGGAGGGAGGATCAACCTCCGGGAGCTTCTCTTCCACCATGGACGCTTCCAGATGTGCCATGAGTAGTCTACCTTGGACCATGGGTCCGTGATCAGTAGCTATGTGATGTTCTCCTCCCCTCTTTGTTCTTCATGGTTTAGACCTCGTGAGCTGCCCTACATGATCGAGGCACATATGTAATTCTTTCTGCTTTTTCTATGCTGAGTTTGATGGGATCTGATGGATTATGAGATTATGTTCAGATTGTGATAGAGTAATATAATTAGTTCTTATCTTTTGTATTTTTGTTCCGAAGTAATTCTTGCATGTTCTCCGTTGCTATTTATTGCTTTGGCCAAGTGGTAGGTAGTGACTCCAAGAGGGAACGTTATGCTCGATTGTGGGTACATGCCCCCTGATGACACGCTTGAGTGACATAAACTTGGGTCTAGGGGATGTGTTGTGACCACAAGGGGGAAAACAATCGTGCTTGTAACCGCGGTTACAAGGATTGTTTACTTTACGCAAAGTTCTTTTAATGCAGTTGTCTGTTGCTTTGGGTTTACACTTTGGGTGGGGATCGCAACTTAATACCAGCGAGATGTTCTGGATAGATATCTCAAGGTGGATGATTAGTAGTAGATGCAGATGGATTGCGGTCTACTTATTTCGGCGTACTTCCCATTCTTTTGAGCCTCTTCCTTTCTTTTGTAGCATAGTTAGCATTGCGGTGCGTTTATAATACTGTCAATTGCCCATCTGTAATTTGTTTACCTCGCATAGCAGTCTTATCGTCTTTTGGGAGAGAGACATCACTAGTGAACATCACAGGACCCCGGTCCATATTCTCATCACTGTTTACACACTCCTTTACTTTATTGCTTTTTAATTTCAGTTGCTATCATTATCATTATCCTGTGTTTTTTATCCTTTGTAAGAAACAAGACCGGAGAGATTGACAACCTCTCTGAACTTTGTTGGGAGCAAAGTTAATTGTGTTGTGTGCAGGTCCGCGTCAGGTGCGCCGCTGACACCTACTTATCATCGGCGGAGTCCTACTGTTCGATACTCAGCCTCGGTATCTTCACCGAGGGAAACTTGCTGCTACGCTGCATCTTACCTTCCAGTTGGGGTAAATAACGAAGGGCGAGAAGCAATCCTATCTCACGTATCAGGACCCATGGTCCAAGGTAAACTACTCACGACACATCCGGGAAGCGTCCATGGTGGAGGAGAAGCTCCCGGAGGTCGATCCTCCCTCCGGCAGGGTGCCGAGAAGGGTCCTGACGGTGCTTCCGATCTTGGAAGTGTGGCGGCGGCGGAATAGAGGAGAATTTGCGAAATAGGGTTCTGTCTTCGGAGTTTCCCCGTGACGGAGAATAAATAGGTGAAGGGGGGCAGCCAGGGGGGCCACCAGGGGCCCAGGCGCCCCCTGACGCGGCCAAGCTCCTGGCTGCGCCAGGTGGCCTCCTGGGTGCCTGGTGGTGGCCCTCCTTCGGGCTTCTGGTGTCTTCCGACACGCTGATTTTTTATCTTATTTTTCCCAGATTTTTGGAGTATTTTTATATGGGGAAAAACCGAAATAGAAAAACAACAGAAAACAGGAACTGACACTGGGGTGCACTTAGTTAGTAGGTTAGTACAAATATGATCAAAACTGTATGAAAGTGTATCTAGATCATAGCAATATCACACAAAACATGCATGGAGCGAGCAGAAATTATCGATACGTTTGAGACGTATCAACATCCCCAAGCTTAATTCATGCTCGTCCTCGAGTAGGTAAATGACAAGAGGAATAATTTCTATGGTGACATGCTAGCAACCATATAAGGACTTTAAAAAGTAAAGCAATCAAGGTATGTAATTCAATTCAAGTCATAACATGCAAGAGTCTATATTAGCATGGAAACAAGCAACGAAAGAACAATAGGTGCAAGAGTCTCACTGTCCGTGAATCGAATGTCTCCTAATGGTGTTTGCGTGCAAGAAGGGGGATATGGAATACGAGAAAAAGTATTTTTAGTTGAGAACTCAATCTACTAAAGTTTCACACTTGGTCTTCTTTGGAATCTTATCTTGACTCGTCCCCAGACCACTAGCCAGGTACAAGTCAATTTGATCCACTCCCTTTCGATATTTTGAGCACTCATGCAATGGATGAGCATAAGCACGAGAGTTGACACTTAGGATGGGAAAGAGAGAATGTGGTGGAGTAGGAAGTCAAAAAGGTGAGAAAGGCTCACATCAACGAGGACAATCATAGGCGAGAAGGCCAAATGATAGATACGATATGAGGAGTAGGGATTGCCATGCAACGGATGCACATATGAGCTGAAGAGATCTCCAATGGAACTAGTGGGGGTGCATCTAACTGTTGGGGAACGGGGCAGAAAACAATAATTTTTCATGACCTACGCGTCCCGAACCCAAGACCTATGCTATGGCGATGTATGTAACGGATGGAATACGGTTAGATACCTCTATGTAGTCCGTTAAGCGGGAAACGTTCCCGCGTGAAAGTGGTGGAAGTAGTCGTACACGACAATCCCCGATGCTGCCAAGATCCACGATGACTCCTGATGCCACCCGGTCCTTGAAGACCGATGACGGAATTACGTCCCCGTCGGAACGTTGTCGGTGAAGACGTCGCGACACGGCCTCGACGATGAAGGAGCACCACAAATGTAGCATCTCGCGGGATTACACACATACGGTGTACCCGACGTTCCCTCCAGGCTCCGAACCAGAAGAGCAGCGGAAAGAAGATGGATTCGGATCCCGATTCCAGCAACACGACGACGTGCGCATGGTGGAGAAATCCCCAACCCAGTACAGACTCCAAACAAGGGGAGTCCTCTCAAAGGAGGGAGAAAGGGAGAGAGAGATCACCAGAATTTATCTGTATTTTTCTGAGAATTTTCAGGAATTTTCTGTGTAGAAAAAGGGGCACCCACCATATCTATCTATAGGGGAAAAAGGGGCTACGTATGCCTGTCAACTAGTAATGTGGTACTAAACTAGTACCACATGTGCTAGTTGTGGCACATGCCCACGCATGGGGCTACCCATGGCCGCCGGCCACTAGGGGCCTAGGCGCGGTGGCACTTGGCCATTTGGCCACATGGGCCCCATGGCCCATGGCGCCCTAGCTCACCTTTTTTTCTTTTTTTTCTTTTCTTTTTCTTTCTCTTTCTTTTAAAGAAAAATAAAAGAACCTTTATTCCTTTTAATTATTTAAATTATATTTTAATATTTAATTTATTTAATTAAATAATAAAACATATCTAAATAACTTTCCGAACAATTCGAAACCACGGAACTTTTTCCGTCTCCCCTCCGAAACGATTTCGGAGTTCTCTCTTATTTCTCCGGCGATCCCGAATCTATCCTTAATGCGTCGAATACCCTTAAGCGTGACACCCTACGGTTCGGGAAACAGCAGACATGATCAGACACTCTCTGACCAATGACCATGTCGAGACCCGGGGTTAGCGTATGTAATTCCAGTCACGATGCAATCACATGGAGAGCCGAGAACCGTACCCACTTGTCTAAGCAGACAAGGCCAAGCACAGAACGTTATCGGTAAGCATCGAACGTGAGGGGCATCCCATTCAGGCCGGATGATCCACTGAGATGGGTCCTCAACGTCCGCTCACAAGTCTAAATGCTTATGGGTGGTGAATCCCATATTCATAGAGAAGTCGCCTCAACCATGTTATCGATTGAATCCTAACTCTTACATAGACTTACTCCAGCCCGATCACTTAGTCGGGGTCTAGGGCGGGCTCGATCATACAACAAAGTGTGCACGTGACAGAGTCACGAGCAATCGCATCGCGATGCCCCAAGCTGCGCACATCTAAGGGCCACTTGGTGTATAAAGGACCGCTAGCCAGATCACAATTAAGGTCTCGAAAACCTATACTAAGACATGCATGTTATAAACATACACTCAGCACACATGCCTAGTATGAACAGCAGGTATCATCACATAACTCTACTAAGTACTCTTTATTGATATACACATAGAGCATACAAAGATCACATGTCTGTGATCACATTACATCATACAACGGAAGCAAATTAGGTCTGAGTACAGACAAGTTTAACAAATGGCTTAGAGAATCCTTGTACAACAAACATGCCCTTCCACGAGGGACCAGACTGCTCTCTGGGACTATGCTACCAAGGTCAACGTCGAGCTTCAGGTCGGTGACTCCATAGGGGTCCGGTTTCTCATCTAAAACATAGAATAAGCAAACTTGAGTACAAAGTCGTACTCAGCAAGACTTACATCAGATCTATACTACTCATGCTCAAGTATCAAGGTAAAGGAGGTGGGGTTCAACATGCAGAAATGCCAGCTTTGACTTGGCTAACCCTGAACTACGAATACCAGACTTGAGGTAAGAAGCGTACACGAGTCCACTACCAAGTCTCCAACCAATACACCACTATGGTTACTTCCTCGACTTCCCCACGAGGAAGCACACCATAGCACTCACGCTTATCTTGCGAGTTTTAGAAGTATCCATTCAAGTTGTCTAATAATCAGGTACAAGTTCCAAGTATTCCTTAACCGCGGACGCGACTATTCGAATAGTTTTGTTAACCTTGCAAGGGTGTAAGCTACACAGACATGACCATCGGTTACCGCCTTTTGCTCGCCACCGTTCAAGAGGTGACAGCGAGGATGTTCACCTCGACACTTCGCTCACAACCGGTCTATTCCAGGAGTCGACTATCTGAGTTTGCCTCCGCTCGAGAGCCCGGCCGGATCAACGAAACGGACTCAAACAATGTAAGTGACCGAGACGCCACCTCTGGCAGATGGTTTTCCTGCCTCACAGGTGCACCCACATATCTATATGATGCAACCAGTTCCTTCGTTCTTTTTCTATGCATATGTCAAATGGAAAGCCCGAACTAATGTGACTCCTGGACGTCGACACGGATCAAGGTACTAGGCCGAGAGGGGTCAGTGAGCCCAATGTGTGGTTGTACTCTTTGTCTTGGATTACCATACAAGAACTCGGTGCTTAAGGTGGTGTTCAACGAGACAACCCACTGTGTACTCCTACACAGCCTCTCATCGTTCACCTTGTATTAGGGTGGATTCACCAACACAGTTTCACTTTCATCAACACCATGTTCACTATCATCCCGACTCACATCAAAAGCAACCTCACTGTAACACTAAGCATGCAATAAGCTGTAACAGTTGCAGGGGCCACATGATATCAATCAACTCCTATGTCAGCTAGGATTGTGGTTTGCTTACTACTGTGACAAGATGATAGGTCATGCATCGGATATGGGTTCAACTATGCGGTAGAATCGACACAAGGTGATCTCCTAAACATGCATAAGCGAGACTGAGAGGGAATTGGGATTTTATAGACATGATCAATGGGGTTTGCTTGCCTTGCTGACGAGGTTCACACACGGTGTCTTCAACGAAGGGGGTGGCCTCCGGTTCGAGTTGCACGTCTATCGAGCAAACAAAGCAATCAAGGGATAAATATAATTGCGATGCTCAAGCACATGATAAGTTGTGAAAACATGAGGTACATGGTACTGATGTGTTTACAATTCCATTTAATTGAAGTGTATTGCAAAAGAATTGCAAATTCAAACTCCAAATTCAAATTTGAAAAGGATCCATATGCATGTTTGCTACTGTTCACCCATTTTAAAATGGTCAAACATAGAAATAAGTTGCATATTCTTAATCCTTGCATTTTTCTGATAATTTTTCATATATTATATGTTTAATTTGGAGTTGATTTGAATTTTCTATGATTTTTCAAAGTTTAAATGAATTTCTAGAATTTCTGGATTATTTTAAATCTCTGGAAAAGATTTACTGCATCATGCTGACATCAGCATGACGTGGGGGGGGGGGTCTGACTGGTGGGGTCAGGGTGTCAGCCTTAGTGGGTTAATTCCCTGTTAGCTTAATTAACAGATGGGTTTAGGGGGGTCTAGGGCCCACTTGTCATGGAGGTTTAGGGGGGGATTAGGAAGGTCATTAGCCCTAATGGCTAGGGCTCGCCGCCGGCGACTGGAGGCTCGCCGGTGCACCTCGGGATTTCGTTCCCGTGCATCAAATCGGGCTCCACGACCTCCAAACGGTAGCCAGCAGAAGCGCGCGTTGAGTGGTGCCACTCGTGTGTCAAGGGACGGCCGGAGAGCGCGTCAACGACGACTGGGCACGGCGGCTGCCCACGGACTTCGACAAAACCGGCGATGCCATGCGCAAGACGAAGCCTGGATGTGCTGGGGGGAAAGAGAAGCTCACCAGGAGCGGGATGCGCAGCTCGGAGGGGCCGGAGAGGGGCTAGACGGAGGGGAATGGCTCGCCGGAGTTTGCTGCGGCCGCCGGTGATGTTTGAAGCTCGCGTCACCTAGGGAGCTCTCCTTCTCGAATTGATGGCGGGGATCGACCGAGCCGTCGTCGGCGGCGCTTATGGACAGCACGGGGCGGCGGGCAGAAGCCGGTGGCCACGGTGGCGCGCGTCGGCGTACTCCGGGCGCTTCGGTTGGCGAGCGGAACGACAAAGGAAGAGGGGGAGGATGACCAGGAGCTAGGGAGAAGGGAAGGGGGCTCTGTGGGCGTTGTCCTTGGTGCGGGATAAGCACGACAGGGAGCCGTGGGCGGCCTGGCGACGCCGGCATGGGCGCCACGCAGCGCCCTGCCTGCCTGGCTCGGGGAGGAAGACGAAGGTGCCCCTGGGCTGGGCCACCTCCCCGAGTTGGGCCGGTTTGGCCTGCTGGCTGGGCCTCTTTCCTTCTCTTTTTTGTCCATTTAAATCTTTTCTGTTTTATTTTTCTTTCATTTGTTTTGCCCTGGTAAAAATACCAAAGCATTTTATAAAAATGCCCAACTAATTTTATAAATACTAGGTGACCAGTAGCTAGTCACTTTTAGGATTTGGGCATTTTTGAAATTCAATACATTTTGAATTTCAATTCAAATAGGGTCAAATTTAATTTCCAGGGCACCTTTTGAATTTTTGAATATTCCATGGGCATGGGAATGAACCCAAACCACTTTTAAAATGATCAACATCATTTATAGGAATTTTCCAACTATTCAAATGATTTTTGGAAAAAGATTTTTTTCTGGCCATTTATTTAAATTCTCAGGGCTTTTCTTTTCCCCAATTTTGATTTTTCTTTTGAGTTTCTTCACATGATGCAAAGGGATCAAACAACCCTAGCACTTACCCTAGTTGGGGTTCTGACAGACCATCATGTGGGATCTGGTTACAATCCTTGATGTGCCCCTGCGCTTCCATCGAATTAACTTCATCGTTGAACCGTTAACGTTGAGTCCTGTTCCCTTTGTCATACGGTACTTTGTTTGTCCGAGGTTTGATCCTCGGTATCCTATATACCTAGTTCATCCTCGTTACCGACAAACATGTTTACTCATTCCCGTGATATTACAACCCCGTGACCTAGTCACATGATTGCAATCTTTATGATGTAATATCACCGAGTGGGCCCAGAGTACCTATCCGTCACTCGGATGGAAAAATCCCGTTTTGATCTATTTGCATACTCATCAACATATCTACTTGGGAATACCCAAGATACACCTTTATGGTTACCATGTTTCAGTGTAACGGTTAATGCACTCAAAGCATCCTGGTAGATAGTAATTACGTATGATCATCATGGTCTTAAGGAATGGATCACTACGTTATAGTTATCGCAATGTTGAACTATGTGACTGGATCACATTGCAACACTTCAGGTGGGTGTGTGTCCATCATATCATTCTCCTAATGACATGACCCCATTGTCAACAGACAGTTCACATTTCATGATCAGGAAACCTTGATCATCTATTGCCCAATGGACTAGTATACTAGAGTTAACTAGGGACCTGACTGTTTGTATACCACACGTGTATTAATGTTTCCGCTTAATACAGTTATAGCACAGTATAAAACTTATTATGAACTAATGGAATATGCCAATAAACATATTTTATTTGTATCTAGGGCACATTCCCAACAGTCTGCCACTTGCACTAGAGGACAAATAATCTAGTTGCATTTTTCTGTGGATCATAAGTCCATATCATCTATATGGTTATTGATCATGCTTGCTTGTGGAAAAGGTTGTATCAACGGTCTGTACCATTCAGATCCGTATGTCTTTTGCAAATCATTAATGTCACCTAGTTTGACATTCATTTCATTATCCCATTATAATGATGAGGTATATATATTTGGAGGTAGAGTGAGACTTCGTTTGTCGTGTTTTAGCAATGACATCCGTTGAGTCACGCGGACCTTCACTTAGTCATGCACACCGAAACTCACTCAGTCAGAAGTCGAACTTCTTAGGCCACAATATAGCTCTTGCCACTTCTAAAGTGGTCATATCAATGTAGATTTAATCATTAGTGCATTGTATGCAACTTTGATGTCTAACCATGTTTCTTTCAACTTAGGCATTTATTAGTATGATATCTCAATTTTCTAGGTTAGTGTCAGAACTTGAACCAGCATAAGATTTATGGTCAGGTTCACTATCCTTTACAAATTAGAGATGTATCCTCAGTTCTCTCCGGACACTAAAGGATAAACTTAACTCTTTGTTCAATGATTTACTTATAAATCATATCACAACATGTTCTTCTTACTAAGAACTTGGGTCACATTATGTCGAGTACAAAAATCTGGTTTTATGTGAAAGAACCTATGACAGAGGCATAGAGGATGTAACACATCCATTTATTTCATTTAACCATCATTTAACCATTGTTCTTGTACTGAGATTAACTTGATACTTTTCTTGGATATACAAGTAAGAACTACCTTCTTGACTTGTCCCATTCTGAACTCCTTCAGAATCTTATCCAGGAAAGCAATCCGACTCAATGTTATCAAACACATTAATCTATCTTAATAGATTTTCAATGCTTAAGTTCATTTATGAAAGATTTTAAATAATCATTAATACCAACTACACCATTCACAATATGTTATCCATATATGAGAATGTTGTCATGCTCCCACTCAGATATGTCAGTCACATATAAGACTAGGATAACACTCTCATAGCTCCCACTCAAATATGTCAGTCACATATTAAGTTTAGGAAACTATTCATCTCCCACTCAGTTTCATGCAAATGCATGTTTCTCAATATTTTGTCTAAGTCTAAAATCCTTTGATCATCCATCAAATTGAGAACTCAGGTTACGAGACACTAGTATCCATATGTTTTTCAAAACCTTCTTGTTGTGCCAATTACAACACTTCTTCAAATGCAGGATTTCAGGAAGTCACGGTATTGATAACAATTTGGATCAATCGTAGTGATAATCCCATTGACTCAAGCATCGCTACATATTGTAGTCAACCTTTTGAATTTGCTAGAAACTTCCTTTATGACAAATCGGTCTTGATGTCTTCTTTGATGTTCACATTTATTCCTTATAACCTTTAAGTTATCGAGAATATCAAGTAACTTATTTACTCGACAAGATTCAAGTAATCTTAAATGTAACTCAATGTAGGTTTCCATGACTCATAGTCATTTCTCGTACTCAGGTCCACCATCGCTTCTTCGTAGTTCGTAGGTATGTCTTGTGTTCTATTAACTTGACAACTGAATCATGAATATTATTTTGCACAAGGGGCAAATATGTATTCTTGAATCCTACTTTGTTCTGTAAAAGTTTCAATCGAAACACCATGATCATTATCATCATTTTCTCCTCTAATTGTAGACCTTTGGTTCCAGAACATATTCCGTTGCACTACTCTGACATCTGGAGGCAAGGTCAATTACCTTGGTTGAACTTTCACTTTCTTCCATCAACACATTTATCAAGAACACTTCTTGACAAACACCAAACTTTAGCAACACAAGTTTTGCTCTTTTGGTTCTAGTTGTGGAAGATGTATCCATAATTGACTAAGGATACACTACAAAGATAATTTGTCACATAAATCAAACTTCCTAGAAACCACTACACACCATAACTTATATAGTGTTGGTTTCCACGAACTCAGATGGTTTCCTATTCTGAAGTGAGTGTTTGCATATTAAATTAATAAGTCTAAACAATAATAACGTAACTCGGTAAGAGATAACTTTAGACCATACACTATTCAATAGAGTATGACTATAATGTTTAGGCACATCAACAATATTGAAGTGTTCCAAGCATTGTAGTTTATGAAACAACTTTCACGGGTTTGTATGACCAAGGCTAACTCAAAACATTTGTCACTTTGATCAAATCATAGAGACTTTCTTTTCTTTTTAATTTAATACCCGTCTTCATTCCGAAATCCCTTTGATCACATCAAACTTTTTCAGACTCATGTTTCATTAGTGAATCCACATATTCATCTAAGTCCACATATGAAGTTCATGAAATAATGAAATTCACTACATGCTGAAATATGATACATCACTATGTATGATATACAACAAGCATCGCAAACTCTGTTTTACCAAAATGCGAGGTTTCAGTCATCTCACCTAAAGAGGCATGGTTTTCATGTGTCAAGAGATCAAGTATCTCAAGACTTCATCAGACCAATCATGACTTAAACGATAGTGTCATTATTAGGTTTGAATATATCTTGGCATTACAATATTTCTTATAAATGATCAAACTACTATCATCAATATAAGAATAACTCATTCATAACCGTAATGTAACCATAGAAGATATCATTCATAAAAGGAGAACAACTGACTTGTTTCTCACTAATATGAATAATTGTCTTCGCGAGATGCAAGACACACTAATAAAGTCCATACTCAAACGATCATAAATTTATTCATATAATTAATCAAATGATAGATGTAGAGGGAGAGTGTTGTCGACCATCAACTATCTTGATTACCGTCAGCACACATTGTCACCTCATCCCTTCCAAGCCACTCTGTAAGCAGTAAGTTCAAGCATCGAATACTTAATCAACCGCAATTAGTATTTTGTGGGGAAAGATATTTATAACTCGTATATCAAATATACCTTCTCTGTCAATGACTATTCCTGCATTGGTTCTACCTTTAAAAGTTCTCAACTTTAGCCATGACCTCATGACAGGTGAACGATTCTCCATCATGACATAGCCTAGACGTGATATTTGTAGCTGGGAGGAAGTGGATGCAACTCCCCAGTTATCGCAAAGTAACCAGTCATTCAGTAGTCCAAGTTATACACAAGGTGTCCATGTATCTTATACATTTTCGATGTGACTTTCTCAGCAGGTTGTTCCTTCCACCATGGTTGAAAGAAACCCCGTCCATATACTCATATTCCATTACTCTGATTTGTGACTTAGTGCTTTTTAAGATCACCTAGCACATCATACGTGTTGGTGTCGTTAACATGCATTCACAATTCAGATTCCATAGAATGAAGTATGGTGTATTGGACAGTCATTCATAAGTGACGGTGAGTACGATACTCATCATCATCTTCCTTAATTACGGAGTTATCTGGTGTATCTCTTAGCAGTTCTCATATTATGTTTAGCAAGTCATTACTAATGAGTATATCTCTAACGGTGTTGGTACCAAGCAATGAAGTAAGACCCATCTACCTTAAGTTCTTCATTACGCTAAAAGAGCCACAGTTATAAACATTTGGGTATGACATTATCTACAATGATATTTACTCTAAGACATGAAGACTAAGTTCATAATATGGAGTTCAATTTTAATCAATTCTAGAACTCCCACTTAGTTAAACATCCCTCAAAATTTAATAAGTGATTACATGATCCAGATTCACTATCCGTCCTCGAATATCACACGGCCGACGGATTAGCTTCAAAGGTAGACAACTACTTGTGCGATCACATCCTATATGTGACTCATGATCGATCTTTCGATCTCTAGTATTCCGAGGCCATATCTACATATGATAGGCTCGCCAAATTGACCTTAGTATTATATGCTGCTTAGCAAGGCCATATCGACATATGCTAGGCTTTCCAGGCCCAACCTCATGCGAACTCTAATGTATGTATGACACCCGATCGTCACGGCCTGCCTATCAGAAAGAGAACCTTCCAGGTGGTGCACACTTCGGTAGAATACTTATGTTTGGTATTGTGAAGGGATTATCCTATTATTCTACTGTCGATGTATCTAGCATATTAGCAAAATAGGAAGTAAAACTGTAAATCATACATGCTATGATCCCCCTTACATGCAAATTAAAGTTAAAACGTCTTCTACTTTATCTTTTGCAAGTTTTACGTGGCTGCTAAGGGGTTTCGAGAGAGAACGACTTTCTATCCTGCGAAAACAAGCCACAACACCAATCCTACAATCGTCTCTATTACACCCCTGTCGGGGCCCTCCATTGCAAACGTCTTTGCATCGCTAATGTTAGAGAGACAGACACCCCCCAGTCACTTATATGGTACAAGCCATATGTCAAGCGTGGAACCAGTCTCGCGTAAACGCGTAAGGTCGGTCGAGGCCGCTTCATCAGGACATTGCCGCAATGCTAAACGAGTACACGTGAGAGGGTAACAATTGGAGAATTGATGCCCATATACTAGATGTGTTCTATCCGTACAATACATCTACGCATAGCCTTGCTCATGATACCACTGTTGGGGAACGGGGCAGAAAACAATAATTTTTCATGACCTATGCATCCCGAACCCAAGACCTATGCTATGGCGATGTATGTAACAGATGGAATACGGTAACATACCTCTATGTAGTCCATTAAGCGGGAAACGTTCCCGCTTGAACGTGGTTGACGTAGTCGTACACGACAATCCCCGATGCCGCCAAGATCCACGATGACTCCTGAGGCCACCCGGTCCTTGAAGACCGATGACGGGATTACGTCCCCGTTGGAATGTTGTCGGTGAAGACGTCGCGACACGGCCTCGACGATGAAGGAGCACCACAAATGTAGCGCCTCGCGGGATTACACGCATACGGTGTACCGACGTTCCCTCCGGGCTCCGAACCAGAAGAGCAGCGGAAAGAAGATGGATTCGGATCCCGATTCCAGCAGCACGACGACGTGCGTATGGTGGAGAAATCCCCAACCCAGTACAGACTCCAAACAAGGGGAGTCCGCTCAAAGGAGAGAGAAAGGGAGAGAAAAATCACCAGAATTTATCTGTATTTTTCTAGGAATTTTCAGGAATTTTCTGTGTAGAAAAGGGGCACCCACCACATCTATATATAGGGGAAAAAGGGGCTACGTATGCCTATCAACTAGCAATGTGGTACTAAACTAGTACCACATGTGCTAGTTGTGGCACATGCCCACGCATGGGGCTGCCCATGGCCGCCGACCACTAGGGGCCTAGGCGTGGTGGCACTTGTCCACTTGGCCTCATGGGTCTCATGGCCCATGGCGCCCTAGCTCACCTTTTTTCCTTTCTTTTTCTTTCTCTTTATTTTAAAGAAAAATAAAAAAACCTTTATTCCTTTTAATTATTTAAATTATACTTTAATATTTAATTCATTTAATTAAATAATAAAACATATCCAAATAACTCTCCGAACAATTCGAAACCACGGAACTTTTTCCGTCTCCCCTCCGAAACGATTTCGGAGTTCTCTCTTATTTCTCCGGCGATCACGAATCTATCCTTAATGCGTCGAATACCTTTAAGCGTGACACCCTACGGTTCGGGAAACAACAGACATGATCAGACACTCTCTGACCAATGACCATCATGTGGGATCTGGTTACAATCCTTGATGTGCCCCTGCGCTTCCATCGAATTAACTTCAATGTTGAACCGTTAACATTGAGTTCTGATCACTTTGTCATACGGTACTTTGTTTGTCCGAGGTTTGATTGTAGGTATCCTATATACCTAGTTCATCCTTGTTACCGACAAACATGTTTACTCGTTCCCGTGATATTACAACCCCGTGACCTAGTCACATGATTGCAATCTTTATGATGTAATATCACCGAGTGGGCCAAGAGCACCTATCCGTCACTCGGATGGACAAATCCCGTTTTGATCTATTTGCATACTCATCAACATATCTACTTCGGAATACCCAAGATACACCTTTATGGTTACCATGTTTCAGTGTAACGGTTAATGCACTCAAAGCATCCTGGTAGATAGCAATTACGTATGATCATCATGGTCTTAAGGATTGGGTCACTACGTTATAGTTATCGCAATGTTGAACTATGTGACTTGATCACATTGCAACAATTCAGGTGGGTGTGTGTCCATCATATCATTCTCCTAATGACATGACCCCATTGTCAACAGACTGTTCACATCTCATGATCAGGAAACCTTGATCATCTATTGCCCAATGGACTAGTATACTAGAGTTAAGTAGGGACCTGGTTGTTTGTATACCACACGTGTATTAATGTTTCCGCTTAATACAATTATAGCATAGTATAAAACTTATTATGAACTAATGGAATATGCCAATAAACATATTTTATTTGCCTCTAGGGCACATTCCCAACACTAACTTGCTCGCTCATGAGGACCTAGAGATCTTTTGAGGAGGCTCATCCTTGGAATATGCAAGACAAGTTCTATAGTGTGAAGGTCCCCACATACCTATATGCATGATCATCTCTATGGAGAACAAGGATAAGAGGGAGTACTAGTGTGGATCTTTCAAAAGAATAGTAGTGTTTCCCCTTTCTCTCTTTTTATTTCCTTTTTCTCTTTTATCTATTTTTTTGTATTTTTGGTGGCCTCAATGGCTCTTTCTATGTAACCCTCATTTGTCCTCTTTGGGATCTTTTGTTTTGTCCACTTTGGGATCTTTTCCTCACTTAAGGGAAACAATGTAATTTACAAGAGGGTATAGAAGATCTTTCACACTTTTCAAGGTACTCAATCATAAAGAAGATGTAGCTATCATGATGTATGCAATGTATGCCGCTGCCAGTGTAGCAGGAACATGTATGACATGAAGATCAAGTCATGAAGAGGTGGAAGTTGCATGGAAATATATCTCGGAAAGGCTATGGAAATGCCTTGATAGGTAGGTATGGTGGCTGTTTTGAGGAGGATATAAGGAGGTTTATGATGACAGAGCGTGTCATGCCAAGGGTTTGGATGTACCGGCTAAGGTGGACGCCAACTCTCGGAGTGAGAAGGAGGCAATTCACGGCACAGGAGAGGCTTGCAAATATGAGGAGGTGGAAGTGTCAACATTCAATACTTACATTAGTCCGAAGAACCCATGCACTTATTATCGGTAACTCTCAATCTAATGAGGAGGTTCACAAAGAGACAAGTACCCCGAGGAGGAGTGTATGGGGGTTTGGTTATCCTTGTGCATCCTCGACTCATGGTACGTGAGTGTACTCTAATATCCGACCCCTCAGAAGAGTAGTGATGCATCTAGTAGCTAGAGTTCTCAACTAGTTTTGTAGGTTTTTGAAAATACACACGGATTGCCCAAAATACGATACCTATCACTAATAGGCTAGAGCTCTTGACACCAAAAGTTCAAACATTACTCACATCAATACCTCAAAACTATTGCAAGTTACTGCTAAAATTAAATAGCAACCTCAATTACCTACTTTCAAGACAAGACACAACTCAGTGCAACAATCAACTCTCTTAACAAGATAAACATGAAAACTAAAGAGAGCTCCAGCAACAAACTAAACAAAAGCCAATGATCTTGCTAAAGACAAACTAAAACTAAAACTAAACATGGTAGTAGCTACGAAAAGATAAAGAACACACAACAGCAAAAAGATAGGCATGAAGAATCCTATGATGTGTTCTAGATTTTGAAAGTGGAGCGTGTTTCTCTCCCACATAAAGTAAGACGGGATCTAACTTGTTATGAACAGAAACCAAAGCTAAAGAAAACTGAAAACAAAACCTAAGATCGAGACGCTCCAAGCATAGGACATAACGCATGAAGTGATAAAAATATAGTGAGACGAAGGACGAACTGATGATTGTTGATGGGGAAGGGGATGCACGGGGGCATCCCCAAGCTTAGACGCTTGAGTCTCCTTGAATATTGATTGGGGATGCATGGGGGCATCCCCAAGCTTGAGCGCTTGGCACTCCCGAATCTTCTATCATCATCTTTCATCGCACACTTGAAAACTCCCTTCATACACAACTCATCATAAGCTGATTAGAGAGGTTAGTACCCTAGATAAATAATTTTTCCCCACTGGATATAAAGATATTCTTGAAGAGCTACTGTTTCTCAAGATTGCCAAACGGTTTTTGCAAAGAAAAAGCAATCTTAAGGTTTGCAAAAGTTAGGAGAGACAAAACGTGGAAGAATGTGTGAAAAACAGAACAACATGTAGTAAAGAATTTTTGAGGGGCACTTCTGCAACTGAAATAAAAAAACTCAGAACAGAAGAAAGTTCCCTGATTGTATAGAGCACGCTGTGTAAAAAAATCAGCTCAAAAAGATGAACTGGTGATTTATTCTGATTTTTCCCGTCACGAGGACAGAATCTGTTTTCTGGACAGCATGTCACAACTTTCACTTCCCTTGTCATATGAGGCTATAACTTGGCACAAAGCTTGAAAATAAAGATACAATGATGTTTCTACAGTAGAAACAATCATCAAGACCACTAAAAACAGAAGTAATAAACATCTTGGGTTGCCTCCCAACAAGCGCTTTCTTTTATGCCTTTAAGCTAGGCATAATGCAAAAGAAGAATCAAGTTTTATCAAGAGAAAGAGAATAGCTTGCCCGTGTAACGGACTCAAAAGCTAACTTGACTTTCTTTCTAGGGAAGTGGTCCATCCCCTTTTTGAGAGGGAATTGGAATTTTATATTCCCCTCTTTCATGTCAATAACAGTACCAACGGTGCGAAGAAAAGGACGTCCCAAAATAATTGGACATAAAGGTTCACACTCTATATCCATAGTGATAAAATCAACGGGAACATAGTTTTCATTGACAATGATAAGAACATCGTCGATCTTCCCCAAAGGTTAATTTACGGAAGAGTCGACAAGGCGAACACCAAAAGAACATGAATTAAAAGGTTTCAATTCAAACATATGATACATTCTTTTGGGCATGACGGAGGTACTAGCTCCAACGCCACATAAAGCATAGCAAGAGAAGTTATTTAATTTAATTTTTATCATGGGGTACCAACCATCATATAGCTTCCTAGGTATGGAGGCTTCTATCCTAAGCTTCTCCTCTCTAGCTTTGATAATAGCATTTGTGATATGATCCATGAAGGCAAGATTAAGTGTGCTAGTGTGGGGATCTCTAGAAATTTTCTGTAATAAGCTGATAACTTCTAAAAGGGTGCAACTATCAAAATCAATATCACTACTATCAAAGGTGGTAGTAGTGTCATCTAAGCTCACTTGTTTGAAATCCTCTATGTTCATAGGAGTTTCTTCTTCTACGGTTTAGGTATTAGCATCACCATTAATAGGTCCGATGGGACCAGGAGTGCATTGGGTGCTAATAGTTTCAGTGTCCTCAACAATTTGGATAGTGGCAACAGTGTGGTGTGTAGGAAGGCTCTTAATTCTATCCTCTTCCATAGGGATAACTTCTGGTTTGGATGCCATTTGATTTATCAAAGTGGATTGGGTGTGGGACATATTCGAAACAATGGTTTTGAAAGTGCAATATATCGACCAGAGGGGGGGGGGTGAATGGGAGATTTTCAATTTTGCTTCCAGATTTTGATTTTCTTCAGGACTGAAGCAATCATGAAGCTGAAGAAGTAACCAAAATAATGAAGAAATAAAACTTCACAGAATGTAATCATCAGGGCAGCTCATCATAATGCAACAGAAATAAATCAATTCAGATAAGCAGAAGTGCTTTAGATGCATAGTATGAAGACTAATAGCAGAGGGAGAGCTGAAGCACAAGCAGTCAACATAGATACTGAAGACATAATACTGAGGCTTAAGAGATTGAAGAGATATCACCAGAAATTGAAGACAATGGTTTGGTAGACCAGTTCAAGTTGCTGTGACAACTCTACGTCTGGTTGGAGAGGCTGAGATTCAACTCAGAAGACATAGTCTTCACCTTGTTCTCCTTGAACTAAAGTCCTCAGACTCCGTCCAATAATTCAGGTGAGTCTTCAAGGTAGACTCCCGAAACCTTTACAGACTCAGTCACTCCGGGAACTCACAATTGCATCTTGACTTCCTCAGACTGAAGACTTCTACACCGGCTGGAAGATCACAGTCTTCAAGAGTAAAAAGCTTCGGATCACTCAAACCGACTTCCTCAGAAATGCTCAACTACTCAGGCTGGTGGTTTTCCTCACATAGGTTCTTCAGTTTCCTCAGAGGAGGGTTGCTCTCAAATGACAACTGTCAGTTTTTCTCTCGGAGCAGCCAACCCACAAATGGGGCTGGGGGTGGCTATTTATAGCCGCGGAGCAACCCGAGGTGAAAGGACATAAATGCCCATGCGTGCAATTACTCTCATGCCCTCGGAAATGACCGTTGCTAGACAAGTTCTAGCCTCTCACCACGCAACACGTGGCACGGTCAAAGTATTCTCTCTCCAGACTCCTCAACCGAAGTTAGTTACCTCAGTGTCCTGAAGAACAACGTCTCAGACACATGAGGACTGAACTTCTACTGCAGGAGATCTCACTCTCTTCAGGAGAACTGCACTCGCAGTCTCCAGACTCCTCAACCGAAGACAGATTCCTCAGTGTCCTGAAGAACAACGTCTCAGACACCCGAGGAACTGAACTTCTACTGCAGGAGATTTCCTCAGGGTTTTTCTTCAGGATTCCTAACTGAGCACTTCCTCAGACCTTCGGAACTCGTTTTCTTCAACCCCTCCAACAGTGCGGTGTTTTCCTATGACTCAAGAAGTATAAAAAGTCTTAGCGAAGACTACGCTTCAACTTCATCTTCAGCGCGAACTTCCTCAGGATCGTCTTCAGCTTCAGCTTCAACCGAACGCTTCAGGATCCTACTTCCTCAGGATTTCGCGCAACTTCATTACTCAAGAAGTATAAAAAGTCTTAGCGAAGACTACGCTTCAACTTCGTCTTCAGCGCGAACTTCCTCAGGATCGTCTTCAGCTTCAGCTTCAACCGAACGCTTTAGGATCCTACTTCCTCAGGATTTCGCGCAACTTCATTCTTCAGGAAACGCACCGTTTTCTCCAATGTTCCTCAACATTTTGGGGGGTCGACATTGGTGGTTAAACACCTCATCAGGGACTGTTCTCCTATGTATACTCACAAACACATCAGTCCCTTAACCGTTTTTTCATCGAACTCCAAAACCTCAAGGGGAGGGCACTTGATGCACTTACAGGTTTCAGTGGCATTAAGTCTAGTTTGGAGATTAGAGATCTCACTGTTCAGGCTCTCAAGTTGTTCACTAATGTTTTGCAAAACCGTAGTGTGCTCGCCAATTTGCTTAGAGAAGGATTTATTTTGTTCAAACTGGGTATGCATATAATTCTTAGTAGCCTTCTCTATTTCTATTAAATTCTCATAGCTTGGTAGGTCTCTTTCCTTATAAGTAGGATAGGAGTTGCTAGGGTAGGTGTTGTTGTTCCCATAAGTGGACGGAAACGGTTTAGGATTACTATCAAAGTTTCCCTATAAGCATTATTATTAAAGTTGTTTATAGCAATGAAGTTCACATCTACTTGTTCCTGAGCAACGAAACAATTTAAAGGAACATCATGAGGATCAATAGAGGGTTGCTTGGTAAGTAGAGACATAATTAAATCAACTTTATCATTGAGAGAGGTAATTTCCTCGACAGAATTTACCTTCCTACCTGTTGGAGTGCGTTCGGTGTGCCATTGGGAATAATTGGTCATCATCTCATCGAGAAGTTTTGTGGCAGCACCAAGTGTAGTTGACATAAAGGTTCCTCCCGCGGCCGAATCTAACAGGTTCCGCGAGGTAAAGTTCAAGCCTGCATAAAAATTATGGATAACCATCCAGGTAGTCAAACCATGTGTAGGGCATTTCTTAACAAGAGATTTCATACGTTCCCAAGCTTGGGCAACGTGTTCATTATCCAATTGCCTAAAATTCATAATATTACTCCTCAATTGGATAATTTTAGCAGGTGGGTAGTACTTCCCAATAAAAGCATCTTTGCACTTATCCCAAGAATCTATGCTATTCCTAGGCAAAGTGTCGGGACCCGGGGTTAGCGTAGCCAAGAACTGTACCCACTTGTCTAAGAAGGCAAGGCCAAGCACAGAACGTTCTCGGAAAGCATCGAACATGAGGGGCATCCCATCCAGGCCAGATGATCAACTGATATGGGTCCTCATCGTCCGCACACAAGTCTAAATGAGATGGGTGGTGAACTCCCATACTCATAGACAAGTCGCCTCAACCATACTATCGATTGTATTATAACACTTACATAGACTTACTCCAGCCCGATCACTTAGTCGAGGTCTAGGGTGGGCTCGATCATACAACATAGTGTGCACGTGACAGAGTCACGAGCAATCGCATCGCGATTCCCCAAGCTGCGCACATGTAAGGGCCACTTGGTGTATAAAAGACCGCCAGCCAGATCACAACTAAGGTCTCGAAAACCCATACTAAGACATGCATGTTATAATCATACACGCAGCACACATGTCTAGTATGAACAGCAGGTATCATTGCAATTCTCTACAAAGTGTACAACTTTATTGATAACTCTTATAGAGTGCACACAGAGATCACGAGACTGTGATCCAACATTACATCAAACATGCGGAAGCAAAGTAGGTCTGAGTACAGACAAGTTTAACAAATGTCTTAGAGAAGCCTTATTTATAAACAAGCCCTTTCACGAGGGACCAGTCATTTGACTAGGACTACACTAGCTTGGCTTCAGTCGTCGAGCTCCAGGAAGAATCCACCTTCGGGGTCAGTGGGTTCATCTAAAACATAGAATAAGAAAACGTGAGTACAATGTCGTACTCAGCAAGACTTACGTAGGGGCTATACTACTCATGCACATGTATCAAGGTAAAGGGAGGTGGGGTTCAAATGCTAAAGTGCCAGCTTTGACTTGGCTAGTCCTGAACTACGAGTTCCAGACTTGAGGTAAGAAGCGTACACGAGTCCACTACAATCTCCAACCAACTACACCACTATGTTGCCTTCCTCGACTCCCCACGAGAAAGCACGCCATAGCACCCACACTTATCTTGGGAAGTTTTATAAGTATCCAGTTTAAGTTGTCTAATAAGCAGACACAGCTTTCCAAGTAATCCCTTACCGCGGACGCGGCTATTCGAATAGTTTTGTTAAACCTGCAGGGGTGTACCGCTACACACACATGACCATCAGTTACCGCCTTTGGCCTCGACACCATTCAAGGGGTGTCGGCGAGGATGCTCACCACAACTGTTACCTCATAGCCGATCTAGTCCAAGAAAGCCGCCTACTTGGGTTGGCTACCACTATCGTGAACCCGGCCGGTTTACCAAAATGGACCCAGATGATGTGTGCGTGGTGCATAAGCCGGTCTCGGTTGAGCCGTTCTCTCACTTAGCAGCCATGCCACAAACCTACCAGAACTCCGAACTACTGCGATATCTGGACATCGAAAGGGATGAGTTAGTAGGTTGAGAGGGGTCAGTGAGCCCAATGTGTGGTTGTACTCTTTATCTTGGATCACCACACAAGAACTCGGACTTAGGGCGGTGTTCAACGAGACAACCCACTGTGTACTCCTACACAGCCTCTCATCGTTCACCTTGTATAAGGGTAGATTCACCAACACATTTCCACCATCATCAACATGATTGCTACCATCCCGACTCACATAACAGTATCAACATTGTATCACTCTAAGCATGCAATAAGCAGTAATAGTTGCAGGGGCCACATGATATCAATCAACTCCTACATCTGCTAGGATTGTGGTTTGCTTACTACTGTGACAAATGATAGGTCATGCAAAGGAATGGGTTCGTCTATGCGGTAGAAACGTATCATGGTAATCATACTAAACAATGCATGAGCGAGACTGAGAGGGAAGTGGGATTTTATCGACATGATCAATGGGGGTTTGTTTGCCTTGCTCACGAGGTTCAGTATCGGGGTCTTCAACGAAGGGGGTGATCTCGGGTTCCGGCTCCACCTCTATTCGACAAACAACACAAACATCGAAACATAATAAGTACAATGCACAAACACATGAGTGGAAGGTTGAAACTTGATGTATGTGTTACTGATGTGTGAGTTATTCCATTTAAAAGGAGTATATTGCAAATGAATTGCAAATTCAAACTCCAATTTGAATTTCAAAAGAATGCATATGCAATGTTGCCACTGTTCACCCAATTTTATTTTATCAAACATGAAAACGGATTGCATATTCAGAATCCTTGCATTTTTCTGATAATTTTACATATATTATATGTTTAATTTGGAGTTAAAATAAATTAGTTATGAATTTCCAAAATTTTAAATCATTTTCTGGAATTTCCTGAATTATTTTAAATCAAATAAGCATTACTGCGTCATGCTTGCGCAAGGGTGACGCCAGGGGGGCTGACAGGTGGGTCCTCACTGTCAGTGTCTCAGGGATTAATCCCTCTGTTTATTTAAAACATAGAGGGGTTTAGGGGTTGGGGGGCCCACCTGTCATTGATCTAGGGTCAACTAACAGGGGGGCTTAGCCCCTAATGACAGCCACGTCGGCACATCGCCAGCGGCAACCTCTGCACACGGCGGAGGCACGCCGGGACGGCCCAAATGGCCACGAGGTAAGCCACAAAGGGCACCAGTGCGTGCCCCGTGCTCGCGCGCATCACGCAGAGCACACGGGGTCACTGGGAGGCTCCAGGGCGACGACGTCTTGAAAGGTGGCGGCGGCCGGAGCCACTGGATCGACGAGCTCGTCGTCCAGGGCACGAGGAGAGCAACGGGGAGGGGGAAATTGATCGCACGCTCACTCGGAACGTGTTGACGAGATCGACGGGGCCGGAGGTTGGCTGGAGGAGGGGGAATCGCTCGCTGGAGCGTGCGGTGGTCGGCTGTAACAGCCCAGATTTTGCGAAAATTAAAAAATTTGTTTTCGGCGTGAATTGTTTGATTGTCTGATTTGTTTGCGGTGTTTTCATCCCCGATTTATCGATCGGTGATTATTTTTCCCCCTCTTATCTCGTACCGGACGGAGACCGACCCTTGCCACCCTGACACTCGACCTTTGCGACACCGGGTTTCACCCGATCACCGTCGCGAAAACCCGCACGAGACCAGCCATAGCCAACGGAACGAAAAACCCCGTTTAATAATTAGACGGGATATTTTTATAGCGCGCTGGAAAGTGTTCTCGGAACGGTTCCAGCGCGAGGTGAACGCCGCCGGCTCTACGCGCTGATCGCGTAGTTCGAAGTTTTAGCCGAATCGGAGGTCCTGCGGACCCCCGGCGGTCAGAAACGTAGACACCGCGCGCGCAAGAGAGAAATTAGGGATGTTTTTGCAAAGTGCCAGCCACCTGGGCTATATAAAGACCACCGCACTCCCACACCTTTCTAGGGTTTCCCTAGCTACAAAATTGCAGCCACCCCCCTCCACTTTGCCCCAAAAATAGCCCCATTTTCGCACCAAACCCTAACTCCAGATCTGAGATCATCCCAATAAGTTCTAGACCACCAGATCGGCCGATCTGACGGCCAGGAGTGCGCCACGTCACCCTCCACCAACCTGCACACATCCCTCTCTCTCCTCTGCCCGTGAAGACCTCCACCGTGCCACCGCTGTCCTTCGTCGGAAGCCGACCGCCGCCTCGATCCGGTCGTCGCGCTCGTGGCCCCTCTCCTCCCCTCCTTCCCTCTCCTCTCCTTCTCCCTCTCTCTAACCCCTCTCCCTCCCGTGCAGCACAGCTCCACCGCCCGAGGACGAAGCCCCCCGGCCAGAGCTCCTCTTCGCGCCCCATAGCTCTCCGGCGGCCAAGATCCGCGCGGGATCCGGCTGGATCCGGACGCGCCGCGCCCCTCGGCCTCCTCGTCGCCTGCCTCCTTCGTCCGCCCCGTTCCTAGAGCACGGCCGGCCAACGCGGCAGCCAATGCCGCCGGCGCCGCCTGTCCTACCCTATCCCATCGGGACGGGGACGACCGGACGGCCTCGTCGCCCGCCTGGGCCGGCCTCGCCCACGTGGGCCACGGCCTAGCTCCCTCGGCCCGCGACCCCGGCCTCCAAGCGCGGCCCAGTCCACCAGGCGCCCCAGTCCGCCCCTCCAGGCCACCGCGATGGGCCTCGGCCCAACTGGGTGAGGCCCGAGCCACTTATTTTTTTTTCTCTGTGAGTATTTATCTTTTCCAAATTTCTGCTAAGTCATGTGTATTGCTGCTGTTACGTTTTTGCGACGATATTTGCGATCAAACCGTAGCTCGGATCGCGTTGCGCCCAAAATATGAATTGCTCAGTTTTACGTGCTCTTTCGTTCGTATGAAGAAAGTTTTTCCGTTTGAGGCCGTCTAGATAATTTAATTCTGTGTCGAAGTGGGTACTAGATCGTTAGCTGTGCTGTTGTTGCTGAACTGTTATTTTATTGCAACTTCGGGCGACGGTTGCGTCGCAACCGTTCGTCAGAATTGATTGATTCCTTTTGCATCTTGTTAAGCATTGTTTCTACTTCAGTTCTATGCATTCACATGTCATATATGCCTGCTGCATGATGATTTTATCTTCACCCAAAGTAGCTACCCTGCTGTTAATGTGCTGCTGTTTATATTTTGTTGCAACTTCGGTCGACGAGTGTGTCGCGACCGTTTATCGAAATTGAGTGATTCTTGTTGCATATTGTTAAGCATCATGTATACTTCCATTATATGTATTGAATTTTCATGATATGCTTCCTGGTCATATAGTTATTCAGCTCCAAAGTTGCTATGTTGCTGTTGTTGACAGCCACCTCTGTTTTTCTCTAAGTCTGTAACGTCCCGATGCCATGTTGTTAGCTTAATATCTTTTGATCTGTGATGCCTATTTGCATGATTCCTTTTGCCATGCCTTCCCTTCCATGTCTACTTTAATTTCATATCATTTTTGAGCATGTTTTCATTCATTATTCCTGTTTATGCATTGCTCTAAAGTGTGCTTCGTGATGTTGGCAGATTGTGTTCCAAACTTGTTTTGCTTTTATCTTTTTAACCGTAACTCCGTTTGGGGTGTTCTTTATATGTAACTTGATTAGTTTTTCATGTACTTTGTGTATATGCTATTGTTTTCTGTTGTTAACCAACCTAAAATATGGTTTATGGCAGAACAGTACCAAATCCTTTAATTGTTGTGCGGCACTTAGTGTTATGCCATGTTTAGGATTGTGCCTCACTTAAATTGTCTAGCATAGATAGTTTCTTTTATGCTTCACCTCTTTTCATGTTTGAGTGCTATGCCATGCTTGAGTGAGATGCCATGTTAACAACCTTTGTTGATAACCTGTAGCTAAACAACTTGAACTTTTCTAAATGTGCGGTATCGTTGTGTGTGACGAGTACTCCACTTAACCTGTTAGTAACCGCTCTCGACAGTAGGTGCGATGTCTCGTGTTGCCTTTTTGTTGATGCTTGCTCGTGTTTGCTTCATAGTAATAGATGCTTGCTCGTTGATTGCTTTCCAGTGTTTACCCTCTTGTGTGCCCCCGCGGGTACCTTCGGAGACGATGCGAGCTTGCGATCAACTACACCTTCGGAACCCAACTTATGAACATGCAAGGACTATACATTACTTATGATCCATTCTATTTCAACCAGCGGTTTGCATGCTAGTCTAGGTTAGGTTCGATGTTTGATCCTACCACATGTTTACAGCCTCTTTCAAACCGATACAGCCATGTCCCCTCCCAGCAAACCATGTACTGCTATGTTACTATTGCTCGTTGCTCAGCCCCTGCTTAGTATGCATGCTTAGGATGCTACGATGTTACCCTGTTACTCCTTGGTTTGGGATATCACATTATTATATTGTTGTGGATGATATGATTATTATAATGTTGACTACATTCGACGAAGGATGGAAGGTCTAGGCTATCCCGCCCCGATGCTTTGTTCCATTCGAGTCACCTAGGATCCGAGTTCCGGGTATTGGTTTTAAGACTGAGCGTGCCTAACCGCGTGTGGGATTTTATGGGGTCCCCTTTTCTTACCTATCTAACTTCAAACATTTCTAGTGGTGGCCCGAGCTAATTTACCATTTGAAACCCCGTGTGTGTGCTTGGTGGATCCCCTCGCAGTTTTTAAAAAACCCGGACCAGCGGAGACATGGTTTCCCTTTTGGTTAACCTTTGACCGGCGAGGGCCCGAGACCTCACGTGAGGCGTCTCGGTAACCCACACCCTGTTGAGACGGAAGAGTCCGATCCGAGAGCGTGGCCAGCTTTTGGATTGGGTGTTGACTCCCCGGGGGCCACCCGGATTTGTTCGTTGTTAGTTAGAGGGACCTGTTGTTTTGGATCTCTTGGAACTAAATCATAAAATGGTTGCCTGTGATGGGCAGCAACTGAGAGAGATGGGCGTGCATGCGGAGCCTTGTAATGGGCAGTTGGTACACCCCTGCAGGGTTAAATCTTTTCGAGAAGCCGTGTCCACGGTTATGGACGACTTGAGACCTACTCCTTGTTCATAGACAACAACAACGGAGATAATCTTAATATAACTTGATCAACGTGTGTGTGCCTTGACTGCTTCTTCTTCGTCGGGATGCGAAGAGGAGGACAAGGATATGATAGGTGTTATGTTTGCGTAAGTAGTTGATAGCAAGACTTGTTGGAAGCGATTCCTCATCGAATGATTGGCTTCGTACCTTACTCTCTAGATCGTTAGCCACTTCATAAATGCTAGTGCGGCAGCAACCTCACCACTTACCCCATCCTTACCGTAAACTACTAGTTGTCCTAGAATGACGAGTGATGAAGTCCTTGCTGGGTCAGTTGACCACTACAGTTGGATGCTGAGTACTTCTGTACTCATGATACTACCCCCAATCTCTTTTTAGGGTTCTTGATCGACAACAGGTATGGTGATCAACGTTTCACGTGGAGACTCGAAGACGACTAGTTAGGCGGATCCCGGCGGAGGGCCTGGACCCGTGTGGTTATGGGATCGATGTTTTTCTCTTTGCCAGTAGGCATTTGATTGTAGTCTGTACTCAGACATGTATCTTCCGCTGTAGTATTGTATTAAGGCAGTTGTATGCCGATTGTATGAGATGTTGTATCCTTGTATCTGTAATGTTGTGATATCATGTTGGAAATCCGGGGCATATGGCTACGTCATATGTCGTGGTGGGACCGATATGTGCTTCGTCCCCGGATCTGGATGGAAACATCTAGGTCTGGAACAGTACCGCATATCGGGCCTTACAACTTGGTATCAAAGCGTTACCGACCATAGGATCCGTTTGCTGGCCGAAGTCGAGTCTAGACAAAAATTATTTTGTAGTTACTAAGTTAGTTATCGGAGAGTAGGAATATTTTTACTCCTTACCCATGCTCTAGTCAGGACAAGTGTCGTAAGTGTTTTAATTCTCGTATTATCCCCTTCAAACTCTAGGATCTCGAGAGTGTGGAGTATCGGAACCGTTACAATGCCTTGCTTGCAGCGTATTGTCTCGATTCCGATCTCAGGTTGGGAATTCCTGTAGTACCTTTTGCTTCTCTGATTTTGGGTATCATCTAGGTCATCCATTGGCATCCATCCTTTTGCCGGTGTTTTCACGACTTGCGTCGAAAATCACTATCCCTTTGACCAAGTTTTAGCTGTCGTTCTTCCTCTTGGCATTGACGGGTCCGTTCTTCCGACGATGTCGTCTCTCTGCGAAAAATTTATCTCGACCGAAGTTTGACGTCGACATGGAGCAGAGTCCCTTGTTGGTGGTGTTGAAGATCGTCGACTCTATTTTCTCTCCCCACTCTCCCCCGGATCTTCCAGGATCTCGGGACGAGATCCCTTGTTGGTGGTGTTGTATTGTAACAGCCCAGATTTTGCAAAAATTAAAAATTTTGTTTTCGGCGTGAATTGTTTGATTGTCTTATTTTTTTTGCGGTGTTTGCATCCCCGATTTATCGATCGGCGATTATTTTCCCCCCTCTTATCTCGTATCGGACGGAGACCGACCCTTGCCACCCTGACACTCGACCTTTGCGACATCGGGTTTCACCCGATCACCGTCGCGAAAACCCGCACGAGACCAGCCGCAACCAACGGAACGAAAAACCCCGTTTAATAATTAGACGGGATATTTTTATAGCACGCCGGAAAGTGTTCTCGGAACGGTTCCAGCGCGAGGTGAACGCCGCCGGCTCGACGCGCTGATCGCGTAGTTCGAAGTTTTACCCGAATCGGAGGTCCTGCGGACCCCCGGCGGTCAGAAACGTAGACACCGCACGCGAGAGAGAGAAACCGGGGATGTTTTTGCAAACTGCCAGCCACCTAGGCTATATAAAGACCACCACACTCCCACACTAATGAGGGGGTGACCCCACGACTCCTACGGATAGGCCTACCCGGTGTCCCTAAAGATAGAAGGCCCATGAAGACCCACCTGGACCCGGCTTGGCCCGCTAATTGACACCGACGTAGGAGTCTGCGACTCACAAGGAAAGTGCAAAGACCTGTCATACAGAGCAAGCTAGGGTTAGGAAAGCTTACCTGTAAATGTAGATGAACTCCCCGCGGCCTAGCCCAGTATATAAGGGCTAGGAGGGGCGACGCCAAAGGCATCCAATATCATCGGTAACCCTAGCCTTGAGCGCTCCAGCCTCGGCATCCACTGTAATCGCATCTCCCTCATCAATAATATCGAGCAGGAATGTGTCCTCCTGTTTGCCAACGAGCTATCGTCCAACCTGTGCCTCTCATGACTAACCCAGGGTCCCTGACCATGGGATTTGCCGGGGTTGATCCCCGTCAATTGGCGCCGTCTATGGGAACGACACAGGTTGGGATCACGATCTCGGCGGTCCCGTCTTCAGCAAGCCACAACTCAAGGGCAAGGACCAGATCTATCCCACTCGAAGGATTCAAGATCACGGCGAACATCTCTGCCACCCCATCAAGATCGCTCGGGTTACAACTGTGCCAGGACCGATACTACGGTAACGGCCAAGTGCAGCGTCAGCAGCGAAGGAATCGACGACTCAGAAGAACGGCGAGAGTCCTCTACGAAGGAATTCCACTCGACGAACCGCGACGCGCAGCGGAGGACTCGCAAATCTTTCGACAACCCACCGCCGCCCGGGCACCCGCCGCACATCAAGACGATGACTAAGAGATCAAAACTAGCGATTAGCAGAACCATCGCCAAGGAAGAAGGAATCGACGACCCAAAAGGCGCGCACGGGAGATCTATGGCGAGGCCCCACTAAACGAGCCACGTCACGCAGCCGTGCAACCGACGGCCACTCCACGACACGCCGTCGCACGAGCACCTGCCGCCAGCCAGGACAGCGACTCCGAGACACCGTTGGGCGAGTACTATGACCCAGATCGAAGGCTAGATGAATTCGCCAACCTCATCAAGAACCAAGACATGAGTTAAGGAATCGAAACCGACCCTCGCTTCTACGAACACCCGGAGGATCACGAGCAAATCTTCAGAATCTCAAGAAGGAAGAGGCACGCCGGATCTAGCAAACTCACGGTTAGAGAGCAGCTAGCAGGACCCTGCACGATCCACAGCTTCGAGGATGACTGGGGACGCGTCAGGTCAGGTCACACTTTAGGAGACTTCCACCTGTTCAACGAGCTAGCCGACGACCTCAAGAAGGAGAAGCAGAAAGAAGACAAGCGCAACCGGCGACCTGAACAATCGCCGCCGTCAAGCCCGGAAGGACGTCACAGCCCGCTGCAAGGACAGGTGCTCATGATCCAAGAGGGAAGGGTGCCTTAAGCACAACGCGACGCCTACACCCTGCAAGCTAGAGCAGCCGGGAGCATAAATATAGTCAAAGTCTACCAGCTACATGATGCGGACACCAGCATCACGTTCTCACAGGACGACCATCCACCCGAAGTCCCAAGACTGGGGCACGCGCCCCTGGTGCTCGATGCACAAATCAGAGGGTACGACATGGATAGGGTCTTCATGGACGGAGGCAGCAGCATGAATATCATCTTCGCCAGCACCCTGCAAAAGATGCTGATCCCATGATCAGTATGGAAGAAATCGAGCACCGTGTTACACGGGGTAGTCCTAGGAGAAGCAGCCACATCCCTCGGAGTCGCCGAACTTGAAGTAGTCTTCGGCAACCGACGCAACTTCGCAAAGCACGTCCTCGAGTTCGAAGTACTCGACTGGCAATCGCAGTATCACGCCATATTGGGACGGCCAGCATTCGTGCAGTTCATGGCGGTTCCACACTGCTCCTACCTCAAGCTCAAGATGCCAGGATCAACGGGAGTCCTCACGATCAACGGAAGCTTCATCAAATCAGATCAATGTGACCGTGACTTTCACAAAATCTCCGACACATTCGGAGCCGAACAAGAACTCAGAGAAATAGCCATGGTGACGGACAAGAGTACCTTCCCATTGGTGAGCCGAATCGAATCTAAGGAGTACGGACGCGACTTCAGCATCGACAGCGACACAGTCACTCACCAAGTGCACCCGACGGACCCGGACAAAACAGTCCGCGTGTACGACCACCTACCAGAGGAGCAGGCGACGACTCTCATCGCTTTCCTTTGAGATGAGTGGGAAATATTCGCCTGGTGCCCAGCCGACATGCCTGGATTACCACGCGAATTCGCGGAGCACGCCCTACGCATCAAGCAAAACACGAAGCCGGTGAAGCAAGCTCTGAGAAGATTCTCGGAGCCCAAGCGCAGAGCAATCGGAGAGGAAGTCAACCGGTTACTCGATGCCCAGTTCATCCGAGAAACGAAGAAAGCCACCTGGATAGCCAACCCGGTGCTGGTGCCCAAGAAAGACACGAACTTGTTGCGCATGTGTGTCGACTACGGACCAGTCAACAAGCATTGCCCGAAGGACCACTTCCCCCTACCTAGAATCGATCAGATAATCGACTCGACAGCAGGGTGCGATCTACTTTCCTTTCTTGTTGCCTACTCAGGATACAACCATATCAGGATGAAGGAAGAAGACGAAGAGCACACATCGGTCATCACCCCCTATGGCGTATTCTGCTACAGGACCATGCCCTTCGGGCTCAAGAACGCAGGCGCCACATACCAGCGAATGATGCAGGCCTTCCTGAAAGAGAAAATCGGAAGAAATGTGCAAGTCTATGTGGACGACATCGTCATCAAGACCTACAAAGCAGCCACACTACTCGACGACCTGCGCGAAACCTTCGCAGCACTCAACAAATACAGAATCAAACTCAACCCAAAGAAGTGCGCATTCGGAGTACCGACGGGGAAGCTGCTCGGCTATATGGTCTCTGCCCGAGGAATCGAGGCAAACCCTGAGAATGTCCAAGCCAACGCCCGAATGCAAGAACCAACCGACGTCAAAGGAGTACAGCAGCTCACTGGAAGACTCGCAGCCCTAAGCCACTTCATCAGCAGGCTGGGAGAACGCACGTTGCCTTTCTATCAGTTGCTCAGGAATGGATAGAAATTCGAGTGGACGGAGGAAGCCCGCCAAGCATTCGCGGACCTGAAAAAGACACTCTCGACCTCACCAATCCTGGAGGTACCCAAGGAACGAGAGAAGCTATACCTCTACGTGGCAGCACGTAACAGTGTAGTAAGCACAGCGCTCGTTGTCGAACGCACAGAAGAAGGCAAGGTCCAGAGCATCCAGAGACCAATCTACTACCTCAGCATGCTCCTGATCAAATCCCAGCAGCGGTACCCGCATTATCAGAAGCTACTACTGGCCGTCATCATGACCTCAAGAAAGGTGTCCCACTACTTCGACGAGCACCCTATCACAATCGTGAGCAGCGCACCACTCGCTGACATACTCAACAACCCTGGAGCGACTGGACGAGTCGCCGAGTGGAACATTGAGCTCAGACCACGGGACCTACAGTTCAAGCACCTAACAGCCATCAAAGCCCAAGTACTCCCAGATTTCCTGGTCGAGTGGCCGGAGGTTCAAACACCAGGCCCCCCAGACTTATCAAAATCATGGTCAATGTTCTTCGATGGGTCCAAGAGACAACAAGGAGCCGGGGCAGGAGTTGTGCTCATCTCCCCTAAAGGAACAAAGCTAAAATATATCCTCCAGATCAACTTCAGTCACGCCTCCAACAACGAAGCAGAATACGAGGCACTCCTCCATGGCATGCGCATGGCCCAAACGTGCGGAGCCACTCGCCTCATAATCTACGGGGACTCCAATCTCGTCATCCAGCAGACGATGAGAAACTGCGACGCAATAGCCGACAACATGGCGGCCTACCAGAAGCTCTACAACGCACTCAAAGGAAGTTTCGACGGTTGCGAGCTCAACTACATCACCAGGGCCAACAACATAGAAGCTGACGAACTCGCGAACATTGGTTCGACCCGAGGACCAATAACACCCGGCGTTTTCCCTGAAAGCATCAGCTAGAGATCCATAAAGGTACAGGCAGAAGCACCTGAAGCAGTCGTGGACGGCGAGGACGCAACAGACCTGGTGCAGGTGGCAGCAGCAAGCCTATTAGAAGGCACAAGAACCAGCACACCCGACAGCACAGCTCCGACAGAGCTCGAAGGACCTGTCTGGGAAAAACCGTTCCTCCGATTCCTAATCGAAGGTACGCTGCCGCAAGACGTGGCCGAAGCACGATGCATCAGCCGACGATCCAAGGTGTTCACGGTGATCAACAAACAGCTATACAAGCGCAGCACCACCCCGATACTCCAAAGGTGCATCGACGAAGAGGACGGCAAAGCCCTACTGCTCCAAATCCATGAAGGCACCTGCGGGCACCATGTGAGCAGTCGAGTACTCGTGTCCAAAGCATTCCAAGCCGGGTTCTATTGGCCCACAGCCATGAAAAACGCAGAGGAAATCGTGCGACGTTGTGTCGCCTGCTAGAAATTCGCCAACAGGCCACACGCCCCCGCCTCAGAGCTCAAGACCATACCACGATCCTGGCCGTTCGCCACCTGGGGACTCGACATGGTGGGCCCACTCAAGAAATCATCAAAGGGCGGAAGGACACACCTGCTCGTCGCAGTCGACAAGTTCACTAAATGGATCGAAGCGGTGCCCATCACCAGCTCCATTCATCAAATCGATCATCTTCAGGTTCGGAGTGCCACACAACATTATCACGGACAACGGCATGAACTTCACAGCCGCAGAATTCCAGAACTTTTGCGAAGAACTGGGCATCAAAATCAATTATGCATCAGTCGCCCACCCGCACTCCAACGCCCAAGTGGAAAAAGCAAACGGCCTTGTATGCGGGGGAATCAAGAAGCGGCTCCTCGCACCACTCGAGCAAGCCCGGCAACTGGGTAGAAGAACTCCCCGCGGTACTATGGAGCCTACGAACTACACCAAACACCGCGACCCAGTACACACCCTTATTCATGGTGTACGGGGCAGAGGCAGTACTACCACATGACCTCAAGTTCGGAGCACCTCGGGTCACCGGGTACGAAGAAGAAGAAGAAGAAGAAGAAGCATTACAAGATGACAAAGATACAGCTGGCGAAGCAAGAGATACAGCCCTGGCAAAATCAGAGGGGTACCAGGACAAGCTACGCACCTACCAAAGCAGTCGCTTGCGCACTAGAACCTTCAACAAAGGTGACCTAGTCCTACGGCTGATATAAGTGAAGGTCCATAAACTTGCCCCCCAATGGGAAGGACCATTTATAGTCTCAGAATTCACCGGAGGTGGCGCCTACAGGCTGAAGAACCCGAAGACAGACGAGGACGTGGGTAACCCATGGAACGTAGCAAACTTGCAACTGTTCTATCCATAGTCCCCATCGGTCAGACATGACTGGCAACTCATGTGGCCGCTCGGCTGCAATAAAATAAATGTTTCCCAAATACTGCCATCTCAAAGCACTCGGGGGCTCGAGCACAGACCCCCCCCGAGAGACGCTATCATCGCCTACGTGATCTTAGCCAAAGCACTCGGGGGCTTAAGCATAAAATCCCCCCGAGAGACGCTATCGCCACTCAAGCGATCTTAACCAAAGCACTCGGGGGCTTAAGCATAAAATCCCCCCGAGAGACGCTATCGCCACTTAAGCGATCTTATCCAAAGCACTCGGGGTCTTAAGCATAAAATCCCCCCGAGAGACGCTATTGCCACTTAAGCGATCTTCACCAAAGCACTCGGGGGCTTAAGCATAAAATCCCCCCGAGAGACGCGATGATCTCTTACGCGATCTTAACCAAAGCACTCGGAGGCTTCAGCACAAAATCCCCCCGAGAGACGCTATCGACACCTACGCGAGCTCACCTTAAAAACTCGGGGGCTCAGGCATAAGCATTCCTCGAGACACGCTACGGTCCTATTCAAAAACACCAAGTTAGCAATCTTCAAGTCTTCACCCGGACGACAAACAACCAAGACTTGGGGACTACTCTAGAGTTGAACCGCGAGGAAATACGCAAAGTTTTAAGCCTACGTTTGACTCTACAACTCAAACATAGCGTCGGGGGCTACTCCCATCGGGAGGGCTGCCGCGCACCCGATAGAACACACTAGAAAGTTAAAGTCAGTGCGTCACGAGAGGAATCGAAGACATTTCACGCTATCAGATGGAGTCGAAGACATTCTGCGCTATCAGAAGGAGTCGAAGACAGTGCATCACAGGAGTCGAAAACACGGTTTATTGCCAGATCTCAACCACAGCTTGAATTCAACCATAAAGTTATAAAAGGACTCAACTACATTTGGATAGAAGGCAGATCCTGTTACAAGAGGGGATTACCCAAGGAATTAAGACTTTTACATGTGTGTCCATGAGGGGTAATCGACTCTAGTACAAGGGCATCACCACAGACAAAGGAAAAAAGGAAGCTAGCAGAGGATGTCAATGACATAACAAAAGGGTGAAGCTCGACTTATTTGTCGATGCTCCACTAGCTTCTTCTCCTGCTGCACCAGCTTCTTCTCCAGCTGCAGCTACACACCTTCTTCTCCGGCTGCACAGCTTCTTCTCCGAGTTGCCGGCGAAGATGAGGCCGCCTCCAGTTCTACAAGGTCGCTTGGCGCGCCCGCTTGATCGACGGCTTGACGTCGATGTCCTCTTCGGAGCTGATGGAGACGACATCACCACCTGAGGAGTCGCCAGAAGACGGAGCTGTAGAAGATGCAGGCGTAGGACTCCTCGGCCTTGTGGAGCTGTCGCTGCTCGACTCCTGCCAGTGCGGATCCATGCTGTTGTCGCTCGGGTCGAACGCGCGGACAGTGACAGTGCTTTCACCGTGAAAACGACAGCTGAGCATATCGCCATCTCGCAAATTCAACCGCCGAGAAAACAAACTCCAACCAGACACAAGAAAAATCAAGCGGGAGCTATCAACCTCCAAGTCAACACAAGAAGGAGATCAACAGCTCCCTTGAAGATGCAGAAGCAAGCCATCTAAGCCACGTTCAGAGACAATGGCGGAAAAAGCAGAGGGAAGAAGAACGCGATTGGCGCTCTGGACACGAACGCGTAAAATTAAATCACAGCGCCAGAATCCCTCCTCCAATGGAGAGGAGGAAGGCACTAGCGTCGTACCATGGCGACCACCACGCCATGAGCGTGGTGTACGGCCACCACGGCCACGACGAACACGGCCATGGCCAACACCTCTCATGGGAGCCATGAGAAGAGAAGAAGGAAGAGGCAAAGAAGCAAGCTGGATAGAGGCGAAACGCTGTGGAAGAGAAAGGCTTATTTATAGAACAAAAATCCCCAGCACAGACAAGCCAAGACGACAGCAGCAATTAATTCAAAGACCAAACATTGCAGACGTCTCAGATTCCAAGACCAAGATGCTTTCCCACGGGACGCACTGTGCGTGAGACGCGTCAATTCACGCTCGTTTCCAACGCGCGTATCGGAAACTCAACCAGCGCCTGCCGCACGCCACAGCGGATGAAGACGTGACGGTTCACTGGCAGAGCATCCCTGACAGCCATCAAACATAGGCATCGTTATCCTGACAAGCGGCGAAGAATACCAACAGACATCAAGAATGATTTCTTAAACACATTTTTCAAATATATTTAAACTCCCATCAGGAGCGTACCCACTCAAAACCGAGCCTCAGGTGAGCAGCCACCTAAAAGTCAGCAATGTGCTCGAGTGACCACTCGCACTCACAAGATTCTCGGGTGCTCCCTCAACCCAACACAAGACAAACATGCATTCGCCAAGATCATACAGCGCTAAGAGTCTCAGGTGCTCCCTCACCTCAAGAGCCGAAACGACATTCGAGTGACCACTCGCGAAGAACCCCTCACCGAGGCACTCGAAACAAGCTCCGCGGGTGAATACACATTCCTGCAACACGACACACTATGCCCAGATGCCACGCATGATTAGCGTGTAGGTAAGACCCCGCTGCGAAGTTCGGCCGGGCTGGGACTTGTCGAAGAGAGATTTCACTCCCAACTTTTTCCATGCGCTGCGCATGATAGAAAAAGCCGGGCGGACGTGCCTTAGGCTATGCACATTACTGACAGCAAATGAACACCATAAGACCTGAAGCGGCAGGACTTTTACTCGACACCTGTGTTCCAAGCTCACGTCGAGGGACGTGGGTTTGATTGGGCTACTGCGGTATTTGCCACTAGCGCAATTCACCAAAGCTCGACCAGTCGACTCCTTGGGCCCTTTCAGCTTAGCATCCCTCGAAACAGGTTTTGTCATGGCCACCAGACTGCCAGCGACCCAAGGTTGTACCGCGCATACAAACGATCGACAAATGGATGTACTCGAGTCCCTGCGCGACTCTTCGAGTCTCCCGGGCACCCGGGGGCTACTGACGAGGGGGTGACCCCACGACTCCTACGGACAGGCCTACCCGGTGTCCCTAAAGATAGAAGGCCCATGAAGACCCGCCTGGACCCGCCTTGGCCCGCTAATTGACACCGACGTAGGAGTCTGCGACTCACAAGGAAAGTGCAAAGACCTGTCGTACGGAGCAAGCTAGGGTTCGGAAAGCTTACCTGTAAACGTAGATGAACTCCCCGCGGCCTAGCCCAGTATATAAGGGCTAGGAGGGGCGATGCCAAAGGCATCCAATATCATCAGTAACCCTAGCCTTGAGCGCTCCAGCCTCGGCATCCACTGTAATCGCATCTCCCTCATCAAAAATATCGAGCAGGAACGTGTCCTCCTGTTTGCCGACGAGCTATCGTCCAACCTGTTCCTCTCATGACTAACCCAGGGTCCCTGACCATGGGATTTTCCGGGGTTGATCCCCGTCACACACCTTTCTAGGGTTTCCCTAGCCATAAAATTGCAGCCACCCCCCTCTACTTTGCCCCAAAAATAGCCCCATTTTCGCACCAAACCCTAACTCCAGATCTGAGATCATCCCAATGAGTTCTGGACCGTCAGATCGGCCGATCTGACGGCCAGGAGTGCGCCACGTCACCCTCCACCAACCTCCACACATCCCTCTCTCTCCTCTGCCCGTGAAGACCTCCACCGTGCCGCCGCCGTCCTTCGCCGGAAGCCGGCCGCCGCCTCGCTCTGGTCGTCGCGCTCGTGGCCCCTCTCCTCCCCTCCTTCCCTCTCCTCTCCTTCTCCCTCTCTCTAACCCCTCTCCCTCCCGTGCAGCACAGCTCCACCGCCCGAGGACGAAGCCCCCCGGCCGGAGCTCCTCTTCGCGCCCCATAGCTCGCCGGCGGCCAAGATCCGGGGCGGGATCCGGCCGGATCCAGACGCGTGATGGCCTCTCGCCCCTTCGTTGGTTTCCCCAAGTGTAAGGTTGAGATGTAGTGCAACAGCAATTTTTCCTCGGTGAAGATACCAAGGTTTGTCTCCAGCAGGACTCCAGAGATGATAAGTAGGTGTCAGCGGCGCAACTGACGCGGACCTGCACACAGACACAGATAACTTTGTTCCCAACGAAGTTCAGAGAGGTTGTCAATCTCTCCGGTCTTGTTGTTTACAAAGGATAAAATGCAAGGGATAATGGTAGAAAATAAAAGCGGTAAAGTAAATTTAGAGTGGAAACAGTGATAAGGATATGGACCGGGATACGTGATGTTCGCTAGTGATGTCTCTCCCAAAAGACGGTAAAACTGCTATGCGAGGTAAACAAATTACAGAAAGGTAATTGATAGGATTATGAACGCACCGCAATGCTAACTATGCTACAAAAGAAAGGAAGAGGTTCAAAATCACGGGCAGTACGCCAAAGTAAGTAGACCGAAATCCATCTGCATCTACTACTAATCATCCACCTTGAGATATCTATCCAGAACATCTCGCTGGTATTAAGTTGCGAGCCCCACCCAAAGTGTAAACCCAAAGCAACAGACAACTGCAATAAAAAGAACTTTGCGTAAAGTAAACAATCCTTGTGACCGCGGTTACAAGCACCGTTGTTTTCCCCTTGTGGCAACAGCACACCCCCTAGACTCATGTTTCTGTCACTCAAGCATTCATCGGGGGGGGGGGCATGAACCCACAATCTAGCACAACGCTCCCTCTTGGAGTCACTACCTACTACTTGGCCAAAGCAATAAACAGCAACGGAGAACATGCAAGAATTACTTAGGAACAAAAATATAAGAGATAAAAACCAAATATATTACTCTATCACAATCTGAACATAATCTCATAATCCATCAGATCCTATCAAACTCAACATAGCAATAGCAGAAATATTACAAAGGTGCCTCGATCATGTAGGGCATCTCACGAGGTCTAAACAATGAAGATCAAAGAGGGGAGGAGAACATCACATAGCTACTGATCACGGACCCATGGTCCAAGGAAAACTACTCACGAGACATCCGGGGAGCATCCATGGTGGAGAGGAGACTCCCGGAGGTCAATCCTCCCTCCGGCAGGGTGCCGGGAAGAGGTCTTCTGGTGCTCCCGATCTTCGGAAGCGCGGCGGCTGCGGAACAGAGGCGAGTTCGCGGAATAGGGTTCTTGTTCTGGAGTTTTCCCGTGACGGGGGATAAATAGGCGAAAGGGGGCAGCCAGAGGTGGGCCAGGGGCCCCAGGCGCACCCCTGGCGCGGCCAGGGGTGGGGCCGCGCCCGGTGGCCGCCTGGGCCCCCTTGGCTCCCCTCTGGCCCCTCCCGGGCTCTTCTCGAAGCTTCCGTCACGCTGATTTTTTATCTGAATTTTCCCAAATTTTTCTGGCACTTTTTCTATGGGGGAAAACTGAAATAGAAAAACAGCAGAAAACATGAACTGGCACTGGGGTGCACTGAGTTAATAGGTTAGTGCAAATATGATCAAAAATGTATGAAAGTGTATCTAGATCATAGCAATATCACACAAAACATGCATGGAGCAAGCAGAAATTATCGATACGTTTTGGACGTATCAACATCCCCAAGCTTAATTCCTGCTCGTCCTCGAGTAGGTAAATCATAACATGCATAATTTCTGTGGTGACATGCTAGCAACCATAAAAGAACTTTGAAAAGTAAAGCAATCAAGGTTAGAGATTCAATTCAAGTCATAACAGGCAAGAGTCTATATTAGCATTGAAACAAGTAACAAAAGAACAAAAGGTGCAAGAGCTCTCGCTGTCCGTGACTCGAAAGTCTCCAAATGGTGTTTGCGTGCAAGAAAGGGGGATAGGGAATACGAGAGAAAAAAAAGTATTTTTGTTGAGAACTCAATCTACTAAAGTTTCACACTTGGTCCTCTTTGGAATCTTATATTGACTCGTCCCCAGACCACTAGCCAGGTACAAGTCAATTTGATCCACTCCTTTTCGATATTTTGAGCACTCATGCAATGGATGAGCATAAGCACGAGAGTTGACACTTAGGATGGCAAAGAGAGAATATGGTGGAGGAAGACAAAAAGGACGAGAAAGGCTCACCTCAATGAGGACAATCATAGGAAAGATATGCCAAATGATAGGTACGATGTGAGGAGTAGGGATTGCCATGCAACGGATGCACATATAGCTATATGCAAAAAGATAATCTCTATGGAGTACAAGGATATAAAGGGAGTACTAGTGTGGATCTCTCAAAAGGATAGTAGTGTTGCCCCTTTCTCTCTTTTTATTTATTTTTTCTCTTTTTTCTATTTTTTTGTATTTTTTTGTGGCCTCAATGGATCTTTCTATTTAACTCTCATTTGTCCTCTTTGGGATCTTTTAATGTGTCCACTTTGGGATCTTTTCCTCACTTAGGGGCAACACTCTATTTTACAAGAAGGTAAAGGAGATCTTTCACACTTTACAAGGTACTCAAAATCATAAAGAAGATGTAACTAACATGATGTATGCAATGTATGTCGCTGCCAGTGTAGCAGGAACATGTATGACATGAAGATCAATTCATGAAGAGGTGGATGTTGCATGGCAATGTAACTCGGAAAGGCTATGGAAATTCCTTGATAGGTAGGTATGGTGGCTGTTTTGAGGAAGGATATAAGGAGGCTTATGATGACAGAGCGTATAATGCCAAGGGTTTGGATGTACCGGCGAAGGTGGACACCAACTCTCGGAGTGAGAAGAAGGAAATGCACGGCACGGGAAAGGCTAGAAAAATATGGGAAGGTGGAAGTGTCAACTCTCAATACTTACATTAGTCCGAAGAACTCATGAACTTATTATCGGTAACTCTCAATCTAATGAGGAGGTTCACAAAGATAAAAGTACCCCGAGGAGGAGTGTATGGGGTTTGGTTATCCTTGCGCATCCTCGACTCATGGTACGTGAGTGTACTCTAATATTCGACTCCTCAGAAGAGTAGTGATCCATCTAGTATCTAGAGTTCTCAACTATTTCTGTAGGTTTTGAAAATAAACACGGATTGCCCAAAATACGACACCTATCACTAATAGGCAACAGCTCTTGACACAAAAAGTCCAAACATTACTCACAACAATGCCTCAAAACTATTGCAGGCTACTACTAAAATTAAATAGCAACCTCAATTACCTACTTTCAAGGCAAGACACAACTCAGTGCACAACCAACTCTCTTATCAAGATAAACATGAAAACTAAAAAGAGTTGCAGCAACAAACTAAACAAAAGCCAAAGCTCTTGCTAAAGACAAACTAAGACTAAAACTAAACATGTCAGTAGCTATGAAAAGATAAAGAACACACAACAGCAAAAAGATAGGCAGGAAAAATCCTATGATGTGTTCTAGATTTTGAAAGTGGAGCGTGTTTCTCTCCCACAAAAAGTAAGAAAGGATCTAAATTGTTATGAACAGCAAGAAAATCTAAAGAAAACTAAAAACAAAACCTAAGAGCGAGACGCTCCAAGCATAGCACATAACGCGTGAAGTGATAAAAACATACTGAGACAAAGGACGAACTGATGATTGTTGATGGAGAAGGGAATGCACGGGGGAATCCCCAAGCTTAGACGCTTCAGTCTCCTTGAATATTTATTGGGGATGCATGGGGGAATCCCCAAGCTTGAGCTCTTGACACTCCTGGATCTTCTTTCATCATCTTCCATCGCACACTTGAAAACTCCCTTCATACATAACTCATCATAAGCTGATTAGAGAGGTTAGTACCCTTAATAAATAATTTTTATCCACTGGATATAAAGATAATCTTGAAGAGCTAATGTTTCTCAAGAGTGCCAAAAAGTTTTTGCAAACAAAAAGCAAGCTTAAGGTTTGCAAAAGTAAGGAGAGACAAAACGTGGCAGAATCTGTGAAAAACAGAACAGCAGATAGTAAAGAATTTTTTAGGGGCACTTCTGCAACTCAAATAAAAAAACTCAGAACATACAGAAGTTTCGTAATTGTATAGATCATACTGTGTAAAAATTTCAGCTCAAAAAGATGAACTGGGATTTTTATGGAATTTTTTCTGCTCACGAGGACAGAATCTGTTTTCTGGACAGCATGTCACAACTTTTACTTCCCTTGCCGTAAGAGGCTATAACTTGGCACAAAGCTGAAAAAAATAAAGATACAATGATGTTGCTACAGTAGTAACAATCATCAAGACACAAAAAAAGCAAAAATAAAAACCTAAATTCGTTGTGGGTTGCATCCTGAAAGCGCTTCTTTAAAGCCATTAGCTCGGCATAATGCAAAAAGAAGAATCAAGTTTTATCAAGAGAAAGAGAATAACTAGCCCGTGTAACAGAATCAAAAGGTAACTTGATTTTCTTTATAGGCAAGTGTTCCATCCCCTTTTTTAATGGGAATTGAAATTTTATATTCCCCTCTTTCATGTCAATAACCGCACAAACGGTGCGAAGAAAAGGACGTCCCAAAATAATTGGACATAAAGGTTCACACTCTATATCCATAACAATAAAATCAACGGGAACATAGTTGTCATTGACAATGATAAGAACATCGTTGACCTTCCCCAAAGGTTTCTTTATGGAAGAATCAACAAGACGAACACAAAAGGAACAAGGATCAAAAGGTTTCAATTCAAACATATCAAATATTCTTTTGGGCATAACGGAGGTACTAGATCCAACATCACATAAAGCATAGCAAGAGAAGTTATTTAATTTAATTTTGATCATAGGATGCCAACCATCATATAGCTTCTAGGTATGGAGGCTTCTACTCTAAGCTTCTCCTCCCTAGCTTTGATAAGAGCATTTGTGATATGCTCCGTGAAGGCAAGATTAAGTGTGCTAGTGTGGGGGTCTCTAGACATTTTGTGTAGCAAGCTAATAACTTCTGAGAGGGTACAACTATCAAAATCAATATCACTACTATCAAAGGTGGTAGTAGTGTCATCTGGGCTCACTTGTTTGAAACCCTCTATGTTCGTAGGAGTTTCTTTTTCTACGGTTGAGGTATTAGCATCACCATTAATAGGTCCAACGGGACTAGGAGTGCATTGGGTGCTAATAGTTTGAGTGTCCTCAACAATTTGGATTGTGGAAACTGTGTGGTGTGTAGGAAGGCTCTTAATTCTATCCTCTTCCTCTTTTTCTCTAGCCCATCTTTCTTTAAGTTTAGCCATCATCCTAATATTTTCATTGATTTGTAACTGGATAGCATTAATAGGAGTTGCTTTATTCTCCTCAAGGGGGGTGGTTCTAATTTTAAGCATCTCAATATCAAGGGCTAAGCTTTTTACCTTCAAAGAGAGATTATCTATTTTAGATAATTTCTCTTCTACATTTTTGTTGAAGGCTTTTTGGGTAGTGATAAAGTCTCTAAGCATGCTTTCTAATTCAGAAGTGGGGTTCTTGTTGCTAGGGTAAGTGTTGTTGTTCCCATAGTTAGATGGAAACGGTCTAGGATTGCTAGCAAAATTTCCCTTATAAGCACTGTTATTGAAGTTGTTTCTAGCAATAAAGTTCACATCTACTTGTTCTTGAGCAACCAAAGAATTTAAAGGAACATCATGAGGATCTATAGAGGCTTGCTTGGTAAGTAGAGACATAATTAAGTCAACTTTTTCATTGAGGGAGGTAATTTCCTCGACAGAGTTTACCTTCCTACCTGTTGGAGCGCGCTCGGTGTGCCATTGGGAATAATTGGTCATCATTTCATCGAGAAGCTTCGTGGCAGCACCAAGTGTAGTTGACATAAAGGTTCCTCCCGCGGCCGAATCTAACAGGTTCCGCGAGGTAAAGTTCAAGCCTGCATAAAAAGTCTGGATAACCATCCAAATAGTCAAACCATGTGTAGGGCATTTCTTAACAAGAGATTTCATTCGTTCCAAGCTTGGGCAACGTGTTCATTATCCAACTGCTTAAAATTCATAATATTACTCCTCAATTGGATAATCTTAGCAGGAGGGTAGTACTTCCCTTTAAAAGCATCTTTGCACTTATCCCAAGAATCTATGTTATTTCTAGGCAAAGATTGAAACCAGATTTTAGCTTCTCCCCTTGAAGAGAATGGAAAGATCTTGAGCTTAACAACGTCACCTTCTACTTCTTTATACTTTTGCATATCACATAATTCAACAAAATTATTCAAGTGTAAAGCAGCATCATCTCCAGCACCAGAGAATTGATCTCTCATAACAAGGTTTAGCAAAGCAGGTTTAATTTCATAAGAGGTAGCTGGAGTGCCAGGTGTGCCAATGGGAGTGCAGATAAAGTCTTGGTTGTTGTGACTAGTGAAGTCACACAACTTGGTGTTTTCAGTGGAACCCATAGTAGCAGCAAGTGTGGCAGGTATTTTTGATAAAAGACACAAAGATAAAAACTGAAAGATAAACTAACAAGAATAAAAAAAAAGGTAAAGGGTAGTGTGCAACTCCCCTATCTTAGCACTTGGAGTCCCCGGCAACGGCGCCAGAAAACTTGCTTGATGGCTTCTCGCCCCTTCGTTGGTTTCCCCAAGTGTAAGGTTGAGATCTAGTGCAGCAGCAGTTTTCCCTCGGTGAAGATACCAAGGTTTGTCTCCAGCAGGACTCCAGAGATGATAAGTAGGTGTCAGCGGCGCAACTGACGCGGACCTGCACACAGACACAGATAACTTTGTTCCCAACGAAGTTCAGAGAGGTTGTCAATCTCTCCGGTCTTGTTGTTTACAAAGGATAAAATGCAAGGGATAATGATAGCAAATAAAAGCGGTAAAGTAAATGTAGAGTGGAAACAGTGATAAGGATATGGACCGGGATACGTGATGTTCGCTAGTGATGTCTCTCTCCCAAAAGACGATAAAATAGCTATGCGAGGTAAACAAATTACAGAAAGGCAATTGACAGGATTATGAACGCACCGCAATGCTAACTATGCTACAAAAGAAAGGAAGAGGTTCAAAAGCATGGGCAGTACGCCAAAGTAAGTAGACCGAAATCCATCTGCATCTACTACTAATAATCCACCTTGAGATATCTATCCAGAACATCTCGCTGGTATTAAGTTGCGAGCCCCACCCAAAGTGTAAACCCAAAGCAACAGACAACTGCAATAAAAAGAACTTTGCCTAAAGTAAACAATCCTTGTGACCGCGGTTACAAGCACCGTTGTTTTCCCCTTGTGGCAACAGCACACCCCCTAGACTCATGTTTCTGTCACTCAAGCTTGTCATCGGGGGGGGGGGCATGAACCCATAATCTAGCACAACGCTCCCTCTTGGAGTCACTACCTACTACTTGGCCAAAGCAATAAACAGCAACAGAGAACATGCAAGAATTACTTAGGAACAAAAATATAAGAGATAAAAAACAAATATATTACTCTATCACAATCTGAACATAATCTCATAATCCATCAGATCCTATCAAACTCAACATAGCAATAGCAGAAATATTACAAAGGTGCCTCGATCATGTAGGGCAGCTCACGAGGTCTAAACAATGAAGATCAAAGAGGGGAGGAGAACATCACATAGCTACTGATCACGGACCCATGGTCCAAGGAAAACTACTCACGAGACATCCGGGGAGCATCCATGGTGGAGAGGAGACTCCCGGAGGTCAATCCTCCCTCCGGCAGGGTGCCGGGAAGAGGTCTTCTGGTTCTCCCGATCTTCGGAAGCGCGGCGGCGGCGGAACAGAGGCGAGTTCGCGGAATAGGGTTCTTGTTCTGGAGTTTTCCCATGACGGGGGATCGCCTAGGCGAAAGGGGGCAGCCAGAGGTGGGCCAGGGGCTCCAGGCGCCCCCCTGGCGCATCCAGGGGTGGGGCCGCGCCGGGTGGCCGCCTGGGCCACCCTGGCTCCCCTCTGGCCCCTCCCGGGCTCTTCTCGATGCTTCCGTCATGCTGATTTTTTATCTGAATTTTCCCTAATTTTTCTGGCACTTTTTATATGGGGGAAAACTGAAATAGAAAAACAGCAGAAAACAGGAACTGGCACTGGGGTGCACTGAGTTAATAGGTTAGTGCAAATATGATCAAACATGTATGAAAGTGTATCTAGATCATAGCAATATCACACAAAACATGCATGGAGCAAGCATAAATTATTGATACGTTTTGGACGTATCAACGCGCCGCGCCCCTCGGCCTCCTCGTCGCATGCCTCCTTCGCCCGCCCCGTTCCTGGAGCACAGCCGGCCACCGCGGCAGCCAACGCCGCCGGCGCCGCCTATCCTGCCCTATCCCATCGGGACGGGGACGACCGGACGGCGTCGTCGCCTGCCTGGGCCGGCCTCGCCCACGTGGGCCACGGCCTGGCTCCCTCGGCCCGCGACCCCGGCCTCGAATATTGCTTTTGATCTCGGGGTAAGGGAGCACCCGATACTCCGGGACCGCTCGATCTGGCGAGTGCAGGTCTGTTCATCTTTGCGTCGTGGTGAGGGAGCACCCGAAACTCTCATGGGTGCGAGTAATCACTCGAGCACGTTTTTACTTCTGGGTGAGGGAGCACCCAAAACTCTCATGAGTGCGAGTAATCACTTGAGCACATTTTCACTTCTGGGTGAGGGAGCACCCGAAAAACTCTCATGGGGATGCTCCCAATGGGAGTAAAAAAATTTCTCATTGGAAAAAGATTTAAAAAGTTGAAATTCCGAAGCTAGGAAACGTACTCGATACGCCTTGTGATGCTGGCTTAATTTTTCTGGTGTCTTTGACCATTGTAACCTGCCGAAGGAAATGACTTGGTGCTGTCCTGCCGAGATTTTCTCTTCGTGTGATTATGGTCCTCTTTTTGCGCGCGTAGTGGGCGGTGCTGATACTGCGCCATTTGGGTTTTCCATATTCTTCGCCTGTCGTGGGATCGTGCCACATTTACTGGTCGCTGGGATCGAACGGTGCCCCTGCTCGCCTATCTGGTGGTTAAATACCGAGCGGCTGGGTAAATTTTAGGTTTTACCCAGCCATTGCCTTCTCCTCTCGCTTCTAGATTCCCCTATTCTTGAGCCTTCTCTTTCCTCCTATTGCTGCTTGCTGCGGGATTGATGACAACGTGCTCCCGTGCTGCTCCGAAATCGGCCAAGATGTCTGGCAAGTGGGAGCGCTCGACTTTTGGGGTCACAGATCTTGGCCCGCTGATTGCCAATGGCCTGGTAGCTGGAGATGCCGTGCGGATTCCAAGGGAAGAACTTGTTCCTGTTCCCCTGGCCGATGAGCGGGTGTGCTTTCAGGCGTTCTTTCCTCGCGGGTTGGCCCTTCCAATCCACCCTTTGGTCGTGGTTTGTTGTACACCTATCGGCTTCAGCTGCACAATTTGACTCCCAATGGGATTTTGCACATTGCTTGCTTTATTACCCTTTGTGAGGCTTTCTTGGGGATCTATCCCCATTGGGGGCTCTGGAAGCACCTATTTTGTATAAAGAGGACGAACTCTAAGTACGCTGTAGGGCAGGTGGGTATATCCATTAGGGACTCCAAATCGTACTTTGATTTGGAGATGCTTGACTCCGTCAGTAATTGGCGAAAATGTTGGTTCTATCTGAAGGACCAGCACATTGATGGGAAACGATTTGGTCTTGCTCCCTTTAATCCTGAAGCACGGGTAGTCAGGCAGGCCTCATGGTCCCATTCTTTGTCTGCGAAAGAGTCATCTGAAGTGGCTCCATTCTTGGAGCGGATTGCCCTGGTGAAGGACAACTTGACCGGTGGTTAGCTCCTCTCTGTGTTCATTGGGAGGCGTGTGCAACCCTTGCAGTCGCGAGCCCGTCCCATGTGGCAATATGAGGGACTTGGGGACTCGACGAGATGCTCCGGCCAAGAGCTTGACGCCGATGGCCTCTTGGTCCGGGTCCAGTACGTGTCCAAGTGCTCGAACGTTTCCGAGATGGGTTTCGTCACTCCGTATTCTTCTGATCACGCGCTGCCGCAGGTTCGCATTTTTGAATTTCCCATATGACTGGAGATGCTTGTTTGACTGCTTGCTGACGATGTTTCTTGCTTTTGTAGGATCATGTTCCCGTGATGTGCAAACCTCCGCAACCGGAGGGTGCTCATATTTGCGAGGAGCCGGATGCTTCCGCTGCTGAAGATGTTGCGCCGAGTGCTGGTGTCGGCGTGCTTGCGGGTGCGGATGAGTCCACGGGGATCGATCTGCCGGGAACCGGAGATAGTGAAGAGTCAGCGCCTTTTCGCGTCAAGCGGTCGCGGCCTTCGGACGCCGAGGATCTTGACGCGTCTAGTGGTGTTGTTCCGATGTCTGTACCGCCTGCCGAGCCGTCTCCTTCTGCTGCTGAATTCAAGAGGCCCAGGTTTGGGAGGTTGTTGCATGTTGGCTCTGTGCGCGACGGGTAATTATACGTTTGTCTTTGCTGAGGCTGTTTTTCCTCTGTTCTTTTGTCTGATGGGTTTTGTGTTGTAGCGCTGCGACTGCTCCGGCTGCTTCCTCCTCCAGTGCGGCTGCTGTCGACCTGCAGTCGACTGACTCCGGAGCGGCCGCCAAGCATACTGGGAATTCGTCTGCTGCTGTTTATCGCCCCGTATCATCAGTGACCCCTGCTGTCCCGGCTGATTCCTACTGTTTCTCCTCCAGTAGCGTCTGGTATTGTTGTTCCTGATCATCCTTACTTGGGCCGCCGCGATCTTGGTGTTTAGGATAAAATCCGCTTCTTCAACCGCATAGCTGGGCTGGTAAGTTTGCTTCATGTTTGCTTGTGTAGTTGTTGTTATAGGGGGCACGGTAGTGCTCTTGATGGGAGTAGCCCCCGAGGCTGCAAGCAAATGCTTGCGGTTGCTTGCAGTCTTTCCTTGGTTCTGTTTTTCCTTTGTGTCGTCATTGGGAGCACGGCCAGTGCTCCCGATGGGAGTAGCCCCCGAGGCTGCAACCAAACGATTGTGATTGGTTGAAGTCTTGCTTTGGCTCTGACTTTGATATTCTATTTCTTCGGGTAGCTGGTATTTCAACACTGTGAGCGTCTTGTGATCGATGTCGAGCGTTGGTGTCAGGCCCACGCTTCTGCCCAGGATGCTTTTTCTGCCATGAGTGGTGAGTATTTCTTCCTCTGCTACCGTGCTTGAACTGTTGGGTCTTCAATTCTGAGTGTTGTCTTTTGTTTTCAGACCGTCGTCAGACTGCCGAGAAACAGGCGAATAAGGAGGAAAGATCGGTTTCCACCCTTAAGGCTGCTTTGGCTTCGAAGGAGAAGGAGCTGCACGATCAGCACGAGGAGCTGGTGCGCCTGCGTCGGGCTGAGGATGCGCTTGTGCAGGCGGAGGCGGTCGAGTGCGAGCGTCTTCGGGTCTTGGTGGACTCTCTTGTGTGTAAGTCATTGTTTCACTGCTGGGTGCTTTGTCTCCTTCCTCCTTTTGTAGTGATGCCTGTTGTCTGGTGCAGCCTCCACGGGTGCGACTGTGACGGAAGTGGCTGCACCGGAATCTGGAGTTCTCCGGGGGGCCGTGGATGCCATGTCGGCCGCTGTTGAAGTTGCCAAGGGTGTCTGTGCCCGGGCTTCTACTCTTGTGGGTCTTGATCATCAGCATCTCATGCCGGAGGGCGTGAAGGTACCTGCTGGTCTCAACACCCGCGTTGCTGCATTTGGTAATGGCGGGAATCTCTTGGAACAGCTATTTGGGGAGACCGTGGTGAGTGGTCTTTCCACGTCCTTTGTTGTTCTTATGGGCACGGAGTTGCTATTGACGATTCGTTGGTTGAGACTGTCCCTGCTTATACTGACGAGCAGAGTGCGCGAGCCACTGTTCTAGCTCGTCGCCTGCAGGAGGTTGTGGATGGTTAGTATCCCTCTTCTGTAGGCAAGGGGGGTCGTAGCCATGTCGTGCCGTTTGGAACTTTCTGGTTGTAATATGCCTCCTTTGTTGTGATGGATCTGTGCTACTTGGATTGAAGTAACTGTTTGGCCGTCCTGCTGTTGTGTTTGATTGTCTTTTCTTTTTTTTTGTTTTGCGGTAGGCCGCCCCGGGCGTGCTTCAGTCTTGGAGTTCTTTGAAGGAGGACGCTCGCGAGGGCGCGTATGAGTCAGTGTGCTTGAGGCTGAGGGACGCTGAGCGAAAGATTGTTCGCTTGAAGGGGGTTGTAGCAGTTCATCATTCCAAACGCGAGCGTGCTGAGACCGTGCTGGATAGTCTTGCTTCGTGGGTGGTGAAGTTGTCTGACCTCCTGCGAGGTGAGTCTTGCTGTTGTTTCGGTTGCTCGACTGCCTTTAGTAGTATTCCTGTCGTCGTCTTGATTTTTATTCTTTTTTTCGAAGTGCTGTCGGGGCGGTCCTGGGATGAAGATAAGGCCGTTCAGTCGGAGCTGTCTCGATTGGACGATCCTGAAGTGCAGGCGAGCAATCCTTTCTGGACAGATGGGGCTCGCGCTCGAGCATTTGTTGTGCTCCATCTTCGAGCTTAGCGGGTGTCGGCTGCTCTGCGGTACTGTCAGCAGGTGCTGGGTAGGATCCATGCTGAGTTTTATCCCCTGCAGGTGGTGCCGTCGTCCTTTGAGACGCTTTGCCGCGTATTTTCTCAGCCTGCAGAGTTGCGTCGCGTGATGAATCACTAGATTCATGCTGGAGCCCGTGCTGCTTTGGGCTTGGTCCATAGTCATTGGCCGGGAGCCGATATTGCTCACGTGGTGGGGGGTCCTCCTGGCGGCAGGGATTGCCCGATGAATGAGCATTACTCTACGGTCGACGAGCTTGCGCGCCGAGTTGTGGAGCGAGTTTGTGAAGAGAATGATCGTTATCTGCATGCCCTGATTAAGGCGAAGATGGAGCCTGGGGGTTAGAGTCTTCCTTCCTTTGTATGCGCTTCTTCTTGGTGTACTGCGGATAAATGGTTTTGCTGCTGTGGCGAGCCCTTGTGTGTCCCGATTTGCGAAGAACGCCTCGGGGGGTGGCTGCTGGGACGAGCCCCCGAGTGCCAATTTAGTTTAAGTCGCGATTGCGAAGAACGCCTCGGGGGGTGGCTGCTGCGGCGAGCCCCTGAGTGCAAATTTTGTTTAAGTCGTGATTGTGAAGAACGCCTCGGGGGTTGGCCGCTGCGGCGAGCCCCCAAGTGTCAATTTTGTTTAAGTCGCGATTTCGAAGAACACCTCGGGTGGTGGCTGCTGCAGCGAGCCCCCGAGTGCCAATTTTGTTTAAGTCGCGATTGCGAAGAACGCCTCGGGGGGTGGCTGCTGCGGCGAGCCCCCGAGTGCCAATTTTGTTTAAGTCGCGATTGCGAAGAACGCCTCGGGGGGTGGCTGCTGCGGCGAGCCCCCGAGTGCCAATTTTGTTTAAGTCGCGATTGCGAAGAACGCCTCGGGGGGTGGCTGCTGTGGCGAGCCCCCGAGTGCCAATTTTTTTAAGTCGCGATTGCGAAGAACGCCTCGGGGGGTGGCTGCTGCGGCGAGCCCCCGAGTGCCAATGGGTCAATTTTTGGAAAAACATTTTTCAATATTCTTCCTGGTGTCTCTTACATTTAGTAAGAATGGGGGGGTTTGATGAGGACAGTGCTGGATAGCTTCTTCTCCGGGTGCTCAGGTCCTTCGGGCGGCGGCTTTATTTACGGGAGTGCTTCTTCTGCGATTCCTGTGGTCTCGCTGGCTTGGTGGGCTCCAAAGGCCTCTGATATCTTGTGGAATTCCTTGTCGCAGCGGTCAGAACGGACGAAGCTGCCGCTGATTGTGATGACACCGTGACGCCCTGGCATCTTTAGCTTAAGGTAGGCGTAATGAGGTACTGCCATGAAGCGGGTGAAGGCTGGTCGTCCGAGGATTGCGTGGTGCTGCGATTTCTAGTCGACCATTTCGTAGTCTAGGATCTCCTTGCGGAAGTAGGCTGCTTCACCAAAGACCACTTCCAGGCTTATCTTTCCCAGGGGGTAGACCGCTTTTCTTGGCACAATCCCGTGGAAGGTTGTGCTTGAGGATTTCAGCGCGGAGCTCTGGATTAGCATTTCTTCGAGTGTCCCTGTAAAGATAATGTTGATACCGCTGCCGCTGTCCATGAATACTCGTGACATGTCGTAGTTCCCTATTCTGGCCTCGAGCACTAGTGCGGCATGTCTTGGTCGAGGGATGGCAGGCGGGTGGTCCTCTCTAGAGATGGTAATATTTGTTTCGGACCCGCGCAAGTACTCCGGGATGGCGGGGTGTGAGGAGGCTGCGAGGAAGACTTGTCTTGTGACCTGCTTCTGCTGCCTATTTGAAGGCCTGCCTTCTTGTATCATGTAAATCCAGTCGTGGGCTTATGGGTACTGCTCCTCTGCCTCTGGTGTCCTGCGCCGTTGCTGGATTGCGGCCACTTGCCTTGCTGGTAGGGGAGGGGCTGGTGGTGCGTCGTGGGCGATGGGCCCGACTGCTATGCTCGCGAGTGGCTGGGCCGCTGTTGTCGCGGATCGGATTTTTTCCTCCGCCAACTCGTTGAAGCTTCTGCAGTTCCTGAGGGTGTGTCCTGATCTGAGCTCCCCTCGTTCGTTTCTGAATCCGTGTATCGATCACGGTCCGTCGAGTTGTTCTTTGGCCGAGCGGTATGTTTTGGTGCTGTCGCGCGGCTGCCTCGTCCTCCAGTCTCGTTTCTGAGCTTGGGGCGCATCTTCGAGGTTGTCTCTGCGATGTGTCCTGCCGTCGTCGTGATGCCTGCCGTCTCTGTCGTCTGGGAAGCCTGCGGCGACCATGTCGGGTCCTCTGTCGTCGTAGAAGCTGCGCCTGGGTCGCTTCCTTCGACGGTCGAGTCCTCTTTCTCCATTGTGGTAGTCGTAATCCTGTTCTGAGCGTGTGATGTGGATTTTTGTTTCGTTGCGAACGGAATCCTCGCCATCCGCCCAGCTGTTGGCTTGCTCCAGTAGCCGTGCGAGTGTTGGGACTTTCATCTGTCCGAGCTGCTCCTTGAATTTGATGCGTTGCAGGCCTTGCCTGAACGCGTCGATTGCGCTTTCATTTGATATGTCTTCTGCTGACATTCTTGAGTATGGTCAACCGCTGGATGTAGGCTCGCAGGGTTTCCCTGGTTCCTTGCTTGCATGCCCGCAGTTCCTCGAGTGATGCCGGTCTCTTGTATGTGGATTTGAAGTTTTCTATGAAGGCTTCACGGAACTGCCTCCATGAGCTGATGGATCCTCGCGAGAGGTTCTTCAACCAGTGTCGTGCCGAGCTCTCGAGCATGAGCTGCACATACTGCATTGCCGTGACGTTCGTCCCTCGCTGGAACTTGACTGCTGTTAAGTAGTCGTGGAGCCACGCCTCTAGCTCTTCGAGTCCATTGTATTTGAACGTTGTGGAGTTCAATTTGAACCCGCTCGGCATTCGCATCTCGCGTATGGAACGCATGAAGCATAGTGCTCCGCATGGCTCGATTTCTTCATCGAAGGCTTCTTCGTCCGAGTACTCTTCGCGCGTTGCGCGTATTCGTCTGCTGCGATTGACTTTGTTCTGTGTGATGTCGTCGCGCGCGTCTCGTCGGCTGCTGCGGCGCCTGTTGTCATTGTCGTCGCTGTCGTGTCTCCTGTTTTTGCCGGAGCGTTCGTGCCAGTCGTCGCCGCTGTCATCGTCCTCGGGTGAGCTGGGGTCCTTGTCTGGTGTCCTTGCGCGGGTCGGTCGCCTTGCATTTGATTTTTTGGGTGCGGAGGCGGCGATGGCGTCTTTCATTATCTGTAAGGCTATTGAAGTGTTGCGGTCTGGTCTGTTCTGCCTGTTCCTCTGGGCGCGGGATAGGTAGTCTCGGGCGCTTATAAGGGCTTCTACTGGTGTGAGGGGTTCCTCTTCGTCGTCCTCCTCTTCTAGCTTGAAGTCGTCGTCAAGCTTCCGGACCACTCTCTTCTTGTCAGTTTGTCGTAGGTTGCTGAATTTCGATTTATTGCGGAGAGGGGAGTCGTGATCCGGGGAGTCGTCTCTTGGAGGTGGCTTGCGAGTTCTTTTCTGCTCGGCGGTCGCCCTTTCTTGCTTCTCCAGCTCTAGGCGTTGTTTTCTCGCTTGCCGGGTTAGCTCAATTGCCAATTTGTTATATGCCCTGAGCTAGTTCCTTGTTGCGCTGGCCGAGAGTAACTTCCCATGCTCGGTTGCGTCTTTTACCTTGGCCATTGATTCTTTGGTCAGGTAGATTCGCTCTTTGGTTGGGTCATCCACCGCCGCACTCGGGGTTTGTTGCTTACTGCTTGATTGCTTGTCGCTCTTGTGGTTGCTCTATTCTTGTCCTTGTGGTACTTTCATTGGTATGCTTCCCACGTCTCCCAGCTTCACGACAATCTTATTGGTGGTTCCGGGCGCCTTTGTGTCGCCGTTGGCTTGGTGGCGCGTCGACTTCTGCCATGAAGACCTGGGATGGTGCCCCGGCTACCTTGTTGCTCATGCGTGAGATGCTGCTTTTCCGGGCCGAGAGTCCAGTCGAGTGATCGTGGGTGACGCGGAGCCTTTGTTTGGGTGGGCAGTCGCGGCTGGCCTGGAGGGTGGTCGCGCGGGTGGCGACTGTGTCGATTGCTACTGTAGATGTCGTCGCGGGTGTTCGGGCGTCGTCCGTGAGGCGGAGGGTGCCCCAGTGGTTGATGTAGATCTGATATGTTCCGAAGATCAGGTTGATGCCGGAGCGAAGGTCGGCGAAGGTTGGTCGGAGAGTCGAAAGTTGGGCCGTGAAACCAAGGGACCCGAACAGATCGTATTTCGTCTGGGTCGTCGGATCAAAGAGTGTTGGTGGAGTCGTCGCGCTGGTGGGTGTTGAAGATGCTGATGAGGCCGCTGAGATCATGTTCCCAACCTGTGCGGTTCCCATAGACGGCGCCAATTGACGGGGATGTACCCCGGCAAATCCCATGGTCAGGGACCCTGGGTTAGTCATGAGAGGCACAGGTTGGACGATAAGCTCGTCGGCTAACAGGAGGATACGTTCCTACTCGATATTATTGATTGGAGATGGCGATTACAGGGAAGCCGAGGCTGGTGCACGCAAGGCTAGGTTACAGATTATGTATTGCTTGATCTTGACGTCTCCCCTCCTAGCCCTTATATACTAGCCTAGGTCTCGGGGAGTCCGTCCTGCATTACAGACAAGGTTTCCTAATCATGATCTTGTTCCGTACGGCAAGTTTGCACCTTCCTTATGACTCGCGGACTCCTATGTCGGTGCCACTAACGGGCCAAGGCTGGGCCCAGGCGGCATCTTTGTGGGCCTTCTGTCTTCTGGTACACCGGGTAGGCTCATCCATAGGAGTCGTGGGGTCACCCCCTCGTCAAGCGTCTTTGCCTGAGATTAAGATCTGGCTGGGTGAATATATATTTGAGGCTTTGGTGGTCGGAATAGATCTCACAACGATTACCAAGGAGGTAATGTCGCCAAGTTGTCAGGGCATGAACTATGGAAACGAGTTCAAGATCATCGGTAGGATAGTTCTCTTCATGTGGGCGCGACTAGCGTGAAGCATAAGCTACCACATGTCTATCTTGCATAAGTATGCATCCTAACCCTTGCCGTGAGGCGTCACAAAAGATCTCGAAATCCATTTTGGTGTCTGGAGGCGCAAGTACGGGTGCAAAAGTCAATCTTCTTTTTAGCTCTTGAAAGCTTTCCTCGCACTTGGGAGTCCATTGGAATTTCTTATCTTTTTTGAGGAGTTCAGTTAGAGGCTTTGCAACTTTAGAAAAGTTCTCAACGAAACGGCGACAATAGCCTTCTAAGCCAAGAAAACTCCTAACTTTCTTAACCGATTTAGGTGGAGTCCAGTCAAGGATGGCCTGAACTCTCTCGGAATTCACAGCAATGCCTTTGGCAGAAATCACGTGGCCTAAGTAGGTCCCTTCTGGTAGCCAAAATTCACACTTGGAGAATTTAGCATACAAGCGATGCTTTGAAGTTTCATCAATAATAGCCTAAGATGTTCGGCATGTTCTTCTTCGTTCTTCGAGTAGATGAGAATGTCATCAAGATAAACTACAAAATTTTTATCTAAGTACTCCATGAAGATCGAATTCATCATGCGCGAGAAAGTGGTTGGGGCATTGGTTAAACCAAACGACATGACGGTGTACTCGTAAAGACCATAACGAGTAGTGAAAGCCGTTTTGGGAATGTCCTCGTTCCTGATTTTGATTTGATGATAGCCTAATCTCAAATCCATCTTGGAGAAGACAGAGGATCCAGCAAGTTGATCATAAAGATCATTGATTCTGGGTAGTGGGTACTTATTCTTTATCGTTGCTAAATTTAGCGGGCGATAGTCTACGCACATCCTTTCTGTTCCATCTTTCTTCGTTACGAACAGAACGGGACAACCCCATGGCGATGAGCTAGGGCGGATGAAGCCTTTTGCCAACAAAGCTTCAAGTTGGATTTTAAGCTCAGCTAACTCTCGTGGGGCCATTTTGTATGGGAGTCTAGAAATTGGTGCAGTTCCTGGCATAAGATCCACTATGAACTCTACACATCTGACGGGTGCCATTGCCGACAGCTCTTCAGGAAAGACATCCGGGAAGTCACGAACCACCGGAATATCTTCAAGGTCGGGAAGGGTAAGCACATTCAAATAATGTATCTAGGTTCTCGATCTTGGTGAGGAATAATCTATTGTTTGGCCTGAAGGATGGGTGAGTTTAATTGACTTGGCTTTACAATCAAGAAAAACATTTTGTCTTGATAACCAATCCATACCAAGGATGACATCAATGTCTGAAGACTTGAGGGATATGATTGAAGCAAGGAATACTAAACCCTCAATTGCAATTCAATTGCCATGGCTTACTCTATTAGTTTGCCATCTTGACCCTGGATTTTGAATTATCATTGGGGTGGACATTTCAACAAAGGACAACTCAGGAAGAATTGCATAACTTTCCGACATGAACGAATGGGATGCTCCGGGATCGAAAAGAACGGAAGTAGGAACATAATTGACTGGGAGCGTACCAAGAATGACGTTAGAAGTGTCGTCAGTCTCTTCAGCTGAGATCTTGTTCACACGTCCACGATTGGCGGGAGGAGTGGTTTTGGTGGTGAAGACCTTTGGGGGTGGCTTGCCACGACCATTGTTGTTACCTCCGGAACGAGGTGGAGCATTCTGATTCTGGAGCTGGTTCTGGGGACACTCGCGGGAGTAGTGGCCTACCTGACTACACTTGTAGCAGGCTCCAAAGACAGTGCGGGGAGCTGGGTTGTTAGGTGGAGGGTGGAACGAAGCTGGTGGTCGAGGCGCCACATAGGATGGCCTCGGTGGGTGTCGGGACCCGGGGTTAGCGTATGCAAGTCCCGCTACGACATAGTCATATGGAGAGCCGAGAACCGTACCCACTTGTCTAAGCAGACAAGGACAAGCACATAACGTTCTCGGAAAGCATCGTACGTGAGGGGCATCCCATCCAGGCCGGATGATCAACTAAGATGGGTCCTCATCGTCCGCACACAAGTCTAATGATATGGGTGATGAACTCCCATATTCGCAGACAAGTCGCCTCAACCATTCTATCGACTATCTCATAACTCTTACATAGACTTACTCCAGCCTGATCACTTAGTCGGGGTCTAGGGCGGGCTCGATCATACCACAAAGTGTGCACGAGACAGAGTCTCGAGCAATCGCATCGCGATGCCCCAAGCTGCGCACATCTAAGGGCCACTTTGTCAGAACCCTCTGTTAGGTAATGTGCTAGGATCAAGTAACCTTGCATCATGTCAAATTTTCAAAGGAAATCAACTTCAAAATCCAAATGGGAGAAGGAACCCCCCCCAGATGAATTAATTCAAAAGGCCAGATAAAAATCTTCTCCAAACATTCATGTTAGATTTTTGAAAAGTCTTATAAATGAGTGTGATCACATATCAAGTGATGTGGGACCCATCCCATGCTCATAGATTTTTCAAATAATCAAACAGTGCCTTGGAATTAAAGAAATACCCCTATTTGATTTAAGATTCAAATTATTTGAATTTTAAAAATGTTGAAACTTTATGAGTGGCTAGTCTATATTTTTATGAGGCCACATAAAATTTTCAGCATTTAAAAAAATGTTTAGCTATTTTAATTGGCTAAACAGAACAAATAGCAGAAAAGAAAAACAGAAAAGAAATCATAAATCCTTACCTGGCGCCCAGGCGAAGTCAGCCCACCCCAGCCCAGCCGGCCCACAGGGGCAGGGGCGTCTTCTTCCCCCTCCCGCGCCTCCAAGCTGCTCGGTGGAATGCCACAGAGCTAGCCGGGGACGACACGTCGCCGTCGAGGAGCTTCCAGGCCTCCCCGTGGCCTCTTCTCTCACCTGGAGACTCCCCGCAGCCTCCACAGTCCATTCCCCCCCTCCCAAGTGCTTATCCTCCTCTCTCTCATTGAGCCCCGAGAAGAACAGGACGCCGCCGTCGCCATAGCCTGAAGCCCGCGTGGCCAACGACGTCCCCGAGCTGCGCCGTGCTGTCCATCCTCCTCGCCATCCTCGACTTCGACTCCGTGCAGAAGGAATCGAGCTCGGACGCTCTGTAGCCGCCGGAATCTTCTCCACGTTGCCGCCGGACCTGCAAACCAACTCCGGCGAATTCGTCGTCGTTGAAGCCTCTCCGTCTCCACCGCCTGCGCCGTTGCGTTCACAACCTCCTGGTGAGCAGAACCCCTAATCTTGCGGCCCCTCAATCCCCCCCTAGACGATTCCGCCATGAGAACCGAGCTCCTCGCCGCCATGGTTGAGCTAGAGCTCGCCCTCGTGCTCCTCGCGACACCCAAGTGCACGCGTTTGACTCGTGGGTGCCCCCTAGCCTCGACTACGACCTCGCCGGTTCTCTGTTTCCGCCGGAGTCGTCGCCGTCGTCGCTTCCGAGCACCCCGTGACCCCCTGTTGCCTCCAGAAGACGCGGACGACCTCCAGGAGCAAGCCGGTGCCCTCCGTTTCCCCTCCCGTGGCCCCTAGGCCATTCCGGCGAGTGCGCCGCCGTGGCCAGGCCACCGGCGTCAAGCCGCCGGTGGGTTAGCCCTTAAGCACTCGGCTAATGACCCCCTGGGTCACTGACCAGTGGGCTCAGTGGCTTAATTAAGCCACTGGATTAATTTAACCCACGGGTTAAATTAACCCAGCACTGACACCCTGGACCCACATGTCAGCTGACGCAATAAATCATTTTATGAATTTCCAGAAAATAAAAATGAATTAAAAGAATTCCAGAATTCCAGAAAATACCCCAAACTTTGGAAATTCATAGAAAATTCATATTAACTCCAAATTGGACAAATAATATATGAAAAATGATCAGGAGAAAATTATCTTTCCAAATATGCAACTTTCAACTCTGTTTGAGTTGAATTTAAAATGTGATCAGTAGCATTTTCTATTTGATTTAAATGGAATTAAATCAAATTCAAATCAAATATTTTTGCAACTTGAACCATGGCAACATGCTACATTTCAATCACACATCAGAGGCATATCATACACATTTGAAGTTGTTTCAAAATGATCAAACTATGTAACATACAACTTGGTTAATTTGAATTCAAATGTGGAGTTTGAATTTGCATTTCAAATGCAATATACTCCACTTAAATGAAATTGCCTCACACATCAAAACTTATACTTCGAGTTTCAACATTCATTCATGTGCTTGAGCATTGCATTCATATTGATTGCTACTTCGTGCTTTGTTTGTCGAATAGAGGTGGAACCGGAGCAAGAGGTTGGAACCTTCGTTGAAGACCCCGAACCCGAACCTCGTCAGCAAGGCAAGCAAACCCCCATTGATCATGTCGATAAAATCCCACTTCCCTCTCATGTCTCGCTTATGCATTGTTTAGGATAATTACCATGCTTCGTTTCTACCGCATAGATGAACCCATTCCTTTGCATGACCTATCTTTTTGTCACAGTAGTAAGCAAACCACAATCCTAGCAAATGTAGGACTTGTTTGATATCATGTGGCCCCTGCAATGTTACTGCTTATTGCATGCTTAGTATGATACCTTGTTGTTACTGTGATGTGAGTCGGGATGGGAATGGTCATGTTGATGATGGTAGAAAAGTGTTGGTGAATCGACCCTAATACAAGGTGAACGATGAGAGGTTGTGTAGGAGTACACAGTGGGTTGTCTCGTTGAACACCGCCCTAGTACGAGTTCTTGTGTGGTGATCCAAGATGAAGAGTACAACCGCACATTGGGCTCACTAACCCCTCTCAACTTACTAACTCATCCCTTTCGATGTCCAGATGTCGCAATAGTTCGGAGTTCTGGTAGGTCTATGGCCTGGATGCTAAGTGAGAGAACGGCTCATCCGAGACCGGCTTATGCACCACGCACACATCACTTGGGTCCACTTCGGTAAACCGGCCGGGTTCACGATTGTGGTAACCAACCCAAGTAGGCGGCTTTCTCAGACTAGATCGGCTATGAGGTAACAGTTGTGGTGAGCATCATCGCTGGCACCCCTTGAATGGTGTCGAGATCAAAGGCGGTAAATGATGGTTATGTGTGTGTAGCGGTACACCCTTGCAAGGTTAAAAAAACTATTCGAATAGCCGCGTCCGCGATTATGGACTGCTTGGAAAGATTAGCTTGATTATTAGATAACTTGAACCGGATACTTCTAAAACACACCAAGATAAGTGTGAGTGCTATGGCATGCTTTCTCGTGGGGAAGTCGAGGAAGGCACCATAGTGGTGTATTGGTTGGAGAAAGTAGTGGACTCGTGTACGCTTCTTACCTCAAAGTCTGGTACTCGTAGTTCAGGATTAGCCAAGTCAAAGCTGGCACTTCTGCAAGTGAACCCCACCTCCCTTTACCTTGATACATGTGCATGAGTAGTATAGCTCCTATGTAAGTCTTGCTGAGTACGACTTTGTACTCACGTTTGCTTAATCTATGTTTTAGATGATGCCACTGACCCCGAAGGTGGCTTCTTCATCGAGCTGGACGACTGAAGACCAACTAGTCTAGTCCCAGTCAGACGACTGGTTCCCTCGTGGAGGGCTTTGTGTTTAAATAAGGCTTCTTAAGCCATTTGTTAAACTTGTCTGTACTCAGACATAATTTTCTTCCGCCTGTGTTGTAATGTTGGATCACATGTATGTGATCTCTGTGTGCACTCTATAAGAGTTATAAATAAAATGTACACTTTGTAGAGAATTGCAATGGTACCTGCTGTTCATACAAGGCATGTGTGCTGCGTGTATGTTTATAACATGCATGTCTTTGTATGGGTTTTCGAGACCTTAGTTGTGTTCTGGCTGGCGGTCTTTCATACACCAAGTGGCCCTTAGATGTGCGCAGCTTGGGGCATCGCGATGCGCTTTCTCGAGACTCCGTCTCGTGCACACTTTGTGGTATGATCGAGCCCTCCCTAGACCCCGACTAAGTGATTGGGCTGGAGTAAGTCTATGTAAGAGTTTTGAGATAGTCGGTAGTATGGTTGAGGCGACTTGTCTTTGAATATGGGAGTTCACCACCCATATCATTTGACTTGTGTGCGGACGATGAGGACCCATCTCAGTTGATCATCCGGCCTGGATGGGATGCCCCTCACGTACGATGCTTTCCGAGAATGTTCAGTGCTTGGCCTTGTCTGCTTAGACAAGTGGGTGCGGTTCTCGGCTCTCCATATGAATATGTCTTAACTGTACTTGCATACGCTAACCCCGGGTCCCGACAGACTTGGTATCAGAGCAGGACTGACTGTAGGACTAGTAGCCTTGGCCGAAGTTGAGTCTAGCTTGCTATAGTTATATAGTTACTCTGGGTATATAAGGGAACAACGTAAGGCTTCTTTTTTCTCCTTACCCCCTTCGCTATGAGTTCTGAGTCACCCTCATCTTATTCTACAGGAAGATAGGACTAGGCTCTCCTCTGTCTGATTAGAACATCTCGTTGTTTGCTTCCTCATAGCCGTAGGAAAGTTGTGACCGGTTTGTTGGAGTGGTTATGCTCCCTGTTTTATTACATCGTATGTAAGTGCTGTTTCCATGTTGTAAGAAATTGTCTTTTTCTTGCAATTACAGCCGTTATGCTGTCCGAGTCATTCCAGGTTTATCTCATAATCTGACGCATTTGCAAACTCCTTTCTATTTCAGATGGAAGATCTTCCCCCTCGGCAGATTGTTCGTTTGACCAGGTGGCTCGGTGTGCGTGGCCATCCCGCCACGTTGATCGAGATGATGTCCTATGTGGGATATCGATGGTACCCTGAGTATACCGTCGAGGAGCAGTTCCACGACTTCAACCAGACCCAGTTCCACTGCATTGTTCGGATCTACCCGCACCACGTTGGAGTCACTCAGCCTATCCACTTTGGACATGGCATTGGCGTTACCGAGAACATGGCTGTGCAGGATGTTGCATACTCATGTATGACACTGCTGAGAGAGGAGCACACTTTGCTGAGAGAGACCTCTTTCCGCTATATCCCTGCTGCACTTCCAGGAGAAGAGGGATATTACACCGGACTCTACTCAGATCACTCTGTAGAGGATCCCGCACTTCAGATGACTGCTAGGTTTGCTAGTGACAGAGATCGTGATGCACGCGCTCTCCGTTTTGAGCTCCACGCCACCCGTGTTTGTCTGTATCGAGCACAGACCCTCTTGGCACCCTTTGTGAGCGTGGGATCAGTTGAGCATGATGCGATCTATCTAGTGAGGACCCAGATGCCTTCTCGAGTTGCTTGGCCCAAGATTGGAGGAATTTTTCCACCCCGTGGTCCTTTGCTTCCACCCTACGCTGGACCTAGGCCCCATCCTTGCCCAAATTGATATCAGGGTCCACAAGCCTCCGTGTTTTCCGATTGTCACCTCCAGCTACCGGGATACGCGGGTAACTTTTATGAGGACTACTATGGAGATGGAGATGAGTGAGACCGCCTGTGGTCTTACTTAGTGATGATGTAGTAGTATCATAGTATATTGTATGCAAGGTGTCTAAGTTCCAGAGGCTTAGATAAATAATGTATAGGGAGTCAGAGTGCCTCTGAAGGATGTATCATCTTCATCACGTTTGTATTAGCTTAGTGCTTGTACTAAAACGATGTATGGTTTGTATGACAGCTTGTGAATATATGGCTTGTATGCTTTATCACCATGTTGTCAAGATGATTACTTCCTTTGCTCTGTAATCCTTCTAGTACTTCAATACCTTGTTTAGACTCTTCCAATCAACTCTGTTTGACTTTGATTTTTCACCTCCAGGATGTCTCAAGGAACCCGTGGCCAGGTTGGTCGTAACCAAGGTCGCGGGAATGATCAGGAGGAAGGCAACCTTCCACCCCCACCCACGATGGCACAGGTTCTGATGGAAGTCGAGAGGAACCGCCGAGACTCTCACCATCTGTTGGAAGTCATTGCTCGCAACACCACTCAGCAGCGCAATGAGTTGGTGTCCCTGAACGACTTCATCCGACTTCATCCCCCGGTTTTTAGTTACTCCACCGAGCCCCTTGACGCCGATGACTGGCTTCGCAGCATCGAGAGGAAGCTCCAAGCAGGCCGTGTTGCAACTGGTGACAAGGTCAGCTATGCCACCTATCACCTCGAAGGTGCAGCTAGCTCTTGGTGGGAGAACTTTCTGAATATGCGCCCCGTTGGACCACCTGCATCTTGGGAGGAGTTCTGCACGTCTTTCCGCGAGCACCACATTCCCAAAGGTCTCATGGACCGCAAACGTGAGGAGTTCTGCAACCTCACCCAAGGCAGAAGAACCGTTGATGAGTTTAGTCGTGAGTTCAACCGACTGGCTCGTTATGCTACCGAAGAAGTCTCCACCGACTCCAAGAAACAAGAGAGGTTCCGTCGTGGCCTCAACACGGGACTTCGTCGTGAGCTCAATCTTCATGACTTTGCCACATACCAGGTCCTTGTCAACAAGGCCATCAAAGCAGAGGACATGAACAACCCCAACGACTTTCGCAAACACCCCAGAGATGATGGTTCATCCAGTTCCGGCTCCCAGAAGCGTAAGATCTGGATCCCAAACAGCATGTTCCGCCAGAACAACCCACCGAGGCCATCCTATGTGACGCCTCGTCCACCCACCCAGTTCCACCCAGCTCCACGCACTATTTTCGGAGCCTGTTACAAATGTGGTCAGGCAGGCCACTACTCTCGCGAGTGTCCCCAGAACCAGCTCCAGCACCAGAATGCTCCACCCCGTGCCGGAGGCAACAACAGCAACAATGGTCGTGGCAAGCCACCCCAGAAGGTCTACACCGCCAAACCCGTTCCTCCCGCCACTCGTGGGCGTGTGAACCAGATTGCCGCCGAAGAGACTGACGACACCACTGACGTCATTCTTGGTACGCTCCCAGTCAATTATGTTCCTACTTCCGTTCTTTTCTACCCAGGAGCATCTCATTCATTCATGTCGGAAAGTTATGCACTTCGTCATGAGTTAACCTTTGTTGAATTGTCCACCCCAATGATTATTCAAACTCCAGGGTCAAGATGGCAGACTAATAGAGTAAGCCATGGTAATCAAATTGCAATTGAGGGTTTAGTATTCCTTGCTTCACTCATAGCCCTCAAGTCTTCAGACATTGATGTCATCCTTGGCATGGATTGGCTATCAAGACAGAATGTCTACCTGGATTGCAAAGGTAAATCCGTGAAACTCACCCACCCTTCAGGAAAAACAGTCAACTATACCTCACCCAGAACAAGAATCCAAGTGCATTCTTTGAATGTACTTCCCCTTCCCGAACTTGAAGATATTCCGGTGGTTCGTGACTTCCCGGATGTCCTTCCTGAAGAGCTGCCGGGAATGCCACCCGACAGATGTGTAGAGTTTATAGTGGATCTTGCCCCAGGAACTGCACCAATTTCTAGACGCCCATACAAAATGGCCCCACGTGAGTTAGCTGAGCTTAAAACCCAACTGGAAGCTTTGTTGGAGAAAGGCTTCATCCGGCCTAGCTCATCGCCATGGGGTTGCCCCGTTCTGTTCGTAACGAAGAAAGATGGAACAGAAAGGATGTGCGTAGACTATCGCCCGCTAAATTTAGCGACGATAAAGAACAAGTACCCACTGCCCAGGATCAATGATCTTTATGATCAACTTGCAGGATCTTCTGTCTTCTCAAAGATGGATTTGAGATTAGGTTATCATCAAATCAAGATCCGAAACGAGGACATTCCCAAAACGGCTTTTACTACTCGTTATGGTCTTTATGAGTATACCGTCATGTCCTTTGGTTTAACCAATGCCCCCGCCACTCTCTCACGCATGATGAACTCGATCTTCATGGAGTATTTGGACCAGTTCGTCGTGGTTTATCTCGATGACATTCTCATCTACTCGAAGAACGAAGAAGAACATGCCGAACACCTAAGCCTGGTATTGATGAAACTTAGAGAGCATCGCCTGTATGCTAAATTCTCCAAGTGTGAATTTTGGCTACCAGAAGTGACCTACTTAGGCCACGTGATTTCTGCAAAAGGCATTGTTGTGAATCCCGAGAGAGTTCAGGCCGTCCTTGACTGGACTCCACCTGAATCGGTTAAGCAAGTTAGGAGTTTTCTTGGCCTAGCCAGCTATTGCCGTCGCTTCGTCGAGAACTTTTCTAAAGTTGCAAAGCCTCTAACTGAACTCCTCAAGAAAGATAAGAAATTCCTATGGACTCCCAAGTGCGAGGAAAGCTTTCAAGAGCTAAAAAGAAGATTGACTTCTGCACCCGTAGTTGCACCTCCAGACACCAAAAAGGATTTCGAGATCTATTGTGACGCATCACGGCAAGGGTTAGGATGCATACTTCTGCAAGATCGACATGTGGTAGCTTATGCTTCACGCCAGTTGCGGCCACATGAAGAGAACTATCCTACCCATGACCTTGAACTCGCTGCCGTAGTTCATGCCCTAACAACTTGGCGACATTACCTCCTTGGTAATCGTTGCGAGATTTATTCCGACCACCAAAGCCTCAAATACATTTTCACCCAGCCAGATCTTAATCTCAGGCAAAGACGCTGGATTGAGTTGATAAAAGATTACGACGTAGTAATTTCTTACACCCCAGGCAAAGCCAATGTCATGGCTGATGCACTAAGTCGTAAGTCGTATTGTAACAACCTCATGTTACAACAGAATCAACCACTTCTTCATGAGGACTTTCGCAAGCTCAACCTTGAAATTTTTCCTCATGGCTATCTTTCTACCTTGGTGGCGAAACCAACTCTTGAGGATCAAATCATAGTTGCCCAAAGGCGTGCACGAGGTGTTCGCCGGATCAAGGAGAACATTGCTAGCGGAGTTGCTAAATGTTTCTCCACAGATAGCAAGGGAACGGTTTTCTTTGGAAATCGTTTGGTAGTACCTAAGAATAGGGAACTAAGGCAACTCATCCTCAAGGAAGCCCATGACACACCCCTCTCGATTCATCCCGGTAGCACGAAAATGTACCGAGATCTACGCCAGAGATTTTGGTGGACTAGGATGAAGAGAGACATTGCTCAATTTGTTGCCGAATGTGATGTTTGTCGTCGCATTAAGGCAGAACATCAAAGACCTGCTGGTACACTTCAACCTTTGTCTATTCCCGAGTGGAAATGGGACAAAGTCGGTATGGACTTCATCACCGGCTTTCCAAAAACCCAGAAAGGAAACAATGCCATCTTCGTTGTCATAGATAGGCTTTCCAAAGTTGCTCACTTTCTTCCGGTTCGCGAGTCTATAACTGCTAGCCAGTTAGCGGACTTGTACATCTCTAGAATGGTATCCCTTCATGGTGTTCCTTTGGAAATCAATTCTGATCGTGGTAGCCTTTTCACCTCTAGATTTTGGGGAAGCTTTCAGAATGCTATGGGAACTCATCTCTCCTTTAGTACAGCTTTCCATCCTCAGTCTAGCGGTCAAGTCAAAAGGGTTAACCAAATTCTTGAAGACATGCTCAGAGCTTGTGTTATCTCAAAGAATTGGGAGAAGTCTCTTCCATTTTCCGAATTTGCTTATAACAATAGTTTTCAATCTAGTCTGAACATGGCTCCTTTTGAACTCCTATAAGGACGACGATGTCGAACACCACTAAACTGGTCAGAAACCGGTGAAAGACAATTCTTTGGACCGGATATGATCAAGTAAGCAGAAGAGCAAGTTCGCATTGTTCGTGATCAATTGAAAGCAGCCCAGTCTCGTCAGAAAAGCTACTATGATCGTCATCATAGGCAAGAGAGCTACAATCTGGATGAGAAGGCTTACCTTCGGGTTACTCCTTTGAAGGGAACCCAAAGATTCGGTATCAAAGGCAAGTTGGCCCCACGTTACATCGGACCTTTCCGCATTATTGCTAAACGTGGAGAAGTTGCCTACCAACTTGAACTACCTCCGCACCTCTCCCGAGTACATGATGTATTCCATGTGTCCCAACTCAGGCGTTGCTTCAAGGACCCCATCCGCGAAGTCGACCATGAAACGCTTGATCTTCAAGATGACCTTTCTTATCGAGAATACCCCGTTCGTATTCTTGATTCCGTAGAGCGTGTCACTCGTCGTCAGAAGATTAGGTTTCTGAAAGTGCAATGGTCACACCACTCTGAAAGAGAAGCTACGTGGGAAAGAGAAGACCGTCTCAGTGCCGAGTACCCCACCTTCCTCCCGCAGACTTCTGAATCTCGGGACGAGATTCGTTTGAGTGGGGGCGAGTTGTCAGAACCCTCTGTTAGGTAATGTGCTAGGATCAAGTAACCTTGCATCATGTCAAATTTTCAAAGGAAATCAACTTCAAAATCCAAATGGGAGAAGGAACCCCCCCCCCAGATGAATTAATTCAAAAGGCCAGATAAAAATCTTCTCCAAAAATTCATGTTAGATTTTTGAAAAGTCTTATAAATGAGTGTGATCACATATCAAGTGATGTGGGACCCATCCCATGCTCATAGATTTTTCAAATAATCAAACAGTGCCTTGGAATTAAAGAAATACCCCTATTTGATTTAAGATTCAAATTATTTGAATTTTAAAAATGTTGAAACTTTATGAGTGGCTAGTCTATATTTTTATGAGGCCACATAAAAAATTTCAGCATTTAAAAAAATGTTTAGCTATTTTAATTGGCTAAACAGAACAAATAGCAGAAAAGAAAAACAGAAAAGAAATCATAAATCCTTACCTGGCGCCCAGGCGAAGTCAGCCCACCCCAGCCCAGCCGGCCCACAGGGGCAGGGGCGTCTTCTTCCCCCTCCCGCGCCTCCAAGCTGCTCGGTGGAATGCCACCGAGCTAGCCGGGGAAGACACGTCGCCGTCGAGGAGCTTCCAGGCCTCCCCGTGGCCTCTTCTCGCACCTGGAGACTCCCCGCAGCCTCCGCAGTCCATTCCCCCCCTCCCCAGTGCCTATCCTCCTCTCTCTCGCTGAGCCCCGAGAAGAACAGGACGCCGCCGTCGCCATAGCTTGAAGCCCGCGTGGCCAACGACGTCCCCGAGCTACGCCGTGCTGTCCATCCTCCTCGCCATCCTCGACTTCGACTCCGTGCAGAAGGAATCGAGCTCGGACGCTCTGCAGCCGCCGGAATCTTCTCCACGTTGCCGCCGGACCCGCAAACCAACTCCGGCGAATTCGTCGTCGTTGAAGCCTCTCCGTCTCCACCGCCTGCACCGTTGCGTTCACCACCTCCTGGTGAGTAGAACCCCTAGTCTTGCGGCCCCTCAATCCCCCCCCCCTAGACGATTCCGCCATGAGAACCGAGCTCCTCGCCGCCATGGTTGAGCTAGAGCTCGCCCTCGTGCTCCTCGCGACACCCCAGTGCGCGCGTTTGACTCGTGGGTGTTCCAGCTTTCGAACGCACACGAGCTCAGCCCAATCCCTGCCCCCTAGCCTCGACTACGACCTCGCCGGTTCTCTGTTTCCGCCGGAGTCGTCGCCGTCATCGCTTCCGAGCACCCCGTGACCCCCTGTTTCCTCCAGAAGACGCGGACGACCTCCAGGAGCAAGTCGGTGCCCTCCGTTTCCCCTCCCGTGGCCCCTAGGCCATTCCGGCGAGTGCGCCGCCGTGGCCAGGCCACCGGCGTCAAGCCGCCGGTGGGTTAGCCCTTAAGCACTCGGCTAATGACCCCCTGGGTCACTGACCAGTGGGCCCAATGGCTTAATTAAGCCACTGGATTAATTTAACCCACGGGTTAAATTAACCCAGTCACTGACACCCTGGACCCACATGTCAGCTGACGCAATAAATCATTTTATGAATTTCCAGAAAATCAAAATGAATTAAAAAAATTCCAGAATTCCATAAAATACCTCAAACTTTGGAAATTCATAGAAAATTCATATTAACTCCAAATTGGACAAATAATATATGAAAAATGATCAGGAGAAAATCACACATCAGAGGCATATCATACACATTTGAATTTGTTTCAAAATGATCAAACTATGTAATATACAACTTGGTTAATTTGAATTCAAATGTGGAGTTTGAATTTGCATTTCAAATGCAATATACTCCACTTAAATGAAATTGCCTCACACATCAAAACTTATACTTTGAGTTTCAACATTCATTCATGTGCTTGAGCATTGCATTCATATTGATTGCTACTTCATGCTTTGTTTGTCGAATAGAGGTGGAACCGGAGCAAGAGGTTGGAACCTTCGTTGAAGACCCCGAACCCGAACCTCGTCAGCAAGGCAAGCAAACCCCCATTGATCATGTCGATAAAATCCCACTTCCCTCTCATGTCTCGCTTATGCATTGTTTAGGATAATTACCATGCTTCGTTTCTACCGCATAGATGAACCCATTCCTTTGCATGACCTATCTTTTTGTCACAGTAGTAAGCAAACCACAATCCTAGCAAATGTAGGACTTGTTTGATATCATGTGGCCCCTGCAATGTTACTGCTTATTGCATGCTTTGTATGATACCTTGTTGTTACTGTGATGTGAGTCGGGATGGGAATGGTCATGTTGATGATGGTAGAAAAGTGTTGGTGAATCGACCCTAATACAAGGTGAACGATGAGAGGCTGTGTAGGAGTACACAGTGGGTTGTCTCGTTGAACACCGCCCTAGTACGAGTTCTTGTGTGGTGATCCAAGATGAAGAGTACAACCGCACATTGGGCTCACTAACCCCTCTCAACTTACTAACTCATCCCTTTCGATGTCCAGATGTCGCAATAGTTCGGAGTTCTGGTAGGTCTGTGGCCTGGATGCTAAGTGAGAGAACGGCTCATCCGAGACCGGCTTATGCACCACGCACACATCACTTGGGTCCACTTCGGTAAACCGGCCGGGTTCACGATTGTGGTAACCAACCCAAGTAGGCGGCTTTCTCGGACTAGATCGGCTATGAGGTAACAGTTGTGGTGAGCATCCTCGCTGGCACCCCTTGAATGGTGTCGAGATCAAAGGCGGTAAATGATGGTCATGTGTGTGTAGCGATACACCCTTGCAAGGTTAACAAAACTATTCGAATAGCCGCGTCCACGGTTATGGACTGCTTGGAAAGCTTAGCTTGATTATTAGATAACTTGAACTAGATACTTCTAAAACACACCAAGATAAGTGTGAGTGCTATGGCGTGCTTTCTCGTGGGGAAGTCGAGGAAGGCACCATAGTGGTGTATTGGTTGGAGAAAGTAGTGGACTCGTGTACGCTTCTTACCTCAAAGTCTGGTACTCGTAGTTCAGGATTAGCCAAGTCAAAGCTGGCACTTCTGCAAGTGAACCCCACCTCCCTTTACCTTGATACATGTGCATGAGTAGTATAGCTCCTATGTAAGTCTTGCTGAGTACGACTTTGTACTCACGTTTGCTTAATCTATGTTTTAGATGATGCCACTGACCCCGAAGGTGGCTTCTTCATCGAGCTGGACGACTGAAGACCAACTAGTCTAGTCCCAGTCAGACGACTGGTTCCCTCGTGGAGGGCTTTGTGTTTAAATAAGGCTTCTTAAGCCATTTGTTAAACTTGTCTGTACTCAGACATAATTTGCTTCCGCCTGTGTTGTAATGTTGGATCACATGTATGTGATCTCTGTGTGCACTCTATAAGAGTTATAAATAAAAGGTACACTTTGTAGAGAATTGCAATGGTACCTGCTGTTCATACAAGGCATGTGTGCTGCGTGTATGTTTATAACATGCATGTCTTTGTATGGGTTTTCGAGACCTTAGTTGTGTTCTGGCTGGCGGTCTTTCATACACCAAGTGGCCCTTAGATGTGCGCAGCTTGGGGCATCGCGATGCGATTGCTCGAGACTCCGTCTCGTGCACACTTTGTGGTATGATCGAGCCCGCCCAAGACCCCGACTAAGTGATCGGGATGGAGTAAGTCTATGTAAGAATTTTGAGATAGTCGGTAGTATGGTTGAGGCGACTTGTCTTTGAATATGGGAGTTCACCACCCATATCATTTGAATTGTGTGCGGACGATGAGGACCCATCTCAGTTGATCATCCGGCCTGGATGGGATGCCCCTCACGTACGATGCTTTCCGAGAATGTTCAGTGCTTGGCCTTGTCTGCTTAGACAAGTGGGTGCGGTTCTCGGCTCTCCATATGACTATGTCTTAACTGTACTTGCATACGCTAACCCCGGGTCCCGACACACTTGGTGTATAAAAGACCGCCTGCCAGATCACAACTAAGGTATCGAAAACCCATACAAAGACATGTATGTTATAAACATACACGCAGCACACATGCCTTGTATGAACAGCAGATATCATTGCAATTCTCTACAAAGTATACATTTTATTGATAACTCTCACAGAGTGCACATAGAGATCACAAGTTGTGATCCAACATTACAACATTTAACGGAAGCAGAGTAGGTCCGAGTACAGACAAACTTAACAAATGGCTTAAGAAGCCTTATTTAAACACAAAGCCCTCCACGAGGGAACCAGTCTGCTGACTGGGACTACACTAGCTTGGTCTTCAGTCGTCGAGCTCGAGGAAGAATCCACCTTCGGGGTCAGTGGGTTCATCTAAAACATAGAATAAGCAAACGTGAGTATAAAGTCGTACTCAGCTAGACTTACATAGGAGCTATACTACTCATGCACATGTATCAAGGTAAAAGGGGGTGGGGTTCAATTGCAGAAGTGCCATCTTTGACTTGGCTAGTCCTGAACTGCGAGTACGAGACTTGAGGTAAGAAGCGTACACGAGTCCACTACATCTCCAACCAATTACACCACTATGGTGCCTTCCTCGACTTCCCCACGAGAAAGCATGCCATAGCACTCACGCTTATCTTGGTAAGTTTTATAAGTATCCAGTTCAAGTTGTCTAATAATCAAGCTAAGCTTTCCCAGCAGTCCCTTACCGCGGACGAGGCTATTCGAATAGTTTTGTTAACCCTGCAGGGGTGTACCGCTACACACACATGACCATCAGTTACCGCGTTTGTACTCGACACCGTTCAAGAAGTGTTGGCGAGGATGCTCACCACAACTGTTACCTCATAGCCGATCTAGTCCAAGAAAGCCGCCTACCTGTGTTGGCTACCACTATCGTGAACCTGGACGGTTTACCGAAGTGGACCCAGATGATGTGTGCGTGGTCCATAAGCCGGTCTCGGTTGAGCCGTTCTCTCACTTAGCAGCCAGTCCACAAACCTACCAGAACTCCGAACTACTGCGACATCTGGACATCGAAAGGGATGAGTTAGTAGGTTGAGAGGGGTCAGTGAGCCCAATGTGTGGTTGTACTCTTCATCTTTTATCACCACACAAGAACTCGGACTTAGGGCGGTGTTCAACGAGACAACCCACTGTGTACTCCTACACAGCCTCTCATAGTTCACCTTGTATTAGGGTAGATTCACCAACACATTTCCACCATCATCAACATGATCACTACCATCCCGACTCACATAACAGTAACAACATTGTATCACTCTAAGCATGCAATTAGCAGTAACAATTGCAGGGGCCACATGATATCAACCAACTCCTACATTTGCTAGGATTGTGGTTTGCTTACTACTGTGACAAATGATAGGTCATGCAAAGGAATGGGTTCATCTATGCGGTAGAAACGTAGCATGGAAATCATCCTATACAATGCATAAGCGAGACATGAGAGGGAAGTGGGATTTTATCGACATGATCAATGGGGGTTTGCTTGCCTTGCTGACGAGGTTCAGTCTCGGGATCTTCAACGAAGGGGGCAGCCTCCTGTTCCTATTCAACTTATACTCGACAAACAACAAACAAGGTAGCAAAGTAAATACAATGCACAAGCAAATGGTCGAAGGTTGAAACTTGGTTTGCATGCTTCTGATGTGTGAGGCAATTCCACTTAAATGGAGTATATTGCAAATGAATTGCAAATTCAAACACCAATTTGAATTCAATTTAGCCAAGTTGCAAATGCTATTGTTTGATCAATGTAACTCATCTTGATATGTGTATGATATGCCTCTGATGTTCAAGTTAAATGTGGCATGTTGCTAAGGTTCAAATTTCAAAAGCATTTGAATTTAATTTGATTAAATTCCAATTAAACCAAAGAGCAAATGCTACTGGTCCCATTTTAAATTCAACTCAAACATAGTTGAAAACTTTATATTTGGATAGATTATTTTCTCCTGATCATTTTTCATATATTATATGTTAAATTTGGAGTTAATATGAATTTTCTATGAATTTCCAAAGTTTAAGCCTTTTTCTGGAATTTCTGATTTTCTTTTAAATTGGAAAAGGTTTTAATGCGTAGGCATGACGTCACAGTGACGTGGGGGTGCTGACATGTGGGGCCTCACTGTCAGTGGGTTAGTTAACTAACCCGGTTAGTTTAAACTAACCAGGGATTAGTTAGTGGCCTCGGCCCATTGGTCAGTGGCCCAGGGGGTTGGATTAGGGGCTAATCACGCCGGACACGTGGATCTCACCGGCGGCAAGTCGCCGGCGACCTCCCGACACGGCGGCAACGCACGGGACGGCGGCTCCGGCCACCATTTGGTGCGCTGAGACCACCAAACGGGAGCCCGAGCACGTCCGCGTCAAGCTGAGCATAGCAAGGCCGCGGGGGTTCACTGGAACATCGTCGGCGTCGAGCTTTTGCGGCGGCCGTGGCAGGGCAACGACGAGGATGAAGCTGTGGTGGGTTTGCTTGGGCACACGATGGCTCAGACGACTCCTTGGAGCACCAGGAGCACGGTGGATGCCATGGCTGGGTCGAAGGGGCACGGAAACTTCCTCGCCGTCGACCACGGCGGCGACGAGCTCCTGCGTTCCAGGCAGATCTAGCTAGAGAGCAGGAGGGAGACGAAGGAATGGCTCAGTTGAACCGTGAGCTCACCGTGAGTTCAACGGAGGTAGTGGCGCGGTCGTAGCTGCTCTGTGATAGCCAGAATCGAAGAAATCTCGCGGCGGCTCCGGCGAGAAGGAAACGGCGATTGCGGCGGCTCCTTGATCAATTAGGTCACCATCTTCGACGGCTTGGCGTGGACGACGGCTTTGCGCGAGGGGGACACGATCTCCGGGCTCTTATCCAACGTAGTCCGCGAGTTCTTGCGACGGTGAACGGCGGTTGTTCTCGGGGAAGAAGGGGGAAACGCGCAGGGAGCTCGTGAGGAAGCGGCGAGTGGGGGAAAGGATGAGGCGTGTCGTTGCGCGTCTCCTGGCGCGATAAGGACGACGGGGAGGGGGCAGGCAGCCTAGCAGCTGCTGCCAGCGTCGGCATGCGCTCCAGCGAGCTGCTTGCCGCGCCGGGGGAAGACGACAAGCTGGGGAGCGGGCCTGGGCTGCGGTGCGGTGAGTTGGGCTTGGGAGGCCCAGGTAAGTGGGCCACTTTCCCTTTTCCTTTTTCTGTCTGTTTTTCTTCTGACATTTGTTTTTGGCTCTGCTAATTAAATAGCAAACCAATTTATAAAATGCTTAAACTTTTTATATGGCCCTATAATAATATATACTAGCCATTTGCAAAGTTTGGCACTTTTTAAAATTCAAATTAATTGAATCTTAAATCAAATAGGGGTTTTTGATTAATTCCAACGTCCTGTTTGAATATTTGAAAAATCCATGAGCATGGGGTGGGTCCCACATCACTTGATATGTGATCACACTCATTTATAAGACTTTTCAAAAATCAAACATGAATTTTTGGAGAAGATTTATTTCTGGCCTTTTGAATTAATTCATCTAGGGGGTTCCTTCTCCCATTTTGCATTTGAATTTGATTTCAATTGATTTCTTTTGAAATTTTTAACATGATGCAAAGTGACTGGCTAATCCTAGCACATACCTAACTTGGGGTTGTGACAACTCGCCCCCACTCAAAAGAATCTCGTCCCGAGATTCAGAAGTCTGCGGGAGGAAGGAGGGATACTCGGCACGGAGACGGTCTTCTCTTTCCCACGTGGCTTCTCTCTCAGAGTGGTGTGACCATTGCACTTTCAGAAACTTAATCTTCTGACGACGAGTGACACGCTCTGCGGAATCAAGAATACGAACTGGGTATTCTCGATAAGAAAGGTCATCTTGGAGATCAAGCGTTTCATGGTCGACTTCGCGGATGGGGTCCTTGAAGCAACGCCTTAGTTGTGATACATGGAATACATCATGTACTCGGGAAAGGTGTGGGGGTAGTTCAAGTTGGTAGGAAACTTCTCCATGTTTAGCAAGAATGCGGAAAGGTCCGATGTAACGTGGGGCCATCTTGCCTTTGATACCGAAACGTTGGGTTCCCTATAGAGGAGTAACCCGAAGGTAAGCCTTCTCATCCAGATTGTAGCTCGCTTGCCTATGATGACGATCATAGTAGCTTTTCTGACGAGACTGGGCTGCTTTCAATTGATCACGAACAATGCGAACTTGCTCTTCTGCTTCCATGATCATATCCGGTCCAAAGAATTGTCTTTCACCGGTTTCTGGCCAGTTTAGGGGTGTTCGACATCGTCGTCCATATAGGAGTTCAAAAGGAGCCATGTTCAGACTAGATTGGAAACTATTGTTATAAGCAAATTCAGCGAATGGAAGAGACTTCTCCCAATTCTTTCCGAATGAGACAACACAAGCTCTGAGCATGTCTTCAAGAATTTGGTTAACCCTTTCAACTTGACCACTAGACTGAGGATGGAAAGCTGTGCTAAAGGAGAGATGAGTTCCCATAGCATTCTGAAAGCTTCCCCAAAATATAGAGTTGAAAAGGCTACCACGATCAGAATTGATTTCCAAAGGAACACCATGAAGGGATACAATTCTAGAGACGTACAAGTCCGCTAACTGGCTAGCCGTTATAGACTCGCGAACTGGAAGCAAGTGAGCAACTTTGGAAAGCCTATCTATGACAACGAAGATGGCATCGTTTCCTTTCTGGCGTTTTGGAAAGCCGGTGATGAAGTCCATACCGACTTTGTCCCATTTCCACTCTGGAATAGGAAAAGGTTGAAGAGTACCAGCAGGTCTTCGGTGTTCTGCCTTAATGCGACGACAAACATCACATTCGGCAACAAATCGAGCAATGTCTCTCTTCATCCTAGTCCACCAAAATCTCTGGCGTAGATCTCGGTACATTTTTGTGCTACCGGGATGAATCGAGAGGGGTGTGTCATGGGCTTCCTTGAGGATGAGTTGCCTTAGTTCCCTATTCTTAGGTACTACCAATCAATTTCCAAAGTATACCGTTCCTTTACTATCTGTGGAGAAACATTTAACAACTCCGCTAGCAATTTTCTCCTTGATCCGGCGAACACCTCGTGCACGCCTTTGGGCAACTATGATTTGATCCTCAAGAGTTGGTTTTGCCACTAAGGTAGAAAGATAGCCATGAGGAACAATCTCAAGATTGAGCTTGCAAAATTCCTCATGAATAAGTGGTTGACACTGTTGTAACATGAGGTTGTTACAATACGACTTACGACTTAGTGCATCAGCCATGACATTGGCTTTGCCTGGGGTGTAAGAAATTCCTACGTCGTAATCTTTTATCAACTCAATCCAGCGTCTTTGCCTGAGATTAAGATCTGGCTGGGTGAAAATGTATTTGAGGCTTTGGTGGTCGGAATAGATCTCACAACGATTACCAAGGAGGTAATGTCGCCAAGTTGTCAGGGCATGAACTATGGCAGCGAGTTCAATATCATGGGTAGGATAGTTCTCTTCATGTGGACGCAACTGATGTGAAGCATAAGCTACCAAATGTCTATCTTGCATAAGTATGCATCCTAACCCTTGCCGTGATGCGTCGCAAAAGATCTCGAAATCCTTTTTGGTGTCTGGAGGCGCAAGTACGGGTGCAGAAGTCAATCTTCTTTTTAGCTCTTGAAAGCTTTCCTCGCACTTGGGAGTCCATAGGAATTTCTTATCTTTCTTGAGGAGTTCAGTTAGAGGCTTTGCAACTTTAGAAAAGTTTTCAACGAAGCGACGGCAATAGCTGGCTAGGCCAAGAAAACTTCTAACTTGCTTCACCGACTCAGGTGGAGTCCAGTCAAGGACGGCCTGAACTCTCTCGGGATTCACAGCAATGCCTTTTGCAGAAATCACGTGGCCTAAGTAGGTCACTTCTGGTAGCCAAAATTCACACTTGGAGAATTTAGCATACAGGTGATGCTCTCTAAGTTTCATCAATACCAGCCTAAGATGTTCGGCATGTTCTTCTTCGTTCTTCGAGTAGATGAGAATGTCATCAAGATAAACTACAACAATTTTATCTAGGTACTCCATGAAGATTGAATTCATCATGCGCGAGAAAGTGGCGGGGGCATTGGTTATACCAAAGGACATGACGGTGTACTCGTAAAGACCATAACGAGTAGTAAAAGTCGTTTTTGGAATGTCCTCGTTTCGGATTTTGATTTGATGATAACCTAATCTCAAATCCATCTTGGAGAAAACAGAGGATCCAGCAAGTTGATCAAAAAGATCATTGATCCTGGGTAGTGGGTACTTGTTCTTTATCGTCGCTTGATTTAGCGGGCGATAGTCTACGCACATCCTTCCTGTTCCATCTTTCTTCGTTACGAACAGAACGGGGCAACCCCATGGCGATGAGCTAGGGCGGATGAAGCCTTTTTCCAACAAAGCTTCAAGTTGGATTTTAAGCTCAGCTAACTCACGTGGGGCCATTTTGTATGGGCATCTGGAAATTGGTGCGGTTCCTGGCATAAGATCCACTATGAACTCTACACATCTGTCGGGTGGCTTTCCCGGCAGCTCTTCAGGAAAGACATCCGGGAAGTCACGAACCACCGGAATATCTTCAAGGTCGGGAAGGGGAAGTACATTCAAAGAATGCACTTGGGTTCTTGTTCTGGGTGAGGTGTAGTTGACTGTCTTACCTGAAGGGTGGGTTAGTTTGACTGATTTTCCTTTGCAATCAAGGTAGGCATTCTGCCTTGATAGCCAATCCATGCCAAGGATTACATCGATGTCCGAAGACTTGAGGGCTATGAGTGAAGCAAGGAATACTAAACCCTCAATCACAATTTGATTACCATGGCTTACTCTATTAGTTTGCCATCTTGACCCTGGAGTTTGAATAATCATTGGGGTGGACAATTCAACAAAAGATAACTCATGACGAAGTGCATAACTTTCCGACATGAATGAATGAGATGCTCCTGGGTCGAAAAGAACGGAAGTAGGAACATAATTGACTGGGAGCGTACCAAGAATGACGTCAGTGGTGTCGTCAGTCTCTTCGACGGCAATCTGATTCACACGTCCACGAGTGGCGGGAGGAGCGGGTTTGGTGGTGTAGACCTTCGGGGTGGCTTGCCATGACCATTGTTGTTACCTCCGGCACGGGGTGGAGTATTCTGATTCTGGAGCTGATTCTGGGGACACTCGCGGGAGTAGTGGCCTGCCTGACCACACTTTTAGCAGGCTCCAAAGACAGTGCGTGGAGCTGGGTTGTTTGGTGGAGCGGGGTGGAACGAAGCTGGTGGACAAGGCGCCACATAGGATGGCCTCGGTGGGTTGTTCTGGCGAAACATGTTGTTGGGGATCCAGATCTTGCGCTTCTGAGAGCCTGAAATGGACGAACCATCATCTCTAGGGTGTTTGCGGAAGTCATTGGGGGTATTCATGTCCTCTGCCTTGATGGCCTTGTTGACAAGGACCTGGAAGGTGGCAAAGTCATGCAGGTTGAGCTCACGACGGAGTCCAGAATTGAGTCCACGACGGAACCTCTCTTGCTTCTTAGCGTCGGTGGAGACCTCTTCAGTAGCATAACGAGCCAGTCGGTTCAACTCACGACTAAACTCGTCAACAGTCCTCCTGCCTTGGGTGAGGTTGCAGAACTCCTCACGCTTGTGGTCCATAAGACCCTTTGGAATGTGGTGCTCACGGAATGAAGTGCAGAACTTATCCCAAGTGGTGGGCGGTCCAACGGGACGCATGTTCAGGAAATTATCCCACCAAGAGCTAGCTGCACCCTCGAGGTGGTAAGTGGCATAGCTGACCCTATCACCATCTACAACATGGCCTGCCTGGAGCTTCCTCTCGATGCTGCGAAGCCAGTCATCGGCGTCAAGGGGCTCGGTGGAGTAGCTGAAAACCGGGGGATGAAGCCGGATGAAGTCATTCAAAGACACCAACTCGTTGCGCTGCTGAGTGGTGTTGTGGGCAATGACCTCCAGCAAATGGTGAGAGTCTCGGCGGTTCCTCTCAACCTCCATCAGAACCTGAGCCATCGTGGGTGGGGGTGGAAGATTTCCTTCCTCCGGATCATTCCCACGACCATGGGCATGACCAAGCTGGCCACGGGTTCCTTGAGACATCCTGAAGGTGTAAACCAAAGTCAAACAGACTTGATTGGAAGAGTCTAAACAAGGTATTGAAGGTACTGGAAGAATCACAGAGCAAAGGAAGTAATCATCTTGACAACATGGTGATAAAAGCATACAAGCCATATATTCACAAGCTGTCATCCAAACCATACATCGTTTTAGTACAAGCGCCAAGCTAATACAAACGTGATGAAGATGATACATCCTTCAGAGGCACTCTGACTTCCTATACATTATTTATCTAAGCCGCTGGAACTTAGAACACCTTGCGTACAATATACTAAAGATACTACTACCTCCTCACTAAAGTAAGACCACAGGCGGTCTCACTCATCTCCATCTCCATAGTAGTCCTCGTAAAAGTTACCCGCGTAACCCGGTAGCTGAAGGTGACCATCGGAAAACACGGAGGCCTGTGGACCCTGATATCCATTTGGGCAAGGATGGGGCCTAGGTCCAGCGTAGGGTGGAAGCAGAGGACCATGGGGTGGAAAAATGCCTCCAATCTCGGGCCAAGCAACTCGAGAGGGCATCTGTGTCCTGACTTGGTAGATAGCATCATACTCCACTGATCCAACACTCACAAATGGATCCAGAAGTGTAAGTGCTCGATACAGACGGACACGAGTGGCGTGAAGCTCAAAACGATGGGCGTGTGCATCACGATCTCTATCACAAGCGTGCCGAGCAGTGATCTGAAGCAAAGGATCCTCCAAAGAGTGATCTGTGTACAGTCCGGTGTAATACCCCTCTTCTCCTGGAAGTGTAGCAGGGATATAGCGAAAAGATGTGCCTCCAAGCATAGCGTGCTCCTCTCTCCGCAGGGTAATACATGAGTATGCAGCATCCTGCACAGCCATGTCTCAGTCATGACAATGCCATGTCCAAAGTGGATAGGCTGGGTGACTCCAGTGTGGTGCCGGTAGATCCTGACAATGCAGTGGAACTGGGTCTGATTGAAGTCAAGGAACTGCTCCTCAACTGTGTACTCAGGGTACCATCGGTATCCAATAAAGGCCATCATCTCGACCAGCATGGCGGGATGCCCACGCACACCGAGGCACCTAATCAAACGAACAATCTGCCGAGGGGGAAGATCTGCCATCTGAAACAGAAAGAAGGAGTATGCAAATGCATCAGATTATGAAGAAACTTGGAATGACTCGGGAAGCATAACGGCTGTAATTGCAAGAAAAGACAATTTCTTACAACATGAAAACATCACTTACATACGATGTAAGTGTAACGACCCAATTCCCACAGAATTGAAGTCTCTGTGCTCAAGTGCCAGTCCCTGGATCGAACTCGGTGGCACACACAGTATCATAGATTTATATCAAAGTATAAGTGCATCATTATTACAACGTATGATCCAGAGTAAAACAAATAACAAGTTGCATAGCTCAAGGCTAGCTTATTCAATATAAATATAGCGGAAGCAAAAGCAAATAACATGGAGTCCATCAACAGCCACATGCGAACATGCTGAGTGTAGACTCGCAACCCCTAAACGCACCTTACTGATCGTCTGAAAAACCTGCAACACCGAAGGTTACAGCCCGACAACGGGTCAGTACATCTGATTTGTACGGCAAGTGACACGAAAAAGTTTATATAAAGGACCTACAACTACATGCAAGGTAAGTCAAAGGAAAGGCTTATGGTTTTGTTTTGCAGAAAGCCAATTTTCTCCTGAACTAAACTAGTCAAAATTTTAAGTTGAACTTACTACTAAAGATTGAACTGGGCACACCAGTCTCAATCCACACCCTTTATTAAAATCTTGCCCACTCAAATTATTATAGTGATTCATATGTCAAGATCCTCCAGTAACAGTAATGTCTAGTAGCTCAAGGATGTCCATAACCGGGGACACGGCTAATCATGATTAGTTTTTTCTACTCTACAGAGGTTAGTACACTTTCCCCGCTGGACTCAACCCAAAGATTGAGACGAAGTCTTTCAGAAGAGGTCACCTACACCCAACGGCAAGCCGGTACCACCTATCACATCTACATCTGCTAGCTTTGCACGGGAGAGGCTTCCTACATCATACTCAACTAAGCCATAGCCCATATGGCCAGCGGCTGTACAGGTAAGCTTCTAGTCACCAAGTATGTCTGATCTTTTTGAGCCTGGACGGCGCCCACTGCGTCAGAGGGTACTCGCCATGACGTATTGTCGACCACCAAACCAACCATTAGGGGTACAACCTGGTCTCGTCCTTCGATAAGGCACGAGCCCCCAGGAAGCACTCCCTGCCCGTCCAGAAGTGATTTCTATTTATTAAACAGTTGCTACACAAATTATTAAATAGCTCACATGCACTCCATGAATTTACACAACCCAAACCACGTCGACAAAGCATAGCAATAAAACAACAACAAAGCTAGGTTGATCTACGATAGACAAGTCAAAACATGTGGCTATCCTAACTGGTTTTGCAACAACAGTATCATAAACTACCTATCATGCAATAGGGTGATATTTCTTAATATAATGCATATAGAAAATATAGGTATGAGTATGGTCAAAGCATCACTTGCCTTATACATTCGATGAAGATCTTCGCTCTCACGTTCCAGTCAACTCTACTCGTCACACTCCAAGCAATCTATCGTCAACGAAAGAACTCAATAAGCAATCACATCACAACGAGACAAAAAAAAGATCAACAAAACAATCACCAAAGTTTTAGCAACAAAACAAAAGGTTTTGAAGTGCAACGGTGTCGATGTGCCCGAAAGTGATCAGTGGAACGTGAACTCGAGAGAGTCAACGGATAAGGAATTGTCGATACAAAAATATGATCAAGGCATTATGAAATCAAAGTAGAGATCATAGCAATATGAATGGTATGTGGATATTGCCGATAAGATGTCTCATATGATCCAATATGCAAAAATAATCACGTGAACGGAATACTACAACGCAGGTCATAGCAAGTGCAAAATTGAGTTGAATTTGAATTTGAACAGATCAATAAACTTGTGAATCTTTGTGTACACATGATATAAACAGAAGTTACATGGAACGAGTGATCCAATGCAAAAAAGAAACGGCGCAAATGGGCGCACCGGTAAAAATTTACGGCTGCCGGAAGTCCAAATTTGAATCAGCTTGGGATCCAAATTTAAAAACTTCAAACTTCTGTAACACAAGGTCTACTGGCTAGAGAATTTCTACACGGTCGCTACGCAACTGGAATTGCCCAATTCCGAGTTACGGTTAAAAAGTAGTCGCGAAAACGGTATCGGGTGAAAAACGGGGGTACCGGGGGGTTCTACTGTAAAAAGGGCCCGTACGTAAATAAAATTTTTACGAAAAACGCGATCGGGTCCCCGGGCGGTTTGGATCCAGATCTGGAAAAAAAAATCCGAAACGTTTTCTAACTTTTTTTTCCAACTCCTTTCTTCTTCCTCACGCGCGCGGCACAGGACAGGAACCAGGCCATGGCTACGGGAGCTCGGGGCTCCGGCCGGCGACCAGGGCGCAGGGTCGCGCCGGCGCGGTGGCGGACGAGCCCGGCCAGGCGCGGGCAGGCGGGCGGCCAGGGCGGCCTGGCGCGGGGCGCGCGGGCGCACGGCCACGGCGGCCATGGTGCACGGGCGGCGGCCGGCCGGCCATGGCGGCGGCGAGCAGGCGGCGGGGCGGCGGCGCTAGGGGCGGCGGGGTGCTCCGGCGAGGCGGGGACGGCGGCACACGGCGGCGGCTCGCGAAGATTACCTCGAAAAAACGCCACAAAACGCACTCCGGCGATGCTCCGGCGAAAAATCCGGCGATGCTCCGGCGAACTCCGGCGATGACGTCGACGGCGGCGGTCCCGCGGATTAGATTAGTCTAACCCTAAAAACGCTGAGCGAAAATAAATTTAGCCCTAATCGGGGCTATTTATAGCCAGCCCCTAATCCTTTTTTTTAATCCGAGATAAATACAAAATCGGTCTGCGGAAAAAAAATAGAACAGGCCCATTAGGCCCAAAACAATATTAGAAAAAACACAGAAATTTATTTTAAAATTCCGTCTTCGCCAATATTTTTAAAATAATAAAATTTAATTTTTGGCATGACAAAAATAATAACATAAAATAAAAACTTTGCAACTTATCTTTAAATATTTTTAAATACTTTTCTGGCATTTTAAAAATACCGAAAACTCCAAAAATTGATTTAAAAACTTTTCCGGAGCATAAATAAATTCTAAGAATAATTTTAGAAAATATTTATAACTCCAAAGTAAAATTAAAAAGTCTCCCAAACTATTTTAAAATACTTTTCAACGAATTAAAATGGGGATAAGTCATTTTATATCCTCTCCAGCGAACTGCCATGTGTTGAGAAATGTTTTGAATATTCAAAAGAATTCCAATAAAGATTTAAAACCTTTTCCAAACCTTTAATTAGTTGAAGGAGTCATATTACCTTCTCTCATTTTATTTTGTTGGTTTTGTTTTAAAATAATAAATTCCCAAAACACCAATTATGAATATTAGGGAAAGTCCTTTTATTCCCTCTCATTTTAATATTCAATAAACTCCAGAAAGTTTTAAATCCCAGAGAAAATCAAACACATCCAGCAAACAATCATTATCTATTTAACTTAATTAACATTCTAAAATTCGGAGAATTTTGGGATGTTACAGTAAGAAATCAGGAAGCACAACATCGCTAGTAAACCAAACACAACTTTCCTACGGCTACAAGGAAGCAAAAAACGAGATGTTCTAGTAAGACATAGATGAGCCTAGTCCTATCTTCCCGTAGAACAAGATGAGGGTGCCTCAGAACTCAGAACAAAGAGGGTAAGGAGAAAAAGAAACCTTATGGTGTTACCTTACATACCCATAGTAACTATATAACTATAGCAAGCTAGACTCGACTTCGGCCAAGGCTGATAATCCTACAGTCAGTCCTGCTCTGATACCAAGTCTGTCGGGACCCGGTATTAGCGTATGCAAGTCCCGCTATGACATAGTCATATGGAGAGCCGAGAACCGTACCCACTTGTCTAAGCAGACAAGGCCAAGCACAGAACGTTCTCGGAAAGCATCGTACGTGAGGGGCATCCCATCCAGGCGGGATGATCAACTGAGATGGGTCCTCATCGTCCACACAAAAGTCTAATGATATGGGTGTTGAACTCCCATATTCACAGACAAGTCGCCTTAACCATACTATCGACTATCTCATAACTCTTACATAGACTTACTCCAGCCCGATCACTTAGTCGGGGTCTAGGGTGGGCTCGATCATACAACAAAGTGTGCACGTGACAGAGTCACGAGCAATCGCATCGCGATGCCCCAAGCTGCACACATCTAAGGGCCACTTGGTGTATAAAAGACCGCCAGCCAGATCACAACTAAGGTATCGAAAACTCATACTAAGACATGCATGTTATAATCATACACGCAGCACACATGTCTAGTATGAACAGCAGTGTAACATCCCAAAATTCTCCGAATTTTGGAATGTTAATAAAATTAAATAGATAATGATTGTTGCTTGATGTGTATAATTTTCTCAGGGATTTAAACTTTTGGAGTTTATGAATATTAAAGTGAGAGGGAATAAAATGACTTTCCCTAATATTCACCGTTGGTGTTTTGGAGTTTATTATTTAAAAACAAAACCAACAAAATAAAATTACAGAAGGTAATATGACTCCTTCAACTTATTAAAAGTTTGGAAAAGGTTTTAAATCTTTATTGGAATTCTTTTGATTATTCAAAATATTTTTCAACTAAAGGAAAATTCATTTGAGAGGATATAAAAGGACTTATCCCCATTTTTAATTTTTTGAAAAATATTTTACATATTTTTGGGAGACTTTATAATTTTACTTTGGAGTTATAAATATTTTCTAAAATTATTTTGGGAATTTATTTATGCTCCGGAAAAGTTTTTAAATCAATTTTCGGAGTTTTCGGTATTTTTAAAATGCCAGAAAAGTATTTTAAAATATTTAAAAATAAGTTGCAAATTTTTATTTTATTTTAATATTTTGGTCAAGCCAAAAATTTAGTTTTATTATTTGAAAATTTTTGGCAAAGACGGAATTTCAAAATAAATTTCTGTGATTTTTCTAATATTGTTTTGGGCCTAATGGGCCTGTTCTGTTTTTTTTTCGGAGACCAATTTTGTATTTATCTTCGTTTATTAAAAAAGAGGATTAGGGGCTGGCTATAAATAGCCCCGATTAGGGCTAAATTATTTATCTCCGGAGTGGCGTTTTTTGCGTTTTTTCGAGGTATTTTCCGCCGTGTAGCCGCCTCACCGGAGCCGTCACCGCGCCTGCGCCTCCGCCCCGCCGCCCTCTGCCGCGCCCGCCGCCGCCCCCTGCCGCCGGCCGCCCCTGCTCGCCTGGCCGGAGCTAGCCCGAGCTCCGAGCCCGAGCCATGGCCGGTCTCCTCTGTCCCGTGCGTGCCCGTGGAGAAGAAGGCTTTGGAAAAAAAAGTCAAAACGCGGTTTCAAAAAAAAATCTAGATCTGGATCCAAACCGCCCGGGGACCCGATTGCGTTTTTCAGGAATTTTTTATTTACGCACGGGTCCTTTTTACAGTGGAGCACCCCGGTACCCCCCCCCCCCCCCCCCGGTGTCACCCCGATACCGTTTTCGCGACAACTTTTTAACCGTAACTCGGAATTGGGCGATTCCAGTTGTGTTGCGACCGTGTAGAAATTCTCTAGACAGTGGACCAAGTGTTACAGAAGTTTGAAGTTTCTAAATTTGGATCCCAAGCTGATCCAAATTTGGACTTTCGGCAGCCGTAACTTTTTACCGGTGCGCCCGTATGCGCCGTTTCTTTTTGCGTTGGATCACTCGTTCCATGTACCTTCTGTTCTTATCTGGTGTACATGAAAATTCACAAGTTTATTGATCTGTTTAAGTTCAAATTCAATTCAATGTTGCAATTGCTATGACCTGCGTTGTAGTATTCCGTTTCACGTGATTCTTTTTGCATATTGGATCATATGAGACATCTTATCGGCAATATCCACATACCATTCATATTGCTATGATCTTTACCTTGATTTCATAATGCCTTGATCATACTCTTGTATCGACAACTCTTTATCCGTTGACTCTCTCGAGTTCACTTCCACCGATCACCTTCGAACACATCGACACCTTTGCACTTCAAAGCTTTTGTTTTATTACTAAAACCTTTGTGATTGTTTTGTTGATCTTTTGTTTGTCTCGTTGTGATGTGTTTGCTTATTTGATTTCCTTCGTTGCGATAGATTGCTCGGAGTGTGATGAATAGAGTTGACTGGAACGTGAGAGAGAATATCTTCATCGATTGTATAAGGCAAGTGATGCTTTGACCATACTCATACCTATATTTTCTATATGCATTATGTTAAGAAATATCACTCTATTGCATGATAGGTAGTTTACTTTACTATTGCTGCAAACCAGTTAGGATAGCCATATGTCTTGACTTGTCTACCGTAGATCAACCTAGCCGTGTTGTTACTTATTTGCTATGCTTTGTAGACGTGGTTGGGTTGTGAGAATTCATGGAGTGCATGTGAGCTATTTCTAATAAGCTGTGTAGCAACTTTATATAAATAGAAATCACTTCTGGACGGGCGGGTTGCATCCCGGTAGTTGTGCCTTGTCTAAGGACAGTACCGGGGTTAAATGCACCCAATGGTTGTTTTGGTGGTGAACCGGGTGCGTCATGGCGAGTACCCTCTGACGCAGTGGGCGTCGTCCAGGCTCAAAAAGATCAGACATGCAATATTACTAGTAGCTTCCGTGTACAGCCACTGGCTATATGGGCTCTGGCTTAGCACGAGTACGTTGTGGGGAACCTGGCCCTGGTAACTAGCTGATGTAGATGTGTGTTAGGTGGACCGGCTACCAAAGGGTGGAGGCCACCTCTTCAGAAAGTCTTTGTCTCAATCTTCGGGTTGAGTCTAGTGGGGAACGTGTACAACCCTTGCAGAGTGTATAAACTGATCACGATTAGCCGTGTCCACGGTTACGGACGAACTTTGAGCAACTAGTCAGTACTGTTGATGAATGATCTTGACAGATGAACACTTAATAATAATTTGGTTGGGACAAGAGTAGCATGGGTTGCTGTGTGTTACAGGTAGAATTCAACTTAAAACTATGACTAGTTTAGTTCAGGAGAAAATTGGCTTTCTGCAAAACTAAACCATAAGCCTTTCCTTTGACTTACCTTGCATGTAGTTGTAGGTCCTTTATATAAACTTTTCCGTGTCACTTGCCGTACAAATCAGATGTACTGACCCGTTGTCGGGCTGTAACCTTCGGTGTTGCTGGTTTTTCAGACGATCAGTAAGGTGCGTTTAGGGGTTGCGAGTCTACACTCAGCATGTTCGCTTGTGGCTGTTGATGGACTCCACGTTATTTGCTTTTGCTTCCGCTATATTTATATTGAATAAGCTAGCCTTGAGCTATGCAACTTGATATTTATTTTACTCTGGATCATACGTTATAATAATGATGCACTTGTACTTTGATATACATCTATAATATTGTGTGTGCCAGCGAGTTCGATCTAGGGACGGGCACTTGAGCACAGAGACTTCAATTCGGTGTGAATTGGGTCGTTACAAGCAGGTATCATTGCAATTCTCTACAAAGTGTACAACTTTATTGATAACTCTTACAGAGTGCACACAGAGATCACGAGACTGTGATCCAACATTACATCAAACATGTGGAAGCAAAGTAGGTCTGAGTATAGACAAGTTTAAAAAATGGCTTAGAGAAGCCTTATTTATAAACAAGCCCTTCCACGAGGGACCAGTCGTCTGACTGGGACTACACTAGCTTGGCTTCAGTCGTCGAGCTCCAGGAAGAATCCACCTTCGGGGTCAGTGGGTTCATCTAAAACATAGAATAAGAAAACGTGAGTACAAAATCGTACTCAGCAAGACTTACGTAGGAGCTATACTACTCATGCACATGTATCAAGGTAAAGGGAGGTGGGGTTCAAATGCAGAAGTGCCAGCTTTGACTTGGCTAGCCCTGAACTACGAGTTCCAGACTTGAGGTAAGAAGCGTACACGAGTCCACTACAATATCCAACCAACTACACCACTATGTTGCCTTCCTCGAATCCCCATGAGAAAGCACGCCATAGCACTCACGCTTATCTTGGAAAGTTTTATAAGTATCCAGTTCAAGTTGTCTAATAATCAGGCACAGCTTTCCAAGTAGTCCCTTACAGCGGACGCGGCTATTCGAATAGTTTTGTTAACCCTGCAGGGGTGTACTGCTACACACGCATGACCATCAGTTACCTCCTTTGGCCTCGACACCATTCAAAGGGTGTCGGCGAGGATGCTCACCGCAACTGTTACCTCATAGCCGATCTAGTCCAAGAAAGCCGCCTACTTGGGTTGGCTACCACTATCGTGAACCCAGCCGGTTTACCAAAGTGGACCCAGATGATGTGTGTGTGGTGCATAAGCCGGTCTCGGTTGAGTCGTTCTCTCACTTAGCAGCCAGGCCACAAACCTACCAAAACTCCGAACTACTGCGACATCTGGACATCGAAAGGGATGAGTTAGTAGGTTGAGAGGGGTCAGTGAGCCCAATGTGTGGTTGTACTCTTTATCTTGGATCACCACACAAGAACTCGGACTTAGGGCGGTGTTCAATGAGACAACCCACTGTGTACTCCTACACAACCTCTCATCGTTCACCTTGTATTAGGGTAGATTCACCAACACATTTCGACCATCATCAACATGATTACTACCATCCCGACTCACATAACAGTATCAACATTGTATCACTCTAAGCATGCAATAAGCAATAACAGTTGCAGGGGCCACATGATATCAATCAACTCCTACATCTGCTAGGATTGTGGTTTTCTTACTACTGTGACAAATGATAGGTCATGCAAAGGAATGGGTTCATCTATGCGGTAGAAACGTATCATGGTAATCATCCTAAACAATGCATGAGCGAGACTGAGAGGGAAGTGGGATTTTATCGACATGATCAATGGTGGTTTGCTTGCCTTGCTCACGAGGTTCAGTATCGGGGTCTTCAACGAAGGGGGTGATCTTGGGTTCCGGCTCCACCTCTATTCGACAAACAACACAAACATCGAAACATAATAAGTACAATGCACAAACACATGAGTGGAAGGTTGAAACTTGATGTATGTGTTACTGATGTGTGAGTTATCTCTACTATCTAAAAAAAGGCTAACGGTTCCTCACGGTCCCTTCCAAGTGTTTTGCCAGCAGTTTCGTCAACCGGTTTATTTTTTCCACTACGCCTCTTCATCGAGTTTTTCGTCTAACCGGTTTTTCTATCCCACCAAATCTTATTTAACCACACCTTACCATATACGACTTAAATCACATTAACATCTTTCCATGCATAATTCAATCACGTTAATTAAATATTTCCATATGTCGTTCAATCACATTAATTAAATATTTTTATGTCACTAAATCACATGAATATATTGTGAGGGACACAAGGATTTATTTTCCCGTTGCAACGCACGGGCATTGTCCTAGTTCCATTTAAAAGGAGTATATTGCAAATGAATTGCAAATTCAAACTCCAATTTGAATTTCAAAAGAATGCATATGAAATATTGTCACTGTTCACCCAATTTTATTTGGTCAAACATGAAAACAGATTGCATATTCAGAATCCTTGCATTTTTCTGATAATTTTACATATATTATATGTTTAATTTGGAGTTAAAATGAATTAGTTATGAATTTCCAAAGTTTAAATCATTTTCTGGAATTTCCTGAATTATTTTAAATCAAATAAGCATTACTGCGTCATGCTTGCGCAAGGGTGACGTCAGGGGGGCTGACAGGTGGGTCCTCACTGTCAGTGTCTCATGGATTAATCCCTCTGTTTATTTAAAACGGAGAGGGGTTTAGGGGTTGGGGGCCCACATGTCATTGACCTGGGGTCAACTAACAGGGGGGCTTGGCCCCTAATGAAAGCCACGTCGGCACATCGCCGGCGGCGACCTCTGCACACGGCGGAGGCACGCCGGGACGGCCCAAACGGCCACGGGGGAAGCCACAAAGGGCACCAGTGTGTGCCCCGTGCTCGCGCGCATCATGCAGATCACACGGGGCTCGCTGGGAGGCTCCAGGGCGACGGCGTCTTCAAAGGTGGCGGCGGCCAGAGCCACTCGATCGACGAGCTCGTCGTCCAGGGCACGAGGAGAGCAACGGGGAGGGGGAAATCGATCGCACACTCACCCGGAACGTGTTGACGAGCTCGACGGGGCCGGAGGTTGGCTGGAGGAGGGGGAATCGCTCACCGGAGCGTGCAGTGGCCGGCGGAGAAGTCTTGACGCGGTCGTCACCTCCGTGGGCGCTTTGCTCGAATCAACGGTGTAGACTGACGGAGTCGTGGACGGGGAGCACGAAGGACATGGCGTCGCGGGCTGGTTCGGCCTGTGGCCGCGTCGGTGCTCGCCGGTGAGCTCTGCTAGGTTTCGGGCGGCGCGGGAATGGCGAAGAGGAGGAGGGGAAACAGTGCGCTGCGAGGGGGAAAGAGGAGCGGGGCGACGTGGGCGTCTCCTGGCGCGAGTAGAAGGGCTGGGAGGGCGCCAGGCAGGCAGGTGGCGTGGCGGCCGTGTCATGCTCGCCACCAAGGAGCTTGCCGTCGCTGGGCAAGACGACAAGGAGGCTAGCAGGCTTGGGCCGCGCAAGGGGTAAGTTGGGCCCGAGGCCTGGGGGAAGTGGGCTTCTTTCCCTTTTCTTCTTTTCTTTTTGTTTTCTTTTCTGTTATTTTGTTTTGCCTTGCTAAAATAAATAGCTAGGAATTTTCTAAAATGCTGAAACTTTGTATATGGCCTCACAATATAATAGGCTAGCCACTTATAAAGTTTGGACATTTTTAAAATTCAAATAATTTGAACTTTAATCCAAATAGGGGTTTAAATTTAATTCCATGCTCCTGTTTGAATATTTGAAAAATCCATGAGCATGGGGTTGGTCCCACATCACTTGATATGTGATCACACTCATTTATTAGACTTTTCAAAAATGCAAAAGGAATTTTTGGAGCAACTTTTATTCTGGCCATTTGAAATAAATTCATCTGGGGGGGTTTCTCTCCCATTTCAATTTCTTTTGAAATTTTTGTCATGATGCAAAGTGACTTGCTATTCCTAGCACATAGCTAAACTAGGGTTGTGACACAAAGATTGAAACCAGATTTTAGCTCCGTCCCTCAAAGAGAAAGGAAAAAGCTTAAGCTTAACAACATCACCTTTTACTTCTTTATACTATTGCATATCACATAATTCAACAAAATTATTCAAGTGTAAAGAAGCATCATCTCCAGCACCCGAGAATTGATCTCTCATAACAAGGTTTAGTAAAGCAGGTTTAATTTCATAAGAGGTAGCTGAAGTGGCAGGTGTGGCAATAGGAGTGCAGATAAAGTCTTTGTTGTTGTGACTGGTGAAGTCACACAACTTTGTGTTTTCAGAGGAACCCATAGTAGCAGCAAGTGTGGCAGTTTTTTTGTAATTTTTTATATAAGACACAAAGATAAAAACAGAAAGGTAAACTAACAAGAATAAAAAGTAAAGGTAAAAGGTAGTGGCCAAATCCCCTATCTTATCACTCGGAGTCCCGGCAACGGCGCCAGAAATTCGCTTGATACGTGAGAGAGGATTGCTTCTCGCCCTTCATTGGTTACCCCAAGTGGAAAGTAAGATGTAACGTAGCATCAAGTTTCCCTCGGTGAAGATACCGAGGTTGAGTATCGATCAGTAGGACTCCGGCGATGATAAGTAGGTGTCAGCAGCGCACCTGACATGGACATGCACACACCACAATTAACTTTGCTCCCAACGAAGTTCGGAGAGGTTGTCAATCTCTCCGGTCTTGTTGTTTACAAAGGATAAAAAACACATGATAATGATAATGATAGCAACTGCAAGTGAAAAGAAAGAAAATAAATGAGCGTGTAAACAGTAATGAGAATATGGACCGGGGTACCATGATGTTCACTAGTGATGTCTCTCTCCCAAAAGACGATAAGACTTCTATGCGAGGTAAACAAATTACAGTAGGGCAATTGACAGGATTATAAACGCACCACAATGCTAACTATGCTACAAAAGAAAGGAAGAGGCTCAAAAGCATGGGAACTACGCCAAAATAAGTAGACCGAAATCCATCTGCATCTACTACTAATCATCCACCTTGAGATATCTATCCAGAACATCTCGCTGGTATTAAGTTGCGAGCCCCACCCAAAGCAACAGAAAACTGCATTAAAAAGAACTTTGCGTAAAGTAAACAATCCTTGTAACCGCGGTTACAAGAACCGTTGTTTTCCCCCTTGTGGCCACAACACATACCCTAGACTCATGTTTCTGTCACTCAAGCGTGTCATCAGGGGGCATGTACCCACAATCGAGCATAACGTTCCCAAATGGAGTCACTGCCTACCACTTGGCCAAAGCAATAAATAGCAACGGAGAACATGCAAGAATTACTTCGGAACAAAAATACGAAAGATAAGAACCAATTATATTACTCTATCACAATCTGAAAATAATCTCATAATCCATCTGATCCCATCAAACTCAGCATAGCAAAAGCAGAAAGAATTACATATGTGCCTCGATCATGTGGGAACCTCACGAGATCTAAACCATGAAGAACAAAGAGGGGAGGAGAACATCACATAGCTACTGATCACAGACCCATGGTCCAAGGTAGACTACTCACGGCACATCCGGGAAGCGTCCATGGTGGAGGAGAAGCTCCCGGAGGTCGATCCTCCCTCCGGCAGGGTGCCGGGAAGGGTCCTGACGGTGCTCCTGATCTTGGAAGCGCGGCGGCGGCGATACAGAGGAGAATTTGCGAAATAGGGTTATGTCTTTGGAGTTTCCCCGTGACGGAGAATAAATAGGAGAAGGGGGGAAGCCAGGGGGGCTACCAGGGGCCCTGGCGCGGCCAGGGCCCTGGCGCGGCCAGGCCCCTGGCCGCTCCAGGTGGCCGCCTGGGTGCCTGGTGGTGGCCCCCTGGCCCTCCTTCGGGCTTCTGTAGTCTTCCGACACGCTGATTTTTATCTGATTTTCCTAGATTTTTTGGAGCATTTTTTATATGGGGAAAAACTGAAATAGAAAAATAGCAGAAAACAGGAACTGGCACTAGGGTGCACTGAGTTAGTAGGTTAGTCCAAATAGGATCAAAAGTGTATGGAAGTGTATCTAGATCATAGCAATATCACACAAAACATGCATGGAGCGAGCAGAAATTATCGACATGTCTGAGACGTATCAGTTGCCTCCCAACAAGCGCTTTCTTTTACGCCTTTAAGCTAGGAATAAGGCAAAAGAAGAATCAAAGGTCTCTAAGATCGTCGGAATCATAAAAACCTTCGAATTCATTTTCAATAAGCTCATTCTTCTTCTTCCTAGGAAAGAGATACTTACCTTTCACCTTACCGCGTAAGCATATGAACCCGTTACCGACATCAATGAAGCCTTTCATAGCTCGGAGGAAGTCCCTTATAAGCACAATGTTACTTTGGTTTGGCTACATGATGAAGAAATCCATAGGTGCAGTCCTATGAAGGACTGCAACTTGGACTTCTTTTACGTTTCCTTTAACCTCTGAAATGTCTCCATCCCTTTGACGGAAATCGAGAACTTCCGATTCCCACAAAGCACCAAGTCCTAACATGTTCATCTAAACAACGAGGACTACTAACAGCAAGATAAATAAATTTTTTGTGATTTTTGATAAAAGACACAAAGATAAAAACTGAAAGGTAAACTAACAAGACTAAAAATTAAAGGTAAAAGGTAGTGGGCAACTCCCCTATCTTATCACTTGGAGTCCCCGGCAATGGCGCCAGAAATTTTCTTGATATGAGAGAGATGATAATTGCTTCTCGCCCTTCGTTGGTTACCCCAAGTGAAAGGTGAGATGCAGTGTAGCGGCAAGTTTCCCTCGGTGAAGATACCGAGGTTTAGAGTATCGACCAGTAGGACTCCGGAGATGATAAGTAGGTGTCAGCGGCGCAACTGACGTGGACCTGCACACAGACACAAATAAATTTGCTCCCAACGAAGTTCAGAGAGGTTTTCAATCTCTCCGGTCTTGTTGTTTACAAAGGATAAAAAACACAGGATAATGATAATGATAGCAACTGAAAGTAAATACTGGAAACGAAATAAGCTTGTAAACAATGATTAGAATATGGTCTGGGGTCCCGTGATGTTCACTAGTGTTGTCTCTCTCCCAAAAGAAGATAAACTGCTATGTGAGGTGAACAAATAATAGATGGGCAATTGACAGGATTATAAACGCTCCGCAATGCTAACTATGCTACAAAGAAAGCAAGAGGCTCATAAGCATGGGCAGTACGCCAAAATAAGTAGACCAAAATCCATCTGCATCTACTACTAATCATCCACCTTGAGATATCTATCCAGAACATCTCGCTGGTATTAAGTTGCGAGCCCCACCCAAAGTGTAAACCCAAAGCAACAGACAACTGCATTAAAAGAACTTTGCGTAAAGTAAACAATCCTTGCAACCACGGTTACAAGCACCGTTTTTTTCCCCCTTGTGGCCACATCACATCCCCTAGACTCATGTTTTTGTCACTCAAGCGTGTCATCAGGGGGCATGTACCCACAATCGAGCATAACATTCCCTCTTGGATTCACTAACTACTACTTGGCCAAAGAAATAAATAGCAACGGAGAACATGCAAGAATTACTTAGGAACGAAAATATAAGAGATAAAAACCAAATATATTACTCTATCACAATCTGAACATAATCTCATAATCCATCAGATCCCATCAAACTCAGCATAGCAAAAGCAGAAATATTACATATGTGCCTCGATCATGTAGGGCAGCTCACGAGGTCTAAACCATGAAGAACAAAGAGGGGAGGAGAACATCACATAACTACTGATCACAGACCCATGGTCCAAAGGAAACTACTCACGGCAAATCCGGGAAGTGTATATGATGGAGGGGAATCTTTCGGAGGTCGACCCTCCCTCCGGAAGGATGCCGGGAAGGGTCCTGACGGTGCTCCCGATCTTGGAAGCGCGGCGGCTGTGGAACAGAGGCGAGATTGTGAAATAGTGTTCTGTCTTCGGAAGTTTCCCATGGTGGAGAATAAATAGGCGAAGGGGGGCAGTCAGGGGGCCACCAGGGGTCCAGGCGCCCCCTGGCCGCACCAGCTAGGCGCCTGGGGCCCTGGTGGGTCCCACCTGGACCCCCTTCGGGACTCCGGAAGGTTCCTTCACGCTGATTTTTATCTGATTTTTCCCGAATTTTCCGAGCACTTCTAACATGAGGGAAAACTGAAATAGAAAAACAGCAGAAAACAGAAACTGGCACTGGGGTGCACTGAGTTAATAGGTTAGTCCAAATATGATCAAAAGTGTATCTAGATCATAGCAATATCACACAAAACATGCATGGAGCTAGAGGAAATTATCGATACGTTTGGGACGTATCAGCGATCAGCGGGTCAGCATTCAGGTTATTTTTTAATTTTTCATTCATTCTTATCCATGTTTCTTTTGGTTACTTATATGTTGTTCTGTTATTGTTTTAGAACGTGGCGGCGGGTCTGCTTCTTTTTCTGGAGATGTATTTTCTGATGGTGCCGGTTCGGTTGTGGACTCTCGGTCATCTGCATCAGTGAAAGTTTTTCCTACTTTTCATAGTGGTTGGTTATTTGTGATTGTTTTTTTGTTCAGTGTTATTGATTTATTAATTTATATTGTGTTTTTGTTTCAGATATCGATGTTGGCCTTGGTTCTTCTTCTCAAGAAGCGCGGCTTCGTCGATCGGAAATTCGCTACAATGGTTTGTTATTTGTAATATTTTTTATTTAGTGTTATTGTTTTGAGAATTTATATTGTGTTGTTGATTTAGAGATTGATGCTGGCCTTGGGTCTTCTTCTCAAGAAGCACGGCGTCCTCGACGGGAAATTCGCTTGGGAAAGCGACCTATTGATCATACTCAGGGTTAGTGGTTTATTTCTCTAGTCGTAATATTTCTTTTGTTGATTATTAGTCTTAATTATAATTTGTTTTATGTGTGCTTGGATGTATTTTATTTTTTGAAGCATTTTATTTTTGGGATGTCGACTCCCATTTAGGGGCATCTTCCTTTCAGGATGTCTATTTTCACTCGGGTATGTTGTAGTTTGTTTTTTGGTTGTTGTATATGCATATTTATTCTTTGTTTTTGTTGATATTATTTGTTTGTTTCAAGAAGGTGGAATGGTTAGTGGTGGTGTTATTGGCGTTAATGCCGGGCTGTTTGGAATGAATATTGTGCAATCCAGTGAAAGGGTACAATCTGATGAGGGATGTGATGGTATTTTTTTTGATGGGTATCATTGTTTCAATGATCAGTTTTCATTCGTTCGTCCACGTGTTGTTCCGTTGTTGAGTGTTGGATCCTATTAAAGACCTACTCCTTCGGGTTCTTTTATTTTTTGATTTGTATTTTTATTTTTGTTGTTTTTTATTGGTTTGTAAGTTTATTTATTAATAATTTTTATGTGTAGTTTTGGGTACTCCTGTTTTGAATCATGTGGATACTTCCTATAATCAATGTAAGCGTAAATTGTTAAGAGATTTTCACTCGGGAAGAAAAATGGTATTGATTTGTTGTTATTTTGTATTAATTATATTTTATTATGTATAAGTTCTCATTTTTTCTTTTTTAGTGAAATCTATGGAGCCTCCTTTTTCTAAGGAATACACTTCTTTGTTGAAAGGTGATGTCATCTACTTGTTTTGTTACATGTTTGTGATATGTTTGGGTAAAAGTATGTGTTACATGTACTTTTTTTTGCAGCCATTTCTCGGAAGCGCTCTTATTTCGGTGCTCCAAGTTGTACTTGTCAGAATTGTGGTTCGTATTACGGGTTTCTTGAGGGGTCAACATGTCATAAAGAAGCTAATTCTCGGCAACCTATATATACTGGTTGTTGTCGAGGTGGTAAATTTTCTTTGCCAAAGTTTGCTGAATGGTCACGACCATTGAAATATTTGCTTCGTTTTGACGGTGGTCCAGTGTGATCGCGCTTTTTGCGTTCAATTAGACATTATAATTCTATGTTTGCTTTTACGTCTCTTGGTACACAAGTTGATCATGCTATTAATGTTGGAGGAGGCCCGTATGTATTTAAGATGAATGGTGAGGTTTATCATCAAATTGGGCCTCTTTTACCTTTTGGGGATGAACGTCCTAAATTTGCACAGTTATACATGGTTGATTCGGCTGATGAGGTTGGATGTATAATTAATGTTCTTGATCGGGGGAATGCTTCTTTTCTTGAGCCTGATCCTCAAATAGTGGCGTGTCTTATTAACATGTTAAATGAAAGTCATCCTTTGGTACGTAAGTATAGAATTGCTCGCCAAAATTTGTGGTATGCTGATGGGCCAAAGGTTTCTATTCGCTTTTTGGGAAATGATAATACCGTTCATGGATCACGTTTTTCTGGTCCAACTACTTCTGAGGTGGCTGCTGTTATTGGTCGTGATCTTACCCCTGAACGTAAAAAGTTTGATGTTGTTGTTGAGACTTACGGTGGTAAGCTAGAGCATGTGTCATCTCTTAATCCTAGTCTTATGGCTTTGCAATATCCCTTGCTTTTTTCCTTATGGAGATAAGAGTTATCATTTGGGCATTAAATATGTTAATGTTGATGATGATGTGGATAATATTGTTATTGACGAAACAAGTGATGGTGATACTGTTGCTTCTGAACGGCTTAAATATAAGCGAAAGCATGTTTCTATGTTGGAATATTATGGTTATTATATGCATTATCGTGAGCATGAGCCGAATCCATATACTTGTTGTGGTCGGTTGAGTCAAAAAATTGTTGTAAATGCTTATTCTTGTGTTGAGTCCGATCGTTTGGGGTTTCATTTTTGGAACCAAGACAAGTTGGGATCCGAGACTTATCAAGTAATATCATATGCAGTAGGGGAATGTTATTTAACTGGAAAGAATATCGTTGTAGAGTTTATATTGCACGGAAGTTTTACTGGCGGACGACGGTATATGGTACTAAATTATCATGATGGTCTGGCAGTTTGTCGTGAGTATGGAGCTCCAGATTTGTTTATCACTTTTACTTGCAATCCAAAGTGGCAAGAGATTGTTGATGCTTTATCTTCTGAGCCTGGACAAGTTCCTGTTGATCGACCAAATATTGTTTCACGGGTTTTTAATATGAAGTTTACTGAGTTTTTAAGTGATTTGAAAAGTGGCTCGTTGTTTGGTTCTATTGAAGCATGTAAGATACTCTTATATGTTTTGTATGGATTAGTGTAATGGTTATATGTTTCTATACGATTTTTTTATTGTTATTCTTTTATTTATTTTAATATTAATTTGCATGTTATTGTACTTTCTAATATTTTTGTGACTGTTTATTTGCTTACCTATTTGGAATTTCCCACTAAGTGGGTTTGGAATTCTAGCAAAAATATCTGGACCAAGAGGAAGCAAGAAAAAAAACTTGGTAGTAAAATTGGTCGTATTTAACATGTTCATCCATCTACCGGTGAGTTGTTTTTTCTTAGAATGTTACTCATGGTTGTTTGTGGTGCGACATGTTATGAGGATCTAAGAAAGTACAATGGTCGACTTTATGATACTTATAAAGAAGCATGCCAAGCTAGAGGATTAGTTGGTGATGATAATGAATGGTTCAAATTGTTTGATGAAGCTATTGTATGGGCAAGTCCTTTTCAATTAAGGCATCTTTTTATGACTGTTCTTCTTCATTGTGAAGTTGGAAATGGGAGTGCTTTGTTTGATAGATTTTGGCCAAGTATGGCTGATGATATAGCTTTTCGATTATCTAAAGTTGTAGATAATCCTAAGTATAAGATTCCAGAAGAGTTTTTTCAAGATCAATTGATTTATGAGCTTTCTTCAATGTTTGTCAAAAATGGTTCATATCTTGCCTCCTTTAATGTGACTTCACGTACTATTCCTATCAGAAATGAGTGCATGAATAGATTGGTACTTGAAGAGTTAAGTTATGATACAACTAAGTTGGCATCTGAATCTGAAACATTATATCATAGTTTAAATGATGAGCAAAGAGATATATATCACAGTTTTCTTTGTTTCTGGATATGGTGGAACTGGCAAGACATTTCTTTGAATTCAATTATTTCCACACTTAGGTCTCAAAGAAAAATAGTACTTGATGTTGCTTCATCTAGGGTAGCCTCTCTTCTTCTTCCTGGTGGTCAAACTGGACATTCTAGATTTAAAATTCCATTTCACGTTAATGAGAAGAGTCGGTGTAGGATATCAAGAAGTTCTATGTTGGCTGGATTATGCCAAAGGGCATGTTTGATTTTATGGGATGAAGCTCCCATGACACATCGTTGTTGTTTTGAAGTTTGGACAGAACATTAAAGGACATTATTTCAGTTGATAATGAAGAAAATCAGTTTTTACCGTTTGGTGGAAAAGTAGTTTTGTTTGGTGGTGATTTTAGACAGATTTTACCTATTGTTGAAGGTGGTACAAAAGAGGATATTATTGATGCAGCTTTGATGAGCTCACCTTTATGGCCATATGTCAAAGTTTTGAAGTTACATACTAATATGCGGTTATCGAATCCTAATCTGTCTTGGGATGAACGTGCTGAATTGGCAAATTTTTCAAATTGGATTCAACATATTGGGAATGGAACTATAGATATGTATTGTAAAAATGATGAAATTACACCGTCTTGGATTTATTTTCCCGATGATATGGTGTTGAATCCTATGGGAGATCATATGTGTGCTGCTGTTAATGATACTTATGATTCCTTTGAAACCAATTACAATAATGGTGATTATTTATCCCATCGTGCTATTGTATGTCCAACCAATGTTGTGGTGGATGATTTGAATAATGTGGTGTTCAATTGTGTTCCTGGAAATCGCACTGATTATTTAAGTTTGACTCTATTTCAAAATCTACAGATCCTATTGATGAGGCTGAATTATTTTATCCTCCTGAGCTATTGAATTCTATAAGTATCAATAATTTTCCGCAGCACAAGATTGGTCTTAAGGTTGGTGTTCCTGTTATGCTTCTTCGTAATATATATCAATCTTTGGGTTTGTGTAATGGAACTCGGTTAATTATCACTCGATTGGGTGAGAAAGCGTTAGAAGGAGAAATTATCGGTGGTTCAAACAAAGGCCAGCTGATACGTCTCAAACGTATCTACTTTTCCAAACACTTTTGCTATTGTTTTGCCCTCATTCTTGCATGATTTGAGCTAAACTAACCCGGACTGACGCTGTTTTCAGCAGAGCTGTCTGTATGGTTTTATTGTGCGCACGAAAATGGATTTTTGGACATCTCAGAAAATTCCCAGAAAAATACCAAAAAATCCACGCACCCGAAGGAGCCCGGAGCCAGAAGATGGGCCAGAGGACAGCCAAGGGTGGGGCCGCGCCGGGAGGCCGCCTGGGTGACTCCCCCCTCCCCTGGTGCCCTACTTCTTCTCCTATTTATTCTCGTGACGGGGAAACTCCGAAACAGAAGTCGCTTTTCTAGAACCCGTCGCGACGCCGCCGCCAACCTCTGTTCTTCCTCGTGAGGGCTAATCTGGAGGCTGATTTGGCCTCCGGAGAGGGGAGATCGTCGCCATCGCCATCACCATCACCATCACCACTCCATCCTTCCTTCATGACTTCCCTTCACATGTGTGAGTAATTCCCTGTTGTAGGCAAAGGGGATGGTAGGGATTGGATGAGATTGATCATGTAATAGTTCGTCAGATTGTTGGGGGCATGTTGCCTATCCTCTACTTTGGTGTTTATCATCTTTGCTACAACTTGTTGTTCTTAATACTTGTCACTTTGGGCCCGAGTGCCATGTTTTCAGATCTGAACCACTTATGTTTTCATGAGTTTATTTATATTCGAGATCCTATCTATGAGTTGTATGCACCTCTTATGGTCCGGAACCGGCGATCCCAAAGGTGACAGCTTGGGCACCAAAGGGGATGGTTCATAATTTGAGGATTCCATGTATCCATTGAGTTTATTGCTTTGTTCCGGTGCTCTTTGACAGGAGCACCTTAATCTCCATAAGTTCCTTTTGGCCCCGTTCATAGCGGGATGGTAGGACAAAAGATGTTGTGCAAGTTCTTATTGCAAGCACGCACAACTACCTACGGGATAAATGCCTAATGTTTGATATTTTCCTAGATGATCATTACTTTTCTGTGTGCCTTGCCCCGTGTTAGAATCTATTACATGTTCATTCTTATTCATGCAGCGCCCAACCATCCATCTCCCTAGCCTACAGTGTTTTAATCCTGCTGGTCACTAGTTGTTACTTTTCGCTGTTCATTATCATTATCATATCACAGTTGCTATTAATACTTTGTTGCAAGCAAGCATATTTCAGGTGCAGTTGAATTGACAACTCAACTGTCAAAGCTTATAAATACTATTTGTGTCCCCTTGTGTCGAATCAATAAATTGTGTTAACTTACCCGCGAGAACACTACAATCGATCCTCTACAGTTGAGGGTCATCACCAGCGTGTGTGTATTCCACGCATTGTTTTAAATTCTTCTGGTTGCAAATGGCCCTTTACATTAAGGAGATGTCAGTTTCCAGTACGTCTATACTATGCAATGAAAATCAACAAAAGTCAGGGGCAAACCTTATCAAAAGTGTGTGTATATCTTCGAGAACCGGTATTCTCTCATGGACAATTATATGTTGCTGTTTTGCGTGTTACTTCTTGGAGTGGTCTCAAATTTCTTATTGAGGATCAAACCGGATGTCTTTCATGTGAAACTAGAAATGTTGTTTATAAGGAAATAATTTATCGGCTTTAGAAGTATTTATGGTTTAAATACAAAATATTCATATTAAGATTAAAGCATTTTTAACTAGAAGGTATTCTTTAGGTACGGTGTGTTGATGAAATAATATTTTTCATTACAGATGTGTGTGTGCAATTTAAGGAGTGGTTTTCGGCAAGGAAATAATATAACGACTTTAAAGGTATTACTAATTTGAAGTTGTAATTTTGTTGTTGTTTGTGAATGGTACGCTGATGTGATATTTTTGTTTTGTTGCACCTTTATGTTTACAAGTTGATAAAATAGATGAAGGAGTTTTGATTTACGAGGCACAATCATGGGAGACTCTCCAACTTTTTAGTGTGTGTTGTGGCCTCAGAGGTATTATTAATTTGAAGTTATATTTTTGTTGTTTTTTGTGAATGGTATGCTGATGTAATATTTTTGCTTTGTTGCAGCTTTACATTTACATGTTGATAAAATGGACGAAAGGATTTTTTTTTATATGAGGCACAATCATGCAAGGCTCTTCAACTTTTTAGTGTGTGTGTTGTGACCCCGATGTATTTTATTCTGGTTGTATGATAAAGGAGTTTGTATATTGTCACTATCAATAAAAGTAACAGTTCTTAATCCTAAATGTGAGCAAAAAATACTTATTTCACTAACCATGAACAGTTTCATTATTAACTAACATAGAAATAACAAAAATAACAAGATTAATATATACGAACAAACAAGCAAAGGCGCGGCGTTGCGCCGCGTAGGTTATGGCTAGTAGTATCCTACGCTTCACCACCTCCATGACCAAATAATCCGTCCTCCCATACCAAATCAACCTACCCTATGAAGTGCACTTCCACATGGATTTTCACGGAGATTTTTGGCACTATTTGAACTAACTATGTTATCTTTTAGTAGGTTTTTGATTTCCATGGAGGTTTTTATGCAGTATCATACACCATAAAACAAGCCATGAGGTTGTTCTTTGAGGATTCAAAGTTCCCTAAAGCAGTAGAAGATGTATTTTTTTTGAATCCGTCGCAAATTCAATTGGCAAAATTTTCTTAAGTACATGTGTTTCTCTTGCAAATGATTCTGTTATCAGCTGATGGTCGGGAACCACAGCTCATTACAGCTTTTATCTTTGGTTACAATTGTTGGGGATTGCCGAGAAATTTTATGCTGGAAAGGCAGGGCTATCGATATGTCTCGTGATCAACATATGAAGCAGAGTGTCGTTATCCTCTTTCCCATGTACGTGTATATCTTTTTCATTACATAGTATTTGATGATTTCTAATATATTTCTTTGTTTTTCTCATTCCTTTCCTCTCTGAATTTGGAACAATTCTTTTTTGACTATATGAAAGTTTGGGATTTAGTCCATTGAACAAGTTATTATACAATTTCTCTTCCAAACGGGTTAAATAAATTATGATTTTATCTAATATTTCTTTGTTGATGCCTATTATTGAATGACTTTTGGCTACGACCAATAAGTTATTTCATGCAGTACATATTTGTGCTTACTTTTTCTCTGCCAATTTTAAATTTGTTTGTGAAACCAATAACAGATCAAGAAATTATAAGATGTGACCATTAAAATGTATCATTGGTAGGAAAAAAATCGTTGAAAATTCAAAGCCAAAACATGTGTTTACATAGTTTGGTTATATTATCTCCATAAGATATATATGACTGTTGTTATTCATTAAATTTGACATTTTTTCCATGTGTAGATTTGCAATTTCAAATTACTTGTGGAGGTTATTTATATAGATTCCGAGTATCTTCTTTTCATAGATAACAAACTAAATTTTACATTGATGAGAACATGTCTTCATATATGGAGTGGTAAAGACCAGGACAACCAAATTTTATCAAAATATATTGTAACGATTCCCGCAGCAACGCGCGGGGTATCATCTAGTATCCTAAATAGTTAAGCGCACTCAAGTCGGAATTTTTGTTTTCTTAAAGATCTAAAAATTCATGAACAGTTCCCTCGGCTCGCATTCTCTTTTTATAAAGAAGAAGATCCATCTTCTCTTCTCGCGAAGGGAACCCACAGACGATGTCCGCCCACAATCGCCCTCTCTCCTTGCGCACGGAGCCCAAGTCCCTCTTCTCTACTACGCACAAAGCCCAAGCAAAGCAGCAATCGAGCCCAAGACAGGAGCGCGCGGAGGAGAGGTGAGCGATTGATCTCCTCCCTCCCTTCGTCTTCCCGAACCCTCCATCCGCTCCCAGCGGCACAGGAATCTCTATGTGCACATTTTTCTACGGAAATGGAAATGATGTGATTTGGTCGATGCATAGTTTGAAATGTCAGATCGATCAATTAATTGTTGCACTAGGGTTTAGGGTTTGTTCTGCAGCTCGATTTCCGCTAGGTCTGATCCCTATAACCCTCGATTCCATGCTAGGGATTAGGACTTGTTCGATTTCTGCTAGATCTGATCCAATTTAATGCTAATTACACATGCTAATTAATCCCAACACTCTCCCTAATATACGCTTGACCATGTAGAATATTCTCACGATCATTCAGGTAGTGCGATCATTTTAAATAGATTATCCTTCAAATAGTTCTTCATTCAAATCTTTTACGATAACCTGAAACATAAATCACAAATAAAACAGCGTAATATGATGTAATGAGTAAAAGGTGTCTAAAGAGGACACTCCCCTTGATACTTGCAAGTCCCGAAATCGTCGCATACCAATTCCATGAACATATTTCTAGAATGTAGAATTTGGTAGAGACTTGGTAAAAAAATCGGCAATATTTTTGCATGATTTAATTTGTAATATGTTTATTTCCCCTCTTTACTGAAGTTCATGGGGGGCAGCATAGGAGCAATATACTTCATGATGTTGCTCTTGATGTAGCATGTCTCCATTTGAGGAACGCAAGTTGTATTATCTTCATAGATAATAGTAGGTGATTCGATAGAACCAACTCCGCATGCCTATTGTGTGTCGTTTATCATTCTGCGAAGCCACGCACATTCATGTGATGCTTCAGATAATGCAATTATCTCGGAATAATTTGTGGAAGTTGCAACCAGAGTCAGTTTCGAAGACTTCCGTGATATAACGGAACCACCATGTAGGAACACAAAGTCGGTTTGTGATCTGGCATTATGAAGGTCAGGTAGATAGCAACATCGTGTATCCGATCATACCAGAAGTCCAAGTTTCTCTGGAACTGGAAAGATAGACCTAGATCCTTCGTGCCATGGAGATATAAAAAGACATTCTTGACACCGGACCAATGGCGTTTTGTAGGGGTTGTGTTGTGTCTAGTAAGTAGATTCACTGCAAATACAAGATCAAGTCTCGTGCAATTTTGTAACGACCCAATTCACATAGAATCGGAGTCTCTGTGATCAAGTGCTAGTCCTTGGATCGAACTCGCTAGAACACATAGTATAATAGATGAATATCAAAGTACAAGTGCATCATTATTACATCGTATGATCCAGAATTCAAAACAAATAACAACTTGCATAGCTCAAGGCTAGCTTATTCAATAAAACTATAACGAAAGCAAAACTAGTAGCGAGGAGTCCCATCAACATCCACAAGCGACATGCTGAGTGTAGACTCGCAACCCTATCATAACACACTAATCATCTGAGAAACCTGCAATACGAAGGTTACAGCCCGAACACGGGTCAGTACATCTGATTTGTACGACAAGTAATACAAGTGATTAAGAAATCCTACAACTAATTTCTAAACAAGAACATGAATCAAGTTTGGTTTGTTGTACATAAAGTTGGTATTCACCTACTTCTACTTACTACTCAACATATTTATCATCTTAAGTTAATGTCAACCCACAAAGGACAGTATCTAACCAAACCGCCTATGAGAGCCCTCAGGATCATAGGATTTCTAATGGCATCCATGAGAGCCCTCGGGATCATGGTTTCGTGAGTATTGTAGAGCCCTCAGGATACAATTGCACACGTACCTCCTACTCGTGGACATCATAGAGCCCTTAGGATACGATGCCACTACAAACACATTCGTGACTGTTACAGAGCCCTCAGGATGCAACATGACCCTATCGTGAACACTGTAGAGCCCTCAGGATACAGTGCCACTACCTAGACACAAAGTGAACATTGCAGAGCCCTCAGTGTGCAATGCCACACAAACAACCGTACGTGAATATTACAGAGCCCTCAGGATGCAATACCACTCTACAGTACCTCAATTACAAGTTACTATTTTACTAATAATAATGTTGTCGCAACACTTGAATAACACAATAATTTCCCCCATGATTATCATTTCAACAGTAAGCATATAATCACATAGCACAAGAAATACTAAAACATAACAACGTTGGATATGATGATCAATCAAAACATGTGGCTATCCTACAAGGTTTCAGCATAACATAATGATCTTCACATGCATAGAAAAATAGTATGTGCATAATCAACAGTGAAGCATAAACAAAAGTGAAACTTGCCTTGAACGGTGTTGAAGTACTCTAACACTTATTTATGATCCTTTCTGCACTCCAGACAATCTACATGATCAACAATAATGCATTCAATACACATGCAACACATAAACAATACAACAGTAAAAGAACCAAATTAACAGCAATAAAACCAACTAAAAAGTAACTAAACGATAACTACAAGTCACCACGATCCCAACGCAACTGGAATCAACGAAAACGGACACACCGTATAAAAGATACGGTCACCTGAAGTTTGAATTTAAATCTGTAAAAATTCAAATTTGAAAACTGAAAACTTTTGAAAACTTAGGTCTACTGGATAGGATTTTTCGTAACGGTCGCAACGCAAAAAGAATTAACTAAAACGAAGCTACAGTTTAAAAGATATTGTGAAAACGGTTCTAGGGTCTTTTCTGCCAAAAGGGCTAATCCGCAAATAAAAGTTTTCTAAAAACGCGATTGGGTCCTTGGTGCAGTTGACCAGATCTGTTTTTTTTTCTAACTCGTTTCTCTCTCTCCTCCACAGCCCGACGGCCATGGCTAGGGGAGGACGGCTCCGGCGAGCGCGGCCCTTAGCGCGGCGGCCTACGGCGGCGCAGAGCGGCGGGTAGCAGCGGGCGGCGGGGCGCGGCAGCACGGGCGCGGGACGGCGGCCCACGGTGGCGCGCGCGTGGCCTGGTGGCTCGGGCTCACTGGCGCGAGGTGCGGCGGCGGCCGTGGCCTGCGCGGCCGAGGATGGCGGCGGGGCAGGCGCTAGGGCGGCGGCGCAGCGAGGTGAGGAGGCGGGGCGGCTCACCCGAGGCGGCGGGGCGACGTGGAGATGAGTCCGGCGGCGGCTCCGGCGGGCGGCGCGCTGAAGTCAGCGATGACGTCACGCTGACGTCGGCGGCACGATTAGTCGTCGGGTCTCGGCGAGAACGCGATTAGGGTTAGGGCTAACCAAACGCTAAAAAGAAATTTAATCTAACTAAAACGAGGACTATTTATACAACCCCCCTCCTCTGTTTTGTTTTTTTCCTGAGTCCGAAACGGACTCAAATTGCACGCGGCGTAAAATAGCCGTCTGGGCCGCTGGAAGGCCCAAAACGAAAACTCGTTTTTAAAAAAAAGTTATTTGGTCAACCAACTACGCAGAACATTTTTAAATAATGAAATATGAATTTTAAAAATGTCATAGCAATAAAATAAAATAATAAAAATAATTGTTTTTGCTGAAATTACTATTTTAGCTACTATGCATTTTTCATAAATACCTTTTATGCAATAAACTCCGTATAAAAATTCTAAAAATCTCAAAAATAAATTTGAGTCATTTATAATTCCTATGACACAGTTTATAAACACCCAAAAATATTTTCAACACTTCTCAACCTTATTTAAAATGGGGATAAGTCATATTGTATCCTCTCCAATAAAATTGCCTTAAGTCGAAAAATGTTTAAAATATTCAGAAAATCCAAATAATGCAAAACTCCAGCATGACATGCATAATATGATCTATTAACATCCAAATTTGCAAAAATTGGGATGTTACAAATCTACCCCCCTTAAAATGAATCTCGTCCTCGAGATTCGAGTTTGCTAGAAATGGTTAAAGATTGGTATCTAGAGAAATCCAAAATCAACCCCTTATGGAAAAATCCATGCTTCTTTTCAACTTGATATGAGCAATGTGATGCACCATTGCTGTAAGGAATGACCACAATACTGGGACTTGATTAGAATCTTACCGGATTCCAAGTCTGATGTTTTATTGAAACTTCCCACATCGACGTAATTCACATGATCTCTCTCCACATGATCACACCTCTTTCGTCCAGACTTCCCCAAATTGACATGATTCACGTGCTCTCTTTCAAAAAGACCAGGCTTCTTTTCTCCAAAATACCCATTCCCACTAGCTGGTTCAGTGCGGTCTCTTGCATAATGTCCAGGCCTCTCGCAATTGAAACAAACTACTTTGCTCATATCCCTCCTGTGTGTCGAAGGGGTGTGTGGTTGATTGGCGTCCCCTCCATTTGAGTTATATCCATGGCCATTGTGCTTGCCCTGTTCATTATGCACATCAGGGTATGTTGATGTAGTACGAGGCTTCTGCTGAACTCCTGAGTTATGCTTGTCATTGTTGTTGTTGTACTTCCTTTTGCGATTTTCTATGGCGTGGTGCTTTCCCTCAAGTACAATAGCCCTATCAATAAGCTCTTGACAATTTTCAAAGGTGGCCACAGTCAACTGAACCCCCAACTCATCGTTGAGACCCTCCAAGAACCTCTCCTGCCTGGCTGCATCCGTGTTGACATCATTTGGAGCATACCGGGCGAGCTTGTTAAATTCCTCAACATACTCCGCTACCGTGCGACCTCCCTGGCGCAAACTGCGGAACTCCTTCCTCTTCAAAGCCATGGCGCCTGCAGAGACATGTGCGGCGCAAAAAGCAGCCTGAAACTGCGCCCAAGTGACGGTGTCGATGGGATAAGTCACCAAGTAGTTGTCCCACCATGCTGCGGCAGGACCCTCCAGCAAATGTGAGGCAAACCTCACTCTCTCTGCCTCAGTACAACCAACTGTCTCCATGTTCCGGCTCACTGAGCGAAGCCAGTCATCCGCCACAATTGGTTCAGGAGTGCTAGAGAACCTCTGAGGATTTAACCTCAGGAACCTAGCAAGCGTGTCCACATGTGGGGGTGGGGTGGCGCATTGTTGTTGTTGTTGCCCATATTCTGAGTGAGCAACTGGATCAACTGGGCTTGCCCTTGAAGTAATTGTTGCATGTAGGCTGACACTTCATTGTTGTTGTTTCCATTTCCCGTAGGATCTCGTCTCGGCGGCATCTGGTGGGTGAGCAGAGGTAAGGTTTAGATAGAGACAGGTCTAAGGGGAATCACTACCCATAAGCACACAATAACAATCAAGCTCCAGCAAACACACAAGCCACACAAGCACAAACAATCCTAATATCAACTAGACGCATAACGATAAATTATCTAAAAATTGTGGTCTACCAACAAATCTTTGTCATATAACACTAATATGATTACAAGGTCATCTACAATTTAAAAGAGAAGATAGTCAACAATGATGAAGATATGAATACGAGAGTAAGGTCTAATAAGTAGACAAAAGTTGCAAAGTAGAAATTTCACTCCTATGTCTTTTCTAATCCATTTCCTAGGGTCACGTCCTACAGTCAACACACTACTCTGATACCATCTGTAAAGACCCAATTCACATAGAATCGGAGTCTCTGTGATCAAGTGCTAGTCCCTGGATCGAACTCACTAGCACACACAGTATAATAGATGAATATCAAAGTACAAGTGCACCATTATTACATTGTATGATCCAGAATTCAAAACAAATAACAACTTGCATAGCTCAAGGCTAGCTTATTCAATATAACTATAGCGCAAGCAAAACTAGTAGCGAGGAGTCCCATCAACATCCACAAGCGACATGCTGAGTGTAGACTCGCAACCCCATCATAACACACTAATCTTCTGAGAAACCTGCAACACGAAGGTTACATCCCAAACACGGGTCAGTCCATCTGATTTGTATGGCAAGTAACACAAGTGATTAAGCATATCCTACAACTAATTTCTAAACAAGAACATGAATCAAGTTTGGTTTGTTGTACATCAAGTTGGTATTCACCTACTTCTACTTACTACTCAACATATTTATCATCTTAAGTTAATGTCAACCCACAAAGGACAGTATCTAACTAAACCGCCTATGAGAGCCCTCGGGATCATAGGATTTCTAATGGCAGTCATGAGAGCCTCGGGATCATGGTTTCGTGAGTATTGAAGAGCCCTCGGGATACAATTGCACACGTACCTCCTACTCGTGGACATCATAGAGCCCTCAGGATACGATGCCACTACAAACACATTCGTGACTGTTACAGAGCCCTCAGGATGCAACATGACCCTATCGTGAACACTGTAGAGCCCTCAGGATACAGTGCCACTACCTAGACACAAAGTGAACATTGCAGAGCCCTCAGTGTGCAATGCCACACAAACAACCGTACGTGAATATTACAGAGCCCTCAGGATGCAATACCACTCTACAGTACCTCAATTACAAGTTACTATTTTACTAATAATAATGTTGTCGCAACACTTGAATAACACAATAATTTCCCCCATGATTATCATTTCAAAAGTAATCATATAATCACATAGCACAAGAAATACTAAAACATAACAACGTTGGATATGATGATCAATCAAAACATGTGGCTATCCTACCAGGTTTCAGCATAACATAACGATCTTCACATGCATAGGAACATAGTATGTGCATAATCAACAGTGAAGCATAACCAAAAGTGAAACTTGCCTTGAACGGTGTTGAAGTACTCTAACACTTATTTCTGATCCTTTATGCACTCTAGACAACCTACACGATCAACAATAATGCATTCAATACACATGCAACACATAAACAATACAACAGTAAAAGAACTAAATGAACAGCAACAAAACCAACTAAAAAGTAACTAAACGATAACTACAAGTCACCACGATCCCAACGCAACTGGAATCGACGAAAACGGACACACCGTATAAAAGATACGGTCACCTAAAGTTTTAATTTAAATCTGTACAAATTCAAATTTGAAAACTGAAAATTTTTGAAAACTTGGTTCTACTGGATAGGATTTTTCGTAACGGTCGCAACGCAAAAAGAATTAACTAAAACGGAGCTACGGTTTAAAAGATATTGCGAAAACGGTTCTCGGGTGTTTTCTGCCAAAAGGGCTAATCCGCAAATAAAAGTTTTCTAAAAGCGCGATCGGGTCCCTGGGGCAGTTGACCAGATCTATTTTTTTTTTCTAACTCGTTTCTCTCTCTCCTCCACAGCCCGACGGCCATGGTTAGGGAGGACGGCTCCGGCGAGCGCGGCGGCCTACGGCGGCGCAGGGCGGCGGGTAGCAGCGGGCGGCGGGGCGCGGAAGCACGGGCGCGGGACGGCGGCCCACGGCGGCGCGCGCGTGGCCTGGCGGCTCGGGCTCGTCGGCGCGAGGTGCGGCGGCGGCCGTGGCCTGCGCGGCCGGGGATGGCGGCGGGGCGTGCGCTAGGGCGGGGGCGCAGCGAGGTGAGGAGGCGGCGCGGCTCACCCGAGACGGCGGGGCGACGTGAAGATGAGTCCGGCGGCGGCTCCGACGGGCGGCGCGCGGACGTCACGCTGACGTCGGCGGCGCGATTAGTCGGCGGGTCTCGGCGAGAACGCGATTAGGGTTAGGGCTAACCAAACGCTAAAAAGAAATTTAATCTAACTAAAACGAGGACTATTTATACAGCCCCCTCCTCTGTTTTGTTTTGTTTTTCCTGAGTCCGAAACGGACTCAAATTGCACGCGGCGTAAAATAGCCGTCTGGGCCGCTGGAAGGCCCAAAACGAAAACTTGTTTTTTTAAAAAATTTATTTGGTCAACCGACTACGCAGAACATTTTTAAATAATAAAATATGAATTTTAAAAATGTCACAGCAATAAAATAAAATAAAATAATAAAATAACTGTTTTTTCCGAAATTACTATTTCAACTACTATGCAATTTTCATAAATACCTTTTATGCAATAAACTCCGTATTAAAATTATAAAAATCTCAAAAATAAATTTGAGTCATTTATAATTCCTATGACACAGTTTATAAACACCCAAAAATATTTTCAACACTTCTCAACCTTATTTAAAATGGGGATAAGTCATATTGTATCCTCTCCAATAAAATTGCCTTAAGTCGAAAAATGTTTAAAATATTCAGAAAATCCAAATAATGCAAAACTCCAGCATGACATGCATAAGATGATCTATTCACATCCAAATTTGCAAAAATTGGGATGTTACAAATTTGCAAGATACATAAACACTCCAATGTCACTCAGATGTGGAACCTCAAGTCCCAACATCTCTTCTCCCTCATACCTTGGTTTGAACGGATCTATCTCATCTATGTCTAGAGAACAAACCACCATAGGAGTTTTAGATGGGTAGCATTTGTCCATATTGAATTTCTTCAATATTTTTTGGACATAGGTAGCTTCTCCCCTTGATGCCGGGAAATGTTCCTCACTGAATATGCAATCAGCGTGACAAGATGTGAACAGACCCCCAGTAAGGGGCTCCAAGTACTTGATAAACGATGGTGATTTCTACCCCACATAGACCCCCAATTTCCTGTGTGGGCCCATAGATGTCTGTTGTAGTGTTGAGAACGGGTTGTATGCAGCACATCCGAACTTACATAGATGGGAAATACTTGGAGGATTTCCACGTACCATTTACAGAGAGGAAGTAATGTGGTATGCAGTTTTCCTCAATTGTATCAAGTCAGCAGCGTGTAAAATAGCGTGACCCCAACAAGAGGTTGGCAAGTTGTAATTCATTAACAAAGGACTTGCAATGAGTTTGATCCTCTTAATCAATGATTCGGCCAAACCATTTTTTGTATGGACATACGGGACAGAGTGTTGAACTTCAATCCCCAAAACCATGCAATAATCATTGAAAGCACGTGAGGAGAATTCTGCAACATTCTCCATTCAATTTATTAATTCGACTTTCTAGATAGTTTGCAACTTAATAACTTGCCTCATTATCTTGACAAATGCATGGTTTCGTGTGGATAGAAGACACATGTGACCATCGTGTAGATGCGTCAATGAGAACCATGAAATACCTGAAAGGTCCGGATAATGGTTGGATTGGACCACAAATGTCTCATTGAATAAGTTCAAGGAACTGAAATGGTTCAGCTTGTATTTTGAGGTGTGAGGGCCTCAAAATTAACTTTCTCGTGGGACAAGATGTGCACACAAAATTCAAAGATTGAGGAAATTTTGACTCCAGAAAATTTTGACCAATGGAATCGCTAGTAATTTTTCTCTTCATCCCGATACAAGGATGGCCTAGGCGATCATGCCAGGTTTGGATTGTGTTAACATTCTGAAAAAAAATACTTTGTATGCAACATGCTCTACGGGTTTGATGTACGTGTAATCAACGTGAAAACTATTTTTACGGATATCTCGATAACTGGTCAGTGTACATGATGAATCGGGATACAATAAAGCATCCTCAATTGTCACTTTTGTACCACTTAGGAGGGTAAATATGGCACGTCTAGTGCCAACAATCATTGTATCATGTTCAGTGATAGTTAAAATATATCCATTCGTCTTTTTTAGAGTTTGGAAATATGCCATCTTCCTTAATATGGAGTTTGTGGTACCACTGTCCACAAGGCATAATTCCTCTTCCCTCGAATTGTCCCCATAGAGAACGGCGGTGAGTCGCCCGCTCCTACCTCTGTTTGTATCCTCTCGGTTCACTCTGGTTCTCAATGTGATGATAATATGGAAACTTTTATCGATTGAATTTTTTACGGTTTATAATATATGGAACTAGAACGAACGTGAGTTTAGTCGGTTCCAGATCGAATCAGGGGCGCGTCAGTAGAGAGAACAAATCGCACAACAGTTTGGGTAAGGGTAGATTACCCACTAATTACACATGCTAATTAATCCCAACACTTTCACTACATAGAGTGCCAGATCCCTCCAGCGTTCTACCCGCTCGATGTGTACGCCGACCACGTGGAGATCCATGAGGCCCCTGACCTCGCTCTAGAGTATTGGAGGTGGCGCGAGATACAGAAGCAGTGCCGCAAATACGACCGCAACCAGAGAAGGCTGTTGGAGGAGAGGAATGAGGCCAAGAGGGCCTACAAGGAGGCAGAGTTGGCCCGCAAAGCCAAACCAAAGAAATAAGTAAAATATAATGAAGTTTACCACCTTCCAGGTTAACGGCTAGGTTAAAATAGGCTACACTAAATCTCGAGCAGGGGACAAATGTCAACACCGTCCAGATTAAGTTGCACTGCTCTGGTTGAGCCGAATCCATGAAAACATGATGCCGTCAGCAGGCCTGGTCCAATGACATTTTGCTACCGCAGATAATAAAATATATTTTTTACTAAATTTTTATAATTATATAGATATTATTTTTAACATGTTATGGTCTTACAATCATAATTCAACCACATGATAACATTAATAAATATTGGTGTTAATATTGTATATCATAGAAATATAGTAAAATGTGTTTTCTGATAAAATTTTGAATTAAAATTATATTTATACAATACATAATTTATACTATTTATCGTAAATATTTGTAAAAATTATAATCCAATAAATATCGTAATGGTGGTTTTTATTATATATCACAATAGTGATTTCTAGTATATGATAAATGAAGCATATGTATAGAAAGTTGTAGAATATAACTAAGCCAATGCCACCATTTTTTATCCTTTGTGTGATCAAATTTGTCTAGCAAGACACAATTTTTTTTATTAAATGTGCATAGTTTGTACTTTGTATTGAAACAACAATGCTAAGAATAATCTCCAATAAACATAAAATTTTGTTCATTCTAATCCGTTTTCATATGTAAATTTTATTATTTGATATGCACTTATGAGAATATACTTCTTATCATCATTGTTTATAGAGTTCCATGTCAATTTATGAAATAAAAATTTATTAAACACAATTAAATTTGTAATATTTATGAAGTGTATGTATTGAGTTGTATAGATGGCACCACATCATTTTTTCACGTGGAATACTTTAGTTCATACGTATTGTTATTAATGTAGACATATTATATGTAAAAAACCATGGTAGAACTTGCGCAATGTTGACTAGAAAAGTTATTTACTAATTTTAAGAAATAATATTAATATTTTATTATTGTAATGGATAATAGCATAATAATTAGTATATAATTTACCATTTTAGGCTGTTCTTTTCTTGTGGCCCCGGGCGGTCGCCCTTCTTGCTCAACCTATGGGCCAGCCCTGGCCGCCGGTGCTGCAAATTTTTTACTTGATCCATATTGTTATAGACAATCTGCAGCAGTTCAGCAAACAATTACTTCATTGACAGAATGAGATATTATCACTTAGAAACTGCAGAATATATAAAATGCAGTTGTTGTGCACGATGCTATTCCGGTTTTTCTTCATTGGGTGAACTGCTTAGAATTATTTTTTCTAGAAAACAAAGATTGCATCAATAAAAATTTATCAACAATGTTCATACTCAAAACCATAGGACAATACTGCAAGGCACCTAACTACTAATTTGATTGAACTTAGTATTGGGATGAAAGTAACCTTGCATATAGTACAACTCTCAAATTACCTGCACATTCCCCCTTTATCCCATTTCCAGGATACAATAGCTTCGCATTATTTCTTCAAAGCACAAAAGGTTGAGTTAGAAAGTTATGCAAACCCACATGTTCATCATATGTGTGTGTGTGTGTGTGTGGAATATAAATTTAGCAAATTCAAACCATGTTGGTTAATGTGAACTTGCAGTTGCTCGGTTGTTTAATAATGGATTGTAGTTCATCTATGTTGTGTGTGTCTATCTACACTACTTACACAAATTAATCTACTGTGATGCATGTGATTATCATTTAACATTGTTCTGCAAACATGGAATTACATTATAATACCCTACTGTATGAGCTTCTAGGTTCACTTTAGGCTTTTACTTTTGAGATCAGAAAACTGGAGTTATTAAACCAATTGCTTTGCATTATTTCTCCAAAGCAAATAATAATAAAACAAACATAACAAAATGAGTTAGAAAGTTGTGCAAACCAACATTTCATCATGAGCTAGAACGGGTTGCTTACCATGTCATATGTAGAGAATTTAGTGACATTGTATATTGTTAGTATGTCACAACTGAAATATTTTGCAAGTCTTGCTATCAAACGGTCACTGGTGAAGACGATCACATCTCACGTAAGGACAACCCTCCCTCTAGCGTGACTAATAAACAACTAGGGACTATGTGGCTACAACATTTAATCGCACTACCAAATATCTGAAAATACATATGGTTAAATGGAAAATATGCCAATATGGTTACTTTGACCTTTGCTTTAATCTTAGAAGGAATATATGTGTGTGTATCCAATGTTTCTTGAGTTTGGCTTTGATATGGCACACCCGACGGGTGCCCACCATGGCCCTACTTGGTGCGCATAAGAGACGATGGCCCAAACGGGGCTCATGATGAATTGATGAACGGAGCCCGGCTCAGATGCTTGGAGCGCAAGCCAAGGACTCTACTATGGTGAGTAATGATAATTGAGTAATACTCCCTCCGTTTTAATTTAGTCCGTGTATTAGCTTTAGTCAAAGTCAACCTTTGTAAACTTTGACCAAATTTATGAACAAAAATATTAACATATACAATAACAAATCAATATCATTAGATTTATTATTGAATGTACTTTCACATCATATAGATTTGTTATAGTAAACGTTTATACTTTTTTTCTATAAACTTTGTCAAACTTTACGAAGTTTGACTTCAGCCAACTCTAATATGCAGAGTAAATAAAAACAAAGGGATTATAAAATAAAAGTGCAATGGTGCAGCAAGTGGTCCAATCCTTAGTTACCTGTAGGAAGTACTTATATGGATCAAATCCTTCTCGGGGACACACATGATACTTATCAAGTTGTCTGAATCAAGTTCCATTAAATTACTGTCTTTGTTATGTTGTGGAACGTATGCTAATGTGATATTGTTACTTGAACAAGCAACATACTTATTATTAAACCCTCTATACAATCATACATTAATACATGAGAGTAATTATGATAATACCTAACCATAGAAATAAACTTTGGGGCTTCAATAGCCCTCATGCAATAATTCATAAACTTATGGCATGGTATTATCTATCACTGCAACTGTCCAACTATGAACAAACTAATCACACAATGCTCTTCTCTAGGCCCATGATGGTGAAGTGATGGGCAGTTGACATTCACACAACAACACTAGAGTATTGCACGACAACATTATATGACAACATTAAACTAGATTCAACTTCAAGATTACTAGCAACAAGATTGATCCCATGTCCTCAAGAACGTAATGAACTACTCACAATACATTGTATGGATCATGATCACTGGGGATAAATATATGAATATCAAACTAAAATTATGAACATTCACCAATAATACTTTTAAGCATCAACTACAAGTAGTAATGAACACAGAAACAATATACATAAATAGATCTAAGGTAATTGATCATAGATCCGAAAGTTGTGACAAAAAGGGTTGATGAAGATGAAGGCGCCGATGATGAATTGTTTGAAGAAGATGGATAAAATGTAGATGATGTCTTTGATCCCCCATCGAAGGAAGAAAAATCCAACAGAATCAGCCTACCAGAAGGCAAAAATGACCCATTGAAGTTCCACCTCGTAGCGGTGGCGGGAAAAAATACAAAATAAATCTTCTACGATGGTTGTTAGTCAAACCCAAGATATAGGATGAAGGGGGTACCGGGGACCTCCAGGGAACTGCGAGGCCGGTGGAAGAATATGGCCTGCACCGAAGCAGACACAGATCCATCACTCGAAGTAGCCCGAGTGGTTGCGCTGTCACGGCCGACACCGTCATAGGTCGGGAGCGCTGACAGGGAGACATTGCACCAGTCGGGGTTAACGAGGATGCCGGGGTGGGAGACGAAGGAGCATGCAGAACCTATGCTAGGAAAAGCAGGGCAGAAGAGAGGATATCGATCTGATTGAGACGGATGTGGGCTGGAGTAGGAGAGAGAGATCAGGGCAACGGTGTCACCTTCTATGAGCATGTCCGCGAGTGCCATGGGTCGAACATAATTTTTTACATATATAAAGTTTCCGTGAACACTTCTCTTCTTGACGAAAGCTCTTTCAATACTGGAAATGAGGGCGTTCATATGAGATCCCGCAGTCACGATCAGCTTTCTTGATGTGTAGCACGTTGTGCCATGGAGATTAGAGAAGCCAGTCAGTGGCGGAGCCAGGATCAGAAGTCTGTGATGTCATTTCAAATATGTGATGTCAAATACATGTGTTTTCACAGATTTTATAAAAAAAATACATGATTTCTACTTGTATACAAAGAATTTTCCACAAACGTGTGTGGTCAATTGACCACACAACTCTCAACGTGGCTCCGCCACTGAAGCCAGCTATGCTAGACAAGGTAAGCTCGCAAAAACATTCGCTCTTTTTAAAATAAAAAAATAAGGAGTTGGCGTTCCTACAGATTCATCCTAGCGCGGAAGAACATTCCCTATTGTTAAAAAAAAGAACATTCCTCAGGAAGCTCGCATGATATCATTCCATAACAGTGAGATTTAAAGCACTATAAAAAAGAACTAGATGGAATGACGCGTTTTGCCGCGCCCGACTATGGTCTAGCTCTTCGTGTGCTATGTTAGGTGAATTTGGATGAACTATCAAAACCTCTTACATTAATAAACGGTGGTATTATTTTTTACAAGATTGTCACTGTATCCTACCATGGTATGTGGTGAGTTGTGAAGGTAGATTTAACGTGCCTAGGTGGATTTATGTGTAAAAGTGTTGAGTGATATTTGGTGTTCGTATTATTTCACCTCAATGACCTTGTTTTAAACTTAAGCACATATATGATCCTTCAAAAAAAATCCACGTTTAACCCTTTGAAGTAGCATCTAACTATTTGCCACGGTTAATACATATATTGGTAACAAACACAATTTAAATTCATGTTGTCTGCCCATGCGAGTTGGAAAAGCCAAAGGTGATAAACTTAGTTTCTCTAACAATTTTCAGCCCAACTAATTAAAATGCAATCATGCCAAATCATTTTTAGTTTTTATCGAAAGACATGTAGAATTATTTGGAGTATTTACAAATTATCACACATTACTAGTTATCACATGAATCATTGTATTCTTAATAATTACCAACCAGTACATTGACATGAACGTATTTATAAATTATCACTATAAGTTGTATATTCATGTCCTAATCACTCGACTGCAGGAGAAGCATCATGGCAGATCGACTCGTAGTTGGAGAATAAAGAAAGCTAAATTAACAGAGAGGTTGACAACTTGTCAGAAACTCAGAATCCGATAGTTGACAATTTGTCGCGTCAAAAGAGTCAGTCAACTTGTTGGTCATTAGTTCAATGTAAACTAAAAGCATGTCCAAGAGCTGCCGAAAAATGGTTACTTAATGGGTGTGCCCTAAATTATAGGGCACAAAAAGTGGAGTGTTTTGGGCACGAAAAAAATTCATATCCAGCAGTTGCCCAAAAACTACGACCGAGACTGACGAAACTAAATTCTACAGAATCCCGACGATAGAAAACTGCAAATCGAAGCTCCACTTCATCCCGAACGTCCTCCTCCATCTTCTTCTCAGCTCGCTCCCGAGCTTTGCCCTTCTCCCGATCCCACTCCTTGTCCTGATCGCGGCGATCCCAATCGTGTTCCGACTCGTCATCCCTGTGTTGGCAAGAGGAGGAGTGGTCACGGTCCTTGTCGAGGAGGCGGCGGGAGGAGTGGTCGCGCTCCCTGTCCTTTTCTTGGCAGTGGAGCCTGGAGACGCGCTCATCGCCGCCGAACGGCATGGCGACAGGTTTGTGCGGTGGGCACGGGCGGGTGGGGGCGGTCGGAACATGAGGCAGCAGGGCGGGCGGAGAAGGAAGGAATGGGAGGCGACATGGGTGGTCAGAATGGGAGCCTGGGAGGAGGAGGCGGAGGCGGGCGGTTGGGATGGTCGGAGGCAGCGGTCATGCGAACCCATTCATGCTGCAAAAAATTTGGGCACGCCCAACCATGCTGCAAATATACAACAACAAACTCATTTTTTGGCAGGTGCTAATTTTTTTGGTAGTACGTTTTTGGCGGATGTTGGAGTTGTGTTTGTGCTGCTTTTTCGGCTATTTTTATGGCACGGCCACTTCTTCACAGCTGTTGAAGATACTCTTATAGCAACTAAAATCTAACGGTGTCAGTTGACAACTTGTGTTAATGTTGGATTTTTTGAAAAAACATTGTAATATATTTAGAAGGGTTTATTGTATGAAGCTTTTATTAGGAGAAGCTGATTGGTAGTATTTTCTACAATAAACAAATAAATCGATAGCACGTAGTAATATCATTATATCAGATTGTTTGTTGTGAAGGAAAGAGAAAAAAACACATAGTAAACACCAACACAAAATAACGACGGAAAAAGTCAAGCTCAACAAACAGTAAAATTTAATTTTAGCTGATTGTGCATTGAAGTAATTATCTTATTGGGATCAAAATGTTTTCTCAAATAAAAAATGATGGGACCCATATGTCAAAGATACATGGCTGGCTGATGGCCTCACAACGCTCCTACATTGGCGAAAATGTCTTGTTTCAAAATAAAAGGCTACGTGTAGCTCGAGCTACAGAAATTCGGACTCCTACATTGTCCCTTGTAAACTACAGATAGATTGGGACCCAATTGTTTTCTCAAATACAAAAATGTTGAGGCCCACATGCCAAAGAGACATGGGTGGCTGATGGCCTCACAGCGCTCCAACATTGCCCCTCATAAACTATAGAGGGATATTATCATGTTAGAAATATATCGTACTATACCAAAAACAATTACTCCCTCCGTTCTGGATTACTTGATATGACCTTAGTTCAAGTTTAAACCAAGCTTGAAGTAAAGCCATGTCAAATAATTCGGAACGGAGGGAGTACAATATTACAAAGAAAATTTTCATGCATTTAAAGGATTTCCAATGCTGCAATGAAGAGAATTGTCAGGATAAATAGAAGAGGAAGTTGTTCATATGTTCACAAAACTTGCTATGTTACAATAGAAGAGAATTAACATGTTTTTTTTACAATGAAGAGAATTAACATGTTAGTAAAGGAGGATTGCTTTGGGAGAGCAAAAGAAGGACACGACGAATACAAACGATTATTCGGATGTGAGATGGGATCTCTACCGTCTAGTTATTTAGGAATCCCAATTCATCATAGGCGGTTAACGAATAAGGAATGGAAAATCATAGAAGACAGATTTGAAAAAAGACTAAGCTGCTGGAAGGGCAAGCTAATGTCATACGATGGTCGTTTAGTGCTAATCAATTCGGTACTGACGAGTTTACCTATGTTCTTTTTATCCTTCTTTGAAGTGCCGGTAGGGGTACGAAAAATACTAGAATTTTATAGATCCCGATTTTTTTGGAAAAATGATGAGACCAAAAAGAAATATAGATTGACTAGATGGGATATTATTTGTAGACCAAAGGAACAGGGTGGGCTAGGGATCGAAAATTTAGAAGTAAAGAATAGATGTCTGCTTAGCAAATGGCTATACAGGTTATCTATTGAGACCGAGGGTATATGGGTATAAATTTTGCGGAATAAATACCTTCACTCTAAGACTTTGGCCCAAGCAACTGCTAAGCCAACAGACTCACCATTCTGGAAGGAGTTAATGAAGATGAAGGTAACCTTCTTTCGTCGGGTGAAGTTTCTTGTTGATAATGGGAACGGTTCTAGATTCTGGGAGGATACATGGCTAGGGAATACGCCTCTCGCTGTGCAATACCCTTCCTTATATAATATTGTACAGCATAAGGAGGATTATGTTGCCACAGTATTAAATTCGGTATCGCTTAATATGCACTTTAGGAGGTCCCTCGTAGGAGAGCGTTGGGTGGCTTGGTTGGAGCTTGTCCGTAGGTTGATGGACGTTCAACTATCAGACGTGTCTAATACAATTCGCTGGAGTCTGACTACAACGGGAGTCTTCTCAGTGAAATTTATGTATCTAGACTTAATTGACACTGGGCCATTGTCGAGGTCTTTACACATCTGGAAGATTAAAGTTCCACTCCGGATTAAAAAAATTATATGGTTTGTTCACAAAGGAGTTATCCTCATTAAAGATAATTTAATCAAAAGAAACTGGGTTGGTAATACTAGATGTTGCTTCTGTGATCACAATGAATCGATTAAACACCTCTTTCTCGAGTGCCCTCTTGCAAAACTATTATGGCGATCTATTCATATCGCTTTTAATATTAACCCTCCTAACAGCATCTACGCGTTATTTGGGACGTGGCTTAATGGAGTGAACAGCCATATAGCCAAACATATTCGGATAGGGATATGTGCTCTATTTTGGGCTATTTGGAATACTAGGAATGACTTGATTTTTAATGGTACACAATTTACAATTTTTTTGCAGGTTATCTACAAAGCTACAACTTGGGTCCGTATGTGGTACAGCCAATTTGAATGACGAGCTAATAATAGGCTAGGTGTATAGGCATCGTAGTCTATTTTTTATCCCCGCTTGTGGCACTTATCTTTAGAGTTTAATTTTTGCTTGGTTTATGAGCATTTCAAGATCTTGTGACTATGATACATTTTTATTTCAATAATATGGTTGCATGCATCGATTGATGCAGAGGCCGGGGGTCATCCTCCTTTCTAATAAAAAAGTAAAGGAGGATTGCTATGTATTAACATGTTAGTAAAGGAGGATTTCTATGTACAACAAAACAATTACCGTGACATAACAGAAAAAAGTAGCCACGCATGTCCAAAAAATATCATACTAATTGCCATATTATATATCATACAAGAATGTCATTCCTTGGAAAAGGTGTATGGAAGCGAAGGTTTGTGTGGTCATTCGGGCGGAGGATAAGAGCGAACCATGTTACCACATTGACATTCGTGCACATAAGTGGACATATCATACAATATTGTTTTATTATTTTTTATTTAAAAAATTCAAATTTGTTTAATTTTAACCAAATATATAGATAATTATATTGATGTAAATTTTACAAAAACAGTATCATAAAACTCATCTTGAAATGAATTTTCATATTGTATTTATTAAATATCATTGATGTTGATTTTTTTGCTATAAATTTGATCAAAGTTATAAATTGATTTTTATAAGCTTATACACCGTATTTCAAGAAACAAAGAGAATACAAAGTATTGTCTCAAAAACACTCTCAAGAAACATCGGGTACATCTGCACCCGAGGAGACTAAAATAAATAAATATGAAAAAATATAAAATAAATCAAAAAAAATTGTGGTAGAAATGCATACACGCGGCAAAATAGACAAATTTACAGTTTTTTTACTATTCTAGACTGAATATGTTTTTTTTACCGCAAGCTCCATAGATTTCCAAAAAGGCTCAATTTTTACACGAAAATCTATCCACTAAGCATCTTTCATCATAATAAATTTTAGAACTTTTTAAGTTTTTTATATATTTTTCCGAGAATCTCTTATGTACGAGCATATGAGCCTAGGCTCATGCTACCCACTTCATTTTCTCAATCATTTTCTCGAATAGACATACCTTAATCGCCCATAACACCGCTAAATTAGTAGGAGTATAATTTAGTAACACTACCCACTTCACGCAGAAAAAGGAAAGTAACACTACCCACATGCGACGATAATACGTCACCGGAGAAGGTAGAAAGAAGCCCGAAACAACGAAGTGCGGCCGGTCACAGTGTGTCACCGGCCAACTCACAGGCACTCACTACTACCAGTCATATCTGAATGGTGATGTGCCTGGTCTCGTCCCCCGGAGACAGCGAGAAGGTGGACTGCTTGGAGGAGTTGCCGGCGGTGACGGTGACGACGTACTCGCCGAGGTAGCCGCTGAAGCTGTAGGAGCCGTGGGCGTCGGTGGGGCCGGCGACCTGCCCCGTTTCCCACTCCTGCAGCAGGCGGTCGACGACGTCCCCGACGGGCAGGTTCTTGAGGTCCCAGTCGGTGAGGCACATCTGGTAGCATCCGCTCTGGTGCAGCGCCGTCCAGAGCATCACGCCGGTAACCGCCGGGTGCGCGTACGCCTCCCGGAGCACCTGCTCCAGGTACACCGCCTGCGTCTGCGCGTCGAACTTGTTGCTGATGTCCACCTCGGTGAACCAGATGGGCAGGTTGAGCGTGGCGAGCTTGTCGAGCACCGCCCTCATGTACGGGATATTAGGCTTGGAGAAGTGACCCTCGAGGCCGATCCCCTCCAGCACGGCGCCGCCGGCGCGGAGGTCCTTGAGCCTGGCGACGTAGGCGTCGACGGTGGACGACGCGTCGTCGCAGGTCTCGACGACGTTGTACTCGTTCATGAAGAGGGTGGCGAGCGGGTCGGCGTCCTGCGCCACGCTAAAGAAGTCCATGGTGGCGTTGGGTCCCAGGCGCTGCTCGTAGAAGTTGAAGTGCAGCATCTCGTTGTTGACGTCCCAGTGCGCGAACTCGCCGCGGTAGCGGGTCATGAGGCTCTGGATGCGGGTGTTCACCGCCGACCGGAGGTCCTCCGGCGACAGGCCCTTGACCCACCGGGGCGTGGCGTCCTGGTTCTCCCAGAAGATGTTGTGGCCGCGCACCATGACCCGGTGCGACCGCACGAACGCCAGCATCTGGTCCGGCACGTCGAAGCGGAGCAGCCCCGACGCCGGCTCCGTGGAGTACCACTTGAGCTCGTCCTCGAACACCGCCGCGTTGAAGCGATCCACGAACCATTTCTGGTACGCGTCGTTCCCCAGGATGGTGGACGCGATCGCCGACCCCAACGGGAAGTCCTTGGCCGTCTGCTCCACGGACACCGACGCGCCCACCACCCGGGTGCCGTGCGGATCCGCGACGTGGATCGTCGCCATCCTCTTCCTCCTCTGCTTATTAACAGACCAAACCACTCTCACATGAGCTAAGGGATGTCAAGTTGGCACAGCACAACAGAACAACAAAAATGCACCTTCCGGATCGTGTCTTTCTGGTGCATCGACCACTGGGCCGGCGTGAAGGGCTGGAGCGAGCCGCTGGCAATGGTGATCTTCATGGGGGTCCTGTCAGCATTCTAAAATGCACAATCGACAAGGGACAAGAAAATCAGGCAACAATAGGTTTCAGCATAAAGTTTCATCTAGTATTGGATATATGTGGCACCTGGAAGAAGATAACGGAGGTCTGCGTGGGCCAGTCGAGGACGAAGCCGCCCTTGAGGAAGGCCCAGCAGTCGCTCCGGGCGAGGACCGTGCCGATGCACCTGGTGCCGGAGTTGTCCGGGGCCAGCCTCGCGGTGATCAGGGCCGAGGAAGAGCCTTCCAGCTTCACCCAACTTGAGAAGGTGTACATCGTGGTCTTGTTGAGGTTGTAGACCACGAACGCCGGGGACAGGACGCCGGTCTCCGTCGTCTTGTACCCCGTGGGGTCGTCGCTGTTTCCGTACCTGAGGATCCCGCCGTTGTACTGCGCCGGCTCCGGCTGGCCTCTGCACTGAACGCCATGTGCATCGCACAGATTTTAGACAGCAGATTCTACTAGCTATTCATTGGAGTGAATTGAACTATGCTTGTCTAGTTTACTCTTGGACTAGTACTAATTAATCATTAATACGTATCGTAATCATGGAGAGGGGAATGACAGAGTGACACAAGAGGTGCAGCCAAAACATACAACTAAGCAGATCATTTACGGAATCAGTTGGTAGGCCTGAAACCGCATGTTACCATGTTATTGTTAGGCACTGCCGCTTTGACGCCTTGCGAACAAACATGCTGAACTAACTCATATTGATACTTCCAGACGAATCAGAGCATAGCCAAGACTACCCAATATTTAATCATGGCACAAAATACTCTTCAATTGTCATTCGTTCTCTAAGATAAATTCTACGTTATCCTTAGCAGGTTGGTGCGGGTGCGAGTGGGGTTGTGGTCTCGCAGCGCACACATGGGAACAAAACTGAAATAACTGAAGAAAACGTCAGGTGCACACTGTGGGAGGAAAGCAACGTAAATGGTCCACTGGATTTGGGCGTCGTCATATCATATGCCCCCACACATTCTCTTCCTAGTTGTTTTGTAACCCCAAGAGCAATGCCCCGGGTGCTAAACAATGCGACAACAGCTGACAAAGACCGGCTTTGACAAACTACTACCACACTCTCACCAAAGAAATTTGCAGCTAATACTGAAAACCACTTCAAGGAAAGAGCAGTGTATAAACAAGAGCAGAGGATCATTCAGTGATGAGCGACTTACGTCCGTGTGGGCAGAGTAATCGTACCAGCCATCTGCATGCAAACAGGGGAAAAGGTTCAAGCAGTGTTACATAGTACATGTAAGAGAGACTGAAAGAGGAACAGAGAGTAAGAGAGACAGAAGGAAAGAAAGAAACTGACCAGGAGGCATGGCAGCAGCGAGCTCGCTGCCCCAATGCACCATCCACGACAGCAGAAACACCACCGCATGTTTCAGAGCAAAGCCACGGCTCCTCATCTCGCACCAGCCGCCTCCGCCGTGCTCACACAGCTTCGTCGTCTGCTCCAGCCAACAGCTCTCACTCTGCGCACAGGATGGCAGCACTCACGAGCTAGTGAATGCTGAAGAATGTATGTATGAGTGTGTGTACCAGCTGCTATGATCACGGCAATGAGAGCTACTTCATTGCAGGGCTATATATAGCGTCCCAGGTAGAAGACGGCCAAGACGGGGAACTCGGGCGTACCGTCGCTTGTGCGCTCCCGGGTGGCCGCTCTCGGCGCACCTGGCGAGACGGCATTGGGCAGCCGGGTCACGGGCCGTCGGCCGTGGGCACCCACCACGCACCCTACCCTGGCCCTTGAAGGAGGAGGAAGCGGTGCGTGCGCGCGCGCCTTCCTTCCTTCCTCCCATGCCCGGTTTGGTGCAGTGCCCTTGTGGTGCTCTCCAGCGCCGGGCCTAGCCAGCATGCCCTGTTCGCCCAGTGGGTTCACGTAATCACATGTGTGTGTGGTAAGATCGCAGGTCCTGTGAGCAATCCCCGCCTCATTGTGCTGTCTCCTACTCCTACCACTCGGTCCCGTGCTCGTCGTCGCCATGGGAACTGTACCGCGGGACTGGAAGTTTCTCGTGTCGTTTCGTCCCGGCGTTGAGGTTTCCACGGCCCGTGTGCGCGCGTTAAAATTCTACTGCTGGCGGTATGCTTCACGGTTGCCCATGGATGGCTTGTCACGTCTTTCATTCTTTGGTGCCGTGTCCGGGAGTCAGGCGAGTAAACAGCGTTAGGGTTAGGGTTGCACTGTAGCCTACTACAGGTTCATCGTTCGTTCATGATGCACGAGATCACATTCCCTGCAGGGCGGAACTGAGGTCGACGTCGGAATTACGTTGCATTAACTACTACTGTAGCTCGCAAGCATGTGATGCAACGGGGATGGAAAACCAACATGTGACATGTCCTTCTAAGGAAGGGAAGTTGATCATTAGATAGCAGCCAGTTAGTTGTTAGGTGCGGTTTATCATGAACTTCCAATTGACAGCATTGCCATTCTGCTACAGCCAATGCTTGCGCTTGCTTGAAAAAAGAAACGCCACGCGTGTGGCACGAAGTAATCCGGTTCTAACATTTTTTACGCCTAAAACGGGCATTAAAACAAAGTAAAAAAAAAGAAGAAAAAAAGGTACGCAATTTGCATATTCTCCGTTTTGACAACTAAAGTTATCATCCTCGTGTTACTAAATTCGCCATTAAAAGGTTCGGAATTGCCATGTGACCGTGTTACACGTGTACGTGTCACTTATCAGGTTTAAAAAATATACTCCATACAGACATCTCGAACGTCGATTCTAAGACCTTTCGCATCCATTCGGATTGAGGTGTTCAAACCACTTTTGCCATCCAACCCGGTGTTGGAACCGTTCGCGAGCTGATCCACATGATGTTCGTTTTCCCATAAATTTGACTAAGATCAAGGGAAAGGGGCTTTGCAGGAGTCAAAACGAAAAGACACGTCCTCACCCGACACCCCTGTCCCACACAAAACCCTTTCCTTCGCCTGCACGCTTTCCCGTCAAATTTTCAGCGCCGAATTCATGTCAATCTAGAGTGGACGCGACCTTGCATATCACTTTTGCATTGAAGTGGCGCGCCTGCCAAGAACGCCGCCCATGTTGTGTCCCCGTACAGGCGCTTCTCCGCATTCAAACGACAGTTTGTTTGTCCTTCTGACAACGAGGAAGTGTAGCATATGGGAGGATACTGGCGATTGTATCCCATGAAGCCTACCACTCTTCCCCTCCCATTGAAGCCAATTTTGGTGGGCTGATCATCAACCGATTAGCCTCTTGGATTCTCGGAGGCGGAGGATAGTCTTCCCCTCCCATTGAAGCTTCAATTCACAGCACGCACAATCGTTCGGTGAGCTCTCTCTCGAAGATGAAAAATACAAGTCGTGAGGAACGGGCACCGACAATCATCTAGAGCAGGTTAGAATAGGATATAGTTCAAATATGCGTTGAGAATGTAATGATTGCAGCCGATTTATGTAAATTATATCTAAATTCTGAAGAATATATTTTTAAAATTTATCGCATTTTGATTGAACTTCTGACGGAGAGATGCTGCTAAGGCTGGATGATCAGCTTATACATCAGTGTCCATGAAAGGGTCCACGGATGGATCTGGAGTCCATTTTAAGGATCGGCGTTGGTGATGCCCTAATAAACTTGCAACCAAGTGTGTCCATGATTCCTGTATTACCCAAGCATCTTTCACATTATCTTCCATTTGCCTTGTTTCTTCACCAAAAGAAACGTAGAAAAACAAAGAAATGATTTAAACCAAGGTAGCTGTTCCACATGATAAAAATGGTCCAGACACGAAAAAAGCACCGCACGCCGCAGCGGTTGGTAGACTGAATCACTGAAACTCGATCAACGCCGCAGTTTTTCCATGCAATCTGAAATTATTGTCGTGCTTTACGGAGTGGCTGGCCAAAAAGGAGAGACCCCCATGCACGCTACCATACCCAGCCTGCCCCAAAATACATGCCACGATAAGATGATCGACCACCACCAACACGGTAACTGTTCATGAGTTCATCCATGCTAGTCGCCGGCGTTATCTTTGCTGTTTCTGCCGCCATGGCCGCCCGCCCGCCCGTGCACGCATGCGATGGAATACCCGGCGCGCGCGCGCACAAAAGTTGGCCGACCGGGCGCGGAAAGCACGACGCTTGGCATGGCGGCACTGTACTCCGCGCGTGCCCACCGCCTCTGGAGTCTGGATGAGTCCGTGCCCTGCACTAATGGCTCCCCGGCTTGGCGGTTGCCGGGTCGTGGCGCGCCTGTCCGTTCCTGGCACTGGCCTTGTTCGGCGCGCGCTTGAGAGCGGTGGGTTCACGGGCGTGCATACCGTCGGCCGGACGAGGCCACGGGGTACGTCCGTCCGTTTGGCTCGCCGTGCCGCACTGGGCTCTCACCACTCTCCGCCCCTTTCCTGTGGGTCATGTGACTGGTATCGTATGGATTCCATGGTGCGCTAGCTGCGGCATACGGCCAGCACGCCGCAGTGCGTGTTCCTCCGACGTGTCGAAGCTCCAGTTAGCCACGCCGATTCGCGCAGTCCTTGTGTCCCAAGGTGGTCGCGTCGTCGCACCATCCTTGTCAGGCATTTATTTTGGAGATATGCTATATGCATGCCTACACGTGATCCGTGAAGGGCCATCGTCGTCTCGCAATCTCCATCACAAGGCGCAAAAATCCAGCCTTCTGGTCTAAGCGTCCAGCCAAAGACAACAACGAGGCCTCGGGACCTCCTTGCTGGAAATGCGAATGCGAGAGCCCATTCCGCTTCGGAGAAAAATGATGGCACGCCATGACCACGACACATAACCTGCAAGCATCCTTGTCTATCGCGTACGCCAGGAAACTGAAATAGTCTCTTGTTCAACCATCCAACTGAAGATGGGGTGAAAGTTATGGGGACAATCCAACTCAAGACACCAGGTGAAACCTGAAAGTCTCGTTCCAAACAGCGACATGACAGTACAATTACCACTTACCATATATTCTGTTACAGACTAAAGCTGATGAAAAGGTTGGATACTGGCCGATATACAGGCAGGCAGCAGGCCGTCGTTGTGGGAGATATATATATACAGTCATATACACACAAACACGTACCAACACCCATTACAGCACTAATATTAGCACAACCACAAACCACTGTACAAATCTAATCTTATGACCAAGCCATCAGCAGCGATCCCAGCAATGGGCTGATATCACTGATGCAACAAGAAATACTTGATGAGTGCTACACGTTCATTCGGCAGGGACGGCACAACTCTGCCCTGAAATTTCACACGGTTGATTGAATTGATAAGACAGAATTAAGTGGGAAGGCAGAAAATCAAACTGACTGACAAATGAGAGGCCCAAATTCAGTTAGTTGGGTTGACTAGGGTTATGTTGAATTTCAAATCAACAGCCAGAAATACATATTATCACTACTAACAGCTGTCAGAAAGTTTCACATCACATTTTATTTACTAGGAGCAAGTACACCGATCAAAAATATATGCGAAGCATGTACCTTTTTCTGGGTTAGGAGGACTGGTTAGCGGACCGCCATCTATGCTAGTACTACCTTCAGTCCTGTCAAGAAATTCATCGGCACCAGCAAGTCAGGGTCATAAACATTTGTCAAAAGTCATAAAACAGGGTTGCCATACCGGATCACTGTACATACTGCCACTGAAAACAACTGGTACACTACAGTGCTGGAAATTTTACTGATTATGTTCTTATACCAGCACCAATACATACCAGTCAATATGGCAAGTACAACACCGATATGTAACCCTGTTCTCACTCTGCCAAACTCCACAAGTCCACACTTCAGTAATTAGTAATTTACCCTTGATCAGTCTGTGGGTCACTTCTATGAGTAGTCATTGTTCCTTCAGAATCAACATCAACTTCGTGTTTCTTTGTGCTCTATATTATAATGTTCATAAATCATTAGCCATGTTCTCTAGTTTAAACTAAACAAAGAAGCAAAAAAGTTAAGTTGCAGTAAACCTAGGTTATGCATTTTTACAAAAAGAAAAGCTTACCAGGGTTTTATCTCCCATCCATCCTGGAATAAATTCTGACAGAAGATTCATGTATTTTTCCATAGCAATCTCAGGATGCATGTTTCCTAGCTTCTGCCAAGAGACCCTGACAGAACAAGTGGCCGTTACCAGCTAAGCATGGTGCACCTACACAGAACCCCTCGGGATACAGAAAGTATAAAATGTATTACTAACAACTGGTAGCACATCATTGTCAAATAATAATGATACCAATAGATGTTATCTAACCATTTTTTCTTTAAGGTGTTCCACACTCAACACCAAAAGTCCAAAATAGTAGAATGATTGTCAAGTCAGAATTGTTACAAGATTTTATATCTCTTACCGATATCGTGTGCGTATTTTCCTCATGTCAACTTCATACTCATACTTGGCAAGTACTTTGATGTACATTCAACAGAATTGTTGGAAATAAAATACATGTATCTAGCAGATTCATGATTATTGCAAGTACAATCCCAGCATCAGTCGTGGGTAAATAAAATATGAATAACAGATCATGCATCTGCAAGATATCTGCCATGACCATGTCATGTCATGTACATCAGTTAGGTGTGTGTTAGTATGTCAACATTTTAGTAGTACACTTTTGACCAGCATTCCATATTTTAATATCTTTGAACCCTTCTCGTTCCAAAAACAGGCAAGTTTGATGTGTACCACCACTGGTTGGTAGTACTCCATTTAATTATAACATTTGGCCAACATGACTCTAAAGGAAAATTCAGCAGCTAGATATTTGTTTCTCACGTTTTTAAGCATATGATACTTTTTGCATTACAGGAATATCACTCTGCAGCATATTGTTCATTGCTCGTAAGTTGTAACTCATAAGATAATGACTATCAGGATACAACATGTCTCGACTAATGCTATACCAGGTACCTTTTGAAAGGGGAAAAGAAAAGGAAAACCACTCAATGATAACGATGACCTAGGATATTATCACAGAAGGGTTCAGAACTTAGGATCTTAGGTGGTATCTGTAGCTTCAAAACAGGGCATTTGTGCCACATTAACAGGTAATATCTTCCATTTGAAATGGACTAAATCACAGCAACACACTCCAAGCTTAAATATAAGATATGGACGTCTGATGACAGGTTTCTCGTGTTATGAGACCATTCTGAAGATATGACCACAGGACCACCAGGTAAAATTCGCACACGAATCTATAAGGTATACATCAAAATTCTTTGCTACTGTTATAACTTGCCCCAAAAAAACTTGGGCAGGAGAGGTTGTCTAGTGCCTAACTACTGGCAATTATGCCAAATTATAGAACAGATGAACAGAAGGTAAATCACTTGGTGTAGAATTTTCATTTCAGTTTACAGAAAAAATTGCACCAGACCAAACCTATAATATTGTGTTTACGCAAAGCACACCAGTACTTATCATTATGGCACCAGTACTTATCATTATGGCACAAGATTTTCGATTTGTACATGATCCCAAATTAAAAGGTGGTAAAGTCGGTTTTATTGTATTATAAATTTATAATTCTTCTGCCAAAATTGGAAAGCACATGTGGTAAGATGATGAATTTTGGAGTACAGGTGGATATCTATCAGATGCGATTTGAGGGTTTATGAGAGGATAAAATAGTGTGTAAGGTATTTCTATGAGATAGAAAATTACGATTTATATTGATACCCACATGCCGCTTGCAAGGGGGTCCCACATGTCAATTACAGGAAAAGGTGAAGAAAATAGATGGGGATACTAACACATGAGTTCTGCCTGTCAGCCCATCATTTCAATTTTAAATGGTATCCAACCGATGAGGTCTATCAAGATATTTTAACAAAAAAAATTATATGCTAACATATTGATTATACGAGTTAAAGTTTTAGCAATTTACTCCAAACATATCAACTATGTCAACCTAGAACATAGCATGTTAGTAGTATCCCAAGAACTGCTTCTATTAGTTTCATTATGCCCATTTTTGGTTTATTGACTTCCTAATAACAGACAAGAATACCCTCAGGATTAGCTACAAAAACTTGTAGGCAACCACTGAATCATATGTTGACTATGGTGATGATCTATTGATCTTGATTCAAGTTGTGCATACAGACAGTTTTTCGCTGCTTCTATTAATGATTAAATTGCACTCTGTCAAGTAACACTTGGTTCATGTGTAGTTTATTGAAAAACCAAGAAGATTCATGTAAATCATGCAGCCTTACGCATTGACGAAAGATCAGTGTAGCAGAGGCATCCTTCCACACTACAAAGTTAGTTAATTGGTTTAAGTGCACCACTTTTAGACTAGCCTTTAATCATAGTCCTCATTAGAAGTAATAGAAAACGGTACCAGATAATTTGGTTGCCATTATGGTGTAACTACCTTTTTTATTTTTTGCCAACTTGCAACAGTGAAGGACCAAAAAATTCAGTTGTTCATGTTATTTCTTCCTTACTGAGACTAGCACACCTCACCTTCCTTGAAGACATATAGGAAGGGTCCAGTGTTAATGATATTTTTCTAGCCATGCTGTGCTTATTACTACTGGCATGGGGTTTTGGGAACTCAAAACGTGTTTTGTTATCATTGACTAATATCACTTGCTGCATCATAAGAAAGATAAGTGGAACCCGAGTACCAAAGAGAGATGAAGCGCGTACCATTTTGCACGAGAAGAAGGTCGCAGTGTAAGTGGTTGTGCAGCATCATAACAGGGACCATCAACTGCAACCTTGAGAAGTCCCTGAAGCTGCAGCTGCACATCACTATTCAGCTTCGACAGAGAAGCCGCCCCAGCGTCGCTAGCTGCAAATGCCGCTGCTGAACCGAATCTCTTCTCCACTTCACTTCTCTCAATCCCTTCCCACTCTTCAAACTCCATGCTAGCTTTAGTTTCATCTTCCGGCATCCCTAGCAATGGGGTTTCCTTCTCGGGTAACTGAACAACCACTTTGTCATTGGAGCTGCCTTCTTGGCTGACATTTAGATCATCAGCCTTGTTAGGAACCAGTTCTTCCTCAGGAACCAGTACTTTTTGCTGATCAACCATTCCAGCCTCACATTGAGCTTCCGGCATTCCTAGCAATGTGGTTTCCTTCTCGGGTAACTGAACAACCACTCTGTCATTAGAGCTGCCTTCTAGGCTGACATTTACATCATCAGCCTTCTTAGGAACCAGTTCCTCCTCAGGAACCAGTTCTTTTTGCTGGTCAACCGTGCCAGCCTCACATTGAGCTTCCACCTTATTCTGAACTTCTTCATGTGGAACAACAACTTCTTCCACAAATTGTTCTTTCATTTCCTCCTCCCTTGCCACCACATCCGGGATCGCTCTTGGAGCTACCTCAGCAGCCAATTTGAGGTGATTGGCTTCAATAGCTTGCTCCTCCTGCTTCGCAAGTACCATGTCAAGAACCTCTCCAGGTGTCTCAGAAGCAGATTCAGGCGGAATCACTTCATCAGCTTGCGCTCCCTCCTCCTCCTCCACTCCTGCATCAATAATTTCTGCAGGATCGGCCTCCACATCCAGCTGAAGCTGTTCCACTTCAAGAATTTGTGTAGCTTGAACTTGCTGTCTTTGCAATCCAGCATCAGGGACTTCAGTCGGGGCAACTTCAGCCCTCAAATCATGCTGCTGGGTTCCCTCTTTCTCCAACTCCACGTCAAGAACCTCCTCCCTGGGAGAAGCTTCGGCGCCCAAACCCCGCGGCTTAACTTCGACCGCCGTCTCCGTCGGAGCGGTCAAATCGCACGGCTTCTTGCCAACTTCGCCCTCCTCCTTCTGCTCCTTGAGCACGGTACCGAGGAACAGGTCCGGAGCGAGCGCCGCCGGAATCCCCTCTTCCACGGCGACCCACTCCTCGGCCTTCCCCTCCTCCTCCGCGACAGTCGCGGGGGCCTTCTCCACCTCGACCCACCCCTCGGCGAGGGTCGGCGCCGCCACATCCGCCCACGCCCCCGTGACCTTGACCTCGTCGACCTCGATGATCCTCTCCTCCTCCACCTCCTCCGCGATCACGTCAGCGCGATCGCGGCGGGGATCATTGGTCCCGGAAAAGAGCTTGGCGAGCAGGAAGGCCACGAGGAGGGTGGCCGCGGCCGTGAGGAGCAGCTCGAACAGCAGCTCCATGGGTACCGGGGGAGGAGGAGGAGGGGAGAGGGGGTGGGGGAGAAGCGAGGCAGCGGATGCGGCTTCTCGCTTTTCTTTCTTGTTGGGCTGGGTTGGGTCGGCGAGGGAGAGGGAGAAGGAGGAGAAGGGGCAAAGGGAAAGCGGAAACAGGGGAAGCAGCAGCAGAAGAGACGAGGGCGGAGGCGGAGGTGGGTGCGGGGAGAAAGAGAGAGTAAAGGAAAGGAGGTGGGGGTGGGGCGCCAAAAGGGAATAGGCATATTCGGGCGGATACGACCGCCACGAGGGCTGTGTGGGGTGCTGGCTGGGGCCGGCGGAAAAGGTCTCCCCGACCGCGAGCTGCTTGGGGCGACGCCCGATGCCCGCCGTCGTCAGGGGATTTCGTTTCCTTTGCATCGGCACCGTCCGGCTAGGCGACGAGAGAGGTCACCAGCAACAAGGGCGGCGACGGCGACAGCGAGCGAGTGCCGCCGGGCTGCCAAAGTTTGGAGACTTGGGGTGTTTCGGCCCGAGCCGGCTCCTCTAACGTTGAGAAGCAAAGTCAGGGGAGCTACAGTGCTCGCCAGCGTAAAAACGAGGAGCAAAGTCAGAGTACTGTAGTATACACTGTAGTAAGCACTGTTTGTGTTATACTGTAGATAGAGAGAAAAAACTAAAATTAATTTTATTACACCATAAATTTCTTTGTATGTAATTAGTGTAAATGTATATAGTGGATTCGTAATTTGCAAATTAATTTAAGTCATTTTGGTCTTAATCATATGGATTGAAAGAAGCAAAGTTAGGCTAATGTAGCTCCCCTGACTTTGCTTCTCAACGTTAGAGGAGCCGGCTCTGTTTCGGCCTTGGCATTTTGCTTTCGGTGGAAATTGCGACCTCTTCGCCGCTCATGTATTAAGGCTATCTTCAAAGTCGCGACCAATTTGTCCCCCCCCCCCGGCGCGTTTTTTTTAGCTCTGTCGGCGTTCATGGCTCAACGGAGGTTATAAACGGACAAATGATCTTTTTTTTCCGTCGCGATACATTTGGGGCCTAAATCTGCGTTCGATTTAGATCTGCATGAACATGAACCGAACGCTCTTTATGTCCTTTTCTGGTTCGCATGTCTGCATTTTAAGCAATCCCTCCACGCCACAACTCACCTGTTTTAGTCCCACCTCATCGATCGAAGAGTGGTTGGAGGTGTTTATAAAGGGGGCCCAACATGCAGTATTGTTTTATAGCAAAATCAAAAGAAAGAAAAAGAGCGGCAGGTCTTGATTTACCAAAACTTGACCGCTCTCATGTGCCACGCTCATTGCCGACTTTGCTATATTTTTCTGTGTGTAGACAACAAATGTGATTGACAAAAAAATATAGCAAAGTTAAAATAGATCTTTCCATATGAGAGGCCAGACTTTGGTGATACACATCTTATCCTAAGAGGTATAGTATCACCCAAGTATGGTGTTTCTCATATGAAGAGACATTTTCTAAATCTGTTATGAGACAATCATCCTATGCTGCCCCTCCCCTTATACACACCTGGGCGTGTCTTTCATCGGACGAGGTGGGATTAAAAGGATGCGGGGCGTGGTAGAGACACACACACGCAACAACAAAAAATAAAATAATACTAAAGTCAGTACATACCACTCACGTATGGGTTGTATTTTGGGCGATATACATGTCTTGACATGAAAGTGATTTTTATGTCATTACATGGACACCACGAGAAGACAACACAAACGATCACGACCTCTTCTAACTTTGTTATTGGACAAAGAAATTATGTTGCTTCCCCTTGATTGGCGCAGATAACACCTCCTTGTTGGTTACCCCAAGTGAAAGGTTATGATATAGATAACAACAATTTTCCCCCGATAAAGATATCAAGGTTTATGTCTCCAGCAGGATTTCTAAGATCACAATTAGGTGGCATCGACGTCAAAAATTGCTCGGGACAAGTTGATGAGTTGACCAGGGGCCTGCACACAAGAACGCAAATAACTTTGCTCCCAACGAGTTCAAAGAGGTTGTCAATTTACTCGACCTTGTCGTTTACAAAGGATTAAAACAAAAGGTAAACCAAATATATTACTCGTCACAATCTGAACATAATCTCATAATCCATCGGATCCCAACAAACACAACATAGCAAAGCAGGAATTAATACATAGGTGCCTTGATCATGATAGGCAACTCATAAGGGCTAAACATTGAAGCACAACATTAGAGAGAAGACATCATCTAGCTACTGATCATGGACCCATGGTCCAAGGTGGACTAATCACGGCGCATCCCAGAGGCGATCATGGTGGTGGAGAGGCCTCTGGAGGTCAATCCTCCATCCGGTAGGGTGCCGAGACAGGTTCTTCAGGCGATCCCGAGATCGGAATCGTGGCGTGGTGGAATAGTAAGTCTTTTCACGTGGCGGAGCTCACTTTACGGATTTCCTTGACAAGGGATAAATATAGGTCAAAGGGGGACCTGGGAGGTGGCCCCCTAGCCCAGGCGGCCAAGTGGCACGACCACCCCCCTAGCCGCGCCAGGAAGGCGCCTAGGCAGGGGGTGGACCCCCTCTGGCCCTCCTTTTGGCTTCTAGAGTCTTCCATCTTGGATATATTTTTAGGTATTTTTCTGGATTTTTCCTAGCACTTTTATTTTTCACCTTTTTTGCAATGCACGGACAAAAACAGACATAAACTGGCAGTGAGCACTGAGTTGGTAGGTTAGTCCAAATAAGTTGTAAATGATATGAAAGTGCATCAAAACATATGTCATTATCACCAAAACAAGCATGGAACAAGTAAAAATTATAGATACTTTTGGGATGTATCAACATCCCCAAGCTTAATTCCTGCTCGTGCTCGAGTAGGTAAATGACAACCAAGATAATTTTTGTGGTGGCATGCTACTAACAAAGATTTGAAATTCCCGGATGTGTCGTAAGTAGTCGCCCTTGGACCATGGGTCCATGACCAGTAGCTATGTGATGTCTTTTCTCCAATCTTGTGCTTCAATTCTTAGCCCTTGTGAGCTGCCCTACAAGATCAAGGCATCTATGTAATAGTTTATGTGTTGCTATGCTGTGTTTGCTGGGATCCGGTGGATTATGAGATTATGTTCAGATTATAATGAGTTATATATTTGGTTCTCCTTTTATATATTAGTTCTTGAGTAATTCTTGCATGTTCTCCGTTGCTTTTTATTGCTTTGGCCAAATAGTAGATTGGAACTCCAAGAGGGAGCTTTATGCATGATTGTGAGTTCATGTCCCCCGATGTCTAGCTTGAGTGATAGAAACTTGAGACTAGGGGATGTGTTGTTGCCACCAGGGATAAAACAACGATGCTTGTAACTGCGGTTGCAAGGATTGTTTACCTTATGCATAGTTTGTTAATGCAGTTGTTTGTTGCTTTGAGTTTACACTTTGGGTGGGGCTCACAACTTGTAACGCCCCCAAAATCGATCCGTGTACAGTAATCATACACGCAAGGTACACGGTCGAGATCAGGGACTCCAGGTGAGATATCACAACACAACTCTACAAATAAAATAATAAAAGATGTTTAATACAAGCCAGGGGCCACGAGGGCTCGAATACAACATGTGATGCCCCCAAAATCAGACCGTGTACAGTAATCATACACGCAAGGTACACGATCGAGATCAGGGACTCACGGTGAGACATCACAACACAACTCTACAAATAAAATAATACAAGTTGTTTAATACAAGCCAGGGGCCACGAGGGCTCGAATACAACAGCTCGAGAGCACAAAGTTAGCGGAAGCAAATAGTATCTGAGTACAGACACAAGGATACAAGGTTGCCTTAAGAAGGCTAGCACAAAAACAACAATGATCGAAAAGGAGAGGCCTCCTGCCTGGGAACCTCCAAACTACTCCTGGTCAAAGGGGAACTCGACGTGGTAGAAGACATCGGGGATCTTCATGTTGCGGTGGTCAACATCGGGGATCTCCTGCTCCTGGACTCCAAGGATCCAACGTCGACTGCAGCGGCTGATCAGGCAAAACAAAAAGGGGGAAATAAAGCAAAGGTGAGTATCTAGCATACCCGCGAGTCTTACGTCCGCTACTAAGCATTTATGCATTGTAACAAATGGAAGGGGAGGCTATATATAGTGGACTCCAAGGTAGAAATCAGAATAAGGATGAGAAGCTAGGCCTATCGAAGACTAGCATCTTCCGACGAGTCTTGCAGCATGATGTAAGAATCAGCCAACAGTTAATATAATAGTAATGAAAGTAACAATGCAGCAGAAGTTGCTGCAGCATTGTATAATAATAAGTTGTACTCATAATTAACAATGCCTCTGAGTTCCCTCCCTCGACATCCCCGCGAGGAAGAAAACCCGGAACCAACAGTTTAATAGTAGTAGTTTGTAGTGGTAGGATCTGGCTTCAGCATAAAGCGTCCTGTTACCGTGGACACGGCTATTCGAATAGATTAAAATTCCCTGCAGGGGTGCACTGGTGTCATACTACACGCTCGGATCTCCAGGGTGGCGTACACCTTGTTAGGGAACACCCCACCAAGGCTATCCGACACACCGAGGCCCATCCTACGGCTCATCAGAGAGGTCCCCGCCGGTCTATAGCCCTAAGTGCAAGGGGGTCATGGGCCTATCACCCCTCGCTCTCCGGGTCGTTGTGAGGACGGTGGATACCACGCAACTCTATCATGGATGCGGATCCGACCGCGCCACATGCTGAACTGGACGTCTTTCAGAGCTTTCGAACGATACCACAACGCGGAGGGCCCACACCGTAATCCCACGTATAGGTAGTGTGTACAAGCCAAAAGGCTACTCAAGTCATCCGCCGAACCCGTTAAGCATTTTATTAATTTTCTTTCGAGACAACAGTTATCGTTGCCCCTTATTGAATGAGTCGCGGACAATGACAACAGTCAGGACCACCAGTAACATCGGTGCCTGCCCTGTCGTCCCACCAACTCGTGCGGTTACCAACAAGGTGAACCGTCTCCTTACCTTGTCTCGTGTTTGCCCCGAAGAGCTCGACTTTCGTACAACAGGATATCTGTCGGCCACGAACAGTACCAGGCCCGCCGCACACCGGTGGAATACACCTGACCTGTCGTTCCGCTAAGATACCCTGCGCGGGCACCGTTGGGTCACCCGACTCCTTACCTGTAAGGACACCAGTTGATTCGAGTGCCTACCACCAAGTGAAACCAGGAGGAATCACCCTCGATGGTACACTTGAAGAGGTTCGACAGAGACATCAGCGGAATGAACTAAAGAGGAAATAGTCTCGTAACACCCCGGTGGTGCCGAGACACCAGCGGAATGAACTAAAGAGGAATACCCTCGTATCATCCCAGTGATGCTACGCTACTGAGCCGACGAGAGTGAAATACGATTTCGTCCAGTCGTAAGTCAAACTCGAAGCGACTCGGCAGAGTCTCGCCGTTGTAGGTCCCCTAGGGCGTCTGCATTGATTCGTACCTGTTGTAGTTATAATATTTGGTAATCCGCATTCACTCACCAGAGTGATCACGACCCGCTATTCTAAACCTACCTAACAATGCGCGGGGTTTACTGCTGAATATTATATATATTTATAGGCAACATAGTGTAAAGGAAGGTACATCAAGGGGCGACAATGACAGGCTATGCAATGAATAGGAAAGTAACGTAGCAGCAACAGTAACAATGCCGGGTGATTACCAGACAGATGATCCGGAGGGGAAGATTCCATGTCTACAGTGTTAGAGAAATCTGACAAACATGTGGATAGTGTATCCGTGCCAGTTGATCAATTCTGAACAACTTTCATGTTCAGAACAATTTCATCTGGAAATTTTACCGGCTCCGGTCGTCTAACAGACAGATGAACCGGAGGAGAAATGTTCCACGTTCGGTAGGTTAGAGAGGTGCGGTGGGTATACGTCTAGAGTATTCGGATTCGTGATATTTTTCTGATCAACTTTGATGTATAAAGTTTTTCCATCGGAGTTACGGTTTAAAAGGTATTGATTTTCAAAGTTTTAATCATTTTAAATCAATTTCTGAATTTTCTTTTATTATTAAGTAGCAACATTATCCACAACCTTATCTAGAACAGTGTCTGATAGGTGGGACCTACTGACCAGTGGGTCCCACATGTCATAGACAGTGATTATTAAAAAAGGATTAATTTATATCTAATATTTTAGTGGCCCCACATGTCATACACCAATTAACCTATTAACCTCTTATTATTAATCAAACCTGTCAGTGGGACCTACCTGTCATAGACACATGTTTAATTAAACAGATTATTTAATCTACATATATCACTAATGGCCTGGGGCCCATCTGTCATAGTCATAGGGGTTATTTCCATTAATCTAAACAACAGGTTAATTTGGGGGGCTAGGCCCACATGTAATACACACATAGGGGGTAGTTTGTTTTAACAGGGGTTAACTGCAATCAAGGGATTAGGATTTAGCGTTAAGCTAATACATGGGGGGTTAATCCCACGGCACGCCGGCGACGAGGGCTACAACGGCGAGGCGTGGCCTGCCAGGGGAGGCGCCGGTCGAGCGAGCCGTTGTGAGGGGGGCGTACGGAGTGAGGCACGCGCATCAGATGGTCACAGGGGCGCGGCTGCGGACACAGTGCAGCGGGCGTGGCCATGGTGGCCAACGCCGGTGGCCGGGTACAGCAGGGGGATGCGCGTGTGCGAGGGCGAGGGGAAGGCGTGGCCGGGGCATGAGAGGGAGCGCACGAGGCGGCCACGGGGGGCGTGCTGGGCGCAGCCGTGCGCGAGGCAGAGCACGTGCTCCAGCCATGGCGGCACGGCGGCGAACCAAGAAAGGTCACGGCGACCACAGCGTCCAAATCGACAGGGGGAAGGGGGATTCGAGGAGGAGTGCTCACGGAGGGGCTGCAGTGGGTGGCGGCGGGCTCGGGGAGGGGCTGGCCGGCCGGAATTTGAAGGACCTCGCCGGCGGGCAGGAGGTTGAAGACGGCGAAGTAGCGCTCCGTGCTGTGGCTCCAGGCTCGATTCCTTCCGCAGGCAGACGAGGACGACGATGGCGGGGCTCCAGGGCAACCTGGCTGGGGCTGGGGGACTCAGTGGGCGCGTGAGTTAGAGGTGGCGTCCATGGCGGCGTCCGCGGCTAGAGGCGGACGACGATACGAGAAGTGGAGAGAGGGAGGAAATATCTGGGATGTCCACGGGGGCACTGAGGCTCGATCTTATCTCCTCCACGAGGTCTTGTAGCGACTGAGGTCGATGGGGTTCGACGGCGCCGCCGCGCGCGTCGGGCGCACGGTCGCCATGGCCTGGGTCGGGGCAACAGTGAGGGGGAGAGGAGGAGAGAGGGAGTGGGATGGGGTGGGTTAGGCCCTTGGCTAGCTAGGTGGGCCTGTGCCCTAGGCGTAGTATAGGATTTTTGTTTTATTTCCTTTTTATGTTTTTCTTTTATGTTTTTCTTTTCTGTTAGTAATTTGTTTGGATAGCTTTTTGATTTTTGTATTAGTTGAAACTTGCACCAATATTTCTATTACACATTGATATGCTGCTACAAAAAGTTTGGGTCTTTTATAAAATCATTTGATCTTTTATATAATTAATACATGATTAAATGGGCTGCTTTTGACACTGGTTTAGATTGTGTATAATATTAAAATGTTATATTAAATATACTTTACCATAGTATCTTGTTCTACCAAATTCTAGGCATTTAACAAAATAGGTTTCACAATTTATGGTTAATGTTTGTTTTCCACTTATTAATTGAATTTCTAGGGGAATTTAACATTCCTTAAGTATTGCTATTATTGTTGTATTATTGAGTTGGCACTAGTCACAATATTGTGAACATGCTTGTTAGCAATATGTAGAAGTTTTATCTGGAATGGCATTGCCATTTTTAACGAAGTTGAGTTATCACTTTTGTTTTCAATTTTATCAAATGGGGGATTTGAATGTGACTTGAATCAATGATGATCAAAGCATGATTAAGCACAGTGATTTGACTTTAACAAAAAGGATTACTATTGCTTGCCAATGAGGGTGTTACAAATCTCTCCCACTACAAAGAATTCTCGTCCCGAGAATTAAAAAGTAGTGGAAGGGGTAAAGCTTTGGTTTCGTATTCTAGCGAATCTTCTGGTTCTTATTGTCCTTCACGTAGTAGTTAATCCTTCACGTTGATGTCTTCATTTCTCTGCATCATTGCATCTCGATGAGTTGTCTTCCTTTCTTCGGGGCCTTCATCGTACTTACGGATAGGGTAGGAGGGGAAAACTTAGGGGGTCGGATCGGTACCTGATTAATAAACCAAGGTTGACCAAGGGAATGGGGTACAACGTATCTTCCGAGTTTAAATTCAGGGGAATACATCAAGAGAAACAAAAGAATGTATGAGAAGTCTCAAGCGGATAGACATGCAGTCGATGTCGATGACGGGTGATGAAAAGGGGTCCAGGGCATCAGGCATTAGCGCTGTCTCTCGTATCGGACTGAATATCACAAGGTATGTGACTCGTGAATTGCATACGAGGTCAAGCACGAATAATAACCTTGGGAACGGGGATGTACAAAAGAGTCAGGTTTCGGTCCTGTGGAACTGTGGGTTATGGGCCCACATTGAATAAGAAGGGTGGCGACATTCCATGCGATCACGATGCAAGGTTTGTCAGGGAAAAATTTGTCAGCTTTGTCGGTAACAAGGTCGGTACCAGGAGAAGTGGACAAAGAGAACCATTTTCCTGCTCGTTAAGACGAGGCAGGCCAATGGAAAGGAAGATATGATTATCAGATTAATCTGACCAATAGAAAGTAAAAGGTGGTTATACACAAGTATTAGGTGTATACCCTTCCCAAGGGAAAACAGAGCAAGATATACATGACCAAGTTGTATTGGAAGAGAGTCAAGGGAGGTTGTCGATGATAAAACAAATCATCGAGGGGCATGGATGGCATTTCACATGATGAATCCAATTGACACATGGAAGAAGCCATGAAAGATTAGTCGGATAATAATCCACCAATGGTCGGGTGGTTCGCAAAGAATCTGATGGAAGTATCGGCACTCAACCAGAAGGAGAAAGAATGCAAAGGCATCGGGTGATAGAAGCATCAGAATAATTCAATGCTTAAGTACAAGGGAATGGTGATTACCAGATCGAGAGGTGGATCCAATTATTCACACAGACTTATCGGTGGCAGGGTATTACAAGGAGAGGAACATGTAAGTTCTCGGGAATTTATCAGAGAGTATCTTCGGCATCTTCAGGTGAAGCAACCGATCATCTTGGGTGAAGGGCTCTCCGGGTAGATGCGACCACGAGATCCTAATGTCAGAGTTAGCAAAATTACCCGAAAGGATAAGAGAGTAGAATCCCAGAGTAAAGGTACGGAGAAAAGGATCCTAATACCACCAAGTTTGCGACGTCGGTCGATAAGCCACATGACACTGTTAGTAAAGTAGTTTTGCAAAGACTAGACTCGACTTCGAACAAGGAGTTGGAAGGGGGTTTCCTACAGGCAGTCGGCTCTGATACCAACTTGTGACGCCCCCAAAATCAGACCGTGTACAGTAATCATACACGCAAGGTACACGATCGAGATGAGGGACTCACGGTGAGATATCACAACACAACTCTACAAATAAAACAATACAAGCTGTTTAATACAAGCCAGGAGCAACGAGGGCTCGAATACAACAGCTCGAGAGCACAAAGTTAGCTGAGGCAAATAGTATCTGAGTATAGACTCAAGGATACAAGGTTTCCTTAAGAAGGCTAGCACAAAAAAAAACAACGATCGAAAAGGCGAGGCCTCCTGCCTAGGAACCTCCAAACTACTCCTGGTCAAAGGGGAACTCGACGTGGTAGAAGACATCGGGGATCTTCATGTTGCGGTGGTCAGCATCGGGGATCTACTTCTCCTGGACTTCAAGGATCCAACGTCGACTGCAGCGGCGGATCAAGAAAAACAAAAAGAGGGAAATAAAGCAAAGGTGAGTATCTAGCATACCCGCGAGTCTTACGTCCGCTACTAAGCATTTATGCATTGTAACAAATGGAAGGGGAGGCTATATATAGTGGACTCCAAGGTAGAAATCAGAATAAGGATGAGAAGCTAGGCCTATCGAAGACTAGCATCTTCCGACGAGTCTTGCAGCATGAGGTAAGAATCATCCAACAGTTAATATAATAGTAATGAAAGTAATAATGCATCAGAAGTTTCTGCAACATTGTATAATAATAAGTTGTAATCAGAATTAACAATGCCTCCGAGTTCCCTCCCTCGACATCCCCGCGAGGAAGAAAACCCGGAACCAACAGTTTAATAGTAGTAGTTTGTAGTGGTAGGATCTGGCTTCAGCATAAAGCGTCCTGTTACCGTGGACACGGCTATTCGAATAGATTAAACTTCCCTGCAGGGGTGCACTGGTGTCATACTACACGCTCGGATCTCCAGGGTGATGTACACCTTGTTAGGGAACACCCCACCGAGGCTATCCGACACGCAGAGGCCCATCCTACGGCTCATTAGAGAGGTCCCCACCGGTCTACAGCCCTAAGTGCAAGGGGGTCATGGGCCTATCACCCCTCGCTCTCCGGGTCGTTGTGAGGACGGTGGATACCACGCAACTCTATCATGGATGCGGATCCGACCGCGCCACAATGCTGAACTGGACGTCTTTCAGAGCTTTCGAACGAGACCACAATGCGGAGGGCCTACACTGTAATCCCACGTATAGGTAGTGCGTACAAGCCAAAAGGCTACTCAAGTCATCCTCCAAACCCGTTAAGCATTTTATTAATTTTCTGTCGAGACAACCGTTATCGTTGCCCCTTATTGAATGAGTCGCGGACAACGACAACAATCAGGACCACCAGTAACATCGGTGCCTGCTCTGTCGTCCCACCAACTCGTGCGGTTACCAACAAGGTGAACCGTCTCCTTACCTTGTCTCACGTTTTCTCCGAAGAGCTCGACTTTTGTACAACAGGATATCTGTCGGCCACGAACATTACCAGGCCCGCCGCACACCGGTGGAATACACCTGACCCGTCGTTCCTCTAGGATACCCTGCGCGGGCACCGTTGGGTCACCCGAGTCCTTACCTGTAAGGACACCAGTTGATTCGAGTGCCTACCACCAAGTGAAACCAGGTGGAATCACCGTCGATGGTGCACTTGAAGAGGTTCGACAGAGACATCAGCGGAATGAACTAAAGAGGAAATATTCTCGTATCACCCCGGTGGTTCCAAGACACCAGCGGAATGAACTAAAGAGGAATACCCTCGTATCATCCCAGTGATGCTACGCTACTGAGCCGACGAGAGTGAAATACGAGTCCGTCCACTCGTAAGTCAAACTCGAAGCGACTCGGCAGAGTCTCGCTGTTGTAGGTCCCCTAGGGCGTCTGCATTGATCCGTACCTGTTGTAGTTATAATATTTGGTAATCCGCGTTCACTCACCAGAGTGATCATGGCCCGCTATTCTAAACCTAGATAACAATGCGCAGGGTTTACTGCTGAATATTATATATATTTATAGGCAGCATTGGGTAAAGGAAGGTACATCAAGGGGCGACAATGACAAGCTATGCAATGAATAGGAAAGTAACGTAGGAGCAGCAGTAACAATGCCTAGTGCAAGAAATGTACGGAAAATATAGGCGATATCTGGGGAAGAAAGATAGGTGCGGTGGGCATACGGCTAGCGTATTCGGATTCGAGATATTTTCTGATCAACTTTGATGTATAAAGTTTTTCCATCGGAGTTACGGTTTAAAAGATAGTGATTTTCAAAGTTTTAATCATTTTAAATCAATTTCTGAATTTTCTTTTATTATTAAATAGCAACATTATCTACAACCTTATCCAGAACAGTGTCTGATAAGTGGGACCTACTGACCAGTGGGTCCACATGTCATAGAAAGTGATTATAATTTTTTTAATTTATATCTAATATTTTAGTGGCCCTACATGTGAAACACCAATTAACCTATTAACCTCTTATTATTAATCAAACCTGTCAGTGGGACCTACCTGTCATAGACACATGTTTAATTAAACATATTATTTAATCTATAGATATCACTAATTGCCCGGGGCCCATCTGTCATAGTCATAGGGGGTTATTTCCATTAATCTAAACATCAGGTTAATTTCGGGGGCTAGGCCCACATGTAATACACACATAGGGGGTAGTTTGTTTTAACAGGGGGTTAACTGCAATCAAGGGATTAGGATTTAGCGTTAAGCTAATACAGAGGGGGGGGGGGGGGTTAATCCCACGGCACGCCGACGATGAGGGCTACAACGGCGAGGCGTGGCCGGCCAGGGGAGGCGCCGGTCGAGCGAGCCGTTGTGAGGGGGGGGGCGTACGCAGTGAGGCACGCGCATCAGATGGTCACGGGGGCGCGGCTGCGGACACAGTGCAGCGGGCATGGCCATGGCGGCCAACGCCGGCGGCCGGGTTTAGCAGGGGAAGGCGCGTGTGCGAGGGCGAGGGGAAGGCGTGGCCGGGGCATGCCAGGGAGCGCACGAGGCGGCCACGGGGGGCGTGCTGGGCGTGGCCGTGCGCGAGGCAGAGCACGGTGAACACGTGCTCCAGCCATGGCGGCCCGGCGGCGAACCAAGAAAGGTCACGGCGACCACATCGTCCAAGTCGACAGGGGGAAGGGGGATTCGAGGAGGGGTGCTCACGGAGGGGCTGCAGTGGGTGGCGGCAGGCTCGGGGAGGGGCTTCCCGGCCGGAATTTGAAGGACCTCGCCGGTGGGCAGGAGGTTGAAGACGGCGACGTAGCGCTCCGTGCTGTGGCTCCGGGTTCAATTCCTTCCTCAGGCAGACGAGGACGACGATGGAGGGGCTCCAGGGCAACCTGGCTGGGGCTGGGGGACTCAGTGGGCGCGCGAGTTCGAGGTGGCGTCCATGGCGGCGTCCGCGGCTAGAGGCGGACGACGAGACGAGCAGTGGAGAGAGGGGGGGAATATCTGGGATGTCCACGGGGGCACTGAGGCTCGATCTTATCTCCTCCACGAGGTCCTGTAGCGACCGAGGTCGGTGGGGTTCGACGGCGACGCCGCGCGCGTCGGGCGCACGGTCTCCATGGCCTGGGTCAGGGCAATAGTGAGGGGGAGAGGAGGAGAGAGGGAGTGGGCTGGGCTAGGTTAGGCCCTTGGCTAGCTAGGTGGGCCTGTGCCCTAGGCGTAGTATAGGATTTTTGTTTTATTTCCTTTTCTGTTTTTCTTTTCTGTTAGTAATTTGTTTGGATAGCTTTTTGATTTTTTTATTAGTTGAAACTTGCACCAATATTTCTATTACACATTGATATGCTGCTACAAAAAGTTTGGGTCTTTTATAAAATCATTTGATCTTTTATATAATTAATACATGATTAAATGGGCTGCTTTTGACACTGGTTTAGATTGTGTATAATATTAAAATTGGTGCGCCACTAGAAGGGACAGCAGGCCTCCGAAATCCCGCCTCTCGTGATTCTGTACGGGAGAGGGGAAATCAGGTTTTTGGCGAGCGCACTCGCGCAACTGCTGGCAGCGACGAGGACTACTTCTGCGACGACGACTTCTTCCCCAGACGTTGGCAACCTCTCTATCAACGACATGGGCGACACCAACGCCAGCGGCTCCACACCCGTTGCACCGTACGTGATACGTTCCTCTTTGTTTGAGATCATGCTACATGTTCTTGATACGTCCCAGACGTATCTATAATTTCTTCTTGCTCCATACATGTTTTGTGTGATATTGCTCTTATCTAGATACACTTTCATACACTTTTGATCATATTTGGACTAACTTATTAACTCAGTGCACCCCAGTGCCAGTTCTTGTTTTCTGCTGTTTTTCTATTTCAGGTTTGCCCCATATTAAAAGTGCTCCAATAATTCGGGAAAAAACAGATAAAAAATCAGCGTACCGGAACCTTCGGAAACACCTGGGTGGGGCCAGAGGGCCACCACCAGGGGCCCAGGCGCCCTGGTGGCGCGCCCTAGGGGCTGGCTGCGCCACGGGAGCGCCTAAACCCCTGGTGCCCCCCTGGCTGCCCCCTTCGCCTAGATATATTCTCCGTGACGTGATTCTTCCGAAGACGGAACCCTTTTTCGTGATCTCTCCTATGTTCCGCCGCCGCCGTGCTTCCAAGATCGGGAGCGCCAGCAGACCTCTTCCCGGCACCCTGCCGGAGGGAGGATTGACCTCCGGGAGCTTCCCCTCCACCATGGACGCTTCCCAAATGATCCGTGAGTAGTCTACCTTGGACCATGGGTCCGTGATCAGTAGCTATGTGATGTTCTCCTCCCCTGTTTGTTCTTCATGGATTAGACTTTGTGAGCTGCCCTACATGATCAAGGCACGTATGTAATTCTTTCTGCTATTGCTATGCTGAGTTTGTTGGAATCTAATGGATTATGAGACTATGTTCAGTTTGTGATAGAGTAATATATTTGGTTCTTATCTTTTATATTTTTGTTCCTAAGTAATTCTTGTATGTTCTCCGTTGCTGTTTATTGCTTTGGCCAAGTAGTAGGTAGTGACCCCAAGAGGGAACGTTATGCTTGATTGTGGGTTCATGCCCCATGATGACACGCTTGAGTGACAGAAACATGAGTCTAGGGGATGTGTTGTTGCCACAAGGGGGAAAACAACGGTGCTTGTAACCGCGGTTGGAAGGATTGTTCACTTTATGCAAAGTTCTTGTAATGCAGTTGTCTGTTGCTTTGGGTTTAAACTTTGGGTGGGGCTCGCAACTTAATACCAGCGAGATGTTCTGGATAGATATCTCAAGGTGGATGATTAGCAGTCACTACTGGAATTCGCCTGTTTGCCGTCTGCCCTGGCGGACGGCAAACACCTGTATGGCGGACGGCAAAGACCTTTGCCGTCTGCCCCCGCACGGCAAAGCACCCGTCAGCCATTTCTCCGGCAAAGAGGTGCTTTGCCGTCTGCAGAAAATCGACGGACGGCAAAGGTCTTTGCCCTCTGCTGGAAGTGGAAACAGACGGCAGAGCATCTTGACGGCGAAGCTTTGCCAGCCGGCTTCGTTAGGCCGTTAACGACGGGGTTGCCGTCTACTGACAGACGGCAAAGAAGGGTGATGTCATCGGGTAAGTTCATGACGTCACTCCCCCCTCCCACCGGTCATATGTTTGCCGTCCAGCAGCAGACGACATAGTCTTCTACTTTTCCGTCTGCATTGCCGGGGGCAGACGGCATAATGACCATATGGTCACCCAGCTGTTGCCAGATTGCACAGCTGGGCGCCACGTGGCCTCTTTGCCGTCTGCAAGCTGTCGGCGAAGGTCTTTTCCGTCTACAAGAAGACGGCAAAAGGGCTACAGACCCACTGTTTTTTTATTTTGTTCTAATTCCCTGCATTTGACAAAACAATATATACATATACATATGTACTAGCACATATCACATATCATCAAGTGATCCAAACACATAATGAAGATCAAGTACATCACAAACACATATCATCAAGTGATCCAAACACATAATAGTGATCCAAACACATAATAGTCTCCAAACACAAGTGTCAAACAACTACATCAAACAACTAAACTACAAGTGAAGAAGCACCACTCCATGAATGCATGACTCCCATGAAGCAAATCTGCAAAATGAAAGAAAATAAAGTTAGAAGAAGAAGATAAGAAGGAGAGCAAGAAGAAGAAAAAATAAGAGAAGAAAGAAGGAGAGAAAGAACAAGAGAAGAATATGAGAAGAGTTCTTCTCTTATTCTTCTTCTTTTTCTCTTTCTTCTTCTTCTTCTTATTGAGGAAATAAAGAAGCATAAGCAATTGTAATCAAATTGAGATAACTTTAGCATATTTTGAGGAAATTAAGCTAACTTAGCATTTTTTGAGCCAATTAAGCTAACTTACCATTTTTTGAGGTAATTAAGCTAACTTTACAATGTTTGAGAAATTTAAGCCAACTTTAGCAATTTTGATCAAATGAAGCCAACTTTTTCATATTTTCAGTAAATTATGCTCACTTTAGCATTTTTGAGGTAATTAAGCTAACTTTACCATTTTTTGAGCCAATTAAGCTAACTTAGCACTTTTTAGGGAATCGAACTAACTTTACCATTTTGTGAGCAAATCAAGCTAACTAAGCATTAATAAAGCAAAATAGAAGACAACTTACCAGAGTGGAGACCTCAAGGCTGAGGTGGCTGAGAAGCACTGGGCGGGTTGGCCGAGGTTGACGTGGGAGAAGGGTCGTGGGAAGCATCACGAGAGTTATGCTGCACGAAAAGATCAATTGCAATGATGGTTGTTAGCACGACGACACGTAATGGTATTGATGATCATTGAAAGAAAACTCACCGTCCCCACAGGAGAAACGATCGGCATCGGTGGAGCGGGTTGACCAGTCTTCTCGCACATACTCTACACATTTATTTTCTACGAGTCAATCATATTAGTTATTAATATAAACAAACATTATTACATGCATTTTTTGGGTAAATATGAAAAGGTGACTTACCACGAAGAGCTCGTACAAGGCCCTGTTCGACGCAGCGTGGCGTGCCTCGGCCTCCTCAATAGCCTTCGCCGTCCTCTCCTCGGCCAGCCGCTCTCTCTCTGTTGCCTTCACCTCCGCCAATCGCTCCTTCTCCTCGAGTAGCCGCTGGGTATTTTGTCGCTCTCTCTCAAGAGCTTCCTGCAATCCCACTCCTGTAGTTAGCACTTTAATATTCGATGAGAGAACAAAAGAATGGAAGAGTCCTTATGGCTAACCTCGATAGCGAGATCGACTGGCCGCGGACGAGGCCTTATAGCAGGAGAAGAGCTCGTTTGGCGTGCCTTGATCTCAGGAAGAGTCTTATCGCACCTGATCAACTTATCTCCAATGGCCATGGCGCCTTCCGCCACCAGAGATCATCACCAGCTCTGGCTCAATAGGCTTCCCAAGCGGGTTATAAGCCTCCCCGTGCTTCTCCTTCGCCACCTCAGTATAAGCCTTGAGCTTACTGTAGGCGGCAATGTTGGTGAAAGTCGAAGGAGTGGCGAGATCAGACTCTGAGAGCGCCTTTGCCTTCTTGTACGACGCTGTATGGGCCATGCCATACATGTCGAACAACTGAGGAACCTCCGTTTTATTATGCTCCGCCTAGAAGACAAAGCAAAGCACGATATTAGTAAGTTGTGGGTGCCAAAAAGACAAAGAAAAGTAGAATTTGCATGAAAATTGAAGCAAAGCACATACCCATTTATTCCCGTAACTAGCTAAGTTGCGGCTTACTTGATGGTGTGGCACACCAACCATTTGGGCGCGCCGCTCCTTGGCATTGTTGTGGACGGCCAACCAGGCATCTGAGCACCAGTGGTCCACAATGGCCTCCCAACAATCCATCTTGTCCTCACACCATCTCGGTGGCGCCTAAGTTAGTAAACAAAAAAACTAAGTGGCCTAGCTAGGAATAAAATCACGCAAACTATAGAAGACTTAAGAAGGGTTACCGTCATGTATTGGGCCTTGGTCAGAAACTTCTTGCGGCAGTCCTTCTTGCTACGCTTGCGCCCTTGCTTGGCGTAGTAGTCACGGACCGCCTGCACTCGCATCTCGTGCCTTGTGTTCTGCAAGAGGCGCGTGGCCTCTGCAACTATCACGTCCGCCGCCTCCTGCTCCTTGGACTCATCGACCTTGTAGTAGACCTTCAATAGCACGAGACAACACCGATGAGTGCACCAACTAGCTATTATCAAGATTTTATTGTGTGAAATAGAAATTACCCAAAAGCCGTTGATCACCATGTCGGCTCTGGTGTGGCATTCGACCCCGTTGATGGTCGTCTCCGGCGGGGCCGGGGCAGCACAATAGTGCTCCCAAAAGAGTCCAGGCTGCGGAACCTCATCCGGTCCGGGCATTTGAGCCAGCCCCGGGAAGTTCTCCCTGACGAGCACACCAAGGATGGAGTTGGGATTGCGGACACCATTGCCGTATGTCCAACCCCTGCAGTATAAAAAGACAAAGCCATCAGATAGACATAAGTATAGAAGGTACCGGAAGAGAGTATAAGTGCACTTACGTCTCTCCATCAGGCGCAATCAACGGCTTATGGGCGGGAGTCTCCTCATCCGTAGTGTCCAGCTCGGCACCAGCCTCCCCCTCAGGCGTGTGCTGCTCCGGCTGGTCCGGCCAGGGACTCCAGGTCTTGCGGGTGGACGTAGCCTCCTCCTCCACCTCAGGCTGGTGGACCGGAGTGTCCGAGGAGGGATCCACCCTGCAGTGCTCTGGTGAATCAGCCGGAGGTGGCGGCGAGGAAGCAGCAGCAGGTGCTGCCAGGTTTTTGACAACTTTGCCTTTGATGAAGTTCTTCTTGTCTTTTCTGAAAGGATGCTTAGGAGGCAGAAACTGTCTATGCAAGTCGAAGCAGGAATACTTGCCACCCGTCTTCAGCCAATGAAACTGAAGAGTAGCCTTGCATGTTGGGCACCCGAACTTTCCATGAACACAGAAGCCAGCGAAAAGCGCATACGCCGGCAGGTCATGCATCGAGTACTGGTACCAAACATGCATTGTGAAGGTCTTTTTGCTAGATGCATCGTATGTCTTGAACCCTTCGTCCCAAGCTTGTTGCAATTCCTCCTTAAGCGGTTGCATGTACACATCCATATTCTTCCCCGGATATTTGGGCCCTGGTATTATCAACGTCAGGAAAATGTTCTTCCTTTTCATAATCTCTGAGGGGGGAAGATTGAGTGGCATGACAAATACAGGCCAACAACTGTATGAGGCTGCCATCAGACCGAAAGGATTGAACCCATCTGTGCCGACGGCGATTCGGCAATGCCTTGGATCCTTAGCTTTTTCCCAATGTTTTTCATCAAAGTGCTTCCATGCTGAACCATCCGATGGGTGAGTCAACATCGGCTTCCCATCTGCATCAAATTCTGTTCTCTTCCCATATTTGTGCCATGTAATCTGTCTGGCTGTCTCTTCCATCATGTAAAGGCGTTGAATTCTTGGTATCACTGGAAGATACCTAAGAACATTTACGGGTATTTTGGTATGCGTCTTCTCACCTTGACCATTGTCTACCACAACATACCTGGATGACTTGCATTTGGGACAATAGTCTTCGTCCGCATACTCTTTCCTAAATAAAGCACATCCATTTTCACAAGCATGTATCTGCTCATAGGGCATCTTAAGTACCTTGAGGATTTTATCCGATTGGTACAGGTTTGCAGGCATAACATGATCTTTTGGCAGAAACCGCCCAATTAGGGTCGTGATCGCATTGTAGCAATCTATGCCCAAGTTGAATTGTGCCTTCAAATCCATCAACTGTGCGATGGCATCGAGCTGACAAAGCTCAGTGTGAGCGTGCAGCGGACGTTTCGAAGACTCCAACATCTCATAGAAGGCCTTCGCAGATTCCTCCATCTCATCGTCCTCATCCCGCGCATCGTCAAAGTCCTGCACCATGTCTTCGATCCCGGTTCTGTACTCATCCGTGCGCTGACGGACCACCTCCTCTCTCCGTCGTCCGCTAGACTCGCCATGGAAGGTACACACCGTATAACCAGGCTTATAACCCCACTTCTGCAAGTGTTTACCCACCTCCTCTTTCTGATTAGGGCGACCAGTGTACATCCATGCACGATCATCGCTCATCTTGTTGCTACAGCTAGCTACTAAACAACAAATATACCATTTTATTACGTCCACTTTTTATTTCTTTTATCATACATAGCTACGGCATATGCAATTAACCTACACACTAATAGGTAAAGATAGGTCCTAATCCCACCCGAGTATGTGTAGATTGGGTCGGTTTCCCATGCTTTGGTCCCGATCCGACGCGGTATTTCGGCAGCACCTCTCCGCTGTTCTCCTAATACACGTCTCGACAACAAGCCGAGAGGTTGTGAATCTGGAGAACAACAGGGAGGCGCTGACGAAATACCGCGTCGGATCGGGACCAAAGCATGGAAAACCGACCCAATCTACACATACTAGGGCTGTCCATGGATAACGTTGGACAATTCGAAAGAATCACTATTATAAATATGCAAATTAATGCATATTTATAACTGTAACCCTTTCGAATGGGAGACGCATACTGGTTACGCGACTTTACATATGAATATAATAAATGTACCTAGTTAGCTATTGTAAGGCCAGAATTGAGCAAAGGAAAGGGGGGGAGAGGATAAGAATTGTTTTGCTCACCCTCGAACTCAAGGAGGTCGTCGAATGGAGGGGGCGGAGGTCGTCGAACACCGGATCCACACAACAGGGAAAGACCTGCACTTTAAAATGAACCCAATCAACAAGGAGACTCGATATACCGGTAATTACATCTATATTTTTTCTTTGTTTTTCCTATTATTTACATTTATTTCATTTATATTTTTTCTCCTCCTCCTCCTTCTTCACCCCCAACTTCTTATTCTTCTGCTCCTTCTTCTCCTTCTTCTTCTTCACCTTCTTCTTCTTATCCTCCTCCTCCTCCTTCTTTTCTTCTTCTTCTTCTCCTCCTCCTCCTCCTTGTCCCTCTTCTTCTTATTTTATTTCCTATATCTTTTTTCTTTTCTTCTTTTCTTATTCTACTTTTACCCCTAATTTTTCTCCTCTTCTTTTTTTATTTCTTCTTCTTCTTCACCTTCTTCTTCTTATCCTCCTCCTTCTTCTTCTTCTTCTTCTTCTTCTTCTTCTTCTTGTTTTCTTCTTCTCTTCTTCTTCTTCTTCTTCTTCTTCTTCTTCTTCTCCTCCTCCTCCTCCTTCTCCTTCTTCTTCTTCTTCTTCTTCTTCTTCTTATTCTTCTTCTTCTTCTTCTTCTCCTCCTCCTCCTTCTTCTTTTTCCCTTTTCTTCTACTTCTCTTTATATCCTTTTCTTCTTTCTTTTATTTTTTCCTTTTCTTTTCTTTCTTTATGTAATCTTTTTTCTTTGTCCTTTTCTTTCTTTGTTTTGTTTTCTTTCTTTATTTAACTTTCTTTCTCTGTCCTTTTCATTTCTTTCTTACTAATTGCTAACTAAAACTAATTAAACTAGAACTAATAAAACCTATACTAACTAGAACTAATAAAACCTATACTAACTACACTAATAAACCTAAACTAACTACACTAATAAACCTAAACTAACCTAAACCTAAACTAACAACTCTAATTAACAGAAAAAAGAAGAAAAAAAACAGGGGAGGAGGCTTACCAGGGGGTGGTGGGAGGTGGCGGCGGTGGCGGGAGGTGGAGCCGGTGAGGAGTGTGGCGCCGGCGAGGAGGGTCGTCGGCGGCGAGACCTGCAGCGGCGCCGGTCAGAGGAGAGGATAAGAGAGGAGGAGAGGGGAGTAGAGGAGAGGAGGAGGGCCTCACCGGCGGTGAAGGCGGCGGCGCACTGGACGGCGGCGCGCGGGGCGGGGTAGGGCGGCGGCGGCGGGTCGGGAGAGAGGGGTTTGGGAGAGAGAGTGGAGAGAGAGAGAGGGACCGTGCGGGGGGTTAACGGCCTACAGCTTTGCCGTCTGCCAGCAGACGGCAAAGAAGTCTATGCCGTCTGTTGCCAGACGGCATAACGCCTGGCCGTTACCCCTCACTCGTGGCTGGGACTAGGCGGGCCCACATTGAGTTTTGCCGTCTGTCCTTAGACGGTAAAGCATCCTTTGCCGTCTTCCATTAGGGCAACATACGGCAAACTACATGTTTGCCGTGAGTGACTTTTTTGCCGTCTGTTATTAGGGCAACGTACGGCAAACTAACTCTTTGCCGTCTGCCCCGATGAAAAACAGACGTCAAAGCCGTTGACTCATGGAAAACTGGTGAATTCCAGTAGTGAGTAGATGAAGTTGGATTTCGGTCTACTTATTTTGGCGTACCGCCCATGATTTTGAGCCTCTTCCTTTCTTTGTAGCATAGTTAGCATTGCGGTGTGTTTTTAATCATGTCAATTGCCCAGCTCTGATTTGTGTACCTCGCATAGCAGTTTTATCATCTTTTGGGAAAGAGACATCACTAGTGAACATCACGAGACCCCGGTCCATATCCTCATCACTGTTTACACGCTCAATTTATTTTCTGCTTTTACTTTCCAGTTGCAATTACTATTATCGTTTATCCCTTGCGTTTGATCCTTTGTAAACAACAAGACCGGAGAGAGTGACAACCTCTCTGAACTTCGTTGGAAGCAAATTTATTTGTGTCTGTGTGCAGGTCCACGTCAACCGCTAAATTTCTAGCGCCGTTGTCACCTACTTTGCCGCTTTCGGATTCCTACGGGAGACAAACCCTATCCTCCACATACAGAAAATTTTCTGCTATCCTACATCTCATCTTCCACTTGGGGTAACCAACGAAGGGCGAGAAGCCATTATCATCTCTCGCACATCAGTTCTGTCTGTAGTTTTCATGTTAGATGTGATATGTTTGTCTACCGCTTTAGTAGATCGCATGGCTACTTTGATCTCATTCGTTATTGCCATGGATTGTTTGTCTATTTCTTGGATTAAATCCTATGCTAAATTGCTAATATTTTCAACACTATGCTTGGAGCGTCTCGCTCTTTACTTTTTTGTTTCTTTGTTGTTCATAACAAGTTGGACTCTAGCCTACATTATTTGGGAAATAAACACGCACCACTCCACCCTAGAACACAACATAGGTTTCATGCTTATCTTTGATTGTGTGTTCTTTATCTTCTTATAGCTACTTTCATGCTTATCTCTTTCTTATCATGCTTATTTTTCTAAGAGTTTTTATTTAGGTTGTTTCTTTTGGACTCTCTTGAGTTATCATGCTTATCTTGTTTAGAGAGTTAGTTTGTTGCACTGAGTTGTGTGTCTTGACATGAGTAGGTAATTGAGGTTGCTATTATAAGTATAGTAGAAACTTGCAATAGTTTTGAGGTATTGATTTGAGTAATGTTTGCACTTTTGGTGCCAAGAGCTTGAGCCTATTAGTGCTAGGTGTCATATTTTGGGCAATCCGTGTTTACTTTTGAAAACTACAAAAACATTAGTTGAGAACTCTAGCTACTAGATGGATTGCTAATCTCTGGAGGGGTTGGAATATATAGAGTACCCTCACGTACCATGGGTCGAGGATGCGCAAGGATAACCAAACCCCCATACACTCCTTCTCGGGGTACTTGTCTCTTTGTGAACCTCCTGATTAAATAGAGAGTTACCGATAATAATTGCATGAGTTCCTTCAACTAATGCGAGTATTAGGTTGTTGGCACTTCCACCATCCATATTTTGCTAGCCTCTTCGGTACCGTGCATTGCCCTTTCTCATCTTGAGAGTTGGTGCCAACTTCGTCGGTGGATCCAAACCCTTGGCATGATACACTTTGTAATCATAAACCTCATTATATCCTTCCTCAAAACAACCACCATACCTACCTATCAAGGCATTTCCATAGCCTTTCCGAGATACATTTCCATGCAACATCCATCATCTCATCACTTGGTCTTCATGTCAAACATGATTTTGCTTGATCGAGGATCCGCATGCTAGTTGGTCTTTGCCCTTACATTGCTACATGACGCGCTATTATCATTGCATATCCTGCTACACTGGTAGAGGCATACATTTGCATACATCATGATAGTTTTTCAGTTTTCTTTATGTTGAGTACTTCTTATAAAGTGTGTGACCTTATATACTCTTGTAAAATATAGAGTGTTGCCCTTAAGTGAGAAAAAGATCCCAAAGAGGACAAAATAAAAGATCCCAAAAGAGGAAAAATTAAAAGATCCCAAAGAGGACAAATGAGAGATAAATAGAAAGAGCCAATGAGGCCACAAAAAATTAAAAAATAAAAAAAAAGAAAAAAAGAGAATGGGGAAACACTACTATTCCTTTTGAAAGATCCACACTCATACTCCAAAGTAATATTTGTACTCCATAGAGATTTTCATATAATTCATGCATACCTATGTGGTGATCCTTACATTATAGAACATGAGCCTCTTCAAATGAGCTCTAGGTCTTCGTGAGCAAGCAAGTTGGATGCACCCCCACTAGTTCCATCGGAGAGCTTCCCATAGCTCACATGTGCATCCGTTGTGTGGCAATCCCTACTCCTCACATCATATCTATCATTTGGCTTTCTCTCGCCTATGATTGTCCTCATTGATGTGAGCCTTTCACGCCTCTTTTTTTTCTTCCTTCCCATCATTATTCTCTCTGCCATCCTATGTGCCAACATATCTTGCTTGTGCTCATACATTGCATGAGTGCTCAAAGTCGAAAGGGAGAGGATCAGTTTGATTTGTGCCTGACTAGTGGTCTGGGGACGAGTCAAAATAAGATTCTGAAGGAGACTAAGTGTGAAGTTTTAGTAGATTGAGTTCTCAATTAAACTATATAGTATTTTTATGTTCTAAACCATCTCCCACTTCTTGCACGCAAAAAACATTTTGAGACATTTGAGTCACAGACAGTGAGAGCTCTTGCACCTTTATGTTCTTCTGTTGCTAGTTTCTATACTAGATATAGACTCTTGCTTGTTATTGTCTTGACTTGAATTGTATATCTTACTTGCTTTACTATGAAGTTCATATGTGTTGGTACCATGTCACCACATGTCAGAACCCCAACTAGGGTAAGTGCTAGAGCTTGTTTGACCCTTTGCATCATGCAAAAAAATTCAAATGAAATTCAAAAATGGGGAAGCAGAAAGCCCTGAGAAATTAATTCAAATGGCCAGAATTTTTTTTTCCAAAAATCTTTTGAACATTTGGAAAATTCCTATAAATGATGCTGATCATTTTAAAAGTGGTTTGGGTATTTTCCCATACTCATGGAATTTTCTAATATTCAAAAGGTGCTCTGGAAATTAAAGTTTACCCCTATTTGAATTGAAATTCAAATTATTTGAATTTCAAAAATGTCCAAATTTTTTATGTGACTTGCTATTGGTCACCTAGGATTTATAAAATTAATTGGGCATTTTAATAAATTGCTCTGCTATTTATTTTGGGGCAAAACCAATTAAAGAAAAGTTAAAAACAGAAACAAAGCAAAGAAAAGTAGAAAAGAGGAAGTGGCACATGCGTCTTCCTCCCCAGGACAGGCAGGCAGGCAGCACGCCGGCGACCGCCGTGGGCGTGCCAGGTAGCTGCCTGCTTCCCCCTCTCTTCCCGTGGCGCCTGGAGACGCCCAGAAGGCCACCGCGTCCATTCCCCCTCTCTCTGGACCTCGTCCCCCTTCCTCCTCGCCGTTCTCGCGACGACCGAAGCCCTAGCAGGAGCACGGCCGTGCGCCACCGTGACCACCGGGCATCCCACACTGCGCCGTCGTGTCCTTCCGCTTCAGCACCGTCGTCCTCGTCTTCAACCGCGCGGAATCGAGAGTAGAAGCCCCGTGGACGTCGACCCCTTCTCCAGTTCGCCGCCGGCCGCCGTGGACGTCGTCGACGAATTCGCCGCCGTCTTTAACCCTCCGGCCTCCCCGTGCTCGCCATCAAGCTCTGGTGAGCCTCACGAGTTTTTCCCTTTGTCCGTGCACCTCCCTGTGACCCCGTCGTCCTTTTCCACCGGAACCGAGCCCAACCGCCACACGGGTTGACGCCGACGTGCTCTCCGGCCATCCCTTGCCCCCCCGTGTGCACAGCTCGAAGCGGACGAGCACGACGCACCTTCCCGTGATCTTCCCGTGCCAAATGGTGGCCGGAAACCCACTCCGGCAACCCTCCGCCGCGTCTGCAGGTCACCGGCGGCTAACCGCCGGCGGACCCGTTAAGCTTAGGGGCTAATCCCCTGTTAGTGACCCTTGGGTCACTGACTCGTGGGCCAACCCCCCCCCCTAAACCCTCGGTTAAGCAAATTAAACCGGGTTATTTCCCACTGTGACTGACCAGCCGGCCCCACCCGTCAGCCCCCTTGTGACGTCACCCCGACATCATGCTGGCGCAATAATTCAATTCCAGAAATAGAAATGATTAAAGAAAATGCCAGAAAAATCTAGAAAATCATTTAAACTTGGGAAATTCATAACTAATTCATTTTAACTCCAAATATAGCAAATAATATGTCTAAAAATATCAGAAAAATCCAAGGATTATGAATATGGGCTATGTTTTCATGTTTGACCAATTAAAATTGGGTGAACAGTGCAAAACATCCATATGGCTTTAAAGCAAATTCAAATTTGAAGCACATTTGCAAATGACTTTGCATTTGACTTCTTTTAAATGGAATTGTAACCACTTTGTGACCAAGAACATCACCATTACAATTTTGATCATGTGTATGATGCATTGCAATTATATTTATACCTTGTTTGATTGTTTGCTCGATAGACGTGCAACCGGAACCGGAGGCCACCTCCTTCGTTGAAGACCCCGATATCGAACCTCGTCAGCAAGGCAAGCAAACCCCATTGATCATATCTATAAAATCCCAATTCCCTCTCAGTCTCGCTTATGCATGTTTAGGAGATCACCGAGACACGTTCTTTCGCATAGTTGAACCCATTCCGATGCATGACCTATCATTCTGTCACCGTATTAAGCAAACCACAATCCTAGCAGATATAGGAGTTGAATGATGAGCATGTGGCCCCTGCAACTGTTACTGCTTTTGCTGCTTAGTGATACAATGAGGATGTTTTGATTGTGAGTCGGGATGGAATGAACACAGTGGTGTTGATGAAAGTGAAACGTGTTGGTGAATCCACCCTAAGCAAAGGTGAACGATGAGAGGCTGTGTAGGAGTACACAGTGGGTTGTCTCGTTGAACACTACCCTAGGCCCCGAGTTCCTGTTTTGTGATCCAAGACAAAGAGTATGACCACATGTAGGGTTTATGGGAGCCCCGTTTGGCCTCTTTACATACCGATCCGGTCCAGGAGTCACAATAGATTCGGGTTTTCCATTTGGCATGTGCATAGAAAAAGAATGAAGAAAGGTTGCATCATCCTAGATATGTGGTGGACTTGTGAGGCAGTAAAACCATATGGCAGAGGTGGCGTCTCGGTCCCTTACATTATCTGAGTCCGTTTCGTGGAACCGGCCGGACTCTCGAGCGGTGCCAAAATCAGGTAGTCGACTCCTGGATTAGAGAAGGTGATGTGAGGTTAGTGCCTTGGTTTCATCCACGTCCGACATCCGCTTGAAGGATGCCAAGAACGAGGCGATAAGTGATGATACGCGTGTGAAGATGTACACCCCTGCAGGGTTAATGAACTATTCGAATAGCCGTGTCCGCGGTTATGGACTACTTGGAAACCTCTACTTGATCATAGATAACTTGAATGGATACTTATAAAACTCGCAAGATAAGTGTGAGTGCTATGGTGTGCTTCTTCGTGGGGAAGTCGAGGAAGTAACCATAGTGGTGTATTGTTTGGAGATGTAGTGGACTCGTGTACGCTTCTTACCTCAAATTCTGGTACTCGTAGTACAGGATTAGCCAAGTCAAAGCCGGCACTTCTGCATGTTGAACCCCACCTCCTTTACCTTGATACTTGAGCATGAGTAGTGTAGTTCTGATGTAAGTCTTGCTGAGTACGACTTTGTACTCACGTTTGCTTATTCTATGTTTTAGATAAGAACCGGACCCCGATGGAGTCACCTTCGTGAAGCTCGACGCTGACCTTGGTAGTATAATCCCAGACAGCAGTCTGGTCCCTCGTGGAAGGGCATGTTTGTTTACAAGGCTTCTCTAAGCCATTTGTTAAACTTGTCTGTACTCAGACCTAATTTGCTTCCGTTGTATGATGTAATGTTGATCACAGACATGTGATCTTTGTATGCTCTATGTGTATATCAATAAAGAGTACTTTGTAGAGTTATGTGATGATACCTGCTATTCATACTAGGCATGTGTGCTGCGTGTATGTTTATAACATGCATGTCTTAGTATGGGTTTTCGAGACCTTAGTTGTGATCTGGCTGGCGGTCTTTTATACACCAAGTGGCCCTTAGATGTGCGCAGCTTGGGGCATCGCGATGCGATTGTTCGTGACTCTGTCACGTGCACACTTTGTTGTATGATCGAGCCCGCCCTAGACCCCGACTAAGTGATCGGGCTGGAGTAAGTCTATGTAAGAGTTAGGATCCAATCGATAACATGGTTGAGGCGACTTGTCTATGAGTATGGGATTCACCACCCATAAGCATTTAGACTTGTGAGCGGACGTTGAGGACCCATCTCAGTTGATCATCCGGCCTGAATGGGATGCCCCTCACGTTCGATGCTTACCGAGAACGTTCTGTGCTTGGCCTTGTCTGCTTAGACAAGTGGGTACGGTTCTCGGCTCTCCATGTGATTGTATCGTGACTGGAATTACATACGCTAACCCCGGGTCCCGACAGACTTGGTATCAGAGCAGGACTGTCTGTAGGATTAGAAACCCTTGGTCGAAGTCGAGTCTAGCATTCTATAGTTATATAGTTACTATGGGTATATAAGGGAACAACGTAAGGCTTCTTTTTCTTCTTATCCTCATCGATCTGAGTTCTGGGTCACCCTTATCTTTTCTACGGGATGATAGGACTAGGCTCTCCTCTGTCTGATTAGAACATCTCGTTGTTTGCTTCCTTATAGCCGTAGGAAAGTTGTGTCCGTTTTCCTAGCATTTTTGTAATGCTGATTTCTTACATCGTATTATGTAAGTGTTGTATCTACATTGAAAGAAAACTGTTTTCTTGCAATTACAGCCGTTATGCTGTCCGAGTCATTCCAGGTTTCTTCAAAATCTGATGCATTTGCAAAATTCTTTCCCCCTTTTCGGTTTTCCTTTTAGAAGAACTTCTAGGTGGCATTCCCGACAGTTCCATAGAGTTTGATGTTGGTTTTCTTCTAGAAACCTATAGTGATTCAATTGCAGCTCTTGCTCCCACTTTAGATGTCTTCTAGCCAGAAGAACCACACTAACCATCGTGTTGGGGTACTTCGCTACTCTGACATATCTGTTGTAGCCCCTAGTAAACCTTGGTCATCCTCTAGGAAGCTATCCAGAGATCCAACCCCTTAAACCTAGCCACCCGACAGGTGTGTAGAATTCATAGTGGATCTTATACCAGGCACAGCCCCAATATCCAGACGTCCATATAGAATGGCCCCACATGAGTTAGCTGAGCTAAAAACCCAACTTGATGCTTCGTTGGCAAAAGGCTTCATCCGCCCTAGCTCATCGCCATGGGGTTGCCCCGTTCTGTTCGTAACGAAGAAAGATGGAACAGAAAGGATGTGCGTAGACTATCGCCCGCTAAATCTAGCGACGATAAAGAACAAGTACCCACTGCCCAGGATCAATGATCTTTATGATCAACTTGCAGGATCCTCTGTCTTCTCTAAGATGGATTTGAGATTAGGCTATCATCAAATCAAAATCCGAAATGAGGGCATACCCAAAACGGCTTTTACTACTCGTTATGGTCTTTACGAGTATACCGTCATGTCCTTCGGTTTAACCAATGCCCCCGCCACATTCTCACGCTTGATGAATTCGATCTTCATGGAGTACCTAGATAAATTTGTTGTGGTTTATCTCGATGATATTCTCATCTACTCGAAGAACGAAGAAGATCATGCCCAACACCTAAGGCTGGTATTGATGAAACTTAGAGAGCACCGCCTTTATGCCAAGTTCTCCAAGTGTGAATTTTGGCTACCAGAAGTGACCTACTTAGGCCACGTGATTTCTGTGAAAGGTGTTGCAGTCAATCCCGAGAGAGTTCAGGCCGTCCTTGACTGGACTCCACCTGAATCGGTTAAGCAAGTTAGGAGTTTTCTTGGCCTAGCCAGCTATTGCCGCCGCTTCGTCGAGAACTTTTCTAAAGTTGCAAAGCCTCTTACTGAACTCCTCAAGAAAGATAAGAAATTCCAATGGACTCCCAAGTGCGAGGAAAGCTTTCAAGAGCTAAAAAGAAGATTGACTTCTGCACCCGTACTTGCACCTCCAGACACCAAAAGGGATTTCCAGATCTATTGTGATGCTTCACGGCAAGGGTTAGGATGCATACTTATGCAAGATCGACATGTGGTAGCTTATGCTTCACGCCAGTTGCGGCCACATGAAGAGAATTATCCTACCCATGATCTTGAACTCGCTGCCGTAGTTCATGCCCTGAAGACTTGGCGACATTACCTCCTTGGTAATCGCTGTGAGATTTATTCCGACCACCAAAGCCTCAAATATATTTTCACCCAGCCAGATCTTAATCTCAGGCAAAGACGCTGGATAGAGTTGATAAAAGATTATGACTTAGGAATTTCTTACACCCCAGGCAAGGCCAATGTCATGGCTGATGCACTAAGTCGTAAGTCGTACTGTAACAACCTTATGTTACAGCAGTATCAACCACTTCTTCATGAGGAATTTCGAAAGCTCAATCTCGAGATTGTTCCTCGTGGATCTCTTTTCAGCTTGGTGGCGAAACCAACCCTTGAGGATCAAATCATAGCTGCCCAGAAACAAGATAGTAGTATTCAAGAGATCAAGCAGAACATTGTTAGCGGAGTTGCTAAATGTTTCTCTGCAAATGATCAAGGAACGATATTCTTTGAAAATCATTTAGTAGTTCCTGAGAATGAAGACCTAAAGCAGCTGATCCTTAAGGAAGCTCATGACACTCCCCTCTCAATTCATCCCGGTAGCACAAAAATGTACCGAGATCTACGCCAGAGATTTTGGTGGACCCGGATGAAGAGAGACATTGCACAATCTGTTGCCGAATGTGATGTTTGTCGTCGCATTAAGGCAGAACACCAAAGACCTGCTGGTACTCTTCAGCCATTGTCTATTCCCGAGTGGAAATGGGACAAGGTCGGTATGGACTTCATCACCGGCTTTCCAAAAACCCCGAAAGGAAATGATGCCATCTTCGTGGTCATTGATAGACTTTCCAAAGTTGCTCACTTTCTTCCTGTTCGCGAGTCTATAACTGCTAGTCAGTTGGCGGACTTGTATGTCTCTAGAATCGTGTCTCTTCACGGTGTTCCTTTGGTGATCAATTCTGATCGTGGTAGCCTTTTCACCTCTAGATTTTGGGAAAGTTTTCAAAATGCTATGGGAACTCATCTATCCTTTAGTACAGCTTTCCACCCTCAATCTAGCGGTCAAGTTGAAAGGGTTAATCAAATCTTGGAAGACATGCTCAGAGCTTGTGTTATCTCATTTGGAAAGAATTGGGAGGAATCTCTTCCATTCGCCGAATTTTCTTATAACAATAGCTATCAATCTAGTCTGAACATGGCTCCCTTTGAATTCCTCTATGGACGACGATGTCGAACACCCCTAAATTGGTCAGAAACCGGTGAAAGACAACTCTTTGGACCGGATATGATCAAGGAAGCAGAAGAGCAAGTTCGCATTGTTCGTGATCGTTTGAAAGCCGCTCAGTCTCGTCAAAAGAGCTACTATGATCGTCATCATAGAGAGGAGAGCTACAATATTGATGAGAAGGCTTACCTTAGGGTTACTCCTCTGAAGGGAACCCAACGATTCGGTATCAAAGGCAAGTTGGCCCCACGTTACATCGGACCTTTCCGCATTCTCGCTAAACGTGGAGAAGTTGCCTACCAACTTGAACTACCTCCGCACTTTTTCCGAGTACATGATGTATTCCATGTGTCACAACTCAGGCGTTGCTTCAGGGACCCCATCCGCGACGTCGACCATGAAACGTTTGATCTCCAAGATGACCTTTCTTATCGAGAGTACCCTGTTCGTATTCTTGATTCAGCAAAGCGTGTCACTCGTCGTCAGAAGATCAAGTTCCTCAAAGTGCAATGGTCACATCACTCCGAGAAAGAAGCAACCTAGGAAAGAGAAGACCGCCTCCGTGCCGAGTACCCCACCTTCCTCCCGATGACTTTTGAATCTCGGGACGAGATTCTTTTGAGTGGGGGCGAGTTGTCAGAACCCCAATTAGGGTAAGTGCTAGGGCTTGTTTGACCCTTTGCATCATGCAAAAAAATTCAAATGAAATTCAAAAATGGGGAAGCAGAAAGCCCTGAGAAATTAATTCAAATGGCCAGAAAAAAAAATTCCAAAAATCTTTTGAACATTTGGAAAATTCCTATAAATGATGCTGATCATTTTAAAAGTGGTTTGGGTATTTTCCCATACTCATGGAATTTTCTAATATTCAAAAGGTGCTCTGGAAATCAAAGTTTACCCCTATTTGAATTGAAATTCAAATTATTTCAATTTCAAAAATGTCCAAATTTTTTATGTGACTTGCTACTGGTCACCTAGGATTTATAAAATTGATTGGGCATTTTAATAAATTGCTCTGCTATTTATTTTGGGGCAAAACCAATTACAGAAAAGGTAAAAACAGAAACAAAGCAAAGAAAAGTAGAAAAGAGGAAGTGGCCCAACTGAAGCCCCCCCCAGCCTTCCAGCCCAGCCCACCTAGGGAGGGCACATGCGTCTTCCTCCCCAGGACAGGCAGGCAGGCAGCACGCCGGCGACCGCCGTGGGCGTGCCAGGCAGCTGCCTGCTTCCCCCTCTCTTCCCGTGGCGCCTGGAGACACCCAGAAGGCCACCGCGTCCATTCCCCCTCTCTCTGGACCTCCTCCCCCTCTCCTCCTCGCCGTTCTCGCGATGACCGAAGCCCTAGCAGGAGCACGGCCGTGCGCCACCGTGACCACCGGGCATCCCACGCTGCGCCGTCGTGTCCTTCCGCTTCAGCACCGTCGTCCTCGTCTTCAACCGCGTGAAATCGAGAGTAGAAGCCCCGTGGACGTCGACCCCTTCTCCAGTTCGCCGCCGGCCGCCGTGGACGTCGTCGACGAATTCGCCGCCGTCTCTAACCCTCCGGCCTCCCCATGCTCGCCATCAAGCTCTGGTGAGCCTCATGAGTTTTTCCCTTTGTCCGTGCACCTCCCTGTGACCCCGTCGTCCTTTTCCACCGGAACCGAGCCCAGCCGCCGCACGGGTTGACGCCGACGTGCTCTCCGACCATCCCTTGCCCCCCCCGTGTGCACAGCTCGAAGCGGACGAGCACGGCGCACCTTCCCGTGATCTTCCCGTGCCAAATGGTGGTCGGAAACCCACTCCGGCAACCCTCCGCCGCGTCTGCAGGTCACCGGCGGCTAACCGCCGGCGGACCCGTTAAGCTTAGGGGATAATCCCCTGTTAGTGACCCTTGGGTCACTGACTGGTGGGCCAACCCCCCCTAAACCCTCGGTTAAGCAAATTAAACCGGGTTATTTCCCACTATGACCGACTAGCCGGCCCCACCCGTCAGCCCCCTTGTGACGTCACCCCGACATCATGCTGGCGCAATAATTCAATTCCAGAAATAGAAATGATTAAAGAAAATTCCAGAAAAATCCAGAAAATCATTTAAACTTGGGAAATTCATAACTAATTCATTTTAACTCCAAATATAGCAAATAATATGTCTAAAAATATCAGAAAAATCCAAGGATTATGAATATGGGCTCTGTTTCCATGTTTGACCAATTAAAATTGGGTGAACAGTGCAAAACATCCATATGGCTTTAATTCAAATTCAAATTTGAAGCACATTTGCAAATGACTTTGCATTTGACTTCTTTTAAATGGAATTGTAACCACTTTGTGACCAAGAACATCACCATTACAATTTTGATCATGTGTATGATGCATTGCAATTATATTTATACCTTGTTTGATTGTTTGCTCGATAGACGTGCAACCGGAACCGGAGGCCACCTCCTTCGTTGAAGACCCCGATATCGAACCTCGTCAGCAAGGCAAGCAAACCCCATTGATCATATCTATAAAATCCCAATTCCCTCTCAGTCTCGCTTATGCATGTTTAGGAGATCACCGAGACACGTTTTTTCGCATAGTTGAACCCATTCCGATGCATGACCTATCATTTTGTCACCGTATTAAGCAAACCACAATCCTAGCAGATATAGGAGTTGAATGATGAGCATGTGGCCCCTGCAACTGTTACTGCTTTTGCTGCTTAGTGATACAATGAGGATGTTTTGATTGTGAGTCGGGATGGAATGAACACAGTGGTGTTGATGAAAGTGAAACGTGTTGGTGAATCCACCCTAAGCAAAGGTGAACGATGAGAGGCTGTGTAGGAGTACACAGTGGGTTGTCTCGTTGAACACTACCCTAGGCCCCGAGTTCCTGTTTTGTGATCCAAGACAAAGAGTATGACCACATGTAGAGTTTATGGGAGCCCCGTTTGGCCTCTTTACATACCGATCCGGTCCAGGAGTCACAATAGATTCGGGTTTTCCATTTGGCATGTGCATAGAAAAAGAATGAAGAAAGGTTGCATCATCCTAGATATGTGGTGGACTTGTGAGGCAGTAAAACCATATGGCAGAGGTGGCGTCTCGGTCCCTTACATTATCTGAGTCCGTTTCGTGGAACCGGCCGGACTCTCGAGCGGTGCCAAAATCAGGTAGTCGACTCCTGGATTAGAGAAGGTGATGTGAGGTTAGTGCCTTGGTTTCATCCACGTCCGACATCCGCTTGAAGGATGCCAAGAACGAGGCGATAAGTGATGATACGCGTGTGAAGATGTACACCCCTGCAGGGTTAATGAACTATTCGAATAGCCGTGTCCGCGGTTATGGACTACTTGGAAACCTCTACTTGATCATAGATAACTTGAATGGATACTTATAAAACTCGCAAGATAAGTGTGAGTGCTATGGTGTGCTTCTTCGTGGGGAAGTCGAGGAAGTAACCATAGTGGTGTATTGTTTGGAGATGTAGTGGACTCGTGTACGCTTCTTACCTCAAATTCTGGTACTCGTAGTACAGGATTAGCCAAGTCAAAGCCGGCACTTCTGCATGTTGAACCCCACCTCCTTTACCTTGATACTTGAGCATGAGTAGTGTAGTTCTGATGTAAGTCTTGCTGAGTACGACTTTGTACTCACGTTTGCTTATTCTATGTTTTAGATAAGAACCGGACCCCGATGGAGTCACCTTCGTGAAGCTCGACGCTGACCTTGGTAGTATAATCCCAGACAGCAGTCTGGTCCCTCGTGGAAGGGCATGTTTGTTTACAAGGCTTCTCTAAGCCATTTGTTAAACTTGTCTGTACTCAGACCTAATTTGCTTCCGTTGTATGATGTAATGTTGATCACAGACATGTGATCTTTGTATGCTCTATGTGTATATCAATAAAGAGTACTTTGTAGAGTTATGTGATGATACCTGCTATTCATACTAGGCATGTGTGCTGCGTGTATGTTTATAACATGCATGTCTTAGTATGGGTTTTCGAGACCTTAGTTGTGATCTGGCTGGCGGTCTTTTATACACCAAGTGGCCCTTAGATGTGCGCAGCTTGGGGCATCGCGATGCGATTGTTCGTGACTCTGTCACGTGCACACTTTGTTGTATGATCGAGCCCGCCCTAGACCCCGACTAAGTGATCGGGCTGGAGTAAGTCTATGTAAGAGTTAGGATCCAATCGATAACATGGTTGAGGCGACTTGTCTATGAGTATGGGATTCACCACCCATAAGCATTTAGACTTGTGAGCGGACGTTGAGGACCCATCTCAGTTGATCATCCGGCCTGAATGGGATGCCCCTCACGTTCGATGCTTACCGAGAACGTTCTGTGCTTGGCCTTGTCTGCTTAGACAAGTGGGTACGGTTCTCGGCTCTCCATGTGATTGTATCGTGACTGGAATTACATACGCTAACCCCGGGTCCCGACAGACTTGGTATCAGAGCAGGACTGTCTGTAGGATTAGAAACCCTTGGTCGAAGTCGAGTCTAGCATTCTATAGTTATATAGTTACTATGGGTATATAAGGGAACAACGTAAGGCTTCTTTTTCTTCTTATCCTCATCGATCTGAGTTCTGGGTCACCCTTATCTTTTCTACGGGATGATAGGACTAGGCTCTCCTCTGTCTGATTAGAACATCTCGTTGTTTGCTTCCTTATAGCCGTAGGAAAGTTGTGTCCGTTTTCCTAGCATTTTTGTAATGCTGATTTCTTACATCGTATTATGTAAGTGTTGTATCTACATTGAAAGAAAACTGTTTTCTTGCAATTACAGCCGTTATGCTGTCCGAGTCATTCCAGGTTTCTTCAAAATCTGATGCATTTGCAAAATTCTTTCCCCCTTTTCGGTTTTCCTTTTAGAAGAACTTCTAGGTGGCATTCCCGACAGTTCCATAGAGTTTGATGTTGGTTTTCTTCTAGAAACCTATAGTGATTCAATTGCAGCTCTTGCTCCCACTTTAGATGTCTTCTAGCCAGAAGAACCACACTAACCATCGTGTTGGGGTACTTCGCTACTCTGACATATCTGTTGTAGCCCCTAGTAAACCTTGGTCATCCTCTAGGAAGCTATCCAGAGATCCAACCCCTTAAACCTAGCCACCCGACAGGTGTGTAGAATTCATAGTGGATCTTATACCAGGCACAACCCCAATATCCAGACGTCCATATAGAATGGCCCCACATGAGTTAGCTGAGCTAAAAACCCAACTTGATGCTTCGTTGGCAAAAGGCTTCATCCGCCCTAGCTCATCGCCATGGGGTTGCCCCGTTCTGTTCGTAACGAAGAAAGATGGAACAGAAAGGATGTGCGTAGACTATCGCCCGCTAAATCTAGCGACGATAAAGAACAAGTACCCACTGCCCAGGATCAATGATCTTTATGATCAACTTGCAGGATCCTCTGTCTTCTCTAAGATGGATTTGAGATTAGGCTATCATCAAATCAAAATCCGAAATGAGGGCATACCCAAAACGGCTTTTACTACTCGTTATGGTCTTTACGAGTATACCGTCATGTCCTTCGGTTTAACCAATGCCCCCGCCACATTCTCACGCTTGATGAATTCGATCTTCATGGAGTACCTAGATAAATTTGTTGTGGTTTATCTCGATGATATTCTCATCTACTCGAAGAACGAAGAAGATCATGCCCAACACCTAAGGCTGGTATTGATGAAACTTAGAGAGCACCGCCTTTATGCCAAGTTCTCCAAGTGTGAATTTTGGCTACCAGAAGTGACCTACTTAGGCCACGTGATTTCTGTGAAAGGTGTTGCAGTCAATCCCGAGAGAGTTCAGGCCGTCCTTGACTGGACTCCACCTGAATCGGTTAAGCAAGTTAGGAGTTTTCTTGGCCTAGCCAGCTATTGCCGCCGCTTCGTCGAGAACTTTTCTAAAGTTGCAAAGCCTCTTACTGAACTCCTCAAGAAAGATAAGAAATTCCAATGGACTCCCAAGTGCGAGGAAAGCTTTCAAGAGCTAAAAAGAAGATTGACTTCTGCACCCGTACTTGCACCTCCAGACACCAAAAGGGATTTCCAGATCTATTGTGATGCTTCACGGCAAGGGTTAGGATGCATACTTATGCAAGATCGACATGTGGTAGCTTATGCTTCACGCCAGTTGCGGCCACATGAAGAGAATTATCCTACCCATGATCTTGAACTCGCTGCCGTAGTTCATGCCCTGAAGACTTGGCGACATTACCTCCTTGGTAATCGCTGTGAGATTTATTCCGACCACCAAAGCCTCAAATATATTTTCACCCAGGCAGATCTTAATCTCAGGCAAAGACGCTGGATAGAGTTGATAAAAGATTATGACTTAGGAATTTCTTACACCCCAGGCAAGGCCAATGTCATGGCTGATGCACTAAGTCGTAAGTCGTACTGTAACAACCTTATGTTACAGCAGTATCAACCACTTCTTCATGAGGAATTTCGAAAGCTCAATCTCGAGATTGTTCCTCGTGGATCTCTTTTCAGCTTGGTGGCGAAACCAACCCTTGAGGATCAAATCATAGCTGCCCAGAAACAAGATAGTAGTATTCAAGAGATCAAGCAGAACATTGTTAGCGGAGTTGCTAAATGTTTCTCTGCAAATGATCAAGGAACGATATTCTTTGAAAATCGTTTAGTAGTTCCTGAGAATGAAGACCTAAAGCAGCTGATCCTTAAGGAAGCTCATGACACTCCCCTCTCAATTCATCCCGGTAGCACAAAAATGTACCGAGATCTACGCCAGAGATTTTGGTGGACCCGGATGAAGAGAGACATTGCACAATCTGTTGCCGAATGTGATGTTTGTCGTCGCATTAAGGCAGAACACCAAAGACCTGCTGGTACTCTTCAGCCATTGTCTATTCCCGAGTGGAAATGGGACAAGGTCGGTATGGACTTCATCACCGGCTTTCCAAAAACCCCGAAAGGAAATGATGCCATCTTCGTGGTCATTGATAGACTTTCCAAAGTTGCTCACTTTCTTCCTGTTCGCGAGTCTATAACTGCTAGTCAGTTGGCGGACTTGTATGTCTCTAGAATCGTGTCTCTTCACGGTGTTCCTTTGGTGATCAATTCTGATCGTGGTAGCCTTTTCACCTCTAGATTTTGGGAAAGTTTTCAAAATGCTATGGGAACTCATCTATCCTTTAGTACAGCTTTCCACCCTCAATCTAGCGGTCAAGTTGAAAGGGTTAATCAAATCTTGGAAGACATGCTCAGAGCTTGTGTTATCTCATTTGGAAAGAATTGGGAGGAATCTCTTCCATTCGCCGAATTTTCTTATAACAATAGCTATCAATCTAGTCTGAACATGGCTCCCTTTGAATTCCTCTATGGACGACGATGTCGAACACCCCTAAATTGGTCAGAAACCGGTGAAAGACAACTCTTTGGACCGGATATGATCAAGGAAGCAGAAGAGCAAGTTCGCATTGTTCGTGATCGTTTGAAAGCCGCTCAGTCTCGTCAAAAGAGCTACTATGATCGTCATCATAGAGAGGAGAGCTACAATATTGATGAGAAGGCTTACCTTAGGGTTACTCCTCTGAAGGGAACCCAACGATTCGGTATCAAAGGCAAGTTGGCCCCACGTTACATCGGACCTTTCCGCATTCTCGCTAAACGTGGAGAAGTTGCCTACCAACTTGAACTACCTCCGCACTTTTTCCGAGTACATGATGTATTCCATGTGTCACAACTCAGGCGTTGCTTCAGGGACCCCATCCGCGACGTCGACCATGAAACGTTTGATCTCCAAGATGACCTTTCTTATCGAGAGTACCCTGTTTGTATTCTTGATTCAGCAGAGCGTGTCACTCGTCGTCAGAAGATCAAGTTCCTCAAAGTGCAATGGTCACATCACTCCGAGAAAGAAGCAACCTAGGAAAGAGAAGACCGCCTCCGTGCCGAGTACCCCACCTTCCTCCCAACGACTTCTGAATCTCGGGACGAGATTCTTTTGAGTGGGGGCGAGTTGTCAGAACCCCAACTAGGGTAAGTGCTAGGGCTTGTTTGACCCTTTGCATCATGCAAAAAAATTCAAATGAAATTCAAAAATGGGGAAGCAGAAAGCCCTGAGAAATTAATTCAAATGGCCAGAAAAAATAATTCCAAAAATCTTTTGAACATTTGGAAAATTCCTATAAATGATGCTGATCATTTTAAAAGTGGTTTGGGTATTTTCCCACCACCATGAGCGCTTCCCGGATGTGCCGTGAGTAGCCCCACTTGGACCATGAGTCCATGACCAGTAGCTATGTGATGTCTTCTGTCCAATCTTGTGCTTCAATTCTTAGCCCTTGTGAGCTGCCCTACAGGATCAAGGCATATATGTACTAGTTTCTGTGTTGCTATGCTGTGTTTGTTGGGATCCGATGGATTATGAGATTATGTTCAAATTGTGATGAGTTATATATTTGGTTCTCATTTTATGTATTAGTTCTTGAGTAATTATTGCATGTTCTCTGTTGCTTTTTATTGATTTGGCCAAGTAGTAGATTGGAACTCCAAGAGGGAGCGTTATGCATGATTGCGGGTTCATGCCCCCAATGTCTAGGTTGAGTAACAGAAACATGAGACTAGGGAATGTGTTGTTGCCACCAGGGAGAAACAACGGTCGTTGTAACTGCGGTTGCAAGGATTTCTTACCTTACACATAGTTTGTTAATGCAGTTGTCTATAGCTTTGAGTTTACACTTTGGGTGGGGCTCGCAACTTAATACCAGCGAGATGTTCTCGATAGATATATTAAGGTGGATGATTAGTTAGTAGATGCTGATACTGTAAGGCCCGATATGCGGTACTGTTCCAGTTCTAGATGTTTCCATCCAGATCCGGGGACGAAGCACATATCGGTCCCACCGCGACATATGACGAAGTCATATGCCCCAGATTTCCAACATGATATCACAACATTACAGATACAAGGATACAACATCTCATACAACCGTCATACAACTGCCTTAATACAATACAACAGCGGAAGATATATGTCTGAGTAGAGACTACAACCAAATGCCTAGTGGCAAAGAGAAAATCATCGATCCCCATAACCACACGGTTCCAGGCCCTCCGCCGGGATCCGCCTAACTAGTCGTCGTCGAGTCTCCACGTGAAACGGCGAATCACCATACCTGTTGTCGAGCAAGAACCCTGAAAAGAGTTTGGGGGTAGTATCATGAGTACAAAAGTACTCAACATCCAACTGTAGTGGTCAACTGACCCAGCAAGGACTTCATCACTCGTCATTCTAGGACAACTAGTACTTTACGGTAAGGATAGGGTAAGTGGTGAGGTTGCTGCCGCACTAGCATTTATGAAGTGGCTAACTATCTAGAGAGTAAGATAAGAAGCCAAGCATTCGATGAGGAATCGCCTCCAACAAGTCTGCTATCAGCTACTTACGCAAGCATAACACCTATCCTATCCTTGTCCTCCTCTTCGCATCCCGACGAAGAAGAAGCAGTCAAGGCACACACACGTTGATCAAGTTATATTAAGATTATCTCAGTTGTTGTTGTCTATGAACAAGGAGTAGGTCTCAAGTCGTCCATAACCGTGGACACGGCTTCTCGAAAAGATTTAACCCTGCAGGGGTGTACCAACTGCCCATTATAAGATCCGCATGTACGCCGGCTCTCTCGGTCAGGCCCGTTAAAGGCACCCATTGAAGAGTTGTCCCGAGAGATCCGGACATCATAGTCCCTCTAACTAACAACGAACAAATCCGGGTGGCCCCCGGTAGAGTTGACACCCAACTCAAGAGTCGGTCGTCTCTCGAATTGGCTTCTTCCGTCTCACGTCAGGTTGGAATGACATCTACAAAGCAGGTAGGCATCCCGCTCTCCGCAAAGTGTGGACCAACAGGAACACTGTCCCGCTGGCCCGCGTAAATCTATTCAGAGAACCTTCAGGCCCCTCCCCGCCTCTCCTACGGTGCAAATGGTAAACCATCTTGGGCAACCACTTGAAATGTTTGAAGCTAGGTAGGTAAGAAGAGGGGACCCCATAGAATCCCACACACGGTTAGGTACGCTCGTCAAGAGACACAATACCCGGAACTCGGGTCCTAGGTGACTCGAATGGAACAAGCATCGGGGCAGGATAGCCTGGACCTTCCATCCTTCGTCGAATATAGCCAACATTATAATAATCACATCATCCACAACAATATAATAGTGTGATAGTCCAAACCAAGGAGTAACAGGAGTTAACATCGTAGCATCGTAAGCATGCATACTAAGCAGGGGCTGAGCAACGAGCAATAGTAACATAGCAGAACAAGGTTTGCTGGGAGGGGACATGGCTGTATCGGTTTGAAAGAGGATGTAAACATGTGGTAGGATCAAACATCGAACCTATCCTAGACTAGCATGTAAACCACTGGTTGAAATAGAATGGATCATAAGTAATGTATAGTCCTTGCCTGTTGATAAGTCGGGTTCCAAAGGTGTAGTTGATCGCAAGCTCGCATCTTTTCCAAGAGGTACCCGCGGAAGCACACAAGAGGGTAAACACTGGAAAGCAATCAACGAGCAAGCATCTATTACTACGAAGCAAACACGAGCAAGCATCAACAAGAAGGCAACACGAGACATCGCACCTACCGTCGAGAGCGGTTACTAACAGGTTAAGTGGAGTACTCGTCACACACGACGGTACCGCACATTTAAAAGGGTTAAAGTTTTTTAGCTACAGGTGATCAACAAAGGTTTTTAACATGGCATATCACTCAGGAATGGCATAGCACACAAACATGGCAAGAGGTGAAGCATAAATAAACTATCTAATCTAGTCACTTTAAGTGGGGGGGGGGGGTAAACCTATACATGGCAACTATTACGGACCCCACGATATTTATTGCATTTGGTACTGTTGTTCCCCTAAACATAATTTATTATTTTTATTAGCAAGCAAGAGCAGCATAAAAACAATCTACACAAAATTCTAGTCAAGTTGCATGTAAGAAACATTTTATTTGGAGCAACGGTTAAAAAGTTACTAAAGAAATAATTTACGATGACAAGCAGTGCAATTAGCAGTCAAAAAGCGTGTAAACAAAGTCAAACATGGCAAAAGAACACATTTTATTAATCTACACAAAATTCTAAGCAACTTTCATGTTCAAAGTGTAGCGATCCGAGATACCGTTAAAAAGATACGGGCATCGCAAAATCACAACTAAATCTGCTAAATATCATTAAATCGAGAAAATTACTAAACAACTACTAGACCAAAACTGCTGTTAACGGGCTATCATAGAGGGAGAGCGTTACATAGCGAAATCTCGCTCGGGGCGTCAAACAGCAGCAGCAATAATGGGCTAAACCCAACATGCTGCAGAAAAAATGGAAAAAAGGGGGACTCACCGAGCGGGCTCGGCCCATGAGGCAGTGGGCGCTGGGGAGCGGCGTGGGCTGGGGAGCTCCTGGGCCGCAAGGGGGAGGATGACCCAGTGGCTGCAGCGGTTGGCGGCTCCAGGCGTGGCCTCGCTGGGGCAGTGGCGGGCGGCGGATCTAGGCGGCGCCCTGCTGGATCCGGGACGCAGTGGCTCGGGCGACGAGGATCCGGTGACAGTGGGTGGTGGTGCCGGCGACGAGCTCGAGCTCCTGCTCGGGCCAGCCATGGCGTGCGGCCTGCGGGTGCTCCTGCACGGGAGATAGGAGGGGCGAGGTGAGGAGAACGGAGGGAGGCGCGAGGTGAGCGGTGGCCGTGACCTGCAGGTGCTGGCGTCGGCGGCGGCTCGCCAGCCGGAGTGAAGACGGCGGCGTGGCTCGGGCTCGGCAGGCCCGCGGCGGCGGTTCCAGGCCCTACGGGGCCCAATCCGGCGGGAGGAGGCTGTGGTGGAGCTGGGGCTCGATCTAAGCCTTTGATCTGTTAGGGTTTCGGACTAGAGAGGGATTTGGGGGTAAATTTTGAGGTAGATTAGGGGGGTGGCAGCAATTTTTGCTTAGGGGAAACCCTAGAAAGGGGGGGGGAGAGTGGTGGTCTTTATATAGCCCAGGTGGCTGGCAGTTTGCAAAAACATCCCCAGATTTTCTCTCACGCGCGCGGTGTTTACGTTTCTGACCGCCGGGGGCCCGCAGGACCTCCGAGTCGGGTAAAACTTCGAACTGCGCGATCAGCGCGTCGAGCCGGCGGCGTTCACCTCGCGCCGCGCTAGAACCGTTCCGAGAACACTTTCCGACGCGCTATAAAAATATCCCGTTTACTTATGAAACAGGGGTTTCTCGTTCCGCTGGCTGAGGATGGTCTCGTGCGGTTTTCGCGACGGTGATCGGGTGAAACCCGGTGTCGCAAAGGTCGAGTGTCAGGGTGGAAAGGGTCGGTCTCCGTCCGGTACGAGATAAGAGGGGGGGGGGGGAATAATCGCCGATCGATAAATCAGGGATGCAAACACCGCATACAAATCAGGAAATCAATCAATTCACACCGAAAACAAAATTTTTAATTTTTGGGAAATCTGGGCTATTACAATACAACACCACCAACAAGGGATCTCGCCCCGAGATCCTGGAAGATCCGGGGAAGAGGGGGAGACAAAAGACAGTCGACAATCTTCAACACCACCAACAAGGTACTCTGCTCCATGTCGACGTCGAAATTCTGTCGAGATGAATTTCCGCAGGGAGACGGCAACGTCGAAAAACGAAACCATCGGGAGATCAAGAGGAGTAAATGATAGTTGAAAGTGACGATCAAGGGAAGCATGCTCACTGAAATCGTGAGGATACTGGGAAAGGGAACTGAAGTCAATAGACGACCAAGATATAAACCAGAGTCGGACAGACTAAAGGTACTTCAGGAATTCCCACCTGAGTTCGGAATCGAGACAATACTTCCCAAGCAAAGCATTGTAACGATTTCGATACTCCACACACTCGAGATCCTAGAGTTTGATGGGGGTAAGGCGAGAATTAAAACACTTATGACACTCGTCCTGGCCAGAGCATGGATAAGGAGTAAAAAGATTCCTACTCTCCGTTAACTAACTTAGTAACTACAAAATAGTTTTTGTCTGGACTCGACTTCGACCAGAGAGGGGGTCCTACGGTCGGTAAGGCTCTGATACCAAGTTGGAAGGCCCGATATGCGGTACTGTTCCATTTCTAGATGTTTCCATCCAGATCCGGGGACGAAGCACATATCGGTCCCACTGCGACATATGACGAAGTCATTAACCCCGGATTTCCAACATCATATCACAACATTACAGATACAAGGATACAACATCCCATACAATCGGCATACAGCTGCCTTAATACAATACAACAACGGAAGATATATGTCGGAGTACAGACTACAACCAAATGCCTAGTGGCAAAGATAAAATCATCGATCCCCATAACCACACGGTTCCAGGCCCTCCGCCGGGATCCGCCTAACTAGTCGTCGTCGAGTCTCCACGTGAAACATCGAATCACCATACTTGTTGTCGAGAAAGAACCACGAAAAGAGTTTGGGGGTAGTATCATGAGTACAGAAGTACCCAGCATCCAACTGTAGTGGTCAACTGACCCAACAAGGACTTCATCACTCGTCATTCTAGGACAACTAGTAGTTTACGGTAAGGATGGGGTAAGTGGTGAGGTTGCTTCCGCACTAGCATTTATGAAGTGGCTAACGATCTAGAGAGTAAGATAAGAAGCCAAGCATTCGATGAGGAATCGCCTCCAACAAGTCTGCTATCAGCTACTTACGCAAGCATAACACCTATCCTATCCTTGTCCTCCTCTTCGCACCCCGACGAAGAAGAAGCAGTCAAGGCACACACACGTTGATCAAGTTATATTAAGATTATCTCAGTTGTTGTTGTCTATGAACAAGGAGTAGGTCTCAAGTCGTCCATAACCATGGACACGACTTCTCGAAAAGATTTAACCCTGCAGGGGTGTACCAACTGCCCATTATAAGCTCCGCATGTACGCCGGCTCTCTCAGTCAAGCCTGTTAAAGGCACCCATTGAAGAGTTGTCCCGAGAGATCCGGACATCATAGTCCCTCTAACTAACAACGAACAAATCCGGGTGGCCCCCGGTAGAGTCGACACCAAACTCAAGAGTCGGCCGTCTCTCGAATTGGCCTCTTCCGTCTGACGTCAGGTTGGAATGACATCTGCAAAGAAGGTAGGCATCGCGCGCTCCGCAAAGTGTGGACCAACAGGAACACTGTCCCGCTGGCCCGCGTAATCCTATTTTGAGAACCTGCGGGCCCCTGCCCGCCTCTCCTATGGTGCAAATGGAAAACCAGCTTGGGCCACCACTAGAAATGTTTGAATCTAGGTAGGTAAGAAGAGGGGACCCCATAGAATCCCACACGCGGTTAGGCACGCTCGTCAAGAGACACAATACCCGGAACTCGGGTCCTAGGTGACTCGAATGGAACAAAGCATTGGGGCGGGATAGCCTGGACCTTCCATCCTTCGTCGAGTATAGTCAACATTATAATAATCACATCATCCACAACAATATAATATTATGATAGTCCAAACCAAGGAGTAACAGGAGTTAACATCGTAGCATCCTAAGCATGCATACTAAGCAGGGGCTGAGCAACGAGCAATAGTAACATAGCAGAACAAGGTTTGCTAGGAGGGGACATGGCTGTATCGGTTTGAAAGAGGCTGTAAACATGTGGTAGGATCAAACATAGAACCTATCCTAGACTAGCATGTAAACCGCTGGTTGAAATAGAATGGATCATAAGTAATGTATTGTCCTTGCCTGTTGATAAGTCGGGTTCCGAAGGTGTAGTTGATCGCAAGCTCGCATCGTCTCCAAGAGGTACCCACGGAAGCACACAAGAGGGTAAACACTAGAAAGCAATCAACGAGCAAGCATCTATTACTACGAAGCAAACAAGAGCAAGCATCAACAAGAAGGCAACACGAGACATTGCACCTACCGTCGAGAGTGGTTACTAACAGGTTAAGTGGAGTACTCGTCACACACGACGGTACCGCACATTTAAAAGGGTTCAAGTTGTATAGCTACAGGTGATCAACAAAGGTTGTTAACATGGCATATCACTCAGGCATGGCATAGCACACAAACATGGCAAGAGGTGAAGCATAAAGAAACTATCTAATCTAGTCACTTTAAGTGGGGGGGGTAAAACCTATACATGGCAACTATTACGGACCCCACGATATTTATTGCATTTGGTACTGTTGTGCCCCTAAACATAATTTATTATTTTTATTAGCAAGAAAGAGCAGCATAAACACAATGTACCCAAAATTCTAGTCAAGTTGCATGTAAGAAACATTTTATTTGGAGCAACGGTTAAAAAGTTAATAAAGAAACAATTTACGGTGGCAAGCAGTGCAATTAGTAGTCAAACATCATGTAAACAAAGTCAAACATGGCAAAAGAACACATTTTATTAATCTACACACAATTCTAAGCAACTTTCATGTTCAAAGTGTCGCGATCCGAACTACCGTTAAAAAGATACGGGCATCGCAAAATCACAACTAAATCTGCTAAATATTATTAAATCGAGAAAATTACTAAACGGCTACTAGGCCAAAACTAATGTTAACGGGCTATCACAGAGGGCGAGCGTTACTTAGCTAAATCTCGCTCGGGGCGTCAAACAACAGCAGCAATAATGGGCCAAACCCAACACGCTGCACAAAAATGGAAAAAAGGGGACTCACCGAGCGGGCTCGGCCCATGAGGCAGTGGGCGCGGGATAAGGGGCGCCCGCCCAGGGCTCTGGGGAGAGGCGTGGGCCGGGAAGCTCCTGGGTCGCAAGGGGGAGGCCGGCCCAGTGGCTGCAGCGGTTGGCGGCTCCAGGCGTGGCCTCGCTGGGGCAGCGGCGGCATGCGGCGACCCATCGCGGCGGCCTAGCCACCCACCGGCGAGAGGGGGGGGCAGGAGTGGCGGATCTAGGCGGCGCCCTGGTGGATCCGGGACGCGGTGGCTCAAGCGACGAGCATCAGGCGGCAGTGGGTGGTCAGGGCCGGCGACGAGCTCGAGCTCCTCCTCGGGCCAGCCATGGCGTGCGGCCTGCGGGTGCTCCTGCGCGGGACATAGGAGGGGCGAGGTGAGGAGAGAACGGAGGGAGGAGCGAGGCGAGCGGTGGCTGTGACCTGCAGGTGCTGGCGTCGGCGTCGGCTCACCGGCTGGAGTGAAGACGGCGGCGAGAAGTTCCATGGCTCGGGCGGCGCGGCTCGGGCTCGGCGGGCCCGCGGCGGCAGTTCCAGGCCCTGCGGGGCCCAATCCGGCGGGAGGAGGCTGTGGTGGAGCTGGGGCTCGATCTGAGCCTTTAATCTCACAGATCAACGGCCAAAACGATTGGGGGTTAGTGTTGGGAAACGTAGTAGAAAACAAAAATTGTCGGCCTACGAATCAAGAACCCAAGATCATGCAAGAAGATTGCATACAAGGTTTTAGGTCATGGCTCACCAACCGATGAAGCGGAAGTAGAGTTGGTGAAGACCGTTGGTGCAGATCCCCGCAGCTAGGAATTTCAATGACCTCCCAACCGCGAGGATATCGATCCCGGGTACCGTTCCACGATCCGTTGCGCGATCTGTCTCGCGAACCGTCCCGATCAAGTCCCACGAACAAGTCCCTCGAACATGATCTCCGAGGAAGAAGAAGGACCTCGAAGAAGGATCAAGGTATGATCCCTCTACCGGTATCCACACATCCCGATGTAGCAATCCAGCAGCGCTCCGCCGTCCAGAGAAGAATGCCACCGAGAGAAGCTAGAGGGAGAAGAGCCTAGCAGCGTCCGGACTAGAACGATCTAGCCCGAAGAGAATTAGAGGCGCGTGGGATTTAGCTGGGGCAGCCTTGGGGCTTTTCTGGTGTCTCTTTGGGGCTACCCCTGCCCATGAATATATAGGTGGAAGCCTGGGGTCGCAACTTGGGCGAGGGTTCTCCCCAAAGTCGGTTTTGGCCACCAGGAGGAGTCCAACATGGATTCCTCTACGAAACGACGCGGACTACGGCGTCTAGGGGGGAAACGCCAGGGACCCTGGCGTTTTGCCCTGGCCCCCAAGAAAAGTCTATTTCCCACCGACCTACGGCCTTGTGGACCTTCCTACTTGGCCTAGCTTCGGTTTCCGCGTTTTGGAGAGTTCCATAACCCTCCAGATACTTCCATAAGCTCCCGAGAATCTCCCGAAACCTCCCGAAACATTTCTAGAATTCCCGGAATAATTACCTGATGTTTCGTAACCTTTCCACAACTATTACCGAATGTTTCAAAACCTTCCGAGGCTATTACGGATATCTTGTTACTACTTCAAGAATCTTCTTGAATGTTCCGAAATCATCCGAGACCGTTCACGAATATTCCGAAACCATTCCGCACAACCTAGAACACTTCTAGTGCTACCCGGAAACACTTCCGGTTCCACCCGAAACAATTTCGGTACCCTTTCTCTTTTCATCTCCTAGTTCTCTAACAGATTACTACTCGTTAAGTGTGTGACCCAATAGGTTCGGTATAATGCGGACATGACTCAGAACAACTTCCGGACATAGGTCAACAACCTTTTGTCAATAGCCAATAATCAACAGCGGAGCCATGGACACCCATGTTGACTCCCGCACATACACGAATAAACTTCGAGTGAACCTTTATGTTTAGTCATGTATCATTCCCTTTTCTTCGTGATATATGACAAAGTTAGAGGAGAGATGTTTGGCACCCATGTGTAACAACTTCTTGAACACAAGCCACTCGTTATCCTCTTTGCTCGTTTGTCTCTATTTCTCGTTATTGTATTCCGGTATCCCCGTGATTAAATCACAATGCGTCTGGCCAGACTAGAATGGATACCGTCATACCGAGTGGGCCCAAAGTCAATATCTCTTCATCGTGAAGGAGAAAATCCCATTCTTGAACTATCACAGTCACTAGCCACACCATCTGACATACTCAGAACTTATTTTACTACTTCCCATTTACGGGAGGATTCATCTAAGAACCAAAGCATGTCTTCCTGTGTGAAGCAACTCGATACTCTCATGGTCTAAGGAATTACGTATATGATAACATTTTCATGATATGACTTATAACATAGTTACGATGTGATCTCTAAGTATATCATTCAATACTGGGGTCGGTTCAACATCATTGTTCTGCTAACAATATGTTCCCATTGCTACTGACATCCTTGTTACAAGAAGAATGTCCATGATTAAGAAAACGTAATCATCAGTTAGCACATGAGCTGGTCTTAGAGGCTAAACCAGGAACTCTTGCTGTTTACATTTCCACACATGCAAGTGAGTTTTCTTCTGAATCTCATAGTCAGTGTCATTGCAATTATAGCACAGAAATATAAACATTAATTATGAACGTGGAAATATATATAATACTCCCTCCGATCCATAATAAGTGTCGCTCATTTTGTACTAAGCTAGTACAAACTTTGTACTATATGAGCGACACTTATTATGGATCGGAGGGAGTAACATTTTATTATTGCCTCTAGGGCATATTTCCAACAGTCTCCCTCTTGCACTAGAGTCAATAATATTATCAGTGCTTGAGCACTGTATACCTATGGCTTACCGGTGTAATACATGCTTCATTTGTGGTATAGACTTCATCATCGGATCTGACGTTTCAGGCCCGTTTGTATCTTGCATATGTTCGCGTTTTCACGCTATCATAAAATTCACTAATATTATCAGTTTAGCTTTGTATATGTTTGAATCATTTGGCAGGACCTTGGTTCCTTTAGAATAAGTCATGAAATCATTCATCAATGTTCCATGAGCTTCAAGCATCTTGGAAACCATACAATGTTGATAAATGAACTTATGATTCAAAATACCCTCCCTTGTTACTTCTTTAAGCAACAATATACTTAGCCTCTGTTATAGAATTCGCCACAGTATCTAACTTAACACAATTCCTCCATACTGTGCCACCCTTATGTGTGAAACACATAATCCCAATTAAAATCGAAAATCGGTCAGAGTAAGTATGAAGACTGAATTGGTGTAACTGTTTACATCAAAATTCAGCTGGTGTAACTTGTTACAACGAGCTCTTCATTATCTCCATTTTCCGAGAAACATATCTTATCTACCATAAGTTTAACTTTTCACTGGTTGTCCAATGATCAACATATTGATCACTTTGGTATCTTGCTCACAACCTTTTGGAGGCTTGGACATATCTGATCGTAATACATATTATGGTGTACATGATTAATCCAAACACATAGGTGAGTGAAATCCAATTCATGTGTTTTTCTTATCTGTGTTCATGAACACCGATTTCTGCAAACAACTTTTCACCATGACCTCGGCAAGAACATCCTTCTTGGCGTTTTCATACTAAACTACTTTAGTATCATGTCAACATGTAACGTTGGATTTAGCATGATCAAGCACTTACTATCTGCATAGATCACTGTGCTCAATACAAATGCCATATTAGTCCAAGTTCTTCAACTGAAAAGTATTTCCAATGAAGTCCTTATTCGTGTCAAGAAATTTATATCATTTATAATCAAAAATATGTCATCTACATAAGGTTTTAGAAATATCATTCAGCTCCCACTTACTTTCTTGAACATTCAAGCATCTTCGTTTGTTCCCGATGAAAACAAACTCTTTTGGCAATTTCATCATAACGAAAATTCCAACTCCATTGTGCTAGCTTCAGTCCATCACTGGATATACAAGGCTTGCATCTATTTTAGCATCCTTTGAATCGACAAAACATTCCGGTCGTATCACATATACATACTTTGTTATATTTCCGTGTAGGAACTTTGTTTTGACGTTCATTCTACCATATTCTATAAATGAGATATGTAGTAATTGCTAATATAACCCGAACTGACTAAAGCATCTCTATGGTCGAAACTATTTTGCCGTAGTCAACGTTTGAACTTGCTAGAATTTTTTTTCCAATGAGTTGAGCTTTATGGATAAAACAATTTCATCCGAATCAATTATAGATCCATGTATATATTCTTCAGACTTTTAGTCTTTTAGAGGGTCTACCAAGTTCAAAACTTGACTTACTTCCATGGATACTATCTCGGATTATTTGGCATTTAGCCAAATCTCGGAGTCAGGGCCCATCAATGCTTCTTTGTATATCACAGGTTTATCATTGTCGAACAATAATATCTCGTCTTACATATCATGAATGTTTGTACGAGTTTTGTCTAACCTGTGTGGTTCAGCTGCACACTTATTTGAAGATTCAACAATCTTTAACAAGTTGCACTGTCCTCCCACTCACTCTTTTGCAAGAAACTATTTTCTTCCAAACACATTGTTCTTAACAGCAAACAGTTTTGCTTTTGTGTATTGATAGAGGAATACCAAACCTTTTGGAATAACCTTAACAAAGTAGCACTTATCTGATTTGGTGTTTTGAGCATGTCAAACACATGTCTCATATACCCAAATTTTAAGAAAAGACAATATGGTTTTAACACTTCCATTCCACATCTAATATGGTGTCATTTCAACAGATTTGATGGTGCTCTTTTCAGTGTAAAAGCCGTAGTCTCTAACGCATAACTTTAATAAGTATAATGGAAAATTGATAAACATCATATTTGATCTTACCGTGTCATACATGTCCTGATTACATCTCTCGAACACTTTACTCATAGTGGTGTTCCGGGAGACGCAAGGTATGACACTTCTTCACAACTCATTAGACGTTCGCTAAACTTGTAACTCAAATATTACTTTCTACAATCTAATTTGCAGAAGCTTTATTTTCTCATTACAATGAATTTCTATTTCACTCTAAAATTCCTTGAACATTTCAAAGATTTCAGACGTATGTCTCTATTGAACAGATATCCACATATCTACTTCAACTCATGAGTGAAGATAGGGAATCCACTGCACACAACTACACTTATTGGACTACACACATCATCATGTATGATTACCAATGGTTTAGTTGCCCGTTCATCTATGGCCTATCAACGGTGTTTTAGTCACATTACTTCGAGACGAAGATCGCAAGCGTCAAGTGATTCATAATCATATGACTCGAAAGTCCATCACTTATGAAAATTCTTCATGCATGTTATGTCACTTGTGATAAACGGTAGCGCCACATCTATGTGGTATTTCTGTCAGTCTTGCGACGTTTAGCGTCAGTGTTATGGATGTTTAGTATTATTATCAAGATTCATAACATACAACCTATTCATAATGGAAGTATGGCCTTTACGTTATTCATAGCTTTGAACAACTCTCTTGCAACAAACATGATTCAAAATGATGTTTTGCAACAAGGCTAAAGTGTAGTAACAATTTACTCAACTCTAAAATGAATTATGAAGATAATCATAGAGTCAACACACGGTATAGTAAACCTTTTACCGTGTTCCCGAGCGTGTCAAAACTCATCATTAGCTAGTCATAAAGGCCATAGTATTTATTGCATCGAGTTGCAACAATATGCAATCGATGTGATATTCCGGTGATCAACAGTTTAATCACAATATACAGAATCCACAATTAACTGCTTAATCATGATTCCCAAGAATTACATCTCTTGACCAACAATGAATTCATCGATAACTCCATATGACTTTCATTTATGAGCTGGTTATTCCAGTCTTCTTTCGTTTTGCCTTTATACGTATCATAGTTCTATTTCCAATGTCACTCCTACTCACAAAAGCTCACACATGATTAAGGATGGCGCAGGCCATGGAATTTCCGGCGTGTAAGTCTTACTAACATCCTTTGGACTTCCTTTCCCTTAATTCTCATCATCATATGATTGGTGTTCTTTCGGATCCCACACTTATCTGTTTTGTTTAGAGCACAGTGAACATTTTCACTAATGCTTACAATCATACATTGTACTAGATATCTTATATCCAACATTAATTGTCTTACTACTGAAAACAATTTTTCAGTTCCATGAATATAACATAACTATCCCAAACATTTCGAAGTTCGGGTTTCATGGTGGTGAAGACAATGCACTTTGCTGTGGTGGAATTCTAGCATTTTGGATTATGGACGTAAGTCACATCATCCATAGCATCAGCGGGAGAGCATAAAAAATTTGCGATAGGACATGCTCCTTCTCGACACTATTGAGGATAGTCCTCACAATACGGTACCAATCGTAAAGTTTTTACCAGATAATACAGTTAATCAAAATCAATTGGGAAGGTGGTAACGCGAGCCATTATTCTACAACGATAATGCAAATACTAAGACTTTGTTCATAATTAAGTTGCACTTGTGATTAATCAATTTAATTACTAAGTGCGCTCCCACTCAGATCAATCTCTCTCGTAATTGATGCTGGAGTGATTCAAGATCCAAGCCAATCGTCCGCCATTGATGTGACATCACTGATGACTTAGACTGGACCGGTAGGACAACTTGCCAATCACGCCAAAGGTGATTCTTGTTCATCTTTCGATGGGCGTGTTCCGGTAGCAAACTTTTATCCAAACCGTCAAGACAACCAATTGTATGTGAAGTGTGTTCTTAACACACCCGCCTTTTATGCGTCACACCGTGTGCACCCATGTGACATGACCTGCTCCGATGTGAAACATAGTATAGACGGTGCTACAGTTGGAAGAACAATATCAACTTGATATTGTTTTGAGGGAGATCACCCTAATAAAATACGACTACCGCGCATCAAACAAGGGTGCATCAAAGGGATAAACATCACAGGAAGTTCATAAAATTATGTGATATAGTATAGCTTTTTGCTTCGTGAAGTCTTCGTTGTCTTCACGTCGTCGTGGTAGAAGTCACCGTGTCCACCAACTATGTCCTTGGCGCCGGAACCTTCACCACGGCTTCCGGCATGTGCGTCGGGGTCCACCTCCGCATCGTAGATCATCACCTTGCATCTATCTATTGCTTTGCCTCGAGCTAATAAACAGTTCTGGCACGCAGGCCATAATTAAGTGACAATCATATGACCCCATTCATCATGCCGTACCACGACACGCAGGTCGCGAAAATATATTACATAACATATAGCATCTCATACAAACACATTCCAAATCTTGAAGTCTATACCACATCACATGCATACTCTGCAAAAACAAGTTAGATCGCTATCTACACGGGTTGTTGCAAATTTTATCGTGGTTGATTAGCCAGTTACATGCAAACGTTGTTCCCTAAACAAACCAAACACGATACTTCAATGTTGCTAGTTTAACGTTCGGGGTGCGTGTAGCAACTAATGCCACAAGCCAAACTTCGTTCAACGCGTGACCCCCGTGTGGAATTGAGTTTATAAAATCCACAAACCCCTCCATGTTAAATCTTCTATTACGAGATTAAGATGAGATCCAAGGAGTTTGATGTAGACCATAATCAAGGCAACCAGCATACTAAAAGCAGCATAGAGGGATCGATGGAAAACTCAATCCTTGTAGCAAAACCTCAACTTGCCATCAAGCATAGAAAAAAATCACATGACAGGGAAGCAACAAGAAAATCAATGCCTCATATCACACATATGATCTAGACCTAAACATGCATCTAATCAAGGATCGCTCTGATACCACTGTTGGGAAACGTAGTAGAAAACAAAAAATTTCGGCCTACGAATCAAGAACCCAAGATCATCCAAGAAGATTGCATACAAGGTTTTAGGTCATGGCTCACCAACTGATGAAGCGGAAGTAGAGTTGGTGAAGACCGTTGGTGCAGATCCCCGCAGCTAGGAATTTCAATGACTTCCCAACCGCGAGGATATCGATCCCGGGTACCGTTCCACGATCCGTTGCGCGATCTGTCCCGCAAACCGTCCCGATCAAGTCCCACGAACAAGTCCCTCGAACATGATCTCCGAGGAAGAAGAAGGACCTCGAAGAAGAATCAAAGGTATGATACCTCTACCGGTATCCACACATCCCGATGTAGCAATCCAGCAGCGCTCCGCCGTCCAGAGAAGAACGCCACCGAGAGAAGCTAGAGGGAGAAGAGCCTAGCGGCGTCCGGACTAGAACGATCTAGCCCGAAGAGAATTAGAGGCGCGTGGGATTTAGCTGGGGCAGCCTTGGGGATTTTCTGGTGTCTCTTTGGGGCTACCCCTTCCCATGAATATATAGGTGGAAGCCTGGGGTCGCAACTTGGGCGAGAGTTCTCCCCAAAGTCGGTTTTGGCCACCAGGAGGAGTCCAACACGGATTCCTATACGAAACGCCACGGACTACGGCGTCTAGGGGGGAAACGCCAGGGACCCTAGCGTTTTGCCCTGGCCCCCAAGGAAAGTCTATTTCCCACCGACCTACGGCCTTGTGGACCTTCCTACTTGGCCTAGCTTCGGTTTCCGTGTTTTGGAGAGTTCCATAACCCTCCAGATACTTCTATAAGCTCCCGAGAATCTCCCGAAACCTCCCGAAACATTTCTAGAAGTCCCGGAATAATTTCCTGATGTTTCATAACCTTTCCACAACTATTAACGAATGTTTCAAAACCTTCCGAGGCTATTACGGATGTCTTGTTACTACTTCAAGACTCTTCTTGAATGTTCCGAAATCATCCGAGACCGTTCTCGAATATTCTGAAATCATTCGGCACAACCTAGAAAACTTCTAGTGCTACCCGGAAACACTTCCGGTTCCACCCGAAACAATTTCGGTACCCTTTCTCTTTTCATCTCCTAGTTCTTTAACAGATTACTACTCGTTAAGTGTGTGACCCAATAGGTTCGGTATAATGCGGAGATGACTCAGAACAACTTCCGGACATAGGTCAACAACCTTTTGTCAATAGCCAATAATCAACAGCGGAGCCATGGTCACCCATGTTGACTCCCGCACATACACGAATAAACTTCGAGTGAACCTTTATGTTTAGTCATGTACCATTCCCTTTGCTTCGTGATATATGACAAAGTTAGAGGAGAGATGTTTGGCACCCATGTGTAACAACTTCTTGAACACAAGCCACTCGTTATCCTCTTTGCTCGTTTGTCTCTATTTCTTGTTATTGTATTCCGGTATCCCCGTGATTAAATCACAATGCGTCTGGCCAGACTAGAATGGATACCGTCATACCGAGTGGGCCCAAAGTCAATATCTCTTCATCGTGAAGGAGAAAATCCCATTCTTGAACTATCACATTCACTAGCCACACCATCTGACATACCCAGAACTTATTTTACTACTTCCCATTTACGGGAGGATTCATCTAAGAACCAAAGCATGTCTTCCTGTGTGAAGCAACTCGATACTCTCATGGTCTAAGGAATTACGTATATGATAACATTTTCATGATATGACTTATAACGTAGTTACGATGTGATCTCTAAGTATATCATTCAATACTGGGGTCGGTTCAACATCATTGTTCTGCTAACAATATGTTCCCATTGCTACTGACATCCTTGTTACAAGAACAATGTCCATGATTAAGAAAACGTAATCATCAGTTAGCACATGATCTGGTCTTAGAGGCTAAACCAGGAAATCTTGCTGTTTACATTTCCACACATGCAAGTGAGTTTTCTTCTGAATCTCATAGTCAGGGTCATTGCAATTATAGCACAGAAATATAAACATTAATTATGAACGTGGAAATATATATAATAACATTTTATTATTGCCTAGGGCATATTTCCAACAGTTAGGGTTTCGGACTATAGAGGGATTTGGGGGTAAATTTTGATGCAGATTACGGGGTGGCTGCAATTTTGGCTTAGGGGAAACCCTAGAAAGGGGTGGAAGAGTGGTGGTCTTTATATAGCCCAGGTGGCTGGCAGTTTGCAAAAACATCCCCGGATTTTCTCTCACGCGCGCGGTGTTTACGTTTCTGACCGCCGGGGGTCCGCAGGACCTCCGATTCGGGTAAAACTTCGAACTGAGCGATCAGCGCATCGAGCCGGTGGCGTTCACCTTGCGCCGCGCTAGAACCATTCCGAGAACAATTTCGGGCGCGCTATAAAAATATCCCGTTTACTTATGAAACGGGGTTTTCTCGTTCCGTTGGGTGAGGATGGTCTCGTGCGGTGTTTGCGACGGTGATTGGGTGAAACCCGGTGTCGCAAAGGTCGAGTGTCAGGGTGGCAAGGGTCGGTCTCCATCCGGTACGAGATAACAGGGGGAAAATAATCGTTGATCGATAAATCGGGGATGCAAACACCGCAAAAAAATCAGGCAATCAATCAATTCACACTGAATACAATTTTTTTTAATTTTTGGGAAATCTGGGCTGTTACAGATACGTCCCAAACGTATCTATAATTTCTACTGTTCCATGCTCATTTGGGTGGCATTGCTATGTGTTTTGCTACACTTTCATACCTTTTTACACATATTTGGACTAACCTACTGATACGTCCCAAACGTATCTATAATTTCTGCTTGCTCCATGCATGTTTTGTGTGATATTGCTATGCTTTTGATACACTTTCATACACTTTGACCCTATTTGGACTAACCTATTAACTCAGTGCACCCTAGTGCTAGTTCCTCTTTTCTGCTTTCTTTTTATTTCAGGTTTCCCCCGTATTAAAATTGCTCCAAAAATTCCAGAAAAATCCAATAATAAATCAGCGTACGGGAACCTTCCTGTCAGAACCCTCTGTTAGGTATGTGCTAGGATCAAGTGTCACTTTGCATCATGGAAAATTTTCAAAAAGAAAATGAAATGGGAGAGAGAACACCCCTAGATGAATTTAATTCAAATGGCCAGAATAAAAGTTGCTCCAAAAATTCCTTTTGCATTTTTGAAAAGTCTCATAAATGAGTGTGATCACATATCAAGTGATGTGGAACCAACCCCATGCTCATGAATTTTTTCAAATATTCAAACAGGAGCATGGATATAAATTTAAACCCCTATTTGAATTAAATTTCAAATTATTTGAATTTTAAAAATGCCCAAACTTTATAAGTGGCTAGCTATATGCATTACAAGTCCACATAAAAATTTGGGACAATTTATAAAATGTCTAGCTATTTAATTTAGCTAAGACAAAAAAAATACAGAAAAGAAAAGGAAACAGAAAATAGAAAAGAGGCTTACCTGCGATTAGGCCCAACTTGTTCCCCAGCCGGCCCACCCCACCTCCCATCCTTGTCATCTTCTCCAGGCCAGCACGCAGGGAGCTGCGTGGCGACCAAGCTGTGGCCGCCGACGAGCCCCTGGCCACGCAGCTGCCTCCTAGGCCCTATCCTCGCGCCTGGAGACTCCCAGAAGCAAGCCGCGTCCTTTCCCCCTCCACCCCGCTACTCTCACGATCTCCTACGCTCGATTTCGCCGCCAACAGAAAGTTCACCGGAGCGCACCACCGTGGACGACGTGGCCACCATGCCCTAGAGCTCAAGCCGCCGTGTCCCTCGTATTCGTCGTCGTCGACTTCCAACATTCCTTTTCGATCCCTAAACATATTTTGCTATGTTTTGTCTCTTTTTTGTTTGCTCTGGAAAATTCCAAGAGGTTGACTGTTTTTAGTAAATAGAAAACCCCTGGGTTTTTTTCTTTCTGGAGAGGAAAGGTGGAAGGCAGCCCAACCCACCTGGGCCTGCCCGATTCCAGCCGAGATCACTCGAAATGGTACCACCTCCCCCCCTCTCCTTCCTCTTTCTAGCGAGGCACTCCTTTTCCCCCTCCTCTCTCTCACGGCGGCTTCCACGGCGAAGCATGGCTCCCGAGGTCATCTACAGACCACCCCTCCCTTTATAATCTCGTCAGAGGCTCCCCCGAGGAACCCTAGCTCCATTCCCCCTCTCTTTTCTCTCACCGCCGCCTCTTGCAACCACCACCTCCTTCCCTGTTTCTGCCATGGACGCTGGCGAGTAGCCGGATTCGTCGTCGTTCGTCCGCGTCATCAAGAAGGAGGTCGCGGAGGGCTTCTTTCCGTCGTCTTCATCTTCCCAAGCAGCTTTCTTCTCCGCATGATCAAGGTGGAGCTGCGTCTCCTTCCGCACCAGCGACTGTATTTTTTTCATCATCAACGGCTACGTCGACTGCGTCCCTCTTCATGAGTCTGAGATCGTCCCCGAGCACCCCTAGGTAGGCCTCCACCGTGTTGTCCTTTGTTTACCGCCGTAGTTCATCGTTGCGTGCAGCCGTGGTCGTTGCGCCCGTGGCGCTTCCAGACCTTGCACGCGCATGTTCCAGCAAGCCGCGGGGGCGCGCCCATGGTCAGCAGCGTGATGCCTGCGCAAGCCTCGGTATCCCTGGTTCTCTTCTTAGTCGTTCCCGTGCAGCTCTCCGTTGTGAGTTTCCGGCGAGGCAAGCTGACGCCTTTGAGACTTGGGTGCAGGACCCGTGGTGTTTTGGAGGCAGGGTAGACGGGCCTTGCCAAGGGACACCTCCAGTGAGTCACCGGTTGGTCGCAGCCGTGGCGACAATCGATGGAGAACAACCCCCTGTCGAGGTTCAGTTTCGTCAGAGGCTGCAAACTGTCGACTTTGACATCGCTCAATTGGTCAGTTATCTCTACGTCTGTTCGTCAGTTTCAGTTAGCGTCTATGGCATAGTCTTTAAATTTTCAGAGTCCTTTGTTATCGCTAGTCGGTTCAGTAGTGTAGTGGTATGGCGTCCTGGGTTGGATCCAGGAGGTCTCGGGTTTGAGCTCCCCCCGGAGCAATAACCCTCTCTTTTTGTTCTTTTTGCTCCAGCGTGGGAGTTGGGCAGACCGCGAGAGGCTGGGCCTTTGCGCTTGGGCCAGTGAGAGAAGAGTGGGCCTGTGCTGCCAGAGGCCAGCCTAGTGGCTGTGTCTCCCTTTTTTTTAATCTCTTTTCCCTTTTTTTCTTTTCTTTCCAATTTGATTTGAAATCTTTTCAAATCTGTTTTAAATGGCATGGGCTTCTTTACCTCAAACATATCATGCTATATATGAATTTGGGGTAGAAAACTCCAAGGAACACCATGGTGATGTTGGTTTTGCAATTTGAGCCTTCAAATAAATGAGGTGGTGACACTTTACACTTAAGCCCTCAAACTCCTTTGAATTTCAAACTTTCTTTTGCAAATTCAAAGGGGGCCATGCGATATATGATTTTGGGACAGCAACATCCAAGGAATTTAATGGTGATATCCATTTTGTGTTTTGTGCAACACCAAAATGGACATGGTGCACAAGCACTTATAACCATTCAATTTCTTTTGCCCTTCATTGCTTGTCTTTCTTTCAACTTCAGTGCCTGTTGATCTTGTACTTTTGATCCTTCAAGCTCTTTTCCATGCCATCTTAAATCCTTGCATCCATGAACCAGCCCCTAGCATATTGTCATATGCAAGTGGCTGGGATCTTTCTCTTTTGTTGAACCTCCCCGGTGTCGAATTCACCGACACTTCTCCGTCTCCGGAATCGATGATTTATTTTTCACGATGCACTTTTGTTGATAACTTGTTATTGCTATTCATGCCTTGCCATGTCACTTACACCAAAGTTAAGGCTATGACCATAGCCATAAAATATTAATAATTGCATATGGAGTTTGTTGACGTGTCGTCAACACCTTCATTTAAATTTGACTAGTTAGGGTCACACCATGCCTAATTAAACTTGATCATCTCATCCATGCTTGAGCATTGTTGGTCTCGATGTTTACTCGTGTGCTTTACCTTGCCGGTACCTTACTTTAGCACCTGAGACTGCCGAGGATACTTTCATGGAGATTTCTGACACCGAGCCCGAGGACCCTGCTACATCTGCTCCGTCGACTGATTACCCAGGCAAGGGGAAGATCTATACCATTACCTTATAACTTTCAGCCTACTTGCTTAGTTGTAGCCTAGAACGTTGCTTTGATCCTATCCACTTTACTTATGCCTACATCAAACCCAAACAGCCAAGATCCCCACGTCCTAGCAAAACATCGTATTGCCATGTTACATCTGCTCGGCCATTGCTTAGTATGAGTAGGAAACTTGCTTCTTTACCCTATGCCATGGTTGGGATATCATGTTAATAAAGAAGTTGGTTGATATTTAATATTATTAAATTGATGTTAATTATATTCTACGAAGATGGAAGGCTGGGCTGTTCCCGCCTGGTGCTTTGTTCCATTTGAGTCACCTAGGATCCGAGTTCCGGGTATTGGTTCTTTGATTGAGCATGCCTAATCGTGTGTGGGGTTCTATGGGCCCCCCTTGTCTTACCTACCTAGCTTCGTACGTCTCTAGTGGTGGCCCGAGATAATTTACATTTGCAACGTGTGTGTGTTGGTGGTACCCCATATTTTTACAAACCACCCTGGGCCAGGAGGACATGTTCCTTGGCTGGCCCACCTTGTCCGGTTGAGGACCCGGTCTCATGTGAGATTAACCGGCTATCCAAACCTGCGACAGACGGTAGAGACCGATTCGAGAGCACGACCCACTTTTGAGTTGGGTGTTGACTCACCGGGGCCACCCGAAGTTGTGTGTTGTTAGTTAGAGGGACTCTGACGTACCGGAGTTTCGGGCGCTTACCTAGCCAAGTGGAAACCGGGTGTACATGTGAAGCCTATGATGGGCAGTTGGTACACCCCTGCAGGGTTAAATCTTTTCGAAAAGCCGTGTCCACGGTTATGGACAACTCAGAGCCTACGTCTTGTTCATAGAATAACATCAACTTGGATCATATTTAAAAACTTGCCTACCGTGTGTGTGCCTTGGCTGCCTTTCTTCGTCCAGGGGGACCGAGAGAGGAACAAGGTTGTGTTATGTTTGCGTAAGTAGGTGGAAAGCAGACCTATGACACGATGTCAACGTGAATTCTTGGATCTCATCTCAACTCTAGTAGAACGATAGAAACCATATATGATAGTGCGGCTGCAACCGATTCTAATACCTGTCTTACCGTAGAAAGTTAGTTATACTGTAGTGATATAATCTCAGCCCTTGTTTCCTTTCTACTTTTACTGTTTTGCCTGATCGGCCGCTGCAGTGGACTACTACCTTGACCCGAGCACCGGACGATACTTCGTGGAGGTGCCCCCGGAGGACGACGATGAGGATGACTTCACCCAGTAGGCCTGTAGTTGGGTTCAGACGATCCGTGGGTGGACTTGTTTATGTGTAGCCCTCTCTAGGGCCATTTGGATTTTGACCGTACGCGGTCGTGTTTGTCTTCCGCTTGTTGCATGATGTACTGTTGGGTCTATGACCTCTGAGATGAAGTAATAAATACCAGCGGTGATGTATGCCCTGAACTCTATATTTACGTCTTAGTATAAAGTTCATTGTTCTTATATCTGTTGTCGAGAACCCGACAGCGACACGAGTGCGAGTGTTGTGCGTCGGTGGCCTTTTATGCGCTTCTAACTCGAGCCGGACGCGAAAGCGACTAACTTGAGTTAGTATCGCATCGGGGGCCTTACATGTTGGCTCCCGCACCGACTCCCAGCTTATTGGTGACTCCGACCGCCAACATCGCGGCAGCGGCGGCGCCGAACGTGATGGTAACTCCTCTAGCCACGATCGAGCAACCGGGGCATCACAATAATGCACCCGGCGGCAAGGAAAATAGGGCGACCGACGCCACGGGAGGCAGCGTGCTCTCCGTCTCTTGTATGCCCGCCGTCATCGGCGGGGTCTCTTCATTGGCCGACCTCGATGCCCTCAAGGAAACTATAAGCGTCTTCAACTCAAACGAGGACTTCATCTCCTTGTATTTTTTAGTGAAATCTCTCTGATGCCCTACATGCATATATCTCTTTCGCAGGAGGACACTCCATGCATTCTATTACAAGTCGTGGACGGCGAGTTGAAGGATGTTTCCAAAGGTAAAATCCTTCAACCACAAAATCTAATCATGCACAATATGCCGATGGCACCGGAGATGCATAGGGTTCAAATCTCTCTCGTGATTTCAGGCTACGAGAGAGTTGAACCTCCCATTCAACCCCCCGGATACGATGAAGACGAGCCGGCAGTCCTCAGTGATTGTTTCGGCCAAATATGCCTATGGCCAAAGACCCAAATGCGTTTAATGATGGGGGAATGGGGAACCACACCTAGGACAAGACCGGTAGTCGTCGTGCCGGCGCCACATGATCCCATCGGCGCACAACAAGAAAACAAGGATGATGATGATGATATCAACGCCGACGGGTTCATCAACACTCTTTTTGATGAAGGTAATGATGACTTATTCATGCCTCCTCTTGAAGGAGCCTACCAGCATGACGAGGAAGCTCGTGGTCTGGCTGATTCTGCGGCGAAATTTCTTGCTCCACGCGTCTCTTTGCTGCTTCTCAGGAGATATCTCCAGCAGCTTCCGCCTTCACTGAGCTTCAAGCAGATGCCAGAAGGAGATCTATTCTCAGCCCGTCCACACTCCATAAGGCGGCCACTTAGCAGATTGTCAAAACCCTAAATTAGGTTTGTGTTTAACCTAGCTTGCATTTTTGCATCATAAAAAAATTTGCAAAAGAAAAAGAAATGGGGAAAAGAAAAGCCCTAAATGATTTAAATAAAAAGGCCAGAAATAAATCTTTTTCCAAAATTCTTTTGGATGTGTTGAAAAGTCTTAAAAATGAGTGTGATCATTTTAAAAGTGATTTTGGATTAAACCCATGCTCATTGATTTTTCAAAATTCCAAACAGTAGCTTGGAAATTAAATCAATTGCCTATTTGAATTGAAATTCAAATAATTTGAATTTCAAACATTCCCAAAACTTGGGGTTGACTAATAATAAGTCACCTAGGTTTTATAAAGTTATTTGGGAATTTTTATAAAATGCCCTAGTATTTATTTTTAGGGCAAAACAAAAAGAACAGAAAGAATAAAAAGAAGAAAAATAGAGAAACCCTTACCTGTTGCCCAGGGAGAGGTCCAGTCTGGCTTCTGGCCCAGCCCAACCCACAGGGGAGGGCAGGGTCGTCTTCTACCCTGGACAGGCGGGCACACTGGTGCATGGCGTGCATGCCGGCGACGCCGTCGCCACGCCACCTCCCTGCCTGCTCCCTCATCCCTATCTCTTCGCCACGCACGCCTTGGAGTCGCCCTGTCCATTCCCTCCTCTCTCTGGCCCTTCCTTCTTCCTCCCCGGCGAGAAACCCGTGGCATCCGAGACCTAATCGGAGCACGCCACCGTGCCCGGCGTGGCCACCGTGTCCTTCAGGCCGCGCCACCGTGTCCAAGCGACTCCTAGCCCGTCGCTCCGCGCTTCCATTTCGAGCAAAGGAGCCACCCCCGCGACGCGAGCTTCAAGTTCCTCACCGCCGGCCGCCATGGATTCCGGCAAGAAATCGCACGCCGTCGCTCCCTCTCCGGCCTCCCCGAGCTCGTCGTCGTCTTCCACGTGAGCTTCGCGTCATTTGCCCTCTCTCCGCACCTCTCCCCGTCCCCTCTGCTGCCCGGCGCCATGAACAGAGGCCATGGCCTCCGCCTGGATCGTCGCCGTGGTCGCCTCGGACCTCCCCCGAGACCCCCGTGTGCACCATCAGGTGCGGGAGGCCGCGGGCTACCTGCGGGTGCCTTCCCCGTGCCTCCCCGTTCCCGGGAGCTCGACTCCGGCAGGGTGCCGCCGTGCACAGTGGCACCGGCGTCATGCCGCCGGCCAGCCCTGGTCGTTTAGCCCCTAATCCCCCTGCTAACCACCCCCAAGCCACTGACAAGTGGGCCAACCCTCTAATTAATCCCATGTTTAATTTAAATCAAGTTAATTAACCCCCTGAGCCTATGACAGCCAGGCCCCACTGGTCAGGCCACCGCCCACGTCAGCACGACGTCACCCTGACGCAGAAATTGTTAAATGATTTAATTTAATCAGAAATTTCCAGAAAATATTCAAAACTTTGAAATTGAATATCTTTTAAACCATAACTCCAAATGAAAAGATTTATATATGAAAAATTATTAGAATAAAATTCTCTATCAAAATATAAAACTTTAAACTATGTTTGAACAAGTTATCTTGATGAACCAGTAGCATTTTGCTATTTGGATCATTTGGGTTAAATCAAATAAAATGCAATGCTCATTTGAACTTGAACCCTTGCAATGCAAATATGATCATTTGTACATCAGAGGCATATCACACACATGATCACAAGGTTTATAATGAACAAACATTAGCCAATGCAACTTGGACAAATTTGAATACCATTTGGAGTTTGAATTTGAATTTGCTTTTCAAATAACCTTCAATTAACATGTTGCAATTTAAACATAGGCCACATCAGTACCTTGCCATGCTATGTTTTTCATATTGTTTGTGCATTGTATTATCTTGAATGTGCTTTACTTCCAGTGCTTCGGTGATTGCATCTTCTCGGTAGAGTTGATCTCAGAGACGAGTTCAACCTCACGTCAGAAGACTAGTACCTCGTGATCGTCAGCAAGGCAAGCACCCCCTCTTTGATCATGTCGATAAAATCCCAGTTCCCTCTCATTCTCGCAAATGCATGTTTAGGATGTCACCATGATACGTTATACCGCTAGTTCAACCTATTCCTTTGCATGACCTATCATTTTGTCACAGTAGTAAGCAAACCACAATCCTAGCAGATGTAGGAGTTGGTTGATATCATGTGGCCCCTGCAACTGTTACAGCTTATTGCATGCTTAGAGTTGTTACAATGAGGCTACTTTGTTGTGAGTCGGGATGGTAGTGATCATGTGAATGATGGTGGAAACGTGTTGGTGGATTTGACCTAAACAAGGTGAACGATGAGAGGCTGTGTAGGAGTACACAGTGGGTTGTCTCGTTGAACACTGCCTTAAGCCTGAGTTCTTGTGTTGTTATCCAAGACTAAGAGTACGACCACACATTGGGCTCACTGACCCCTCTCGGCCTAGTACCTCACCCCGGACCAAGTCCAGGAGTCGCAAGTAGTTCGAGCTATAAACAATCTCAAGCAGGTACATCAAGGTAAGTGTTGGACGTAGGTTGTGGGCACGTTGAATCAAGTGATCATGATCGAGTTGAGCTTGATGGCGGTCACACAACGTTTGAGTCCGCATCGGAAAAATCGGCCGGATTCCGATCATGGTCCCAACTCAAATAGGCGACTCCCTAGGACTAGAGATGGTGCCGTGAGTGAAGTGTCGTGGCAGCATCCTCGCCGGCACTCACTTGAAGGGTCCATCCCCAGGCGGTAACTGATGAGGCGTGTGTGTAGCAGTACTCCCCTGCAGGGTTAATGAACTATTCGAATAGCCGTGTCCGCGGTTATGGACTACTTGGAGACCTTTACTTGATCATAGACAACTTCAATGGTTACTTTAAAACTTGCCAAGATAAGCGTGAGTGCTATGGCGTTCTTCCTCGTGGGGAAGTCGAGGAAGTAACCATAGTGGTGTATTTGTTGGAGACTTGATACTTGGACTCGTGGACGCTCCTTACCTCATTCTGGTATTCGTAGTACAGGACTAGCCAAGTCAAAGCTGGCACTTCTGCAATGAAACCCCACCTCCCTTTGCCTTGATACATGTGCATGAGTAGTATAGTTCCTATGTAAGTCTTGCTGAGTACGTCTTTGTACTCACGTTTTCTTATTCTATGTTTTAGAGACGAGACCACTGACCCTGATGGTGGCCTCTACCTCGAGCTCGGCGTAGACCTAGTCGTATAGTTCCAGACAGTAGCCTGTGCCCTTTGGAGGGTCGTTGTATTTTCTTTCAGGCTTCTGAAGCCATTTGTTAAACTTGTCTTTACTAAGACATAATTTGCTTCTATTGACGTTTGATGTAATGTTGGATCACAGCTATGTGGTCTCTGCTTGTAATAGAACTACTATGTCTGCTGTGTTTAGCAGAAGTTATAAAGACTATGAGTTTGTAGAGTTCATGGTGTGATTACCTGCTGTTTACACTGGACATGTATGCTGCGTGTATGATTATAACGTGCATGTCTTAGTGTGGGGTTCGATAGCTTAGTTGAGTTCTTGCCGGTGGTCTTTTATACACCAAGTGACCCTTAGATGTGCGCAGCTTGGGGCATCGCGATGCGATTGCTCGTGACTCTGTCACGTGGCACACTTTGTTGTATAATTAAGCCCGCCCGAGATCCCGACTAGGTGATCGGGCTGGAGTCTGTTTATGTAAGTGTTATAATTCAATCGATAATATGGTTGAGGCGACTTGTCTATGAGTATGGGATTTCACCACCCATAATCATTTAGACTTGTGAGCGGGCGATGAGGACCCATCTCAGTTGATCATCCGGCCTGGATGGGATGCCCCTCACGTACGATGCTTTCCGAGAGTGTTCTGTGCTTGGCCTTGTCTGCTTAGACAAGTGGGTACAACTCTCAGCTCTCCATATGATTGGATTGTGACTGGAATTACATACGCAAACCCCGGGTACCGACAGACTTGGTATCAGAGCAGGACTGTCTTCAATTAGATTTTTTATTGGTGGCTTCATTTGTGAGTATTTAGTAACTCTTGGTGTTGTTCTTATGAGCTTGCATGCATGTGTAGAAATTTATTTTCCAAGTTTTGAAGCAAGTTTATGCCTTAGGTAAGTGAGTAGAGTAGTTTGCCTCAACTCAATTTGTCTAAATCGTTGTTTTTGTGAATTGTAGTTTTTTTCAGAAATGAGTTTCTTTGGAAAAGCAAAGGGGTGGCTTGGGGGGAAGAAGCCCGATCGCTCCGATCGAGTCACTAGGGCTGCAGCTTCACCCTAAGCAGTTAGGGTGAGCTACAATGAAGATCATGTGCCCCTGGAGCTGTTGGAAGACACAAATCCAGCATGCGCAATGATGTATCCTTGCGATGATTTTCGTACAGCTGCAGGAATCAATGAGGAATTTTATGGCCTTTTTGCCAATGCAGGTTTGACATGGCTAGCTTTATGCCGTGTGGTACAATACAAAAAGCTTACCTCCTATTTTGTCAACAGTTTTTTTATAACCATGATGCTGGAACCGTTGAGTTCAAACTTTATAATGATCTCATAACCATGTCTTTGTTGGATATGTGCCCTAGAGACAAATTAATAAAGATATTTGTCACATATCCGTTTTGTTCATAATACGTTTTATACTGTGCTATAACTGTATTACATGGAAATACTAATGCAGGTGTAGTATAAAACATGGTTCGTAGTTTAACTCGGGTAAACTATCTCATTGGGCAATTGATTGATCAAGCTTTCCTGATCATGGCGACACTTAAGTCCATTGACAATGAGGTCATATCATTAAGGGGAATGATGTGATGGACGTACACCCACCTAAAGTATTGCAATGTGATCGAGTCACATAGTTCAGCGTTGCTATGACTTTGTAACGTATGGCTTAGTCCTTAGACCGTAATGATCATACGTAATTACCATCTATGAGGAGACTTTGATTTGTATCCCACCGCCTGACTGAAATATGCTGGCTATATTGGTGCACTTTGGGTATTCCAAAATAGATGGTTGATGAGTATGTTAATAGATCAGAGCGGGATTTGCAGTCCTTGTGACAGGACAGGTACTCTGGGCCCACTCGGTGATATTGCATCAACACCTTGCAAGGACGTGACTAGGTCACAAGAGATGCAATGATCATGGACGAGAGAAGTTGTTTGTTGTGAACGAGATGTGAACACGGTATGTATGTCGGGGGATTGGTACCTGGGTAGGCTCACCCAAGCGGAAGCAACCTTTCAAGACAAGGATGGACCGATTGGGCTGCAGCTGGCCCGAGCTGGGCAGGCATACGGCCGATTGCTCCAAGGCAATCAGCCATACCAAATGCCAGCAGTCGGCCCAGGCGCAACCGGTCCACCGTTTTCATCGCCAAGACAATTATCCGATTGGCCCGCAGCTGGGCCGAGGTGGATATTAGCATAGCCGATTGCCTAGAGCAATCGACCTTGCCCAGAACCACCAGTTGGCCCAGGCGCAATCGGTACAGTCTACCACCTCTGGAGAAGTTGACCCCGAGACCAGTCGGAGATCCAAGTACGGGGTCATAAATATGCAATCCCGAGAGATCGGGGTGGAAGAGAAGCCAAGTCACATCGAAGATCTGGCAGAGATACGGTGTCGACCTCTCCGCCGATTCCGCGGACAGGATGACAATACCGCACCTCCTAGCGTCACTGTTCATCATCATGACCTACAAGCCTACAGCATGGGCCGCCGCTCGTAGGGTCCGGATCATCCGGAGAAGAGCAGTCGATGGGACCCAGCCGATTAGAGGATGACGGCTGGGCCCAATCGGCAGTGAAGTTACCGATGTACCCCGGGCTCATACTATAAGAGCCCGGGGTACCCCTCCTGCGTGGGGGACGATCCACTCATTTAGCGCCATTACTCCAACCCTCCTCAGTTCATTCACTGCTCGTAGTTATTTCTCAGGGAAGCAGGAGAGAGCCTTGCCCACGGCGGCGCTCACCTTCCCCTGAGAAGATAGAGAAGCAGTTATTGTAGTCCAGTTCATTGATATAGAAGAGACAAGCAGGAGTAGGGGTGTTATCTCTCCGGAGAGCCCCGAACCTGTGTACATCGTGGTGTCCTTCACCGTGTTTGTGCCCAACCCGATTCCGGCACCATCGACATCTTCTTCCTCGCGTCTTCCCCTCACTTTAGCCATCCCCATGGCATTTGCCGTCACATATCGACGACAGTTGGCGCCCACCGTGGGGCAGACCGAGGCGTCGACTGGAGTAAAAATCCGTACGGGATTTTCCTCTGCATCAGGCGGTAGCCACGCCTCTGGCCTGATTCTTAGGCGTGGGGCAATCGATTATGTGGTGGATTACTCGGCGCGGTACGGGGCTGGTGCGCCCCTGCCGCCCGGTGTGTCACTACAGGTTGGCAGTCATCGCCTCTTCATCAGCAGTTTCCCCGAGGCGTATCCGAGGGAGATCCATGTCTTCTTGTGCGTCACAGATCCGCTCTCAACCAGGGGCTGCAGCGCAGCACCTGGCAGAGAGGATGGCCGAGTGCACGCTCCTGTCATGATGGCGGGGGCATCATCATCGAGCAATCGCGGTGCAGCAAGTGCAGCAAGAAGAGCCAAGGAGGCAGCGGAAGCCGCGGAGAGAGTCGGCACCAGTGCGTTGCGGGACGTGTTGTACATGCCCATGAACAGGAATGGTGATCCCGATCAAGTGCACATCGAGATGGAAACCGCAAGGCTTGCCCTGGCTCGTAGGGCCGAGCAGGTGCTAGCAGAAGAGCGCAGGCTGGGAGCTATCACCAGAGAGTACAATGCAGCGCATGCGGGACCGCGCCGGCCGATTGAGCCCGCGGTCCTGGAAGATCTGAGAAGCCGAGGCAGGGCAGTCAATCAGCAGCTGTCGGGGGCTGAGCAACCGGAGCGGCCAAGGAGGCCAGTGCAACCGGAGCAACCGGCGCAATCGGCATTCATCCAGAGGCCGACATACAGCACGCCGGACAAAAACCTGAGAGCAGCTGAGTAGATAGCACTCGAGCTAGAAGACATGGAGGGAGACGAGTGGCGGGAGCAGTCGCGCCGAATGCGTGAGCTGTTGGCAGCCGCAAAGGAGCAGAGGCTCATGGCAATGGAGAATCAAGATGCAGGACCTGGGGCGTCAAGAGGAACTGTGAGGCCGAATCCGGGAGCTAGCCAGCGACCGAATGCATCGCGCCAGAACAGACAACAACCCGCTCCGTCTCGGCACGAGAGTAGGGTCAGAAGCAATCGGCCACCTCCAGCAGCAAGCCTAAGAGTCGAAGAGCCAGCTGTTAACAGCAGGCACAACGACATGCCTCAGCAATCGGCACCAAGACCAGCAATCAGCGCCCGGCTTGGCCCTCGCCAGATCGGTCAGAACGATGCAAGGCATCGCATTGAGCTCCTGGAGAAGGAGGCTCAAGAGGATGAAGAAGGAGAGGCTGGCTCGTCGTGTTTCGGTCATCGTATTCGGACCGAGAAGTTTCCCAAAGGCTTTACGTTGCCGAGAGACACGCCCAAGTACAATGGTTCTGTGAAGCCAGAAGATTGGTTGTCCAGTTACCTGACTGCAGTTCGCATCGCAGGAGGCAATCGGCGTGTAGCAGTCCGTTATGCACCTCTGATGCTGCAGGGATCGGCTCGGACATGGTTAAACAGCCTGCCCAAGGACAGTGTAAACTGCTGGGAAGATTTCACGAGTGCATTTATCCATAACTTCACAAGCACGTATGAGCGGCCGACCTCCCAAGGCAGTTGGCTCTTTGTGTGCAGGGCAAGGATGAACCCCTCCGAGATTATCTATCTCGGTGGATCGAGCTAAAGAACTCATGTGAAGGAGTCCATGAGATCCAGGCCATTCAGTACTTCACGGATGGATGCCTGGCCGATTCAATGCTAAAGCACAAGTTACTCCGCAAGGATTTCACATCGCTCTCCGAGCTCATGAAGATGGCCAATGCGTTTGCTATGTCCGATTCTGTGATGTGCCCTATCCAGCTTGGAGTTGGGGGTGTAATCCAGTCACCAGGGGCTCCGCAGTCAGACACAGCGAACCAAGTCCTCAGTCGGAAGGAAAGGAGAGAGAACAACCGCAACAACAACAACAACCAGCAGAACAATGGCAAGCGCAAGGATGAGCAACCCGATACTCAGTATGGCAGTCGGCAGGTGGCCGCTGTCCAGAACGAAGAAGATCCAGCGGCTGCAGGGGGCAGTCGGAAGATGAGACCAAATGTAAGGCCTCCGGGGCAGATGAATCCCAAGTACACATTTGATGATATGTTGGATGCACCGTGCAAGTTGCACAGCACACCTGGCAGGCCGTCTGCGCACACCACTCGGCAGTGTGATTTCGTGAGAAGGATCGCGAAGGGAGAAGCTTTACCACCTCCACCCCCACCACCACCCCAGAACAGAGGACCACCTCAGCAGCAGAACCAGTTACCGCGGAAAGACGCTGCCTACATGATTTTCACCAGTGAGTCCACGGACAAGGGTAGTCGGAGAGCCCGAGCTCAGGAAGTCAACGCCACTATGCCGCCGATTCCTCAGTTTATGCATTGGTCCGAGTGTCCTATATCCTGGGACAGAGCAGATCATCCCACCATCTTCCCGAATCCGGGCAACTATCCGCTTGTGGTTGATGCTCTGTTCGCAGGACCAAAGTTCTCGTGCAAGTTGTCCCGAGTGCTCGTCGATGGAGGAAGAACAATCAACATTCTGTAAGGGACACATTGATCAAGCTAGGGCTCACAGAGAAATACCTGGAGCGCAGTCGAACGACGTTCCACGGGATTGTCCCTGGGTTGTCTTGCACCCCCATGGGTCGCATTCGGCTGGATGTTATATTTGGCACAGAGGAAAACTTCAGGAGGGAGCCGGTTTGGTTCGAAGTCACCGACCTCAGTAGTCCCTATCATGCTCTGTTGGGACTACCTTCATTTTCCAAGTTCATGTTCAACGCACATCAGACTTACCTCAAGATGAAGATCCCAGGGCCAAACGGCGTCATCACCGTCACCGGGGACTTCAGGAAGTCCCTCGAGTGCACGTCGGCTGGCAGCAGTTTGGCTGACTCTCAGGTGGTTGAGGCGGAGAAGCATCAGCTCAGCAAGGTGATTGCAATGGCGCAAGCACAGAGCAAGAATCCACTACCAGTCGGCTCAGCCAAGAGAGCAGATGAGGAGTCGGCCTTTCAGTCGGCCAAGGACAGCAAGAAGATCGCTCTAGATCCCTCTGACTCAACCAAGTTCGTTGTGGTCGGAGCTGGACTTAGCGATAAATAGGAAAGCGAGCTCGTCGAGTTTCTCCGTGAGAATCGGGACATCTTCGCATGGTCTCTACAAGACATGCCTGGTGTGCCGAGAGAGCTCACCGAGCACAAGCTGCACATTCGGCCAGGCTCGAAGCCGGTCAAGCAACCCCTGAGACGTTTTTCTGAAGACAAGAGAAGGGCAATCGGCAAAGAGATCGCGAAGCTGCAAACTGCAGGTTTTATTATGGAAGTGTTTTACCCCGAGTGGCTGGCGAACCCAGTCCTCGTCATGAAGAAGAACAAGACCTGGCGCATGTGTATTGACTACACGTGCTTGAACAAGGCATGCCCGAAGGACCCGTTTGCTCTGCCCCGTATTGATCAAGTGATTGATTCTACGGCCGGATGCGAGCTGTTGTCTTTTCTGGATGCTACAGCTGGTTATCACCAGATCAAACTTGCTGTGGATGATCAAATAAAAACTGCATTTATAACCCCCTTTGGGGATTATTGTTATATCACCATGCCTTTTGGCTTGAAAAATGGAGGTGCCACTTATCAGCGCACAATTCAGAGGTGTACACACTCCCAACTCGGCAGAAATCTCCACGTTTACGTGGACGACTTGGTGGTGAAATCAGCAAAAGGAATCACGCTTCTCGACGACCTTAGAGAGACATTTGCAAATTTTAGAACTTATCAGATCAAGCTCAATCCGGAGAAATGTGTTTTTGGAGTTCAGGCCGGCAAGCTCTTGGGTTTTCTCGTTTCCGAGAGAGGAATCGAATGCAATCCCGAGAAGATAGCCGTGATAGAGTGCATGGAACAACCCAAGAACCTGAAGCAAGTACATAAGTTCACCGTTTGCCTTGCGTCACTCAGCCGATTCCTCAGTCGGCTAGGTGAAAAAGAAATCCCATTATACCAACTGATGAAGAAGACGGAGAAGTTCACCTGGAACCCCCAAGCAAGCGAAGCATTCCGAGAGCTCAAGCACATGCTCTCCACCGCGCCGATTCTGGCTGCCCCGATTGAAAAGGAGCCAATGATGTTGTACATTGCGGCAACCAATCGGGTGATCAGTGAAGTTATGGTGGTGGAGCGGCCCGAGAAGGACAAGGCACATCAGATTCAGCGACCCGTGTATTACATCAGTGAAGTGCTCTCGGCATCCAAGCAGAACTACCCTCACTACCGGAAGATGTGCTATGGAGTATACATGGCAGCAAAGAGATTGAAGCCATACTTTCAAGCCCACTTGGTCACCGTCGTCAGCTCGGCTCCATTGGCCGACATCATAGGAAGCAGAGATGCAACCGGAAGAGTGGCGAAATGGGCAATCGAGATCGCCAACCATGGCATCCAATATGAGCCGAGAACTGCAATCAAGTCGCAAGCATTGGCCGATTTCCTGGTGGACTGGGCCGAAACTCAATATATGCCGCAGCTCCCAGGATCGAATTTCTGGCGAATGCACTTTGACGGTTCCAAGATGAAGAGCGGCCTAGGGGCTGGCGTAGTGCTTACTTCACCAAGAGGTGATCAACTGCAATACGTGCTCCAGATTCACTTTGCAGCCTCAAACAATGTCGCCGAGTACGAAGCCCTTGTGCGTGGTATCAAGCTTGCCAAGGAAATCGGCATTCGGAATATTGAGTGCTTTGGTGACTCCGACCTAGTAGTACAGCAGTGCACAGGCAACTGGGATGCAAAGGATGCAAATATGGCAAGCTATCATTTCCTGGTACAGCAGATCAGTGGGTACTTTGAAAGATGCGAGTTCCATCATGTGCCGAGAGCAAACAACGAAGCAGAAGATGCGCTGTCCAAGCTCGGCTCAACAAGGCAAGCTATCCCACCAGGTGTGTCGCTTGAGCACATCAAGAAGCCATCCATCACGCCATCCCCAGAGTCTGAGTCCATCTTCATCTCGGAGACCGACCTTGAAGCGTTGAAAAAGGCGAAAGAAGCTCAACCGGCAAAGATTCCAACCATGAAGAAACAGTCCAGCGCCCAAGATGCGTCAGCAACAGCAGAGCCGACAGCACCAGGGGCTGCCGATTGCAAGCCAGGGGCTTCTGAATGCCGCAAGAAGAGCAAGGTCAAAGAAAAGCAAGCAGAGACAAGGCCAGAGGGCACAGCCTCAGAAGAACCAATGATGTTAGAAACTGCCGATTGCAGTAAAGAAGTCCCAACTCCAGAAAAGCAGTCATCACTAGGGGCTGCCGAAGGCGTGCCAGGCGCCGCAATCGGTAGTTCAGAGGCAGAAGTCGAAATGACAGAAGTTCAAGAGGCCGAGATCCAAGAGGCCAGTGGCCAAGAAACCGAGATACAAGAAGAAGTCCCACCCTAGCAAGCAGCAGTAATGGTAGTTTTCAGTGCACCATCATGGGCACAGCCGATTAGAGACTTCCTAGCAGACGGAGTCCTCCCAGAAGACGAAGCAGAGTCAAGACAAATCAACCGCCGATCTTGGGCATACACGATAATCAAAAACGAGCTAGTGCGCAAAAGTGCAACTGGTATCTTTCAGAGATGTGTAGAAGAGTAAAGAGGTTTGGAATTGCACATTCATCAGGGTGAATGCGGTCATCATGCATCTGCAAAAGCCATTGCCAGCAAAGCTTTCCGACATGGTTTCTACTGGCTGACGGCGCTCGCAGCAGCTGAGAATTTGGTGAAATATTGCAAAGGTTGCCAGCGGTTCAAGGCAAAAAGTCATCAGCCAGCATCGGCATCGAAGACAATCCCAATAGCATGGCCATTTGCAGTATGGGGTTTGGATATGGTTGGTCCATTCAAGAGGGCTCGAAGTGGCATGACACATCTTCTGGTTGCAGTGGACAAGTTTACCAAATGGATTGAAGCTCGCCTGATCAAGAAGCTTGATGGCCCGACTGCGGCCCGGTTCGTGGCCGACATCGTGTGCAGATATGGTGTACCTCACAGCATCATCATCGACAACGGCACAAATTTTGCAAAGGGTGCACTGGCTCGATATGCATCTCAGCAAGGCATTCGGCTGGATCTTGCATCCGTGGGGCATCCACAGTTGAATGGTCAAGTAGAAAGAGCAAACGACCTCATCCTCTCGGGTATCAGACCTTGATTGGTGGAACCACTTGAGAGAGCACCCGGAGCATGGATTGAAGAGCTCCCTGCGGTACTATTCAGTTTAAGGACCACGCCAAACAGGTCGACTGGATTCACTCCTTTCTTCATTGTATATGGTTCAGAAGCAATCATCCCATCCGACATCGAGTTCGATTCGCCCCGGCATGCTTTGTACACTGAAGAATAAGCCAGGTTAGCACGAGAGGACGGCGTCGACCTCAAGGAAGAAGCCTGTTTGCTGGCCTTGTCCAGATCGGCAGTCTACCAGCAGAAGTTGCGGCACTACCACAGCAAGAAGATTCGACCTCTCGCCTTCCGAGAGGGCGACATGGTGCTGCGCCGAATTCAGAAATCAGATGGGCAACACAAGCTATCCTCACCCTGGGAAGGACCATTCATCATCAGTCGTGCACTCAAGAACAACTCGTATTATCTGATCGACTGCACCAAGGGCACTCGGCACAAGGACACATTAGGAGTAGAAACGGAGCGACCGTGGAACGCTGAGCTGTTATGTCCATTCTATAGTTGAGCGGCGGAAATTTATGTATGCCATTCGGCAAACGATCAGTAAAGCTATCATGCCTCTGAAAAAGAGTATTCGATTACCTTTGCATAATTTTATTCGAGAAGCTAGCCCAAGTCGGCAACGCTTAGTCATACCCGAGACGTGCGTAACGCACTCGGGTACTGACTGACCACGAGGTCAGACGAATAGGCCATCGAGGCACGGGGACTGCGGGCTGGCACTCAACTTAGCACCTAACTCAAGCGTAACTCACAAAAGTATTTGTGGCATTGAGAAGGGCAGCGGTTGGGGCGGTCAGCAGTACAAGTTCTCGAGAAACAACTCGAAAATCTCTGCAAAGGGTATATTTGGTAAAACAAGTTACCGATTGCGCCGCGAACCAAGGCATCAAGCTCGGTAGCGGGCAATCGGCTCCTGATATTGCAGAATCCTTTGCGTTAAAACTTGTCGTGTAAATATGAAAATCTTATCGAACCTTGGCTGGAAATCTACCTTTGATCCGATTGCAGACCGCATGTCGGCAGCAATACAGACAAGGTAGACACCCCCAAGTGCAGACCGATAAAGAAAACCGACAAAGACGCAAAGTCGATCGCACAAGTAAAAACTAGAAATAAGCAATCGGATTACATAAGAGATAGCAGGCCTAAGGCCGAGTAAGTTCATTACATTGCAGTCACACCCAGTGGGTGTTGGCAGAATTAAATTCATGTCTTACAAGCAACTAGTCGAAAAGAAAAAAACAAGATAAGGCTGATCCAAGGTCGGCAAGAAGCAGTATGTGATGTCATCAATGGCTTGGCTTAAGAAATCGGGGCAGTCGAAGGCGCAAGGCTGGCAGTCGGAGCAGTCGGGTCGGCGTGTGCGGCAGCGACATCTGGCTCTGATTGGGCATCAGAAGAGGTGGCCCCAGCTCGCTTAGACCTCGGAGATGTATGGGATGAACCGCTGTCAGAAAGCTCCTCGGCCAAGCCTGAGATAGAAGTTGCAGCCAGCGGGTTCCCTCCTTCGTCAAGATATGCGGTATAGTCATAAGGAGAAAACCAGTTCACCATAGCGCTGTCAAGCCGGTTCACTTCAGCGTAGGTCTTCTCAAGCACGTCGGCGGCGTTCTCTCGGAGGCTGTGGAGCTTGGAAAGTTTCACTTGCGGGTACCAGCTCAACACAGTTTGAAGAGCGGTCTCAGCGCCTGACCGACCAGCAGAATTAAGCAGGACATCGATCCGACGAGGAATGGCCTTCAGAAGAGTCCGAGTCTGCTCGGTGGTAGCATTCGGGGCATCCCCCTTGTCGGAGTCTTCTTCGTCCCGAGGAGCCGACATGTGGACCTCGGCAAAAGAGCTGGCAACATGCTTCATCCTCTGAAGTCCAATTTTGAGCTCAGTCGGCGACCACAGCAACTCGGCAATCTTCAGAATGCCAAGTTTGAAGGACAAGGAAATCCCCTTGATGACGGGAATGCGAGCTGCTGTTCCAATCAAATACTCATGCCGAGTCCAGACGTCGTCATCAAGCTGGCAGGACCCCTCGGCCGCGATGGTCTCCTCCCGAGATTTAGCTACGGCTGCATAGGCAGCTGCTTCAGACTCAGGCCAGGCCTCTGCATCATGAAGAAGAAAGTGAGTAATAGCGCAAAACAAGGGTGCAGTCGGAGATGCATTCGGAGGCAAGAGGCACTTACCACTGAGAAGGGCGTCCATCTCGCTCATTGTGTCGCAGAGGCCCTTGGCCCGGCGACGCATTTTAGTGGTGTCCTCATAGCTGGGTTTCTCCAGTTCTTCATATTTGGCAATATGATCATCACGATCTTTTCGGAGAGAGTCCCGCGTAGCAATCGCCTCATCCCTCTCGGCTTGCAAGGCTTGTCGGGCAGCTACAGCTGCATCTCGTTCAGCAAGGAGCCCGTCACCAGCAGCAGTCACGGCAACGATGTCAGCCAGATGTTTCTTTTCAAGGGCAGCCAGCTCGGAGTGAAGGCCTTCGATAGTTCGAGTCAAGTTGGTTTCCACCCCCTGCAGTCGGGCCGTTTCTTCCTTGGCTGCGGCAAGCGCTGGCCCTTGCTGATTGAGTTCTGCAGTCAGTTCAGCGATACGATTCTGAAGGTCATCTACCATGGAAACAGAAACTAGAAGAAGACATGAAGGTGTTAGTACAAGAGAAATTGTCAATCAGAGAGAAGATAGAAATGATGCAAAAATTACCTTTCAGCCTATGGATCTCGGCCGATTGATTGTTGACCTCGAGTTGCGCCTGGGCAAGAGTTCGGAGGCTGGCGGTATAAGCGTCGAGGAGTTTTTCGAAGACCCCACATTTTTCTTCCATGACAGCCTGAGAAGAACAGCAGGATGAAGTTCAGAGATACAACAGCTAAAAGAAGATCCGAACCGATTGCTAACAATTGGCCCGAATCTCGGGGACTACACCCAGTGGGTGCGCTTGCGCGCACCCACCGGAAGAAAGTCTCCCGATTGGAGGAGGGCAGGAGAGAAAGCAGAATGCATAAAAGATCCGAACCGATTGCTAAACAATCGGCCCGAATCTCAGGGACTACACCCAGTGGGTGCGCTTGCGCGCACCCACCGGAAGAAAGTCACCCGATTGAAGGAAATTCATAAAGGAAAGCTGAAGAGCTTACCGCGTGATTGCGGTCGAGCTGTTGGAGGCCCCGAGCAATAGCGGTGGAAAAGTGGTTCACTCGACTGTACGCCGTTGTCAAAGAATCCTGAGAATGGTGCGGAGCGTCGGGCTCGATGCAGATATGGCGGGTGCGAGAATACTTGGCCCAGAATTGCTCCACCGAGCGCATCAAAATTTCCGAGGCAGAGGAAGTCGGCTGTGGCGGCGAAGTTTGAATAACGGCGGCAGATGTAATGATGGCAGAGAACGATGGCGCCGACGTCGCCAGAGAATCGGAGGCATTCGGTTGTGGTCGTGGCGCAATCGGGCGAGATGAGGTCAAGGTAGTTTCCATAATCGGCCGAGTGGTTGTCATGGTAGAAGAGATCGAGGTAGTTGCCACGATCGGCGGGGTGGTCGTAATGACAGGCGAGGTGGTCATCATGATCAATGACATGGTTGCTGCAGTTGGTGGATTGGTTGCTATGATTGGTGAAGTGTCGTCAGGACGGGCAATGTGGTAGAAAGGATGGGGGCAGAGACTGGGTCGGAGCGCGGTGGCGGAGATGGAGCAATCGGATTAGTCGACCGCGTTCCTTCGCCACCAGTAACTCCCCTGTCGGTTGTTTCCTTGAAGGTCTTGGAGGCAGGGGCGGAAGTAGTGGTCGTCTTGGCTGCCGCAAGGCGGGCTTTCTTGGCGGCGCGCTCGGCGTCCTTGGAGGATCGATGTGGAGCGGGAGGCCGTTTTTGAGTTATGGCAGCAGACGTAGCAGGGGAGATGACTGCGCCGACATGTGCAGGAATATCGGCGTCGATATCATCAAGGCCAATCGGCTCCCTGAAAGAAGAAAAAGAGGCAAATCAGTACAAGGGATAATGATGAAGTTCAAGGCGCGAAGACAAGGGCATACCCGACTGTTCTCGGTGCTCCTGTGGGCATCCGACATCTCAGGGGGGCGACGTTCAGAGGCGCCTGGCCAGTCGGCACCCGAGTGGCCGTGGCTTGGGGTTGTTTGCTCTTGGCGGCAGTCGATGTCGTTTTTGCGGCCTTGCTGGAGGCAGCATCAGAAGAAGAGCTAGTCGCCGAGGCGCGTCTAGTCGGCACCTTCGGTGGCTTGGCGCGAGGAGCTGCATCAAAATTATCGACCTTTGAGACATTATCGTCATCACTCCATTAGGCCAGAAATTGCTCAAGGGAAAGGTTGGGCGTACCCCCTTGAGCCGCATGTCGGGCGTCGGTTTCCTTGGGGTCGGCGATCTCGACGTCGGCGTTATCAGCAAGATCCTCGAAGTCGGAGGATTCCCCGGAGGATTCGCCATCATCAGCATCATCATCGTCGGATTCGGAAGAAGCCTCGCCGTTGTACTCAAAGTCCGCGGGGTCATCTTCCTCGTGGTCGGGAGCGTACATGCCAGTCACTTGGCCATCTTCCATCACATTGGATTGAAGGAAATGCTAAGCAAAAGAAGAAAATTGTCAGAGAAATCGGGTATGATGCAGAAGCAATCGGAGAGGGGGTGAATCGGGATATACCACGGATGGCTTCTATCGGTGGTGGAGATACTCGAGGCCGAAGCGAAAGGGGTCGGGCAAGGCGCTGGAGGTGATAGCCTTAATCCTGGAGCAAAGGTCCTCGAGTTTCACTCGCCACGTGCAGAGCCGAGTGGGATCTCGGGGCCCCGACATGTCGCACATGCGGTGCACTCGGCGCTGCAGAGGAAGCACTCGGGCTTGAAGCCAAGCGGCGACAAGATCGGTGGATAGGAGTCCTTCTTGCTCCAGCTGAGCAACTCGGGCGACTTGAGCGTCCACGTCGAGATCTCCGACGCCGTACTTCAATGACCATTGATGTTTTTCACTCGGCCGGGCGAGGGAGAACTCGGGCAGATTCAGGAGGTCGGGGCCTTGATCCGGTGACTTGACATAAAAGAAAGTGATTTGCCAGTTCTTGCAGGACTGGACGATCTCGGGACTCTTGTACCTCGGTTTGCCGGCTGCGACAAGGTAGCTGCCGCAGTCGGTCATATCAGTTGGATAGGTGGGATCCCCACCTTCTGTGGCAGACGGCACCACTGCTCCTGTCCGAGAATTGTGAGCTCGGAGATTGAAGAATCGTTTCCAAAGAGCCACAGTCGGAAGGCAGACGAGATATCCTTCACACAGCGTGACGAAGCCGGAGAGGATCATGATGAAGTTCGCTGCAAGGTGATGCGGTTGCAGTCGGTGGAAGTCGAGGAAGCTGCGGAAGAATGTGCTGGCAGGGAGTCCGAATCCACGCTCAAAATGAGTGAGGAAGACGACCCTCTATCCAGCGCGCGCGGTGGGCACGATCTCAGCGCCGGGGATGCGCCACTGGACCTCAGCTGGCATCTTGCGGGCGCGAACCAGGGCCTGGATATCGCCCGCGGTGACTTTGGCCCCTTTCTAGCCCCCGCGGCTGGCATGAGATGTGTCCCGCCGGGGAGCCATGGAGCTTGCGGGCTGTGCGAGAAGAGGGACGAGGCTCTAGAGGCAAGAGAGCACCGCGTCGGCGGAGCGGCACGCTAGCGCACGACCGGAGCGGATCCCGTGCGCGGAGGCGGAGAGACAAGCGCAATGGAGAGCTTCAACGGGAGCGGCAATGGCGCGCGCGAGCAGCAAGAGATGGAGGAGGAAGATGACTTGTGGGAGAAGGAAGGGGCACAGGCCCTCCCCTGTGGCTTATAAGGGCGGTGGGGGAGGGGAGTGGGATTCGGATGCGGCCGTGTGGCCCGGTGTGGCCTAGCACACAGGAAGACCAACCGACAGGCCGGCGCAAGAGATACCAGCGTGGGAAGCGAGGCGTGCGACGTGGGGGTCGAGGCCTGCAGTTATGTCATGTCGCACGTGGGCCGTGGGCCATGATCCATTGATTCCATCCCGGAGAAATCAGAAGTAACCGTTGGAGAGCAATCGGCGAGGGATCAGAGAATATGCAAAACAGATCGGACGAAATCTTGGCCAGCCGAGTGTGAGCTCCGAGTCAGCCGACGAACTCGGAATGACGCACTTGATGAGGCCACGGCATTCGGAAGATATTGAAAAAATATTGAAAACTGCAAAGGCCCCGCGGTCAAATGATCGTGGGACCCTTGCAGCTTTAGGGGCTACTGTCGGGGGATTGGTACCCGGTAGGCTCACCCAAGCGGAAGCAACCTTTCAAGACAAGGATGGACCGATTGGGCTGCAGCTGGACCGAGCTGGGCAGGCGTACGGCCGATTGCTCCAAGGCAATCAGCCATACCAAATGCCAGCAGTCGGCCCAGGCGCAACCGGTCCACCCTTTTCATCGCCAAGACAATTATCCGATTGGCCCGCAGCAGGGTCGAGGTGGGTATTAGCATAGCCGATTGCCCAGAGCAATCGACCTTGCCCGGAACCACCAGTCGGCCCAGGCGCAATCAGTACAGTCTACCACCTCTGGAGAAGTTGACCCCGAGACCAGTCGGAGATCCAAGTACGGGGTCATAAATATGCAATCCCGAGAGATCGGGGTGGCAGAGAAGCCAAGTCACATCGAAGATCTGGCAGAGATACGGTGTCGACCTCTCCGCCGATTCCGCGGACAGGACGACAAGACCGCACCTCCTAGCGTCACTGTTCATCATCATGACCTACAAGCCTACAGCATGGGCCGCCGCTCGTAGGGTACGGATCATCCGGAGAAGAGAAGTCGGTGGGACCCAGCCAATTAGAGGATGACGGCTGGGCCCAATCGGCAGTGAAGTTACTGATGTACCCCGGGCTCATACTATAAGAGCCCGGGCTACCCCTCCTGCGTGGGGTACGATCCACTCATTTAGCGCCATTACTCCCATCCTCCTCAGTTCATTCACTGCTCGTAGTTATTTCTCAGGGAAGCAGGAGAGAGCCTTGCCCACGGCGGCGCTCACCTTCCCCTGAGAAGATAGAGAAGCAGTTATTGTAGTCCAGTTCATTGATATAGAAGAGACAAGCAGGAGTAGGGGTGTTATCTCTCCGGAGAGCCCCGAACCTGGGTACATCGTGGTGTCCTTCACCGTGTTTGTGCCGAACCCGATTCCGGCACCATCGACATCTTCTTCCTCGCGTCTTCCCCTCACTTTAACCATCCCCATGGCATCTGCCGTCACATATCGACGACAATGTAGGATACCGACGATCAAACCTCGGACAAACAAAGTACCGCAGCACAAAGGGATTACGTCGTATCATTAACGGTTTCCAAAACCGATCGAAGTTCATTCGATGGAAGCGCAGGGGCTGTCAAGGATTGTAACCAGGTCCAACTGACTAGTCATTGGTCAATGAGAAGAGTCTCGACCATGTCTGCTGTTTCCCGGACCGTTAGGGTGTTACACTTAAGGGCAATCGATGCATAGGACAGTTACGGGATCAATCGGTGAAATAGGAGAAATCACCGGAATAGTTCCGGAGGAGGACGGAATGGTTTCCGGACATTTTGAATAGTTCAAAATAAAGTTTAATTATTTTAATAATGTTTTATTATTTAATTATATGAATTAAATATTTAAAAAATATTAAATAAATTAAAAAATAAATGGGAAAAGGCTATATGGGCCCATGGGGCCCATTAGGGGAGGAGGGGGTTTCCCCCCTTGGGCTTTGCGCCAAGGGTGGGGCCCAACCCCCCCTATGGCCGGCGCACCCCCCCCCTTTGGAGTTTAGTCCCACATGGGGGAGGGGAGGAGGATCACACCCCCCCCTTGGTCTATATAAGGAGGGGTAGTCCCCCCTTTTTACAACACACCAATATCTCCTTCTTCCTCCTTCTCCTTCCCGGAAGTGGACTCCCCTTGTTTGGAGTCTGCACCAGGATTGGAGTTCTCCACCATAAGGCAGGCCGTCGTTCTGCTGGAGTCGGGATCCGTAGCCGTCTTTCTTCCGCTGCTCGCCTGGTTCGGGGCCCGGGAGGAACATCGATTGTACCGTACGTGTATAATCTCTTCGAGGCACTACACCTGTGGTGCTACTTCGTTGCTGGAGGTTTACTGGGAGTCATCCTCGCCGGTGGTGGTCTTCTACACGATAGGGAGGTCGTAGTTCTGAGTCTACGCCAACCACGTTCGCAATAACGTTTCCCTCTTTCGGTCTTCAAAGGTATGAACACCGATTCCCTCCGTTACTTTACATCGCCATAACATAGATCTTGGGTTCGGGTACCGTAGGTATGAAAAATTTGTGTTTTCTGCCCCGTATCCCAACAGTGGTATCATGAGCTAGCTATGCGTAGATGTATTGTACGGGTAGAACACATCTAGGATGTGGGCATCGAATCTTCATTCGTTACCCTCCCACGTGTACTCATTTAGCGTTGCGGCATTGTTTGATGAAGCGGCCCCCGACCGACCTTACGCGTTTACGCGAGACTGGTTCCACGCTTGACATATGGCTTGTACCATATAAAGTGGCTGGGGGTGTCTGTCTCTCTGCATTAGCGATGCGAAGATGTTTGCAATGGAGGGCCCCGACAGGGGTGTAATAGAGACGGATGGGAGACGGTGTTGTGGCATGTTTTTCGCAGGATAGAAACGGTTCTCTCTCTCGAAACCCCTAGCAGCCACGTAAAACTTGCACAAGCTAAAGTAGAAAGGCGTTTAACTTTGCTTTGCATGAAGGGGGATAATAGGTTGTATTATTTACAGTTTTACTTCCTGTTTTATGCTAGTATGCTAGATATATCGACGGTAGCACGAAACATGACCATCTCTCACAATACCAACATTCTGTTCTCCCTTGGTGGGCACTGCCTGGAAGGTTCTCCCATATGGCTTGATGCTCCGTACATACCGGAGTTGTCCTACATATTAAACGGAGTTCGCATGAGGTTGGGTTCGGCAAGCCTGGCATATGCAGATATGGCCTTGCTGAACAACTAACATCAAGGTTCGATTGGCAGGCTTGACGTATGTAGATGCGGTCCTGGAACACAGGAGACCGAAAGGTCGAGCACGAGTCACATGCCTGATGTGATTAGCTTAGAGGCCTACCTGGTTCGCATACTGATGGCCGTGACGATCGGGGGAGGTATGGGGGCTGGGATTGTGTAATCACTTAGTTAAATTGAGAGGTGTTTATCTAAGTGGGAGATTTCTAGAATTTTGAGATTAAATTGAAACTCCACATTATGAACAAAAGTCTAAATATGTATCCTTGTGAATCAATCTTGTAGATGGAAGCACCTCGCCCCTCGTTCAACTTAGGATCATTCCTAGAGAAAGATAAGCTAAAAACAGATGGGACAAACTTCACCAACTGGTTCCGCACCCTGAGGATTCTCCTCGTTCCCCTCAAGATGGCATACGTACTAGAGGACGCGTTAGGTGACGCACCAGCAGATGATGCCAGTCAAGACGAGAAGAATGTCTATCTCTCTAGGACTGATGATTACAACCTTGTCCAGAGTGGCATGCTCTACTCCATGGAGGCTGAGGTGCAGAAATGCTTTGAGAGGATGGGTGCATATGAGATTATCACCGACCTCAAGGCGGTCTTCGCACCTCAAGCCAGGGCTGAACGGTACGAGGCTTCTGAAGCCTACTTCTCAGCAAAGATGGACGAGCACGGCAGCGTGAGTGAGCACATAGTCAAAATGTCTGGCTACGTTCAGCGCTTGAATGCTCTGGAATGCCAGATTCCAGATGAACTTGCTGTTGATAGGGTGTTGCAGTCGCTTCCCCCTAGCTACAAAGGTTTTGTGCTGAACTACAACATGCAGGGGATGACCAAAACCCCTTCTGAGTTGTTCGCCATGCTGAAGAGCGCCGAGGTTGAGATCGAGAAGGAGCACGCCGTCTTCATGGTCAACAAGACCACTGACTTCAAGAAGTCAAGCAGGCGGGAGAAGGCCAAGAGAGGTGGCCCCAAGAGGGATGGCAAGTCAGTTGCCGCTCCTCCCAAGGCACCCAAGCCTAAACCCGAAGTGGAGTGCTTCTACTGCAAGGGTGAAGGTCACTGGAAACGCAACTGTCCCAAGTACCTAAAGGACAAGAAGGCTGGCAAGGTCGCCAAGAGAGACGAAGGTATATTTGATATACATATTGTTGATCTTCTCTTGACAAGCGCCGGGAACACATCCTGGATATTTGATACAGGATCTGTCGCTCATATTTCTAATTCCATTCAGGGACTAAGGAATAGGAGACGGTTGCTCAAAGATGAAGTGACGATGCACGTGGGGAATGGCTGTCAGATTGAGGTCTTGGCGGTCGGCACGAAGCATCTTAGTCTCCCTTCGGGATTGGTTTTAGTTCTGAATAATTGCTACTATGTACCCGCGTTGAGTGTGAACATCGTTAGTGGCTCTTTCTTGAAGCGAGACCACTATTCTTTTAAGTCTGATACAATTCGTTGTTCGATTTATAAGGATGAAATGTTTTATGTTCACACACCGGAGTTGCATGGTTTATTCGTACTTGATCTCGATGGTGACGTGTGTCACATTAACAATATTGAGGCCAAAAGATTGAAGAATGATGAAGATCACATGATGATGTGGCATTGCCGACTTGGTCATATTGGTATAAAACGCATGGAGAAGCTCCATAAGGATGGACTTCTTGAGTCATCTGATTTTGGATCCCTTGATACATGTGAACAATGCCTCATGGGCAAAATGACAAGGACTCCATTCAATGGCGTAATGGAGCGTGCGGATGTCTTATTGGGGATCATACACTCGGATGTATGTGGACCCATGAACGTCCCCACTCGCAATGGTCTTCGTTACTTCGTGACCTTTACTGATGACTTGAGTAGATATGGGTATATTTACTTGATGAAGCACAAGTCTGAAACCTTTGAAAAGTTCAAGGAATTTCAGAATGAGGTCGAAAATCAACTCGGAAGAAAAATCAAGCACCTTCGATCGGACCGAGGTGGCGAGTATTTGAGTCACGAGTTTGGCAATCATCTGAAGTCTTGTGGCATAGTACCACAGCTTACGCCGGCAGGCACACCTCAGAGAAACGGTGTGGCTGAGCGACGTAATCGAACCCTATTGGATAGTGTACGATCGATGATGTCTCATACTGATTTGCCTATGTCATTCTGGGGGTATGCATTAGAAACTGCCATTCATATTCTTAATAGGGCACCATCCAAATCCGTAAAGACAACACCATTTGAAGAATGGCATGGCACAAAACCTAAGTTGTCTCACCTGAAGATTTGGGGTTGTGAGGCTTATGTAAGGAAACTACAGCCTGACAAACTTGAATCCAAGGAGGATAAGTGCATCTTTGTGGGCTATCCCAAGGAAACTTGTGGATACACCTTCTACAACAAGTCTGACAGCAAAACGTTGGTTGCCAAGACGGGACACTTTCTTGAGAAGGAGTTTCTCGCGAAAGAGTTGAGTGCGAGGAAAATAGACCTCGATGAAGTGACTGACCAATCACTCCAATTGGAAGAAACGGCTACGGAAATTGTTCTGGAACCATCTTCCACAGTGGGAGCTGAAGAGAATGGCCAGAACGACATTCATAACGATCATGACATTAATGATGATCATGATGAGAATGAAGAGGAACCTTTTATGCCCCGAGGTCATCAAGAGTCCGTCAACCTACTGAGTTTTACGGACAGCTTGTGAATGCAATCTCGGCTGATGAGTCGGATGAACCTACAAGTTACAAAGAATCAATGGAGGGACCCGAGTCCGAGAAATGGCTTGAAGCCATGAAATCCGAAATAGACTCCATGTACACCAACAAAGTATGGACTTTGGTGGATATTCCCGAGGACCGCAAGGCCGTCGAGAATAAATGGACTTTCGAAAAAGACTGACGCAGACGGAAACGTATCTGTCTACAAAGCTCGACTTGTCGCGAAGGGTTTCCGACAAATTCAAGGAGTTGACTACGAGGAGACGTTCTCTCCTGTAGCGATGATAAAGTCTATTCGGATCCTACTAGCAATAGCTGCATATCATGATTACGAGATATGGCAGATGGATGTGAAAACTGCATTCCTAAATGGCAACATTGAGGAAGAGTTGTATATGATGCAACCAGAGGGGTTTGTCGATCCAAGGAACGCTGGTAAGGTTTGCAAGCTTCAACGGTCCATCTATGGGTTGAAGCAAGCATCTCGGAGCTGGAATCTTCGATTTGATGAGGTCATTAAAGCTTTTGGATTTGTCCAAAACGTCGAAGAGTTCTGCGTCTATAAGAAACTAAGTGGGAGCTCTGTAGCATTCCTTGTGTTATATGTAGATGACATATTACTAATAGGGAACGATAAGAAATTCTTAGAGGAAGTGAAGGAATATCTGAATGGACAATTTTCCATGAAGGACCTAGGTGAAGCTGCGTACATATTGGGGATTAAGATCTATAGAGATAGACCTAATCGACGGTTGGCCTTGAATCAGAACACTTATATTGACAAGATATTGAAAAGGTTCAAAATGGATGACTCCAAGAGAGGTCTCTTGCCAGTTATAAAAGGTGTCAAATTAAGCGGGACTCAATGCCCAACCACAACAAAAGAGAAGGAGGAGATGTCCTCAAAGCCCTATGCCTCAGCCATAGGTTCTCTCATGTATGCTATGTTATGTACCAGACCGGATTTAGCGCTGGCCATTAGTATGACTAATCGCTACCAGAGTAACCCGGGAATGGCTCACTGGACAGCAGTAAAGAACATCCTTAAGTACTTAAGAAGAACCAAGGATCTCTTTCTCGTTTATGGAGGAGTTGATGAGGAGCTCACCGTAAAGGGTTACGTTGACGCAAGCCTTGGCTCAGATCTAGATGACTCGAAATCCCAGACGGGATATGTTTTCATGTTGAACGGTGGCACAATTAGCTGGAGGAGCGGCAAACAGTCAGTTGTCGCCCAATCTACAATGGAGTCGGAGTATATTGCCGCTTGCGAAGCGTCAAACGAGGCGCTGTGGCTGAAGAAGTTCGTGATCGAGCTTGGCGTCTTTCCCAGTTGCACTGACCCCGTGGGAATCTTCTGCGACAACACGGGTGCCATTGCTAACGCGAAGGAGCCAAGAACTCACTCTACAGCCAAGCACATCCTCCGAAAGTTCCATGTGACGTGAGACTACGTCAGGGATGGACACACTAGGATTCACAAGATACATACGGATCTGAACGCAGCAGACCCGATGACTAAACCTCTTCCACAGGGCAAGTTTGAAGAACACCGAGAGACCATTGGTGTTAGATATATACCTGATGTAAACTAGTGTAATTTGTACTCTAGTGCAAGTGGGAGACTGTTGGATATGTGCCCTAGAGACAAATTAATAAAGATATTTGTCACATATTCGTTTTGTTCATAATACGTTTTATACTCTGCTATAACTGTATTACTTGGAAATACTAATACAGGTGTAGTATAAAACATGGTCTGTAGTTTAACTCGGGTAAATTATCTCATTGGGCAATTGATTGATCAAGCTTTCCTGATCATGGCGACACTTAGGTCCATTGACAATGAGGCCATATCATTAAGGGGAATGATGTGATGGACGTACACCCACCTAAAGTATTGCAATGTGATCGAGTCACATAGTTCAGCGTTGCTATGACTTTGTAACGTATGGCTTAGTCCTTAGACCGTAATGATCATACGTAATTACCATCTATGAGGAGACTTTGATTTGTATCCCACCGCCTGACTGAAATATGATGGCTATAACGGTGCACTTTGGGTATTCCGAAATAGATGGTTGATGAGTATGTTAATAGATCAGAGCGGGATTTGTCAGTCCTTGTGACAGGACAGGTACTCTGGGCCCACTCGGTGATATTGCATCAACACCTTGCAAGGACGTGACTAGGTCACAAGAGATGCAATGATCATGGACGAGACAAGTTGTTTGTTGTGAATGAGATGTGAACACGGTATGTAGGATACCGACGATCAAACCTCGGACAAACAAAGTACCGCATCACAAAGGGATTACGTCGTATCGTTAACGATTTCCAAAAGCGATCGAAGTTCATTCGATGGAAGCGCAGGGGCTGTCAAGGATTGTAACCAGGTCCAACTGACTAGTCATTGGTCAATGAGAAGAGTCTCGACCATGTCTGCTGTTTCCCGGACCGTTAGGGTGTTACACTTAAGGGCAATTGATGCATAGGACAGTTACGGGATCAATCGGTGAAATAGGAGAAATCACCGGAATAGTTCTGGAGGAGGACGGAATGGTTTCCGGACATTTTGAATAGTTCAAAATAAAGTTTAATTGTTTTAATAATGTTTTATTATTTAATTATCTGAATTAAATATTTAAAACATATTAAATAAATTTAAAAATAAATGGGAAAAGGCTATATGGGCCCATGGGGCCCATTAGGGGAGGAGGGGGTTTCCCCCCTTGGGCTTGGCGCCAAGGGTGGGGCCCAACCCCCCCTATGGCCGGCGCACCCCCCCCCTTGGGAGTTTAGTCCCACATGGGGGAGGGGAGGAGGATCACACCCCCCCTTGGCCTATATAAGGAGGGTGAAAGTCCAAGTATGTGATCAGAGGGGGAGGGGGTGAATGATCACTTCAAAATTTTCTACTGAAACTATTGAAGTGAAGCATAAACAGTGCGGAATGGCGAAGAATAACTGGAAGCGAAACTAAATGCAGTGAATCAAAACACACTGAAGCATAATAGGGAAGCAAATGCAGTACTGAAGGTAAACGCTTGAAGTAAAACAAACTGGGACTCGGCGATGTTTGTTCGACCAGTTCACGCTCTGCAAAGCGCTACGTCTGGTTGGAGGGACTGGTGATTGAACACCTGGAGCAAATCTCTCTCCATCCGTTGCTCCACTGCACCAAACTCCTTGAGCTTGGTCAGTTCTTCACTCGTGGTTGATTATTGAGGAAATCACCGAAACCTTTGACAAACTGGACTTCGAGGCGACAATTACTCTTCGCTCTCTGAAGAACAACTCTCTAACCGTCTAGGAGAATTGCAATTCTCCAAGATAAAAAGGCTAGCAAGCTTTCAACTAAGTCATCTCGAATCTACTCAGATCAATGGGACTTAGGTTAAAGTATCTGGATTTTGGGTTTTGCTTCGGTGGGGTTTTGGGGTGCTATCTTCAGTCTCTCTTTGAAATGATCTCAGAGCAGCCACCCGCAAATGGAGGAGGGGGCGGCGAATTTATAGTTGGCGATCCCGAGGTGCGGAATGACCAAACTGACCCGAGGTGACATCTTCACACGTGTCCACAACGGTCGGATTTGTCATCAATGCGCAACTTTACTTGAGGAACAAGTAAAGCTGACTCACGGACTTAGTTCTGCTTCAGAAGCCAGAGAACGAAGTCTTTGCTACCGAAGCTTAACTTAGTGCACATGAGATTTCTTCACTCAGGCTTCTCACTTGGTCTGGATTTGATCTGAGCATTTCTCGATGACTTCGATGTCCACAAACTAAATACCCCTCTTGATAGTACGGTTTGTCCTATGACTCAAGGAACAGAAAAAGGAACTACACAAAAACATCTAAGTCTTGCGCCATCTTCTTCATTTCCTTCAATGAGTAGAGCTTCAGGACAACTTCATTTTTGGGTGTCAACTTTCGTGATTAAGCTTCGCTCCGAGGGTAATGCTTCGATAACATGAAGACCTTCCCTAAAGCTTTATCACATGGCTTGTCCTTCAGGAACCTATGTAACTGTTTATACTAGAAAACATTGTTAGTTCCTCTACTGTCTTGTTCAACAATATCCAAAACACACGGGGGCAAAACTTTGCTCTTACAGAGGGGTAGTCCCCCCTTTTTCCAACACACCAATATCTCCTTCTTCCTCCTTCTCCTTCCCGGAAGTGGACTCCCCTTGTTTGGAGTCTGCACTAGGATTGGAGTTCTCCACCATAAGGCAGGTCGTCGTTCTGCTGGAGTCGGGATCCGTAGCCGTCTTTCTTCCGCTGCTCGCCTGGTTCGGGGCCCTGGAGGAACATCGATTGTACCGTACGTGTATAATCTCTTCGAGGCACTACACCTGTGGTGCTACTTCGTTGCTGGAGGTTTACCGGGAGTCATCCTCGCCGGTGGTGGTCTTCTACATGACAGGGAGGTCGTAGTTCTGAGTCTACGCCAACCACGTTCGCAAGAACGTTTCCCTCTTTCGGTCTTCAAAGGTATGAACACCGATTCCCTCCGTTACTTTACATCGCCATAGCATAGATCTTGGGTTCGGGTACCGTAGGTATGAAAAATTTGTGTTTTCTGCCCCGTATCCCAACAGTCTTTGGAACAGTTTTGTGATATAATAGGTGTGCCGAACGTTGGTCAGACAGCTAAGATGACCATGCAACCTTCTGGGTTGAGGACCCTCTTCAACTCCCTTTGCTTCCAGGAGGAGACCGACATTCGGCGCACGAAGATTTCCAGCATCTTGTTTCCACACCTCAGGTATTTTGTGTATTTTGTTGCTAGAGGGGTGTTGGCTCGTGACAACACGAGAAATGGTTCTGCACCAAACTTTGCTATTTATGCGAACGCCCTCTCTGGTAAGAATGAGTATAATGTGGGTGCCTTTATTGCTCGGCGTCTTGTTACGAACAGTAACAAGGGCGATTTATATGGTGGCGTTTACGCCACACTTATCCTTGAGTCTCTTGAGCGCACCCCGCATCCTGATGATGTTCCCTTTTCATACGCGAGTCTCGATCTTGCGGCTATGAAGAGGCATAAGTTTGTTACCATGACTTCCCAGTTTGGTAACCTTGATTATATTTTGATGTTTGAAAGGACTATTATTCGTGAGATCCGTCTACCTGCACCACTTTTGTTTGATAACACTCGCAGGAACAGATGGTCCTTCAACGAAATTCAGTTCGATGAGTTCTTGGCTAATTACCAGCCGCATTACCCCATGGAGGGGGTGACGAGGGGGTGACTCCACGACTCCTATGGATGAGCCTACCCGGTGTACCAGAAGACCGAAGGCCCACAAAGATGCCTCCTGGGCCCAGCATTGGCCCACTAGTGGCACCGCCGTAGGAGTCCATGAGTCATAAGGAAGGTGCAAACTTGCCGTGCAGAACAAGATCATGGTTAGGAAACCTCATCTATAAACCAGGACGGACTCCCCGAGACCTAGCCTAGTATATAAGGGCCAGGAGGGGAGACCTCGAGATCAAGCAAGACACAATCTGTAACCCTAGCCTTGCGCGCACTAGCCTTAGCTTCCCTGTAATCGCCATCTCCAATCAATAATATCGAGCAGGAACGTATCCTCTTGTTAGCCGACGAGCTTATCTTCCAACCTGTGCCTCTCATGACTAACCTAGGGTCCCTGACCATGGGATTTGCAGGGGTACATCCCCGACAATTGGCGCCGTCTGTGGGAACTACACAGGTTGGAATTACGATCTCGGCGGTTCCGTCTTCAGCAAGCCGCAACTCAAGAGCTATAACCAGATGCGATCCACCCGAGGAATTCAAGATCACAGCGAATATCTCCGCCGCCACAGCAAGATCACTCGTCCAGCAGCCGTGCCAAGACCAATACTACGGAGGCAACCGAGCCCACCGCCAGCGAAGGAGAACTCGACAACCCAAAAGAAAGGTGCGAGGGTTCTACACGGAGATCCCGATCGACGAACTACAACATGAAGAGGAGGACCTACCGGCCACTCAACGACCCACCGCCACCCAGGCACCCGCCGCACAACAAGACACTGACTCCGAACTCCTGATCAACGACCGCCAAGATCATCACCAACAAGGAAAAAATCGACGACCCAGAAGACAGGCGCGAGGATCTACGAAGCGACTCCACCCGACGAGTCGAACTATACAGCCGCACGATCGCCGACCACTCGACGACCCGCCGGCGTGCGGACAGCCACCACCCTCTAGGACAGCGACTCCGAGACTCGGACCGGCGAATACTACGACCCAGATCGAAGGCCAGATGAATTCTCCAATCTCATAAGGAACCAGAATCTAAGTGAAGGATCGAAGTCGACCCGCGAGCTCACGAGCACCCAGCGGGCCACGTGCTATTCTTCCGAATCTCAAGGAGGAAACGACACGTCGGATCTAGCAAGCTCACGGTCAGGGAACAGCTAGAAGGACCCTGCACGATCCACTGCTTCAAAGACAACTGGGGAAACATCAGATTGAGCCACACTCTGGGAGACTGCCGCCTGTTCAACGAACTCGCCGACAGCCTCAAGGAGGATAAACAACAAGAAACCAAGCGCGCCCGACGAACCGAGTATTCGCACACTCAAGGACAGGTGTACACGATCCAAAAAGGCAAGGTATCGCAAGCCCAAAAGGACGCCTACCACCTACAGGCCAGAGCAGCCGAGAACATTAACGCAGTCGAAGTCTACCAGCTACACAACGCAGAAACCAGCATCACGTTCTTTCAGAGTGACCACCCGCCTGCAGTCCCAAGGCCGGGGCACGCGCCCCTGGTCTTCGACGCCCAAATCGGAGGGTACAACATGGACAAAATCTTCATGGACGGAGGCAGCAACATGAACATAATCTTCGTGAGCACCCTGCGCAAGATGCTGATCCCTCGATCAGTATGGAAGAAATCAAGCACCGTGTTATACGGAGTAGTCCCAGGAGAAGTAGCTACCTCCCTTGGAATAATCGAGCTCGAAGTCTTCTTCGACAACAGATGCAATTTCGCAAGACACACCCTCGAGTTTGAAGTACTCGATTGGCAATCACAGTATCACGCCATATTGGGACGAACAGCGTTCGCACAATTCATGGCAATTCCGCACTACACCTACCTCAAACTCAAGATGCCAGGATCCGCGGGCGTCATTACAGTCAACGGGAGCTTCATCAAGTCAGACAAATGTGACCGTGATTTCCACAAAGTCTCTGACACATTCGGAGCCGAGAAAGAACTCACAGAAACATTCACGGCGACAGATAAAAACACCTTCCCACTAGCAAGCAGAAGCGAGTCAAAAGAGCATGGACGGGACTCCGGGATCAACAGCGACACGGTCAAACACCAAGTACACCCGACGGACTCAGGAGAAGCACGCCGCCCCAAAATGCCCTTCGGCTTAAGCAACGCAGGAGCAATACACCAGCGAATGGCGCAATCACACATGAGAAATCGGATATGTGGCAACATTCAGGCCTATATAGACGAGACCATCACCACAATCAAAGGACTCAGACCAAAAGCAGACACGGAGGATGACAACGCAGTTGAACCAGTACAAGTGGCAGCCGCAGACCCAACAGTTAATGAAGAAGCCCACAACACAGACGAGGAGCCAGAGCCACCAGCACCAGAGGACCAATCTTGGAGAGAGCCACTCCACAGGTTCCTAATCGACGCCATCCTACCGCAGGACGTCGCAGAAGCCAAACGGATTAGTCGGCGCTCCAAAACATTCACAGTCATCAACAGACAGTTATACAAGCGAAGCATCACCCAGATACTCCAGAAGTGCATCGATGAAGAAGACGGCAAAGCCCTACTACTCTAAATCCACGAGGGCACCTGCGGGCACCACGCGAGCAGTCGAGCGCTCGTATCCAAAGTGTTCCAAGCAGGGTTCTACTGGCCCACTGCGATGAAAAACGCAGAAGACATCGTACGACGTTGCATCGCCTATCAAAAATTCGCCAGCAGGCCGCACGCCCCAGCCTCAGAACTCAAGACCATACCACTATCATGGCCCTTCGCCACCTGGGGACTCAACATGGTGGGCCCACTGAAGAAATCATCAAAGGGAGGAAGAACTTACCTGCTAGTATCAGTCGACAAGTTCACCAAATGGATCGAAGCAGTGCCCATCACCAGCTCCACAGCCCTCACGACGGTGAACTTTATCAAATCAATCATCTTCAGGTTCGGGGTGCCACACAACATCATCACGGACAATGGCACAAACTTCACAGCGGCAGGATTCTAGAACTTCTGCGAAGAACTGGGCATCAAAATCAACTATGCATCAGTCACACACCCGCAATCCAACGGCCAGCTGGAAAAAGCAAACGGCCTAGTATGCGGAGGACTCAAAAAGCGGCTCCTCGCACCACTCGAGCAGGCCGCGGGCAACTGGGTAGAAGAACTCCCTTCCGTACTATGGAGCCTACGCACCACCCCGAATACTTCAACCCAGTACACACCTTTCTTTATGGTGTACGGGTCGGAGGCGGTGCTACCACATGACCTCAAATTTGGGGCACCCCGGATCTCAGGGTACGAAGAAGAGGAAGCAGAAGAAGCGCTGCAAGATGACAAGGACACAACAGACGAAGCAAGGGACACAGCCCTAGCAAAGTCAGAGGGATACCAGGACAAACTGCGCACTTACCAAAGCAGTCGCCTGCGCACTAGAACCTTCAATAAAGGCGACCTTGTCCTACGGCTCATACAAGAGAAAGTTCACAAGCTCGCCCCCCGATGGGAAGGACCGTTCATAATCACAGAAGTCATAGGAGGAGGCACCTATAGACTGAAGAACCCGAAGACTGATGAGGACATGCGAAATCCATGGAACGTAGCGAACCTTCGCCTGTTCTACCCATAATCTCCACCAGTCATGCTCATCTGACAGCTCATGTAAACCTTCGACGCAATAAAATGATGGTGCCCAAATTCTACCACAACAAAGCACTCGAGGGCTCAAGCACAAAAACTCCCCCCGAGAGACGCTGTCGTCGCAATCGCGATCTCTTACCGAAGCACTCGGGGGCTCGAGCACAAAAACTCCCCCCGATAGACGCTATCGTCACAATCGTGATCTTTTACTAAAGCACTCGGGGGCTCGAGCACAAAAACTCCCCTCGAGAGACGCTATCGTCACAATCGTGATCTTTTACTACAACACTCGGGGGCTCGAGCACAAAAAATCCCCCCGAGAGACGCTATCGTCACAATCGTGATCTTTTACTAAAGCACTCCGGGGCTCGAGCACAACAACCCCCCGAGAGACGCTATCGTCACAATCGCGATCTTTCACAAAAGCACTCGGGGGCTCGAGCACAAAAACCCCCCGAGAGACGCTATCGTCGCAATCGCGATCTCTCACAAAAGCACTCGGGGGCTCGAGCACAAAACCCCCCAAGAGACGCTAACGTCGCAATCGCGATCTTTCACAAAAGCACTCGGGGGCTCGATTGCAAAATCTCCTCCCGAGAGACATAATCATCGCTCACGCATCCCGAAGCTCAAAAGGGTTCAAGAAAAAACCCATTGACAAGTGCCACCCATTGAACTCTGTCCGGAATCAAAAGGAAAGGCACGGCTACAACCAGATGGAACACCCTGTACTCTGAAGAAATACGGACGGAGCGCAGGACGCAGAAAAATATTTAAGTCTTCACCTAATCGCCAACGATCACCTAAAGACTCGGGGGCTACTCCGATCGGGAGCGCTACCGCGCACCTGATAAAAGACAGAAAATAATGGAAGAATGACAAAGGAAACAGGTCTCAGCCTACGTTCGACTCTTCGACTCAAACGTAGCCTCGGGGGCTACTCCCATCGGGAGCGCTGTCGCGCACCCGATAGAACCCACAAAGAGAAGTTTTAATGGAATTGAAGACAGCTTTCGATCGCCAAGGACTCAAAAACAGCTATCTGTTGCAGAGGGCTCAAAGACAAATTCCATTACAAAGGCTCAAGCACAAGTTCATATCACAAAGGATCACTTTCAGTACAAAAAAAAGATTCAAAGTACATTGGATAGAAGGAAACTCTGATTAATCGAAGGCAATCCTCATTACATGGAGAACTAACCTAGGTACAAAGGCGCAAGCAGCTGATAAGCTTACAAGGAATTATGACTTCTACACGAGTGCCCATGCTGGGATGACTGGCACTAAGACAGCGAGCATCATCACAGACAAAGGAGGAGTCGAAGCAGCATGCTCACGATGTCAATGACATAACAAAAGGTGAAGCTCGACTTATTTGCGGAGCAGTCGAAGACGATAATCCACCAGCTTCTTCTCCTGCTCCACTAGCTTCTTCTCCTGCTCCACCAGCTTCTTCTCCAGCTCCACCCGAGCTGCCGGCAAAGATGACGCCGTTGCCTCTAGTTCTACAAGGTCGCCCGGCACGCCCGCTTGATTGGTGGCTTGACGTCAAGGTCCTCTTCAGAGCCGGAGGAGGAAGCAGTTGAAGAAAGTTCAACACCAGCACCCGAAGAATCGCCGGAGGAGGAAGAAGTTGAAGACGCAGGAGAAGGACTCCTTGACCTGCCGAAACCATTGTTGCTTGTCTCTGGCCAGTACGGATCCATATGGTTGCCGCTCGGGTCAAAAGCGTGGATGACAAGAGTATCTTCGCCATCAAAACGGCAACAAAGAGTGTCACCATCACACAAATTCAACCAACGAGAAAATGATTTCCAGCCAGAACCAAGAAAAATCAAGCGAGAACTATCAATCTCCAACTTAACATAAGAAGGAGAATGAGCGCACCCCTGAAGACGAAGCAGCAAGCCATCAAGACCGCACTCAGAAACAAGGGAAGAAAAAGTAGAAGGAAGCAGAATGCGAGCAGCGTTCCGGCCACAGACGCGCAGGAGGAAATCATAGTGCCAAAAACCCTCCTCCGAAGAAGAGGAGGAAGGCGTCGACGGTGTACCACGACGACCACCGCGAGAAGAACGCTGAGTACGACCACCGCGACCACGGCGAGCACGACCACGGCCAGTCATACCAGCTCCACGCTTGGGCGCCATGAGAAGAGGAAGAGAAAGAGAAACAAGATCAGCAGAGGACAAATACCACTGCTAGAAGAAAAAGAGGGGCCTATTTATAGCACAAACCCTAGAGCACATAGAAGCCCAGACGACGGGAGCCATTAATTCAAAGACCAAGCACGCCGGGCGATTCGAAGTTCGAGACAAAGATGCCTTCACACGGGAGGCACAATGCGCTGGACGCGTCAAATCTCGCGCATTTTCAATACGTGCATCGATAACTCAGCAGGCGGCTGCAGCACGCCACCAAAAGCCATCATTATGACCAGTCATGCAGACATGACGGTTAGCAGCCAGAGCATCTTTTGACGGTCCTCCAGCAAGGAGATAGTTATCTTCACCAAACAAGAGGTAAAATTAAAGAGGCAGTCAGCAGAAGAGGCAGCTTGCAAGCACCATTTTTTTCATAGTTTAAATACACTTTTCAAATATATCTAACTCCCATCGGGAGCGTATCCACCTGCGAGAGTTTCGGGTGCTCCCTCACCCAGAAGAAAAAATGTGCTCGAGTGATCACTCGCACCTACGAGAGTCTCAGGTGCTCCCTCACCTAGAAGGAAAAACGTGCTCGAGTGATTACTCGCACCCATGAGAGTTTCGGGTGCTCCCTCACCACTACGTGAGATGAGCAGACTTGCACTCGTCAGATCGAGCAGTCCCGGAGTATCGGATGCTCCCTCACCCCGAGAGCAAAAGCGATATTCGAGTGATTACTCGCAAAACTCTATATACTCAAACACTCGATGACCTCCCGAGCAAATATCCCTCTACGCCCGAGCACTCGGAGAAGCTCCATGAGTGACCGCTAAAACCGCCCAGTTGATTGTTTATTCCAAGTGGGTGCATTATCTACTAGGCTCCGCGCCTCAATAAAAATACATATTCCTGGAACACGATACACTGTGCCTAGATGCCACGCAAGCTTAGCGTGTAGGTAAGACCCCGCTGCGAAGATCGGCCGGGCTGGGACTTGCCGAAGAGCGATTTCAGTCCCAATCTTTTCCATGCGCATGCATGATAGAAAAAGACGGGCGGACACGCCTAGGCTACGAACTTTACTGGCGGCAATTGATCACTCTAAGACCTGCAGCGGCATGACTTTTTCTAGACACCAGTGTTCCAAGCTCATGTCGAGGGACATGGGTTTGATTGGGCTACTACGGTTTTTGCCACTAGTGCAATTCACCAAGACTCGACCAGTCGACACCTTGGGCCCTTTCAGCTTAGCATCCCTCGAAACAGGTTTTTTCATGGCCCCAGACTGCCAGCGACCCGCGGTTGAACCGTGCATACATCAAAATGACGCTAGAGTGGATTTGAGTCCCTGCGCTCCTCTTCGAGTCCCCCAGGCACTCGGGGGCTACTGACGAGGGGGTGACCCCACGACTCCTATCGATGAGCCTACCCGGTGTACCAGAAGACAGAAGGCCCACAAAGATGCCGCCTGGGCCCAGCCTTGGCCCACTAGTAGCACCGACGTAGGAGTCCGCGAGTCATAAGGAAGGTGCAAACTTGCCTTGCGGAACAAGATCATGGTTAGGAAACCTCATATGTAAACCAGTACGGACTCCCCGAGACCTAGCCTAGTATATAAGGGCCAGGAGGGGAGACGTCGAGATCAAGAAAGACACAATCTGTAACCCTAGCCTTGTGCGCACAAGCCTTGGCTTCCCTGTAATCGCCATCTCCAATCAATAATATCGAGAAGGAACGTATCCTCCTGTTAGCCGACGAGCTTATCGTCCAACCTGTGCCTCTCATGACTAACCCAGGGTCCCTGACCATGGGATTTTCCGGGGTACATCCCCGACAGGGGGTTGTGCCCGATGAGGAGGAGCATGGTGAGTTCCCACCTTTCCAGGGAGAAACCTTCACCGAGCATGGCGAGGGATCTTCTTCCGCTTGGAACGCAGGACCTTCCTCATGGGAGGATCCGAGGACTTCGGTGTACGCACCGGAGGGCTCATACGACTCCTGGACTTACCCTTACCCCGGAGCAGGAGGCTCCTGGGTGCAGTAGTTGCTACCAACTTAGGCCAAAAGCCTAATCTTGGGGGAGTACATGCCCTTCTCACCTTTCCATTGTATTATCCGTTTTTATTTTGTTTTCCTTGATCTTTTTGAAGTTTTTCCCGTTCTTCTTAGTTCTTTTATTTTGCAAAAACAACAAAAAGATTTCTCTTTTCTTCTGTTTCGCTTAACCTTTGAAAAATCCAAAAATATTTTCTTTTCTCTCTTTAGTTTTCTTTGTTGCAGAGTTCAGCTCGAGTCCGTGATGGCATTTGCACTTGATTATATTTTCTTACGTTCAATCGTGCAAGTGACAAGGCAGTAATGACGAATATCAACGAAAAGGATGCAACAAGGAAAACTGGTATGAACCATTTTTGTTTCTACTTTTTTACATATGCTTGTACTTATGATTTAGAGACCAGCTTGTAGCGACATAGTGCTATGTTTACAAAGGTTTCCCAGTGGTTCATGCTTTCCTTGTGGCTAATCTCAAATAGCTAGAGTGCATAATGTGTTGTTGAAATGATTTACATGCATTGCATTGTTCATGGTTTGGCATACTGAAGTGGTATTTCCCTTTGGAGAATTCTTGGATTGACTTGGCACATGCTTACACATGTTTATGACTGAAAAGTCTACTATGCCTTGATGATCTTTGAATTTCAGAATAGTCATATCATTTTCATGCCTGATTCAATGTTACTTTGTCGCTCTGCATGATTATGACTGTTATTGCTCTCTAGTTGGTCGCTTCCCAGTCTTTTGCTAGCCTTCGCCCGCACTAAGCGGATTTCTGCTTGTGCATCCAAAATCCTTGAAACCAGTTTTTCCATATGAGTCCACCATACCTTCCTATGTGGTATTTACCGGCCATACTAACGAAGACTTTCTTGTACCATCTCAAAATTATTCAAAATCACTCATGTTTTGTGCCTCTGTTTTAGCTCATGAGGAAGTAGTAGGTAATTCATGACCGTCTTATGCTAGACATGTTTAATTCCGGGATTGCATGTCTAATCTGCAAACCCCTAATACGAGGAGGGACTGGCATGAGTGCGCCCAGCTCACAAAAGATAATCACAACCAACAAACCCTCCTTCACGCTTTGTCTATGAGAAATCAGAAAACTTTGGCAGTGATAAACAAAGGAGATTAAGGGGATGTGATCGTCTCCATCTTGGGAGCCATTCCTCGAAATATGTCTAGCGTAAGAGGTGATTGAGTTGTCTACTAGCATTCGTTGACAAAGCATGCACCTCCCAAAACACTTTTTATCTTTGTTTTCAATACCAAGAGCTCTGGTACATGGTTAGTCTTTGCTTCCATTCATGGGTTTTCAACCTTCCCATCAAACTCCACGGTTCGAGAGTCTCCACCTTCTTTCTTCGATGCACCAACTAGGAGAGCATAATTGTCATTCTGAGTGTAATGTGCATTGTCCCAAAGTATTACGTTGTCTTTTGCATGATTGTGGTATTATTTATTCTGAAGTTCTTAGTTATAGTCTCCTTTAAAACTCCGAAGGAGTTTCTGCATTTATGTTTTGCTTCACTCATGGAGGCTAGAGAAATACCACTCTAGTATGTTCAAGCTTTGTGCACTGTAATCTTGTCTTGATTTTTAGTAGCATATTATTTTCTTATAGTTGCTTGTGATTGATCACTTGAAAGAAGGATTGATTCGTGCATTGTCCTCATAGCATTGTTTTGATACTTGCTAAATTCTTTTCGTAGTACATGCTTATATACATCTATTGAAGCAAAAGAGTTTGTCAAAGTTTTCTTTGTCGCATTCAGTCCGTTGTACTGAATTGCTTGAGGACAAGCAATATGCTAAGCTTGGGGGAGTTGATACGTCTCAAACGTATCTACTTTTCCAAACACTTTTGCTATTGTTTTGCCCTCATTCTTGCATGATTTGGACGAAACTAACCCGGACTAACGTTGTTTTCAGCAGAGCTGCCTATATGGTTTTATTGTGCGCAGGAAAATGGATTTTTGGACGTCCCAGAAAAATACCAGAAAATCCACGCACCCGAAGGAGCCAGATACCAGAAGTGGGACCAGAGGGGAGCCCTAGAGGCCCCAGGCGCCCCCCCTGGCGCGGCCAGGGGTTGGTTCGCGCCCTCTGGCCGCCTGGGGGCCTCCCCCCCTCCTCTGGTGCCCTACCGATGCTCCTATTTATTTCCGTGACGCGAAAACCCCAGAACAGAAGTCGTTTTCCTAGTTCTCATCGCGGAGTCGCCGCCACCCTCTGTTCTTCTCCGGGAGGGCTAATCTGGAGGTTGTTTTGGCCTCCGGAGAGGGGATATCATCGCCATTGTCATCACCATCACCACTCCATCCTCCCTCCATGACTTCTCCATCCATGTGTGAGTAATTCCTGCTGTAGGTAAAGGGGATGGTAGGGATTGGATGAGTTAGATCATGTAATAGTTTATCAGATTGTTGGGGGCATGTTGCCTATCATCTAGTTTGGTGTTTATCATCTTTGCTTCGACTTGTGCTCTTAATTCTTGTCACTTTGGGCCCGAGTGCCATGATTTCAGATCTGAACCCTATGTGTTTGCATGAATATATTTGTGTTCTTCATCCTATCTATGAGTTGTATGCACCTGTTATAGTCCAGAACCGGCAATCCCAAAGGTGACAGCTTGGGACACCAAAGGGGATGTACTATAATTTGAGGATTCCATGTATACATTGATTGTTAATGCTTTGTTCCGGTGCTCTTTGACAGGAGCACCTTAATCTCCATAAGTTCCTTTTGGCCCCGTTCGTAGCGGGATGGTAGGACAAAAGATGGTGTGCAAGTTCTTATTGCAAGAACGTACAACTACCTGTGGGATACATGCCTGATGTTTGATTTATGCCTAGATGATTTATTCTTTTCTGTGTGCCTTGCCCCAAGTTAAATACATGATGTGTCTTATCCATGCAACGCGCAACCATCCATATCCCTAGCCTACAGTGCTTTTAATTCTTCTAGTTACTAGTTATTTACTTTCGCTGTTTTACTATTACCGTTGCTATCATCACTTCCATATTGCAGTTACTACTAATATCTTGTTGCAAGTAAGTGTATCTCAGGTGCGGTGGAACTGACAACTCCACTGTTAAAGCTTGTGGGTATTCTCTGGCTCCCCTTGAGTCGAATCAATAAATTGGGTTATTCTTACCCGCGCAGACTATCTCGATCCCCTGCAGTTGTGGGTTATTAGCAACCAAGGAATTTAAAGGAACATCATGAGGATCAATAGGAGCTTGCTTGGTAAGTAAAGACATCATCAAGTCAACTTTTTCATTTAGGGAGGAGATCTTCTCGACAGAGTTTGCCTTCCCACCTGTTGGATCTCTTTCGGTGTGCCATTGGGAATAGTTGGGCATCATCTCATCTAGTAGTTTCGTGGCAGCACCAAGTGTTGTTGACATAAAGGTTCCTTGCACGGCAGATTCTAACAGATTCCCCGAGGTAAAGTTCAATCCTGCATAAAAAGTCTGGATAACCATCCAAGTAGTCAAACCATGCATAGGGCAATTCTTAACAAGAGATTTCATATGTTCCCAAGCTTGGTCAACGTGTTCATTATCCAATTGCTTAAAATTCATAATATTACTCCTCAATTGGATAATCTTAGCAGGTGGGTAGTACTTTCCAATAAGAGCATCCTTGCACTTACCCCAAGAATCTATGCTATTCATAGGCAAGGATTGAAACCAAATTTTAGCTCCTCCTATCAAGGAGAAAGGAAAAAGCTTAAGCTTAACAATATCACCTTCTAGTTCTTTATACTTTTTCATATCATAGAGCTCAACAAAATTATTCAAGTGTAAAGCAGCATCATCTCCAACACAGGAGAATTGTTCTTTCATGAGAAGAGTAAGCAAAGCAGGTTTAATTTCATAAGAAGATGCTGAAGTGGCAGGTGTAGCAATAGGAGTGTAGATAAAGTCATTGCTGTTGTGACTAGTGAAGTCACATAGCTTGGAGTTTTTAGTGGTACCCATAGTAGCAACAGTAAGCAAGACAAGCAATTTTTTGTGATTTTTTATAAAGGACACTAGAGCAAAAACTGAAAGGTAAACTAACAAGACTAAAAAGCAAAGATAAAAGATAGTGTGCAACTCCCCTATCTTGAAGAGTGGAGTCCCCGGCAACGGCGGGCACTGAAGTAGTGCTCCTCGTTGGCTACCCCAAGTGGAAGGTTGAGATGTAGCTAGTAGAAAATTTCTCTTGGCAAAGATACCAAGGTTGAGATCGAACCAGTAGGACTCCAACAGCTGCAAGTAAGTGTCAACGGCGCCAGATATTAAGTTTCCGAATGGTTGAGTTTGACGTGGACCTGCACACATATACAAATAACTTTGCCCCCAACGAGTACAGAGGGGCTTTCAATCCCTACGGCCTTGTCGTTTACAAAGGGTCAAACGCAAGATATAAAAGATAATAGTAATTGTGACTAGAAAGTAAAATAGGAAGTAAATTGAGGGTGTAAACAGTGGTGGAAATATGGACCGGGGTCCCCATGAAGTTCACTAGTGATGTCTCTCTCACAAAAGAAGATAAACAGTTATGCAAGGTGAACAAATTACAGCTGGTCAATTGACAGGATTAAAAATGCACTGCAATGCTAACTATGCTACAAAAGAAAGGAAGAGGCTCAAAATCATGGGTAGTACACTGATACGTCCCAAATGTATCTATAATTTCTGCTTGCTCCATGCATGTTTGTGTGATATTTCTATGATCTAGATACACTTTCATACAATTTTGATCATATTTGGACTAACTTATTAACTCAGTGCACCACAGTGCCAGTTCCTGTTTTTAGCTGTTTTTTTATTCCAGGTTTCCCCCTATTAAAAATGCTCCAAAAATTTGGGAAAAATCGGATAAAAAATTAGCGCAACGGAAGCTTCTGGAATCACCAAAGTGGGTCTAGAGGGCCACCACCAGGGACCCAGGCGGCCACCTGGCGTGGTCTAGGGTCTAGCCACGCCAGGGGGGCTCCTGGACCCCTGGTGTCCCCCCTGGCTTCCCCACTTCGCATATTTATTCCCCGTGATGCGAAACCTATTGTGGAAAAGTCACGGCGGATGTCCGAAGAGTCGAAATTGACACGGGACCTTTGCTGCGAGGCGATTTCATGGAGAGAGTCGACATAGAAGAGAGACTCGGCGATTTACCCAGGTTTTGGCCCCTCTTTATCTCGAGGTAAAAGCCTACTCCTTCTTCCTCTTATTATGGGTTCCGACTCTCGAAAGAAGAGTCGGTTGATCGATTACAAGAGAGTCGGCTCGTAAACTTAGTCTCGAGGATATCTAGGTTACGTCGACAAGTGTCAAGTCCTATCTTAGGCTAAGATTATTCTTTGGCCCTGGATCCCATGGGCTTCGGCATATAAAGGCGCCGGGTCCCGGGATTCCGCGAGTCCGACTCTGACACGAGGTGGAGTCCTATTCTACTTTACAAATATGATATGTGCTATACAAGGTAAGTCGAATTCCTTCGTTGGCTTCGATCTTCTTTCCTTGGCGCAGCCGGCCTGTGGCCGAGTCTTCTCTCGTGGGCCTTCTGTAGGTGAGTCGGCCCATAGACCTAATGCCGGGTCATGGGCTTAGTCCACCCCCCCGACATTATCCCCCAGGATTGATGTGATGATTTAGTCTTCGCAGCAATCTTCTTGTCATCATCGTGGTTGACGAATCCGTAATTCAGATAGACCGACTCTCACCTCTTTTGAGTTTTACAAAGAGTCGGTATCTATATTCTCTTTTTCTCTTCGTTTCATCTTTAAAAAAATTCTTTGACTTTTTTCAGTCAAGATCCACTATGGTATTTATGGCCATATTGCCCGAAGCGCCGGTTGGAGGAATTGATATTTGTAGTGGGAATCGAGGAGTCTTTCCATAAATGTCATCTACCATGGGTAGTTCACCTATGTCATTCATTGTATTGATTGATCTTCCCCTTGAAACTGTTATAAATAGAAACCGGGTAGCTTTATCTTTCAACTACCCACATCTTCTTCTTCCTCTTCCCTCTTTCCATGGCTCCCAAGCTCGGTGCTCGTCTCCCCTTGACGGACAATGAGCCAGGTTCCAGCGCAGGCACTTGTGGTTGAGGTCGTGGCCGTGGGTGAGGTCGTGGCCGTGGTAGAGGTAGGGGAAGAAGTGATCGAGCCGCCTCTCCGTATGAATCTCCCCCTTCTTCTCCTGAGAGGTGTGAGTTCTTGATTCATGTTCAGACGATTCGTCGTTGGATCAAGATTCCTGGTTCTTTTACTCATCTTGTGGTTGATTCAAGGCCCTCGGGTCTTTGGCTTCATTCTGAGGGATGTCCTCATGGGCCCGTTTGGATGGCTACTAGATTTTCTAGCCATGACTCCATGTTTGTTGAGCGAGGTTGGAAAACTTTTCTCCGTTCCAGGAACATCTCAAGAGGAGACACCATTGTCTTCAGATTTGATGGCAAAGATACCTTGTGGGCTAGGATCTTTGACTTGGATGGTGACCGAGCCTGCTGCTGCATGGAGAGTTCCAGCAGTAGCGATGAAGAACTCCCCAATAATGAAGAAGAAGTCCATATTTCTTCAACTGAAGATGAATCCGACTCTGAAGATGATGATCGAAGCTGTAGCTTTTTCTTAGTAGTATTTTTCCGAATTTGGCCTTTACTTTTCTGTAAGGTTGCCTCTTTTGATGTAAGACTCGGCTGTTTTGATGAATGAAAATTTTGAATTTCCATCGAGTCCATAAGTCGGCTTTATTCTTTACTTTGAATGTTTTTTGCATGATGTATGAGAACCGATTTTTTTTATAATGTCTATATCTGTAGCCCTCTGAGTCGATTCAGAATAGTTGTGTATCGGTAATCGATTCATAGCCTAGATCAACTTTTAGCCCCCATGAGTTGGTGTGGTCACATTTGCGTGCCGTACCGAGTCAATGTCTTCGAAGAAGAAATTTTCGAAGTGTTACTCCTCAAGAGTCGATGTATGCCTCTGGGTGCTGTACCGAGTCTTTTCTTGAGAAGAAAACTTTCGAACTATAGTCCCCAAGAGCCGGCATGAACATCATTGCGTCATGTCGGGTCTTTGAGAAGTTTTTTTTGTAGTGTAGTCCCCATGAGTCATTATAGGCACCTGAGTGCTTGTGTCGAGTCACATAGGTCTAACTTTTATCTGTGAGAAAAAAATTATGATTATGCATGATGCTTTTAAATGCAAGAATGTAATGTAAAGGCTAGTATAAGTCGACTTTAACCTCATCTTCTCGCGTTGAGAGAGATTATTGGATGGAAAAGTCGAAACATCTCTGTAGAGCCGGCTTTCCAATAACTAGCGTGCCCGACTCTTAGGACTAAATTCGATAGATGGTTTATGTAAGCCTCAAAGTTTAGACCAACCGATAGCGCGTTAGTTATGGAAGCTCTAAACTGTACAGGCCGTTCGGCGTGGCCAATTTAATGTGTATGCGATGATATCTTCGGTTTTTAAGAGTCGGTGGGAGCCATCGAACCCCCCTTTTATCCCTTATCAAAACAAACACATGTGAAGTTTTTACATGTATATGCCGTGTTTTTCCGGTAGGAGTCGACGAGTATCATCAGGCTCCCCCTCTTTCACCTTATCAAAGCAATATACATGCTCAAAGCCGATAGAGGGTTGATCAAGCCCCTAGGTCTCTGGGAATTATGAGACTTATGATGCAATATGCAATGCGATATGTATGAAAGACTATGCAATATGAAAACTTATTTTATGCATAAGTGTGGCGAGAGCCGGTGCAACGAAGTCGACTTTTATGGCGATAGCCTGTTTGCGACCAAAGTCGAATTTATTAATTTGACTGAGAGTCGGTTGCGATGATAATCTACTTTATTATGCGTCAGTGCCGGTTGCGACAAATGTCGACTAATATAGATATATGGCGAAAGTCGGTACGACGAATGTCGACTTTGTACAATAGTTTCCTAACCTATTTAGGTGTAATATGGACGGAGTTGTGCGATGTTCCACGGCCTGGGAGTCTCCTCCATTGAGGTTCGTGATTTTTCCTTCTCGCGTATATCAACCAAGTAGTAGGATCCATTGTATAGGTTCTTGCTGACCACAAACGGTCCTTCCCATGGAGAAGACAACCTTTGCATTCCATCCTTCTTCTGGATGAGGCGGAGCACCAAGTCACCTTCCTGGAAAGTCTGACTTTTGGTGCGACAGCTATGATATCGTCACAAATCTTGTTGGTAGATAGCCGATTGAGCTGCTGCTAGTTCGCGCTTTTCATCGACAACGTCTAAGGCGTCCTGCCTGGCTTTCTCATTTTCGGCTTCCACATAAGTTGTGACTCGTGGTGAGTCATGACGAATGTCACTTTGGAGAACGTCTTCGACTCCATAGACCAGGAAGAAGGGCGTATAGCCTGTTGACCTGTTAGGAGTCGTCCTGATGCTCCACAATACTAAGGGTAATTATTCCTCCTAGCAGCCCGACGTCCTCTCCAAAGGAACGAAGAGTCGGGGTTTGATGCCTCGAAGCAATTCTTGGTTGGCTATCTCGGCTTGTCCATTAGTTTGTGGGTGAGACACTGACGCAAGGTCGAGTCGGATGTGTTCTTTTTGACAGAATCGCTACATAACCCCCTCTGACAGGTTAGACCCGTTATCAGTGATGATTCTGTGGGGGTAGCTGGAATATGTATATTATCTTTTTCAGGAATTTGAGTGTCGTCTCTGCATCGCACTTGCTAACCGGCTCTGCATCAACCCACTTGGTGAATTTGACGACTGCCACCAGCAAGTGTGTATTCTTGTTGGGTGACCTTTTGAAAGGTCCCACCATATCAAGCCCCCACACCGCAAAGGGCCAACTGATTGGGATCATACTGAGTTCTTGAGCCCGTACGTGTGCTTGCTTTGCGTAGCGTTGGCATCCATCACATTTCCTGACTATATCCTCTGCATCTGCATGAGCTGTGGGCCAGTAAAATCCGTGTCTATAGGCTTTAGCTACTAGAGAACGAGAGTCGGCATGATGCCCGCAGTCTCCAGAGTGTCTCTCATTGAGGATTTTTTGCCTTCTTCTGGTGACACACATCTCTGAAAGACGTCTGTAGGGCTTCGCCGATGTAGCTCACCGTTGATGAGTACAAAAGATTTTCTTCTCCTGACGATTTTCCTGGCCTCTACCTCGTCAGCCGGCAGGATTCCCCGGGTCTTGAAGTCCAAATATGGCACAACCCATGAGGGGGTAGCATGTATTGCAGCCACCAGAGCCGGATCTGGATCCGGCTCTTCTATGTCTTGCTTTGTTGGTATTTGTACGGTCGACTTTGTTAGGACGTCGAGGATGACATTTGGTGGAACCGGCTTTAGTTGAGAACCGAGCCGGGACAGAGCATTCGCAGCTTCGTTTAACTTGCGTTCCACGTAGTCCACTTGGTACCCAACAAAGAAACCGACTTTTTTTCCACCTCACACCGATAGGCTGCCATGGTAGCATCTTTGGAGTTCCACCTTCATGACACTTAATGAGAAATAAGGTCGGAATCACCATAGCATCAGATCCGACTTATGTTCATCTCGCGGGCTAACAACAGTCTATGGATTAGAGCCTCATATTCTGCTGCGTTGTTGGTGTAAGTGAACTGTAGCTGTAAGACATAGCAAAAAAAATTCTCCCTTTGGAGAGGTGAGGACCACGCCGGCTCCTGATCCTTGGAGCTGTCGACTCCCATTGAAGTGCATCATCCAGTATTTGGTTATCAGCTTCTCTAGAGGTGCTTGGATTTCGGTCCGATCATTAATGAAGACGACTAGTGCTTGGGACTTGATGGCCATGTGTGGTTCGTACTTGATGTGATAAGCCCCCAACTCTATAGCCCACTTTGCAATCCTTCCCGGGGCCTCGCGGTTTTGGATGATATCTTCAAGCGGTGCTGAGCTGACTACAGTTATGGGGTGCTCCTGGAATTAATGCTTGCGCTTTCAGCTTGCCATGAACACACCAAGAACCAGCTTCTTCCAGTGAGGGTAGCGTTGCTTTGATGAAGTCAAGACCTCACTAACATAATATATTGGTCTCTCTAGAGGGTGCTCTTTTCCGGCTTCCATACGTTCAACCACAACTACGACACTGACTGCTCGGTTGTTGGATGAAATATAGAGTAGCATCGGCTCCTTTGGCTTGGGGGCCGCCAGGATCGGGGCCTGGGACGGTTGCTTCTTTAGTGCTTCCAGGGCTTGATCGGCTTCATCATCCCAGACGAATTTTTTTGACTTTTGCAAGAGTCGGTACAAGGGGATTGCCTTTTCCCCAAGTCGGCTGATAAAACGACTTAGGGCAGCCACGCATCCTGTGAGTCGTTGGACTCCCTTCACGGAGGCCGGATTCCGGAGGGTCATGATGGCATTGATTTTCTCCGGGTTTGCCTCAATGCCTCTTTCTGACACTATGTACCCGAGGAGCTTTCCTGCGGGAACCCCAAAGGTGCACTTGGCCGGGTTTAGTTTCATCGGGTACTTGCACAGATTCTTGAAGGTCTCTTGAAGGTCACTGGTGAGTGAGTCGGCCTTCTGTGATTTGATGACTATATCATCCATGTAAGCGTGCACATTGCGCCCAATTTGCTCCTTGAGGCGGTTTTGACCGTTTGCTGATATGTAGCCCCTGCATTATTCAAAATGAAAGGCATAGAAGTATAGCAGTATATTCCGAAAGGAGTGATGAAAGTTGTTTTCTCTTGGTATTCTAGAGCCATGTTGATCTGATGATAACCAGAGTAGGCATCGAGAAAGCACAGGAGCTCGCATCCCGCGGTGGAGTCGACGATTTGATCAACGCGAGGTAGCACGAAGGGATCTTTTGGGAAGGCTATGTTCAAGTCGGTGTAGTCGATACACATACGCCATGTGCCGTCCTTTTTCAAAACGAGAACTGGATTTGCAAGCCACTCCGGATAGAAAACTTCCATGCTGAATCCGGCGGCGAGGAGCCGACCTATCTCCTCCCCAATGGCGTTCCTTCTTTCATCATTGAAGTGAAGAAAGAATTGTTGGACCGGCTTTAGCTTAGGGTCAATATTTAGGTGGTGCTCAGCGAGTTCCCTCGGGACGCCTGGCATGTCAAAAGGTTTCCATGCAAAGAGGTTCTCACGGAGGACCTCGATGAGCGCGCTTTCCTATTTGTCAGATAGCTCTGTCCCAATGATGAACTGCTTGGAAGCGTCACTAGGGACAAAGTCGACTTTCTTCGTGTCCTGAGCCGGTTGGAACTTGGGATTGTTGTCAGGAGTCGGTTTCTTCAGGATGGTGGTGCCTGTCGGGTCTACCTTCTCCTGGAATTCTGACAGGTCCTTTTTGGTGCAGGACGACTCTATGAACTTGACCTGCTGCTCGTCACATTTCGTAGCTCTGGACCGGCTTTCATCCACTGTGATAGGGCCGTAAGGACCCGATATTTTCAGTTTCAGGTAAACGTAGCATGGCCGAGCCATGAATCTGGCATAAGCCGGTCTGCCTAAGATGGCGTGATATGGCCTCTCGAGCTTCACCACCTCGTAGGGTATGTTTTCAGAGCGAAAATTTTCAGGAGTTCCAAAGGCTGTCTCTAGGTAGATTTTTCCTATTGGTCGTGCTGACTTTTATGGAACTATGTGATGTCTACGCACGCTTCTATTCTTGTAGACTATGTTGGGCCTCCAAGCGCAGAGGTTTGTAGGACAACAGCAATTTCCCTCAAGTTGATGACCAAAGGTTTATCGAAATCAGGGAAGTAGAGGTTGAAGATGGTGATACACGAGATAATACTCGCCCCTCGTTGGTTACCCCAAGTGGAAGGTGAGATGTAGCGTAGCGGCAAATTTCCCTTAGCGAAGATGCTAAGGTTTAGATTGTCTCCAGTAGGACTCCAAGATTGACAAGTAGGTGGTGAAGTGAACAATGGCGCCGTTTACAACCTAGGTTGCTAACTTCACCTGGACCTGCACACACAACAGATAGCTTTGCTCCCAACGAGTACAGAGGAGTTGTCAATTCCTCCGGCCTTGTTATTTACAAAGGATAAAACGCACGGGATAATAATGATAGTAATAGCAACGGAAAAGTAAATACTGAAAGTAAATTTAAGGTGTAAACAGTATTGGAAATATGGACCGGGGTCCTATGATGTTCACTAGTGATGTCTCTCTCCCAAAAGACGATAAAGTAGCCATGCGAGGTAAACAAATTACAGCTGGGCAATTGACAGGATTATGTGCGCAAACCAATGCTAATTATGCTATAAAGAAAGGAAGAGGCTCAAAAGCATGGGTGGTACGCCAAGACAAGTAGACCGAAATCCATCTGCATCTACCTACTAATCATCCACCTTGAGATATCTATCCAGAACATCTCGCTGGTATTAAGTTGCGAATCCCACCCAAAGTGTAAACTCAAAGCAACAGACAACTGCATTAAAGAACTTTGCGTAAAGTAAACAATCCTTGCACCCGCAAGTACAAGCACCGTTGTTTCCCCACTTGTGGAAACAACACATCCCCTAGACTCATGTTTCTGTCACTCAAGCTAGTCATCGGGGAGCATGAACCCACAATCATGCATAACGCTCCCTCTTGGAGTCACTACCTACTACTTGGCCAAAGCAATAAACAACAACGGAGAACATGCAAGAATTACTCAAGAACATAAATATAAAAGAGGAGAATCAAATATATAACTCAATCACAATCTAAACATAATCTCATAATCCATCGGATCCCAGCAAACTCATCATAGCAACAGCAGAAAGATTACATAAGTGCCTCGATCTTGTAGGGCAGCTCACGACGTCTAATCCATGAAGAACAAAGAGGGGAGGAGAACATCACATAGCTACTGATCATAGACCCATGGTCCAAGGTGGACTACTCACGGTTCATCCGGGAAGCATCCATGGTGATGGAGAAGCTCCCGGAGGTGATTCCTCCCTCCGGCAGGGTGCCGGGAAGAGTTCTTCTGGTGCTCCCGATCTTGGAAGCGCGGCGGGGGAGGAACAGAGGAGATATCACGAAAAAGGGTTCCGTTCCTGAGGGATTCTCGTCACGGGGAATAAATAGGAGAATGGGGGCAGCCAAAGGTGGGCGAGGGGCTCCAGGTGGGGTGGGGCCGCGCCCTCTGGCAGCCTGGCCCCCCTGGCCCCCCTCGACCCCCACTTTGGCTCTTCTGGAAGGTTCCCATACGCTGATTTTTCCTATATTTTCCCGGAATTTTTCTGGCACTTTAAATAAGAGGGAAACCTGAAATAGAAAAACAACAGAAAACAGGAACTGGCACTGGGGTGCACTGAGTTAATAGGTTAGTCCAAATATGATCAAAAGTGTATGGACGGTCATCAATATCACACAAAAGAGGCATGGAGCAAGCAGAAATTATAGATACGTTTTGGACGTATCAATATCCCCAAGCTTAATTCATGCTCGTCCTCGAGTAGGTAAATGATAAAAGCATAATTTAGGTGGTGACATGCTAACAACCATATAAGAATTTTTAAGTAAAGCAATCAAGTCATGTAATTCAATTCAAGTCATAACAGGCAAGAGACCATATTTAGTATTGAAACAAGTAACATAAGAACATAAAGGTGCAAGAGCTCTAGCTGTCCGTGACTTGAATGTCTCCAAATGGTGTTTGCGTGCAAGAAAGGGGATAGGGATATACGAGAAAAAGTATTTTTGTGTTGAGAACTCAATCTACTAAAGTTTCACACTTGGTCTTCTTTGGAATCTTATCTTGACTCATCCCTAGACCACTAGCCAGGTACAAGTCAAAATGATCCACTCCTTTTCGATATTTTGAGCACTCATGCAATGGATTAGCGTAAGCAAGAAAGTTGACACTTAGGATGGAAAAGAGATAATAAGGTGGAGGAGGAAGACAAAAAGGTGTGAAAGGCTCACATCAATGAGGACAATCATAGGCGAGAGAAAGCCAAATGATAGATATGATGTGAGGAGTAGGTATTTCCATGCAACGGATGCACATATGATCTAAAAGCTCTCCAATGGAACTAGTGGGGGTGCATCCAACTTGCTTGCTCAGGAAGACCTAGAGCTCTTTTGAGGAGGCTCATCATTGGAATATACAAGCCAAGTTCTATAGTGTGAAGGTCCCCACATAGCTATATGCATGAATGATAATCTCTATGGAGTACAAGATATAAGAGGGAGTACGAGTGTGGATCTCTCAAAAGGAATAGTAGTGTGCCCCTTCTCTCTTTTTATTTTCTTTTTCTCTTTTTTCTATTTTTTGTATTTTTTTGTGGCCTCAATGGCTCTTTCTATTTCTCTCATTTGTCCTCTTTTGGATCTTTTAATTTTTCCACTTTGGGATCTTTTCCTCAGTTTAGGGGCAACACTCTATATATTGCAAGAAGTATAGAAGATCTTTCACACTTTACAAAGTACTCAAATCATATATAAAGAAAATGTAACTATCATGAAGTATGCAAATGTATGCCTCTGCGAGTGTAGCAGGATATGCAATGATACTAGCGTGTGATCTAGCAATGATTAGGGCAAGGCCGAACTAGCATGTGACTCATCGATCAAGCAAGTAGCATGTATGACATGAAGATCAAGTCATGAGAAGATGGATGTTGCATGGCAATGTATCTCGGAAAGGCTATGGAAATGCCTTGATAGGTAGGTATGGTGGCTGTTTTGAGGAAGGATATAAGGAGTTTTATGATGACAGAGCGTATCGTGCCAAGGGTTTGGATGTACCTGCGAAGGTGGACGCCAACTCTCGGAGTGAGAAGAAAGCAATGCACGGCATAGGAGAGGCTAGCAAAATATGGGAAGGTGGAAGTGTCAACTTTCGAATACTCACATTAGTCTGAAGAACTCATGCACTTATTATCGGTAACTCTCAATCTAATAAGGAGGTTTCACAAAGAGACAAGTACCCCTAGGAGGAGTGTATGGGGGTTTGGTTATCCTTGCGCATCCTCGACTCATGGTACGTGAGTGTACTCTAATATTCGACCCCTCAAAAGAGTAGTGATCCATCTAGTAGCTAGAGTTCTCAACTAATTTTGTAGGTTTTGAAAATAAACATGGATTGCCCAAAATACGACATCTATCACTAATATTCTAGAGCTCTTGACACCAAAAGTCCAAACATTACTCAAAACAATACCTCAAAACTATTGCAAGTTACTACTACAAAAAGAATAGAAACCTAAATTACCTTCTTCAAGTCAAGACACACAACTCAGTGCAACAAGAAAACTCTCTAAACAAGATAAACATGAAAACTCAAGAGAGTTCCAGCAACAAACTAAACAAAAGCTCTTTGAAAAGATAAACATGAAAACCAAGAGCTAAACATGATAGTAGCTACGAAAAGATAAAGAACACACACAACAAAGGTAAGCATGAAAAGTCATATGTTGTGTTCTAGATTTTGGAAGTGGGACGTGTTTCTCTCCCACACAAAGAAAGTTGGGTTATAACTTGTTATGAACAGCAAGCGAAGCTAAATAAAACTAAAAATAAAACCTAAGGGCGAGACGCTCCAAGCATAGCACATAATGCATGAAGTGATAAAAATATAGTGAAACGAGTGACGAACTGATAATTGTTGATGGATAAGGGGATGCAAGGGGGCATCCCCAAGCTTAGACGCTTGAGTCTCCTTGAATATTTCTTGGGGATGCATGGGGGCACCCCCAAGCTTGAGCGCTTGACACTCCTGAATCTTCTTTCATCATCTTCCCTCACACACTTGAAAACTCCCTTCATACATAACTCATCATAATCTGATTGGCGAGGTTAGTACCCATAATAAAATATTTTTTCTCTACTGGAAATAAAGATAATCTTGAATAGATACTGTTTCTCAAGATTTCAAAAAAGTTTTTGCACAGAAAAAGCAAGCTTAAGGTTTGCAAAACGAAGAAAAGACAAAACAGGGCCGAATCTGTGAAAAACAGACCATCAGGTAGTAAATAATTTTTTAGGTATACTTATGCAACGCAAATAAAAAAACTCAGAACATACGGAAGTTTTGTAATTGTATAGAGCACGCTGTGTAAATATTTCAGCTAAAAAATATGAATTGGGATTTTTCTCTGATTTTTCTAGTCACGAGGACAGAATCCGTTTTCTGGACAGCATGTCACAACTTTCACTTCCCTTGTCGTATGAGGCTATAAAAGGCACAAAGCTTGAAAAGTAAAGATACAATGATGTTGCTACAGTAGTAAGAATCATCAAGACCACTAAAAAAAAGGAGGAAAACAAAAAGGAAATCCTAAATTCGTTGCGGGCTGCCTCCCGAAAGCGCTTCTTTAAAGCCATTAGCTAGGCTTAATGCAAATAGATCAAGTTGTATCAATTGAACCATCATCAAGATCATCAAAAAGCTCTTCAATAATACAACCACTCTTAAGAGGTCTTTCAAAAGGCCTAATAAAGATACTTCTAGGAATAAAAGCAAAAGGAGGAAGATCAATTGGAGTCTCATTTATTCTATTAAAGAGAGGTATCTCTTCCAAAGTCTTCACAGTTTCAACACCTTTGGCAATGGATAGATTATTTTTGAAACGAGGAGCCTTTGGAACGTAAACGAACCTAGGTTTCTTCTTTGCTAGAGTTTCCACCTTATTGGTTTTGATTGAGGAGAAATTAGTACCTAGAGTGTGAAGGATTTCCTCAATCTTATCAATCCTAGAAGGGTCCAAGTCATGGAATTTGATGGTCTCCAAGGTTTTAAATTTTTTATGCATGGAGCTATCTAATCTATTCAAATTCCCTTGAACCTTACGATCCAACTCACTTACCTTATTAATTCTTGGCATCTCTAGCTCTATCTTTTCAAGTTTTCTCATAATATGAGCTAGGGTAATGTCCTCTGAATGCTAGCAACAGGGAGATTTCCAACAAGATTTTCCATAACACTAAGTGCTTCCCAGACTGGGGCTTCTATGAAATTCCCATTGATAGAAGTATCTAGAATAACCCTATTCCAAGAAGTAATTCCAACATAAAATTTTCTAAGAAGGATAGTAGTGGATTGCTTCTTGGTGGCTCTTTTTTGAGAATCATTAATTCTATACCAGGCCTCTTTCAGACTTTCACCACCTCTCTGTTTAAAGGTGAGAACTTCTGCTTCACCAAAGGCAAAAGGACCAGACAAAATGATAACTACTAGCAAGGTAACTATTTTTTTGATTTTTGATAAAAGACACTAAAGCAAAAACTGAAAGGTAAACTAACAAGACTAAAAAGAAAAAATAAAAGATAGTGTGCAACTCCCCTATCTTGAAGAGTGGAGTCCCCGGCAATGGCGCCAGAAATTTGCTTGATACACAAGATAATACTCTCCCCTCGTTGGTTACCCCAAGTGGAAGGTGAGATGTAGCGTAGCGGCAAATTTCCCTTAGCGAAGATGCTAAGGTTTAGATTGTCTCCAGTAGGACTCCAAGATCGACAAGTAGGTGGTGAAGTGAACAATGGCGCCGTTTACAACCTAGGTTGCTAACTTCACCTGGACCTGCACACACAACAGATAGCTTTGCTCCCAACAAGTACAGAGGAGTTGTCAATTCCTCCGGCCTTGTTATTCACAAAGGATAAAACGCACGGGATAATAATGATAGTGATAGCAACGGAAAAGTAAATACTGAAAGTAAATTGAAGGTGTAAACAGTATTGGAAATATGGACCGCGGTCCTATGATGTTCACTAGGGATGTCTCTCTCCCAAAAGACGATAAAATAGCCATGCGAGGTAAACAAATTACAGCTAGGCAATTGATAAGAATATATGCGCAAACCAATGCTAATTATGCTATAAAGAAAGGAAGAGGCTCAAAAGCATGGGCGGTACGCCAAGACAAGTAGACCGAAATCCATCTGCATCTACCTACTAATCATCCACCTTGAGATATCTATCCAGAACATCTCGCTGGTATTAAGTTGCGAATCCCACTCAAAGTGTAAACTCAAAGCAACAGACAACTGCATTAAAGAACTTTGCGTAAAGTAAACAATCCTTGCACCCGCAAGTACAAGCACCGTTGTTTTACCCCTTGTGGCAACAACAGATCCCCTAGACTCATGTTTCTGTCACTCAAGCTAGTCATCGGGGGGCATGAACCCACAATCATGCATAACGCTCCCTCTTGGAGTCACTACCTACTACTTGGCCAAAGCAATAAACAACAACGGAGAACATGCAAGAATTACTCAAGAACATAAATATAAAAGAGGAGAATCAAATATATAACTTAATCACAATCTAAACATAATCTCATAATCCATCGGATCCCAGCAAACTGAACATGGCAACAGCAGAAAGATTACATAAGTACCTCGATCATGTAGGGCAGCTCACGAGGTCTAATGCATGAAGAACAAAGAGGGGAGGAGAACATCACATAGCTACTTATCATAGACCCATGGTCCAAGGTGGACTACTCACGGTTCATCCGGGAAGCATCCATGGTGGTGGAGAAGCTCCCGGAGGTGATTCCTCCCTCCGGCAGGGTGCCGGGAAGAGGTCTTCCGGTGCTCCCGATCTTGGAAGCGCGGCGGCGGCGGAACAGAGGAGAGATCGCGAAAAAGGGTTTCATTCCCGAGGGTTTCTCTTCATGGGGAATAAATAGGCGAAGGGGGGCAGCCAGAGGTGGGCCCGGGGCTCCAGGCGCCCCCCTGGCGCGGCCAGGGGTGGGGCCGCGCCGTTTGGCCACCTAGGCCCTCCCTGGCCCCCTCGGCCCCCACTTCTGCTCTTCTAGAAGGTTCCTGTACGCTGATTTTTCCTATATTTTTCCCGGAATTTTCCTGGCACTTTAAATAAGGGGGAACCCTGAAATAGAAAAACAGCAGAAAACAGGAACTGGCACTAGGGTGCACTGAGTTAATAGGTTAGTCCAAATATGATCAAAAGTGTATGGAAGTTCATCAATATCATATCAATATCACACAAAAGAGGCATGGAGCAAGTAGAAATTATAGATACATTTTGGACGTATCAGATGGTCTCTCTCAAGCAACCCTGCAATTAAGATAGAAGAAGTCTCTTGTGTCCCCAACACACCTAATACAACTAGGAGTTATATAGGTGCACTAGTTGGGCGAAGAGATGGTAAAATATGGGTGACAGGTGTGGCAAACAAGGTAATATAAATCTGTAATAAAAAGTGCAGCAAGCAAATATGTGACAAAAGTGAGCACAAACGGTGTAACAATGGTGGAAACAAGGCCTAGGCTTCATTCTTTCACTAGTGGAAACTCCCAACAACATTAACATAGTCTAATCACATGATATTTCCCATAAAACATGCTATGGAGACGCACTCGGAGGTCATTCCTTTGTGATCAAGAGAGGACGAGAATTATGTAGGGCTACAAAAGCACACCTCAAAGTTCGTAGTTCTTAATCTATGGATTTCCCAATGTCACCGCGGCCATCCAAAGAGAGTACCACAATCACCACAACATATCTCAAGGATAGTCCAAGACAAGCACCAAGAGAATCTCAATCTTCAATCAACACACAAAAGAGGAAATCACTCATGAAAATATTCTTCTAACCCATGTCCAATAGACCGCTGTCACCATGGTCTCGGGGATTATACTAGATAAGAAAAAGTGAGTACATCAATCCAATACATAGAGGAAGGGGAAATATCATGGGATCACCCTAGATTAACATAGCCTATGATCACAACGAATATCACATCATGGGAGAGAGAATTGACCACATAGCTACTGGTAGAAACCTTAGCCCCGAGGAGGAACTACTCCCGCTTCATGGAGGGAGTAAGCAACGTCGATGGAGATGAATCCGGGGGCACTTCCCCGTCCCGGAAGGGTGCAGGCGCAGGAATTCTGGACCCTGAAGCTTGTCGGCGATGGCGGCGGAGATCAGAATTGCTTCTGGAAAAAGTACTTCGATATTAGGGATTTCCTTCGCGGGGGCTAAATATAGGCCAAAGGAGGGGGAAGGGGGGCCACCACGGCTCCAGAAGGGTCTATGGCGCGCCCTAGGGGGGCCCGCGTCGGGCACCCTCCTCGGCCCCTGGTGGTGGCCCTCCTGCCATGTCTTGGTTATTCTAGAAGCTTCCGGGACGCTATTTTTTTTATATAATTTTTCCCAAGTTTTTGGAGCACTTTTAATGGCCGGAAAACCTTAAATAAAAAAACAGCAGAAAGCAGGAACTGGCACTGAGGTGCACTGAGGTAATAGGTTAGTCCAAATATGATCAAAAGTGTATGAAAGTTCAAGCAAAACTTGGCAAAGTCACACAAATCATGCATGGAACAAGAAGAAATTATAGATACGTTTGGGACGTATCAACATCCCCAAGCTTAATTCCTGCTCTTCCTCGAGTAGGCAAATGATAACAAGCATAATTTCTGTGGTGACAGGCCACACAACCATATAAGGACTTTTAAGTAAAGCAATTAAAGCATGCAATTTAATTCAAGTCTTAACAAGCAAGAGTCTATATTAGCATTGACACAAGCAACAAAAGAACATAAGGTGCAAGAGCTCTCGTTTTCCATGACTCGAATGTCTCCAAATGGTGTTTGCGTGCAAGAAGGGGGATAGGGAATATGAGAAAAAAGGTATTTTTGTGTTGAGAACTCAATCTACTTAAGTTTCACACTTGGTCTTCTTTGGAATCTTATCTTGACTCGTCCCCAGACCACTAGCCAGGTACAAGTCAATTTGATCCACTCATTTTTCGATATTTTGAGCACTCATGCAATGGATGAGCGTAAGCACGAGAGTTGGCACTTAGGATGGAAAAGAGAGAAATATGGTGGAGAAGGAAGACAAAAAGGGTGAGAACGGCTCACCTCAATGAGGACAATCATAGGCGACAAGGCCAAATGATAGATATGATGTGAGGAGTAGGGATTGCCATGCAACGGATGCACATATGAGCTAAAAGCTCTCCAAGGGAACTAGTGGGGGTGCATCCAACTTGCTTGCTCAAGAAGACCTAGAGCTCGTTTGAGGAGGCTCGTCATTGGAATATACAAGCCAAGTTCTGTAGTGTGAAGGGTCCCCACATAGCTATATGCATGAATGATCATCTCTATGGAGTACAATGATAAGAGGGAGTACTAGTGTGGATCTTTCAAAAGGATAGTAGTGTTGCCCCTTTCTCTCTTTTTATTTTCTTTTTCTCTTTTTTCTATATATTTTTTGGTGTCCTCAATGGCTCTGTCTATTTAACTCTCATTTGTCCTCTTTGGGATCTTTTATTATGTCCACTTTGGGATCTTTTCCTCACTTAAGGGCAACACTCTAATTTACAAGAGGGTATATAAGATCTTTCACACTTTACAAGGTACTCAAATCATAAAGAAGATGTAGCTATCATGATGTATGCAATGTATGCCGCTGCCAGTGTAGCAGGAACATGTATGACATGAAGATCAAGTCATGAAGAGGTGGAAGTTGCATGGCAATATATCTCGGAAAGGCTATGGAAATGCCTTGATAGGTAGGTATGGTGGCTGTTTTGAGGAAAGATATAAGGAGTTTTATGATGACAGAGCGTATCTTGCCAGGGGTTTGGATGTACCGGCGAAGGTGGACGCCAACTCTCGGAGTGAGAAGAAGGCAATGCACAGCACAGGAAATGCTAGCAAATATGAGGAGGTGGAAGTGTCAACTTTCAATACTTACATTAGTCCGAAGAACTCATGCACTTATTATCGGTTACTCTCAATCTAATAAGGAGGTTCACAAAGAGACAAGTACCCCGAGGAGGAGTGTATGGGGGTATGGTTATCCTTGTGCATCCTCAACTCATGGTACGTGAGTGTACTCTAATATTCGATCTCTACAAAGATTAGCGATCCATCTAGTAGCTAGAGTTCTCAACTAGTTTTGTAGGTTTTGAAAATAAACATGGATTTCCCAAAATACGACACATATCACTAATAGGCTAGATCTCTTGACACCAAAAGTTCAAACATTACTCACATCAATACCTCAAAACTATTGCAAGTTACCACTAAAATTAAATAGCAACCTCAATTAGCTACTTTCAAGACAAGACACAACTCAGTGCAACAACCAACTCTCTTAACGAGATAAACATGAAAACCAAAGAGAGTTCCAGCAATAAACTAAACAAAATCCAAGGCTCTTGCTAGAGACAAACTAAGACTAAAACTAAACATGTCAGTAGCTATGAAAAGATAAAGAACACACAATAGCAAAAATATAGGCATGAAGAATCCTATGATGTGATCTAGATTTTGAAAGTGGAGCGTGTTTCTCTCCCACACAATGTAAGACGGGATCTAATTTGTTATGAACAGAAATCAAAGCTAAAGAAAACTAAAAATAAAACCTAAGAGCGAGACGCTCCAAGCATAGCACATAACGCATGAAGTGATAAAAATATAGTGAGACGAAGGACGAACTGATGATTGTTGATGGAGAAGGGGATGCACGGGGGCAACCCCAAGCTTAGACGCTTGAGTCTCCTTGAATATTTTTTGGGGATGCATGGGGGCATCCCCAATCTTGAGCGCTTGACACTCCCGAATCTTCTTTCATCATCTTCCATCGCACACTTGAAAACTCCCTTCATACATAACTCATCATACGCTGATTAGAGAGGTTAGTACCCTTAATAAATAAATTTTTCCCACTGGATATAAAGATAATCTTGAAGAGATACTGTTTCTCAAGATTGCCAAAAGGTTTTTGCAAAGAAAAAGCAAGCTTAAGGTTTGCAAAAGTTAGGAGAGGGAAAACGTGGCAGAATCTATGAAAAACAGAACAGCAGGTAGTAAAGAATTTTTAGGGGTACTTCTGCAACTCAAATCAAAAAACTCAGAACATACGAAAGTTTCGGGATTGTATAGAGCACGCTGTGTAAAACATTCAGATAAAAAAGATGAACTGGTGATTTTATCTGATTTTTCCTGTCACGAGGACAAAATCTGTTTTCTGGACAGCATGTCACAACTTTCACTTCCCTTGTCATATGAGGTTATAACTTGGCACAAAGCTTGAAAATAAAGATAAAATTATGTTGCTACAGTAGTAACAATTATCAAGACCACTAAAAATTGATAGTAAAAACTCAAAGTAAAGATAACAAGGGTTGTCTACCTAGAGCTCTTTCTTTATAGCCATAAAGATAGGCTTAAGATTTTGATGATGCTCTCGTAGGAATTAGAGTTGAAGAACAAAAAAGAGAATCAAGAAGCAAATACCAAACACATTTAAGTCTAACATGCTCCCTATGCAAAGGGATCTTGTAGATAAGTAACTCATTGAAGCATAAAGATATTAGCATAGGAAGGCAAAACAAGTGCAACTTCAAAACTTTCAACATAAAGAGAGGGAACTTGATATTCTTGAAATATCTATGAGCATATGTTCCCCTCTCATAATAATTTTTAGTGGGATCATGAATAAACTCTACAATATAAGTATCACATAAAAAATTCTTATCATGATCCACAAGCATAGAAAATTTATTACTCTCCACATAAGCAAAATCCTTCTCATTAGTAATAGTGGGAGCAAACTCAAGAAAATAGCTATCACATGAATCATTCTTATCATGATACACTTACAAACATTCATTATTTATAGCATAAGTGTCATCACAATAATCATCATAGATAGGAGAAAAAGTATCATCAAAATAAATTTCCTCATCAAAATTTGGGGGGCTAAAAAGATCATCTTCATAAAACGTAGCATCCCCAAGCTTATAGCTTTGCATATCATTAGGATCAAAGGTATTCAAAGAAGAAATACTAATAACATTGCTACTATCATGAGTGTTGTGAAAATCGTAAAGCTCCATAGGCTTTTTGATTTTCCTTCAAACACTTCATGTCCTAACTCAAGATAGAGCTCATAAAGCTCTCTCATAATTTTTGTTGTTGTTTTCCATAAGCCTAACTAGTGAAAAATAAAAAAAATAAACAAAAAGAATTAATTGCAAGATCTGAATATATACGTTCAAACCTTACCTCCCCGGCAACAGCGCCAGAAATATCTTGATGTCTACGCACGCTTCTATTCTTGTAGACTATGTTGGGCCTCCAAGCGCAGAGGTTTGTAGGACAGCAGCAATTTCCCTCAAGTGGATGACCTAAGGTTTATCAAACTCACGGAAGTAGAGGTTGAAGATGGTCCCTCTCAAGCAACCCTGCAATTAAGATAGAAGAAGTCTCTTGTGTCCCCAACACACCTAATACAACTAGGAGTTGTATAGGTGCACTAGTTCGGCGAAGAGATGGTAAAATATGGGCGACAGGTGTGGCAAAGCAAGGTAATATAAATCTGTAATAAAAAGTGCAGCAAGAAAACATGTGGCAAAAGTGAGCACCAACGGTGTCACAATGGTGGAAACAAGGCCTAGGCTTCATACTTTCACTAGTGGAAACTCCCAACAACATTAACATAGTCTAATCACATGATATTTCCCATTAAACATGCAATGGAGACGCACTCGGAGGTCATTCCTTTGTGGTCAAGAGAGGACGAGAATTATGTAGGGCTACAAAAGCACACCTCAAAGTTTGTAGTTCTTAATCTATGGATTTCCCAATGTCACCGAGGCCATCCAAAGAGAGTACCACAATCACCATAACATATCTCAAGGATAGTCAAAGACAAGCACCAAGAGACTCTCAATCTTCAATCAACACACAAAAGAGGAAATCACTCATGAAAATATTCTTCTAACCCATGTCCAATAGACCGCTGTCACCATGGTCTCGGGGATTATACTAGATAAGATCAAGCGAGTACATCAATCCAATAAATAGAGGAAGGGGAGATATCAGGGGATCACCCTAGATTAACATAGCCTATGATCACAACGAACATCACATCATGGGAGAGAGAATTGACTACATAGCTATTGGTAGAAACCTTAGCCCCAAGGAGGAACTACTCCCGCTTCATGAAGGGAGGAAGCAACGTCGATGCAGATGAATCCGGGGCACTTCCCCGTCCCGGCAGGGTGCCGGCACAGGAATTCTGGTCCCCCGAAGCTTGTCGGCGATGGCGGTGGAGATCGTAATTGTTTCTGGAAAAAGTACTTCGATATTAGGGATTTCCTTCATGGGGGCTAAATATAGGCCAAAGGAGGGGTCCAGGGGGGCCACCACGGCTCCAGAGGGGTCTATGGTGCGACCTAGGGGGGACCCCCGTCGGGCACCCTCCTGGGCCCCTGGTGGTGGCCCTCCTGCCATGTCTTGGTTATTTCGGAAGCTTCCGGGACGCTGATTTTTTATATAATTTCCGGAATTTTTGAAGCACTTTTAATGGCCAAAAAACCTGAAATACGAAAACAGTAGAAAACAGGAACTGACACTGAGGTGCACTGAGTTAATAGGTTAGTCCAAATATGATCAAAAGTGTATGAAAGTTCAAGAAAACATGGCAAAGTCACACAAATCATGCATGGAACAAGCAGAAATTATAGATACATTTGGGACGTATCACTATGACATGGAACACGGTGTTGGAGGTTTGCAGCTGTTTGTGGGTCAGTCCCATCCTACGGAAGTTCTCATAATAAAGGATGTTGATGCTGCTTCCCCCATCCATGAGAAATATGTCCAGTGTGTAGCATCCAATCTTTGGAGAAACTACCAGGGATAGGGAACCTGGGTTTTCTACCACAGGGGGGTGAACGTCCCTTGTCCAGGTGATCGGTTGCTCAGACCAGTTAAGACACCTGGGACAAGCCAGCTCTGTGGCCACGGACATAGCGGCTCTCTGCTGCAGCTTCTTGTCCCTCCGGCAACTGCTGGTGGTAAAGACATGATAAGCCGAGTGATCTTGGAGCTACTTTGGGTTTGATTGGTATCCAACACGCCCTGGTTGGCTTTGCTGTCCACCTCCCTGGGATCCCTGGTACTATGGTTCTGCGTCGGCTCCTTGTTGAACAAAGTTTTGGTTGTTACTGTTTTGACCGGCTCCACCTCCTAACCTAGGGGGGGCCTGGCTCCATGGCTTTGGAACTCCTTCATGAAGTTGCACTGTTCCCAAGTATGGCTGGCTGGACGGCTGGGTTTTCTATGCAACGGGCAATGTCTTTTCACAGCTTCTTCAAAGGTAACTGGGGGTTGGAAATTTCTTTCCTGCTTGCTGTGGTAGTCGTTGCCCCCCTGCTTCTTCCTTTAGGAGCCGACACTTGTGTTGGCTACCAAGTCAGAAGTATTCTGATCGAGCCGTCGTTTACCTGGTTGATTCTGGTTTTGTGGCCCTTTGTCGTTACTCTTTTTGCTCTGGGTGACTTTATCTTCTTCCAGATCGGCATCCTTGGTTTTCTCCGACTTGGCATACTTGATGACCGCATTCATGAGCTCTCCTATGTTGCTGACCGTCCTTATGAGTCGGCCGAGCTTGTGTACTAGAGGCTCGAATCTGCAGTTTCTTTCCAGTACAATTACTTCTGTTTGCGCAGTAATAGTGTCTGAGGAATGGATTATATCTGCGACTTGTCGTGCCCAGCTTAGGGCCGACTCTCCTTCTTTCTTGATGCAATGCTCCAAGTCGACTATTGTCGTGGCTCGACGGCAGGTCCCCTGGAAATTCTTGATGAACTTCTCTATGAGGTCCGTCCAAGATGTGATGGAATTCTCTGGGATATTTTTTAACCATGTGCGAGCCGGCCATTCCAACATCATTGTGATGTATCGGGCGCAGACTTGTTCACCAGCATGCAGCATATCCATGGAGAGGCCATAGGTTTCGATCCATGTTGTCGGGTCCATGTCAGCCGTGTAATTTGGGTTCTTACGCGGTCCCTTGAAGTCTGGGGGCAGGCGTGTGTTCCTCAAAGCGGCACTAGGCATTGATTTCCTACTGACCTGCTGACGAAGTCGGTGTTTGGTTCCTGTGGTGGAATTTGGGCCGGCTCGCTCTACACGTTGGTTGATGTCGGGAGCCGGTAGGTCTGCGATCCTCAGTGCTCCCTGAGGGGTTAGAGGTGCTTTGTGGTGGCGCTGGCTGCCCGAGGCTGCTGGAGCTGGCAATTCCTCTTGCCGTCTTACGCTTCGATATGGAGTTCCATGTATGTATGGGACTCCTTGTGAGTATTGGCCCTGCTGCGTGATCGCCGTTCTGAGGAAGTCGACGGCTGCGCGGGCGGCATGATCTGCTGGTGTGTCTCCCGGGATTGGTGCATTGGCGACGTACTGAGTTGCCGCCATGACGTTATCCATGGGGTTACTGAAGTGTTGGGGAGATGTATGGAAGCGTTCTTGATGTGGTGAGGGAGCCTACTGTCTAGGAGGTGCCAATCCTGGGGGATTCGACTGGTCAGGACTGTTGAATAGCGTTCGCCCTTGGTAGTCAAGGGGGAACCGACTCGTGTATCTCTACGGGCGTGTATAAGCGAGACTCAGCCGCTGAGCATCTATCAGATCCGACTCTCCCCAGAGACGTGCGGCCTCCTGGATGAGCCGGGCTTCTTTTTCAATCATCTGTTCTTTTTCAATGTTGGCCTCCGCTCGCAAGTTTGCTATCCGATCCTTGAGCTCTTTCACCCTTATATTCCAAGCCTCCTGATTCTCAAGCGTCATCGGTACTGCCAAGGCCTCATCGAGGGATGTTAGGGCGTCAGCAAGGGCTTGGTCTCTAGTAGGACCTTGTACTGATGCACGGGCTTCCAGGTCCTTATTCGCACTAGGGGCCCCAGCAGCTGCCGCCTCCGTGTCTTGGTTCTGAGTTTCCTGACTCTCCAGTCCTCCAATGTCGGCCTTGAATACCGTGGTGCAGTATGGGGGTTCCAAGTGAGGATAATTCGGGTTATATTCTAGCATGCCAGTGCCAAGTCTGTTATCCCCTACAGATTGGATGGACCCCTGGTCGGAGAAGCTTTCTTCACTTGGATGTGAGTCGGCATCAGTCAGTTCTTCCTAGGCGTCGTACATTGGGGACTTGACAGAACGCTCTGGCTCTGGAGACTCGTCAATGAATATGACGAAAGCGTGTTTGGAGTCGGCATGTCGCTGACTCGAAATTTTGGCAGATACTTCAGGATCCGGCTCTGGCTCAGATCCATCTGTCCTGCCAATGAAAATGTGGATGGACCCGATCGGGACCCGATATCCTGATTCGACAGAATCGGCTTCAGGGCCCCAAGTTGAGTCATCGATGCAGAGCTTCCCGCGTCGGATTCTGGTGATCCGTCCAGCGACGAATCACTCCATTCCTTGCAGGGCTCCCTCCAGAATCTCAACGCCTGCGAGTGCAGGCCCCACGGTGGGCGTCAACTGTTGTGGGAAAGTCATGGTAGATGTCCAAAGAGTTGAACTTGACATGGGACCTTTGCTGTGAGGCGATTTCATGGAGAGAGTCGACATAGATGAGAGACTTAGCGATTTACCCAGGTTTCAGCCCCTCTTTGTCTCGATGTAAAAGCCTACTCCTACTTCCTCTTATTATGGGTTCCGACTCTCGAAAGAAGAGTCGGTTGATCGATTAGAAGAGAGTCGCCTGGTAAACTTAGTCCCGAGGAGATCTAGGTTACGCCGACAAGTGTCTAGTCCTATCTTAGGCTAAGATTGTTCTTTGGCCCTGGATCCCATAGGCTTAGGCTTATAAAGGCGTCGGGTCCAGGGATTCCGCAATTCCGACTCTGACACGAGGTGGAGTCCTATTCTACTTCACAAATATGCTATGTGCTATACAAGTTAAGTCGAATTCCTTCCCTGGCTTCGATCTTCTTTCCTTGGCGCAGCCGGCCCATGGCTGGGTCTTCTCTTGTGGGCGTTCCGTAGGTGAGTCGGCCCATAGACCTAATGCTGGGTCATGGTCTTATTCCATCCCCCCAACAAAACCCCCAAAGACAGAACCCTTTTTCGCGATCTCGCCTCTGTTCCACCGCCGCCGCGCTTCCAAGATCGGGAGCGTCAGCAGTCCTCTTCTCGACACCCTGCCGGAGGGAAGATTAACCTAGGAGAGCTTCCCCTCCATCATGGACGATTCCCGGATGTGCCGTGAGTAGTTTTCCTTGGACCATGGGTCCGTGATCAGTAGATATGTGATGTTCTCCTCCCCTCTTTGTTCTTCATGGTTTAGACCTCGTGAGCTGCCCTACATGATCGAGGCACTTATGTAACTTTCTGTTGTTGCTATGCTGAGTTTGCTGGGATCTAATGGATTATGAGATTATGTTCAGATTGTGATAGAGTAATATATTTGGTTCTTATCTTTTATATTTTTTTCCTAAGTAATTCTTGCTTGTTCTCTGTTGCTGTTTATTGCTTTGGCCAAGTAGTAGGTAGTGACTCCAAGAGGGAACGTTATGCTCGATTGTGGGTTCATGCCCCCGATGACACGCTTGAGTGACAGAAACATGAGTCTAGGGGATGTTTTGTTGCCACAAGGGGGAAAAACAACGGTGCTTGTAACCGCAATTGCAAGGATTGTTTACTTTACACAAACTGATTTTTAATGCAGTTGTTTGCTGCTTTGGGTTTACACTTTGGGTGGGGCTCGAAACTTAATACCAGCGAGATGTTCTAGATAGATATCTCAAGGTGGATGATTATTAGTAGATACAATTGGATTTCGGTCTACTTATTTTGGCGAACCGCCCATGCTTTTGAGCCTCGTCCTTTCTTTGTAGCATAGTTAGCATTGCGGTGCATTTTTAATCCTGTCAATTGCCCAGCTGTAATTTGTTTACCTCACATAGCAGTTTTATCGTCTTTTGGGAGAGAGACATCACTAGTGAACATTGATACGTCCCAAACGTATCTATAATTTCTTCTTGCTCCATGCATGTCTTGTGTGATATTGCTATGATCTAGATACACTTTCATACACTTTTGATCATATTTGGACTAACCTATTAACTTAGTGCACCCCAATGCTAGTTTCTGTTTTCTGCTGTTTTTCTATTTCAGTTTTCCCCCATATTAAAAGTGCTCGCAAAATTCGGGAAAAATCAGATAAAAAATCAGCGCAACAGAAGCTTCCGGAACTCCGAAGGAGGGCCAGAGGGCCACCACCTGGCGCGGCCTAGGGTCTGGCCGCGCCAGGGGGGCGGCCTGGACCCCTGGTGCCCCCCTGGCTTCCCCCCTTCGCCTATTTATTTCCCGTGACATGAAACTTCCGAAGACATAACCCTTTTCCGCGATCTTGCCTCTATTCCTCCGCCGCCGCGCTTCCAAGATCGGGAGTGCCAGCAGACTTCTTCCCGGCACCCTTCCGTAGGGAGGATTGACCTCCGGGAGCTTCCCGTCCACCATGGACGCTTCTCAGATGTGCCGTGAGTAGTTTCCCTAGGACAATTGGTTCGTGATAAGTAGCTATGTGATGTTCTTCTCCCCTCTTTATTCTTCATGGTTTAGACCTCGTGAGCTGTCCTACATGACCGAGGCACATATGTAACTTTCTGTTGTTGCTATGCTGAGTTTGCTGGGATCTGATGGATTATGAGATTATGTTAAGATTGTGATAGAGTAATATATTTGGTTCTTATCTTTATATTTTTTCCTAAGTAATTCTTGCATGTTCTCCGTTGTTGTTTATTGCTTTGGCTAAGTAGTAGGTAGTGACTCCAAGAGGGAACATTATGCTCGATTGTGGGTTCATGCCCCCGATGACACGCTTGAGTGACAGAAACATGAGTCTAGGGGATGTGTTGTTGCCACAAGGGGGAAAACAACGGTGCTTGTAACGCGGTTGCAAGGATTGTTTACTTTACACAAAGTTCTTTTTAATGCAGTTGTTTGTTGCTTTGGGTTTACACTTTGGGCTTTGGGTGGGGCTCGCAACTTAATACCAGCGAGATGTTCTGGATAGATATCTCAAGGTGGATGATTAGTAGTAGATGCAATTGGATTTCAGTCTACTTATTTTTGACTACTTCCCATGCTTTCGAGCCCCTTCCTTTATTTGTAGCATAGATAGCATTGCGGTGCATTTTTAATCCTGTCAATTCCCCAGCTCTAATTTGTTTACCTCGCATAGCAGTTTTATCGTCTTTTGGGAGAGAGACATCACTAGTGAACATCACGGGACCCCGGTCCATATTCTCATTATTGTTTACACGCTCATTTACTTTCCTGTTTTTACTTTCTAGTTGCTATTATTATTATCCCTTGTATTTGATCCTTTGTGAACAACAAGGCTGGAGAGATTGAAAACCTCTCTGTACTCATTGGGAAGCAAAGTTACTTGTGTTGTGTGCAGGTCCACGTCAGTTGCGCTACTGACACCTACTTATCATCTCCGGAGTCCTACTAGAGACAAACCTTGGTATCTTCACCGAGGGAAATTTGTTGTTATCCTACATCTCACCTTCCACTTGGGATAACCAATGAGGAGAGGCGTTGCACTATTCAACTCTCTGGTCATCAAGCAAATTTCTGGCGCCGTTGCTGGGGACTCTGAGTGCTAAGATAGGGGAGTTTCCCACTACCTTTTACATTTGCTTTTTAGTCTTGTTAGTATACCTTTCAGTTTTTATCTTTGTGTCTTATATCAATAATTACAAAAAAATCTGCCACACTTGTTGCTACTATGGGATCCACTGAAAACACCAAGTTGTGTGACTTCACTAGTCACAACAACAAAGACTTTATCTGCCCTCCTATTTCCACACCTGCCACTTCAGCTACCTCTTATGAAATTAAACCTTCTTTGCTAAACCTTGTTATGAGAGATCAATTCTCTGGTGCTAGAGATGATGCTGCTTTACACTTAAATAGTTTTGTTGAGTTATGTGATATGCAAAAGTATAAAGAAGTAGAAGGTGGTGTTGTTAAGCTCAAGCTTTTTCCTTTCTACCTGAGGGAAGGAGCTAAAATTTGGTTTCAATCTTTGCCTAGGAATAGCATAGATTCTTGGGATATGTGCAAAGATGCTTTTATTGGGAAGTATTACCCACCTGCTAAAATTATCCAATTGAGGAGTAACATTATGAATTTTAACCAATTGGATAATGAACACGTTGCCCAAGCTTGGGAACATATGAAATCTCTTGTTAAGAAATGCCCTACACATGGTTTGACTACATGGATGGTTATCCAGACTTTTTATGCAGGCTTGAACTTTACCTCGCGGAACCTGTTAGATTCAGCCGCGGGAGGAACCTTTGTGTCAACTACACTTGGTGCTGCCGCAAAACTTCTCGATGAGATGATGACCAACTATTCCCAATGGCACACCGAACGAGCTCCAACAGGTAGGAAGGTAAACTCTGTCGAGGATATTACCTAACTAAATGAAAAGGTTTACTTGATTATGTCTCTACTTACCAAGCAACCCTCTATTGATCCTCATGATGTTCCTTTAAATTCTTTGGTTGCTCAGGAACAAGTAGATGTGAACTTTATTGCTAGAAACAACTTTAACAACAATGCTTATAGGGGCAACTTTTCTACTAATCCTATACTGTTTCCATCCAACTATGGGAATAGCAACACTTACCCTAGTAACAAGAACCCCACTTCTGAACTAGAAAACATGCATAGAGACTTTATCACTAGACAAAAATCCTTCAACAAGAATGTAGAAGAGAAATTAGCTAAGTTAGATAATCTCTCTTTGAAGCTAGATAGCTTAGCTCTTGATGTTGAGATGCTAAAAGTTAGAACCTCTCCCCTTGAGGAGAGGAAGGCCACTCCTATTAATGCTATCCAATTAAAAATCAATTAAAATATTAGGATGATGGCTAAACTTAAAGAAATATGGGAAAGAGAAAAAGAGGAAGAGGATAGAATTAAGAGCCTTCCTACACACTACACAGTTGCCACTATCCAAATTGTTGAGGACACCGAAACTATTAGCACCCAATGCACTCCTAGTCTCGTTGGACCTATTAATGGTGATGCTAATACCTCAGCCGTAGAAGAAGAAACTCCTAAGAACATAGAGGGTTTCAAACAAGTGAGCCTAGATGACACTACTACCACCTTTGATAGTAGTAATATTGATTTTGATAGTTGCACCCTCTCAGAAGTTATTACCTTGTTACACAAAATGTCTAGAGACCCCCACACTAGCACACTTAATCTTGCCTTCACGGAGCATATCGCAAATGCTCTCATTAAAGATAGGGAGGAGAAGGTTAGAGTTTTCCTGTTGCACTGAGTTTTGTGTCTTGAGTTGAAGTAGGTAATTGAGGTTGCTATTCAATTGAAGTAGTAACTTGCAATAGTTTTGAGGTATTGCCTTGAGTAATGTTTGAACTTTTGGTGTCAAGAGCTTTAGCCTATTAGTGATAGATGTCGTATTTTGGGGAATCCGTGTTTATTTTCGGAAAACCTACAAAATTAGTTGAGAACTTTAGCTACTAGATGGATCACAAATCTTTGGAGGGATCGAATATTAGTGTACACTCACGTACCATGAGTTGAGGATGCGCAAGGATAACCAAACCCCCATACACTCCTCCTCGGGGTACTTGTCTCTTTGTGAACCTCCTATTAGATTGAGAGTTACCGATAATAAGTACATGAGTTCTTCGGACTAATGTGAGTATTCCAAAGTTGACACTTCCACCTCCTCATATTTGCTAGCCTCTTCCGTGCCGTGCATTTCCTTCTTCTAACTCCGAGAGTTGGTGTCCACCTTCGTCGGTACATCCAAATCCTTGGCATGATACGCTCTGTATTCATAAGCCTCATTATATCCTTCCTCAAAACAGCCACCATACCTACCTATAAAGGCATTTACATAGCCTTTCCGAGATACATTGCCATGCAACATCCATCTTCTCATGACTTGATCTTCATATCATACATGCTTTTGCTTGATCGATGAGTCGCATGCTAGTTGGGCCTTTCCCTAATCATTGCTACATGAAGCGCTAGTATCATTGCATATCCTGCTACACTGGCAGAGGCATACATTTGCATACTTCATGATAGTTTCATTTTCTTTATGTTGAGTACTTTTGTAAAGTGTGAAAGATCTTCTATACTTCTTGTAATATATAGAGTGTTTCCCCTAAAGTGAGGAAAAGATCCCAAAGTGGACAAAATCAATAGATCCCAAAGAGGAAAAAATCAAAAGATCCCAAAGAGGACAAATGAGAGAAGTAGAAAGAGCCGTTGAGGCCACCAAAAATACAAAAAAATAGAAAAAAGAGAAAAAATAAATAAAAAGAGAGAAGGGGGCACACTACTATTCCTTTTGAGAGATCCACACTCGTGCTCCATCTTATATCTTGTACTCCATAGAGATTATCATTTATGCATATAGCTATGTGGGGACCTTCACACTATAGAACTTGGCTTGTATATTCCAATGATGAGCCGCCTCAAATGAGCTCTAGGTCTTCTTGAGCGAGCAAGTTGGATGCACCCACTAGTTCCATTGGAGAGCTTACCTTAGCTCAGATGTGCATCCGTTTCATGGCAATCCCTACTCCTCACATCATATCTATCATTTGGATTCTCTCGCCTATGATTGTCCTCATTGATGTGAGCCTTTCACACCCTTTTTGTCTTCCTCCTCCATCATTTTTCTCTCTTTGCCATCCTAAGTGTCAACTTTCTTGCTTACGCTCATTCATTGCATGAGTGCTCAAAATGTCGAAAAGGAGTGGATCATTTTGACTTGTACCTGGCTAGTGGTCTGGGGATGAGTCAAGATAAGATTCCAAAGAAGACAAAGTGTGAAAATTTAGTAGATTGAGTTCTCAACACAAAAATACTTTTTTCTCGTATATCTCTATCCCCTTTCTTGCACGCAAACACCATTTGGAGACATTCGAGTCACGGACAGCGATAGCTCTTGCACCTTTATGTTCTTATGTTGCCTGTTTCGATGCTAATATAGAATTTTGCCTGTTATGACTTGAATTGAATTACATGTCTTGATTGTTTTACTTAAAAGTTCTTATATGGTTGTTAGCATGTCACCACAGAAATTATGTTTGTTATCATTTACGTACTCGAGGACGAGCAGGAATTAAGCTTGGGGGTGTTGATACGTCCAAAACATATCTATAATTTCTGCTTGCTCCATGCTTCTTTTGTGTGATATTGCTATGATATTGATGCACTTCCATACACTTTTGATCATATTTGGACTAACCTATTAACTCAGTGCACCCCAGTGCCAGTTCCTGTTTTCTGTTGTTTTTGTATGTCAGGTTTTCCCATTATTTAAAGTGCCAGAAAAATTCTGAGAAAAATATATGAAAAATCACCGTACAGGAAGCTTCGCGAAGAGCCCAAGTGGGGCAAGAGGGGAGCCAGGGGTGGCCCAGGCGGCCACCTGGCGCGGCCACCCCCTAGGCCGCGCACTACAAGAAATATGCTAACTTGTGACCTTCTGTCAGTGACCCTGGAAGAAATGGTCGTAATTCTACGACCATTTCGAATCAATTGGTTATAAGTTTTTTGGTAGGCTCCAAACCCGAAAACATAACGACCATCTTGGTCATAAAGGTCATAATTTCCTTACTGCAAATGGTCATAAAGCAGACAACACTAATCTGCTATCTTATTTCTAGCTGATAATGACTAATGTAGATGGGCATGACGTTGTAAACGTGGATGCATTAATATGATTGGACGCCACCTCATAAATTTTGCTTATGTGTCAGGTTCATGTGTCAACTTTGTTGGATATATGCTCTAGAGGCAAATAATATATGATTATTCCAATATATCTAAGCAAGTTCATAACCAGTTTCATACCGTGCTAGAACTGCATCAGTGAAACAATGATGCAGGTGTGGTATAGAAACCCCAGAGTTCCTAGTTAGCCTCTACATCGATAACTAGTTCATGGTCAACATGATGATCGTGGTTTCGCGATCATGGACAATTAAGTCTCTTGACTATGAGGTCACCTCACTGGCTAAGTGACGTGATGAACATTACCCAAAGTAAGCATTACAGCATGATCAAATCTTATGAAGGTTCAGTGTTGTAATTACAGAACGTGGTAGACCGTTCCTTTGACCGTGAGTACGTGCATAATCACTATCTTCCCGGATGCTTTGACTTACATCCCACCACCTGACTGAAATATGCGGGTCATACGGTTGTATCTTAGGTATTCCGTGGAGATACGTTGAGGAGTATTGTTTACAAGAGCGGGATTTGTCAATCCATATAATGGATAGATACTCAGGGCCCACTCGGTGAGATTCCATCCATGAAGCTGCGCAGCGTGTGACTAGGTCACGGGGATGAATATCACGGGAACGAGTGAATGAGGATTTAGTTCGGAACGAGGTTGAACCAGACATAGGATGTCATTGATCGAATCTCGGAACAATCCAGTATCGATGACAAAGGGAATGCTATACGGCGTAAGGTCCAATCGGTGTTGATATCCGGAATGCACAGGGGTCATTATGGGCATCCAGGTCCCGCTGATGATCATTGACTGTTGCCTCTGCTCGGTCATGACTGGAGTGTTCTCGGACCATAGGGTAACACACTTAAGGGCTCGATGAAATCGGAGATCTTTTCGGAACTATCGGAGCAACCAGAGAATAAGGGAGACAATATCGGAGGAGTACCGTATTGAACCGAAACAAGTTCGGAGTGAGCCGGAAGAGTTTCCGGAGCACAGGGAGATGGAATAATATGTTTTAGTTATTAATTAATTGAATTAATAATTAAAATCATTTTATTTCTAATTAATATGTGCTATGGGCCTTAGTGGAGAAAAAGGCCCATTAAGGAATTAAAGGGAAAAGAAAAAAGAAAAGAAAAAGGGGGGGAGGCGCCATGGGCCCTAGGGCCCATGAGGGGTGCGCCCCCTCTCCCCCCTTGGCCGGCCACCCCACTAGCAAAGGGTTTAGTCCCACATTGCTAGGGGAGGTGGGTTGACTCCCTTCCCCAGCCTATATAAAGACAGGCAGGGTGCACATAATTAATACACAGAAATTCGTGAGAAAATAAATATAACTTGAGATCGGTTTTCTCCGGTCTTCTCCCCTCTCTGGTCTCTTCCACGGTGGGCTCCCTAGTGTGAGCCTGTAGTGGAATTGAGACCTCTCTGCTAGAATCGGAGGCCGTCGTGCTGCCGAAGCTCCGTCCGGAGGTCTGCTTCTGCCCCCTCCGCTGGATCGGAGAACGGAGGTCGTCATCGAGTCTCGTATGTGTGCGAGTACTACGAGGTGCTGCACGTGTGGCACTACACCCATCTGGGTGCTCAACACAGCCAGGGGGCTGTGAAACTTGATCGGCTACATCAACCACGTTTGCGGGAACGTTTCCCGCGCAACGGACTACACCCCGAGGTATGTTATTTCCGCACTGCTATCTGTTACGGTAATACGGCTAGCTAGATCTTGGGTTAAGGGAACGCCAGTTAGGAAAAATTTGTGTTTTCTGCTGCGAACCCCAACAGTGGTATCATGAGCTAGGTCTATGCTTAGTATTACTGTACGGATAGAACACATCGGGGATGTGGGCGTTGATTGTATGATTGTTACCCTCTCACGTGCACTTGTTCATATCTGCGGCATTGTTTGATGAAGCGGCCCCCGACCGACTTTACGCGTACTCTTACGCGAGACTGGTTCCACGCTTGACATACGGCTTGTACCGTATAAAGTGGCTAGGGGGGTGTCTGTCTCTCTACTTTAGCGGATGTGGCATTTGCAACGGAGGGCCCCGTGCGGGGTGTAATAGAGACAATCGTATGGTTGACGTTGTGGTTGACTCGTAGGTTAAAACCTGTTTAACTATGAAAGCCCTAGCAGCCACGTAAAACTTGCAATATACAACTAGACCGTCTAAACCTTGTATTGCAAAGTGGGGGCTATCGTTTGTTTGTTTGTGATGTAGTGATAGCTTTGCTATGTGTTACTAATAAGTAGTAATCGTCATCATAAAACAAACTAAAATGGAGACACTGTAGACTTAGTGTTGCCATAGCCCAGACATCTTAAAACTTGCTAGTATAAGATACACGACGGTAGCATGTGATAAGATGATCCCTTAACAAAGCCAAACACAAGTATTCTACCGAAGTGTGCACCACCTGGAAGGTTCTCCCATATGGCTTGATGCTCCGTACATACCGGAGTTGTCCTACATATTCAATGGAGTTCGCATGAGGTTGGGTTCGGCAAGCCTGGCATATGAAAATATGGCCTTGCTGAGCAACATATAACATGGAGGTTAATTTGGCGAGCCTAGCATATGCAGATATGGCCTCAGAATACTAGAGATCGAAAGATCGAGCATGAGTCACATTATATATAAGATAATGTGATCGCACAAGTTGTTGTCTACCTTTGAAACTGACCCGTCGGCCGTGTGATATTCGAGGTCGGGCAGTGAATCTGGATCATGTAATCACTAAAACTTCCTAGGGATGAAATGTTTTGGTGCGAGCTCATATGGTTATATGAACTCTCTTGTTGTGAACTAGTCTTAATTGTGTTCCTTGCAATTATGTTTGTAGAAAATGGATAATACCCAGTACCTTGAAATGGTTTCCTTCTTACATGGTGAAAGACTTAAAGAAAATGGGTCAAACTTCATTAGTTGGTACTTGCGCCTTAGAGCCGTGCTCAAAAGAATCAAACTTTCATTCTTAACTAAAAGGCACGTGGGAAACCCTCCAGAAAACGACATGGACGCACAAGCGGCGATTGATTATCATTATCGTCGTAGGACATATGCCATAGCCAAGGGTATCATAGAAACCAGCATTCCGCAACTTTTGCGTGAAGAGTATGCTGATTTGGATACATACGATATGATCGATGAGCTGAAGTCATCAAACTTGCATCAGTTTAGAGTTGCCAGATTTGAGTTAGAAAGTGAGTTTCTCTCTACAAAGCTGGAAGAAGGCTCTTGCCTGAAAGCACACTTGGCCAAGATGCATGAGATACATCTAAGCCTCGTAGATGATTTTGACTATGATACCACACATGAGTCTGCGATATACACGGTGTTACACTCGCTTCCACCGAGCTATACAGACCATGTCTATGGCTATGTCGGCAGAGGTGAAAGCCTCGAGTTCTCTGACTTCATGGATAGACTTCAGTACCTGGAGGTCGAACCCATTGAAGGAGAAGTTGTCGATGGAGAAGGTATATACTTGATATACATTATAAATGTTCATTCCCTTATACAACAGGTGCAGTAAATGAGTATTTGATACTTATTCTGTTTTATGAAAATAGGACCTGCCGTTGCATGGACGGGAAGAGGTGAAATCGAGGATTGATGGACATCAAGTCAGTTGATGGCCAGCATGGATTCCACCGAGACATCTATCATAGGAGATACTTAGAGTATTAGATAAATCTTATGTAATCATTATAGTATGAACACTTAGTTGTGTGTCTTGCATCTCGCGAGACAAAGTTATTCATGTAATGAGACAAGTCAGTTGTTCCATCTCTATGAATAAAAGTGTGCTTATACTTTGATTACGTCTTGATTTATGATATGATAGAAAGCATTTATAATACTACTATTATTGTCAAGAAATATTCAATGTTTAATGATAAAGTTGTCTTGATTACAACAAGTCAAAGATTTGATTGCATGAGGTGACTTCATAACGGATGAATTCATTAAAATGTATGATCTATTAACTTGTGAGTTCATTGTCGAATGAAAATCATAACTTGATTGCATGACATGGATTAGATACACGATCTATGAACCTCTGCAATAAATATAATCATGACAAGGTTCTAGCAAGTAGAACTTGTGCCAATCATTATACATAAGTGATGTAGAATGGGCATGTGAGTTATCATTAAAGACTTCATATGATTAATTGAAAGTTGTATTCAATTGAGATCATAAAACTGAGATTCGGGAATCACAGTAAGAAGTGAGAATACAAGGATACATATCACTACGCTACGATCTGGAGTGAAAAGTATTGATATTGACATAATGAGAGACTTGTGGAAGTTGTACCACAAACTACGATGGAAGTTGAAAGTGCTAGACTACTTAAACCATTCGTAGTCATACTAAACCGTAGTATGGTCTAAACGTTCTTTCCCCTAGCACTATAGTTATTGTCGAATAAGTTGTTTAATTCATTAAGTTAAAACACCCACTTCATGAATAGGAAACCATCCTGATTTTAACGAGACGTGATAGCTCCATAACTGATGGTGTTATAAGGTTTCTTAAAAGAAAGAATTTCTTTGTAATAGAACTACGAGCAATTGAAATTACATATTCTCCCCGAATAGCAAATTGTTGTGTTGCTTAATTGGTAATACGAGAAAAGTCTCTCGACACGGATCCAATGGGAGATAATGGAAACTTTGACCGGGGTATTGGACCTTGCCTTCAGAATATCAGAGTATTGCAACGGAAGCATGTTCCGCTGTAATGACACTGCATAAGGAAGGATATGCCAAAGATGATTGATCTTGGTATATGAGTTGAAGCCATTGTTAAATTTAGAAGGTTATCATGAATACGTTCTGTACAGAACAATAATCATGAGTCTTCTTAATAAAACAATAAGGGAATAATATTGCTTGAAGACACAAAGGAATGATGGTAGCCTAGAACACGAGGAGAAATGAAATAATATTGAATTACATTAAGGATGGCTCACGTCCCGTGAAATAAATCGGTTATTTCATATTCTCGACAAACTGGAGAGTTATTGAGAATAATGTAATGGACATAAGGCATTATTTGGTTATGACCAAAGTTCAATGGTGATTGACTACGGAAACGTAGGAATGCTTTAATCAATAAAATATTTCATTTACACTACGATGGACCATAGCCTGAAATTGCATCTCAGTCAAATTTGGATTTGAAAGGGAATTGTAATGGGCAAGACGAAGGTTACTTCGTTAAAAGGATGGACTATAGTACCTCAAGACAGGAACCCTCAAACTTGATTTGATCAAGTGATTTTGTGATGACCAAAATATTGAGTGGGCCTGCAGTTTCATGAAACTGAGTGGGAGCTTTGAAGACTTCCCTGAAACTTGGAATGCAGAGGGCATTTTCTGAGTGGGAGCTTTGGAAGCATTTGTCATTATGTGAGACATAGTGAACAATAAAATGACTTGATGAAAGCTGAACCACAATTATATGAGTATAAGATGGATATATTTGAGTGGGAGCAGGATCATTGTCTCAAACATATATGCATTGATATGTGTGAAGAATGATCTCATATGTATATATATATGGATATGCATTGATTGTGTATATAGAGAATCGTCTTATATACATATGTGCATTATGATATATATAGAGCATAAGGCAAATAAAATACAAGATTGCAAGAATCTTCTTTTATATGAAATACCAACACATTACACGTTGAAATCTATCTGACTAGATTAAGATACGGATAATGAAACGAAGTGAAGGTTGGAATAATCTTCTAGACAAGAAACAGGTTCTTGTGGCTAGAAATTATATAATGGATGAAATCCAAATATCACAAGCAATGTCTTGATGGAAGAATAGAGATGCACCATGTACTTGACATGTGATCTTGTATGTTCTTGACATATGATTCTACCATATAATATGCGTTGTGAATCCAACAACAGAATGACTCAAAAGTTCTTGGAAGAAGAACAGATTACGATGTGCTTTAGGAGTAAAACACAGAATCTGAATAAAGTCCATGCATTCAGTATAGAGAGGCATACTGAGGACTATTCTCTAAAATATAGAAAGGATAATAGACTTGAATGTAATGCAAGATTACAATTGCTAGCCATATTATGGGTCTATATGGAATTAGAGACATCACCAAAGACATGAAAGGAATGTGAGCAAAATTCACGGTACTACAAACATAATACTACTTAAGAAAGTAGATGTATGGATAAAAGTTTAGCGTTAGAAGTATTGGACTTCTGGCTGAGTGTATTTCCCAGTATATATGACTATAGGATGAGTCTTCTAAAGACTGAACCAAGAGATCATTGGAGGATACTGTGAAATAAGAGTCTCACTCTCCCGCGAAACTTATATCCAACCATTATATGATAATGAGTGGTATGTCAAAAGAGCTTTTGACCTGTACCAGTTGCAAAGGAAACATACGAATCTGAATTGGTGCAGTTCGTTGACGAACCCTCTTCCATGAGCGTGCATGATCAATGAACACTTATGTGATAAGATGATTATGATCGGAAAAATGCGGCTAGATTATTAGCACTCTAGTGCAAGTGGGAGACTGTTGGATATACGCTCTAGAGGCAAATAATATATGATTATTCCAATATATCTAAGCAAGTTCATAACTAGTTTCATACCGTGCTAGAACTGCATCAGTGAAACAATGATGCAGGTGTGGTATAGAAACCCCAGAGTTCCTAGTTAGCCTCTACATCGATAACTAGTTCATGGTCAACATGATGATCGTGGTTTCGCGATCATGGACAATTAAGTCTCTTGACTATGAGGTCACCTCACTGGCTAAGTGACGTGATGAACATTACCCAAAGTAAGCATTACAGCATGATCAAATCTTATGAAGGTTCAGTGTTGTAATTACAGAACGTGGTAGACCGTTCCTTTGACCGTGAGTACGTGCATAATCACTATCTTCCCGGATGCTTTGACTTACATCCCACCACCTGACTGAAATATGCGGGTCATAACGGTTGTATCTTAGGTATTCCGTGGAGATACGTTGAGGAGTATTGTTTACAAGAGCGGGATTTGTCAATCCATATAATGGATAGATACTCAGGGCCCACTCGGTGAGATTCCATCCATGAAGCTGCGCAGCGTGTGACTAGGTCACGGGGATGAATATCACGGGAACGAGTGAATGAGGATTTAGTTCGGAACGAGGTTGAACCAGACATAGGATGTCATTGATCGAATCTCGGAACAATCCAGTATCGATGACAAAGGGAATGCTATACGGCGTAAGGTCCAATCGGTGTTGATATCTGGAATGCACAGGGGTCATTATGGGCATCCAGGTCCCGCTGATGATCATTGACTGTTGCCTCTGCTCGGTCATGACTGGAGTGTTCTCGGACCGTAGGGTAACACACTTAAGGGCTCGATGAAATCGGAGATCTTTTCGGAACTATCGGAGCAACCAGAGAATAAGGGAGACAATATCGGAGGAGTACCGTATTGAACCGAAACAAGTTCGGAGTGAGCCGGAAGAGTTTCCGGAGCACAGGGAGATGGAATAATATGTTTTAGTTATTAATTAATTGAATTAATAATTAAAATCATTTTATTTCTAATTAATATGTGCTATGGGCCTTAGTGGAGAAAAATGCCCATTAAGGAATTAAAGGGAAAAGAAAAAAGAAAAGAAAAAGGGGGGGAGGCGCCATGGGCCCTAGGGCCCATGAGGGGTGCGCCCCCTCTCCCCCCTTGGCCGGCCACCCCCCTAGCAAAGGGTTTAGTCCCACATTGCTAGGGGAGGTGGGTTGACTCCCTTCCCCAGTCTATATAAAGACAGGCAGGGTGCACATAATTAATACACAGAAATTCGTGAGAAAATAAATATAACTCCGAATTGAGATCGGTTTTCTCCGGTCTTCTCCCCTCTCTAGTCTCTTCCACGGTGGGCTCCCTAGTGTGAGCCTGTAGTGGAATTGAGACCTCTCTGCTAGAATCGGAGGCCGTCGTGTTGCCGAAGCTCCGTCCGGAGGTCTGCTTCTGCCCCCTCCGCTGGATCGGAGAACGGAGGTCGTCATCGAGTCTCGTATGTGTGCGAGTACTACGAGGTGCTGCACGTGTGGCACTACACCCATCCGGGTGCTCAACACAGCCAGGGGGCTGTGAAACTTGATCGGCTACATCAACCACGTTTGCGGGAACGTTTCCTGCGCAACGGACTACACCCCGAGGTATGTTATTTCCGCACTGCTATCTGTTACGGTAATACGGCTAGCTAGATCTTGGGTTAAGGGAACGCCAGTTAGGAAAAATTTGTGTTTTCTGCTGCGAACCCCAACAAACTTTTCTACTATGTATCATGTCTATGTGTCAATTTTTGCTTACGTGTGTCTGTATTTTACTTGGTTTAAATCTACTATTAACATGTGGGACCCACACCTTAACATGTTGACCAAGATCCAAACTGAAACACCCATCGAATGACAAGTGGGGCACAACCACTTTTTTGAATGACAAGTGGGGTCAACCATACAAACTCACCAAGACACAAACAAAGAAAACAAAAGGAGCAAAAAGAGAGTCACCAAGACTCGAAGCCACGATCCCACGTTTCGCACTTGAATAGCAAACCACCAGGCCACCAATTGGCTGTTGTTAAATCGCACAAGTCCCCTATTTAATGTACGTGGTGGCGCGTGGAAATGGGCCTCGGTTGGGTTGAGGACACTTTTCTTTCCTGAGCGAGAAATCGACCTGGTGGTTTGCTATCCAATGGGCCCATCCAGTAGCAGATGCGAGATGCACTTATATTTCTCAACAAAAAAAACATGCATTCGGACCATAATGTCTAGAAAAATGCCATAACAAACATAGGAAAATAATAGGTTTTCTATTACAGTCTAAAAAATAGGTTATTAACTATATCTCTCTAAAATAAGATTTTTCATTATGAAAATCTTGAAACAAGTTAAACAATAAAAAATTGTATGAATAGGAAAAATCACGAAGTCATAAAAGAATCTTCTTTTAAAGAGTTATAATTTTCTATTGAAACAAGTTAAACAATAGAAAATTGTACGAATAGGAAGTTAAACGGATTATAAATCAATAGAAACGAAGTCACACGGATTAGCACTTAGAAAATAAAAAATAATTTAACATGCAACCATTTATTTAATTACACACATAATATATATGGTCTAATATTTTTTTAATGAAGTGGTGATATTTTGCCAAAATAATTTGTTAGTTTCTTCACAAAGAGCCCGTTTTCCAAGCTCGGAAAATGAAAAATGAATTTTGTTATGCAAAGAAAATGACAATTCTCTTCGGCAACATTTATTGCCATTCCATGATGCACACTTATGCAAAATATTGAATTTTTCATGCACACTTCATAAAAAAACTAATTTTTGGCACTCTGAAAATGGAAAATATTCTTTTTATTAAAAGAAAAAGAAAAGTTTCTTCGTCAACATTGTCCGACATTCCAATATCGTATTTCTATTTTATAATTTTGTGTGGATACTATGACACACATAATGACACAACGCGAAGGTTTTCAATATTTTTTGAGTAATTTATGTCGGTTTCAAAATACGGTCAAAACGATGGACATGACCATTCGTATCTATGTGTTGAACCTTATAAAAATATTGGTGTATCTCTGATGAAATAGATACGTGTATACCTAAAAATGATTTTTACAAAAAATCATGAGCAAACTATAAAGCACCTGTAGTTCAAATTTGACCCGCTTTCAGCTGGATCGACAGAAATTTGCCCCGCTTTTGAGAGGCAACCATTTGGTTATTTGTACATAAAATGTGGTGTAATAATTTAGAAAAATATGTTGCTCACATTTTGCAACTAATTTTTGGCATGTGCTTCACAAAAAAACTCATTTTTTGGCACTCGAAAAATGGAAATTAATATTTTTCTTCAAAGAAAAAGAAAAGTTTCTTCGTCAACATTGTCCGGCATTCCAATGTGCACGCTTGTGTGCAATATGAGGTCTTTTGAAGAAATTATGAAGTGAATGTGGCCATAACATCCGTCATTTGGCCTAAAAGCCATGAATCTTCGTAGATGATAGCTCATTTATGTGATCACTTTTCGAGATAGTTATCGTATTTCAAGTTTATATTTTTGTGTGGATGCTAGGACACACATAATGAAACAACACGAAGATTTTCCTTTTTTTTTGAACAATTTATGTCGGTTTCAAAATACAGTCAAAACGATGGACATGATCGTTCGTAGCTAGGTGTTGAATCTTGTGAAAATATTGGTGTATCTCTGATGAAATAGATACTTGTGTACCTAAAAATATTTTTTACAAGAAATCATGAGCAAACTACGAGGCACCTGTAGTTCAAATTTGACCTGATTTCATCCGAATCAGCAGAAATTTGTGTTTTTCAAATGAGGTGGATGTATATCTTTTGAGAGGCAACCATTTGGTTATTTGTACATATAACATGGTCTAGTGTTCTTAAAAATGGACTTCTCAAATTTTGAAACATATTTTTGGTATGTTCTTCACAAAAAAAACTGGTTTTTTTGTGCAATGAAAATGAAAACTTTCTTCGTCAACATTGTCTGTGGTTCTATGATGCACGTTTGTGTAGAATATGGGCACATTTAAACAAACTATGCCATGAATATGAACATGACATCCGTCATTTGGTCCAAAAGCCATGAATTTTTTTGAATTTGTATGTCGATTTTAAAATAAGGTCAAAACGAATGACATCGTTGTTCCTATTTATAATCAACCATCACAATATTCAAACACAGTAGTAAATAATTCTTAGTATTATAACCCCCTTTTTTACAGTATTATAACACTCAGAAATATTTCTTAGTTAACAAATCGTAGATTTGTTCTTTCTTGTCAAAAAAACAGGAAGGGGCTGACCCTACCTGCAGCCACTCTTGCGTGAGAAGAAAATGCACCAAAAGAAACGAGGACCGTGGAGGAAAATATTTTGGAAATAACCGCGCGGCCTCAAAATTTCAGATCGACCCGCGCGAGTGCTAACCCTAATCCCTCTCCTTTCCTTCATGCGCAGCCGCCCCCATCATTTTGCCCTCCACTCCTGTTCTCTTCCTTTGCTCTCCACCGATCTTCGCCTCTCTCTCCCTTCCATGGCGCGGCCAGTGCCCGACGACGCGTCCTCCTCTGCGTTGGTCTAGTTGACCGAAAATCCAGCCGCTTGGGAGCCTGTGCTTGGCCGCTCCCATCGGCGGCGGATGCGAGATGGGATCTGTGGTGTTCTCTCGTCAGCTACGGAGGCGAGATGAGCGCTTAGGAACCCCACCCAAGGATTCAGATCCGTCACCTCCTGGATCTCCTCTCTTTTTCTTTCGGCTTGCTCTCGGTTTCACTCTCTCAGTATACCTCTCTTTCCATGCAGATGCTGACGGACACAGGGTGGAGCCCGTGCCTCCACCGTAGCCGTGTATCCTACGGCGTCGCCCTCAGGCCTCTTCCGCCTCTACGTCCACTTCGTCGCCTCCCTGGCCGCACACCTTGCCGCTTCCCTCATCGAGCCACCCCGAGCCCGCGCCGCCGCTAGTAGTAGAGGAGCACGAAGACGAGGTTTCCCCAGATCTCGGAGTACAATGGCGCTTCGCGACCGCCGTCGACCTCAAGCTCGGCGAGAAGCTCCAGACCGCCACCATCTACTTCCAGTGGGTGTTCAAGATCCATGGCAAAACTTTATATCGTGCCTCATCGCCCTCCAGGAATGCACTCTCCTTACGTGTGAAGATATGCCCCCTCCTGCCCTTGTCCTTCCCGAACAGATTCATCCCAGTGGGTGGTTCTAATATTTCCATTGTTGGTTCTGTGCTATTGGTGATGAGGGTTTGCAGGCCACGAGCTCCAGAACGAACAAGAAGCTCAAAGGAAGAGGGTATACTAAGCTCATGAACAAGGTATGCCAACCGCTTCTGTGAAACAGTTGCCTTGAAGAAGTGGAACAAGGTCAAGGAGGTTGTGAACAACACACTGTTGTTCCGGCAGGCTACCTTCAGCAAGCCTTGACATGCTGAATTGCAAGCTTGTCAACCCCGTTGTCTTCTTGGAACTCATCAAGGTAGGTCATCCTACAGATCTCAACTGGGATATGAAGATTTATTTTCTGCTAGCAGATGTACTGATATTGTGCCGTGCAGTTTCTGTACTATTATAGTGTATCAGTTTTGAAAATTTGAATTCAGTTCTTGAAATGCATTACTGTCCGCTCATTGGAATCCATCCAATGGTCTAGAGTGCTGGGATTCGCAGCAGTTCAGTGTTATCTAGATTGTTCCAGAAACTTTCATGAATTAGTACATGGTCAAAAGTATACGGATTATTCCAGAAACATCTATCGGCTAACATCGACTCACACCAATTAGTATAGAGCCAACCGAGTATGTATCCCTTGGAGCCCCGTGCAAACCGTTTGACCAAAGGCATACACGAGCATTGGTAGATCGCATGTGGCTGGAGATACAAGTGGGTTGATTTTGTACAACAAAGTGTGACAAGTGACCAAAATTAGTACGAAAGGGATAAGAAGTAAACAAAACGACCCTTTTCTGTGTGGAAAGATGTAGTAAATGTTATGGTAGAACATAGCCTTAGTTGCATGTGATAGGTACTATTCCCTCTGTTCATAATCGAATGTATATACATGTGTTTTAGTGTGTTTGTTCACCCATTTCAGTCTGTATATTGTTTATATTAAAATATTTAAAACATCGTATATTTGTGGACAGAGAAAGTAAGCATAAAGGCGAGAAGTTTCCTTATGTTAATTTCAAGTATATCATTTCTGCTTATGTACATTCATCATGTTCATTTGTTCTCAATCATTTCTCAAGTTGGCCTTATTTTCCTGGACAAAAAATCAATCCATATGTTAAGACGCATGCATACATACTAGTACTATTAAAAGATGAAGTCTAGTAGTCTCACTTTTTTTAGGAGCCTCACTTTTTTTGTAGTTAAGAGTGACTTTGTCTCATCCTATTTCACAAGTTCTTTTTTTATTGTGTGTGTATAAGTGTCTGTGTTGATCTATACAAATAATGTGTGCACTGTCTCATCCTAGGGGAATTTATTGTGTCGGTGTTTGTTTGCAGGGATGAAAGGAGAGATCCTAGAAGAAACACGTGGAGAGGAGAAGAAGGGACCTGAACTCAAGATCAGGCTCATCCAAATTATTCTGTAAATGGATACTATTAGGAAAATGGATACTATGTATTATTGTAATGTACAAAGTTTGGATGGGTTATGAAATATTCTTCATTTATTGCCACGGTTTGAATGGAATTATTGGATATTGATTGAAAATGATTGTATATTAAACTGATGAGTGAGTCTAAAATTCAAAGGCCATGGTTGAGGCCCAAAAAAATTAGTTTGTAAAAAGGCCGAAGCCCAAAAATGAAACGGTTTTCAAAAAGGCCAAGGCCGAGAGAATAGAAAGGTTGAATTGTTGGGCTAGGCCCATGCATCTGACAAAAATTAACAGGAAAAAAAACTAAATGGGAAGAATTATTGGGCTAGGCCCATATAGACGGTTCAATTGGACTGGGCAGATTCTGATCTTCAACCATTCAATTTGGTCACAAAATTTGCCACGTCAGCTTGCCACGTTGGATCTTACGTGGTCTGATCAATAAGCCAATGACCAAACCAATTGGTCACAACATCTACGACCTTTGGTTTGGTCACAATCATCTATGACCATTTCAGAAAAAAGGTCACAGTGTCCGCTTTGCGACCCTCAACTTTTGACCAACTGATTTTGGTCACAAAAAGGTCACAAATGAAGAACAGTGACCTTTCAGTGAACAATATGTAGGGTCACAAGTTAGCATATTTCTTGTAGTGGCGCCAGGGGGGCGCCTGGGGGCCTTGGTCCACCTCTGGCTGCCCCCCTTCACCTATATATCCCTCTCGTCCCGAAACTCTCGAGGACAGAACCATTTTTCTCGATCTCTCCTCTGTTCCGCCGTCGCCGCGCTTCCAAGATCGGGAGCACCAGGAGACCTCTTCCCGACACCCTGCCGGAGGAAGGAACCACCTCCGGGAGCTTCTTCACCACCATGGATGCTTCCCGGATGAACCGTGAGTAGTCCACCTTGGACCATGGGTCCATGATCAGTAGCTATATGATGTTCTCCTCCCCACTTTGTTCTTCATGGTTTAGACCTCGTGAGCTGCCCTACAGGATCGAGGCACATATGTAATCTTTCTGTTGTTGCTATGTTGAGTTTGCTAGGATCTGATGGATTATGAGACTATGTTCAGATTGTGTTTGAGTAATATATTTGATTCTCCTCTTTTATATTTATGTTCTTGAGGAATTCTTGCATGTTCTCCGTTGTTGTTTATTGCTTTGGCCAAGTAGTAGGTAGTGACTCCAAGAGGGAGCGTTATGCATGATTGTGGGTTCATGGCCCTCGATGACTAGCTTGAGTGACAGAAACATGAGTCTAGGGGATGTGTTGTTGCCACAAGGTAGAAAACAACGGTGCTTGTACTTGCGGGTGCAAGGATTGTTTACTTTACGCAAAGTTCTTGAATGCAGTTGTCTGTTGCTTTGAGTTTACACTTTGGGTGGGATTCGCAACTTAATACCAGCGAGATGTTCTGGATAGATATCTCAAGGTGGATGATTAGTAGGTAGATGCAGATGGATTTCGGTCTACTTGTCTTGGCGTACCGCCCATGCTTTTGAGCCTCTTCCTTTCTTTATAGCATAGTTAGCATTGGTTTGCGCACATAATCCTGTCAATTGCCCAACTGTAATTTGTGTACCTCGCATGGCTATTTTATCGTATTTTGGGAGAGAGACATCACTAGTGAACATCATGGGACCCCGGTCCATATTTCCAACAATGTTTACACCCGCTATTTATTTTCTGCTTTATTTCCTTTTCTGTTGCTATTGCTATCATTATTATCCCGTGTGTTTGATCCTTTGTAAACAACAAGGCCGGAGGGATTGACAATCTGTCTGAACTCGTTGGGAGCAAAGTTATATGTTGTGTCTGCAGGTCCACGTCAACCGCCTAAATGTTGGCGCCGTTGTCACCTTCCTGTCGTTGTCGGAGTCCTACTGGAGACAAACCTTGGTATATTCACCGAGGGAAATTTGCTGTTGTCTACATCTCAACCTTCCACTTTGGGTAACCAACGAGGGGCGAGAAGCCATCAAATCTAATTTCTGGCGCCGTTGCCGGGGACTCCAATCTTCAAGATAGGGGAGTTGCACACTATCTTTTACCTTTGCTTTTTAGTCTTGTTAGTTTGCTTTCTAGTTTTTTCTTTTGCTTTTGAGTCTTATATGAAAAACCAAAAAAATAGTTGCTACCTTTTGCCTTTGTCTTCCTTTGCCTTCCGATGCTATCTTTACCATGGGTGTGGAACCACCCAAATATGGTAGGATGGACACTTTTCACTTGGATCGTCTTCGATCTAGTTGTGCTCGCGCTAAAAACCCAACCGACTTGGTTGAGGGAAAATCATTGGATGAGCATGCTCATTATACGCGGCACCGCCTATCTCAGAAAGGGAAACACTTATGGGATCAAATACAAACTTCTTATTGCTATGCTGAGTGTTTATGCCACATTTATGATTTTACTTGCTTCTCTAATATAGATCGTAAACACCTTCCTTTCCAATGTCAGTTTAATGACAATGAGATCCTATCTTCTTATACTAAAGGTGTTTATGATTACGTTGATGTTTAAAGGATTGAAGAATTTGTTGCTTTTAAGGGTGCTTATGAGATTGCTTCTTTGATTGAAAAGTATTACAATACTATTCACAAGTCTGAAAACTTTGCAGTCCTTGCTTATTGCTTTGAGAATTATATTTGCAATGATTATATTGAGGATTTTAAAAACAAAATATTTTCTACCCAAGAAAAGTCCAATGAATGCTTTGATGAGGAATCCTATGATTCTGAGGACTCACTTGAAATATCCCTTTCTGAAGAAATTGATACTTGTTGTGTTTTTGGCCAAGATGCCACTTTGGATGATGCTTACGGAGATGAACTTGCTATAGTTCCTCATATTAAGCATGAAATTGTTGCTATTGCACCCACACTTGATTGTCCTATTATCCTTTTGAAATCTCCAACTCCATAGAATTTTACTCTTATTAAGGCTCATAGTGATGGGTTGCATTTATCTTATGTTCCTAAAGACCGTGTTGAAAACTATACACGTGTGTTTGTAGGTCATGAACAACATGTTTTAGGTGATAGTTATATTCTTTATGTTGTTCATTATGCTACTGAAAATTATTTTGAGAGAGGAAAGTTTGGTTGTAGAAACTTTCATATTACAAAAACACCTCTCTTTATGATGAAAGTTTTGAAGTTCTTCTTCTTTTACCTTCTTATGCTTGTTACTTGTGCTTTCATGATTTATTTCTTTACAAGGTTCCTAGGCATAGGAAGTGGGTTAGACTTAAATGTGTTTCATATTTGCTTGTTGATGCTCTCTTTTGCTTCAAATCCTTATCCTTATGAGAGCACCTTTTATAATCATCATGCCTAGCTAAAAGGCATAAAAGAAAGCGCTTGTTGGGAGGCAACCCAAGATTTTTTTACTTTCAGTTTTAGTGCTCTTGATGTTTTTTAATACCGTAGCAACATCATTGTATCTTTATTTTCAAGCTTTGTGCCAAGCCTAGACTCATATGACAAGGGAAGTGAAAGTTGTGACATGTTGTCCAGAAAACAGATTCTGTCCTCGTGACGGGAAAAATCATAGAAAAATCCCAGTTCATCTTTTTGAGCTGAATTTTTGTTACAAAGCGTGCCCTATACAATCACGGAACTTTCGTATGTTCTGAGTTTTTTTATTTGAGTTGCAGAAGTATCCCTAAAAAATTCTTTACTACCTGCTGGTCTATTTTTCACAGATTCTGTCCTGTTTTGCCTTTTCTTCGTGTTGCAAACCTTAAGCTTTCTTTTTCTTTGCAAAAACTTTTTGGAAATCTTGAGAAACGGTAGCTCTTCAAGAATATCTTTATTTCAAGTAGAGTAAAAAAAATTATTATGGGTACTAACCTCGCTAATCAGATTATGATGAGTTATGTATGAAGGGAGTTTTCAAGTGTGCAAGGGAAGATGATAAAAGAAGATTCAGGAGTGTCAAACGCTCAAGCTTGGGGATGCCCCCGTGAACCCCTAAGAAATATTCAAGAAGACTTAAGCATCTAAGATTGGGGATGCATGCCCCCGTGCATCCCCTTCTCCATCAACAATTATCAGTTCGTCTTTCGTTCCACTATATTTTTATCACTTCATGCATTATGTGCTATGCTTGGAGCGTCTTGCTCTTTATTTCCTTTTTAGTTTTCTTTAACTTTGCTTGTTTTTCATAACAAGTTAGAACCCAGCTTTCTTTGTGTGGGAGAGAAACACGCTCCACTTTCAAAACCTAGAACACATCATAGGATTCTTCATGCTTATTTTTTCTGTGTGTGTTCTTTATCTTTTTCGTAGCTGTTGTCATGTTTAGCTCTTAGTTTTCATGCTTATCTTTTTAAGAGATTTTTTTTAGTTTGTTGCTGGAACTATCTTGAGTTTTCATGTTTATCTTGTTTAGAGAGTTTGCCTGTTGCACTGAGTTTTGTGTCTTGACTTGAAGTAGGTAATTGAGGTTGCTATTCAATTGTAGTAGTATCTTGCAATAGTTTTGAGGTATTGCCTTGAGTAATGTTTGAACTTTTGGTGTCAAGAGCTTTAGCCTATTAGTGATAGATGTCGTATTTTGGGAAATTTGTGTTTATTTTCGAAAAACCTACAAAATTAGTTGAGAACTTTAGCTACTAGAGGGATCACTAATCTTTGGAGGGATCGAATATTAGAGTACACTCACGTACCATGAGTCGAGGATGCGCAAGGATAACCAAACCCCCATTCACTCCTCCTCGGGGTACTTATCTCTTTGTGAACCTCCTATTATATTGAGAGTTACCGATAATAAGTGCATGAGTTCTTCAGACTAATGTGAGTATTCCAAAGTTGACACTTCCACCTCCTCATATTTGCTAGCCTCTTCCGTGCCGTGCATTGCCTTCTTCTCACTCCGAGAGTTGGCGTCCACCTTCGCCGGTACATCCAAATCCTTGGCATGATACGCTCTGTCATCATAAGCCCTCAAAACAGCCACCATACCCACCTATCAAGGCATTTCCATAGCCTTTCCGAGATAGATTGCCATGCAACATCCACCTTCTCATGACTTGATCTTCATGCCATACATGCTTTTTCTTGATCGATGAGCCCCATGCTAGTTGGGCCTTGCCCTAATCATTGCTACATGATGCGCTAGTATCATTGCATATCCTACTACACTGGCAGAGGCATACATTTGTATACTTCATGATAGTTTCATTTTCTTTATGTTGAGTACCTTTGTAAAGTGTGAAAGATCTTCTATACTTCCTGTAATATATAGAGTGTTGCCCCAAAAGTGAGGAAAAGATCCCAAAGTGTACAAAATCAAAAGATCCCAAAGAGGACAAAATCAAAAGATCCCAAAGAGGAAAAATGAGAGAAATAGAAAGAGCCGTTGAGGCCACCAAAATAATACAAAAAAATAGAAAAAAAGAAAAAATAAATAAAAAGAGAGAAGGGGGCACACTACTATTCCTTTTAAGAGATCCACACTCGTGCTCCATCTTATATCTTGTACTCCATAGAGATTATCATTTATGCATATAGCTATGTGGGGACCTTCACACTATAGAACTTGGCTTGTATATTCCAATGATGAGCCTCCTCAAATGAGCTCTAGGTCTTCTTGAGCGAGCAAGTTGGATTCACCCCCACTAGTTCCATTGGAGAGCTTACCTTAGCTCATATGTGCATCCGTTGCATGGCAATCCCTACTCCTCACATCATATCTATCATTTGGATTTCTCTCGCCTATGATTGTCGTCATTGATGTGAGCCTTTCACACCCTTTTTTTCTTCCTCCTCCATCATTTTTCTCTCTTTGCCATCCTAAGTGTCAAATTTATTGCTTACGCTCATTCATTGCATGAGTGCTCAAAATGTCGAAAAGGAGTGGATCATTTTGACTTGTACCTGGCTAGTGGTCTGGGGATGAGTCAAGATAAGATTCCAAAGAAGACCAAGTGTGAAACTTTAGTAGATTAAGTTCTCAACACAAAAATATTTTTTTCTCATATATCCCTATCCCCTTTCTTGCACGCAAACACCATTTGGAAACATTCGAGTCACGAACGACGAGAGCTCTTGCACCTTTATGTTCTTATGGTGCTTGTTTCGATGCTAATATAGACTTTTGCCTGTTATGACTTAAATTTAATTACATGCCTTGATCGTTTTACTTAAAAGTTCCTATATGGTTGTCAGCATGTCACCACAGAAACTATGTTTGTTATCATTTACCTACTCGAGGACGAGCAGGAATTAAGCTTGGGGATGTTGATACGTCCAAAATGTATCTATAATTTATGCTTGCCCCATGCTTCTTTTGTGTGATATTGCTATGATATTGACGCACTTCCATACACTTTTGATCATATTTGGACTAACCTATTAAATCAGTGCACCCCAGTGCCAGTTCCTGTTTTCTGCTGTTTTTGTATTTCAGGTTTTCCCATTATTTAAAGTGCCAGAAAAATTCCAGGAAAAATATAGGAAAAATCAGCATACCTGGCGCGGCCACCCCCTAGGCCGTGCCACGGGGGGCGCCTGGGGGCCCTGGTCTACCTCTGGCTGCCCCCCTTCACCTATAGATCCCTCTCGTCCCGAAACCCTCGAGGACGGAACCATTTTTCGCGATCTCTCCTCTGTTCCGCCGCCTCCGCGCTTCCAAGATCGGGAGCACCAGGATACCTCTTCCCGGCACCCTGCCAGAGGGAGGAACCACCTCCGGGAGCTTCTCCACCACCATGGATGCTTCGCGGATGAACCGTGAGTAGTCCACCTTGGACCATGGGTCCATGACGAGGGGGTGACCCCATGACTCCTCTACGTGAGGGTACCTGGTGCGTGTCATGGCTGGCGGCCCACCAGAGGCCCACTCGTGGACACCGACATAATGGAATAAGACGTGAAGACGAAGACTTGAGGCGCAAGACAAGGACTCCTACTTGTAGATTGATTAGGACTCTTGTAAACTCCTACCTGGCTATCTATATAAAGCGAGGTAGGGGCACCTCTCTAGACAACCACAACAGAAGCTCTCAATCCCCACGCATAGAACTAGACAAATATCTCTCCACCAAAACCCTCACAGCACCTCTGTACATCATCATCAATACAAGATCAGACAAGCAGCATGTAGGTTTTTACCTCCGGGGGCCTGAAGCTGGGTAAATCGTGCCCCATGTGTCGCTTGTCCGCCGTCCGAGGATCCAATACACAATCTGTAACCCTAGCCTTGTGTGCACCAGCCTTGGCCTTCCTGTAATCGCCATCTCCAAGCAATAATATCGAGCATGAACGTATCCTCCTGTTAGCCGACGAGCTATCGTCCAACCTGTGACTCTCATAACTAACCCAGGGTCCCTGACCATGGGATTTTCCGGGGTACATCCCCGTCAGTCCATGATCAGTAGCTATGTGATATTCTCCTCCCCTCTTTGTTCTTCATGGTTTAGACCTCGTGAGCTGCCCTACATGATCGAGGCACATATGTAATCTTTCTGTTGTTGCTATGTTGAGTTTGCTGGGGTCTGATGGATTATGAGTCTATGTTCAGATTGTGTTTGAGTAATATATTTGATTCTCCTCTTTTATATTTATGTTCTTGAGTAATTCTTGTATGTTCTCCATTGCTGTTTATTGCTTTGGCCAAGAAGTAGGTAGTGACTCCAAGAGGGAGCGTTATGCATGATTGTGGGTTCATGCCCCCCGATGACTAGCTTGAGTGGCAGAAACATGAGTCTAGGGGATGTGTTGTTTCCACAAGGGGGAAAACAACGGTGCTTGTACTTACGTGTGCAAGGATTGTTTACTTTACGCAAATTTCTTTAATGCAGTTGTCTGTTGCTTTGAGTTTACACTTTGGGTGGGATTCGCAACTTAATACCAGCGAGATGTTCTGGATAGATATCTCAAGGTGGATGATTAGTAGGTAGATGCAGATGGATTTCGGTCTACTTGTCTTGGCGTACCACCCATGCTTTTGAGCCTCTTCCTTTCTTTATAGCATAATTAGCATTGGTTTGCGCACATAATCCTGTCAATTGCCCAACTGTGATTTGTTTACCTCACATAGCTATTTTATCGTCTTTTGGGAGAGAGACATCACTAGTGAACATCATAGGACCCCGGTCCATATTTCCTACACTGTTTACACTATCAATTTACTTTCAGTATTTACTTTTCCGTAGCTATCACTATCATTATTATCCTGTGCGTTTTGTCCTTTGTAAACAACAAGGCCGGAGGGATTGACAACCTCTTTGTACTCGTTGGGAGCAAAGTTATCTGTTTTGTGTGCAGGTCCACGCCTACCGCCAATCTCTGGCGCCGTTGTCACCTTCCTGTCGTTGTCGGAGTCCTACTGGAGACAAACCTTGGTATCTTCATCGAGGGAAATTTGCTGTTGTCTACATATCAACCTTCCACTTTGGGTAACCAACGAGGGGGCGTTAATTCGTACCATCAAAAGCAATTTCTGCCGCCGTTGCCAGGGACTCCACTCTTCAGGATAGGGGAGTTGCACACTATCTTTTATCTTTGCTTTTTAGTCTTGTTAGTTTACCTTTCAGTTTTTGCTTTAGTGTCCCTTATCAAAAATCCAAAAAAAAAGTATGTCTAGTTCCTTACTTGCCAATCAATGTCTGACTTCTTTGAAACCAGATCTTATTGGCATGGAGGATTCACCGAGTATCAACAAAAGTGGTACAAGTAGCACCGCTTGTCTCAAAAGGGGATATACTTATGGAAACAAATACACCAGTTGTATGAGTATGCTAGAAACTTGTGCTCAATATATAATATATCTTTCTGCAGGGATGAATCTTGTTGCTTTATGAGGCACAAACACCTTTCTTTCCAATGTGAGTACAATGATGATGAAACCTTAGCTTCTTATGCTAAGGGAAACTATGATTTTTATGATGCAGAGCCAATAGAAGAATTTGTTGCTTATAAGGGTGCCTATGAAATTACTTCTATTCTTAGAAATATTAATGATGCTCCTTACAAATCTGAGAGTCTTGCTACACTTAACTATTGTTTGGAAAATTATGATGCAAATTATTATATTACTGATCATCTTGAGAGAATATCTCTCCCAAAGGAAGAGACTAATGTTTTGCAGGACTCTATGAAATAAGAAATTGATGAAACCGAAAGCTCCTTGGATGAAAAAGAGGAGGAGAGTGACGAACAAAAGGAGGAAGAATGGAGCCATCCATGTCTACCTTCTAATGAGAGTAACTCTTTGACTCTTACCTTATATGAGTGTTATGATCCTATGGATTCTTTTGAAATATCCCTTTTCGATGAAGTTGATGCCTTCTATGCTTATGGCCGTGATGCCACTATGGATGATGCTTACGGAGATGAACTTGCTATAGTTCCTCATGTTAAGCATGAAATTTTTGCTATTGCACCCACACTTGATTGTCCTATTATACTTTTGAAATCTTCAACTCATATTCCGGAGAATTGTGCTCTTATCAAGGCTCAATGTGATGGGTTGCATTTATCTTATAATCCTAAAGACCGTGTTGAAAATTATACACGTGTGCTTGTAGGTCATGCACAACATGATTTATGTGATAGTTATATTCTTGATGTTGTTCATGATACTACTAAAACTTACTTTGAGAGGGGAAAGTTTGTTGTAGAAACTTCCATGTTGCAAAAACACCTCTCTTCATGTTGAAAGTTTTGAAATTGTTCCTGTTCCACCTTTCTATGCATGTCACTTTGTGCTTCTTTGACTTATTTTCTTACAAGATTCCTATGCATAGGAAGTGTCTTAGGCTTAAATGTGTTTCATATTCGCTTCTTGATGCTCTCTTTTACTTCAAATTCTTATTCTTATGAGAGCACCTTTTATAATCTTTATGCCTAGCTAATGGCTTTAAAGAAGCGCTTTCGGGAGGCAGCCCGCAACGAATTTAGGTTTTCCTTTTTATTTTTTGTTTTTTTAGTGGTCTTGATGATTGTTACTACTGTAGCAACATCATTGTATCTTTACTTTTCAAGCTTTGTGCCTTTTATAGCCTCATATGACAAGGGAAGTGAAATTTGTGACATGTTGTCCAGAAAACAGATTATGTCCTCGTGACTAGAAAAATCACAGAAAAATCCCAGTTCATCTTTTTGAGCTGAATTGTTTACACAGCTTGCTCTATAAAATTAAGAAACTTTTGTATGTTCTGAGTTTTTTTATTTGAGTTGCAGAAGTATCCCTAAAGAATTCTTTACTACCTGTTGGTCTGTTTTTTACAGATTCTGTCCTGTTTTGCCTTTTCTTCGATTTGCAAACCTTAAGCTTGATTTTTCTTTGCAAAAACTTTTTGGAACTCTTGAGAAATAGTACCCATTCAAGAATATATTTATTTCCAGTAGATAAAAATTATTTTATTATGGGTAGTAACCTCGCTAATCAGATTATGATGAGTTATGTATGAAGGGAATTTTCAAGTGTGCGAGGGAAGATGATGAAAGAAGATTCAGGAGTGTCAAGTGCTCAAGATTGGGGATGTACCATGCACCCCCAAGAAATATTCAAGGAGACTCAAGCGTCTAAGCTTGGGGATGCCCCCGTGCATCCCCTTCTCCATCGACAATTATCAGTTCGTCTCTCGTTTCACTATATTTTTATCAGTTCATGCATTATGTGCTATGCTTGGAGCGTCTCGCTCTTAGGTTTTATTTTTTAGTTTTCTTTAGATTTGCTTGCTGTTCATAACAAGTTAGAACCCAGCTTTATTTGTTTGGGACAGAAACACGCTCCACTTTCAAAATCTAGAACACAACATAGGACTTTTCATGCTTATCTTTGCTGCGTGTGTTCTTTATCTTTTTCATAGCTACTGTTATGTTTTTATCTTAGCTTTCATGCTTATATTTTTAAAGAGCTTTTCTTTAGTTTGTTGCTGGAACTCTCTTGAGTTTTCATGTTTATCTTGTTTAGAGAGTTTGCCTGTTGCACTGAGTTTTGTGTCTTGACTTGAAGTAGATAATTGAGGTTGCTATTCTTTTGTAATAGTAACTTCCTATAGTTTTGAGGTATTGTTTTGAGTAATGTTTGGACTTTTGGTGTCAAGAGCTTTAGCCTATTAGTGATAGATGTCGTATTTTGGAAAATCCATGTTTATTTTCAAAACCTACAAAATTAGTTGAGAACTCTAGCTACTAGATGGATCACTACTCTTTTAAGGGGTCGAATATTAGAGTACACTCACGTACCATGAGTCGAGGATGCGCAAGGATAACCACACCCCCATACACTCCTCCTAGGGGTACTTGTCTCTTTGTGAAACCTCCGTATTAGATTGAGAGTTACCGATAATAAGTGCATGAGTTCTTCGGACTAATGTGAGTATTCGAAAGTTGACACTTCCACCTTCCCATATTTTGCTAGCCTCTCCTGTGCCGTGCATTGCTTTCTTCTCACTCCGAGAGTTGGCGTCCACCTTCTTAGGTACATCCAAACCCTTGGCACGATACGCTCTGTCATCTTAAACCTCCTTATGTCCTTCCTCAAAACAGCCACCATACCTACCTATCAAGGCATTTACATAGCCTTTCCGAGATACATTGCCATGCAACATCCATCTTCTCATGACTTGATCTTCATGTCATACATGCTACTTGCTTGATCGATGAGCCGCATGCTAGTTGGGCCTTGCCCTAATCATTGCTACATAACGCGCTAGTATCATTGCATATCCCTCTACACTGGCAGAGGCATACATTTGTATACATCATGAAAGTTACATCTTCTTTATGATTTGAGTACTTTGTAAAGTGTGAAAGTTCTTCTATACTTCTTGTAATATATAGAGTGTTTCCCCTAAAGTGAGGAAAAGATCTCAAAGTGGACAAAATTAAAAGATCCCAAAGTGGACAAATTAAAAGATCCCAAAGAGGACAAATGAGAGAAATAGAAAGAGCCATTGAGGCCACCAAAAAAATACAAAAAAGTTGAAAAAAGAGAAAAAGAAATAAAAAGAGAGAACGGGGGCACACTACTATTCCCTTTTGAGAGATCCACACTCGTACTCCCTCTTATATCTTGTACTCCATAGAGATTATCATTCATGCATATAGCTATGTGGGGAACTTCACACTATAGAACTTGGCTTGTATATTCCAATGATGAGCCTCCTCAAATGAGCTCTAGGTCTTCTTGAGCAAGCATGTTGGATGCACCCCCACTAGTTCCATTGGAGAGCTTACCTTAGCTCATATGTGCATCCGTTGCATGGAAATACCTACTCCTGACATCATATCTATCATTTGGCTTTCTCTCGCCTATGATTGTCCTCATTGATGTGAGCCTTTCACACCTTTTTGTCTTCCTCCTCCACCATATTCTCTTTGCCATCCTAAGTGTCAAATTTCTTGCTTACGCTCATCCATTGCATGAGTGCTCAAAATGTCGAAAAGGAGTGGATCATTTTGACTTGTACCTGGCTAGTGGTCTGGGGATGAGTCAACATAATATTCCAAAGAAGACCAAGTGTGAAACTTTAGTAGATTGAGTTCTGAACACAAAAATACTTTTTCCTGTATATCCCTATCCCCTTTCTTGCACGCAAACACCATTTGGAGACATTCGAGTCACGGACAGCGAGAGCTCTTGCACCTTTATGTTCTTATGTTGCTTATTTCAATACTAAATATAGACTCTTGCATGTTCTGACTTGAATTGAATTACATGCCTTGATTGCTTTACTTAAAAGTTCTTATATGGTTGTTAGCATGTCACCACAGAAATTATGCTTTTACCATTTACCTACTCGAGGACGAGCAGGAATTAAGCTTGGGGATGTTGATACGTCGTAAACGTATCTATAATTTCTGCTTGCTCCATGCCTCTTTTGTGTGATATTGCTATGATATTGATGAACTTCCATACACTTTTGATCATATTTGGACTAACCTATTAACTCTGTGCACCCTAGTATGAGCTCCTGTTTTATGTTGTTTTTCTATTTCGGGTTTCCCCCACATAAAAAGTGCTCCAAAAAATCGGGAAAAATCCAATAAAAATCTGCGATCAGGAAGCTTCCGAAATCACCGAGGGGGGGCAGAGGGGACCCACCAGGGCCCCAGGCACCCTCCCGACGCGCCCCAGGGTGGGGCCGCGCCAGGGGGCCGCCTGGACCCCTGGTGGACCCCTTGGCTGCCCCCCTTCGCCTATTTAATCCTCGTGACGCAAAACCCCCGAGACGGGAACCCTTTTTCGCGATCTCTCCTCTGTTCCGCCGCCGCCACGCTTCCAAGATCGGGAGCACCAGAAGACCTCTTCCCGGCACCCTGCCGGAGGGAGGAACCACCTCCGGGAGCTTCTCCACCACCATGGATGCTTCCCGGATTAACCGTGAGTAGTCCACCTTGGACCATGGGTCTATGATCAGTGGCTATGTGATGTTCTCCTCCCATCTTTGCTCTTCATGGATTAGACCTCGTGAGCTGCCCTACATGATCGAGGCACATATGCAATATTTCTGCTGTTGCTATGCTGAGGTTGCTGGGATCCGATGGATTATGAGATTATGTTCAGTTGATTCTCCTCTTTTATATTTATGTTCTGAAGTAATTCTTGCATGTTCCCCGTTGCTGTTTATTGCTTTGTCCAAGTAGTAGGTAGTGACTCCAAGAGGGAGCGTTATGCATGATTGTGGGTTCATGCCCCCCGATGACTAGCTTGAGTGACAGAAACATGAGTCCAGGGGACGTGTTGTTGCCACAAGGGGGAAAACAACGGTGCTTGTACTTGCGGGTGCAAGGATTGTTTACTTTACGCAAAGTTCTTTAATGCAGTTGTCAGTTGCTTTGAGTTTACACTTTGGGTGGGATTCGCAACTTAATACCAGCGAGATGTTCTGGATAGATATCTCAAGGTGGATGATTAGTAGGTAGATGCAGATGAATTTCGGTCTACTTGTCTTGGCGTACCGCCCATGCTTTTGAGCCTCTTCCTTTCTTTATAGCATAATTAGCATTGGTTTGCGCACAGAATCCTGTCAATTGCCCAGCTGTGATTTGTTTACCTCGCGTAGCTATTTTATCATCTTTTGGGAGAGAGATATCACTAGTGAACATCATAGGACCCCGGTCCATATTTCCTACACTGTTTACACTATCAATTTACTTTCAGTATTTACTTTTCCGTAGCTATCACTGTCATTATTATCCCATGCGTTTTATCCTTTGTAAACAACAAGGCCGAAGGGATTGACAACCCCTTTGTACTCGTTGAGAGCAAAGTTATCTGTTGTGTGTGCAGGTCCACGCCTACCGCCAATCTCTGGCGCCGTTGTCACCTTCCTGTCGTTTTCGGAGTCCTATTGGAGACAAACCTTGGTATCTTCTCCGAGGGAAATTTGTTGTTGTCTACATATCAACCTTCTACTTTGGGTAACCAACGAGGGGGCGTTAATTCATACCATCAGAAGTGCAAACCCCCATCAGTCATGAGGTACCTGGGTACTCCAAACCTAGGAAAAATTACATCCTTGAGCATTTTCAAAGATGTCTTGTGATCAGCACTCTCAGTGGGGATTGCCTCTACCCACTTGGTTACATAATCAACAGCAACTAAAATGTGGGTGTACTTGTGCGAGGAAGGAAAAGGACCCATAAAATCAAAACCCCAGCAGTCAAAAGGCTCAATCACTAGAGAGTAATTCATAGGCATCTCATTCCTTCTACTAATATTACCAACTCTCTGACACTTATCACAAGATAAAACATAACTTCTAGCATCCTTAAAGAGAGTAGGCCAATAAAAACCTGATTGAAGAAACTTATGTGGGGTCCTCTCACCGGCATGATGTCCTCCATATGGACTTTCGTGACATTGTTTAAGAATGTCCTTCTGCTCGTGTTTCGGTATGCATCTCCTCTCGATCCCATCCGGACCTTCTTTGAAAATATGTGGGTCATCCAAAAAGTAATGCCTCAAATCGTGGAAGAACTTCTTCCTTTGCTGAAATGTTAAACCTAGAGGCAAAAACTTTGCAACGATAGAGTTAGCGTAATCTGCGAACCAAGGATCAGAGAGAGATTGTACTTTTACAACAGCTAGCTGTTCGTCTGGAAAATTGTTGTTGACTGGAATGGGATCATGCGGTATATCGTCCATCCTTGAAAGATTACCCGCCACCGGATTGTCTGCTCCTTTCCTATCGACAATCTGCAAATAAAATTCTTAAAGAAGGAGTACCCATCGGATGAGCCTTGGTTTGGCATCCTTCTTCTCCATAAGATACTTAATGGAAGCATGGTCAGTATGAATAATAATCTTCGAATCAACAATATACTGCCCACTTATCACAAGCAAACACCACTGCTAAGAATTCCTTCTCAGTAGTAGCATATATCTTTTGAGCACTATCAAGGGTTTTGCTAGCATAATATATAACATTCAATTTCTTATCAACCCTTTGTCCTAAAACAGCTCCAACAGCAAAATCACTAGCATCACACATAATTTCAAAGGGCAAATTCCAGTCAGGTGGTTGTACTATAGGAGTGGTTATCAAGGCTTTCTTAAGAACTTCAAAAGATTCCTTACAATCTTCATCAAATACAAAAGGAGAATCCTTCTGGAGAAGATTGGTAAGGGGTCTCGAGGTCTTAGAAAAGTCCTTGATAAATCTTCTATAGAAACCAGCATGACCTAGAGAACTACGAATACCTTTGATGTCCCTTGGATAGGGCATCCTTTCAATAGCTTCGATCTTGGCCCTGTCCACCTCAATTCCCCTCTCGAAAATCTTGTGGCCAAGAACAATTCCCTCGTTGACCAGAAAGTGGCACTTCTCCCAGTTAAGCACCAAACTTGTCTCCTCACATCTCTGCAAAACTTTATTAAGGTTGTGGAGACAATGGTCAAAAGAGGTTCCATAGACGGCGAAATCGTCCATGAATACCTCCACAATTTCTTCACAAAAACCATGAAAGATAGCAGACATACACCTTTGGAAAGTAGCAGGGGCATTACATAAACCAAAAGGCATACGCCTGTAAGCATAAGTACCATAGGGACAAGTAAAAGTGGTCTTCTCTTGATCAACAGTGTTAACATGAATTTGAGAGAAGCCTGAATAACCATCAAGATAACAAAAGTGAGTATTTTTGGATAACCTTTCAAGCATTTGGTCGATGAACGGCAATGGGTAATGGTCCTTCCTGGTTTCCTTGTTCAGCTTCCTGTAATCAATACACATTCTATATCCAATAATAATTCTCTGAGGTATTAGTTCATTCTTATCATTAGGAACCACGGTTCTATCTCCTTTCTTTGGAACACAATGAACCGGGCTTACCCACTTACTATCAGCTATAGGGTAGATAATACATGCGGCTAGAAGTTTGAGGATCTCAGTCCTTACAACATCCATCATCTTCGGATTCAACCGTCGTTGATGATCAACAACCAGTTTAGCATCAGGCTCAAGGTTGATGGTATGTTGACAAATAGATGGACTAATCCCCTTAAGGTCATCAAGGGTATAGCCAATTGCACCTCGATGTTTGCGAAGGACTTCCAACAGTCGCTCTTCTTCATAACCTGAAAGGTTAGAATTGATAATAACAGGATATACTTTCTTTTCATCTAAATAAGCATATTTGAGCGTATCGGGAAGAGGTTTAAGATCAAACACTGGATCTTCTTTTGGTTTTGATAAAAATTCCCAAAGGCTCAACTGGAAGGTTGTGCTTCAGGATAGCAGGTTGTCTTAAGAATATTTCGTCCAGCTCATTCCTCTCCTGCATATGCAAATCATTCTCGTAGTCTTCCATATATTGCTGCAAAGGGTCATTAGGAGGAATAGCAAGGGAAGCAATATCTTCAATAATCTTATAGTTATTAGGAAAATTAGTACCACGAGGCTGCTTAGAGAACTTAGAAAAGTTAAATTCATATGGCTCACCATTGAATTCAACAGAAACTGTACCTTTCTTGCAATCTATTATAGCTCCACAAGTTCTGAGAAAAGGTCTACCGAAAATAATAAGACAAAAAATATCCCTTACTGAACCACGTACTAGAAAGTCGGTAGGATATTTTACCTTTCCGCATAAGACTTCAACGTCTCTCACAATTCCTATAGGAGAGATAGTCGCTCTGTTTGCAAGATGAATAGTAACATCAACTTCTTCAAGTTCACAAGGTGAAATTTCACCCATGATCTCTTGATAAAGTGAATACGGGATAGCACTAGCACTCGATCCCAAATCACATAGCCCATAATAATTATGATCTCCTATTTTAACAGATACTACTAGAGTACCTGAAATTAGGCCTTTATTCTTGGTTGTAACAAGGTTAGTGGAAACAGCACAAAAATTTATATTGGAATCTAAAGCATCATTAGTAACAAGATCCTTAACCGATGCAACTTGAGGATCGACCTTGATCTGGTCCTCAGACTCATCAATTCTTCTCTCACTTTTATTTATTATGCCTGTCACAAAAGAGTGCTCCCTTATCCTTGCGGGAAAAGGGGGATTTTCATATATAACTGCAGGCAAAATAGGGTCAGCAACATGAATATCAATAGGTAATTATTTGAAGGGTTTATGATGCTGATCCTTCTTCTTCTTAGAAGAGTCAATATGAGAGGCAAAGTCCTTATGAAAATCAATCATTAGATGGGAATCAAGACCAATCTTAGAGCAAAAGGTATTAAAGTAATCAGTTCTAACATAGCTCTCTATATAATCATGCTCATAATTTATAGTGGTTTCAATACCTTTATCTATTTCCCAATCTTCGGTATTCTTCTGGATCCTTTCAAGGAGATCTCATCTTTCTTCAACACTTTTCGTCTGAAATACCCCACTAGAGGAGGCATCCAACATCTCCTTATCCTGACGAGAAAGTCTAGCATAAAAATTTGTAAGTATAGTTTTCTTGGGGAGCTCATGAATAGGACATTGAGCATTAGGGATTTCAATCTCCCCCAAGCTTGAGCGATGCTTTCTCCTTCACGAGACCTAAAGTTATAGATATAATTTCTGTCTCGATGAATTTCATGAAGAGGATAAAACTTGGTATAAAAGAGAGACATAAGCTCTTGCCAATCAAGCAAACGAGAGTTATCGAGAAGCTTATACCAATCTGAAGCTTTATCTATAAGCATTACGGAGAACAATTTCCTCATGACAAAATCCATTGATGCACCTGCAAGCTTAAATAGTGAACATAGTTGTGATAAATATAGCAAGTGTTCATTGGGATGTCTGTCTCCTTCATAACGATTAGCCAAAACACAATCGATAATACCAGCTGGTATTTTATAAGGCACAATTTCAGTAGGGGGAGGAATAACCACCATAGATGTCGGGTGTTTCCCCGCAAGCAGCGATCCAATAGCTAGGTTGTCCATACGGACAAAGAGAAGCAACAACAAAATAAAAATAAAAATATAAAATTTTCCTTACCAGCTTCACTTACCAATAGCGCTATGCTCCCCGGCAACGGTGCCAGAAAACGTTACTTGATGACCCACAACGTAAGGGATCTATTGCAGTGTTTTCGATAAGTAAGAGTGTCGAACCCAACGAGGAGCGAAAGGTATTGATGAGTGAGTTTGGACAAGGAATAACTGCAAGCACTGAAAGATAACTTTTTAGGGGTTTTTGATATAAGAAACAATAAGATAAAAGCAAGCAAAGTAAATAGCGCTGAGGAGCAGCAAGTGGCCCAATCATTTTGAGTAAAGGATAAGCCTAGCAACTGAACTTATAAAGACTAAAGCGTTCTTGAGGACACATGGAGAGGTAATCACGTGCTTTCGCCATACTCCGTATTGATAACAAGTGTTGTGCTGATAAGTGTCGAGTGGGTGGATCAAAGCTAGCACACCTTCTAGACTAAGATAAGTCCACTCTTATGATTAAACATCTTGCAAGCATCCGCAAATACAAGATAGAAATTAAGGCAAAGCCTAACCACATCAATAAGATAAGGGATCCATTATTCCCTTCTGCAAAAGTGTGCAAACTGGGTTTCAGATTTCTGTCACTCCGGCAACCCACCGTAAGCATTCTTTATACACAATGTATTCCCCTAGGTCCTTAATAAGGCAAAGTCTTGAGTGTTCGACTCACACAACACCACTAGGAAAATAACAACGCAACTTAAATATCAAACAACACAAATTACTTCAACATCATATGACTACTAACAACTAGACTTCTCCCATGTCCTCAAGAACTAAAGTAACTACTCACAAGACATAAAAGAGATCATGATCAGAGGTGATAAATAGGTGGTAAAGAATCTGGTCATAACAATATTTCTCCAACAAAACTCAATAACATTCACCACAAAGTAGTAATCAACACCGGTAGAGTAGAGAGGATAGATAGTACGAGTTACAACGCAAGTTGCAATTGTGAGATGAGATTGGATGAATATGGAGATGGTGCTGATGTTGGAGATGATGTTTATGATGATCTCGATGATACTCGTGACGATGGTGATGACGATGGCGGTGATCTCCCCTTCCGGGAGGTGATCTCCTCGGCGGAATCTGCCTGCCGGAGAGCCTTTTTCTTCTCTGTAGGTTTCCTCCACGGAGAGGCGGCGGAACTCCGTAAAAACTCTCCTTTTTTAGGGTTTTCGGGTAACGAGGGGTATATAGGCCAGAGGGGGAGCCGGGAGTGTCCCCAGGGCTGCATGCGCCCTCCCGACGCGGCCAGGGGTGGGGCCACGCCAGGTGGCCGCCTGGGGCTCCTGTGGCCCCCATCTGGCCCCTCTTCGGAATGTCTTCGTTACTCTCTCAGAAAATACCCTCTGTCGATTTTCAGGTAATTCGGAGGTATTCTTCTTCAGCAACTCAGCGTCCACTTTTTACCGATGAATCCTGCGTCTGCTGCTTCGGCACCGGAAAGTTGCAAACTATGTAAAACAAGCCAAAACAACATAAGAACATCGTCATAATGTGAAATATATCAATGAATAAGGATGAATTATGATACAAAATAGTGATGCATTTTGGACGTATCAGTGGGTGACTGTGCCGTTGTCGACGCTGAAGTCGCGGTTGAGTTCCTTTGACTCGCTTCTGCTTGCTAGTGGAAAGACGCTCCTGTCTATTACCATGGCTATTTCTTTGAGTTGTTGCTGAGCTCCGAACGTGTCAAAACTTCATGAAAGTCACGGTCGCACTGGTCTGATTTTATAAAGCTCACATTGATCGTGATGACTCCTGAGGGTCCTGCCATTTTGAGCTTGAGGTACGCATAGTGTGGGGCCGCCATGAATTGCGCAAATGTGGGTTGTCCTAATATGGCGTGGTATTGGGACTGCCAGTCGAGCACTTCAAACTCGAGGACTTTCCTTGTGAAGTTGCCCTTGCTGCCGAAGATGACATCGAGATCGATTGTTCCGAGGGAGGTAGCTTCTTCGCCTGGAACTACGCCGTAGATTGTGACATCTGACTTTTTCCAGACTGGTTGCGGAATCAGCATCTTGTGTAAGGTGTTGGTGAAGATTATGTTTAAGCTGCTGCCTCCGTCCATGAAAATTATGTCCATGTCGTAGCCGTCGATCTGAGCGTTGAGGACCAGTGGTGCGTGCCCTGGCCTTGGAATTGCGGGTGGGTGATCCCTTTGTGATAAGGTGATGTTGGTCTCTGCGTCGTATAGCTGGTAGGTTTCTGTTGTTTTTAGGCCCTCGGCTGCTCGGGTTTGCAGGGTGTGGGCTTCCTGTTTTGCTTTTGAGGGTCGTCCTTCTTGGATCATGCAGACTCGTCCGTGAGACATAGGGTATTGCTCTTCTGCATTTGGTGTTGGCGACTGCTCGGCTCCTCGGGCCCGTTTGGCTTCGCGCTGCTTCTCCTCCTTGAGGCTGTTGGAGAGTTCGGTGAACAGACGACAATCTCTTAGGGTGTGGCTTGCTCTAAGGCACCTGTAAGTGCATCAAGTGCCCTCCCCTTGAGGTTTTGGAGTTTGATGACAAAACGGTTAAAGGACTAATGTGTTTGTGAGTATACACAGGAGAACAATCCCTGATGAGGTGTTTAACCACCAATTTCGACCCCTCAAAATGTTGAGGAACATTGAAGAAACGAAGGTTTTCCTGAACAACGTATTGGCGCAAAATCTTGAAGAAACAGGATCCTGAAGACTCCGAATCTTGAAGAAACCGGATCCTGAAGAAACAGGATCCTGAAGACTTGGAATCCTGAAGAAAGTTGCGCCATACTAAAGACATGTCAAGATGAAGATCAAGCTGAAGCGTAGTCTTCGTTAAGTCTTTTTTCTTTCTTGATTCGTAGGAAAACATCGTACTGTTGGAGGGGTTGAAGAAAACGAGTTCCGAAGGTCTGAGGAATTTCTCAACTAGGAATCCTGCAGAAAAACCCTGAGGAAATCTCCTGCAGTAGAAGTTCAGTCCTCGAGTGTCTGAGACATTGTTCTTCAGGACACTGAGGTAACTAACTTCGGTTGAGGAGTCTGGAGATCGCCAGTGCGATTCTTCTGAAGATTGTGAGGAGAGAGAATAGATTGACCGTGCCATGTTTTGCGTGGTGAGAGGCTAGAACTTTTCTAGCAACGGTCATATCCGAGGGCACGAGAGTAATTGCGTGCATGGGCATTTATGTCCTTTCACCTGGGGTTGCTCCGCGGCTGTAAATAGCCACCCCCAGTCCCATTTGTGCGTTGGCTGCTCCGACAGAGAAACTGACACTTTTCATTTGAGAGCAACCCTCCTCTGAAGAAACAGAAGAAACCAAGTGAGGAAACCACACCAGCCAGAGTAGTTGAGCAGTTCTGAGGAACTAGGTTCGAGTGATCTGAAGCTTTTTACTCTTGAAGACTGTGATCTTCCAGCCGGTGTAGGAGTCGTCGTTCTAAGGATTCAAGATGCAATTGTGAATTCCTGAAGTGACCGCAGTCTGTAAAGGTTTCAGGAGTCTACCTTGAAGACTCGCCTGAGTGATTGGACGGAGTCTGAGGACTCTAGTTCAAGGAGAACAAGGTGAAGACTATGTCTTCTGAGTTGAATCTTAGCCTCTCCAACCAGACGTAGAGTTGTCACAGCAACTTGAACTGGTCTACCAAACCGAAGTCTTCAAACACTGGTGTTATCTCTTCAACCTCTTAAGCTCAGTACTTGCTGTGTTGACTTCTTCTGTTGTCTCTCTCCCTCTGCTCTAAGTCTTCATACTCTGCATCTGAAGCACTTCTGGTTATCTGATTTGAGTTATTTCTGTTGCATTGTGATGAGCTGCCCTAATGATTACATTCTGTGAAGTTTCATTTCTTCATCATTTTGGTTACTTCTTCAGCTTTGTATTGCTTCAATCCTGAATAAAACCAAAATCTGCTAGTAAAATTGAAAATGTCCCATTCACCCCCCCCCCTCTGGTCGATATATTGTGCTTTCAATTGGTATCAGAGCAAGGTACTCCCTTGTTCTGTGTGATTCGGTTTAACCACCTGGAGTTTTAGTTATGTCGACCTCAGGTACAATGAGCGTTGCCTCAAACTGCCCCATCTTCGACGGGACAGACTACCCATACTGGAAGAATAAGATGAGGATGCATCTTGAAGCCATTGACAAGGATCTGTGGGATATTGTTGATCAAGGCATTCCTGGAGCAACTTTGATGACTCCTCCTGAAGTTGTCAAGAAGAACTGGCAGCTTGATGCAAAAGCTCGAAGCATTATTGGTGGTCATCTCAACAAGGCTCAGTTCAACTGTATCAGTGGTATGGATACTGCAAAGAAGATATGGACAAGACTGTCAAAAGTCAATGAAGGAGTCTCTATCAACGAGACTCACGAGTTGATACACTCCGTAGTCTCTTCAACAGGTTCAAGAGGCTGGACAACGAGCACGTGCAGCAAACCTTTGACAGACTCACTGACATATCCAATGAACTTCAAGCACTGGGTGCCGCTGATATCACAGATCATGAGGTGGTGAAGAAACTACTGAGGTCAATGGATGACTCATGTGAGTTCCTATCGCTGATGATTCAAGAAAGGCCTGACTTCAAGACTTTGGATCTAGCTGTTGGAAATATGCCCTAGAGGCAATAATAAAATGTTACTATATATTGCCATGTTCGTAATTAATGTTTATATTTCTGTGCTATAATTGCAATGACCCTGACTATGAGATTCAGACGAAAACTCACTTGCATGTGTGGAAATGTAAACACCAAGAGTTCCTGGTTTAGCCTCTAAGACCAGCTCATGTGCTAACTGATGATTACGTTTTCTTAATCATGGACATTGTTCTTGTAACAAGGATGTCAGTAGCAATGGGAACATATTGTTAGCAGAACAATGATGTTGAACCGACCCCAGTATTGAATAATATACTTAGAGATCACATCGTAACAATGTTATAAGTCATATCATGAAATGTTATCATATACGTAATTCCTTAGACCATGAGAGTATCAAGTTGCTTCACACAGGAAGATGTGCTTTGGTTCTTAGATGAATCTTCCCGTTACTGGGAAGTAGTCAAATAAGTTCTGGGTACATTGGATAGTGTGTCTACTAACTGTGATAGTTCAAGATTGGGATTTGCTCCTTCACGATGAAGAAGATATTCACTTCGGGCCCACTCGGTATGACGGTATCCATTATAGTCTGGCCAGACGCATTGTGATTCAGTCACGGGGATACCGGAATACGATAACGAGGAAAAGGGACAAACAAGCAAAGAGGATAACGAGTGGCTTGTTTTCAAGAAGTTGTTACACATGGGTGCCAAACTTCTCTCCTCTAACTTTGTCATATATCGCGAAGCAAAGGGAATGGTACATGACTAAACATAATGGTTCACTCGAAGTTTCTTCGTGTATGTGCGGGAGTCAACATGGGTGTCCATGGCTCCGCTGTTGATTATTGGCTATTGACAAAAGGCTCTTGACCTATGTCCAGAAGATGTTCTGATTCATGTCCGCATTATACCGAACCTAATGGGTCACACACTTAACGAGCAGTAGTCTGTTAGAATACTGGAATGGTAGAAGGTTTAGTGGAAGCAAAACGGAATAGTTCATACGGGCACCGGAAGTAGTTCCGGGTATTTATGGAATTGTTCATAAGGGCACCAGAAGAAGTTCTGGATATTTAAAGACATGTCCGGATCACTCTGGAATAGTCCCAGGTGGTTCTGGAACATATGAGAATGGTACTGGGGAAGTCCTGGATCAACCGGAATAGTTTTCGGTTAATCGGTGGACGTCCCGAAAACGACCGACGAACCAACGCAGGGCATCGGGCAGGCTAGACCGTAACCCGGATCGTCCCGGAACCTATCCATATAATTCCGGAACGTCCGAAAACGGTCCCGAAAGGTCTTGGAAGTGTTCCAGAAGGTTCCGGAATGTCCCGAAACGATCCCGGAAGGTCCCGGAAGGTCCTGGAAGCTTCTGGAAGGTTCCAGAAGTTTCCGGGCAGTACCACCCACTACCCCACACCCCTAGCCTTGGGGGGCAAGCCACCTAGGCTGCCCTGGACGGCCAAGGGGTGGGGGCGCACCAAGGGGGAGGAATCCTCCTCCAGGTGGAAAGTCCAACTCTCCAATATGGCAGGTTTTCGGTGGGAAGGTTTGGGAGGTTTGGGAGTCCAAGTTGGACTCCCCACCCCCCTTATTGCGCCCCAAAGGGTCTCCTGGACACCTATATAATGAGGGGAGGGGTGTCACAACCCCAAGTTAGGCATGTGCTAGGGTTAGCAAGTAACTTTGCATCATGATAAAAATTTCAAAAGAAATCAAAATGGGAGAGAGAACACCCCCCAAATGAATTAATTCAAATGGCCAGATAAAAAGTTGCTCCAAAAATTCCTTTTGTATTATTGAAAACTCCCATAAATGAGTGTGATCACATATCAAGTGATGTGGGACCAACCCCATGCTCATGGATTTTTCAAAAATTCAAACAGGAGCATGGATTTAAATTTAAACCCCTTTTTGATTTAAAGTTCAAATTATTTGAATTTTAAAAATGTCCAAACTTTATAAGTGGCTAGCTATATATATATTGAGGCCATATAAAAATTTGGGGCATTTAAAAAAATGTCTAGCTATTTTTTTAGCAAGACAAAACATAATGCAGAAAAGAAACAGAAAAGAAATAAAAAGAAAAGAAACTTACCTGGGCAAAGGGGCCCAACTTGTCGCCCCGCAGCCCTGCAAGCCTGGCCTAGCCCACCCCTCCTTGGCGTCTTCCTCCCCGCCAGCCGAAGCAGCTCGCTGTCGAGCATGCCACGGCCGGCGACCGCCACGACGACGCCCTCGACGTTCCAGGCGCCCCCGAGCCTCATCTTCTCGCCACGGAGACGAGAAAAGCACGTCGCGTCACTTCCCCCTCCTCTCTCGTGCTCTCCCGCCCTCTCCACGTTTTCCCCAAACCAACCGAGCGCCGCCGCAGTTCGTCGTCGACGGGAAACGTGGCCAACGCCGGAGCTGGACCAGAAGAGCGTGTCCATCGTGCGCAGCGTCGTCGACTTCCTCGATCTGGAGAAGATGGAGGTGTAATCGAGCCCAAGGATGACGCCCGCTTCACCGAGGGCTCGCCGGACCCGCAAGTCGCCGTTGTCGATTACTCCGGCCACAGACCCTCTCCGACCACGCCACTGCCTCCGTTGAATTCATGGTGAGCTCACGGTTCACCCGAGCCATTCCTTCGTCTCCCTCCTCCTCTCTAGTACAATCCGCCATGGGAGCCGGAGCTTCTCGCGCCGGGATCCATGGCGACGACCACCTGTTACGCAATCGAGCTCGCCTCCTTGTCTGTCGTCTTCGCCGTGCTCCACTGCTTCGATTGCTCCCTTTGCTGCTTCAAGTGGAGCTCCACATCGAGCTTTGCCTCGAGCCCGAGCCACGGCCGCCGCTAGGGCTTGACGCCGGCGTCACTCCGGTGAGTTCCATCCCCCCTAGTTGGCTCCATTCGATGCGGCTCGGTCCCAGCTCGCGATTGATGTCGCTGGCGCGTCAAATGCGTGCCCAGAGCGCGTTCCCGTGCACTCCGGCGTGCTCTGGTTCGCCGGAGCCTCGCCGCAGGCAAGGTCCACGTGGGCAGGTGGTTAGCCACCTTGACCCCACCCCCAGTGAGGCTGCCAGGTGGGCCCAGACCCTGCTAATCCTATGGATTAGTATTTATCAAAAGAAAACTGTTTAATTAACCACAGTGACACTTATAAGTGGGACCCCCTGGTCAGAGCCCCCCCCCTGACGTCAGCCTGCTGTCACAGTGACGCAATAAACCTTTTCCAAATTAAAAGAAATCAGAAAATTACAGAAAATGCTTTAAACTTTGAAATTCAATAACTAATTCATATTAACTCCAAATTGGACAAATAATATGTCTAAAATTATCAGAAAAATACAAGGATTATGAATATGCAGCTTGTTTCTATGTTTGACCATTTTAAAATGGGTGAACAGTAGCAAACATGCATATGGATCCTTTTCAAATTCAAATTTGGAGTGAATTTGCAAATGATTTTGCAACACATTTATTTTAGATGGATTCATACACACATCAGAGGCTTTACCTCACCTTTGCAACATCACTTCATGATCAACCTTTTCAAATGAACATTCATGCATTCAAATGCATTTGAAATTCATCGATAAATCAAATAGAGTTTGAATTTGCATTTCAAATGCAATATACTCCTTTTAAATGGAATGCTCAACACATCAGTACCTTGAACATCACCATTACAATCTTATTCATGTGATTGTGCATTGTACATTATGTTGATCCTATGATTGTCATGTTGCTGATAGAAGTGGAGCCGGAACCCGAGTTCACCCGCTTCGTTGAAGACCCCGTGACTGAACCTCATCAGCAAGGCAAGCAAACCCCCATTGATCATGTCGATAAAATCCCACCTCCCTCTCATGTCTCGCTTATGCATTGTATAGGATGATTACCATGCTACGTTTCTACCGCATATATGAACCCATTCCTTTGCATGACCTATCATTTGTCACAGTAGTAAGCAAACCACAATCCTAGCAAATGTAGGAGTTGATTGATATCATGTGGCCCCTGCAATTGTTACTGCTTATTGCATGCTTAGAGTGATACCATGTTGATGCTTTTATGTGAGTCGGGATGGTAGAAATCATGATGATGGTGGGAATGTGTTGGTTTATCTACACTAATACAAGGTGAACGATGAGAGGCTGTGTAGGAGTACACAGTGGGTTGTCTCGTTGAACACCTCCCTAAGTCCGAGTTCTTGTGTGGTGATCCAAGATGAAGAGTACAACCACACATTGGGCTCACTGACCCCTCTCAACCTATTAACTCATCCCTTTCGATATCCAGATGGCGCAGTAGTTCGGAGTTCTGGTAGGTTTGTGGCCTGGCTGCTAAGTGAGAGAACGGCTCAGCCGAGACCGGCTTATGCACCACGCACACATCATCTGGGTCCACTTCGGTAAACCGGTCGGGTTCACGATAGTGGTAGCCCACCCAGGTAGGCGGCTTTCTTGGACTAGATCGGCTATGAGGTAACAGTTGTGGTGGCATCCTCGCTGTCATCTCTTGAACGATGACACGCAAAAGGCGGTAACTGATGAGACGTGTGTGTAGCGGTACACCCCTGCAGGGTTAACAAAACTATTCGAATAGCCGCTTCCGCGGTTAAGGACTGCTTGGAAAGCTTAGCTTGATTATTAGACAACTTGAACTGGATACTTATAAAACTTACCAAGATAAGCGTGAGTGCTATGGCGTGCTTTCTCGTGGGGAAGTCAAGGAAGGCACCATAGTGGTGTAATTGGTTGGAGATGTAGTGGACTCGTGTACGCTTCTTACCTCAAGTCTGGTACTCGTAGTTCAGGACTAGCCAAGTCCAAGCTGGCACTTCTGCAATTGAACCCCACCTCCCTTTACCTTGATACATGTGCATGAGTAGTATAGTTCCTACGTAAGTCTTGCTGAGTACGACTTTGTACTCACGTTTGCTTATTCTATGTTTTAGATGAAACCCCTTGACCCCGAAGGTGGAATCTTCCTGGAGCTCGACGACTGATCAAGCTAGTGTAGTCCCAGTCAGACGACTGGTCCCTCGTGGAAGGGCTTGTTTTGGATAAGGCTTCTCTAAGCCATTTGTTAAACTTGTATGTACTCAGACCTACTTTGCTTCCGCATGTTTGATGTAATGTTGGATCACAGACTTTTTATCTCTGTGTGCACTCTGTAAGAGTTATTAATAAAGTATATACTTTGTAGAGAATTGCAATGATACCTGCTGTTCATACTAGACATGTGTGTTGTGTGTATGTTTATAACATGCATGTCTTAGTATGGGTTTTCGAGACCTTAGTTGTGATCTGGCTGGCGGTCTTTCATACACCAAGTGGCCCTTAGATGTGCGCAGCTTGGGGCATCGCGATGCGATTGCTCAAGACTCCGTGTCGTGCACACTTTGTGGTATGATTGAGCCCGCCCTAGACCCCGACTAAGTGATCGGGCTGGAGTAAGTCTATGTAAGAGTTATGAGATAGTCGATAGTATGGTTGAGGCGACTTGTCTTTGAATATGGGTGTTCATCACCCATATCATTAGACTTTTGTGCGGACGATGAGGATCCATCTCAGTTGATCATCCGGCCTGGATGGGATGCCCCTCACGTACGATGCTTTCCGAGAACGTTCTGTGCTTGACCTTGTCTGCTTAGACAATTGGGTATGGTTCTTGGCTCTCCATATGACTATGTCGTAGCGGGACTTGCATATGCTAACCCCGGGTCCCGACAGACTTGGTATCAGAGCAGGACTGACTATAGGATTATCAGCCTTGGCCGAAGTCGAGTCTAGCCTTCTATAGTTATATAGTTACTCTGGGTATATAACGGAACAACGTAAGGCTTCTTTTTCTCCTTACCCTCATCGTTCTGAGTTCTGAGTCACCCTCATCTTATTCTACGGGAAGATAGGACTAGGCTCACCTCTGTCTGATTAGAACATCTCGTTGTTTGCTTCCTTGTAGCCGTAGGAAAGTTGTGTCCGGTTTCCTAGCATTGTTGTAATGCTGATTTCTTACATCGTATTATGTAAGTGTTGTATCTACATTGAAAGAAAATTGTTTCTTGCAATTACAGCCGTTATGCTGTCCGAGTCATTCCAGGTTTCTTCATAATATGATGCGTTTGCAAAAAAATTCCCTCTATTTCGGATGTCCTTCCAGAAGTTTTTCTAGGTGGCATGCCCGACAATTCCATAGTGTTTGATGTAGGTTTTCTTCTAGAAACCTATAGTGTTTCATTTGCAGCTCTTTCTCCCACTTTGGATGTCTTCTAGCGAGAAGAACCACACTAACTATCATGTTGGGGTACTTTGCTACTCTGACATATCTGTTGTAGCCCTAGTAAGCCATGGTCATCCTCAGGAAAACCATCCAGTAACCCAACTCTTTAAACCTAGCCACCCGACAGATGTGTAGAGTTCATAGTAGATCTTATGCCAGGAACCGCACCAATTTCTAGACGCCCATACAAAATGGCCCCACGTCAGTTAGCTGAGCTTAAAACCCAACTGGAAGCTTTGTTGGAAAAAGGCTTCATCCGCCCTAGCTCATCGCCATGGGGTTGCCCCGTTCTGTTCGTAACGAAGAAAGATGGAACAGAAAGGATGTGCGTAGACTATCGCCCGCTAAATCTAGTGACGATAAAAACAAGTACCCACTGCCCAGGATCAATGATCTTTATGATCAACTTGCTGGATCCTCTGTCTTCTCCAAGATGGATTTGAGATTAGGTTATCATCAGATCAAAATCCGAAACGAGGACATTCTCAAAACGGCTTTTACTACTCGTTATGGTCTTTACGAGTACACCGTCATGTCCTTTGGTTTAACCAATGCCCCCGCCACTTTCTCGCGCATGATGAATTCGATCTTCATGGAGTACCTAGATAAATTTGTTGTAGTTTATCTTGATGACATTCTCATCTACTCGAAGAACGAAGAAGAACATGCCGAACACCTAAGGCTGGTATTGATGAAACTTAGAGAGCATCGCCTGTATGCTAAATTCTACAAGTGTGAATTTTGGCTACCAGAAGTGACCTACTTAGGCCACGTGAATTCTGCAAAAGGCATTGTTGTGAATCCCGAGAGAGTTCAGGCCGTCCTTGACTGGACTCCACCTGAATCGGTTAAGCAAGTTAGAAGTTTTCTTGGCTTAGAAAGCTATTGCCGCTGCTTCGTCGAGAACTTTTCTAAAGTTGCAAAGCCTCTAACTGAACTCCTCAAGAAAGATAAGAAATTCCAATGGACTCCCAAGTGCGAGGAAAGCTTTCAAGAGCTAAAAAGAAGATTGACTTCTGCACCCGTACTTGTGCCTCCAGACACCAAAAAGGATTTCGAGATCTTTTGTGACGCCTCACGGCAAGGGTTAGGATGCATACTTATGCAAGATAGACATGTGGTAGCTTATGCTTCACGCCAATTGCGGCCACATGAAGAGAACTATCCTACCCATGACCTTGAACTCGCTGCCGTAGTTCATGCCCTAACAACTTGGTGACATTACCTCCTTGGTAATCGTTGTGAGATCTATTCCGACCACCAAAGCCTCAAATACATTTTCACCCAGCCAGATCTTAATCTCAGGCAAAGACGCTGAATTGAGTTGATAAAAGATTACGACGTAGGAATTTCTTACACCCCAGGCAAAGCCAATGTCATGGCTGATGCACTAAGTCGTAAGTCGTATTGTAACAACCTCATGTTACAATAGTATCAACCACTTCTTCATGAGGAATTTCGAAAGCTCAATCTTGAGATTGTTCCTCATGGCTATCTTTCTACCTTGGTGGCGAAACCAACCCTTGAGGATCAAATCATAGTTTCCCAAAGGCGTGCACGAGGTGTTCGCCGGATCAAGGAGAACATTGCTAGCGGAGTTGCTAAATGTTTCTCCACAGATAGTAAAGGAACGGTATTCTTTGGAAATCGTTTGGTAGTACCTAAGAATAGGGAACTAAGGCAACTCATCCTCAAGGAAGCCCATGACACACCCCTCTCGATTCATCCCGGTAGCACAAAAATGTACCGAGATCTACGCCAGAGATTTTGGTGGACCAGGATGAAGAGAGACATTGCTCGATTTGTTGCCGAATGTGATGTTTGTCGTCGCATTAAGGCAGAACACCAAAGACCTGCTGGTACACTTCAACCTTTGCCTATTCCAGAGTGTAAATGGGACAAAGTCGGTATGGACTTCATCACCGGCTTTCCAAAAACCCAGAAAGGAAACGATACCATCTTCGTTGTCATAGATAGACTTTCCAAAGTTGCTCACTTCCTTCCAGTTCGCGAGTCTATAACTGCTAGCCAGTTAGGTGACTTGTATGTCTCTAGAATTGTGTCTCTTCACGGTGTTCCTTTGGAAGGCAATTCTGATCGTGGTAGCCTTTTCACCTCAAGATTCTGGGGAAGCTTTCATAATGCTATGGGAACTCATCTATCCTTTAGTACAGCTTTCCATCCTCAGTCTAGCGGTCAAGTTGAAAGGGTTAATCAAATCTTGGAAGACATGCTCAGAGCTTGTGTTATATCTTTCGGAAAGAATTGGGAGAAATCTCTTCCATTCGCCGAATTTTCTTATAACAATAGTTTTCAATCTAGTCTGAACATGGCTCCTTTTGAACTCTTATATGGACGACGATGTCGAACACCCCTTAACTGGTCAGAAAACGGTGAAAGACAATTCTTTGGACCGGATATGATCGTGGAAGCAGAAGAGCAAGTTCGCATTGTTCGTGATCAATTGAAAGCAGCCCAGTCTCGTCAGAAAAGCTACTATGATCGTCATCATAGGCAAGAGAGATACAATCTGGATGAGAAGGCTTACCTTCGGGTTACTCCTCTGATGGGAACCCAAAGATTCGGTATCAAAGGCAAGTTGGCCCCACGTTACATCGGTCCTTTCCGCATTCTTGCTAAACGTGGAGAAGTTGCCTACCAACTTGAACTACCCCCGCACCTTTCCCGAGTACATGATGTATTCCATGTGTCACAACTCAGGCGTTGCTTCAAGGACCCCATCCGCGAAGTCGACCATGAAACGCTTGATCTCCAAGATGACCTTTCTTATCGAGAGTACCCCGTTCGTATTCTTGATTCCGCAGAGCGTGTCACTCGTCGTCAGAAGATTAGGTTTCTGAAAGTGCAATGGTCACACCACTCTGAGAAAGAAGCAACGTAGGAAAGAGAAGACCGTCTCCGTGCCGAGTACCCCTCCTTCCTCCCGTAGACTTCTGAATCTCGGGACGAGATTCTTTTGAGTGGGGGCGAGTTGTCACAACCCCAAGTTAGGCATGTGCTAGGGTTAGCAAGTAACTTTGTATCATGATAAAAATTTCAAAAGAAATCAAAATGGGAGAGAGAACACCCCCTAGATGAATTAATTCAAATGGCCAGATGAAAAGTTGCTCCAAAAATTCCTTTGTATTTTTGAAAACTCCCATAAATGAGTGTGATCACATATCAAGTGATGTGGGACCAACCCCATGCTCATGGATTTTTCAAATATTCAAATAGGAGCATGGATTTAAATTTAAAACCCTTTTTGATTTAAAGTTCAAATTATTTGAATTTCAAAAATGTCCAAACTTTATAAGTGGCTAGCTATATATATATTGAGGCCATATAAAAATTTGGGGCATTTAAAAAAATGTCTAGCTATTTTTTTTAGCAAGACAAAACATAATGCAGAAAAGAAACAGAAAAGTTATAAAAAGAAAAGAAACTTACCTGGGCAAAGGGGCCCAACTTGTCGCCCCGCAGCCCAGCAAGCCTGGCCCAGCCCACCCCTCCTTGGCGTCTTCCTCCCCGCCAGCCGAAGCAGCTTGCTGTCGAGCATGCCACGGCCGGCGACCGCCACGACGACGCCCTCGACGTTCCAGGCGCCCCCGAGCCTCATCTTCTCGCCACGGAGACGAGAAAAGCACGTCGCGTCACTTCCCCCTCCTCTCTCGTGCTCCCCCGCCCTCTCCACGTTTTCCCCAAACCAACCGAGCGCCGCCGTAGTTCGTCGTCGACGGGAAACGTGGCCAACGCCGGAGCTGGACCAGAAGAGCGTGTCCATCGTGCGCAGCGTCGTCGACTTCCTCGATCTGAAGAAGGTGGAGGTGTAACCGAGCCCAAGGACGACGCCCGCTTCACCGAGGGCTCACCGGACCCGCTAGTCGCCGTTGTCGATTACTCCGGCCACAGACCCTCTCCGACCACGCCACTGCCTCCGTTGAACTCACGGTGAGCTCACGGTTCACCCGAGCCATTCCTTCGTCTCCCTCCTCCTCTCTAGCACAATCCGCCATGGGAGCCGGAGCTTCTCGCCGCCGGGATCCATGGCGACGACCACATGTTACGCAATCGAGCTCGCCTCCTTGTCTGTCGTCTTCGCCGCGCTCCACTGCTTTGATTGCTCCCTTTGCTGCTTCAAGTGGAGCTCCACATCGAGCTTTGCCTCGAGTCCGAGCCACGGCCGCCGCTAGGGCTTGGCGCCGGCGTCACTCTGGTGAGTTCCAGCCCCCCTAGTTGGCTCCATTCGATGCGGCTCGGTCCCAGCTCACGATTGATGTCGCTGGCGCGTCAAATGCGTGCCCAGAGCGCGTTCCCGTGCACTCCGGCGTGCTCTGGTTCGCCGGAGCCTCGCCGCCGGCAAGGTCCACGTGGGCAGGTGGTTAGCCACCTTGACCCCACCCCTAGTGAGGCTGCCAGGTGGGCCCAGACCCTGCTAATCCTATGGATTAGTATTAATCAAAAGAAAACTGTTTAATTAACCACAGTGACACTTACATGTGGGACCCCCTGGTCAGAGCCCCCCCCCCCCTGACGTCAGCCTGCTGTCACAGTGACGCAATAAACCTTTTCCAAATTAAAAGAAATCATAAAATTACAGAAAATGCTTTAAACTTTGAAATTCAATAACTAATTCATATTAACTCCAAATTGGACAAATAATATATCTAAAATTATCAGAAGAATACAAGGATTATGAATATGCAGCTTGTTTCTATGTTTGAGTTTGACCATTTTAAAATGGGTGAACAGTAGCAAACATGCATATGGATCCTTTTCAAATTCAAATTTGGAGTGAATTTGCAAATGATTTTGCAACACATTTATTTTAGATGGATTCATCCACACATCAGAGGCTTTACCTCACCTTTACAACATCACTTCATGATCAACCTTTTCAAATGAACATTCATGCATTCAAATGTATTTGAAATTCATCGATAAATAAAATGGAGTTTGAATTTGCATTTCAAATGCAATATACTCCTTTTAAATGGAATGCTCAACACATCAGTACCATGAACATCACCATTACAATCTTATTCATGTGATTGTGCATTGTACATTATGTTGATCCTATGATTGTCATGTTGCTGATAGAAGTGGAGCCGGAACCCGAGTTCACCCGCTTCATTGAAGACCCCGTGAATGAACCTCATCAGCAAGGCAAGCAAACCCCCATTGATCATGTCGATAAAATCCCACTTCCCTCTCATGTCTCGCTTATGCATTGTATAGGATGATTACCATGCTACGTTTCTACCGCATATATGAACCCATTCCTTTGCATGACCTATCCTTTGTCACAGTAGTAAGCAAACCACAATCCTAGCAAATGTAGGAGTTGATTGATATCATGTGGCCCCTGCAATTGTTACTGCTTATTGCATGCTTAGAGTGATACCATGTTGATGCTGTTATGTGAGTCGGGATGGTAGAAATCATGATGATGGTGGGAATGTGTTGGTGAATCTCACCTAATACAAGGTGAACGATGAGAGGATATGTAGGAGTACACAGTGGGTTGTCTCGTTGAACACCGCCCTAAGTCCGAGTTCTTGTGTGGTGATCCAAAATGAAGAGTACAACCACACATTGGGCTCACTGACCCCTCTCAACCTATTAACTCATCCCTTTCGATGTCCAGATGTCCCAGTAGTTCGGAGTTCTAGTAGGTTTGTGGCCTGGCTGCTAAGTGAGAGAACGGCTCAGCCGAGACCGGCTTATGCACCACGCACACATCATCGGGGTCCACTTCGGTAAACCGGCCGGGTTCACGATAGTGGTAGCCCACCCAGGTAGGCGGCTTTCTTGGACTAGATCGGCTATGAGGTAACAGTTGTGGTGGCATCCTCGCTGTCATCTCTTGAACGGTGACACGCAAAAGGCGGTAACTGATGACACGTGTGTGTAGCGGTACACCCCTGCAGGGTTAACAAAACTATTCGAATAGCCGCGTCCACGGTTAAGGACTGCTTGGAAAGCTTAGCTTGATTATTAGACAACTTGAACTGGATACTTATAAAACTTACCAAGATAAGCGTGAGTGCTATGGCGTGCTTTCTCGTGGGGAAGTCGAGGAAGGCACCATAGTGGTGTAATTGGTTGGAGATGTAGTGGACTCGTGTACGCTTCTTACCTCAAGTCTGGTACTCGTAGTTCAGGACTAGCCAAGTCAAAGCTGGCACTTCTGCAATTGAACCCCACCTCCCTTTACCTTGATACATGTGCATGAGTACTATAGTTCCTACGTAAGTCTTGCTGAGTACGACTTTGTACTCACGTTTGCTTATTCTATGTTTTAGATGAAACCCCTTGACCCCGAAGGTGGAATCTTCCTGGAGCTCGACGACTGATCAAGCTAGTGTAGACCCAGTCAGACGACTGGTCCCTCGTGGAAGGGCTTGTTTTGGATAAGGCTTCTCTAAGCCATTTGTTAAACTTGTCTGTACTCAGACCTACTTTGCTTCCGCATGTTTGATGTAATGTTGGATCACAGACTTGTGATCTCTGTGTGCACTCTGTAAGAGTTATTAATAAAGTATATACTTTGTAGAGAATTGCAATGATACCTGATGTTCATACTAGACATGTGTGTTGCGTGTATGTTTATAACATGCATGTCTTAGTATGGGTTTTCGAGACCTTAGTTGTGATCTGGCTGGCGGTCTTTCATACACCAAGTGGCCCTTAGATGTGCGCAGCTTGGGGCATCGCGATGCGATTGCTCGAGACTCCGTCTCGTGCACACTTTGTGGTATGATTGAGCCCGCCGTAGACCCCGACTAAGTGATCGGGCTGGAGTAAGTCTATGTAAGAGTTATGAGATAGTCGATAGTATGGTTGAGGCGACTTGTCTGTGAATATGGGAGTTCATCACCCATATCATTAGACTTGTGTGCGGACGATGAGGACCCATCTCAGTTGATCATCCGGCCTGGATGGGATGCCCCTCACGTACGATGCTTTCCGAGAACGTTCTGTGCTTGACCTTGTCTGCTTAGACAAGTGGGTACGGTTCTCGGATCTCCATATGACTATGTCGTAGCGGGCTAACCCCGGGTCCCGACAAGGGGGTGGGGGCGCAACACAACTTGTCCCCAAGGCCTATGCGCCACCCTCCCTCCTCTAAACCCCGTTGCCTCCACAATTAGACCCCGGTTTAGACGTTGTTCTAGATCGGAATCCGTTAGGGTTTTCTCCCTCTAGTTTTCTCGGTGGCATTCATCTCTGGACGGCGGAGCTCTGCTGGATTGCTGCTACGGAACGTGTGGATACTAATAGAGGGATCATATCTTTGGTCCTTCTCCGAGGAGTTTCTTCTTCCTCGGTGATCTTGATCGAGGGACTGTTCGTGGGAGATCTGCTTCGACTACTTCCACTACGTCCACGCCGCTTCACCAACTCTTCTTCCGCTGCAACCGTTGGTGAGAAAAGGCCTAAACCTTGTATGCCATATTTCTTGGATGATCTTGGGATCTTGACTCGCAGGCACGAATTTTTTTTGTTTTCTACTACGTTTCCCAACACCAGCTGACATCCTCGAGCGCCTCAATGCTCATGAACTGAAGCTCTCTGAAAAACGAGACTTGTACAAGTCCACGCCTAAAGTCCGCGCGCTAAAAGCTAGAGCACGAAGAGTGTCCTCGGATGATGAGTCTGAGGCTGATACTGATGATCCTGAAACCATCAGCCGGGAACTTGCTCTCCTCACCAGAAAGTTCCAAAGATTCACGAAGAAGAATCGCTTCGGAAATTCCTCAAGATTTTCCTCAAGAAAAAGCAAAGATGATGACTCTGCCGAAACAAGAAAGAGATTCTGCCACAAGTGCAAGAAACCTGGGCATTACATCGCTGAGTGTCCTCTATGGGAAAAGGAAGCTAGGATGAAGAAGAAGAAGAAAGGGAAAGATGACAGTTCTGATGAAAAGACAAAGAAGAAATCCTCAAGATCCTCAAAGTCTGTTGGATACAGGAATAGCAACTCCCATAAGGCTCGCGCATATCTCGGCAAAGAATTGGACTCTGAAGAATCTGGATCCGACCCCGATGCTGAGGAAGAAGAATCTGAGGGTGTAGCTGGTCTGGCTCTTGCCACATCGCTAGTATCCAAGTCAATCTTCAGCACTGAGGAATCTGATCCATCACATGATGATGATGAAGCTGAAGACACAACCCCTGCCTTCTGCTTCATGGCCAAGTCCTCCAAGGTATCTACTTACTCATCATTGGATGATCCATCTGATGAAGAACCTGATGAAAAATATGCTAAATTTGCTAAACTCTCATCTAAGCAACAACGTGCACTTGAAAAGATCCAGATCTCACTAAACAAGAGTGATGATATGTTGGTTGAGGAAATGACGAAGACTCAAAAATTGACTGATGAATCAAAAATTCTCCAGTCAAAGTTTGATGACTTGTTCAGTCGTCATGAGGCACTCCTCACCGGTTATGAGAAGCTGGCTCATGTGTTCCTCATGAGGAAGCAAGAACTTGAACGCGTGAGGATGTCTCATGACGATCTGAGGAAAGAAAATGATTCACTCCTCTCCCAACAGATCATCATGCCACAAGAAGGATTTAACCCTCCCTGTTTAAAATGCATTGAACATGACTGTATTACCTCTGTGCCTAGTTCTTCAATGTCTTCAGACTCTGTTATTTCTATTGCTTCTGTGGTATCTAACCCCTCATCTGAGGATACCATAGACATTATTGAAGAAAATGCTAGGTTGAAGAGTCTACTAGAAACCGGCATGTTCAAGAGTCTGAAAGGACATCAGATTCTTTGTGACATCCTCAAGAAACAGATCCTCAACAGGAACCCGAGGAAAGAAGGTGTCGCATTCACTCGGAATCTCAACACTGATGGGTCATACTGGAAACCTGAACAGTACCCGAAGACCACTTGGGTTTTGGCAAAAATGCCACCTCCTGATCCTTATACCTTATCTGGCTATGATAATGTTTCCTCAGATGTAGTGATTGAGTCCTTCGACTCTAACTACAAATTATTCAAGGATGTAAATGTTGAAGTATTCGCCAGATACATCGGGACTAACTGCAGGAACGGCCCTCCAGTGAAGCAGATATGGGTTCTGAACGAACTCATTACAAACCTCCTTGTGAATGCAGATGCAAATGAGTTGAGGATGTCCTCAGTGGACAATTCTTCAAAAAGTCATGAATATGAGCATGTTTCATCTAATCACTTTGTTCACAGGGAAGCTTAGAACAAGAATGCTTACTCCTATGATTATCCTGATACCTCACCCGTGAGGCAATACTCTCCTCGTCGTTCCTCAAATGCTTCAAAACCACCCGTGCGAATGTGGGTGGTTAAGAAGAACTAATCTCTTCTATAGGAACGCATCCTGAGGCAAACTAAACATATTGCAGATCCTATGCCCTGGACGAAAATTATGTGTCAGCTGAAGAATATCGTTATACTGAAATCCTGAGGCTTAAAATCCCGAGGAATACAATCCTGAAGAATGCACGAATTCTCCAAACTGATGCTGGCTCATAACTTGTTGTGTGAGATACTAATTCTTCTGTAGGAAAATTCTTCGGGGAGAACTGAATGGATTATGGATAGTGGATGCACGAATCATATGATTGGTGAAATAAATATTCTCATGGAATCTTCTCTGAGTCCTTCATCGAAGAAAACAATTACATTCACTAACCATCATAATATCAAGCTATATCAAATGGATGTGAAAAGTGCATTCCTCAATGGTAATATCGAGGAAGAAGTATATGTTGCTCAGCCTCCAGGGTTTGAAGATGCAAAGAAGCCTGACATGGCGTACAAGCTGAAGAAAGCTCTGTATGGACTGCAGCAAGCCCCATGGGCTTGGTATGACACATTGTGTGACTTCCTCATCAGCAAAGGCTTCAAATCTGGTTCCCTCGATCCAACCCTCTTCACTAAAAATTATGATGATGCACTCTTCATCTGTCAAATATATGTTGATGACATCATATTTGGATGCACTAACAAGAAATACAGTGAAGAATTTGCCTTCTTGATGAGTGAACAGTATCAGATGTCCATGATGGGTGAGCTGAAGTTCTTCCTAGGGCTTCAAATTCGTCAGCAACACAATGGCACCTTCATCTCTCAAGAGAAGTACCTCAAGGAATGGCTCAGGAAATTCGGGATGCAAGACTGCAAAGGTATCAAGACCCCGATGCCTACAAACGGACACCTCGGTCCTGATGAAAATGGCAAGGACTACGATCAGAAGGTATACCGCTCCATGATTGGTTCTCTGCTATACTTATGTGCTTCAGGACCTGATATAATGTTGAGAGTTTGCATGTGTGCCCGGTACCAAGCGGCATCAAAGGAATCGCATCACCAAGCGGTGAAGCGAATTCTTCGATATTTGGCTCACACCCCTACGCTAGGCTTATGGTATCCAAAAGGCTCGAAACTCGACCTCATTGGCTACTCAGACTCAGACTATGCTGGAGATCGAGTGGATAGGAAGTCAACCTCAGGAACATGTCACTTCCTCGGACGCTCACTGGTGTGCTGGTCACCGAAGAAGCAGAACTGTGTCTCACTCTCCACCCCTGAAGCTTAATCCATTGCTGCAGAAGCTAGCTGCAGTCAACTCCTCTGGATGAAGCAGACACTCAAGGACTACGGAATCAACCTGAAGAAAGTACCTCTGCTGTGCGACAACGAGAGTGCCATCAAAATCTCTCAGAACCCTATGCAGCACTCGAAGACGAAGCACATTGAGATTCGATATCACTTTCTTCGTGATCATGTGTTGAAGGGAGACATCGTCATCAGCCACATGAAGACTGAAGCTCAATTTGCTGATATATTCACTAAGCCTTTGGATGAGAAACGATTTAGCGCTCTGAGGTATGAGCTAAATATCTTATATTCCTCAAATTTCCAGTAAATGGACACACATCCTAACGCTTAAACTATATTGAAGACTCCTAAAGCACAACACACGATGCGTCGTACTCCTCAACTCATGAGGAACTACCTTGCTAAGTTTGAAGAAATTAATGTGGAAATTGACTCATGATTCATATGCTCATGTATGACATCAAGTTTCTTGTTCCCTATAAGGTGGGTAGCGCCACCGCCCAAATTCTTCAAGATTTGCTTTCTTCAGTTGCTTCAACTTGATTTTCTTGAAGACTTCCATTTTTGTCCTCAACAGCATTCACCTATAGTTTTCGTTCTTCAAGATTTGTGTCTTCAACTAGGTGAATGTGATCGGACCCTTCTCTATGTGCTCACTTATCCCGTCCGTCCATCTGAAGTATGCGTTCATTTGAAACTTTGAAGTTTCACTTCTTGAAGCTTCAATCCTGCTAATCTTCAAGCTGATTTGTCTCAGCTTCAAAAATCCTGAAGCCTCCACTTGAAGAATAGACAAACCACGTCGTTGCGATTTTCACGCTCGTCGTGTTTATCCTGTAGAGTAGATAAACACAAAGCCAAACCGTCAGGGCTATTCCCGTCTTTTCACCTCAAAACTTACCGTGCCTATATATACCGCACCCCTGTGGTCATTTACCTATCTTCACCTCATTCTGCTCTCGCGCCGCCGTCACCGTTGCTTCATTGTCGCCGGAGAAGAACTCCTCTTCTTCAATCGCTCTGGTATGCCATTTCTTCATATCACTTCGGTTTCCATACAGCAAATCTTCAATACTGCAAATTCTTCAAGATTCTTCAAGATCTTCAAACTTCTACATTCTTCAGCAGTAATGAAACCTAAAACTGAAAACCTCAGATTCTACACTTTCCATTCCTCATCCCGTATTCTTCATGAACGCATATGACCGTACCCCACTTCCCTCGTATCTTCTAACTCTGTCACAGGTACATGTCAACTAAGGAATCCCATGTTTCTCACAGTCTCACTTCATTTGCAGCTCAGCTCAAACTCTCCATTCCCCAGTCTTCTCAGCTGAAGAATATGGGAGTTCGTCGGAAGAATACCGCTCAGAATCTGCCTCCGGATGTATATGAACAGCTGAAGACTCCACCACATGAAACTCAAGGAGAACGCAAGATCAGAATTCAGAAGATTACGAGAGAATGGGCACACAAGTGGTTGAATTATGAAGAGCTTGATAGGTATCATGAAGAATCCTTTGCTGTGAGTCCGCCTCTCAAAGTCCTCAGCATCAGGGCTCGTGCTCCGCCTGCTCCAGGCATTAATCCTCATCCGTCAAGTCTGAAGACTCACGACGACTTTCCTGAAGCCTATCAGTGGTACTTGAGGAGAACTGCTCATCTTGCCAGAAATCTGGCTCGCGATCCTGGTGCTTCAGTTGAGATACCTCAAGCTGATGCTGATACTATTGCTGCTGCACCTCAGCCTCGACTGAAGCCTAAGAAGAAGAAGATTCCAGGTGTCAAACCCTCTGGTGCTTCAGCCTCTGGCACACAAGCTCCCACTTCCTCGTGCCAAAGGACAACTGGTCCGGCTCCTGCCTCAAGACTCAGAACTGATGAATCTGGGAGTGCTCCTGAGGCCTCGTCCACTGTGCCTCAGCAATCATTGAAGCCTAAAGCTGTGCGCCTCTCTCCGAAGCAAACTACAATGTGTGGCTCACTTCAGCCCTTCAATTCAGATGAAGATGAAGATGAATTCGAAGACTTGGCTGGCTTTGTGGCCACTGAAGAACAGAAGATCAAGTATGTTCGTGCGGCGGCCAGACGCAAAGCTGAAGCTACTGGCTCTGAAGTGCCTCTTCTTCTGGATCCGAAGAAGATCCTGGAATATATTGAAATCTGGGTTGTGAAGCCTGACACGCCACTTGATGACTTGGATATCCCGAAGGATATCAAATTTTATGTTCAGCAATTCCTCATTAATGAGATTCATCATCGTGACCTGAAGAAACAGCTGTCGAAGCAGTTGAGTAAAGTCCATCGTGACTTCAGAAACAAGCCGGTCACTAATGTTACTCCTGAAGAATTCTCTGCATATCAAGCTGATGTCCAGCGCCTCACTGCTGAGTATGAAGCCAAATGTGCGTACATTGGCAAGACCAAAGAAAGAATGTCTCGACAAATGGCAAACCTGATGAAGCTTAAACAACCTCAGGCCTCAGTGCCTCCTGCTGCTTCAGCACCTCAGGCTGACCGGACTGAGGGACTTGCCCAAAGCCTCAAGCGCAGGTCTGAGACTGATCCACACAGTACTCCCCCAGCTGCCAAGAAGCCTTCTGTTGAAGCGCAAACTGAAGAGCCCATCGATGCTAGGCCCATTTCTTCTGCTCCTCCTATTTAAAGAGCACCTGAAGCATCTGCAACACCTCCTGCTACTTCAATTCCTCAGGAAAATACTGAGCGCGGGCTGGTTGTGTTCACTCCACCATCCAAGGCACCTGCTTCAGCGCTTGCCACCCCGATCATTTCAATGCCTCTATCTCCCATTCCTCCAGTCATCACTGAAGCTGAAGAAATGGATGAAGATGTGGATATTGGTGACATGGGCACCCCTCGGGTGGTTGATGAAGCATATGAGCTGGAACACTTCAACTCGCCCTCTCACACCGTGTTCTCTCTGGAACCTCATTCCCCCTCAGTTACAGTTGTTTTATCTGACACGTCTCAACACTTTGAAGCCTCTGTGGATGCCTCTGTTCCCCTGGCACCGAAGAAACTGAACCTGAGGCCACTAGTGCCCGTACTACTGCTGCTCCTGAAGCTTCTGCTCCTGCCCTAGACACTCAGAATGTTGAAGCTGATCCTGTGGTTCCTGAAGCTCAACCCATGGATGCTGAAGCTCGTGTTGCGGAGCCTGAAGCAAAAAACAGCACAAATACTCATCCTGAAGCAGAAAACAATACCAATGCTCATCCTGAAGCTTCAAAGGATGGATCGGAAGATAAACGGGCCACATCACCTCGTCTTCCCAAGGACCTCAACACGTCTGTGCCTGAAGCCTCTGCAGCGGCTCCGCCTCAGCCTCAAGCCTCTCTTCAGATTGAAGTGCCTCAAGCGCCTCCACCACCTCAAGGCCCAGTTCAAGCTCGGTCCTTGTGTCCGAAGCAGAAGCAACCATTCTTCTGTGACCTTGAAGCTGCTGATACCCCAAGCTTTGATGCTTCTGATTTCTTCAATGCCATGAGTTTCTTCCAATAGGGGATTCAAAATCCTTATCATTCTGCTCCGCCTCGAAAGCTGCTGAGGTTCTGGACAGCTACTCAGAAGAACTATTATGCTTCAGTTCTATATAAGCAAAACAAACTGATTCCTCACAAGAATATTCCTCTCATGGATATGGAAGACATTCCCTGCTTCAACAGTGTGCTTCAGAATCTACATCATGCCAAGCAGCTTCAGTTCTGCTCCGAATGCATTCACTGGAACGAAGAGCTTGTGCTTCAGTTTTATGCAACTCTGTATGTTTCAGGAGATCCTCTGGATATCACCACCTGGGTCCTCGAGTGGATGACTGAGCATCATCAATACACCATCACTGTTCCTGAAGAAATTTCCATTCTTGAGTTGCTGATACGTCCAAAACGTATCGATAATTTCTTCTTGCTCCATGCATATTTTGTGTGATATTGCTATGATCTAGATACACTTTCATACATTTTTTATCATATTTGGACTAACCTATTAACTCAGTGCACCCTAGTGCCAGTTCCTGTTTTCTGCTGTTTTTCTATTTCAGTTTTCCCCCATATAAAAAGTGCCAGAAAAATTCAGGAAAATTCAGATAAAAAATCAGTGTGACGGAAGCTTCGAGAAAAGCCCGGGAGGGGCCAGAGGGGGACCAGGGGGGCCCAGGCGGCCACCCGGCGCGGCCCCACCCCTGGCCGCGCCAGGGGGCGCATGGGGCCCCTGGTCCACCTCTGGCTGCCCCCCTTCGCCTATTTATCCCCCGTCACGGGAAAACGCCAAAAAGAGAACCCTATTCCGCGAACTCGCCTCTGTTCCGCCGCTGCCGCACTTCCAAGATCGGGAGCACCAGAAGACCTCTTCCCGGCACCCTGCCGGAGGGAGGATTGACCTCCGGGAGTCTCCTCTCCACCATGGATGCTCCCCGGATGTCTCGTGAGTAGTTTTCCTTGGACCATGGGTCCGTGATCAGTAGCTATGTGATGTTCTCCTCCCCTCTTTGATCTTCATTGTTTAGACCTCGTGAGCTGCCCTACATGATCGTGGCACCTTTGTAATATTTCTGCTATTGCTATGTTGAGTTTGATCGGATCTGATGGATTATGAGATTATGTTCAGATTTTGATAGAGTAATATATTTGGTTTTTATCTCTTATATTTTTGTTCCTAAGTAATTCTTGCATGCTCTCCGTTGCTGTTTATTGCTTTGGCCAAGTAGTAGGTAGTGACTCCAAGAGGGAGCGTTGTGCTAGATTGTGGGGTCATGCCTCCCCGATGACATGCTTGAGTGATAGAAACATGAGTCTAGGGGATGTGTTGTTGCCACAAGGGGGAAAACAACGGTGCTTGTAACCGCGGTTACAAGGATTGTTTAATTTACGCAAAGTTCTTTTTAATGCAGTTGTGTGTTGCTTTGGGTTTACACTTTGGGTGGGGCTCGCAACTTAATACCATCGAGATGTTCTGGATAGATATCTCAAGGTGGATGATTAGTAGTAGATGCAGATGGATTTCGGTCTACTTACTTTGGCGTACTTCCCGTGCTTTTGAACCTCTTCCTTTCTTTTGTAGCATAGTTAGCATTGCGGTGCGTTCATAATGCTGTCAATTGCCTTTCTGTAATTTGTTTACCTCGCATAGCATTTTTATCGTCTTTTGGGAGAGAGACATCACTAGCGAACATCACGTATCCCGGTCCATATCCTCATTATTGTTTCCAAGCTATATTTACTTTTCTGCATTTACTTTCAAGTTGCTATCATTATCCCCTTGCGTTTTATCATTTGTGAACAACAAGACCGGAGAGATTGACAACCTCTCTGAACTTCGTTGGGAGCAAAGTTATCTGTGACTGTGTGCAGGTCCACGTCAGTTGCGCCGCTGACACCTACTTATCATCTCTGGAGTCCTACTGGAGACAAACCTTGGTATCTTTACTGAGGGAAAACTCGTTGTTGTACCGCATCACGCCTTCCACTTGGAGCCTACCAACGAAGGGCGAGAAGCCGTCATCAAGAGCAATTTTTGGCGCCGTTGCCGGGGACTCCAAGTGCTAAGATAGGGGAGTTGCACACTACCCTTTACCTTTGTTTTTCAGTCTTGTTAGTTTATCTTTCAGTTTTTATCTTTGTGTCTTTTATCAAAAACTACAAAAAAATCTGCCACACTTGCTGCTACTATGGGTTCCACTGAAAACACCAAGTTGTGTGACTTCACTAGTCACAACAACTAATACTTTATCTGCACTCCCATTGCCACACCTTCCACTTCAGCTACCTCTTATGAAATTAAACCTGCTTTGCTAAACCTTGTTATGAGAGATCAATTCTCTGGTGCTGGAGATGATGCTGCTTTACACTTGAATAATTTTGTTGAATTATGTGATATGCAAAAGTATAAATAAGTGGAAGGTGATGTTGTCAAGCTTAAGCTCTTTCCTTTCTCTTTAAGGGGAGATGCTAAAATCTGGTTTCAATCTTTGCCTAGAAATAGCATAGATTCTTGGGATAAGTGCAAAGATGCTTTTATAGGGAAGTACTACCCTCCTTCTAAGATTATCCAATTGAGGAGAAATATTATGAATTTTAAGCAATTGGATAATGAACATGTTGCCCAAGCTTGGGAACGAATGAAATATCTTGTTAAGAAATGCCCTACACATGGTTTGACTACTTGGATGGTTATCCAGACTTTTTATGCAGGCTTGAACTTTACCTCGCGGAACCTGTTAGATTCGGCCGCGGGAGGAACCTTTATGTCAACTACACTTGGTGCTGCCACAAAGCTTCTCGATGAGATGATGACCAATTATTCCCAATGGCCCACCGAACGCGCTCCAACAGGTAGGAAGGTAAACTCTGTCGAGGAAATTACCTCCCTCAATGAAAAAGTTGATTTAATTATGTCTCTACTTACCAAGCAACCTTCTATTGATCCTCATGATGTTCCTTTAAATTCTTTGGTTGCTCAAGAACAAGTAGATGTGAACTTTATTGCTAGAAACAACTTCAACAACAGTGCTTATAGGGGAAATTTTGCTAGCAATCCTAGACCGTTCCCATCTAACTATGGGAACAACAACACTTACCCTAGCAACAAGAACCCCTCTTCTGAATTAGAAAGCATGCTTAGAGACTTTATCACTACCCAAAAAGCCTTCAAAAAAATGTAGAAGAGAAATTAGCTAAAATAGATAATCTCTCTTTGAAGGTAGAAAGCTTAGCCGTTGATATTGAGATGCTCAAAATTAGAACCTCTCCCCTTGAGGAGAATAAAGCCACTCCTATTAATGCTATCCAGTTGCAAATCAATGAAAATATTAGGATGATGGATAAACTTAAAGAAAGATGGGCTAGAGAAAAAGAGGAAGAGGATAGAATTAGGAGCCTTCCTACACACCACACAGTTGCCACTATCCAAATTGTTGAGGACACCCAAACTATTAGCACCCAATGCACTCCTAGTCCCGTTGGACCTATTAATGGTGATGCTAATACCTCAACCATAGAAAAAGAAACTCCTATGAACATAGAGGGTTTCAAACAAGTGAGCCTAGATGACACTACTACCACCTTTGATAGTAGTGATATTGATTTTGATAGTTGCACCCTCTCAGAAGTTATTAGCTTGCTACACAAAATGTCTAGAGACCCCCACACTAGCACACTTAATCTTGCCTTCACGGAGCATATCACAAATGCTCTTATCAAAGCTAGGGAGGAGAAGCTTAGAGTAGAAGCCTCCATACCTAGGAAGCTAGATGATGGTTGGGATCCTATGATCAAAATTAAATTGAATAACTTCTCTTGCTATGCTTTATGTGATGTTGGAGCTAGTACCTCTGTTATGCCCAAAAGAATATTTGATATATTTGAATTGAAGCCTTTTGAGCCTTGTTCTTTTGGTGTTCGTCTTGTTGATTCTTACATAAAGAAACCTTTGGGGAAGATCAACGATGTTCTTATCATTGTCAATGACAACTATGTTCCCGTTGATTTTATTGTTATGGATATAGAGTGTGAACCTTTGTGTCCAATTATTTTGGGACGTCCTTTTCTTCGCACCGTTGGTGCGGTTATTGACATGAAAGAGGGGAATATAAAATTCCAATTCCCATTAAAAAAGGGGATGGAACACTTTCCTAGAAAGAAAATCAAGTTACCTTTTGAGTCCGTTACACGGGCTAGTTATTCTCTTTCTCTTGATAAAACTTGATTCTTCTTTTTGCATCAGGCCTAGCTAATGGCTTTAAAGAAGAGCTTTCGGGAGGCAGCCCGCAACGAAATTAGGTTTTTCTTTTTGCTTTTGTTGTGTCTTGATGATTGTTACTACTGTAGCAACATCATTGTATCTTTATTTTTCAGCTTTGTGCCAAGTTATAGCCTCTTACGGCAAGTGAAGTAAAAGTTGTGACATGCTGTCCAGAAAACAGATTCTATCCTCCTGACCAGAAAAATTCCAGAAAAATCCCAATTCATCTTTTTGAGCTGAATTTTTTACACAGTATGCTCTATACAATTAAGAAACTTCCGTATGTTCTGAGTTTTTTCATTTGAGTTTCAGAAGTTCCCCTAAAAAATCCTTTACTATCTGCTGTTCTGTTTTTCACAGATTCTGCCACGTTTTGTCTCTCCTTACTTTTGCAAACCTTAAGCTTGCTTTTTATTTGCAAAAACCTTTTTGCACTCTTGAGAAACAGTAGATCTTCAAGAATATCTTTATATCCAGTGGAGAAAAATTATTTATTAAGGGTACTAACCTCTCTAATCAGCTTATGATGAGTTATGTATGAAGGGAGTTTTCAAGTGTGCGTTGGAAGATGATGAAAGAAGATCCAGGAGTGTCAAGCGCTCAAGCTTGGGGATGCCCCCCATGCATCCCCAATAAATATTCAAGGAGACTCAATCGTCTAAGCTTTGGGATGCCCCCGTGCATCCCCTTCTCCATCGACAATCATCAGTTCGTCCTTCGTCTCACTATATTTTTATCACTTCATGTGTTATGTGCTATGCTTGGAGCGTCTCGCTCTTAGGTTTTGTTTTTTAGCTTTATTTAGATTTTCTTGCTGTTCATAACAAGTTAGATCCTTTCTTACTTTGTGTGGGAGAGAAACACGCTCCACTTTCAAAATCTAGAACACATCATAGGATTTTCCCTGCTTATCTTTTTGCTGTTGTGTGTTCTTTATCTTTTCATAGCTACTGCCTTGTTTAGTTTTAGACTTAGTTTGTCTTTAGCAAGAGCTTTGGCTTTTGTTTAGTTTGTTCCTGCAACTCTTTTTAGTTTTCATGTTTATCTTGTTAAGAGAGTTGGTTGTTGCACTGAGTTGTGTTTTTTCTTGAAAGTAGGTAATTGAGGTTGCTATTTAATTTTAGTAGTAGCTTGCAATAGTTTTGAGGCATTGTTGTGAGTAATGTTTGGACTTTTGGTGTCAAGAGCTCTTGCCTATTAGTGATAGGTGTCGTATTTTTGGCAATCCGTGTTTATTTTCAAAACCTACAAAACTAGTTGAGAACTCTAGCTACTAGATAGATCACTACTCTTCTGAGTCGAATATCAGAGAACACTCACGTACCATGAGTCGAGGATGCGCAAGGATAACCAAACCCCCATACACTCCTCCTCGGGGTACTTGTCTCTTTGTGAACCTCCTCATTAGATTGAGAGTTACCGATAATAAGTGCATGAGTTCTTCGGACTAATGTAAGTATTGAGAGTTGACACTTCCACCTTCCCATATTTTGCTAGCCTTTCCCGTGCCGTGCATTGCCTTCTTCTCACTCCGAGAGTTGGTGTCCACCTTCGCCGGTACATCCAAACCCTTGGCATGATACGCTCTGTCATCATAAGCCTCCCTTTATCCTTCCTCAAAACATCCACCATACCTACCTATCAAGGCATTTCCATAGCCTTTCCGAGTTACATTGCCATGCAACTTCCACCCCTTCATGACTTGATCATCATGTCATACATGTTCCTACTTACACTGGCAGCGACATACATTGCATACATCATGATAGTTACATCTTATTTATGTTTTGAGTACCTTGTAAAGTGTGAAAGATCTCCTTTACCTTCTTGTAAAATAGAGTGTTGCCCTTAAGTGAGGAAAAGATCCCAAAGTGGACACATTAAAAGATCCCAAAGAGGACAAATGAGAGTTAAATAGAAAGAGCCATTGAGGCCACAAAAATACAAAAAAAAAGAAAAAAGAAATAAAGAAATAAAAAGAGAGAAAGGGGCAACACTACTATTCCTTTTGAGAGATCCACACTAGTACCCCCTTTATATCCTTGTACTCCATAGAGATGATCTTCATGCATATAGTTTGGAGAGCTTCCTAGCTCGTATGTACATCCGTTGCATGGCAATCCCTACTCCTCACATCATATCTATCATTTGGCATCTCTTGCCTATGATTGTCCTCATTGATGTGAGCCTTTCTCATCCTTTTTGTGTTCCTCCTCCACCATATTTCTCTCTTTTCCATCCTAAGTGTCAACTCTCGTGCTTACGCTCATCCATTGCATGAGTGCTCAAAATATCGAAAAGGAGTGGATCAAATTGACTTGTACCTGGCTAGTGGTCTGGGGACGAGTCAAGATAAGATTCCAAAGAGGACCAAGTGTGAAACTTTAGTAGATTGAGTTCTCAACAAAAATACTTTTTTCTCGTATTCCCTATCCTCCTTTCTTGCACGCAAACACCATTTGGAGACATTCGAGTCACGGACAGCAAGAGCTCTTGCACCTTTTGTTCTTTTGTTACTTGTTTTAATGCTAATATAGACTCTTGCATGTTATGACTTGAATTGAATCTCTAACCTTGATTGCTTTACTTTTCAAAGTTCTTTTATGGTTGCTAGCATGTCACCACAGAAATTATGCTTGTTATCATTTACCTACTCGAGGACGAGGAGGAATTAAACTTGGGGATGTTGATACGTCCAAAACGTATCGATAATTTTTGCTTGCTCCATGCATATTTTGTGTGATATTGCTATGATCTAGATACACTTTCATACATTTTTGATCATATTTGGACTAACCTATTAACTCAGTGCACCCTAGTGCCAGTTCCTGCTTTCTGCTGTTTTTCTATTTCATTTTTCCCCCATATAAAAAGTGCCAGAAAAATTCCGGAAAATTCAGATAAAAAATCAGCGTGACGGAAGCTTCGAGAAAAGCCTGGGAGGGGCCAGAGGCGGGCCAGGGGGGCCCAGGCGGCCACCCAGTGTGGCCCCACCCCTGGCCGCGCCAGCGGGGCGCCTGGGGCCCCTGGTCCACCTCTGGTTGCCCCCTTCGCCTATTTATCCCCCGTCACGGGAAAACGCCAAAAAGAGAACCCTATTCCGCGAACTCGCCTCTGTTCCGCCGCCGCCGCGCTTCCAAGATCGGGAGCACCAGAAGACCTCTTCCCGGCACCCTGCCGGAGGGAGGATTGACCTCCAAGAGTCTCCTCTCCACCATGGATGCTCCCCGGATGTCTCGTGAGTAGTTTTCCTTGGACCATGGGTCCGTGATCAGTAGCTATGTGATGTTCTCCTCCCCTCTTTGATCTTCATTGTTTAGACCTCGTGAGCTGCCCTACATGATCGAGGCACCTTTGTAATATTTCTGCTATTGCTATGTTGAGTTTGATCGGATCTGATGGATTATGAGATTATGTTCAGATTGTGATAGAGTAATATATTTGGTTTTTATCTCTTATATTTTTGTTCCTAAGTAATTCTTGCATGCTCTCCGTTGCTGTTTATTGCTTTGGCCAGGTAGTAGGTAGTGACTCCAAGAGGGAGCGTTGTACTAGATTGTGGGTTCATGCCTCCCCGATGACATGCTTGAGTGACAGAAACATGAGTCTAGGGGATGTGCTATTGCCACAAGGGGGAAAACGGTGCTTGTAACCGCGGTTACAAGGATTGTTTACTTTACGCAAAGTTCTTTTTAATGCAGTTGTCTGTTGCTTTGGGTTTACACTTTGGGTGGGGCTCCCAACTTAATACCAGCGAGATGTTCTGGATAGATATCTCAAGGTGGATGATTAGTAGTAGATGCAGATGGATTTCGGTCTACTTACTTTGGCGTACTGCCCATGCTTTTGAACCTCTTCCTTTCTTTTGTAGCATAGTTAGCATTGCGGTGCATTCATAATCCTATCAATTGCCTTTCTGTAATTTGTTTACCTCGCATAGCATTTTTATCGTCTTTTGGGAGAGAGACATCACTAGCGAACATCACGTATCCCGGTCCATATCCTCATTATTGTTTCCAAGCTATATTTACTTTTCTGCATTTACTTTCAAGTTGCTATCATTATCCCCTTGCGTTTTATCATTTGTGAACAACAAGACTGGAGAGATTGACAACCTCTCTGAACTTCGTTGGGAGAAAAGTTATCTGTGTCTGTGTGCAGGTCCACGTCAGTTGCACCGCTGACACCTACTTATCATCTCTGGAGTCCTACTGGAGAAAAACCTTGGTATCTTTACTGAGGGAAAACTCGCTGATGTACCGCATCACGCCTTCCACTTGGGGCCTACCAACGAAGGGCGAGAAGCCGTCATCAGTTGCCTCAGTGCACTTCCTCAACTACTTGCTCCTATGGGTCTCCAATTCTTTGAGATGACCTGATGAACATGCTTATGAAGCCTCAGGGACCTGAAGCCCCAGCTCGCACAAAGTTTCTAGTTTCTGAGCTTCAGTATCTTCCAAGAACGTTGTATCAGATTCTGGCGAAGTCCTTCTGCCCCATTAAGGGCTATGAATCCACTGCTGAAGAAGTTATTGGCATCATGAAGACCATCCTCCACAACCTCTGCATGTCTGGGTCAATCAACGTTCCTAACTTCTTCTTCAGAACTCTGGTGGATGCAGCTCAGAATCCTCATGTACTCAAGCCTTACGCGCCATGGATCATGAAGCTCATCCGAGTCAAGACTGGTATTGATTTCCAACCTGATCACCCGAATCATAGGACCTATCTGCCGCCTGTCGAAGTGCTTCAGCATACGATTTCTTCTAATGATAAGGGCAAAGGCCTATACTATGAAGAAGTTCTCCCGACCAATTCCCTCGGAAGATACATTCGTCACCCTCAGTCTCGCACTACTGATGAAACCAGAACTCATGCCTCAACTGAGGACACGACTCAGGATCGAGTGATGACAGACCGAGAGCATCTGATTAGTCTTCATCAGAAGGTTGACCGAAATCATGATTGGGTGAAACGTCAGTTTTCTGAAATCCTCAGCTACATGGCTCAGACGCATTCTTCAGTGAAGAAAGTGCATCAGTATTCTCATCATACATATCAACATCTCGATGCCTTGATGAGAGAAGTACTCACCCCCGCAGACATTGCAAAATTGGGTCTTCAAAATCCTCAGCTTCCTGCCATCAGACCCCCGAGGCAATTCAGACGCTGCACAACTCCTCCTCCGGCCATGGACTCTTATTCTTCGAACCAAGAAATGACTGCTGAAGAAGCTGAAGACACAGCTGCCTGCCCTCACACTGCAACGGCTTGCCTCAGGCGTGACTCGCCTCCGCCACGAAGCATCTTCAAAGGGGCGTTAGCTTCAGTTTTTCCCTTTTTGTTCATTTTATGACAAAGGGGGAGTAATCTGTTAGTCTTCAAGCGGGTCTTAGTTATGCGGTTCTTCAGTTACAACTCTCGTTCTTCAGATTTTTTTGTAACGAGTTGTAAACTGTTATTTTGGTGTTTGCCTGATAGTATTCCTCGGTTACCTCATGCTATTTCTTCAAGTTTATCATATATGCATGTGATTGTCTCTGCAAACGCCTTTCTCAGTGCGTTGTTTAAATTCCTCAAACACTTCATAACATGCACTGCTTCAAAAATTCATGGATATAGGGGGAGCTCCTCATATACCTCAAAATGCTTTAGATATTAAACATTCTTCAACTTATATGCATATCCTCAGGGGGAGCTTCATTATATCTAGCTTAATGATAAAAATGTTCTTCAAAGTTTTTATTCTTCAAACTCATAATTTTATCCCCGTTGAAGCTTAACCAAAAAGGGGGAGATTGCAAGTGCATCAAGTGCCCTTCCCTTGAGGTTTTGGAGTTTGATGACAAAACGGTTAAAGGACTGATGTGTTTGTGAGTATACACAGGAGAACAGTCCCTCATGAGGTGTTTAACCACCAATGTCGACCCCGCAAAATGTTGAGGAACGTTGAAGAAACGAAGGTTTTCCTAAAGAACGTATTGGCGCAAAATCTTGAAGAAACAGGATCCTGAAGACTCCGAATCCTGAAGAAACATGATCCTGAAGACTCCGAATCCTGAAGAAACAGGATCCGGAATACTTGGAATCCTGAAGAAACTGGATCCAGAAGAAAGTTGCGCCACACTGAAGACATGTCAAGATGAAGATCAAGCTGAAGCGTAGTCTTCGTTAAGTCTTTTTTCTTTCTTGAGTCGTAGGAAAACATCGTACTGTTGGAGGGGTTGAAGAAAACAAGTTCCGAAGGTCTGAGGAATTGCTCAACTAGGAATCCTGAAGAAAAACCCTGAGGAAATCTCCTGCGGTAGAAGTTCAGTCCTCAGGTGTCTGAGACGTTGTTCTTCAGGACACTGAGGTAACTAACTTCGGTTGAGGAGTCTGGAGATCGCCAGTGCGATCCTTCTGAAGATTGTGAGGAGAGAGAATAGTTTGACCGTGCCACATGTTGCGTGGTGAGAGGCTAGAACTTGTCTAGCAACGGTCATATCCGAGGGCACGAGAGTAATTCCGTGCATGGGCATTTATTGTTGGGAAACGTAGTAGAAAACAAAAAAATTCGGCCTACGAATCAAGAACCCAAGACCATCCAAGAAGATTGCATACAAGGTTTTAGGTCATGGCTCACCAACCGATGTAGCGGAAGTAGAGTTGGTGTAGCTCGTTGAAGTAGATCTCGCGGATCGTCCCACAAACAGTCCCTCGATCAAGATCACCGAGGAAGAAGAAGCACCTCGATCCGTCCCACGCACAAGTCCCTCGAGCAAGTCCCTCGAACAAGATCTCCGAGGAAGAAGAAGCTCCTCGGAGAAGGACCAAAGATATGATCCCTCTATTAGTATCCACACGTTCCGTAGAAGCAATCCAGCAGCGCTCTGCCGTCCAGAGATGAACGCCACCGAGAAAACTAGAGGGAGAAAACCCTAACGGATTCCGATCTAGAACAGCGTCTAAACCGGGGTCTAATTGTGGAGCAACGGGGTTTAGAGGAGGGAGGGTGGCGCATAGGCCTTGAGGACAAGTTGTGCTGCGCCCCCACCCCCTCCCCTCATTATATAGGTGGCCAGGAGGCCCTTGGGGCGCAATAGGGGTTGGTGGAGTCCCCCTGGGACTCCACCTCCAAAAGGGAAACCTTCCCACCGGGGAGTCTGAGTCCAAGGAGGACTCCTCCCACATGTGGCGCCCCCACCACCTAAATTTCGGCCAGACCCCTTGGGGTGCCTTGCCCCCAAGGCTAAGGGTGGTGGGGTGTTGGTGTTCGGGGCAGAAAACACAAATTTTTCATAACCTACGAGACCCATACCCAATACCTATGCTATGGCGATGCAAGTAACGGACAGAAATAGATCACATACCAGTATGTAGTCCGTTAAGCGGGAAATGTTCCCGCATGAACGTGGTTGGTGTAGTTGTACCGGCAATCCCCGATGCCGCGCAGATCCACGATGACCCCTGTAGCCACCCGATCCTTGTAGACCAATGACGGGATTACGTCCCCGTCGGAACGTTGCTGATGAAAACCACGCGATACGACCACTACGATGAAGTAGCACCACAATTGTAGTGCCTCGCGGGATTATACACATACAGTATACCCGACGTCCCTCCGGGCTCCGAACCAGTAGAGCAGCAGAAAGAAGATGGATTCGGATCCCGATTCCAGCAGCACGACGGCGTGCGTATAGTGGAGAAATCCCCAACCAAGTGTAGACTCCAAACAAGGGGAGTCCACTCGAGGAAGGAGAAAGGAGGGAGAGAGAGATGAGAGAAACTTGTCTCGAATCAATTTGTATCAATAAAAAGGGAACCCTACCCCTCCTTATATAGGCCAAGGAGGGGTGCCAACCCCTCCACTTCCGGGGTGGGACTAATCCCAAGGGAGGGGGTTTTGGCGCAGCCCTAGGGGGGTGGGCCCCCCTCATGGCGCCATGGCCCATGGGGGAGGACTCCCTCTCCCCCTAATGGGCCCTATGAGGCCCATATGCCTTTTCTTCCATTTTTAATTATATTTAAATACATTTTACTATTTAATTTAGATAATTAAATAATAAAAAAATATTAAACATTATTAAATATATTTTGAACCTTTCAAAATACCCAGAACAACTTCCGGCCTTCATCGGAACAATTCCGGTGTTCTCTCCAATTTCTCCGGTGATCCCGAATCAATCCTTACTGCGTCGAGTACCCTTAAGTGTAACACCCTACGGTCCAGGAAACAGCAGACATGATCGAGACAATTCTCATTGATCAATGACTAATCAATTGGACCTGGTTACAATCCTTGATAGCCCCTGCGCTTCCATCGAATGAACTTCAATCGCTGTTGGATCTGTTAACCGTGTGCCTGTTCCCTTTGTCCTATGGTACTTTGCTTGTCCGAGGTTTGATCATCGGTATCCAATATACCTAGTTCGTCCTCGTTCTCAACAAACAAGTTTACTCGTTCCCGTGATATTACAACTCCGTGACCTAGTCACACGTTTGCAAACTTTATGATGCAATATCACCGAGTGGGCCCAGAGTACCTATCTGTCACACGGATGGACAAATCCCGCTTTGATCTATTTGCATACTCATCAACCATCTATTTCGGAATACGCAAAGTGCACCGTTATGGCCAGCATATTTCAGTCAGGCGGTGGGATACAAATCAAAGTCTCCTCATAGATGACAATTACGTATGATCATTACGGTCAAAGGATCTGGTCACTACGTTATAGTTATCGCAATGTCGAACTATGTGACTTGATCACATCGCAACACTTCTGGTGGGTGTATGTCCATCATATCATTATCCAATGATACGACTCCATTGTCAACAGACGCCATTGTCTCATGATCAGGAAACCTTGATCATCAATCACCCAATGGACTAGTATACTAGGGTTGACTAGGGACCTGGTTGTTTGTATACCACACCTGTATTAATGTTTCCGCTTAATACAGTTATAGCATAGTATCAAACGTATTATGAACTAATGGAATATGCTCAATAAAACATATTTTATTTGCCTCTAGGGCACATTCCCAACAGTCTCCCACTTGCACTAGAGTACAAATAATCTAGTTGCATTTTCTCTGGATCATAACTCCTTATTGATCATGCTTGCCCGTGGAAGAGGTTGTATCAACGGTCTGGGTACCATTCAGAACCGTATGTCCTTTTGCAAATCATAATGTCACCTAATTTGACATTCCTTCATTATCCACTATAATGATAAGGTATATATATTTGGCGGGGAAGTGAGACTTCGTTTGTTGTGTCATAGCAATGACATCCGGTGGGTCACGCGGACTTTCCCATAGTCATGCACACTTGAAACTCACTCAATCAGAAGTCGAACTTCTTAAGCCATAATATAACTCCTGCTACTTCTAAAGCAGCCACATCAATGTAGATTCAATCCTTGGTGCATTGTATGCAACTTTGATGTCTAACCATGTTTCTTTCAACTTAGGCATTCATTAGTATGATATCTCAATTTTCTAGGTTAGTGTCAAAACTTGAACCAGCATAACATTTATGGTCAAGTCCACTATCCTTTTCAAATTTGAGATGTATCATCAGTTCTCTCCAGACACTAAAGGATAAACTTAACTCTTTGTTCAATGATTTACTCATAAATCATATCACAACATGTTCTTACTACTAAGAACTTGGGTCACGTTACGTCGAGTACATAACTCTGGTTTTATATGAAAGAACCTATGACAAAGGCATAGAGGATCCAATACATCCATTTCTTTCATTAACCATTAACCATTGTTCTTGTACTGAGATTAACTCAACACTTCTCTTGGATCTACAAGTAAGGACCACTTCTTAACTTGTCCCATTTTGAACTCTTTCAGAATCTTATCCAGGAAAGTATTACGACTCAATGTTATTAAACACATATCTATCTTAATAGATCTTCAATGCTTAATACTTATTCATCTTCATTTATGATAGATTCAAATAATCATTAACACCAACTGCACCATTCATAATATGTTATCCATATATGAGAAGTTATCATGCTCCCACTCAAATATGTCATGCACATATTAAGTTATAGGATAACACTCATATTGCTCCCACTCAAATATGTCGGCCACATATAAGACAAGGATAACATCCACATGGCTCCCACTTAGATATGTCAGACACATATTAAGTTCAGGATACTAACCACATGGCTCCTACTCAAATATGTCATTTACATATAAGTCTAGGATAATACTCCCATAGCTCCCACTCAAAATATGTCGTCTACATATTAAGTTTCAGGAAACTATTCAGCTCCCACTCAGTTTCATGCAAATGCATGTTTCCTTGATATTTTGGTTAAGTCCAAAATCCTTTGCTCATCCATCAAAATGAGAATTCAGTTTACGAGACACTAGTATCCATATGTTTTTCCAAAACCTTCTTGTTGTACCAATTACAACACTTCTTCAAATACAGGATTTGAGGAAGTCACGGTATTGATAACAATCCTGGATCAATCGTAGTGAATATCCCTTTGACTCAAGAATTGCTACACATTGTAGTCAACCCATTGATTTTGTCAGAAACAATCTTTGTGACAAACCAATCTTGACGTCCCTTTGATGTTCACATTTTTTCCTCATAACTCTGAAGTTATTGTGAATATCAAGTAACCTCCTTACTTGATAAGATTCAAGCAATCTTAAATGTAACTCAACATAGGATTTCATGACTCGTAGTCATATCTCGTACTTAGGTCCACCATCGCTTCTTTGTAGTTCGTAGGAATGTCTTGTTCCATTAACATGACAAGTGAATCATGAATATCATTTTGCACCCGGGGCAAATATATATTCTTGAATCCTACCTTTCTCAGTAAAAGCTCCCATCAGAAGATCATGATCATTATCATTAGTTTCTCCTCTTATTGTAGAGCTTTGCTTCCAGAACATATTCCGTTGCACTACTCTGACATTTGGAGGAAGGTCAATTACCTTGGTTGAACTTTCACTTTTCTTCCATTACCACATTTATCAAGAACAATTCTTGACAAACACCAAACATAGCAATACAAGTTTTGCTCCTTTTGGTTCTAGTTGTGGAAGATGCATCCATAGTTGTCTAAGGATACACTACAAAGATAATTTATCTTACATAAATCAAGCTTCCTAGAAACCATAACACACCATGACATATATAGTGTTGGTTTCCACGAACTCAGATGGTTCCCTATGCTGAAGTGAGTGTTTGCATATTAAATTAATAACTCTAAACAATAATAACGTAACTTGGTAAGAGAAAACTTAGACCATACATTTTTCGATAGAATATGATCACAATGTTCAGGCACGTCAATCATATTGAAGTGTCTCAAGACATTGCAATTTGTGGAACAACTTTCACACAAGTCTTTATGCCCAAGACTAACTCAAAACATTTGTCACTTTGATCAAATCGTAGAGACTTGTCTTTCTTGTTAATTTAATATCCATCTTTACTCTGAAATCCCTTTTGATCATATCAAATTATTTCAGACTCATGTTTCATTAGTGAATACATATATTCATCTAAGTCCACATACGAAGTTCACGAAATAATGAAATTCACCACATGCTGACATACGATACATCACAATGTATGATACTCAACAATCAGTACACATTCTGTTTACCAGAATGCGAGGTTTTAGTCATCTCACCTAAAAGGCATGGTTTGTATGTGTCAAGGGATCGATTATCTTAAGACATCATCATACCATTCATGACTTAAACTGTAGTGTCATTATTAAGCCTGGATATTTCTTTGCATTACAATATTTCTTATAAATGATCAAACAACTATCATCAATATAAGAATAACTCATTCATAATCGTAATGTGACCATAAGAGAGATCATTCATAAAAGGAGAACAACTGACTTGTTTCTCACTAATATGAATAATTGTCTTCGCGAGATGCAAGACACACTAATAAAGTCCTCATTCAAACGATCATAAAATTTATTCATATATTAATCAATTGATAGATGTAGAGGGAGAGTGTTGTCGACCATCAACTATCTTGATTGCCGTCAGTACACATTGTCATCTCATCCCTTCCAAGTCACTCTCAAGCAGTAAGTTCAAGCATCGAATACTTAATCAACCACAATTAGTGTTTCATGGGAAAGACATTTATAACTCGTATATCAAATATATCTTCTCTGTCAATGACTATTCCTGCATTGGTTTTACTCTTAAAGTTCTTGACTTTAACCATGACCTCATGACAGGTGAACGATTCTCCTTCATGACATAGTCCAGACATGGTCTTTGTAACTGGGGGAAGCGGATGCAACTCCCCAGTTATCGCAAAGTAACCAGTCATTCAGTAGTCCAAGTTATACACAAGGTGTTCCATGTATCTTATACATTTTCCAAGTGACTTTCTCAGCAGGTTGTTCCTTCCACCATAGTTGAAAGAAACCCCATCCATATACTCATATTCCATTACTCTGATTTGTGACCAAGTGCTTTCAAGTTCACCTAGCACGTCATACGTGTTGGTTAACATGCATTCACAATTCAGATTCCATAGAATGAATTATGGTGTATTGGACAGTCATTCATAAGTGACGGTGAGTGCGATACTCATCATCATCTTCCTTGATTACGGAGTTCTCAGGTGTATCTCCTAGCAGTTCTTTGTATTATGTTTAGCAAGTCATTACTAATGAGTATGTCTCTAATGGTGTTGGTACACATCAATGAAGTAAGACCCATTTACCTTAAGTTCTATCATACTAAAAGAGCCATTCTAAACATTGGTATGACGTTATCTACAATGATATTTGCTAAGACATGAAGATTAAGTTCATAATATGGAGTTCATGTTTCAAAAACAATTCTGGAACTCCCACTCAGACAAACATCCCTCATAGTTTATTCTAAGTGATTACACGATCCTTGAAGAACATACCTCCCCCGTGTGACACGACCATCAGTATGTTGCTCAAGGTAGGCCATCATGCCAATCACATCATTCATGTGACTCATGCTCGACCTTTCGGTCTCTTGTGTCCCGAGGCCATGTCTGCACATGCCAGGCTCGCCACAATAACCTTAGTGAGTATATGCCGCGTATGCAAGGCCATGTTTCTGGACATGCTAGGCTTGCTCCACCCATCTCTTGTGAACGTAAAAATGTTTGACACCCGTGTGACACGTGATGCCTCCATAATGAAGAACTTTCCAGATGGTGCTTCACTAAGGAAGGACACTTTGTTGGATTAGTGAGGGATCATCCTATTATGCTACCGTCGTATATCTAACATATTAGCAAAACAGGATGCAACATAAATCATACATGCTATGATTCCCCCCGACATGCAAATTAAAGTTGAAAACGCCTTTCTACTTTATCTTTTGCAAGTTTTACGTGGCTGCTAGGGGTTTCGAGAAAAGAACCGCTTTCTATCCTGCGAAAACATGCCACAACACCAATCCCGCAATTGTCTCTATTACACCCCTGTCGGGGCCCTCCGTTGCAAACATCTTCGCATCGCTAATGCAGAGAGACAGACACCCCCCCAGCCACTTTATATGGTACAAGCCATATGTCAAGCGTGGAACCAGTCTCGCATAAACGCGTAAGGTCGGTCGGGGGCCGCTTCATCAAACATTGCCGCAACGCTAAATGACTACACGTGAGAGGGTAACAATTGGAGAATTGATGCCCACATACTAGATGTGTTCTATCCGTACAATACATCTACGCATAGCCTTGCTCTGATACCACTGTTGGGGTTCGGGGAAGAAAACACAAATTTTTCATAACCTACGAGACCCATACCCAAGACCTATGCTATGGCGATGCAAGTAACGGACAGAAATAGATCACATACCAGTATGTAGTCCGTTAAGCGGGAAACGTTCCCGCATGAACGTGGTTGGTGTAGTCGTACCGGCAATCCCCGATGCCGCGCAGATCCACGATGACTCCTGTAGCCACCCGATCCTTGTAGACCAATGACGGGATTACGTCCCCGTCGGAACGTTGCTCATAAAGACCTCGCGATACGACCACTACGATGAAGTAGCACCACAAGTGTAGTGCCTCGCGGGATTATACACATACAGTATACCCGACGTCCCTCCGGGCTCCGAACCAGTAGAGCAGCGGAAAGAAGATGGATTCGGATCCCGATTCCAGCAGCACGACGGCGTGCGTATAGTGGAGAAATCCCCAACCAAGTGTAGACTCCAAACAAGGGGAGTCCACTCGAGGAAGGAGAAAGGAGGGAGAGAGAGATGAGAGAAACTTGTCTCAAATCAATTTGTATGAAAAAAAGGGCACCCTACCCCTCCTTATATAGGCCAAGGAGGGGTGCCACCCCCCCTCCACTTCCGGGGTGGGACTAATCCCAAGGGAGGGGGGGTTTTGGCGCAGCCCTAGGGGGGTGGGGCACCCTCATGGCGCCATGGCCCATGGGGGAGGACTCCCTCTCCCCCTAATGGGCCCTATGAGGCCCATATGCCTTTTCTTCCATTTTTAATTATATTTAAATACATTTTAATATTTAATTCAGATAACTAAATAATAAAACATATATTAAACATTATTAAATATATTTTGAACCTTTCAAAATACCCAGAACAACTTCCGGCCTTCATCGGAACAATTCCGGTGTTCTCTCCAATTTCTCCGGTGATCCCGAATCAATCATTACTGCGTCGAGTACCCTTAAGTGTAACACCCTACGGTCCAGGAAACAGCAGACATGATCGAGACAATTCTCATTGATCAATGACTAATCAATTGGACCTGGTTACAATCCTTGATAGCCCCTGCGCTTCCATCGAATGAACTTCAATCGCTGTTGGATCCGTTAACCGTGTGCCTGTTCCCTTTGTCCTATGGTCCTTTGCTTGTCCGAGGTTTGATCATCGGTATCCAATATACCTAGTTCGTCCTTGTTCTCAACAAACAAGTTTACTCATTCCCGTGATATTACAACTCCGTGACCTAGTCACACGTTTGCAAACTTTATGATGCAATATCACCGAGTGGGCCCAGAGTACCTATCCGTCACACGGATGGACAAATCCCGCTTTGATCTATTTGCATACTCATCAACCATCTATTTCGGAATACCCAAAGTGCACCGTTATGGCCAGCATATTTCAGTCAGGCGGTGGGATACAAATCAAAGTCTCCTCATAGATGACAATTACATATGATCATTACGGTCAAAGGATCTGGTCACTACGTTATAGTTATCGCAATGTCGAACTATGTGACTTGATCACATCGCAACACTTCTGGTGGGTGTATGTCCATCATATCATTATCCAATGATACGACTCCATTGTCAACAGACGCCATTGTCTCATGATCAGGAAACCTTGATCATCAATCGCCCAATGGACTAGTATACTAGGGTTGACTAGGGACCTAGTTGTTTGTATACCACACCTGTATTAATGTTTCCGCTTAATACAGTTATAGCATAGTATCAAACGTATTATGAACTAATGGAATATGCTCGATAAAACATATTTTATTTGCCTCTAGGGCACATTCCCAACAGTCTCCCACTTGCACTAGAGTACAAATAATCTAGTTGCATTTTCTTTGGATCATAACTCCTTATTGATCATGCTTGCCCGTGGATGAGGTTGTATCAATGGTCTGGGTACCATTCAGAACCGTATGTCCTTTTGCAAATCATAATGTCACCTAATTTGACATTCCTTGATTATCCACTATAATGATGAGGTATATATATTTGGCCGTGAAGTGAGACTTTGTTTGTTGTGTCATAGCAATGACATCCGGTGGGTCACGCGGACTTTCCCATAGTCATGCACACTTGAAACTCACTCAATCAGAAGTCGAACTTCTTAAGCCATAATATAACTCCTGCTACTTCTAAAGCAGCCACATCAATGTAGATTCAATCCTTAGTGCATTGTATGCAACTTTGATGTCTAACCATGTTTCTTTCAACTTAGGCATTCATTAGTATGATATCTCAATTTTCTAGGTTAGTGTCAAAACTTGAACCAGCATAACATTTATGGTCAAGTCCACTATCCTTTTCAAATTTGAGATGTATCCTCAGTTCTCTCCAGAAACTAAAGGATAAACTTAACTCTTTGTTCAATGATTTACTCATAAATCATATCACAACATGTTCTTACTACTAAGAACTTGGGTCACATTACGTCGAGTACATAACTCTGGTTTTATATGAAAGAACCTATGACAAAGGCATAGAGGATCCAAGACATCCATTTCTTTCATTAACCATTAACCATTGTTCTTGTACTGAGATTAACTCAACACTTCTCTTGGATCTACAAGTAAGGACCACTTCTTGACTTGTCCCATTCTGAACTCCTTCAGAATCTTATCCAGGAAAGTATTACGACTCAATGTTATTAAACACATATTTATCTTAATAGATCTTCAATGCTTAATACTTATTCATCTTCATTTATGATAGATTCAAATAATCATTAACACCAACTGCACCATTCATAATATGTTGTCCATATATGAGAATGTTATCATGCTCCCACTCAAATATGTCATGCACTAATTAAGTTATAGGATAACACTCATATTGCTCCCACTCAATTATGTCGGCCACATATAAGACAAGGATAACATCCACATGGCTACCACTTAGATATGTCAGACACATATTAAGTTCGGGATACTAACCACATGGCTCCTACTCAAATATGTCATTTACATATAAGTCTAGGATAATACTCCCATAGCTCCCACTCAAAATATGTCATCTACATATTAAGTTTCTGGAAACTATTCAGCTCCCACTCAGTTTCATGCAAATGCATGTTTCCTTGATATTTTGGTTAAGTCCAAAATCCTTTGATCATCCATCAAAATGAGAATTCAGTTTACGAGGCACTAGTATCCATATGTTTTTTCAAAACCTTCTTGTTGTACCAATTACAACACTTCTTCAAATACAGGATTTGAGGAAGTCACGGTATTGATAACAATCATGGATCAATCGTTGTGAATATCCCTTTGACTCTAAACATTGCTACACATTGTAGTCAACCCATTGCACATGACTCTAGGGCATCTTTTCAACAGTATCCCACTTGCACTAGAGTCAATAATATTATTAGTGCTTGAGCACTTTACACCTATGGCATACCGGTGTAATACATGCTTCATTTGTGGTATAGACTTCATCATCGGATCTGACGTTTCAGGCCCGTTTGTATCTTGCATATCTTCGCATTTTCACGCTATCATAAAATTCACTAATTTTATCAGTTTAGCTTTGTATATGTTTGAATCATTTGGCAGGACCTTTGTCGGGGGAATGACCCCCTGGTAGGGTCACCCAGGGGAAATAGTTCATCAAAACATAGATCACCGAGCTGGAGGTCACTGATCTATTCAAGGCCGAGCTAAACAAGAGAAACCAAGAAGTGGGCCGAACTGCTCCAAGTGAGGGCCGATTGCCCCGGAGAGGGCGCAATCGGCCTCATCTAGGAGCATCCGGCCGAAGTAAGAAGAGCAGCGCCCGATCAGAGGTCCAGATCGGGCACCTGGTACAAGAGCATTCAATGCGCAATCCCTGAAGATCGGGACTGTCAGAGGCGTGCGGTCTCCTCCAGCGCTGATCACGCGGACAGGCCGACATGCCTAAGTACCTAGCCTTACTGTTCATAGCCGAGGTCTACGGGATAGCAGCATGGCGAGCCGCAAGTCTACACCGGGTCATCCGGAGAAGTACGATGCTAGGTCCCTAGCCGATCTGAGACAGACAGCTGGGCCCTTCCTCTTGTGTATTTACCTTTGTACCCTGGGCTCGGCCTATAAGATCCCTAGGTACCCCTCCTGTGTAAGGGAGAACGGCATAGTAGTTATTTCAATCTCACCCACCATAGAGAGCAAGGAGAGAGTAGAGACCTGAGGCCCTCTTCTTCTTCCTCTCAAACAGCTCAAGGAGCATTCATTGTAGCCAGAGTTATTGCATATAGCTAGCTCGGCAGGACTAGGGGTGTTATCTCTACGGAGAGCCCCGAACCTGGGTACATCGTGGTGTCTCACCGTGTGTTCCCATTCTCGTTTCCGGTACCAGCGATACTAACCTCGGTCTGTCCCCCTCTTTAGCCATCCCCATGGCATCTGTCGTTACTTATCGACGACAGTTGGCACCCACCGTGGGGCAGGCCGAGGCGTCGACTGGAGTTCTGATCCGGACGGTACCATCATCTGCATCGCGCGTGCGCTTCGCCTCCGGCCTGGTGATGAGGAGCGGAGCATGGGATTTCGTCATCGACAACGCCTCGCGGTTTGGGGGTGGAATGCCTCTACCGCGCGGCGTCATCAGTCCTTTCGGCGGACATCGCGTCTTCGTCGCAGCACTCCCTGACGTGTTTCCCAGGGAGGTTCGGGTGTTTTCTGAGCTCACGGAACCGCTGCCAGGAGGGCCGGATGCCATGGGAGAAGAAGGCACGACTGCGCACATCCGTGTGGAGGTCATGATGGCAGGGGCGTCAAGTCATCACAGTTCCACTTCAGCTTTCCGAGCCGCGAGGGCAGCAACTTCAGCAGCGGGAGGCCCAAGCAACCCACCGGACGTGCTCAGCACTCCCGTGGATCTTCATGCTGATCCAGCTATGGCTCACGCCGAGCTAGAGAAGGTGCCTCAAGCGTTGAAGGAGCAATCAAATCGGATCGACGCTGAAAAGCGCCGAATGGAGGCATCAGTTCGGGAGTACAACGCAGCACACGGCATTCGGCAGCGTGCTATCCCGCCCCCAGTCATCGAGGAGAATCGTGCAGCAGGCCGAGAGGTCGGCAGAGAGTTGGGAGGAGCCCAGCAGCCTGTAGCGTCCATCATTGTGGCCCCACGGATTTCATACAGTTCTCCTGTGAAGAACATGAGAGATGCCCAGCAGATCGCCACCGAGCTAGAGCATCTGGAAGGAGAAGAGCTGCGGGAGAGGACGCGCCGAATGCGCGACCTCATAACCACAGCAAACCAGCAGCAAAGGGCGGCCACCGAGCAGCAAGCACCATCAGCATCAAAATCGCTTCGGGCAACTGCGGGTGCGAATCAGTCGAATGCGTTGCAGCGGCAGCAAAGGCAAGCATCTTCACCACATGGCAGTTTGCACCACAGCCGGAAGAATCAAGGGGCTGCAGGAGGCAGTCGGAGGGACGAGCCAGCAGTTAACAGCAGGCGTAATGAGCAACCGGCGGCATCAGTTCGGCCAGCAATCAGCCAGGGGTTAGGTCCCCGAGCAATCGCAGACAACGACGCAAGACACCGAATCGAGCAGTTGTAGCAGGATAAGCAACCGGAAGATGATGCGCCGGCGGGTCCAGCATGTTTCGGCCCCCGCATTCGGCAAGAGCAGTTCCCCAAAGGTTTCACATTTCCCAGGGACACCCCCAAGTACAATGGATCAGTCAAGCCAGAAGATTGGCTGGTCGATTATATGACAGCTATTGGTATCGCAGGAGGTGGTCGGCGTGTAGCCGTGCGCTATGCTCCGCTCATGCTCCAAGGGTCAGCTCGGTCCTGGTTGAATAGTTTGCCCAGCAACAGTGTCAATTGCTGGAAGGATTTTGAGGATGCATTTGTCCGTAATTTCACGGGTACTTATGAGCGCCCAGGTTTGCCTCGGCACCTGGCTCTTTGTGTACAAGGAAAGGACGAGCCCCTGCGCGATTACCTTCAGCGGTGGATCAAGCTCAGGAACACTTGCGAGGGAGTTCATGAAATCCAAGCCATCCAGTACTTCACTGACGGCTGCTTGGACGGGTCTTTCTTGAAGCACAAGCTCCTGCGCAAGGAAATAACATCTTTGGCCGATCTGATGAGGATAGCCAATTCATTCGCCGCATCTGACTCTGCAATGCGCCCGATCACGTTAAGTCCCAGTGGTTTCATCCAAGGGCGGACATCCGAACAGCAGCAGCAATCGGCAGAAGCAAATGGTCCCAACCGGCGGCGCGAGAGGCGCGAGATCCAGAGGAACAATAATTTCAACAACAACAACAACAACGACAACAACAACAACAACAACAACATTGGTTTCAACAAGAGGAAGGATGAGCATCCGGATGCCCAATATGGCAATCGACAGGTAGCAACAGTGCAACACCAAGAGGAACAAGGGGCTGCGGGAGGCAGTCGGAAGATGAAGCCTGCAGAGAGACCGCCAGGTCAACCCAGGCCCCCGTACACGTTCGAGGATATGATGAACCAGCCGTGCAAGATGCACAGTGGAGTAGGCAAGCCCGCGTCGCACACCACTCGGCAGTGCATTTGGGTCGAGCGTTTGGCAAAGGGAGGGGCAGGAAATCCACCCCCACTGCCACCACCACCCCCAGGCCCACCCCCAGCAAATGCTCGGCAGCAGTTCACACGTCATGACGCAGCATATATGATCTTCACCAGCGAGTCAGATGACAAGGGAAGTCGGAGAGCCCGTGAGCAGGCATTCAATGCCACCATGCCAGCAATTCCTCAGAGGATGAACTGGTCGGACAGTGCCATAACATGGGGCCCAGAAGACCACCCGAGCGTAATGCCCAACCCGGGCAGTTATAAGCTCGTGGTGGACGCAATCTTGGCGGCACCATTGTATTCATGCAAGTTCACCAGGACGCTTATTGATGGAGGCAGCGCCATCAACATTCTGTATAGAGATACAATGATCAAACTCGGCATCAGCGAGAGCGAGTTAGAGCCCAGCAGAACTACGTTACATGGGATAGTGCCCGGCCTGTCATGTACCCCGTTAGGCCGCATTCGGATCGAGGTAGTATTCGGGTCGGAAGATAATTTCCGCCGAGAGCCGATCTGGTTCGAGCTGGCCGATCTGAGCAGCCCATACCATGTTCTACTCGGGTCGCCTGCAATCACCAAGTTCATGTTAAACATCATGCAACCATATTTGAAGATGAAGCTCCCAGGGCCGAATGGTCCAATCACTGTGTGTGGTGACTATAGGAAGTCATTAGAGTGTTCATCCGCTGGTTCCAAGCTAGCTGACGCTCTGGTCATAGATGCAGAACGGCGCCAGCTGGACAAGGTAGTGGCAGCAGTCCAAGCCCAGATGAAGGACTCCATGCCGAGCACGAAGGACAAGAGGCCGGATGATGAGACCATATTTCAAGCGGCAAAGGACAGCAAGAAGATCGCCCTGGACCCATCCGACCCGAGCAAGTGCGTCATTGTTGGGGCCGGACTTAGCAGCAAATAGGAAGGCGAGCTCGTCGAGTTCCTCCGTGAGAACCGTGGCATCTTTGCATGGTCCCCACATGACATGCCTGGTGTACCGAGGGAACTTGTCGAGCACAAGCTTCATATCCGACCTGGATCCAAGCCGATCAAGCAGCCACTTCGGCGTTTTTCAGAAGAGAAGAGAGGAGCAATCAGCGACGAGATAGCCAAGTTGCTCGCAGCAGGATTTATCAAGGAAGTGTTCTACCCATACTGGCTAGCTAATCCAGTTCTGGTTCCGAAGAAGAATAGAACTTGGCGCATGTGTATAGATTACACTTGCCTGAATAAGGCCTGCCCCAAGGATCCTTTTGCGTTGCCCCGTATTGATCAAGTGATTGATTCTACGGCTGGCTGTCAGCTCCTGTGCTTTCTGGATGCCACGGCAGGCTATCACCAGATTAAGCTTGATGTAAACGATCAAATTAAAACATCTTTTATTACCCCTTTCGGGGCTTATTGTTACATCACCATGCCATTCGGCCTGAAAAATGGCGGTGCGACTTATCAGCGTACTATGCAGCGGTGTGTTCGGCCTCAGTTAGGTCGGAACATACATGTATATGTAGATGACCTCATGGTCAAATCAGTGCTGGGATCAACCTTGTTCGATGATCTCAAGGAAACATTCGCAAATTTACGAGCATACCAGATCAAGCTCAACCCAGAGAAGTGCGTGTTCGGCGTTCCAGCCGGCAAGTTCCTTGGTTTCCTGGTATCCGAAAGAGGGATAGAGTGCAACCCTGAGAAGATTGCAGCAATTGAACGGATGGGCAAAGCCAGGAACCTTAAAGATGTGCAGAAGTTCACCGGATGCTTGGCATCGCTCAGTCGATTTCTCAGTCGGCTGGGAGAGAAGGCAATCCCACTATACCAATTAATGAAGAAAACGGACAAGTTCAGCTGGACGCCGCAGGAGGACGAGGCATTCAAGCAGCTCAAGCGTATGATGTCCACTGCTCCAGTTTTGGCAGCTCCGAAGGAAAAAGAGCCAATGATGTTGTACATTGCAGCAACCAATCGAGTGGTTAGTATTGTCATGGTGGTCGAGCGTCCTGAAAAGGACAAGGCACAACCGGTCCAGAGGCCAGTGTATTATGTTAGTGAAGTGCTCTCCACCTCCAAGCAAAACTATCCCCACTATCAAAAGATGTGCTATGGTGTGTACATGGCAGCAAAAATGTTGAAGCCTTATTTCGAGGCGCATCCGATCACGGTGGTCAGTTCGGCTCCATTGGCAGAAATCATTGGCAGTCGGGACGCATCCGATCGGGTGGAAAAATGGGCCATAGAAATCGCAACACATGGGATCAAGTATGAGCCTCGGACGGCGGTCAAGTCTCAGGTTCTGGCGGATTTTTTGGTAGATTGGGCACAAACTCAATATATACCCCCCTGTCCGGACTCTCAGTTCTGGAAAATGCACTTCGATGGCTCCAAGATGATGACCGGACTAGGGGCTGGTGTTGTTCTCACTTCCCCAAAAGGTGATAAGCTTGAATATGTACTGCAGATTCACTTTGCAGCGTCAAATAATGTGGCCGAATATGAAGCTTTGGTGCACGGAGTCCGAGTGGCCAAGGAGATCGGCATTCGGCGAATTCTATGTTATGGTGATTCCGATCTGGTGGTGCAGCAATGCACTGGCACTTGGGATACGAAGGATGAAAACATTGCGCGGTACAGATTCCTTGTGCAGCAGTTATCTGGATTATTTGAGGGGTGTGAATTCCATCACATTCCCAGAGCTGAAAATGAAGCAGCAGACGTACTGTCCAAGTTGGGATCCACCAGAAAGGAAGTTCCTCCAGGTATATCGCTAGAAAATATCCACAAGCCATCCATCAAGCCTTCCCCAGAATCAGAGTCAATCTTTATTCCGGCCGACCTGAAGATGGCAGAACTAGAGGCAAAAAAGCAAAAAGGAAAGGAGCATTCGGCAGCACCAAGGGCTGCCGATTGTGAACCAAGGGCTGCTGTCGTCAGTTCGGGGACTGAGGAAACCATGCCAGATGCATTCGGCTCTTCCTCCTCCGAGCTTCCAGTAGCGGAAGACGCACAACCAGGGCCAGAAACAGTTACTGTAATGGTGATTGTGGCGGCGCCATCATGGGCAGAACCATTCAGAGATTTCCTGGTAGACGGCATACTCCCAGAAGATGAAGTAGAAGCTCGGCAAATCCAGCGCCGATCCGAAGCATACACCGTCATCAACAATGAACTGGTGCACCGAAGTACAACAGGAGTTCTTCAGCGGTGTGTGGAAGAGGACAAGGGGCTGGAGCTGCTCCGAGACATCCACCAAGGGGAGTGCGGTCATCATGCATCAGCAATAGCAATAGTCGCCAAGGCTTTTCGCCATGGTTTCTATTGGCCAACTGCGAAAGCAGCGGCAGAAGATCTGGTCAAGCATTGCAACGGGTGTCAAAGGTTTAAAGCAAAGAGCCACCTACCAGCCTCGGCACTGAAGACAATCCCGATCACATGGCCGTTTGCAGTCTGGGATCTGGATATGGTAGGGCCGTTTAAAACAGAAAGAGGTGGTATGACACACCTACTGGTAGCAGTGGACAAATTTACCAAGTGGATAGAAGCAAGGCCGATCAAGAAACTGGACGGGCCGACTGCGATCAGGTTCATAACAGACATCATGGTCAGATATGGAGTGCCACACAGTATCATCACTGACAATGGAACAAACTTTGCAAAGGGGGCGCTAGCTCGGTTTGCCTCCAAGCAGGGCATCCGGCTGGACTGTCGGGACCCGGGGTTAGCGTATGCAAGTCCCGCTACGACATAGTCATATGGAGAGCCGAGAACCGTACCCACTTGTCTAAGCAGACAAGGCCAAGCACAGAACGTTCTCGGAAAGCATCGTACGTGAGGGGCATCCCATCCAGGCCGGATGATCAACTGAGATGGGTCCTCATCGTCCGCACACAAGTCTAATGATATGGGTGATGAACTCCCATATTCAAAGACAAGTCGCCTCAACCATACTATCGACTATCTCATAACCCTTACATAGACTTACTCCAGCCCGATCACTTAGTCGGGGTCTAGGGCGGGCTCGATCATACATCAAAGTGTGCACGAGACAGAGTCTCGAACAATCGCATCGCGATGCCCCAAGCTGCGCACATCTAAGGGCCACTTGGTGTATAAAAGACCGCCAGCCAGATCACAACTAAGGTCTCGAAAACCCATACAAAGACATGCATGTTATAAACATACACGCAGCACACATGCCTTGTATGAACAGCAGGTATCATTGCAATTCTCTACAAAGTATACATCTTTATTAATAACTCTTACAGAGTGCACACAGAGATCACAAGCATGTGATCCAACATTACAACAGACAAGCGGAAGCAAAGTAGGTCTGAGTACAGACAAGTTTAACAAATGGCTTAGAGAAGCCTTATCTAAAAACAAGCCCTCCACGAGGGAACCAGTCGTCTGACTGGGACTACACTAGCTTGGTCTTGGTCTAAGTCTTCATTCTTCGAGCTTCGGGTAGAAGCCACCATCGGGGTCGATGGGTTCATCTAAAACATAGATTAAGCAAACGTGAGTACAAAATCGTACTCAGAAAGACTTACATAGGAGCTATACTACTCATGCATATGTATCAAGGTAAAGGGAGGTGGGGTTTCACTTGAAGAAGTGCCAGCTTTGACTTGGCTAATCCTGAACTACGAGTACCAGACTTGAGGTAAGAAGCGTACACGATTCACTACATCTCTTCAACCAATTACACCACCATGGTTACTTCCTCGACTTCCCCACGAGAAATACACCATAGCACTCACGCTTATCTTGGTGTATTTTAGAAGTATCCAGTTCAAGTTATCTAATAATCAAGCTAAGCTTTCCAAGCAGTCCATAACCGCGGACGCGGCTATTCGAATAGTTTTGTTAACCCTGCAGGGGTGTACTACTACACACACATGACCATCAGTTACCGCCTTTGGCCTCGACACCATTCAAGGGGTGTCGGCGAGGATGTTCACCACAACACTTCGCCCACAGCTCCGTTCTAGTCCAAAGAGTCGCCTATCTGAGGGGGATCCGTATGGAAGTCCGGCCGAGGTTCCAGTACAGCCTCAAACGATGTGTGCAGGGTCCCAAGCCGGTCTTGAAAAGCCGTTCATCCACTTCGCAGACCATGCCACAGCCCTACCAGAACTCCGAACTACTGCGACTTATGGGGTTCGAACGGGGTGAGGTACTAGGTCGAGAGGGGTCAGTGAGCCCAATGTGTGGTTGTACTCTTCTTCTTGGATCACCACACAAGAATTCGGACTTAAGGCGGTGTTCAACGAGACAACCCACTGTGTACTCCTACACAGCCTCTCATCGTTCACCTTGTATTAGGGTAGATTCACCAACACATTTCACTTTCATCAACACCATGTCTATCATCATCCCGACTCACATCATAAGCAACCTCATTGTACCACTAAGCATGCAATAAGAAGTAACAGTTGCAGGGGTTACATGATATCAACCAACTCCTACATCTGCTCGGATTGTGGTTTCCTTACTACTGTGACAAGATGATAGGTCATGCAAAGGATATGGGTTCAACTATGCGATAGAAACGATATCATGGTGATCATCCTAAACAATGCATAAGCGAGACATGAGGGGGAAGTGGGATTTTATCGACATGACCAATGGGGGTTTGCTTGCCTTGCTGACGAGGTTTCGATAACGGTGTCTTCAACGAAGGGGGTGGCCTCCGATTCCAGCTCCACTTCTATCAGCAACATGACAATCATAGGATCAACATAATGTACAATGCACAATCACATGAATAAGATTGCAATGGTGATGTTCAAGGTACTGATGTGTTGAGCATTCCATTTAAAAGGAGTATATTGCATTTGAAATGCAAATTCAAACTCCATTTGATTTATCGATGAATTTCAAATGCATTTGAATGCATGAAAGTTCATTTGAAAATGTTGATCATGAAGTGATGTGGTATAGTTGAAGTAATGTCTCTGATGTGTGGATGAATCCATTGGAATTAAGGGTGTTGCAAAATCATTTGCAAAATCACTCCAAATTTGAATTTGAAAAGGATCCATATGCATGTTTGCTACTGTTCGCCCATTTTAAAATGGTCAAACATGAAAACAAATTGCATATTCATAATCCTTGTATTTTTCTGATAATTTTAGACATATTATTTGTCCAATTTGGAGTTAAAATGAATTAGTTATGATTTTCTAAAGATTTGGCTATTTTTTGGATTTTCTGTAATTGATTTAATCAATTTAATCGACTTATTGCGCCAGGATGACGTCATGCTGACGTGGGGGGGGATGACAGGTGGGCCTAGGCTGTCAATGGGGGTTAGTTTAATTAGTTTTCTGTTAAACTAACGCTTAGCTAGTTAGGGCCCTGGGCCCTCTCGTCAGTGGCCCAGGGGGTGGTTAGTGCGGGGATTAGGGGTTAACTAACCCGGGCCACGCCGGCGGTTAGCCGCCGGTGGCATCCAGCGCGGCGGCGTTGCACGGGGACGGCGGTGCAGTGCGCCGTTTTGAGCGTGGCTTGCGTCAAAATGAAGCCACTGCCCGTGCGCATCCAACGGAGCAGGCAGGGCCTCTCGGGGTGGACGAGGTCGCCGGCGGCGACCTCCTAAGGCGGCGGTCGGAGAAGTCCACGGCGGCCATGACGATTTCGGGCACGGAAGAAGCCGGGGCTTGGGGGAAAACGGGTGAGAGCTCACCCTGAGTGCGAAGGCTGGGTCGAGGAGGCCGGAGGAGGTGCGTCTGCGGCGAAATCGGCGAAGACCTCCACGACGGGCGGCGGCGGCTCGACGAAGGGGACGGCGTTGTCATGGCTCCAGGGCCCGATTCCTTCCGCACGGTGAGGTACACGAAGCTTGCGGAGCTTCTGGATAAGGCGGTTGCGGCTTTGGAGCTCGTTGGCCGCGCGTGCACACGGTCGTGCTCCGGCGAGGCGCTCGGGTCCGTGGCGATTTGCACCGGAGAGAGAGGGGGAGGTCCAGTGGAAGGAGGAGGAAGGCGCAGGGGTGTTCTGGCGACACAGAGGCATGAGGAAGGAGGCAGGGGAGGCCTAGAACCCGCGGGCGTCGCGGTGGCGTCATCGCCGCACTCTGCCCTCCACCGAGCAGCTTGGCTCGGCGGGGAGGAAGAAGACAAGACGAGAAGGCTGCTGGGCTGGGCCGGCTTGGGTGAGTTGGGCTGCTTTGCCCCTTTCCTTTTTTCTATTTTGTTTCTGTTTTATTCTTCTGACTTTTGTTTTGCTGTGGTAAAATAATTACCTAGGCATTTTATAAAATCCTCAAATATTTATCTTGGACATACGTGACATAGTACTAGCCACTCCCAAGATTTGAAGATTTTTGGAATTCAAATTATTTGAATCCAATTCAAATAGCATTTAAATTTAATTTCCAAGCCTCTGTTCGAATTTTTGTAAATTCCATGAGTATGGGTTTGCTTCCAAACCATTTTTAAAATGATCAGCATCACTTATAGGAATTTTCCAAATACTCAAATGATTTTTGGAAAAAAAAATTATCTGGCCATTTGAATTAAATTCTTTAGGGCTTTTCTTTTCCCCATTTTTGAATTTCTTTTGAAAATTTTAACATGATGCAAAGGCCTAAGCTTACCCTAGCACATACCTAAGTTGGGGTTGTGACAACTCGCCCTCACTCAAAAGAATCTCGTCCCGAGATTCAAAAGTCTGCGGGAGGAAGGAGGGGTACTCGGCACTGAGACGGTCTTCTCTTTCCCACGTGGCTTCTTTCTCTGAGTGATGAGACCACTGAACTTTCAGAAACTTGATCTTCTTTCGGCGAGTGACACGCTCTGCGGAATCAAGAATACGGACGGGGTATTCTCGATAAGAAAGGTCATCTTGGAGATCAAGTGTTTCATGTTCAACTTCGCGGATGGGGTCCTTGAAGCAACGCCTGAGTTGTGACACATGGAATACATCATGTACTCGGGAAAGGTGCGGGGGTAGTTCAAGTTGGTAGGCAACTTCTCCACGTTTAGCAAGAATGCGGAAAGGTCCGATGTAACGTGGGGCCAATTTGCCTTTGATACCGAATCGTTGGGTTCCCTTCAGAGGAGTAACCCGGAGGTAAGCCTTCTCATCCAGATTGTAGCTCTCTTTCCTATGATGACGATCATAGTAGCTTTTCTGACGAGACTGGGCTGCTTTCAATTGATCACGAACAATGCGAACTTGCTCTTCTGCTTCCTTGATCATATCCGGTCCAAAGAATTGTCTCTCACCGGTTACTGACCAGTTTAGTGGTGTTCGACATCGTCGTCCATAAAGGAGTTCAAAAGGAGCCATGTTCACACTAGATTGAAAACTATTGTTATAAGCAAATTCGGCAAATGGAAGAGACTTCTCCCAATTCTTTCCGAATGAGATAACACAAGCTCTGAGCATGTCTTCAAGAATTTGGTTAACCCTTTCGACTTGACCGCTAGACTGAGGATGGAAAGCCGTACTAAAGGAGAGATGAGTTCCCATAGCATGTTGGAAGCTTCTCCAAAATCTAGAGGTGAAAAGGCTACCACGATCAGAATTGATTTCCAAAGGAACACCGTGAAGGGATACAATTCTAGAGATGTACAAGTCCGCTAACTGGCTAGCAGTTATAGACTCGCGAACTGGAAGGAAGTGAGCAACTTTGGAAAGCCTATCTATGACAACGAAGATGGCATCGTTTCCTTTCTGGGTTTTTGGAAAGCCGGTGATGAAGTCCATACCGACTTTGTCCCATTTCCACTCTGGAATAGGCAAAGGTTGAAGTGTACCAGCAGGTCTTTGATGTTCTGCCTTAATGCGACGACAAACATCACGTTCGGCAACAAATTGAGCAATGTCTCTCTTCATCCTAGTCCACCAAAATCTCTGGCGTAGATCTCGGTACATTTTTGTGCTACCGGGATGAATCGAGAGGGGTGTGTCATGGGCTTCTTTGAGGATGAGTTGCCTTAGTTCCCTATTCTTAGGTACTACCAAACGATTTCCAAAAGAATACTGCTCCTTTACTATCTGTGGAGAAACATTTAGCAACTCCGCTAGCAATGTTCTCCTTGATCCGGCGTACACCTCGTGCACGTCTTTGGGCAACTATGATTTGATCCTCAAGGTTTGGTTTCGCCACCAAGTTGAAAAGAGATCCACGAGGAACAATCTCGAGATTAAGCTTTCGAAATTCCTCATGAAGAAGTGGTTGATACTGTTGTAACATGAGGTTGTTACAATACGACTTACGACTTAGTGCATCAGCCATGACATTGGCTTTGCCTGGGGTGTAAGAAATTCCTAAGTCATAATCTTTTATCAACTCAATCCAGCGTCTTTGCCTGAGATTAAGATCTGGCTGGGTGAATATGTATTTGAGGCTTTGGTGGTCGGAATAGATCTCACAACGATTACCAAGGAGTTAATGTCGCCAAGTTGTTAGGGCATGAACTACGGCAGCGAGTTCAAGGTCGTGGGTAGGATAGTTCTCTTCATGTGGCCGCAACTGGCGTGAAGCATAAGCTACCACATGTCAATCTTGCAGAAGTATGCATCCTAACCCTTGCCGTGATGCGTCACAATAGATCTCGAAATCCTTTTTGGTGTCTGGACGTGCAAGTACGGGTGCAGAAGTCAATCTTCTTTTTAGCTCTTGAAAGCTTTCCTCGCACTTGGAAGTCCATAGGAATTTCTTATCTTTCTTGAGGAGTTCAGTCAGAGGCTTTGCAACTTTAGAAAAGTTTTCGACGAAGCGGCGGCAATAGCTGGCTAGGCCAAGAAAACTCCTAACTTGCTTAACCGATTCAGGTGGAGTCCAGTCAAGGACGGCCTGAACTCTCTCGGGATTCACAGCAATGCATTTTGCAGAAATCACGTGGCCTAAGTAGGTCACTTCTGGTAGCCAAAATTCACACATGGAGAATTTAGCATACAGGCGATGCTCTCTAAGTTTCATCAATACCAGCCTTAGGTGTTCGGCATGTTCTTCTTTGTTCTTCGAGTATATAAGGATGTCATCGAGATAAACCATGACGAACTGGTCCAAATACTCCATGAAGATCGAGTTCATCATGCGTGAAAAAGTGGCGGGGGCATTGGTTAGACCGAAGGACATGACGGTGTACTCGTAAAGACCATAACGAGTAGTAAAAGCCGTTTTGGGAATGTCCTCGTTTCGTATTTTGATTTGATGATAACCTAATCTCAAATCCATCTTGGAGAAGACAGAGGATCCTGCAAGTTGATCATAAAGATCATTGATCCTGGGCAATGGGTACTTGTTCTTTATCGTCGCTAAATTTAGCGGGCGATAGTCTACGCACATCCTTTCTGTTCCATCTTTCTTTGTTACGAACAGAATGGGGCAACCCCATGGCGATGAGCTAGGGCGGATGAAGCCTTTTTCCAACAAAGCTTCCAGTTGGGTTTTAAGCTCAGCTAACTCACGTGGGGCCATTTTGTATGGGCGTCTGGAAATTGGTGCGGTTCCTGGGGCAAGATCTACAATGAACTCTACACATCTGTCGGGTGGCATGCCCGGCAGCTCTTCAGGAAAGACATCCGGGAAGTCACGAACCACCGGAACATCTTCAAGGTCGGGAAGGGGAAGCACATTCAAAGAATGCACCTGGGTTCTTGTTCTTGGTGAGGAGTAAGCTATTGTCTGGCCTGAAGGATGTGTAAGTCTAACTGACTTGGCTTTACAATCAAGAAAAGCATGTTGTCTTGATAACCGATCCATACCAAGGATGACATCAATGTCTGAAGACTTGAGGGCTATGAGTGAAGCAAGGAATACTAAACCCTCAATTGCAATTTGATTGCCATGGCTTACTCTATTAGTTTGCCATTTGGAACCAGGAGTTTGAATGATCATAGGGGGGAACATTTCTTCAAAGGATACATCATGTCGAAGTGCATAACTTTCCGACATGAATGAGTGAGATGCTCCTGGATCGAAAAGGACAGAAGTGGGAACAAAATTGACTGGGAGCGTACCAAGAATGACGTCAGAAGTACCATCAGTTTCCTCAACTGAGATTTGGTTCACACGTCCAAGATTTTCTGAGGTGGATGGCTTAGCGGTGGAAACCTTTGGGGGTGGTTTGGCACGAACAGTGGGGCTTCCTTTGGCATGGGGTGGAGCATTTTGGTTGACGGGGCACTCACGAGAGTAGTGACCAGGCTGGCCACATCTGAAGCAGGCTCCAAAGATAGTGCGGGGAGCTGGGTTGTTTTGTGGAGCTGGTGGACGAGGCGGCACAAGGGATGGCCTCGGTGGGTTGTTTTGGTGGATCAAACTATTAGGAATCCAGATCATGCGCTTCTGAGGGCGTGAACTGGAAGAAGGGGCAAGCTCAAGAGCATGTTTGCGAGACTTCTCGAAAACTTCATTGCCATGCTCAGCTCTGAAGGATTTGTTGACTAAATCCTCAAAGGTGGCAAATTCGATGAGGTTGAGATCATGACGAAGGATGGGGCTGAGTCCCTTACGGAACCTTGCCTGCTTTCTGGCATCGGTGGTGATCTCATCTTGGGCATAACGAGCAAGACGGTTGAATTCCCTCACATACTCATGAATGGAAATCTCTCCTTGATTAAGATTGCAAAACTCTTCCTTCTTGCGCTCCATCAACTCATCCAGAATGTGGTACCCTCGAAAGGCAACACAGAACTCTTGCCAAGTCACTACGTGACCATCTGGCTGCATTGCAACATGGTTCTCCCACCATTGAAGAGCAGCACCTTCCAAGAAGTATACCGCGAAAACAACTCGGTCATCGGGAGCAACATGTGCAGTATCAAGCTTACGCTCGATGGAACGGAGCCAATCATCAGCTTCAAGGGGCTCAGAAGAACAGCGGAATACCGGTGGCTTGAGGAGGATGAAGTCCTGAATGTTGACCACCACATTACGATGGTGGGCGGTATTCTGCTCGATGAGCTCCAGAAGGCGTGTTTGATCACGTCTATTCCTCTCAGGTTCCATCATGATTTCCGCCGCAGAAGGCGGGGTTGGAGGTTCATCATCATTTCGATTCCGATCACGGTCTCGATTCCGAAGAACAGCACTACGAGTTCCACCTGACATCCTGTGTGATAAAAATCAACAATCAGAACAGGTTGTACGATGGAGGCAAGGATAAAAGGATATGATTTCAGAAGGAGAAGACTATAATGCAAAGGCAATGATTCAAAAAACACGGGATAATTCCGGCAGCATAACGGCTACACCGGGATGGAAAACAAGACAACCTCGAGGAGATTGGACAGAACTTCCTCAAGGAACTCAAAATACGGAGACTCTGGACATCCACGACAATCCTACGGCTATAAGGAGGCAATCAACGAGATGTTCTAATCAGACAGAGGTGAGCCTAGTCCTATCTTCCCATAGAAAAGGTAAGGGTGACTCAGAACTCAGATCAATGAGGGTAAGGAGAAAAAGAAGCCTTACGTTGTTCCCTTATATACCCATAGTAACTATATAACTATAGAAGGCTAGACTCGACTTCGGCCAAGGCTGATAATCCTACAGTCAGTCCTGCTCTGATACCAAGTCTGTCGGGACCCGGGGTTAGCGTATGCAAGTCCCGCTACGACATAGTCATATGGAGAGCCGAGAACCGTACCCACTTGTCTAAGCAGACAAGGCCAAGCACAGAACGTTCTCGGAAAGCATCGTACGTGAGGGGCATCCCATCCAGGCCGGATGATCAACTGAGATGGGTCCTCATCGTCCGCACACAAGTCTAATGATATGGGTGATGAACTCCCATATTCAAAGACAAGTCGCCTCAACCATACTATCGACTATCTCATAACCCTTACATAGACTTACTCCAGCCCGATCACTTAGTCGGGGTCTAGGGCAGGCTCGATCATACATCAAAGTGTGCACGAGACAGAGTCTCGAACAATCGCATCGCGATGCCCCAAGCTGCGCAGATCTAAGGGCCACTTGGTGTATAAAAGACCGCCAGCCAGATCACAACTAAGGTCTCGAAAACCCATACAAATACATGCATGTTATAAACATACACGCAGCACACATGCCTTGTATGAACAGCAGGTATCATTGCAATTCTCTACAAAGTATACATCTTTATTAATAACTCTTACAGAGTGCACACAGCGATCACAAGCATGTGATCCAACATTACAACAGACAAGCGGAAGCAAAGTAGGTCTGAGTACAGACAAGTTTAACAAATGGCTTAGAGAAGCCTTATCTAAAAACAAGCCCTCCACGAGGGAACCAGTCGTCTGACTGGGACTACACTAGCTTGGTCTTGGTCTGAGTCTTCATTCTTCGAGCTTCGGGTAGAAGCCACCATCGGGGTCGGTGGGTTCATCTAAAACATAGATTAAGCAAACGTGAGTACAAAATCGTACTCAGCAAGACTTACATAGGAGCTATACTACTCATGCATATGTATCAAGGTAAAGGGAGGTGGGGTTTCACTTGCAGAAGTGCCAGCTTTGACTTGGCTAATCCTGAACTACGAGTACCAGACTTGAGGTAAGAAGCGTACACGAGTCCACTACATCTCTTCAACCAATTACACCATCATGGTTACTTCCTCGACTTCCCCACGAGAAGTACACCATAGCACTCACGCTTATCTTGGTGTATTTTAGAAGTATCCAGTTCAAGTTATCTAATAATCAAGCTAAGCTTTCCAAGCAGTCCATAACCGCGGACGCGGCTATTCGAATAGTTTTGTTAACCCTGCAGGGGTGTACTACTACACACACATGACCATCAGTTACCGCCTTTGGCCTCGACACCATTCAAGGGGTGTCGGCGAGGATGTTCACCACAACACTTCGCCCACAGCTCCGTTCTAGTCCAGAGAGTCGCCTATCTGAGGGGGATCCGTATGGAAGTCCGGCCGAGGTTCCAGTACAGCCCCAAACGATGTGTGCAGGGTCCCAAGCCGGTCTTGAAAAGCCGTTCATCCACTTCGCAGACCGTGCCACAGCCCTACCAGAACTCCGAATTACTGCGACTTCTGGGGTTCGAACGGGGTGAGGTACTAGGTCGAGAGGGGTCAGTGAGCTCAATGTGTGGTTGTACTCTTCTTCTTGGATCACCACACAAGAACTCGGACTTAAGGCGGTGTTCAACGAGACAACCCACTGTGTACTCCTACACAGCCTCTCATCGTTCACCTTGTATTAGGGTAGATTCACCAACACATTTCACTTTCATCAACACCATGTCTATCATCATCCCGACTCACATCATAAGCAACCTCATTGTACCACTAAGCATGCAATAAGAAGTAACAGTTGCAGGGGTTACATGATATCAACCAACTCCTACATCTGCTCGGATTGTGGTTTCCTTACTACTATGACAAGATGATAGGTCATGCAAAGGATATGGGTTCAACTATGCGATAGAAACGATATCATGGTGATCATCCTAAACAATGCATAATCGAGACATGAGGGGGAAGTGGGATTTTATCGACATGACCAATGGGGGTTTGCTTGCCTTGCTGACGAGGTTTCGATAACGGTGTCTTCAACGAAGGGGGTGGCCTCCGATTCCGGCTCCACTTCTATCAGTAACATGACAATCATAGGATCAACATAATGTACAATGCACAATCACATGAATAAGATTGCAATGGTGATGTTCAAGGTACTAATGTGTTGAGCATTCCATTTAAAAGGAGTATATTGCATTTGAAATGCAAATTCAAACTCCATTTGATTTATCGATGAATTTCAAATGCATTTGAATGCATGAAAGTTCATTTGAAAATGTTGATCATGAAGTGATGTGGTATAGTTGAAGTAATGTCTCTGATGTGTGGATGAATCCATTGGAATTAAGGGTGTTGCAAAATCATTTGCAAAATCACTCCAAATTTGAATTTGAAAAGGATCCATATGCATGTTTGCTACTGTTCACCCATTTTAAAATGGTCAAACATGAAAACAAATTGCATATTCATAATCCTTGTATTTTTCTGATAATTTTAGACATATTATTTGTCCAATTTGGAGTTAAAATGAATTAGTTACGATTTTCTAAAGATTTGGCTATTTTCTGGATTTTCTGTAATTGATTTAATCAATTTAATCGACTTATTGCGCCAGGCTGACGTCATGCTGACGTGGGGGGGGGGCTGACAGGTGGGCCTAGGCTGTCAGTGGGGGTTAGTTTAATTAGTTTTCTGTTAAACTAACCCTTAGTTAGGGCCCTGGGCCCACTCGTCAGTGGCCCAGGGGGTGGTTAGTGCGGGGATTAGGGGTTAACTAACCCGGGCCACGCCGGCGGTTAGCCGCTGGTGGCATCCAGCGCGGCGGCGTTGCACGGGGACGGCGGTGCAGTGCGCCGTTTTGAGCGTGGCTTGCGTCAAAACGAAGCCACTGCCCGTGCGCATCCAACGGAGCAGGCAGGGCCTCTCGGGGTGGACGAGGTCGTCGGCGGCGACCTCCTAAGGCGGCGGCCGGAGAAGTCCACGGCGGCCATGACGATTTCGGGCACGGAAGAAGCCGGGGCTTGGGGGAAAACGGGTGAGAGCTCACCCTGAGTGCGAAGGCTGGGTCAAGGAGGCCGGAGGAGGTGCGTCTGCGGCGAAATCGGCGAAGACCTCCACGACGGGCGGCGGCGGCTCGACGAAGGGGACGGCGTTGTCATGGCTCCAGGGCCCGATTCCTTCCGCACGGTGAGGTACACGAAGCTTGCGGAGCTTCTGGATAAGGCAGTTGCGGCTTTGGAGCTCGTTGGCCGCGCGTGCACACAGTCGTGCTCCGGCGAGGCGCTCGGGTCCGTGGCGATTTGCACCGGAGAGAGAGGGGGAGGTCCAGTGGAAGGAGGAGGAAGGCGCAGGGGATTTTCTCGCGACACAGAGGCGTGAGGAAGGAGGCAGGGGAGGCCTAGAACCCGCGGGCGTCGCGGTGGCGTCGTCGCCGCACTCTGCCCTCCACCGAGCAGCTTGGCTCGGCGGGGAGGAAGAAGACAAGACGAGAAGGCTGCTGGGCTGGGCCGTCTTGGGTGAGTTGGGCTGCTTTGCCCCCTTTCCTTTTTTCTATTTTGTTTCTGTTTTATTCTTCTGACTTTTGTTTTGCTGTGGTAAAATAATTACCTAGGCATTTTATAAAATCCTCAAATATTTATCTTGGACATACGTGACATAGTACTAGCCACTCCCAAGATTTGAAGATTTTTGGAATTCAAATTATTTGAATCCAATTCAAATAGCATTTAAATTTAATTTCCAAGCCTCTGTTTGAATTTTTGAAAATTCCATGAGTATGGGTTTGCTCCCAAACCATTTTTAAAATGATCAGCATCACTTATAGGAATTTTCCAAATACTCAAATGATTTTTGGAAAAAAAAATTATCTGGCCATTTGAATCAAATTCTTTAGGGCTTTTCTTTTCCCCATTTTTGAATTTCTTTTGAAAATTTTAACATGATGCAAAGGCCTAAGCTTACCCTAGCACATACCTAAGTTGGGGTTGTGACATGGACATCGCATCTGTGGCTCACCCACAGTCGAATGGCCAAGCAGAGCGGGCGAATGGTCTAATTTTGTCCGGAATCAAGCCAAGATTGGTAGAGCCACTAGAAAGAGCACCTAGCGCATGGATTGATGAGCTACCAGCAGTACTATGGAGTTTGCGTACCACGCCCAACCGTTCAACTGGATTAACCCCTTTCTTCCTTGTATATGGCGCCGAAGCAATGCTCCCTTGCGACATTGAGTTCGATTCACCTCGCCATGCCATGTACACAGAAGCAGAAGCCAAGGAAGCTCGTGGCGTTGATCTCAGAGAAGAAGCATGCCTCCTGGCCTTGTCCAGGTCGGCAATATACCAGCAGAAGCTGCGTCACTACCACAACAAGAAGATCCGTCCCCTAGCTTTTCGTGAGGGTGACTTGGTGTTGCGCCGAATCCAGAAATCGGATGGCCAGCACAAGTTATCCTCTCCTTGGGAAGGTCCATTCGTCGTCAGTCGAGCACTCAAAAACAATGCATATTACCTCATTGATCTCAGGAAGCCGACCCGATACGTGGATACTTCGGGGCAAGAAACGGAGCGTCCTTGGAACGCCGAGCTGTTATGTCCGTTTTACAGTTGAATGGTATGGTTATATCCCCTCCCTTTGTGGAATTTTTATCAATGAGAATAGCCGTGCGTCCATGAGATTGCATTCGGCAGGAGTATGAAATCATTTGTTTTAGCATGTTTTAGTCTTGGGGTCAGCAAAGGCAGACCCGGGGGCTGGCTAGCTGCCCCGAAAAGCGTTGGAGAAAAAGCGAAACGACTGAAGAGTTTTGTGAAAGCCGGTCCGAACCGAATGCAGACCGCAGGTCGGCTGTAATGTCGGGGGGATGAGGCCGAACAGAATGATCAATCGGAGAGTTTATACTCAAGGTATATCCAGTTCGGAGCAAGCCATTCACAATTTGCTGATTGCGACCAGGCTGGCTGGCCAAGCAATCGGCAGGTTGTAAGCGGCTCAGCCACGAAATTTTCACCTTTGCGAGAAAAAACCGGGAACCTAGAAGTATTTTTCAAATTAAGGCCTATTCTCCGATCCAACCACAAACCGCAGGTCGGCTGTAAGGTTGGTGAGAGTTTTTGACCAAGAGAGAACAAGTGGCAAAGAAAAAGGCAATCGGTTGAAAAACGCAAAGGCGGAGTGCTAGGATCATTTAAGCAAATACTAGGTTAACAAGCAAAGATAGGGCCAGTCGGCGAATTGTGTTCATTACATGAAAGTGGCCCTCGACGGGCGCACTTGGAATTTAATTGTTTTTTAAGCAAAAGCAGGAAACGAGTCTGGCATGCCGAGCTCAAGCGGCTGGGGCATCCGCAGCATCCGGGGCATCTGGCGCAGAGGGAGCGGTCGGAGTAGTACTGGCGGCACCTTCGGGAGCAGAAGAGGCGGTGGTCTTGGCTTGATCGCGAGGGGGCTCCTGGGCGGCACTCACCGAGCGCCCGTCGGAGGAACCCTCGCTCTCGTCCTCAGCATCATCATCGGCGTAATTTGAAGAATGAGAGTTCTCGCTGCCGGCCTGACGAGCAGGTCGGGACTGAGGCGCCTTTTCCTCGCTTGTGGTATACATAAGGTCGCTAAAGGAGGCAACTCCAGTCGGCTGGCCAGCAGAATCAACATAGGGAGTGACCTCCAGGAGATCTATACCATGGACAAGCTCCTGGGCAATATGGCAGATCTGAGTCCAGATCTCACTGATGGATTCTTCCGAGCCCTCCCGTAGGGCAGTCATCAGTTGCAGATCAAGTCCTGGATACCAGCTCTTTGCGATAGAGAGGGCATCCTGCACCCCAGATCGGAAGGCAGAATCAAGCATATGGTCAATCTGGCGGCCTACAGCTTTCAGACTCCGAGCAACATCTTCATGCTTGTCAAATGCAATGGTCTTTTGCTTGCCCTTGAACAGCTTGTCATTCAACTTCTGGATGCAGGTCTTGTATGTGCACAGGGCACCTTTCCCATAAGGAATCCGGGCATCCAGAGCAACCACAAAGTCCTCGGCGTCCCAGCCGGCATCAGCAGCAACTACCACACCCCGCACTCGGCGAGCTGCGGCAACTGCTTCATCGGAAGTGGCGTTGGAATGAGGCCAGGCATCTGGCAGAAGAAATCGGAGAAGGAAGTTAGTCCAGTCAGGGCAAATTTATATCGGAGTGGCAAAAGCAAGAACTACCTGCAAGAGAAAGATCCACTCGGTGAAGGCAAGTGTGGGAAAGGTCAACACTAGCTTGGGCGCGCTGGATCTCGATGATTTGCTGGGCATCCATGTCTTCAGCACGTTTAATCGCGGCATCCCTTTCCTTCATGAGTTGGCCCTCAACCTCAATTCGGGCATCGGAGAGCCTCTGGAGTTAATGTTCATGAGTGCGTCGGGCAGCGGCGAGATCATCAACAGCTTGTTGAAGTTTGGCTTCAATCTCAGTTTCGGCGGCGGCCAGGCGCTGGTTGTTTTGTTCGGCAAGGCCGAGCTGGCTATTCTTCTCACCGAGCTGGATCTCCAGTTCGGCGATTCTCTTCTGAGCAGCCTCCGGCACGGAGGAACGAGTGGCAGCAGCTGCAAGTGTGCGATGGAGTAAGGATACAATAATGATCGGAGAAAGCAAGAAAGGGCAGGCATAATGTACCTGTGAGTTCCTGAATCTTGGCAGCTTGGGCATCAACATTCTTCTTGAGAGCGGCAATGGACTTCTGACCCGCTGAATAAGCAGCCAGAAGCTCCTCAAATATAGCTTTACGTCTGTCACAGATAGCCTGAAAAATGGGCCGATCAAAGTTAAAGCAAGAGCACCAGTGGGTGCGCTAGGCGCGCCCCCACTGAAAAGAAAGCTTACGGTAACAGAGTGGTTGGATGCAAGAATTTTTCCCGGCGAGGCGTCGGCAAAGCGTCGGATGTCGGTGGCAAGACCACCTAGCCGGTCCAGAAGTTTGGACGGAAGTTGGTCTTCGGAGCCACGAGGCGGAGGAGTGGCCGAATAGGCAAGTGGTCGGATAGGCGAAACGTCGGCGGTGCCAAGGTACGCCTCGCGGAACCGGTCGGCCAGTACGAGCTGGCGGCCGGATGGCGGTTGGCGAACAAGAGCACTGGAGGACGATGCTGTAGAAGCACTGGGTCCGGCAGCAACATGAGTGGCAGGTGGAGCAGTAGGTGAACCAACAGTGGGCTCGGTGGAGATGGCAGCGGCGCTCCCCGAGCCAGCAGCGGGGGAGGGATCAGCAGCAGTGGCCTGGGCTGAAGAAGCTTCAGGCTGAGGAGGATCCGCGCTAGGCCGATCTGGCATCGGCACATCGACATGTGCGATGCCAGAATGGTCCGGCAAGATAGGAGAGGCCGACTGCATGCCAGCAGTCGGAAGAGCAGCAGAGGTCGGTGGCGGAGCAATCGGTCGCGTTTGAGCCGTGGCAGCAGCGATTTTCTTCTTGGCCCGCTCGGCTTTGTGGGTGTCCGCGACATTTTTCTTGCGTGCAGGCACGAACACATTGGAGGTGGCCGAGGTTGCCGGGGTCGTGCGGGTAGGAGCAGCAGAAGGGGCAAGGGGAGCAATCGGCGCACCCCCAGGTCCGGTAGGATCCAAAGATCGGGCAGCCCTGCGATAAAAGAGCACAAGTGAGCAAGGCAGCTCGGGAAAAGTCAAGAAAAACAAGAGGTGAAGATATGTACCCGGAAGCCCGAGGAAGTTGAGCAGCAAATTTGGCCATGGAAAAGCCAGAGCGAGCGATGTTCAGTGGGGTAGGAGAAAGCACAGGGCCACTAACTTCAGGGGCAGTTCGGCGCGGGGCCGTTTTCCCTTTCTTCCTGGCAACCTTGGAAGGGCCGGTATTTAAAGACGCGGTAAAGAGGTAGTGGGATCGGCTGTGCCGATCTGACAGGTGGTGTGGCCGCGTGTATCCACAGAACGGTGTCAGTTCGGAGCACAGGAGATCCGGCGGATGGGACGGGACGTGCGCGCGTGAGTCGAGGCAGCGGTTATGGCATGTCAAGTCATGGCACGACGTCCCGTATTTTTTGGCGAATTCGAAGCGGCAAGTTTGGTCAACATTCCAGTCAAACCAACCGTTGGGCGGATCGGCCGAGGAAGTCAAGACCAATCGGAAAATTAAGTGCAATCGGCTTATTGAGAGCAGTTGATACGAAGATCAAGAGCAATCGGAAGATCAAGAGCAATCGGAAGAACAAGAGAAATCGGAAGAATAGAAGCAATTGGAAGATCAAGAGCAATCGGCAGGTAGCAAGCAACCGGCCTATTGGAGCAATCGGTCAGAGACAAGGAAAGTATTTTTAAGGAACCTGTGCAGGCCTCGCCATCTCTGAGTTCGGCGGGACCTCCGCAGCTTCAGGGGCTACTATCGGGGGAATGACCCCCGGGTAGGGTCACCCAGGGGAAATAGTTCATAAAAACATAGATCACCGAGCTGGAGGTCACTGATCTATTCAAGGCCGAGCTAAACAAGAGAAACCAAGAAGTGGGCCGAACTGCTCCAAGTGAGGGCCGATTGCCCCAGAGAGGGCGCAATCGGCCTCATCTAGGAGCATCCGGCCGAAGTAAGAAGAGCAGCGCCCGATCAAAGGTCCAGATCGGACACCTGGTACAAGAGCATTCAATGTGCAATCCCTGAAGATCGGGACTGTCAGAGGCGTGCGGTCTCCTCCAGCGCCGATCACGCGGATAGGCCGACAGGCCTAAGTACCTAGCCTTAATGTTCATAGCCGAGGTCTACGGGATATCGGCATGGCGAGCCCAAGTCTACACCGGGTCATCCGGAGAAGCACGATGCTAGGTCCCTAGACGATCTGAGATAGACAGCTGGGCCCTTCCTCTTGTGTATTTACCTTTGTACCCTAGGCTCGGCCTAAAAGAGCCCCAGGTACCCCTCCTGCGTGAGGGAGAACGACATAGTAGTTATTGCAATATCACCCACCAGAGAGAGCAAGGAGAGAGTAGAGACCTGAGGCCCTCTTCTTCTTCCTCTCAAACAGCTCAAGGAGCATTCATTGTAGCCAGAGTTATTGCATATAGCTAGCTCGGCAGGACTAGGGGTGTTATCTCTACGGAGAGCCCCGAACCTGGGTACATCGTGGTGTCTCACCGTGTGTTCCCATTCTCGTTTCTGGTACCAGCGATACTAACCTCGGTTTGTCCCCCTCTTTAGCCATCCCCATGGCATCTGCCGTTACTTATCGACGACAACCTTGGTTCCTTTAGAATAAGTCATGAAATCATTCATCAATGTTCCATGAGCTTCAAGAATCTAGGAAACCATACCATGTTCATAAATGAACTGATGATTCAAAATACCCTCCCTTGTTACTTCTTTAAGAAACAATATACTTAGCCTCTGTTATAGAATTCTCCACAGTATCTAACTTGACAAAGTTCCTCCATACTGCACCACCCTTACGTGTCAAACACATAATCCCAATTAAAATCGAAAATCGGTTGGAGTAAGTATGAAGACTTAATTGGTGTAACTGGTTACATCAAAATCCAGCTGGTGTATCTTATTATAACAAGCTCTTCATTATCTCCATTTTCTGAGAAACATATCTTATCTAAAATAAGTTTAACTTTTCACTGTTTGTCCAATGATCAACATATTGATCGCTTTGGTATCTTGCTCGAAACCTTTTGGAGCATTGGACATATCTGGTTGTTTTACATATTATTGTGTACATGATTTGTCCAAACACACAGGTGAGTGGAATTCAATTCACGTGCTTTTGCTTATCTGTGTTCATGAACACCGATTTCTGCAAACAGCTTTTCAACATGACCTCGGCAAGAACATCCTTCTTGGCGTTTCATACTAAACTACTTTAGTATCATATCAAAATGTAGTGTTGGCTTTAGCATGATCAGGCACTTACTATCTTCATAGATCACTTTGCTCAATGCTAATGCTATATTAGCCCAAGTTCTTCAACTGAAAACTATTTCCAATGAAGTCCTTATTCGTGTCAAGAAATTTACGTCATTTCTAATCAACAATATGTCATCTACATAAGGTTTTAGAAATATCATTCAGCTCCCACTTACTTTCTTGAACATTCAAGCATCTTCGTTATTCCCGATGAAAACAAACTCTTTTGGCAATTTCATCATAACGAAAATTCCAAATCCATTGTGCCAGCTTGAGTCCATCACTGGATATCCAAGGCTTGCATCTATTTTAGCATCCTTTGAATCGACAAAACATTCCGGTCGTTGTCGGGACCCGGGGTTAGCGTATGCAAGCCTCGCTACAACACAATCATATGGAGAGCCGAGAACCGTACCCACTTGTCTAAGCAGACAAGGACAAGAACAGAACGTTCTCGGAAAGCATCGAACGTGAGGGGCATCCCATCCAGGCCGGATGATCAACTGAAATGGGTCCTCATCGTCCGCACACAAGTCTAAATGATATGGGTGGTGAACTCCCATACTCATAGACAAGTCGCCTCAACCATACTATCGATTGTATTATAACCCTTACATAGACTTACTCCAGCCCGATCACTTAGTCGGGGTTTAGGGCGGGCTCGATCATACATCAAAGTGTGCACAAGACGGAGTCTCGAACAATCGCATCGCGATGCCCCAATCTGCACACATCTAAGGGCCACTTGGTGTATAAAAGACCGCCAGCCAGATCACAACTAAGGTCTCGAAAACCCATACAAAGACATGCATGTTATAAACATACACGCAGCACACATGCCTTGTATGAACAGCAAGTATCATTGCAATTCTCTACAAAGTATACATCTTTATTGATAACTCTAACAGAGTGCACACAGAGATCACAAGCATGTGATCCAACATTACAACAGACAAGCGGAAGCAAAGTAGGTCTGAGTACAGACAAGTTTAACAAATGGCCTAGAGAAGCCTTATCTAAAAACAAGCCCTCCACGAGGGAACCAGTCGTCTGGCTGGGACTATACTAGCATTCATTGTAGCCAGAGTTATTGCATATAGCTAGCTCGGCAGGACTAGGGGTGTTATCTCTCCGGAGTGCCCCGAACCTGGGTACATCGTGGTGTCTTCACTGTGCTTGTGCCCAACCCGATTCCGGCACCATCGACATCCCCTCCCTCGAGTCTTCCCCCTCACTTTATCCATCCCATGGCATCTGGCGTTACATATCGACGACAGTTGGCGCCCACCGTGGGGCAGACCGAGGCGTCGACTGGAGTAAAGATCCGGACGGGATTTTCCTCTGCATCGGGCGGGAGCCACGCCTCTGGCCTGATTCTAAGGCGTGGGGCAATCGACTATGTGGTGGACTACTCGGCGCGGTACAGGGCTGGAGCACCCCTGCCGCTCGGTGTGTCGCTGCAAGTTGGCAGTCATCGCCTCTTCATCGGCAGCTTCCACGAGGCGTATCCTAGAGATATTCGCATCTTCTCGTGTGCCACGGATCCGCTCCCGGCAAGGGGCTGCAGCACAACACCTGGTAGAGAGAGAGGCCGAGTGCACGCTGCCGTCATGATGGCGGGAGCATCTTCATCCACTAACCGAGATCCAGCGAGTGCGGCTAGAAAGGCCAAGGAGGTAGCTGATGCCGCAGAGCGAATCGGCACCAGTGCGTTGCGGGATGTGTTATACACACCCGTGAACAGGAATGGTGATCCGGAGCAGGTGCACACGGAGCTGGAAACAGCACGGCTCGCCCTGGCTCGCAGAGCTGAGCAAGTGTTAGCAGAAGAGCGTAGGCTGGGAGCCATCACAAGGGAGTACAATGCAGCGCATGCAGGACCGTGTCGGTCGATTGAGCCCGCGGTCCTGGAAGATCTGAGAAGCCGAGGCAGGGCAGTCAACCAGCAGCTGTCGGGAGCCGAGCAACCGAAGCGTCCGAGAAGACCAGTGCAACCGGAGCAACCGGCGCAATCGGCATTCATCCAAAGGCCAACTTACAGCACACCAGACAAGAACTTGAGAGCAGCCGAGCAGATAGCGCTTGAGCTAGAAGACCTGGAAGGAGATGAGCGGCGTGAGCAGTCGCGCCGAATGTGTGAGCTGATAGCAGCCGCAAAGGAGCAGAGGCTCATAGCAATGGGCAATCAAAATGCAGAACCAGAGGCATCAAGAGGAACTGTGAGGCCGAATGCGGGAGCTAGTCAGCGACCGAATGCATCGCGCCAGAACAGGCACCAACCCGCGCCATCTCGGCACGAGAGCAAGGTTAGAAGCAATCGGCCACCCCCAGCAGCAAGCAGAAGAATGGAAGAGCCAGCTGTCAACAGCAGGCGCAATGAAATGCCACAGCAATCGGCGCCAAGACCAGCAATTAGCACTCGACTTGGCCCTCGTCAAATCGGCCAAAATGATGCAAGGCATCGCATTGAGCTCCTGGAGAAGGAGGCTCAGGAAGATGAAGAAGGAGAAGCTGGCCCACCATGTTTCGGTCATCGCATTCGGACGGAGAAATTCCCCAAAGGCTTCACGCTGCCGAGAGACACTCCCAAGTACAATGGTTCTGTGAAGCCTGAAGCCTGGTTATCTGATTACCTGACAGAAGTTCGCATTGCAGGGGGCAATCGGCGTGTAGCAGTCCGCTATGCACCTTTGATGCTGCAGGGGTCGGCTCGGACGTGGTTGAACAGTTTGCCCAAGGACAGTGTTAACTGCTGGGAGGATTTCACGACTGCATTCATCCACAACTTCACGAGCACATACGAGAGGCCCAATCTCCCGCGGTAGTTAGCTCTGTGTGTGCAAGGCAAGGACGAACCCCTCCGAGATTACTTATCTCGGTGGATCAAGCTGAAGAATTCATGCGAAGGAGTCAACGAGATTCAGGCCATTCAGTATTTTACTGATGGATGCCTAGCTGATTCAATGCTGAAGCACAAGCTGCTCCGCAAAGACTTCACATCGCTCGCCGAGCTCATGAAGGTGGCAAATGCGTTCGCTATGTCCGATTCTGCGATGCGCCCTATCCAACTCGGAGTTGGAGGTGTGATCCAGTCACCAGGGGCTCCGCAGTCGGACACAGGGAACCAAGGCCTCAGTCGAAAGGAAAGGAGGGAGAACAACCGCAACAACAACAACCACAACCAGCAGAACAGTGGCAAGCGCAAGGATGAACAGCCCGATACTCAGTATGGCAGTCGGCAGGTGGCCGCTGTCCAGAATGAGGAAGATCCAGCAGCTGCAGGAGGCAGTCGGAAGATGAGACCAAAGTGAGACCCCCGGGACAGATGAAACCCAAGTACACGTTCGAGGACATGCTGGACGCGCCATGTAAGTTGCACAACACGCCTGGCAGGCCGTCTGCGCACACTACTCGGCAGTGTGACTTTGTGAGAAGAATTGCGAAGGGAGAAGCTTTACCACCTCCACCCCCACCACCACCCCAGAACAGAGGACCACCTCAGCAGCAGAACCAGTTCCCGCAGCAAGATGTCGCCTACATGATTTTCACCAGCGAGTCCGCGGACAAGGGCAGTCGGAGAGCCCGAGCAGCGGAAGTTAATGCCACTATGCCACCGATTCCCCAGTTTGAGCATTGGTCTGAATGTCCTATATCCTGGGACAGAGCAGATCATCCCACCATTTTGCCGAATCCGGGCAACTATCCGCTGGTGGTAGACGCTCTGTTCGCAGGACCAAGGTTTTCATGCAAATTTTCCCGAGTGCTTGTTGATGGAGGAAGCACAATCAACATTTTGTATAGAGACACAATGGTCAAGCTAGGGCACACAGAAAGAGATCTAGAGCACAGTCGGACGACTTTCCACGGGATTGTCCCAGGATTGTCTTGCACCCCCATGGGCCGCATTCGGCTAGACGTCATATTTGGCACGGAGAAGAATTTCAGAAGGGAGACGATTTGGTTTGAGGTCGCCGACCTCAGCAGTCCTTACCATGCTCTGTTGGGGTTGCTGGCTTTCGCCAAGTTCATGATCAATGCACAACATACATACCTGAAGATGAAGATCCCAGGGCCAGACGGTGTCATCACGGTCACCGGGGACTTCAGGAAGTCCCTCGAGTGCACATCCGCTGGCAGCAGTTTGGCTGACTCGTTAGTGGTCGAGACGAAGAAGCGTCAGCTCAGCAAAGTGATCGCAATGGCGCAAGCACAGAACAAGAATCCACTCCCAGTCGGCCCGGCAAAGAGAGTAGATGAGGAATCGTCTTTTCAGTCGGCCAAGGACAGCAAGAATATCGCTCTAGATCCCTCCGACTCAACCAAGTTTGTTGTAGTCGGAGCAGGACTCAGCGATAAATAGGAAAGCGCGCTCGTTGAGTTTATCCGTGAGAATCGGGACATCTTTGCATGGTCTCCACAGGACATGCCTGGTGTGCCGAGAGAACTCGCCGAGCACAAGTTGCACATTCGGCCAGGCTCGAAGCCGGTCAAGCAACCCTTGAGACGTTTTTCTGAGGACAAGAGAAGGGCAATCGGCGAAGAAGTTGCGAAGCTGCAGGCTGCAGGTTTCATCATGGAAGTATTTTACCCCGAGTGGCTGGCGAATCCAGTCCTCTTCATGAAGAAGAACAAGACTTGGCGCATGTGTATAGATTACACTTGCCTGAACAAGGCATGCCCAAAAGATCCGTTTGCTCTGCCCCGTATTGATCAAGTGATTGATTCTACGGCCGGCTGCGAGCTGTTATCCTTTCTGGATGCTACTGCTGGGTATCACCAGATCAAATTGGCTGTGGAAGATCAGATAAAAACTGCATTCATAACCCCCTTCGGAGCCTATTGCTATATCACCATGCCGTTTGGTCTGAAGAATGGAGGTGCCACTTATCAGCGCACGATTCAGAGATGCACACACTCTCAGCTCGGCAGAAATCTCCATGTTTACGTGGACGATTTAGTGGTGAAGTCGGCAAAGGGAATCACACTGTTGGATGATCTGAGGGAAACATTTGCAAACCTGAGAACTTATCAGATCAAGCTCAACCCGGAGAAGTGCGTATTTGGAGTTCAAGCCGGCAAACTCTTGAGGTTTCTCGTTTCCGAGAGAGGAATCGAATGCGACCCTGAGAAGATAGCCGCAATAGAGCGCATGGAGCAGCCCAAAACCCTGAAGCAAGTGCAGAAGTTCACCGGTTGTCTCGCATCCCTCAACCGATTCCTCAGTCGGCTGGGTGAAAAAGTAATCCCGTTGTACCAATTGATGAAGAAGACAGAGAAGTTCACCTGGACCCCTCAAGAAAATGAAGCATTCCGAGAGCTCAAGCGCATGCTTTCCACGGCACCGATTCTGGCTGCCCCGATTGAAAAGGAACCAATGATGTTATACATTGCGGCAACCAATAGGGTGATCAGTGCAGTTATGGTGGTGGAGCGGCCCGAGAAGGACAAGGCACAGCAAATCCAGCGTCCAGTATACTACATCAGCGAAGTGCTCTCGGCATCCAAGCAGAACTACCCTCACTATCAGAAGATGTGCTATGGAGTATACATGGCAGCCAAGAGGTTGAAGCCATACTTTCAAGCTCACTTGATCATCGTCGTCAGTTCGGCTCCTTTGGCCGACATCATGGGAAGCAGAGATGCAACCGGAAGGGTGGCGAAGTGGGCAATCGAAGTCGCTAGTCATGGCATCCAATATGAGCCGAGAACGGCAATCAAGTCACAAGCATTGGCCGATTTCCTAGTGGACTGGGCTGAAACTCAGTACATGCCACAGCTCCCAATGTCGGATTCCTGGCGAATGCATTTCGACGGCTCCAAGATGAAGAATGGCCTAGGGGCTGGTGTGGTGCTCACTTCACCAAGAGGAGATCAACTGCAATATGTGCTCCAGATTCACTTCGCAGCATCAAACAATGTCGCCGAATACGAAGCCCTTGTGCATGGCATCAAGCTTGCCAAGGAAATCAGTATTCGGAATATTGAGTGCTTTGGTGATTCCGACCTGGTGGTACAGCAGTGCTCGGGCACTTGGGATGCAAAGGATGCTAACATGGCAAGCTATCGCTTCCTGGTGCAGCAGATCAGCGGGTATTTTGAAGGTTGCGAGTTCCATCATGTGCCAAGAGCAAACAACGAAGCAGCAGATGCATTGTCCAAGCTCGGCTCAACAAGACAAGCAATCCCACCAGGCGTATCGTTGGAACACATCAAGAAGTCGTCCATCATACCATCTCCAGAGTCGGAGTCCATCTTTATCTCGGAGGCCGATCTTGAAGCATTAAGAAAGGCAAAAGAGGTTCAACCGGCCAAGCCAGCAACCATGAAGAAGCAGTCAGGCGCTCAGGGTGTCTCGGCAACAGCACCAGGGGCTGCCGACTGCGGGCCAGGGGCTGCAGAGGAACAAGAGAAGAGCAAAGCCAGAGGGAAGCGAGCAGAGGCTGCGCCAGAAGACACAACCTCCGAAGAACCAATGACATCAGAAATTGCCGATTGCAATGATGAAGCTCCGACTCCAGGGGCTGCCGAATGCGTGGCAGGCGCCGCAGACGACAGTTTAGAAGCAGAGATAGAGATGGCAGAAGTGCAAGAGGCCGAGATCTCGGAGGCCAGTGGTCAAGAAACTGAGGTCCAAGAAGAAGTCCCACCCCGGCATGCAGTAGTAATGGCAGTAGTCAGTGCGCCATCATGGGCACAGCCGATTAGAGATTTCCTAGCAGACGGAGTCCTCACAGAAGATTTGGCAGAGTCAAGGCAAATCAGCCGCCGATCTTGGGCATACACAATAATCAACAATGAGTTGATGCGCAAGAGTGCGAATGGTATCCTCCAGAGATGTGTGGAAGAGGACAGAGGCTTGGAGCTGCTCAGAGACATTCATCAAGGTGAATGTGGTCATCATGCGTCTGCAAAGGCCATTGCCAGCAAAGCATTCCGACATGGTTTCTACTGGCCGACTGCCCTTGCAGCGGCTGAAAATCTGGTGAAGTACTGCAAGGGTTGTCAGCGTTTCAAGGCAAAAAGTCATCAGCCAGCATCGGCACTGAAGACAATCCCAATAGCATGGCCGTTTGCAGTGTGGGGTTTGGACATGGTCGGACCGTTCAAGAGAGCTCGAAGTGGCATGACACATCTTCTAGTTGCAGTGGACAAATTTACCAAGTGGATTGAAGCTAGACCGATCAAGAAGCTGGATGGGCCGACTGCAGTTAGGTTTGTGGCCGACATTGTATGCAGATATGGTGTGCCTAACAGCATCATCACCGACAACGGCACAAACTTTGCGAAGGGTGTGCTGGCCTGATATGCATCTCAGCAGGGCATTCGGCTTGATCTCGCGTCTGTGGCGCACCCGCAATCAAACAGTCAAGTCGAAAGAGCAAATGGACTAATCCTGTCGGGTATCAGGCCCAGATTGGTAGAGCCACTCGAGAGGGCACCCGGAGCATGGATTGAAGAGCTTCCCGCAGTACTGTTCAGCTTAAGGACCACACCAAACAGGTCGACTGGATTCACTCCTTTCTTCCTAGTGTATGGTTCAGAGGCAGTCATCCCGTCCGACATCGAGTTTGACTCACCTCGGCATGCCCTGTACACCGAAGAAGAAGCCAGATTGGCACGAGAAGACGGCATCAACCTCAAAGAAGAAGCTTGCCTGTTGGCCTTGTCCAGGTCAGCAGTCTATCAGCAGAAGTTGCGGCACTACCACAGCAAGAAGATTCGTCCTCTCGCTTTCCGAGAAGGAGACATGGTGCTACGCCGAATCCAGAAGTCAGATGGGCAGCACAAGCTATCCTCACCTTGGGAAGGGCCATTCGTTATCAGCAGAGCGCTCAAGAACAATTCCTATTATCTGATCGACTGTACCAAGGGCACTCGGCACAAGGACACGTCAGGAGCAGAGACGGAGCGGCCGTGGAACGCCGAGTTGTTATGTCTGTTCTATAGTTGAGCGGCAGAAGTTTATGTAAGCCATTCGGCAAACAATCAGTAAAAGTTATCATGCCTCTGAAAATGAGCATTCGAGTGTCTTTGTATAATTTCATTCGAAAAGCTAGCCACGATCGGCGACGCTCAGTCATACCCGAGATGTGTATAACACACCCGGGGACTGGCCGACCACGAGGTCAAGAAAATAAGCCATCTCGGCACGGGGACTGCAGGATGACACTCAATCGGACACCTAGCTTGAGCACAAATCACTAAAAGGTTTGTGGCATTGAGAAGGGTTGCGATTGGGGCAGTCGGCAGTGCGAATCCTCGGGAAACAATCCGAAACAGGCCACCAAGGGCACATTCGATGAGACAAAGCTACCGATTGCGCTGCGAACCAGGACATCGAGCCCGGTAGCGCGCAATCGGCGCCTACTATTGCAGAATCCTTTGCGTTAAAATCTTGTTGTGTAAAAAATAAAAACTTATCGAACCTTGGCTGGTAGTCTACCGTTGATCCGATTGCAGACCGCATGACGGCAGCAGGGGTGACACGGTAGACATCCCCAAGTGTAGCCGATAAAGGAAACCGACAAAGACGCAAAGTTGATCGCACAAGTAAAAGCAAAAGCCAAGCAATCGGATCGAATAAGAAATAGCATGCCCAAGGCCGAATAAGTGCATTACATCGAAGTAACACCCAGTGGGTGTCGACAGAATTAAAATTGTGTCTTAGAAAATAAGATAAAACCGATCTAGTATCGGCAAGGTACAGCAAGTAACACAGTTGATAGCATGACTCAGGCAGTCGGAGGAACTGAGCTAGAAGACGGAGCAGTCGGATCCGATTGTGCTTCAGAAGTTGTGGCACCAGTCTGCTTGGATCGTGGAGATGTTTGAGATGAGCCGCTATCGAAGAGCTCTTCGGCCAGGCCAGAGATTGTAGGAGCGGGGAGCGGGTTCCCTCCCTCGTCGAGATACGGAGTATACTCGTATGGAGAGAACTAGTTTACCATAGTGCTGGCTAGCCGATTGACTTCGGCATAGGTCTTCTCAAGCAGATCGGAGGCGCTTTCTCGGAGGCTGTAAAGTTGGGAGGTTTTCACCTGAGGGTACCAGCTCAGCACGGTCTGAAGGGCAGTTTCCGCGCCAGTCCGACCGGCAAAGTTCAGCAGCACATCGACTCGCTGTGGGATGGCCTTCAAGAGGGTCCGAGTCTGCTCAGTGGTAGCATTCGGAGCTTCCCCCTTGTCAGAATCTTCTTCATCTTGTATTTCCCCCTCGTGGATCTCGGCAGAGGAGTCAGCAGCATTCTTCATCTTCTGAAGTCCGACCTTAAGCTCAGTCGGCGACCACAATGATTCAGCAATCTTCAGGATGCCGAGCTTGAAGGACAGGGCAATGCCCTTGATAACAGGAATGCGGGCTTCGGTGCCAATCAGATATTCATGCCGGGTCCAGACGTTATCTTCACGGTCGCAGGTCCCTCCGGCGGCAATGGTGTCCTCTCGGGACTTGGCGACGGCCGCATAGGCAGCTGCTTCGGACTCGGGCCAAGCTTCTGTGTCATGAAAAGGAAGTATGAGCAATAAGATAAGAGAGGAGAGAAATCGGAAAGCGCATAAGGTGCAAGAAACACTCACCACTAAGAAGGACGTCCATTTCAATCATTGTATCGCAGAAGCCCTTGGCTCGGCGGCGCTGCCGGGTGGTCTCCTCATAGCTGCGTTTCTCCAATTCTTCAAATTTGGCAACATGTTCATCGCGATCTCGCCGAATGGAGTCACGGGCGGCGACTGCTTCATCCCTTTCAGCTTGCAAGGCCTCTCGGGCGGCAACAGCAGCATCTCTCTCGGCAATGAGGCCATCACCGGCAGCCGTCACGGCAGCGATGTCGGCCAAATGTTTTCTCTCAAGGGCGGCCATTTCCGAGCGAAGACCCTGGATAGTCCGATTGAGATCGTTTTCTACTCCCTGTAGTCGGGTTGCTTCTTCCTTGGCTTTGGCGAGTGCTGGACCATACTGGTCAAGTTCTGCAGTCAATTCAGCAATTCGGCCCTGAAGGTCATCTACCATGGGAGAAGAAGCTAGTAGAGAGCATGAAGATATGAGAACAAAAGCAAGTGTTTAATCGGAGAGAAGGCGGAGAGGGTAGAGAAGTTACCTTTCAGTTTTGCAATCTCAACCGACTCGTTGTTGACCTGCAGCTGAGCCTCGGCAAGAGTTCGGAGGCTGGCAGTGTATGCATCAAGGAGCTTCTCGAAGACCTCATGTTTTTCTTCCATAACAGCCTGAGAGGAACAGCAAGATGGGGTTAGAGACACGGCAATCAGCAAAATCAGTTAAAAGATCCGAACCAATTGCAGCCAATCGGCCCGAATCTCGGGGACTACACCCAGTGGGTGCGCTTGCGCGCACCCACCGGAAGGAAAATTTCCCGATTGAGGAAGACAAGCGATAAAGCAAAATCAGTTAAAGATCCGAACCGATTGCAACCAATCGGCCCGAATCTCGGGGACTACACCCAGTGGGTGCGCTTGCGCGCACCCACCGGAAGAAAAGTTCCCGATTGAGGAAGGCAAACAATAAAGCAAAATCAGTTAAAGATCCGAACCGATTGCAGCCAATCGGCCCGAATCTCGGGGACTACACCCAGTGGGTGCGCTTGCGCGCACCCACCGGAAGGGAAGTTTCCCGATTGAGGAAGGCAAGCGATAAAGCAAAATCAGTTAAAGATCCGAACCGATTGCAACCAATCGGCCAGAATCTCGGGGACTACACCCAGTGGACCCACCGGAAGAAGAGCCTCACGAGCAAAAGAAAGACATAAAGAGAAAGCCAAGAGTTACCGTGTGATGAGAGGTGAGTTGTTGGAGGTCCCGGGCAAGGGCGGCGGCAAAATTATTCACCCGGCTCAGAGCAGTCGTCACAGGGTCTTGAGGACGATGCGAGGTGTCCGGCTCGGTGCCGACGTGACGGGCTCGAGAGTACTCGGCCCGGAATTGATCCACCGAGCGCATAAGAATTTCCGAGGCAGAAGAGGTCGGCGTTGGCACCGCAGCCTGAGTAGCGGTGGAAGCAGCGGAAGTAAGGGCCGGGGGCGTCGGCGTCACCTGAGGGCCAGAGGCACCCGATGGTGGCGGCGGCGCAACCGGGCGAGTTGGAGCAGGAGTGACAACAACAACTGGCGGCACAGTCGTGGCAACCGGCGGCACGGTCGTGGTAATCGGTGGAGCTGACACCACGATCGGCGAAGGTGTCATCACCATCGGCGGCTCAGACGTGGTAGTTGGGGCAGATGTAGTTGCGGCAGGAGAGACCGGGTTGAAGCGGCGTGGCGGAGACGGGGCAATCAGATCGACCGATTGCGTTCCTCTGTCACCAGGAGCCACCCGGTCAGCGGCATTCTTGGAGGTCTTGGAAGCAAGGGTGGAAGAGGAGGTTTTAGGAGTAGTCGCGAGGCGGGCCTTCTTGGCAGCGCGCTCGGCGTCCTTTGAGGAGCGATGAGAAGCAGTCGGCCGTTTATGAACGGCGGCGGCAGAAGCGGCAGGCGAGATGATAGCGCTGGCACGAACCGGAATGCCAGTGTCGACATCGTCAAGTCCAATCGGCTCCCTGAAGGAAGAAAGAGGAGGAGAGTCAGTATAAGCAAAGACAGTGAAGTGCTAAGCAAGAAGACAAGGGCATACCCGATTGTTCTTGGCGCGCCAGTGGGCATTCGGCATCTTAGCGGAGCGACGTTCAGCGGCGCCTGAGCAATCGGCCTCCGAGTGGTCACCTCCTGGGCCTGTTTGCCCTTGCCAGCTGTCGACGCGGCCTTGGCAACCTTGCTGGGAGCCATACCGGCGGAGGAGCTAGTGGTCGAGGTGCGCTTTACCGGCACCTTTGGAGGTTTGGCACGAGGAGCTGCATCAGAATCATCAGCCTTTGAGACACTTTCATCATCACTCCATTCGGCCAAAAATTGCTCAAGGGAAGGGTCAGGCGTACCCCCTTGAGCCGGCAGCCGGGTGTCGGTCCTTGGAGGATTGGCGGTCTCTGCATCATCGCCCTCGGCGTCCATGGAGTCGGAGGATCCTCCGGAAGACTCGCCATCATCTTCGTCATCGTCACCGGACTCGGCGGAGGGTATCTTGCCGTTATATTCGAAGTCGGCGGGGTCTTCCTCCACGCGGTCGGGGGCGTATACACCAGCTTCCTGGCCGTCCTCCATTAGGTCGGACTGAATAAAATGCTGGAAAGAAAATGGAAGTGATCAGAGCAATCGGAAGAAAGAGCAATCGGAGGAAAAAGCATTCGTGGCGTACCACAGGCGACTTCTGCTGGCGGGTGAGGTAATCAAGCCCGAAGCGGAAGGGGTCTGGCAATGGGCTAGAGGTAATAGCTTTCACTCAGGCGCAGAGATCTTCAGTCTTCACTCGCCACGTGCAGAGCCGAGTGGGATCTTGAAGACCTGACATGTCGCAGAGGCGGTGCACTCGGCGCTGCAGGGGAAGAATCTAAGCTTGAAGCCAAGCGGCTACCAGGTCGGTTGGGAGGAGCCCTTCTTGCTCCAGCTGGGCGACCCTAGCAACCTGATCATCGACATCGAGGTCTCCGACGCCGTACTTCAGTGACCACTGATGCTTCTCAATCGGCCGGGCGAGGGAGAACTCGGGCAGGTTGAGAAGATCGGGGCCTTGGTCGGGTGACTTGACGTAAAAGAACGAGGTTTGCCAGTTCTTGCAGGACTGGACGATCTCGGGACTTTTATACCTCTGCTTGCCGGCTGCGACGAGACAACTACCGCAATCGGTCATGTCAGTCGGGTACGTTGGCTCGCCGCCTTCGATGGTGGAGGGCACCACAGTTCCTGTCCGGGCGTTATGAGCTCGGAGGTTGAAGAAGCGTTTCCAGAGGGCGATGCTCGGACGGCAGCCGAGGTACCCCTCGCAGAGTGTCACGAACCCCGAGAGGATCATGATGAAGTTGGCCGCGAGATGATGGGGTTGCAGTCGGTGGAAGTCAAGAAATCTGCGGAGAAACGAGCTGGCGGGGAGGCCGAATCCACGCTCGAAGTGAGCAAGGAACACGACCCTCTCGCCAGCGCGTGCGCTGGGCACGACCTCGGCCTTGCCAGGGATGTGCCACTCGACCTCTGCGGGCATCTGACGGGCGCGGATCAGGGACTGGACGGCGTCGGCGGTGGCCTGAGAACCCCTCCAGCACCCGCGGCTCGCCTGTGACACATCTCGCCGGGGCGCCATGGTTTTCACAAACGAGAAGAGAAGGAGAGAAACAGAGGGAGGTGGAGCGCGAAAGCGGCGGTGAAGAGTCACTGCGGAGGTGGCGGAGGCGCTAAAGATCACGAGTCCGTGGCCGGAGCAGGTCCAGGGCACAGAGGTTTGCGGCAGAGAGTTTTGCGTGGAGTAGCAATGGAGCAGAGGAGAGGGAGCTCGAGGTTGAAGACGGCGTCTGAGGAGAAGGAAGAGGCGAAGGCACCCCCCTGTGGCTTATATGGGCGGCGGGGGGGAGTGGGATGCGTCTGTGGCTGTGTGGCTCGGTGTGGCCTAGGGCACAGGAAGGGCAACCGGCAAACCAGCGCAGAGGATCTGGGCGCAAAAGGCGAGGCGTGCGACGTGGGGGTCAGGCCCTGCAGTTATGTCAAGTCGCGCGTGGGTCGTGGGTCCCAGCTCATAGATCACATCCCGGAAGAATCGGAGGTAACCGTTTGAATGAAATTGGCGAAGGATGTTCCACCAGAAAAGAGAAGACACAAGCTGGGAACAAAACAAACCCAATCGGACGAGAAGCTTGGTCAGCCGAGTGTGATCTCCAAGTCGGCCGACGAGCTCGGAAAGACACACCCGATGAGGCCATAGCAGTCGGAGGATGTCAAGAGAGAGATTAAAAACTGCAAAGGCCCCGCGGTCAAGCGCCCGTGGGACCTTTACAGCTTTAGGGGCTACTGTCGGGGGACTGGTACCCGGGTAGGCTAACCCAAGCGGAAGTAACCTTTCAAGACAAGGATGGGCCGATTGGACCGCAGTTGGGCCGAGCTGGGCAGATGTGCGACCGATTGCTCCAAGGCAATCGGCCGTATCAAATGCCAGCAGTCGGCCCAGGAGCAATCGGCCCACCCTTTCCTTCACCAAGACAATCATCAGATTGGTCGGCAGCTGGTCCGGGGTTGATACCTAGCAAGCCGATTGCCCAGAGCAATCGACCTCGCCAGGAACCACCAGTCGGACCAGGCGCAATCGGAACCACCTACCACCCAGTCGGGGGTATGATTACGAGGTCATAAATACCATATCCCGAGATATCTGGGTGGCAGGAAGGCCAAGTCACATCGATGATTTGCTGGAGATACGGTGTCGACCTCCCCGCCGATTCTGCGGACAGGCCGACAAGACCATACTCCCTAGCTCCACTGTTCATCCCTACATCCTACAAGCCTACAGCATGGGCCGCCGCTCGTAGGTTCCGGATCACCCGGAGAGGAGCAGTCGGTGGGCCCAGGCCGATTAGAGGATGACATCTGGGCCCATTCGGCAATGAAGTTACCGAAGTACCCTGGGCTCACACTATAAGAGCCAGGGTACCCCTCCTGCGTGAGGGACGATCCACACTAGAGCTCCATAACTCATTTCCCCCCAGTTCATTCACTGCTCGTAATTACTCCTCATGGAAGCAGGTGAGAACCTTGCCCACGGCGGCGGAGCTCACCTTCCCCTGAGAAGATAGAGAAGCGGTTATTGTAGCCAGATCATTGATATACAAGAGACAAGCAGGAGTAGGGGTGTTATCTCTCTGGAGAGCCCCGAACCTGGGTACATCGTGGTGTCTTCACCGTGCTTGTGCCCAACCCGATTCCGGCACCATCAACATCCCCTCCCTCGAGTCTTCCCCCTCACTTTAGCCATCCCATGGCATCTGGAATTACATATCGACGACAGTTTCACTTGCAGAAGTGCCAGCTTTGACTTGGCTAGTCCTGAACTACGAGTACCAGACTTGAGGTAAGAAGCGTACACGAGTCCACTACATCTCTTCAACCAATTACACCACTATGGTTACTTCCTCGACTTCCCCACGAGAAGCACACCATAGCACTCACGCTTATCTTGGTGTGTTTTAGAAGTATCCAGTTCAAGTTGTCTAATAATCAAGCTAAGCTTTCCAAGCAGTTCTTAACCGCGGACGCGGCTATTCGAATAGTTTTGTTAACCCTGCAGGGGTGTACCGCTACACACACGTGTCATCATTTACCGCCTTTTGCATGTCACCGTTCAAGAGGTGACAGCGAGGATGCCACCACAACACTTCGCCCACAGCTCCGTTCTAGTCCAGAGAGTCGCCTATCTGAGGGGGATCCGTATGGAAGTCCGGCCGAGGTTCCAATACAGCCTCAAACGATGTGTGCAGGGTCCCAAGCCGGTCTTGAAAAGACGTTCATCCACTTCGCAGACCGTGCCACAGCCCTACCAGAACTCCGAACTACTGCGACTCTTGGGGTTCGAACGGGGTGAGGTACTAGGATGAGAGGGGTCAGTGAGCCCAATGTGTGGTTGTACTCTTCTTCCTGGATCACCACACAAGAACTCGGACTTAAGGCGGTGTTCAACGAGACAACCCACTGTGTACTCCTACACAGCCTCTCATCGTTCACCTTGTATTAGGGTAGATTCACCAACACATTTCACTTTCATCAACACCATATTTATCATCATCCCGACTCCCATCATAAGCAACCTCATTGTACCACTAAGCATGCAATAAGCAGTAACAGTTGCAGTGGCCACATGATATCAACCAACTCCTACATCTGCTAGGATTGTGGTTTGCTTACTACTGTGACAAGATGATAGGTCATGCAAAGGATATGGGTTCAACTATGCGGTAGAAACGTTATCATGGTGATCATCCTAAACAATGCATAAGCGAGACATGAGAGGGAAGTGGGATTTTATCGACATGATCAATGGGGGTTTGCTTGCCTTGCTGACGAGGTTCAGTCGCGGGGTCTTCAACGAAGGGGGTGATCTCGGATTCCGGCTCCACTTCTATCAGTAACATGACAATCATAGGATCAACATAATGTACAATGCACAATCACATGAATAAGATTGCAATGGTGATGTTCAAGGTACTGATGTGTTGAGCATTCCATTTAAAAGGAGTATATTGCATTTGAAATGCAAATTCAAACTCCATTTGATTTATCGATGAATTTCAAATGCATTTGAATGCATGAAAGTTCATTTGAAAAGTTTGATCATGAAGTGATGTGGTATAGTTGAAGTAATGTCTCTGATGTGTGGATGAATCCATTGGAATTAAGGGTGTTGCAAAATCATTTGCAAATTCACTCCAAATTTGAATTTGAAAAGGATCCATATGCATGTTTGCTACTGTTCACCCATTTTAAAATGGTCAAACATGAAAACAAATTGCATATTCATAATCCTTGTATTTTTCTGATAATTTTAGACATATTATTTGTCCAATTTGGAGTTAAAATGAATTAGTTATGAATTTCCAAAGATTCGGCTATTTTCTTGATTTCTGTAATTGATTTTAATCAATTTAATCGACTTATTGCGCCAGGCTGACGTCAGGATGACATCATGGGGGCGCTGACCAGTCAACCTGAGATGCGGGGCCCATCTGTCATTGTCTCTGGGGTTAAACCCGTTTTAGTTTAAGTTAACAGGGGATTAAGGGGGCTGGGACCCACATGTCTGTGAGAGAGAGAGAGGGAATAGGAGGGGGGGTTAGTCCTAATTAAACTAACCGGCCGGCGGCTAACCGGCAGCAGCCACAGGACGCGGCGGCGCCCACTGGAGAGGGCGGCTCCGGCCTCCTCTCGCCAAACGGAGGGCACTGTTGGGGTCCTGGGGCTCGCGCGCGTCTAGCAGCGCCATCGGGAGTTCAAGGGGGGGCTTCGGAGCACGCCGGCGACGAAGAGTAGCGGCGGCCGGCGACTGCTTCTGTGAGGAACGGCGAAACGGGCACGTGGTAGAGCGGGGGATAGGCGGAATGGAGAGGAGCTCACCCCGATTCGAGCAGAGGAGACGGCGGGGTCGGAGGAAGTACGTCGGCGACAAATTTCCCGACGAGTTCTTGCGGGTCCAGCGGCGGCTTGGCGAAGAGGACGGCGTGCTCGGGGCTCCCGGCCTCGATTGCTTGCACACGGAGACGAAGTCGATGACGGCGCGCGCCCTAGACAAGGTTGCACGGCGAGTGGCAGCCGTTGGTCACGATGGCGCACGGCGGTGCTCTCCGGCGGCCTCGGGATGGGGAGGAAATCGACGAGAGAGAGAGGTAGAGGAAGCAGGGAGAGGGGGAGAAGTGTTGCGGGGCTCTGGGCGTCTCCGTGGCACGCTTAGGAGGAGGGGGAGGCTCTGGAAGCCGCGAGGCGTCGCGGTGTCGTCGCCGTGGCCATGCTCTGCTCCAGCGAGCAGCTTGGCTCGGCGGGGAGGAAGAGGACAAGCGAGGGGCTGGGCTGGGCCGAGGCAGAGGGAAGGTGGGCCTCGCCTGTGGGCGTCTGGTAAGCTTCCTCTCTCTGCCTTTTCCTTTTTTCTTTTTATTTCATTCTGTTCTATTTGTTCTGCCTAGATAAAAATACCTAGGCATTTTATTAAATGCCCCAAATTTTTATGTGGCCTCATAAAATAGAGAGTTAGCCACTCATAAATTTTGAGCACTTTTAAAATTCAAATAATTTGAATCTTAATTCAAATAGGGTATTTATTTAAATTCCAAGCCATTGTTTGAAAATTAGAAAATTCCATGAGCATGGGATTGCTCCCAAACCACTTTTAAAATGATCACCATCATTTATAGGAATTTTTCAAATATTCAAATGATTTTTGGAAGAAAAAAATTATCTGGCCATTTGATTTAATTTCTCAGGGCTTTCTGCTTCCCCATTTTTGAATTTTCTTTTGAATTTTTGCATGATGCAAAGGAGCACTTGATCCTAGCACATACCTAAGTTGGGGTTCTGACAGTCGTATCACATATACGTCCTTTGTTATATTTCCGGTAGGAACTTTGTTTTGACGTTCATTCTACCATATCCTATAAATGAGATATGTTGTAATTGCTAGTATAACCCGAATTGACTAAAGCATCTCTACGGTCGACACTATTTCACCGTAGTCAACGTTTGAACTTGCTAGAAAACAATTTTCCAACGAGTTGAGCTTTATGGATAAATAATTTCATCCGAATCAATTATAGATCCATATATATATTCTTCAGACTTTTAGTCTTTCAGAGGGTCTACCAACTTCAAAACTTGACTTACTTCCATGGATACTATCTCGGATTATTTGGCATTTAGCCAAATCCCGGAGTCAGGGCCCATCAACGCTTCTTTGTATATCACAGGTTTATCATTGTCGAACAATAATATCTCGTTTTACATATCATGAATGTTTGTACGAGTTTTGTCTAACCTGTGTGGTTCAGCTACGCACTTATTTGAAGATTCAACAATCTTTAACAAGTTGCATTGTCCTCCCACTCACTCTTTTGCAAGAAACTATTTTTCTTCAAAACACACCGTTCTTAACAACAAGCAGTTTTGCGTTTGTGTAGTGATAGAGGAATACCAAAACTTTTTGGCATAACCATAACAACGTAGCACTTATCTGATTTGGGGTTTTGAGTATGTCAAACATATGCCTCATATACCCAAATTTTAAGAAAAGACAACATGGTTTTAACAGTCCATACCACATCTAATATGGTGTCATTTCAACAGATTTGATGGTGCTCTTTTTAGTGTAAAAGCCGTAGTCACTAACGCATAACTTTAATAAGTATAATGGCAAATTGATAAACGTCATATTTGATCTTACCGTGTCATACATGTCTTGATTACATCTCTCGAACACTTTACTCATAGTGGTGTTCCGGGAGACGCAAGTTATGACACTTCTTCACAACTAATCAGACGTTCGCTAAACTTGTAACTCAAATATTACTTTCTACAATATAATTTGCAGAAGCTTTATTTTCTTGTTACAATGAATTTCTATTTCACTCTAAAATTCCTTGAACATTTCAAAGATTTCAGACGTATGTCTCTATTGAACAGATATCCACATATATACTTCAACTCATGAGTGAAGATAGGGAATCAACTGCACACAACTACAGTTATTGGACTACACACATCATCATGTATGATTACCAATGGTTTAGTTGCCCATTCATGTATGGCCTATCAACGGTGTTTTAGTCACATTACTTCGAGACAAAGATCGCAAGCGTCAAGTGATTCATAATCATATGACTCAAAAGTCCATCACTTATGGAAATTCTTCATGCATGTTATGTCACTTGTGATAAACGGCAGTGCCACATCTATGTGGTATTTCTGTCAGTCTTGCGACATTTAGCATCAGTGTTATGGATGTTTAGTATTATTATCAAGATTCATAACATACAACCTATTCATAATGGAAGTATGGTCTTTACGTTATTCATAGCTTTGAACAACTCTCTTGCAACAAACATGATTCAAAATGATGTTTTGCAACAAGGCTAAAGTGTAGTAACAATTTACTCAACTCTAAAATGAATTATGAAGATAATCATAGAGTCAACACACGGTATAGTAAACCTTTTACCGTGTTCCCGAGCGTGTCAAAACTCATCATTAGCTGGTCATAAAGGCCATAGTATTTCTTGCATCGAGTTGCAACAATATGCAATCTATGTGATATTCCGGTGATCAACAGTTTAATCACAATATACAGAATCCACAATTAACTGCTTAATCATGATTCCCAAGAATTACATCTCTTGACCAACAATGAATTCATCTATAACTCCGTATGACTTTCATTTCTGAGCTGGTTATTCCAGTCTTCTTTCGTTTTGCCTTTATACGTATCATAGTTCTATTTCCAATGTCACTCCTACTCACAAAAGCTCACACATGATTAAGGATGGCGTATGCCATGGAATTTCCGGCGTGTAAGTCTTACTAACATCCTTTGGACTTCCTTTCCCTTAATTCTCATCATCATATGATCGGTGTTCTTCTGGATCCCACACTTATCAGTTTTGTTTAGAGCACAGTGAACATTTTCACTAATGTTTACAATCATACATTGTACTAGATATCTTATATCCAACATTAATTGTCTTACTACTGAAAACAATTTTTCAGTTCCATGAATATAACATAACTATCCCAAATGTTTCGAAGTTCGGGTTTCATGATGGTGAAGACAATGCACTTAGCTGTGGTGGAATTCTAGCATTTTGGATTATGGACGTAAGTCACATCATCCATAGCATCAGCGGGAGAGCATAAAAAATTTGCGATAGGACAAGCTCCTTCTCGACACTATTGAGGATAGTCCTCATAATACGGTACCAATCATAAAGTTTTTACCAGATAATACAGTTAATCAAAATCAATTGGGAAGGTGGTAATGCGAGCCATTATTCTACAACGATAATGCAAATACTAAGACTTTTTTCATAATTAAGTTGCACTTGTGATTAATCAATTTAATTACTAAGTGCGCTCCCACTCAGATCAATATCTTTCGTAATTGATGCTGGAGTGATTCAAGATCCAACCCAATCGTCCGCCATTGATGTGACATCACTGATGACTTAGACTGGACCTGTAGGCCAACTTGCCAATCACGCCAAAGGTGATTCTTGTTCATCTTTCGATGGGCGTGTTCCGATAGCAAACTTTTATCCAAACCGTCAAGACAACCAAGTGTAATTGCAGTGTGTTCTTAACACACCCGCCTTTTATGCGTCACACCGTGTGCACCCATGTGACATGACCTGCTCCGATGTGAAACATAGTATAGACGGTGCTACAGTTGGAAGAACACTATCAACTTGATATTGTTTTGCGAGAGATCACCCTAATAAAATACGACTACCGCGCATCAAACAAGGGTGCATCAAAGGGATAAACATCACAGGCAGTTCATAAAATTTTGTAATATAGTATAGCCCTTTGCTTCGTGAAGTCTTCATTGTCTTCACGTCGTCGTGGTTGAAGTCACCGTGTCCACCAACTTTGTCCTTGGCGCCGGGAACATCACCGCGGCTTCCGGCATGTGCGTCGGGGTCCACCTCCGCATCGTAGATCATCACCTTGCATCTACCTATTGCTTTGCCTCGAGCTAATAAATAGTTCTGGCACGCAGGCCATAATTAAGTGACAATCATATGACTCCAGTCATCATGCCGTACCACGACACGCAGGTCGCGAATAAATATTACATAACATATAGCATCTCATACAAACACATTGCAAATCTTGAAGGCTATACCACATCACATGCACATTCTGCAAAAACGAGTTAGATCGCCATCTACACGGGTTGTTGCAACTTTTATCGTGGTTGATTAGAAGGTTACATGCAAACGTTGTTCCTTATACAAACCAAACACGATACTTCATTGTTGCTAGTTTAACGTTCGGGGTGCGTGCAGCAACTAATGCCACAAGCCAAACTTCGTTCAACGCGTGACCCCCGTGTGGATTTGAGTTCATAAAATCCACAAGCCCCTCCATGTTAAATCTTCTATTGCGATATTAAGATGAGATCCAAGGAGTTTGATGTAGACCATGATCAAGGCAACCAGCATACTGAAAGCAGCATAGAGGGATCGATGGAAAACTCAATCCTTGTAGCAAAACCTCAACTTGCCATCAAGCATAGAAAAAATCACATGACAGGGAAGCAACAAGAAAATCAATGCCTCATATCACACATATGAACTAGACCTAAACATGCATCTAATCAAGGATCGCTCATGATACCACTGTTGGGAAACGTAGCAGAAAACAAAAAAATTCGGCCTACGAATCAAGAACCCAAGATCATTGTAAGGCCCTATATGCGGTACTGTTCCAGATCTAGATGATTCCATCCAGATCCGGGGACGAAGCACATATCGGTCCCTCCGCGACATATGACATAGCCATATGCCCCGGATTTCCAACATGATATCACAACATTACAGATACAAAGATACAACATCTCATACAATCGGCATACAACTGCCTTAATACAATACAACAGCAGAAGATACATGTCTGGGTACAGACTACAATCAAATGCCTAGTGGAAAAGGTAAAACATCGATCCCCATAACCACACGGGTTCAGGCCCTCCGCCGGGATCCGCCTAACTAGTCGTCGTCGAGTCTCCACGTGAAACGTCGATCACCATACCTGTTGTCGATCAAGAACCCTGAAAAGAGTTTGGGGGTAGTATCATGAGTACAGAGGTACTCAGCATCCAACTTCATCTGACCCAGCAAGGACTTCATCACTCGTCATTCTAGGACAACTAGTAGTTTACGGTAAGAAAGGGGTAAGTGGTGAGGTTGCTGCCGCACTAGCATTTATGAAGTGGCTAACGATCTAGAGAGTAAGGTAAGAAGCCAAGCAATCGATGAGGAAACATAACACCTATCCTATCCTTGTCCTCCTCTTCGCATCCCGACGAAGAAGAAGAAGTCAAGGCACACACACACGTTGATCAAGCTATACTAAGATTATCTCAATTGTTGTTGTCTATGAACAAGGAGTAGGTCTCAAGTCGTCCATAACCGTGGACACGACTTCTCGAAAAGATTTAACCCTGCAGGGGTGTACCAACTGCCCATTACAAGGCTCCGCACGCACGCCCATCTCTCTCAGTTGCTACCCATCACAGGCAACCATTTTATGATTTAGTTCCAAGAGATCTGAAATGACAGGTCCCTCTAACTAACAACGAACAAATCCGGGTGGCCCCCGGTGAGTCGACATCCAGCTCAGGAGCCGGCCGCGCTCTCGATCTGGTTTCTACCGTTTGACTCCAGGTTTGGATTGCCGGTTAATCACACATGGGAAACCGGGTCCTCAGCCGGTCATGAGGGCCAGCAAGGGAACTATGTCCTCACTGGTCCGGGTTGGTTTAAAAACTACTGGCGTACGACCAGCACACACACGGTTTCAAATGGTAAAATCAGCTTGGGCCACCACTAGAAATGCTTGAAACTAGGTAGGTAAGAAAAGGGGACCCCATAAAATCGCACACGCGGTTAGGCACGCTCAGTCTTAAAACCAATACCCGGAACTCGGGTCCTAGGTGACTCGAATGGAACAAAGCGTCGGGGCGGGATAGCCTGGACCTTCCATCCTTCGTCGAATATAGTCAACATTATAATAATCATATCATCAACAACAATATAACAATGTGATATCCCAAACCAAGGAGTAACAGGGTAACGTCGTAGCATCCTAAGCATGCATACTAAGCAGGGGCTGAGCAACGAGCAATAGTAACATAGCAGTACAAGGTTTGCTGGGAAGGGACATGGTTGTATCGGTTTGAAAGAGGCTGTAAACATGTGGTAGGATCAAACATCGAACCTAACCTAGACTAGCATGCAAACCGCTGGTTGAAATAGAATGGATCATAAGTAATGTATAGTCCTTGCCTGTTGATAAGTCGGGTTCCGAAGGTGTAGTTGATCGCAAGCTCGCATCGTCTCCGAGAGGTACCCGCGGAAGCACACAAGACGGTAAACACTGGAAAGCAATCAATGAGCAGCATCTATTACTACGGAGAAAACACGAGCAAGCATCAACAAGAAGGCAACACGCGACATCGCACCTACCGTCGAGAGCGGTTACTAACAGGTTAAGTGGAGTACTCGTCACACACGACGATACCGCACATTTACGATGGTTCAAGTTGCTTAGCTACAGGTGATCAACAAAGGTTGTTAACATGGCAACTCAAGCAAGCATGGCATAGCACACAAACATTTCAAGAGGTGAAGCACAAAGTAAACTATCTATGCTAGTCAATTTAAGTGAGGCACAACCTAAACATGGCATAACACTAAGTGCCGCACGATGATTAAAACATTTGGTACTGTTCTGTCCTAAACCATATTTTAGGTTGGTTAACAACAGCAAACAATAGCATAAACATAAAGAACATGAAAAACTAATCAAGTTACATATAAGGCACACTCCAAACGGAGATACAGTTAAAAAGATATAAGCAAAACAAGTTACGGGCACAATCTGCCAACATCAGGAAGCACACTTTAGAGCAATGCATAAACAACATAATGAATGCAAACATGCTCACAAATGACATGAACTAAAGTAGGCATGGCAGGTAAGGCATGGCAAAAAGAAGCATGCAAAAAGGCATCATAGATCAAAAGATATTAAGCATGCAACATGGCATCGGAACGTTACAGACTTAGAGAAAAACAGAGGTGGCTGTCAAAAACAGCGGCATAGCAACTTTATAGCTCAATAACTATATGACCAGCAAGAATATCATGGGAATGCAATACATATAATGTAAGTAGACATGATGCTTAACAATATGCAATTGGAATCACTCAATTCCGATAAACGGTCGCGACACACTCGTCGACCGAAGTTGCAACAAAATAACAGTTTTCAGCACAACAGCACATTAACATCAGGATCACCACTTTGGAGCAAGATTTAATATAGCTAAAGCACCCAAACATGACAAGTTAAAGCATGGAAATGAAGTACACATGGTGCTTAACACATAGGAAAAAGAATCAATGCAATAGGCCTCATGGATTAGTCACAATCATCATGCAAACTTGCAATAAAATAATAACAGCAGCACTTAACAGGAAAGATTGGCAGTTAACGGCCTGATGCCCACTTCAACGCAGAATTAAATTATCTAGACGGCCTCAACCGGAAAAACTTTCTACATACGAACGAAAGAGCACGTAAAACTGAGCAATTCATATTTTGGGTGCAACGCGATCCGAGCTACAGATTTACCGCAAATCGCAATGCAAAAATGAATCAGCAGCACATTATTCCCAGACTTAGAAAAAAAAGCAGCAGGAAAAAAAAAGGGGGCGCCCGGGCTCACCATGGGCCGAGGCCCATCCGGCTGGAGGTGGCCTGGCGCCTGGCTTGGGCCTCAGTGGCTCGCAGGCCGGCGGCCCACCCGACCGAGGCGGCGGCGGTTGCCTGATCCAGATCGGATCGGGGCCACGGTGATGGCTGGCGGCGCCGGCGTGGCCGTCCGGCGAGGGGGTCCGGCGAGGGGCTTGGGCGGCGCGGAGCGGCAGCTCCTGGAGGCGGCGGTGCAGGACCTGGAACGGGGCGGCGCCGGACGAGCTCCCGCTCGAGGAGGCACGAGCTCCTCCCGGTCGTCCATGGGGCGGCTCGCCGGCGGCGGCTTCCTTGCGCGGCGGCGGCCTGGGGACAGAGGAGAAACGAGGTGAGGGGGAGGGGCAGAGGAGAGGCACGGGCAGGGCAGCAACCTGGGTGCGGCGGCGGGCGCGGAACTCGCCAGAGTTGGCCGACCGGAGGGAAGCGGCGGCGGTTCCACGGGCAGCACGCGCGTGAAGAGAGAGAGGAGAGAGGTGGGTGGAGGCCAGAGCCGATCTGGGCCGTTGGATCGGCCGATCCGACGGTCCAGATCGCAGGGAGCTAGGAATTTCGGGATTTTGGTAGTTTATTGGGCAGATCTGGGCAATTCTCAGGGCGGTGGCTGCAATTTGGTCTAGGGAAACCCTAGAAAGGGGTGGGAGTGTGGTGGTCTTTATATAGCACAGGTGGCTGGCAGTTTGCAATAACATCCCCGGTTTTTCTCTCTCGCGCGCGGTGCTCACATTTCTGACCGCCGGGGGTCCGCAGTACCTCCGATTCGGGTAAAACTTCGAACTGCGCGATCAACGCGTCGAGCCGGCGGCGTTCACCTCGCGCTGAAACCGTTCCGAAAACATTTTCCGGCGCGCTATAAAAATATCCCGTTTAATTATTAAACGGGGTTTTTCGTTCCGTTGGCTGCGGCTGGTCTCGTGCGGTTTTCGCGACGGTGATCGGGCGAAACCCGGTGTCGCAAAGGTCGAGTGTCAGGGTGGCAAGGGTCGGTCTCCGTCCGGTACGAGATAAGAGGGGGGAAAATAATCGCCGATTGATAAATCAGGCATGCAAACACCGCAAACAAATCAGACAATCAAACAATTCACACCAAAAACAATTTTTTTAATTTTTGTGAAATCTGGGCTGTTACAATCATCCAAGAAGATTGCATACAAGGTTTTAGGTCATGGCTCACCAACCGATGTAGCGGAAGTAGAGTTGGTGTAGCTCGTTGAAGTAGATCTCGCGGATCGTCCCACAAACAGTCCCTCGATCAAGATCACCGAGGAAGAAGAAGCACCTCGATCCGTCCCACACACAAGTCCCTCGAGCAAGTCCCTCGAACAAGATCTCCGAGGAAGAAGAAGCTCCTCGGAGAAGGACCAAAGATATGATCCCTCTATTAGTATCCACACGTTCCGTAGCAGCAATCCAGCAGCGCTCCGCCGTCCAGAGATGAACGCCACCGAGAAAACTAGAGGGAGAAAACCCTAACGGATTCCGATCTAGAATAGCGTCTAAACCGGGGTCTAATTGTGGAGCAACGGGGTTTAGAGGAGGGAGGCTGGCGCATAGACCTTGGAGACAAGTTGTGTTGCGCCCCCACCCCCTCCCCTCATTATATAGGTGGCCAGGAGGCCCTTGGGGCGCAATAGGGGTTGGTGGAGTCCCCCTGGGACTCCACCTCCCAAAGGGAAACCTTCCCACCGGGGAGTCTGAGTCCAAGTAGGACTCCTCCCACATGTGGCGCCCCCACCAACTAAATTTCGGCCAGCCCCCTTGGGGTGCCTTGTCCCCCAAGGCTAAGGGTGGTGGGGCGCATATGGTATTGTCCGGAACCTTGTGGAACCTTCCGGAAGCTTCCAGAACCTTCTACCATTCCAGTATTCTAACAGACTACTACTCGTTAAGTGTGTGACCCAATAGGTTCGGTATAATGCGGACATGACTCAGAACATCTTCCGGACATAGGTCAACAGCCTTTTGTCAATAGCCAATAATCAACAGCGAAGCCATGGACACCCATGTTGACTCCCGCACATACACGAAGAAACTTCGAGTGAACCATTATGTTTAGTCATGTACCATTCCCTTTGCTTCGCGATATATGACAAAGTCAGAGGATAGAAGTTTGGCACCCATGTGTAACAACTTCTTGAACACAAGCCACTCGTTATCCTCTTTGCTCGTTTGTCCCTTTTCTCGTTATCTTATTCCGGTATCCCTGTGACTGAATCACAATGCGTCTGGCCAGACTATAATGTATACCGTCATACCGAGTGGGCCCGAAGTGAATATCTTCTTCATCTTGAAGGAGCAAATCCCAATCTTGAACTATCACAGTTACTAGACACACTATCCAATGTACCCAGAACTTATTTTACTACTTCCCAGTAACGGGAAGATTCATCTAAGAACCAAAGCACATCTTCCTGTGTGAAGCAACTTGATACTCTCATGGTCTAAGGAATTACGTATATGATAACATTTCATGATATGACTTATAACGTTGTTACGATGTGATCTCTAAGTATATCATTCAATATCGGGGTCGGTTCAACATCATTATTCTGCTAACAATATGTTCCCATTGCTACTGACATCCTTGTTACAAGAACAATGTCCATGATTAAGAAAACGTAATCATCAGTTAGCACATGAGCTGGTCTTAGAGGTTAAACCAGGAACTCTTGGTGTTTACATTTCCACACATGCAAGTGAGTTTTCTTCTGAATCTCATAGTCAGGGTCATTGCAATTATAGCACAGAAATATAAACATTAATTACGAACGTGGAAATATATATAATAACATTTTATTATTGCCTCTAAGGCATGTTTCCAACATTTATGTCCTTTCACCTGGGGTTGCTCCGCGGCTATAAATAGTCACTCCCAGCCCCATTTGTGGGTTGGATGCTCCGACAGAGAAACTGACACTTTTCATTTGAGATCAACCCTCCTCTGAAGAAACAGAAGAAACCAAGTGAGGAAACCACACCAGCCAGAGTAGTTGAGCAGTTCTGAGGAACTAGGTTCGAGTGATCTGAAGCTTTTTACTCTTGAAGACTGTGATCTTTGAGCCGGTGTAGGAGTCGTCGTTCTAAGGATTCAAGATGCAATTGTGAATTCCTGAAGTGAACGCGGTCTGTAAAGGTTTCGGGAGTCTACCTTGAAGACTCACCTGAGTGATTGGACGGAGTCTGAGGACTCTAGTTCAAGGAGAACAATGTGAAGACTATGTCTTCTGAGTTGAATCTCAGCCTCTCCAACCAGACGTAGAGTTGTGACAGCAACTTGAACTGGTCTACCAAACCGAAGTCTTCAAACACTAGTGCTATCTCTTCAACCTCTTAAGCTTCAGTACTTGCTGTGTTGACTTATTCTGTTGTCTCTCTCCCTCTGCTCTAAGTCTTCATACTCTGCATCTGAAGCACTTCTGCTTATCTGATTTGAGTTATTTCTGTTGCATTGTGATGAGCTTCCCTAATGATTACATTCTGTGAAGTTTCATTTCTTCATCATTTTGGTTACTTCTTCAGCTTCGTATTGCTTCAATCCTGAAGAAAACCAAAATCTGCTAGTAAAATTGAAAATCTCCCATTCACCCCCCCCTCTGGTCGATATATTGTGCTTTCAGCGTCCCCAGTCATCCTCGAAACAATGGATTGTACAGGGTCCATCCGGTTGTTCTTTGGCTGAGAGCTTGCTTGAGCCGGCATGCCTTCTTCTTCGCATGACCTGGAATGACTGCGAGTGGTCTTCTGAGCGGGAGTGGAACCTTGGGTCGAGTTATATTCCATCGTTGATCGAGAAGTTTCTTGTCTTCTTCTTTTGGAATCTTCCCTTGAAGTCCCCTTTGGTGAACCTCTTCACAAAGAGAGCAATATCATCATATGAGGGAGTATCATCGGAGTTATCATCATCTTCATACTCATCTTCTTCCTCATCATCATCAAACTCCTCGAGCCTAGCCTTGAGTGCAAGGTTTGAGGACGGACCACCATATGTGGCAAGTAGTCTCTTGGACTCCTTTAGGTGCTCTTCGTATTGCAAGAAGGTGGCAATCACATCATCCGGTGTCATCTTGAAGAAGTCGGGCATACGCCTCAATTCCCACACCATTTGATGAGAATACACCATGAGAGCATTCAACATCTTGTCCACAAGGTAACGGTTGGTGATTTGATATCCATCCAAAGATTTCTCACATGTGAAGGACTGGACATGAGCGGAGAGAACTTTGAGACGCATATGAAGTTGTTGGGGCGTCTCATCTTTCTTCATGTGAAGGTTGTGCAATGCATTCTTTGCGGTCTCATATCTTGTCATTTGAAGAGACCCGATGCCGGACTTGGCAATGAGAAGAGTATCCCACATTTCCTTGGCATTGGTGACATGAAGAAATGGTGCACGTGTCAACTCATCCATTCCTCTTTTCAAGAACCCAATAGCTGTAAGGTTGAGATGTCGATAAAACACTTCACTTGGAGTAAGGTTGTTTGGATCAACGGGATAATAGCCTTTCCCGGAGTCGATGAGGTTCCACATGGGTTCGCACACAAACCTAAGATAATCTGCCATAAGACTTTTCCAATCCAAGAAGTTAGTGTTCTCGGTTAGTACCGGCGGATTGCCGTTAAAGTTATACTTAGGTTCCACAAGTTAGGAGCAGGATAGTCCCATTGTTAGGCACCACCTCTTTGCAAGGGAGCCTCGGAACCGGGGTGCACAAAGGTCGCTTGTGGGGACCTGGGGGCCGCACCACTTGACGTTTGTGACTCCGATGCCGAAGCCTTCAATCTTGCAAAGGAGGCTTCAATTTCCTTCCTTTGATTGTACAAATCCTATTGCAAGGCTTTTTTCATGTCTCCGGAGGTGAATAACTTGGGATCCTCAATCTCATAACTAACATGCCCCGTGGAAGGAGGCAACGCAGCTTGTGCGACGGCCCTTTGTTCGACAGCCAACCTCTCGGCTTCCGAACTAGCGGCATCCGCAGCAATTGCAACCTCATCCACATTGGCACCCGAACTTTCGGGGATTCCATTCTTGGTCATCTCTCTCTAGGGCGGTTAAGCCGCAAGAATAGAGCACGAGGCTCTGATACCAATTGAAAGGATCGAGATAGACCTAGGGGGGTGAATAGGTCTTATTACAAATTTTATCACTACTTAGCAATTTTAGGCAATAATGCGGAAGATAAAGGTGTGCCTAACAATTGCAAGGTTTACCTAGCTATGACAAGATAAACAAATAAGCAAACTATACTAAAGAAAGTGAGGGGCAAATAGTACGGTAGCACAAGTAATAAGGGGAAAGAGTAGGGATAACCGAATGACGCGAAGACAACGATGTATCTCGATGTTCACTTCCTTGGAGGGAAGCTACTCACCGTTCGGAGAGAGTGGGTGAAACCACGAAGGCACACCAACGCCACGAAGGCTCACTCTATTCCCCTTGAGATATCACAACGAAGGCGATTCCCAACCACTACCGGTTGACCTTAAAGGTGGTCACCAAACCCTCACAAACTCAACGGGGGTAATCACAATGGTCGATTCCTCTCTGAAGAACTCCTACCCTCCTAGGAGTCTCCAACCTCCAAGAGTAACAAGATCAATGGGGAAATCTCAAGACTTGCTCAAAACGCGATTTGCTTTGGTTGAAATATGGGGAAGGGGCGTATCTATCACGGGATGAAAGATCCGTCAAGAACTCTCACGGGGCTCTCCGGGATCTGAGATTTGGTGAGGGAGAGAGTGAGAGTGAGCACTTGTGTTATTGGGCGTGTTGGAAATGAAGTGGTCAACCCTCTCAAGTGGTGGAGAGGGCATATTTATAGCCCAAGGCCAGAAATGGCCGTTGGATCATTCTGCCTGCATAAGTATCAGACGTCCGGTTCGGACCGGACGTACGATTTTCACCGGACACTCACTAATACACTGCATGCGCAAAAGAACAACATCAGGTACCGGACGTCCGATGGATACCGGACATCCGATGACGGGATGTCCGATGAGCACCGGAAATCCGATAAAATATTGAAAAACTCTACTGACCCCCGTCGGATCCTTAGTCTGACGCCAACCGGACGTCCGACAGGGACCGAAAATCCGATGAAAAGGGGCAAAAGACTACTGACCTCTCGGACCCTTAGTCCGACGGTGACCGGACGTCCGAGAGCATCAGGTAACGGACGTACGGTAGGGACCGGACGTCCGATGTGTGTATATTCAGCAGGCTTGTTTAAAATGAGTGTGTGTTAAGAAATTCATTTTTTTGCGAGATCTTTGAGCAATACTTAAACAGTACACCCACTGATCCCCTCTTAATAGTGCGGGGATCCCTATACTCAAGATAACCGGAAAAAAGCTTACGCTTCAAATTCATTGGTTCCATCTCTCGAGCAATTGTAGATATCAATGATCTATGATCCACCATCACAACGAACCGAGGACTAAAATCTGAGATAAACTTGACAAACATTATTAGTCCTCTATATGTATATTGTGATCAACATCAAAATATGATTAAGGGCATGATTGCACTTTCAACGGTGACAAGCGACACATGAGGGCACGATTTACCCAGCTTCAGACCCCCGGAGGGAAAACCCTACATGCTGCTTGTCTAATCTTGTATTGATGATGATGTACAGAGGTGCCGCGAGGGCTTTGGTGGAGAGAGATTTTTCTAGTTCTATGCGTGGGGGAATCTGACTTGTCTAGAGAGGTGCCCCTGCCTCGCTTTATATAGATAGCCAGGTAGGGGTTTACATGAGTCCTAGTCGACTACAAGTAGGAGTCCTTGTCTTGCGCCTCAAGTCTTGGTCTTCATGTCTTACTCCATCATGTCAGTGTCCACGAGTAGGCCCCTGGTGGGCCGCCAACCATGACACGCACCAGGTACCCTCATGGAGAGGAGTCGTGGGGGCATCCCCTCGTCAGTTATTGACGAGGGGTGACCCCACGACTCCTGCATGTAAGGATACCTGGTGCATACGAAGATAAGAGGCACACTAGAAGCTTAAATAGGCCCATGACTGGCCCACAACTGGTCTGCTCTGAGCACCGACGTAGGAGTCCGCGATCAATATGGAAGTCAAGACTTGGCGTTTAAGGCAAGACTAGAATTAGGCAATCGTCCATGTAATCTGAGATGGATTTCCCAAGACCTAGCCTAGTATATAAAGGCTGGGAGGGGGACGTCTCAAGACATCCAATCTACAATCAACACTTCCGGTCTTGCGCGAACTCGCCTAGACTTCCACTGTAATCGCCCCTCACATAATACTACTGATCAGGAAGTGCTTCTCCTGTTAGCCGACGAGTATCGCCAACCTGTTCCTTATATCCGATCTAACCCAGGGTCCCTAACCATGGGATTTGTCGAGGCCGATCCTCGTCAATTGGCGCCGTCTATGGGAAAGACATGCGCGTTGGAATCACGGATCGGCGGCCCTAATCTACATCGACAATCGACGATCCGTCGACTTCGGAAGGACCTATTCAAGTTGGGTTCATCACAATCTCGGCTTCTTCAACAACTACATCAAGCTCACAGAGAAAACAAGAAAATTTTCGAGCGCGTCACTCGAAGATCGACATCAACAAAAGCGCTCACGCGCGGCCTACAGGACAGAAAAACGTCCGTGTTGCGGGCACTCGCGATGTTGACTCAGAGCTCATCTCGACGATCCCTTCGGTGGAAAGATGCGAAATCCAATTTTCGAAAATATGTGAAAAAAATCAGCAAATTACAATGGTTGGATCTCCGCCGGCGACTCCCACACTGAAGCACTCTCGGAATCTTACGGAACTCTGCGCGACTCCAGCACAAAAATTACTGACATTGACTCGTACATCAACTTGAAGATCCCTTCGGTTGGAGCTTGAGGGATTCAATCCCTCATCCGCAAAAAAAATCAGAAAATTTCAACGATTAGATCTCCGTCAGCGGCTCTCGCACTGAAACGCGTTTTTGGATCTACGCGAGATCGCGAATTTTCCAATCGCGAATTCGGGTTCAATGTTGACCCACAAGGCTTCTACTCCAACTCGACATGTCACAGATGACTCGCCAATGTTTCTACATCGACTCGAGCCGCTACAACGACAACACACGACGAGCAATCGACAACTCGACGACTCGGCGACTACATCGACAATGATTCACTATGAAGATCCAGATCGAAGAAGAAGAAAAAACACAGTCGAAACCGTCGCCGCAATAGATCGCGGAATCAGGCTATGCACGTATACGTAAAGCACTCGAAGATCGATCGTCACGATCCAATCCCAACTGGCAATATCTCATTCGCGGCCGCGGCGCCGACTCCGTCCTCTACATCAACCACGGGCGAGGCATCGACTACGGCCACGACATCAACTCCAACCACGACATCGACTCACGCCACTGCAACAGCATCACCCAATGAACAATCTACGGATCCCGCACGGAGCGGACGAATCACGATGCGCACTCGATGCTCGGGGGCTGGCGTTTTTCGACATCAACAACGAAATCAACTTCATCGGCTCCAGTGCGGAAACAGGTCGCGAAACTTCATCACGTTGACTCCCCTCGACGTGTCGAGTCCTTCTCGGTCACTCGCCGCACCGTCGACTCCAAACACACAAATCATCCTGCGCCGAGCTCCTTTGTATGGGCTCTCCTGTACCGAGCTCCATCGCGTAGGAATCGCCGCGTAAAGTCCTCTCATCACTCGCCGGATAAATCCATCACGACGACTTCGTCGTGCAACTCCGCCGCCTCAACACTCAGGGGCTCGCGGACTCGGGGGCTAAACGTCGCAGTCATTATCACATTGACTCCGTTTCGCCACGCCGACTGCTCATCGTCGACTGCTCGACTGCTCATCTTCGACATCCTTCGCCGCGTCGATCCTACAACTAAGTTTTCTTTACACTCTTATATGCTATGATTCCAAAACCTATATGCATTCTCGATCAGTCGCCAAAGACGACTACGCAGTCGTGCAAAAACATATGAGGGCTAAAAAAATCATCCTGCCGGCTACGCAGTCGTGCAGAAACATCTGAGGGCTAAAAATTCATCTTGCCGGCTACGCAGTCGTGCAGAAACATCTGAGGGCTAGAAAATCATCCTGCCGACTACGCAGTCGTGCAGAACCATCTCGAGGGCTTCAAAACTACACTTTGGATCATGCTCACTTTATATGTTGTTTATTCATGTTCGTCAAAGTAGTGAGGCTGGGTAGTAAAAGGCCGCTCTTGTCTCCGGGTTCAACAAGTCTGGCATAGCGTCCCTGTTACCCGGCAAGAGTATGCTGCTGGAGGGCCTACTCATGAAACGACACGCATAAAATTTATATTCTGTTACATTATCCTCTCGACAAAAGTGCAACGTCTGCAAATCACGTACCTTATAATTATTTTGTATATCGCGCAAGTACATCTTAATACAGTTGCACTTTTTTCTCCTTCTCAGCAGATGCTCGGGGGGCGCCCTCGTGACGCGGCGACGCCAACCTCCTCGTCCACGACTGGTCTCTACAACAACTCATGCCTACGACGCAAGACCCGAGTCGAGCACTTCCTCGGATGACAATTACTTGACGACGAAGAAGTCTCGAGTCTATGCTCGACTGCAAGCAGTCGAACATAGCCTCGGGGGCTACTCCCATCGGGAGCGCTGACGCGCACCCGACGAGCACTACTCGCGCAGCTGACAAGAACGACGGGGTTAGCTTAAAAGCAACTTGAGCCTATGCCCGACTCTATGAGTCGCACATAGCCTCGGGGGCTACTCCCATCGGGAGCGCTGACGCGCACCCGACGACCGCTGCTCGCACATCCTACAAGAAGACGAACTCGACTACAATTTCGATGCTTCATCCAAATACTCCCATCGGGAGCGTACTCACGACAACTTCGACTGCTCATCAGCAAATGATCGACACGCACTACGACAACTACTGCAGATTTGAGTCCCTGCGTGACTCTTCGCGTCCCCCAGGCACTCGGGGGCTACTGACGAGGGGATGCCCCCACGACTCCTCTCCATGAGGGTACCTGGTGCGTGTCATGGCTGGCGGCCCACCAGGGGCCTACTCGTGGACACCGACATGATGGAGTAAGACGTGAAGACCAAGACTTGAGGCGCGAGACAAGGACTCCTACTTGTAGTCGACTAGGACTCGTGTAAACCCCTAACTGACTATCTATATAAAGCGAGGCAGGGGCACCTCTCTAGACAAGTCAGATTCCCCCACGCATAGAACTAGAGAAATCTCTCTCCACCAAAGCCCTCGTGGCACCTCTGTACATCGTCATCAATACAAGATCAGACAAGTAGCATGTAGGGTTTTCCCTCCGGGGGCCTGAAGCTGGGTAAATCGTGCCCCCATGTGTCGCTTGTCACCGTCCGAATCCTACCAACGCGTAGGCCACGTCGCTCTCCTTCCTTCTACACGAAACCTAGGGTACCTAACCCTAGGATTTGCCGAGGTCGATCTTCGTCACCTACGGTAAAGAATTTCGCTTGGAGAGCTTTTATAAATTCTTTACCTACTTGGCCTAATATGCATAAGAGAACATTAGCTACATCTGATCTATGCCGTATCTGTCAGAGGGAACCGGAGAGCTCCTTTCATGCCCTATGTCGCTGCCCTCTGTCGGTGGACCTCTGGACATCCATGGCAGAAGTCTGGCCGCTGCCAGCCCTGGCTGACATTTCTCATTCTGGAGATGAGTGGTTATTGCATGTCCTCGCGGGACTGGATGATATGCAAAGAACAATGGTGCTCCTTGTATGCTGGAGGAACTGGTTTGTTCGCAATGAGATAACACACCATAAACCCCCGCCGCCTACCCGTGTTTCTAGAGACTTTTTGGTCAGTTATCTATTGTCAATCTTTGCTAATGACAGGCCGGCGAACGACATGAAGGGGAAGGCCCCCATTATCATGGAACTTGAACGCCCACGGGCGACTGTGAAGTCTACAAGGAAGCCCATCTAGCAGCCCCCGGAGGGTTTTATGGTGCTCAATTGCTCGGCTACAGGTGGTTCGGGAAGTTATGGCTGCAGAATGCTTCTGCGTGATCATGAAGGGGGGATTGTTTTTTCAGCCTGTAGAGAGCTCAACTCTTGCCAAGATGAGTTGGAAGCGTTATTGCATGCTATTCAAGAGGGTGTGCACATTGCTATTAACAGGGACAAGAAGGCCATTATCATCGAATGCTCGTCCAGAACGACGATCAGGCTCCTGGAAGGGTCAGAAGCTAGGAGATCAATTTACTCCCGGATGGTCACGGAGACCAAATCTTTGATTGAGTCGTTGGACAACTCGTATTTCATTTTTTCCAGTTTTCCTCTTCATAGTATTTTTTTAGCAAAGCTTGCTCTTTCTGATCATAGAACTATGGTTTGACTTGGTAGTGGTCGTAAATCTATACTTGACTCTTGTAATCTGGATTTGCCCACTTTTGAGGCTGATTAGTGAAAGTCTTATAAAAAAAGAAATTTTCACAGTGAGTTACGCTAAAGGCTAAAAAAACATACGTTCACACTGTATTAGGATCTTCTTAGAATTTGAAGCAAAAATATCAACGATTCCTGGAGGCCCGAATATTCCAAAATATTATCCGACACAGGCACATATTTGCATCACTGGTGGATGAAAGCGATCGATGGTTTAGGATGTCACGAAGCCAGATATGATGAAGTGTACCGTACGACCACTGGACTAGGCAAAAACCCAGTCGATCCGGACAAAATCGAGACTTTTTTGTTTGAACGAACAAAATCGAGACCAGACCACCAATTTTCGTGACTTTATTCCATGGGCCTTCGAGTAAGGCCCAACAGCTCTAACAAAATCTTCCGGTTCCACCGCGGGCCGGACCGACGCGTACCTCGAATCGGTTTCCTCCTCCTTGTCAGAAAGCAATCCACCACGTCCACGAAGGCCACACCGCAAATAAGAACTCAGACCTCTCCTCCTCCCCTTGGCTCAGCTTGTTCCCCAACCCGAACCCTCGACTGCAGGCAGACTCTCACAGCGGCGCAACCATGGTGCTCGAGGTACGCCCGCCCCGCCCGCCCTCCAAGATCGCCGTCTCCAAGCTCCGATCCCCAACGATTCCTCACCGTTTGCTTGGTTTCCCCTCTTTTTTTGCAGTCGACGATGATCTGCATAGACAACTCGGAGTGGATGCGGAACGGCGACTACTCGCCGACCCGGTTCCAGGCGCAGGCCGACGCCGTCAACCTCATCTGCGGCGCCAAGACCCAGGTACCGCCCCCCTCCGATCCGATCGATCGATCGGGCCCCGTGTCGCCGTGTGCGCGTTAGGGTTTTGGGTTCTGGATCTGACTGGCTTTTCGGTGCCCTCTTGCAGTCGAACCCGGAGAATACGGTCGGCGTCATGACGATGGCCGGCAAGGGCGTTCGCGTGCTCGTCACCCCCACCAGCGACCTCGGCAAGATCCTCGCCTGTATGCACGGTAAGCTCCCGTCAGTGCCCCAATTTCCGCCGTTCCCTAAAACTTGTGTGCCAAATAGTCTGGTCCTTCAATGTAACTGTGTAGTAAGCTCGTTAGGCTTGGGTAGGATAAAACGGTCTAGGCCTTTGTTTTGCACACTATACTAGGAAAGTTGGAATTTTAGTTCTGAGACAAATTTATGTCCAACAATTCAATACGCAGGTCTGGAAGTTGGAGCTGAAGCAAACTTGGCTGCGGCTATTCAGGTTGCTCAGCTCGCGCTAAAACATCGCCAGAATAAGAGGCAACAACAGAGAATTATTGTTTTCATTGGAAGGTATGATGAGCAAATGATCAAGATAACTTCTATGAACCCTATCTTGCCTGAAATTAAGGCTAACGTCATTGTACTCATCTCTCAGCCCTGTCAAATACGACAAGAAGGTTTTGGAGACAATAGGGAAGAAGCTGAAGAAGAATAATGTTGCCCTTGATGTTGTTGATTTTGGTGAAACTGATGATGAAAAGCCTGAGAAGTTGAAGGCACTGATCGCTGCTGTCAACAGCAGTGATAGCAGCCACATTGTCCATGTCCCTCCGGGTGACCTTGCCCTTTCCGATGTTCTTATAAGGTAACTAACTTTGTTTCAAATCCTTGGGGCTCTAGATTTATGTGATGATGTACTTTGGTTGACCGCCCCATTATCCCTGCCTGTTTCACAGCACTCCTATCTTTACCGGTGAAGAAGGTGGAAGTGGTTTTGCTGCTTCTGCAGCAGCTGCTGCAGCCACTGGAGCTACTGGATATGATTTTGGTGTTGACCCAAATGTGGATCCAGAGTTGGCACTTGCCCTACGGTTGTCCATGGAAGAAGAGCGAGCAAGGCAAGAGGCTATCGCGAAAAAGGCTGCAGAAGAATCTTCTGGTACTGACAATGCCTCAAGCTCAAACACCGATGCTGTCATGGCTGAAGCGGAACTTACCTTAAATGCTCCTGCTAATGAGAACGAAGATCCACTGAAGGTGATTTCCTTACGCAATGCCTAGTTCCATGTTGGAGTGTTCTGGCCTTGGATAATACAGTACTCCCTAATAATGGTACCTCTGTAATTCCTAATATACTAGGTCAGTTTTAGCTTCACCGTGATTATGGACTGCCTTGTACAATGTTTTATTCTCTAATAATGGTACCTCTGTAATTCCTAGTGATCTACATGGATAACACTTGTGTAACTTTTTGTATAGAAGCAAAAACAGTTGACTTGTTTGTTTGTCAATGCACTCATATTCCTGCCCAAGTTTTGTTCGCACATTCATGTAACAATATTGCTTTGATGCAACTTCTTACCTAGTTCTTTCATGGTTTGTAACTACTATAGAACTAGGTTACAACCATTAATCGCCTTAAAACTAAATGTAGCAATCATTTGGTTTTGCTGATGTATTTTGTGGTGGCATCTATGGACCTGTTTCAGCTATATCATATTCTATCGATGTTTATCTGAGTAGTGATATACTGATATCAGGTTTTCTAATATTGTAACCCACAGGATGATGATGATGCTCAGCTACTACAGCAGGCACTGGCGATGTCAATGGATGAGGGAGCTTCAGGAGCTGCAGCTGTGGCTGATACCGCTATGACAGAAGCTGCTGCAGATGACCAGGATTTGGCATTGGGTAGGCTCTTCTATTTCTTATGCCAAATTTGATTAGTAAAATGGAAGCTTATTTCAGATTTTGTTGCAGACAAATTACCATTCTGTAGTTTAGAGACATCAGCTTGTCCCATATTTCATTCCCGTGTAGGAAAATATTAGTTTCAGATTTGCTAGGGCACATCTAGATGTGCTCTAAGTAGTGCACATCTAAGTGGTTCAATCTAACTAGAAAGAAAGAAAAAAAGAAGAAAAAAAAATGTTTACACGAATCTCTATGTAAAATCAATGGTGTAGGACTTAGAGCACATCTAGATGTGCCCTAGACAAACCCTGTTTCTAATACTCCCTCCGATCCATAAAAAGTGTCGCTCATCTAGTACATAGTTTGTACTAGTTTAGTACAATATGAGCGACACTTGTTATGGATCGGAGGGAGTACAATTTCACTGAAACTCATAGAAGGCTCATACAGTAGAAACAATAAGTGACCATATCCTCTGCCTGTCTATTTATCTGTTTGATGGCCAAGTACCAAGAAGTGTAAGCTTGTGTTGCACCTGCACTGAAAGAAAAGAAAAAAACATTTATTTTTGAAGAAACCGTGAGGATCGGCTCGGTGGAAACCCAATTCTTTTCCTCAGGATCTCTTGAATGAAATTAGGGAACGAAGTAAGTAGATTAGATGGATTTAGATATAATTTCTATTTCCTACTCTATAAGGATCATCTAGAAAGCGGAGAGCTTTGGTTCCATTCAAATAGAAAAGTTAACTATATATATAGCCTAAACAGTAGTCGCACACATAAAATGACAGCAAATATTCAAAAGATGAATCTTGAGAGATGCTCGCTGGTGTCATGTATCATAATTCCATCTTAAAAAATGGGAAAGCATGTCATGTTTTCCCTTTCTCTTATGTGCATATGTATGAAATATGTATAATTATATATTTTTCTTAGTATGTAGTAATAGTTATATGATGCAGACGTGCAGAGCTTTTGTCTTGGCCTTAGATTAAAATATTTACATGTCCTAATGTGTATTTTTCTATGGTGTATGCAGCTCTTCAAATGTCTGTCCAGGACTCAGAGACGGCTGGTCAATCTGATATGAGTAAAGTGTTTGAAGACAGATCATTTGTGACATCCATCCTTAATTCGGTAAGCCTTCTCATAGAAGTTAAAACATAAAACCAAAATCATGTAAACATGAATTTAGCAATTCCGGTAACTTTGTTACCCATCTCCTCTTACTTCCAGCTTCCCGGTGTTGACCCCAATGACCCATCTGTCAAAGATCTACTTGCATCTTTGAATGCCCAAGGAGAGGTAAGAATCCTCTTTTCTATCCTTATGAGTTCCTTCTGTTAGATGGAGGGTCTTCTAGACCAGTGATGGCATGATGTAACAGTCTTGTCATTTGTAACATCCCTTTTACTAAGACTGAAAGTTTCTTCCATTTTGTATGCTGAAAGGCTCTAGGTAGTTCTTACTGAGTCTGACAAATAAAATTACCTCCAAATTTCAATAAATAAACAATGAGTATATATATATATTTATATCTTGTCATCTTCAGACAAGGGGAAATGCTAAACTTGTTAAAGAGTTCAACGGCCACATAGTCATGTCCATAAAAAATGGTCTGCAGCGCAATTTCACTGCATTATTTATTAAGCAGCTTAGTAATAAAATTTTGGTTAGTTGATAGATTTATTAAAAGCAACGTTTTGATGTAATTTACTAGCAATCATGGTTCTTTCACATGCATCTACATCTTGTAAGTATTGTTTTCTGCAAAATCCTTACCAAATCTGACTAATAATTGTCTGGCAGCAGGAGGAGAAAGATAAATCGGACAAGCCAGACAAGCCTGAAGATGGCAAGAACTAAAGCCCTCTGTTGCTTTTGTTGAGGCGCATGAAGAATTGAAGATTTGCCTGCGTTAGCTGCTTTTACACTTGGGCCTTGAATTTACTTATCCTCTTGTAAACTGCCTTGACGATAACTTGAATGCCGAGAGAATTTGTATTATGTCTGCTCTCACAAACGCCCCTCGATGTATGATTCCATGTTGCAAATTCATTATTACAGTTTGTCTGTGTTGAAGCTTGAACTGATAATCTTTACTTGCGTGTATGGTTTAAGTAGGGCATGTCTGCACCACCTAATCATTTACTTAGTAGATCTGATAATAGGAGGCCATTGCCACGGGTTCTACTCCCTCCGTTCCTAAATATATGTAAGCTTTTTTTGAGATTTCAATATGGATTACATACGGAGAAAAATGAATGAATTTATACATTTGTATATAGTGCGTTATGAAATACCTAAAATGGTTTATATTTAGAAACGCTGAAGGAGAACAGTGCTATTTACCAGGAGACCGTGACCCATTCATTGGCGCGCCACATCGCCATCCATTTCAGTAACGCGTCTGCGCCTAATTATAACACTGCATCTCGACGTTAACCTTACGGTGCTTCTCCGGCCTTCCTGTCCTTTTGATTCCTGTTAGACGAGCCCCCAAATCGTTAGCTCATAGGCAATCACAGAGGAGCCTTTAGCCGGTGTCCCGTCTTTGGGCAGCAAACGGGTACAGCACTGACACGAAACCCTCGTCGCGTTCCTCTCGTCCTTGTCCCACTGCAGATCGACGGCGAGGCGATGATCCGTCGCTCTCCGGCTTCTTTTCCAGCCCAGCGGTGGTTCGTCGTCGTCGGCGGCTCGCGAGTGCAGAACCGGAGGGCGTGCCGCCCATGAGGACGAGCTTTGCTTGGCCCGGCGACGTGTTACAGCTCAGATGTGTTTGGCCGGGTATCCTCGTCGGCAAGTGTCATTCCTCGCGTCGATCCGATCCCATCTTCTTCATGCTCTCCCCGTCACCCGATTACTTCCTGTCCAGATACACTGGTGCAGACCGACCGCATTCTTGTCTACAAGTATTTGTACTGTATTTGACTTTGCACACCAGCTGTCCCTGTCGTCCTTCTGCTGTCAGGGGCCCCACCACCGCACGTCTTCAATTTGGTAGGGGACGCGGCGTTCTGATCGCGTCGAGAAATAAGTGCGCGCCGTGATCCAGTCGCTGACGCGACTCATAAAACGATTAATTATGCAGCACGAAAACTATTGAGTCGTGGGCACATGACAGAGGAGGAATTGAGAGGAGATCACAACACTTACGTCCAAGTAAAGTGCTTATAATATTCCGTATGAGGTATACGTACTTTGGGTCTACTAGATCTCAAAAATTGTAATAACTGATAAAAAAAGGATCTTATTTCTGTTTGAGAAACCATGATTCCATCTCTAGTAACCAGACGTAATGTAAGAGCATCTACAATTAAACATAGCTAATCCAAGCGATTGACGCCTGGCGCATGCGCAGAGAATGAATGGATGTATCTCAATTTTTCGTTTCCATAACTGAAGATTCAGTTATGATAACTGCATGTAGTAGAACCTAAACCCAAACTAAATTTTCACGGACAGTGCTACAGTACCATCAACCAGTGGCGGAGGCAGGATTAGCTAACGCCCGGGCGAAAAACCAAGAGCAAGAAAAAACCTTGAATTTTTTTCAGTTTCAAGGCTTACAAAAATCAAGTTTTTGCCAATCCGTGGTTTGAACTTGAAAAGTACATTGAACAAAATTAAAGCAGTTTCCACATCTACGTTCACTGCAGAATTTCAAAACTAAGGGAAAGTCATTAAGAATTAAATATCATGTTTCAATCAAAGCATCAGATAGTGACATCTAACAAGATAAATTGGATTTGGAAGAGTCTGACATGGATACTTGCGTGTGAGCCGTTGAGGTGAAAGACTAAACTTCCAGATGCCGGGTTGCTGGCTCCTTGCGATTTAGCCGAGTGGGATCGCCTCGCCGGCAGCGTGTCGGTGTCGCCCTTGTCGAAGGCGAGGGCCAAGCCGGGCACTCGTCAGGCAAGAAGAGGAAAACTGGAGCATTGCCTGGGGTGCCTGCTACCGGATGAGGCTGGCTAGCTGGGTAGGGGCGCAGGGTGAACGGTACATGACGACGGGCGGCGGCAGCCCGACTCGCAGGGTAAACGACCAAGTCGTCGGTTCTTCGGTTCTCGGCAAAAGACGCAAATAGAACGCACATGAGCTGTCTCTTCTTTCTCGTTCTTGTTCATTGTTTGTTATTGTCCTAGCCAACAGCCTAGCAAGAGGGGCAGGAAGAGGGCTGCGCCCCAGGCCAATTTATTTTTTCTTTATATATAAAGCTGCACAATTTTCCCACGCCCCAGGCCATGGCCTGGGCTGCCTAGGGCTCAGCTCCGTCGTTGCCATCAACGTTTATATGTCCCACGATTGGCTGCGCCCTTAGGAGTATTCGTCCCAGCTCCGGTGAGGTAGAGTAGAACATGAGACCGGCTCATGGGACTCAACTCGTCGTCGTCTCCCATGCTCTTCCTCTTTGGAGGCCACAGATTAGACATCGTTGATTGATGTGAGGTCCACGATGGACCGTCGTGCTCGGAATCATATACCTCCATCACGATGCTCATGGTTGCTGATCACCCGTAGCAGCGCCGTGTCTTAGGACTCTGCCTCGGTCACGTCCTGAGCAAGGTGTTCCGCTGCCTCCCACGGTGGGCACGACACACAATGATGTGCCCATTAACTCGACGGTAGGTGACTAGGTGTTGGTTTTCGACTCCCCGCACCAACGAAGTGGTTGCGCCTCCGCCATGGTGTGCAGACGCCAGATTGACCGCACCGCCTCAAGCGAGGCAGGGGCAGCGCACCTCGTGTGGGATCCAAGCATCATTCTGGCAGACACAATGGATTCCCGATGGATCGACTTGGACACCTGTCGAGCGTTCTCCTCCCGTGCGCGGTAGAATGCAATACAAACGACCATCTTCTCCTTGGTCTTGATTGAGACGAGGTCCCAGTCCATAGATCGGGTGATCGAGGACTCGGATCCACTGCCCAAATTTGTGGAGAAGGTCGAAGAGCATCAGAAAGGAACTTAGGGGCAAAATGAGGCAGAGTGGAATGGAGTGAAGTGGTTTGATCCTGAAATTGCATGAGTTCATATTTATGTGAGATCGGATGAGTCACTATGGACCGCATCCAATATGGTGGACGTGTCCAGGCGTGTCTGGATCTTTCTATATCCGCTTCGTATATGAGTTGAGTATGGATGATGCCGATCAACCCAAATGTTTGAATCAGATTTAGAGGATCCGTTTGAATGGTAAAAAAACCCATCGAACTACGACCGAGAAGATCATCCCAAGGATTGGGGGCGGGTATATGGATCCCGCTGTAGATGCCATAATTTGGGCAATCACTACAAAGCAAAGCTCATCATGTTTTGCTATACCTACCTACCTGACTCGAGTGATTCTAGAGAAAAGCAGACCGGCTTTAATAAGATTCGTGCTTATCTTCCACGGGAAAAACCGGGCTCCATGCAGTACGTGCGTTGCAATCTTCATTTACGGAAGGAGATTTTGGAGGATCCTTTTATCACAAACGAAGCTCTACTAGATTTTAGCCGATCGATCATGCGTACTCCGTACTCGTCATATTGTTTGGCCCGCGTCTTAACTGTCTTGCTCGCCGGCCAGAAAGTACGTAATGGCCGCGGGTGACCATATGCCAGTACTCGTACGTACTGCCACACCTCACCTCATAAATTGGACATCAAATGCAGCCCCCGCACGGCCGGTGCGCCACAGCGAGCGAGCTTTCAGTCTCGCGCCCGCGGGTCTCCCCGTCCCACCCAGAAACACACGAATCTCTTTTTTATGTGAGGAAAAAGAGAGGCTCTGTCCCTGTCCTGCGCATCAGCAACTGTGCGAGCCTGTGAGGTCACCGACGCACACGTGAACCGCCGTCCCCAGTCGCCACCCCACCGCTCTCTCTTCTTTTTCTTTAGACGAAACAAGAGGCTCCCATTGGCGAATGGGTTCTTTTGACCTTTATACTGCCTTTGAAGCAAAGAATGGGTGTAGGGAATGGGCACGCGCGGGCCATGACGAGCCTGCGTCTGCGTAGATCCTAGGCGGGGCGTGCGGCGTGCGGTAGCTTCTTCTTCCATGCCCCACGGTCGCCAGTGCGAATCTTTGGGAGAAGATCGTCTTGCCCAAAGGCATCATCGCTACTAGTCAAATAGTCATTCACCACGACGATGATTACACGCCATGGTGTCTGCTACTCCTCCTCCCTCCCTGTGGCGTGTCACGTCGCCTCTCTTTCTTCCCCTCTCTCTTGGTTTAACGGGTGAACGTAAGAGCATCTTCCGCATCAATATCTAAAATGGATATAGTACGTATTCATTTATAGATGGTGTTCGAATGTACTTCACATGCGGATATCCGGATACTCCCAAAGCCACAACAAATTTCCTAACAAAATATACCGAAAAAAGCATCCAATCTACATATACCGTACAATGGAGCTTTGTACCGAAATATACCGGTGCTTTGAGCATCTTCCTTGGAGAAGCCTTAAATTGTGTATTGCAAACAATTGATAAATCTAGGCAAACTTTAAAATAATACTATCCTCGAGAGCGATTTAGGGTTCATCTTTCTCCGGTAGAGTGTCGGTCTTCTCCTCCTTCATCGGCTCTGTCAATGGAGTTCGAGGAGGCTCGATCTACGGATGAAAACCATACACCTCCTTCTTTCTTTTGGGCATTAAGTGCATCTCCAGTGTTAACTCTTAAAATGAACATAATATTCTTCTAATTCAGATACAGGCATCCATTTGAAATAGTCAAATTTGAAATGCATAAAAATATGAAGCATTGCCTAATCGCAATGAAAAGGGGATGGATGTTTATTGGTTTTGTATGTCCGAACATAGAATTGATCACAAAAGTTTTAGCCCAGCGTTCTGGGCACAAAAGCTACCCTCCTTTGCCGGTTGTACCATTCATGGTGGTCACTCTATCGCTGGTTTTGTCGCATTGGTCGCCTTTCCTTCTCAGAAGCTAGATCGGTCTTCATGTGCTTCAACATTTAGACACGGAAGACTTGCATGATATCACTGCAATGAGGTCCAACTCGTTCATCTTCATGTTCAAAATTTTAGTATCCTTTAAAGCGGTCGCGAGTTCAACCTTCCTCTTTCTTCTCTTTGAGCTTGATCTTTTTCTCAGCAGCTGACATAAAGGTGTTGAATCTCTTTGTTTGTTTCCTCCTTTACATGATTGCGCTTGATGTATGTCTCCTTCTTCTTTGCCAACTAGATGATGCTCTGCACGTTGTTGCGGAATTTTTTTGCAAAATATTTCAGTAAAAATGTTTGGTTAAATGAAGCATGTATATTTAAAACAATAACTTTTGAACTAATATATGGGTTTAATATAAATATCATAATAAAATAAAAATTCCCATGTATGCATGTTGCATGTGGGTTTTTATTATGCATAGTGGCATATTGAGGTGGGTCTTTCTCATGCATGTTGAATAATGTTGCTTGTTGAGAGAAATATGATAGTGGAGGGTGATGTGGCATGCATGATGAGGTGGAGTATGTGCATGTTGAGAGAATTGGTAGCAGTGGGGAGCAACTTCTTAAGAATGTAAGATATGTCCTCAAACCTCTTTGGCATCTTGGTCACCGCCCCTTCGCGCTTCTCCTTCTCCCACTTATTTCTTCAAAACCAAAGGTGGCCAAATGATCCGGTCATGGTGTGTTGGCCTAATAGCCAGCGTGCCTAACCCGTGGTGGGTCTGCTCTGACAGTTCATAATCGGGTTTTTTGGAACGTGGCGCGCCTAGGGCCTTGCTTGGGTTACAAGGCTAGGCACGAGTGCCAGCCCAATTACTTTTTTATTTTTCTAGATTTTTTATACATTACCCCCCCCCCCAACAACAACCGGAATAGGTCTGAAAACAACTCAAAATCAGGTGGGCTAATGTGTTAAACATGCTAGTGGGCCGAACTGTTTCTTTGTTGTGTCGTGCATGGGCCAGGAAGCGCGGCCCGAGTGTTGGCCTGACACGACCCATGTATTAGGCGTGCCTAGGTGGTCTTTGTCGTGCCTGAACCGCTTAGGCTAGGTCGTACCATGCCGGGCCATATGGACATGTCTGCTCGGAACCCTCTTATAACCTTCTCGGGCGACTCTTTTGTTGGGTCGATTGGGTCACCTGCATCGTCACCATCGCCGTTGCTGGCGCTCTTGAAGATATTGGCAATGAATAGGCATTTGAGTTGTTCATTCAACTTCAATCAACAATTTTGCAGGTGGTTTGAGATCGGTGTTGGAGATGCCCTTAGGTAGATCTTATTTGACGATGGCAAGACGATGACATTGCCACCGACGTGTAACAAGGCCTCTCTGCTTGATACCGGTATCTTTGAAAGGCGTGTGAAATATGATGTGTCTTCAAATTTGGTTCTTCAAGTATGATGTTTTCTTCTATACGTTTGTCTGTAAAATGGATAATATGGTTGCACATTTCATCCCCCGGCTCTAGTTTTAATTGACAATGGTTAGTGAGTGTAACAGCCCAGTTTTCACAAAAATTAAAATTTTGTTTTCGGTGTGAATTGCTTGATTATCTGATTTGTTTGCGGTGTTTGCATCCCCGATTTATCGATCGGCGATTATTTCCCTCCTCTTATCTCGTATCGGACGGAGACCGACCCTTGCCACCCTGACACTCGACCTTTGCGACACCGGGTTTCACCCGATCACCGTCGCGAAAACCGCACGAGACCAGCCGCAGCCAACGAAACGAAAACCCCGTTTAATAATTAAACGGGTTATTTTTATAGCGCGCCGGAAAGTGTTTTCGGAACGGTTCCAGCACGAGGTGAATGCCTCCGGCTCGACGCGCTGATCGCGCAATTCGAAGTTTT